>CM060708.1:133772524-135266274 GCA_030686995.1 Artemisia argyi | reverse complement strand
TTTAGACTCATCACCATGATGCATCTTTGGTTATGCGGTATGATTCTTTCACAAAGAACCAGTTTATTATATTTGGATCCTTTACCAGGTTTATTGATTCTTGCATGCTGATAGTATAAACATAGATATAAGCATAATATATAAAAATTACTCGTCTTTCATAACTCATCTATTAAAGAGGATGATGGTTTATTGATTATTGCAGATTTTTTAAAAGGGTTGTAGCTGTTGAAAAGATGGAATATTTAGCCCATATAGTTAGATTGATGACTTATAATCATGAATATATGTTTGTGTACCTGAATCTACGCTAACCTGGGCTTTGTGGTTAATCTTTGTAATAATAGTCACAATATCTAATCAACAATATTGTCGTTTCTTGGCTTTAATTGACAAATACCAATTATCCATTTTTTTCATTTAAATTTGATATGTTTAGGTACTTCTGATGTTTATATGGGTTAATGACGATGGAAACGGGTTCCCAGCACATCACTTTAATTCTTTTTCTCATATTATCATCAAGTGCTTGAATTCTTTTTTTCTATTCTTTGTGGAGTAATGCTTTTCATATCTTGGTTATTCATTTGGTCTACATTTACTGAAGTTAAAATTGGTTACAAACTTGCAGTAGGCCAGTAACTACTGCATTGTAGAATTTGAGTCATAGTCTTGTCTGATTTTTTGTTATACTTCATATCATATGAAATAACATATAGCACACATCACAACTCACAGTTAGGAGTGTCAATCATAGAATTTAGTGGGTCATTTTGGGTTATGTTTTATTGCTTACACGTCAAACGGGTAAACTTAGAAATGTTATTCAAAGATAAACAGGTCAAATGGGTGTAAAAACGCACAAGTTTACTTTTAATGCATACATCCTCTTAAATCATTGTATTCAAAAACTTGGAATACAATTAAAACTAACGTAAAATTTTATAATCATCATTACGTGTGTCCGGTTAACCAATCCCGACCCATACAATAATGTACCTGTTTTGACTGATTACCAAACCCCCCGACTCATTCGATTTGCCACTTCTGATCACATAATGCTCTTTTTAAGTCATGAGATCATTGACATGTGGTGATAGGCATGCAGGTCTATTAAGCAGACAGATGGTTCAAGAAATTCAGAAATCGGGTGTTGTAGATATATCTTAATGAATCTATAGTTCACCTAAGTTACTGATTAATCTGTTGAAGATTAAAATGTGAGTACTATTTGGATCAGATGGACAACATACTATTTAAATGTTTCAATAAAATGTCTCATTGAATTAATTGATATAATAAGGTACGGGTTATTAAGATGTTTAGGGTGTTTGATTGTGTAGGTACAAGAATGCTGTGAGCTATCTGTGTAGTATGAAGGAAAGCATGACCCTAAGAAGCACGAGTAAGTTAAAAGTGTTCAGCCAATGGGGTATGATCAGAGGCGATGGGAATCACGGAGTCACACCTGATTCAGAAACATTTTATGAGACCGACACCGAACGTGATGATGTGGAGTGTGTTGCTACTGGTCAGGTTATGGCATATCAGATAAGTACAAGTATGCATTTTCAGTTAGGTTCCTCATCTTCTACTTGCGCTGTTCCTTCAAATAATAATCTTAACTTATTAGGTACTTCTTGCGCCTTATTTTTTCATTTTTGTTGTATGTTTTTCTATGCTTATCAACGTTTGCTGAACTATTTTCTCATCAATTTTTTTCAATGGAAAACGTGTTGCATGTTTACGAAATAGGATTGCCATTCTAGACTTTCAATTGGGTGTTGTTCGTGTTGGTGACCCTCCACCATCTTTAACTAACTCTCCACAGTTTGATGGTTCATCATCAGGGCACTCAACGTCAAGGTTGGATGGTGAGGATCTGCTATAAACTTATGTAAAAAATAGACTTTACATATATAGAAGACACCATTGAGTGAATGTTGTGGTTTATATCTTTGGCAGGTGTCCCTTTGCAAACTGGCAATGTCTCACGTGTGCGTAGCAATAGATCGTCGAACTCTACAGGTAGTATGCGAGTGCCCATGTGCATACCTGTTACCTATATCATTTTCTGCACGTACTCATTGCATTTATTTGTGATGTTGTTGTTTCAGGTTATTATCAACCGTACCCTGAACGACCATATTGTTCTCGACCAGAATATGTGCCAAGAAGGTCGGATGGGTATTTTCAAACACTTATTTTACAAGTTATTCTGTTATAAAGTTGAGTTTGGCTCAAGAGTTTAGCGTTGGCTTCAACTTGAGCAATTGTTGCTCTAAACCCAAGTCTCTGAACCCTGAACCCTGATTGAGTAAAGATGGTTTTATTTCGCCAATGAGAAGGTACTTCCGACATTCTTTTGTCGTGAAAACTCCCACTTTTAGGCCAAATTCTTGTGTCAAGTATGCTAATGATCATATCATTACCAAAGCCTGAAACAGGTCATAGCCCTGAATGTTTCTTTAGTCCTAGAAATTTAGGCGTGTGAGTTGTGTGAAGCTTTCCAAGTGTTTACATGAAAGACAGTATCCACTCCGACTACAACCTTTTCAACCCATTTAATTAAGTTTTCTGAACAGAATATTAATGAGTAAATGGGTGGATGTTGGTGAGTTCTTTTATGGGAATGATCATGAAAAAGCCTAGAAAGCTCGAGGTACAAAAACCAAAATTCTTAATTATTAATATAAATTTAAGCGCCTTAACATTGCTATTTTTAAGGGTCTAATACATCACTATCGTCGGTGAGTTCTTTTGCTGCCAATATGTGACTGTATCATGATTTAAACATATTCTGATATAGTTTTTTAAGGTTCTCAAAAAATTAATTTCAAAAAATTACATTTTTGCTTACAGGAATTTTTGTATGCAAACTGCATATAAGAAAAGGAGTAACATGCTTCAAAGACGCCATTGTTGCAAAGACTATCAGCTCAAGGAGCTAAAAAGAACTCAAAGATGTCGTCAAACGTGGTTGTGAATGAGGTTTTTGCAGCCTTTTGCTGATTCTAAATGAGGTCTCAGGAACCCGTAGTATTGGACTGCCACATAAGGAAGCAGCTGTAGCATGTTGTGATGAAGTTGACCCCCTTGCTAAGGTAAACGAGATTACTTTAGTATTCACAGATTTATTTAAGGGATAAAACCCCACTTCAATTTTTAAGCAGATAAGCATAAGCAATTTGTTTAACACAATATTGCTTGAAGCATAAAAGCAAAAAGAGTAAGCAATCCCAAACACCTCCTTATTTGTAGATATAGATTTTATGCAAAGAATGAGCAGCATGTATCTATTAATTTTACCCTGATGCGACACTTTTGACCCATATCCCTGTAATCCATTTATTTAGGTTATATTTTTATCTTTAAGGTCAAATGGGTTAATTAAAGGATTTAAGAAAAAATAAATGAAATTTCTTCAATTGGTTGAGTATTTTGTCCTTATGATTGTGATCAGTATTTAACACAAAGATTGCTTTTAGAGCTTAGAATTTTTAGATAAATAAAGTGATTCTAAGTAATCCTAATATGACAGATATAGTTTGACCAATTAAAAAAAAATCATTTTTGATCCGTTACTGACTTCCCCAATCTGACCCGGATCATAGTTACTTAACTTCCTGGAAGGTATGAAATCCACTCATAAGTAAATGTTCGAGATTGCCACCTACAATATCATATTTATGAAACTGTGGTGCTACATAATTTAGTTAATGTGATTCATTTGTTTTGGTGTATGAACTGAATTTATAACAAGAAAGAAATTCTGGAATTTATTCCACTTGCAACGAACTTCAATACTTTATTAGTGTCTAACTAGATGGAAGTGCTCACGTGGAATCACTAAGGAATCGCCTTTAGACACTACAGAGAAACAAAGTGCTAAGTTGGTATATCTTTGTTGTCCTCTTTGAAGTTCATGGTGATTGGATAAACATTTTGTTGTCACCAGATATGGCTTATGAAATAAAAGAGCATTAATGATAGTTCCAACAAGAATGTAACAACTTAAAATTGCTAAATATCTTCATCAAAAAAATGAAAAAAAGAGCTTAAATGATATATGTGTGCTATTACATAGTTTGGATTAGTATTCCACTTCGATTATGGTTCCTATATAGTTTGCTTGATGTAAGTTTTCTTTTCCTTTTCCAGGTAAAAGCTACTGAAGAAAATGTTCATGAAGCTGTTAGAGAACTTCCTGATGCCAACTTGGTAAGGTACTCGTCTTTCCATAGTGTTAATACTTGAAAATTATTATATATTTATTAAGGCTTGAACTTTGATAACATTGTTGTAATGCGATGAAGGTCAAAACAAAAGCTTATTCATTGTTACTATTTTTTACCATGTTTAATTTCCATATTTGTTTTACAAGAGCTCTAATGGTTTGTATAAAAAACTACTCCCTTCGTCCCAGATCTGCCAATTTATATAGTTAGCTCAAGAATATATTTCTACAAATTTTGCTAATTAGTGTTTTATTATTTTAACTTCTTTTTAGAAGAGTTAAGTTGGTATAATGATTATGACTTATGGTGATTTACATATCAAAGTTATAATATATCCTTCTTAATTTTTTTTCCTTTTGATTATACATGTTTCTTATATTTCTTAGTACAATGTAGAAGTTTCCATGGCATCTTTGTTATAACTTTAATATACGTTTGTACTGTTTTTAACCAATGGAAATTTAACTATCCTATTTCAGAGGACAGAGGACTTATGGGATATCCATTCTCAGCCAGTCTTTTCCAGGCCTCACAAGATGTACAATTCTTCTTGGAAAGCAATACACAAGGTAGAATTGTTTTCTAACAGATAGCCTTCCTCAAGTTGAATTTAAGCCTTTGATATGATCAAAATTTTGTAATTTATAGCATTTATCCGAATAAAGATATACAACTTCAACAAAGTTTGTGTTATATTTTAATGGCTAATGGCTAAATTGTTACAAGTATAGAAAAAAAATTGACTTTGCCTTACTTCAAAATTATCAAAACAGATTCTACCGAAGGTTTTGGACGAGTACTTCAAGTCTTCAACCCATTATCTAACTAAGCTAACCAGTGTTTGGTCTTCAGTAGTGAAAAGATTTTATCTTTATAATTGAATCAAAAGTATAGGCTATTGTTAATTTTAGATGTGATTGTTACAATAGCTTAATAAGCAGACATATAGATATTTATTGGTAATTATTTTAAAGAGTTCACAATTTTTATTTTATTTTATTTTTTATTTTATTTTTATAATTTTTTATTTTTTCAATTCGTAATGTTGGAATATTATATTTGTCATGTTGACGCCACTCCAGAAAGCTCGAAGATAGAGCAAGAGTGAGTTACGCAATGTCTTGAATGTGATTAATAAATTTTGATTTTATGATAAGTTATTTATGACAAACAAATTATATGGCTGCAAGGTATTCATGCTCTTGCAAGAGGTTATTAAAGGGCTTAAAATATCTTTTTAATCAACGTTACTTTCTATTGTCCAATAATAAGTTAGTTATTCGATTATACATTACTTACCCGGAAGGTAGTCCCTGCCAACCTCGAAAAATAATTAGTGATTCGATTCCACAATACATACCCAGCAGATAGTCCCTCCTAGCCCCGAATCGACGCATCTATGTTTTTGTTTTTTTTTTCCTATCGTTAACTGTATGCATCAATCACCAATAGTCGAGACCACAATAATGCTTATTGAGATGGTTGAAATGAGCTATAGTTAAAAGCTCTCAAAGGTAGCTTCGCTTTTAAAGATAGTAATAGTAATATATTTTTTTATCGTAATGAAAATTTATTAAGAGGCAGGAAAATGAGGGTCGATGGGTCGGGCGGGATGGCAATGGTTCACAATGGATGATTTTATGAATTGAAATGGCTTAGGTTGACAAAGATATCAAAGGCATTAAGCTCAAACATACTAATTCTCAAGTTTAAAAATTTTAACCATATAGAGTGACCTTTTGAAACAGTTTGACCACAAGAATGCTTACTCAGATGGTTGAAATGAGCTATAGTTAAAAGCTCTCAAAGGTAGCTTCACTTTTTAAGATAGTAATACTAATATATTTTTTATGGTAATGAAAATTTATTAAGAGGCAGGAAAATGAGGGTCGATGGGTCGGGCGGGATGGCAATGGGTCACAATGGATATTTTATAAATTGAAATGGCTTAGGTTGACGACGATATCAGTGGCATTAAGGTCGAACATAATAATTCTATGTTTAAAAATTTTAACCATATAGAGTGCCCTTTACAGATTAGTGTTTTCAAGTGCTTATTAGCTCTCAAACAAGCAAACGTAGGCACCCTCTAAAGCTATTATGAGTTATTAGTTTGGACTTGCTTATTCCAAACTCCAAAGTGTTTATTTAACCAATAAGCGATTATTCTAAACAATGGCGTTACGTAATGTACATAGAAAGGGTTAATTTAAATCTTGGATTATATTATTTTGCTATGAGTATGTCTTTAGCTTGGTTAAAAATGGTTGGGTTAGATAATGTGTAACAGTGGGTTTTGATTCAAACTGATCATTTTTGCATGGGTCGGGCTGGTTTGACAATACCAAACATTTGTGTCCATTTCATAAAATAGATAACGTCCTGGTGTTCTTTAGCATTCTTTGGTTTTTGCTTCATATAACTCTTATTGTTTCACAAAGCTAATGTATCTTCTCATATTAGTTTGGCAATTTTGTATTAATATCAATATAATGTCTGAGATTGATGACCTACATATACCACGTGTGCCACCGATTTGTGATTATCCGCCTTATTTAGCGATAGTAAATTACATCAACAATAATTATAAGTCATGCCCGCCCATCGGGCGGGCTTTGACTGCACATTATCTTATTTTGAATATTGTGCTTAGTAACAGTTAAAAGAGACTTACAAATCAACAATTATGGAACCTTTTATTCAAGGGTTTAGAATAACAAAACTGGAAGAAGGGTTGGATGAAGCTACACAACAACATTCATCAAATATAGTTAATATTCATCAAGTATACTTAACATTTATCAAGTATATTTAATATTCATTAATTAACATTCATAGACTATACTTAACATTCAAAAGCTAACCTTACACCTCTTTCTTTTAAAATATCAACTTCCAGATCATTTTTTTACCCGCCTTTTTTTGACAATAGTAAAAATAAGTCAATGATAACCAACATCATTAACCATAATTTCACGATAACTAAAACCATACGAATTATCATTATAAGTCATGCCCGCCCCTTGGGCGGGCTTTGATGTCTAGTATATATATATATATATATATATATATATATATATATATATATATATATATATATATATATATATATATATATATATATATATATATATATATATATATATTGAGTGTTTTCTTTACGTATATAAATATAGAAAAATAGATATATTTACGTGAATTCGGTTTTCGATTTAGTTTATATTTTTCGAAAATCAAAACCAAACCGAAAACCGAGCCTTTTTGAGTCTTCGCTCATCTCTAACTCCAACTGTGCCCACTTATTAAATGGTTATCGGGCTTACTCCGGTTATTATTTGGCGTATGTTTTATACTCGTTACCTTTTTTATTCTTCATTTCTTACCCTCTATTACCCTTTGATTCTTTCTATGTCTTATCCTCACCTTCTTGATTGTCAATGGTGTGGTGGTCCTTATAATGGTGGTAATTGCCCCGGTTGTGATATGGTAGAGTCAGGAAACGGGTTTGTCTATAACCAGAATCCCTATTTCTACCATGACACGATTGATTCATTCCATCAGCTTCCACACCATGAGACTCAGCAGTTTTACTGTTGTGAGTATTGTGGTGGTTCACACTACAGTTCTGATTGTCAATCAGGAAACACGCTTGTCTATGAGCAAGTTCCTGATAACAATTATGACTCAAGCACATATGACTCACAGCCACATCAGTTTTACTGTTGCAAGTACTGTGGAGGTCCACACTCTAGCTCGGATTGTCAAACAAGGAATCCATTTCCTTGTAACAATTACGACTATTCGTTTTTAGACCCACCTCCACAGTGCCAAATGATCCAAGCAACTCCTCATGAAACACAGCAAGACCTTTGTTTAAAGGCTCTTGAGATATTAAAAGAACTTAAGGAGGAGTTGGCTACTACATCGTTTCAAAATTCTCGTGAAAAATCATTTGCAGAATTACTTGCAGAAGAACGAGATGCTAAAAACGGAAAAAGCATGAAAGAATTACTTGTCAAAGAGCATGCAGCTAAAATACGTACCGCATTTTGCAATGCTGCTTTTCTCGATGACGATGATGACAATGATGATGAATATACATTACAAGTTTGTAATGATTCATCGAGTTCATCAGTTGCAATTCCTTCCATGGAAAATCAGGGAGAAAAGAGTATAGAAGAATTACTAGCAGCAGAACAAATGGAAATTGTAAAATCCATGTATGCTAGTCCTTCTCAACTCCCTCAGTCTGATGTTATCACACCCGAGATTCCCACTCACTCTCTGAGCATGGGGGACGAGCATCTTGACACTATTCCTGAAAAGGAATCAGACGAATTCATAAAGTCTAGTGTTGAGAACCTTGTCCCAATCCAAAGTGAGTCACAGGGAATTTTTTATCATGTGTATGATATCCCTTCCCCTCTTGAGTGTTCAAAAGATCAATTTGAGACTTTCTCCGATCTTAGCAATGATTGTGCATCTTATGGAGAAGTTGAGTATGTCGAGGCATCACTGCCTCATTCTGATGTTGACCCTCTTCTTGAGGAGTTCACTAATGAACTTGCTCATATTGATCCACTTCCATCAGGAAGTGATGATAATCTATTTGATTTCGAATCCAATCTGGAAGAAATCGAAAGTCTCTCATATGATAATCTATCACTCAGTTCTGATCCTAACAGTCCAATAAAGAATGTTAATCACTTTGTTCATGAAGCATTCAAAACTACTCTCACCAATCCTCTGTTTGAATTCGAATCTGAATTCACTTTGATTTCTGATAATCCAATCTTTGATAATCAAATGGAGGATAGTGATGAGTCTGTAGCTGAACAAGAATTCACAGATTTACATCCTGTGAATGATTCTTTTTACGAGGAGTTCTCCTTTGAACTCACTCATATCATATCTCCACCGGAGTATGATAATTTCTACATTGATCTAGACACACCCGGGATATGTCTAGACCAAATGAGCTTAAATGAGGAGATTCATGATATTGAAATTGTAAATTCTCATTCTGAATCTCATTCTGATGATGATGAGTTAGTCATGATATTTATCATGACTTTCTTTCTCTTCTTCATCTATTCCGTGGCTTCTCCTGTTCTTCACTCTTTCGGGAGTGAGGACACTATCTTTGACCCTGGCATTTTCATTTATCATTTTTTGAGCCAGGTACTTATCTCATCGGTGTGGAACTTTCACGTGCTTCAAATGTTTGTCCAAACATCCTGAATGAAAGTCCGATGATGATTGTCTATTCCACATGTTACTTCCCCATGAACAAATGAATTCGGGGTCGAGTCAAGCTAGCTACTCGGTAAACAAAAACAATAGCATGCATATGGGTTTTCACCCTAAGTGTGGGGGAGTTACCCATGCTGTTATTACCATGTATATATATCTAAAAAAATAAGTAAATAAAAGTATGTATAAATATAAATAAAGTGAAAAATGGTGTTTCCACATTTAGCTTGTAATATTGCCTTTTTACGTTCAAAGAGTCGGCAGTAATGTCGGGACTTTGAATATTGAGGAGAATATTCAATTCTAAGTGTGTGTGTGTGTGGGGGGGGGGGGGGGGGGGAGGTAAATTCTAGCGAATTTGATCATATTATACCTTAGTACCCCCGTTTTTGGCCAAAATTAAAAAAAAAAAAAAAAATTCACTTGAGCTTCAAATTTCTATGGTTATCAGTCCGCCATGTCTAACCGACAAAAGGATTGGCTAATCCAGGAGCAAATGGCTCTTGGTAAAGATATCTCAAATCCATTAATGGCTGACAATTTTCCGAAAATTGTATGGTATTCGTCTCACCATATCCTAAAAAGTAAAGAGTTGACTAGCCCACAAGGTTATGGCTTGTGGTAAAGGCAGTGGAAAACCATAATTGATAATCAGCTCACCAAGATGCTAATAATTGCATCAAGAGTTGGCTAGTCCAGAAGCAAACGGTTTCTGGTAAAGACAAATCAAATCCGTTGACAGCTGATGGTTTGCTCAAAATCATATGGTTATCAGTGTACCATAGTTCTTACTTGAACTGAAACATTTGGCTACTCCAGAAGTAATGGCTTTGGGTAAAGAGACATCAAATCTATTAAATTTTCAAAACAGTTTATTTTTAGATTCTATATTGCTAGGGACTAGCAATAGTTTAGTGTGGGGGATTGATGAGAGCTCAAACACTCATCATTTTTGGTCAAATCTGAACTGCAAAATATTTAAAAACACTCAGAAATGCATCAAAATACAGAAAATATCCCAAAATTGTGTTTTATATGTTTCAGATGCAAAATGAGTAAAAACAGATGAAAAACGAACAAAGTTTGCATAATTGGCAGTTTCAGTCCCCCAACTTTCAAAACTTGTCAAAAATAGTCCCTAAGCATTTATTTTGAAAGATAAGTCAACCCAAGTCCTTTAAAAGTTATCAAAAATGATCCTTGGGTAAAAAGTTTTGGAAAATCACAAGTTTAACCCCTCAAGTTTCAAAAATGGCAAAATTAGTCCTCGGGTATTCTAAAAATGGAATTTAACATATATTACCCTTGTACTATTCACAATTGACAATATAAGCCCTTTTGATAACTTTGAGAAGTTTACACTTTCCACCCTCAACTTTCATGAAAATTACACAATTGGTCCTTGTTTACTTAAATAACCATCCAGACCCTTATTTCATAAACCCAACAAATAAACCACATCCATAGCCAGCCCACACCCTGCCTTGGCCCAAGTTACATAAGCCCAATCAATACCAACCCTGGTATTTAATACCAGGGTCAAACGGTCAAACACCACCACCACTATTCATCTCCCTCCCACACACTGAAACCATTACCACTGCTCCAAACCACCATGGTTTTGCCACCTCTCCACCACCACCTCATCACCCCAGCTCACCACCTACTCTATCCACCACCTACATACACCAGCCCATAAATCATTAAATGCATCCCCACCACTTTTCTACCAAAACTACCCACTGCCCCTGTTTTCATCCTCAACTCTCACCACTTGGCTTCCCAACTTACCCACCTTGTCCCCTCCTTCACCACTACTAACCAAGAAGCTTTAATTGCTTATTCGTACCTTCACTCAACCTCCAACTGGCAAAAATCCCTTTTGGCGCCAAAAACATATTTGAAGGCTAGGATCACTTTGACCCATCCAATGGTCAATAAAAGAAGTGGGAAAGTTGCTGATAACTTCGAGAAACCCTAAAAGTCTCTATAAAGAAGAGAAGGAGGAGCAGAGAAATATTATTAGAGTAGCTTAGTTTAGATAAAATCGTTTTAGTGTAATTTTAATTTTTAGATATAATCATCAGTAAAAATCAATTGTAATCTATTCTCTTAATGTAATATGAACCTTGTTTAACTTAATTTCAAGTTTTATTTAGTAAAATCAAATTTGGCAATTTTAAAGTGAAATTGACAATTTTGCTTTCATCTTGTTAATTGTTGTGTTTTAGTAATCCATTGAGCTCATTTTAGCTTACTTATAAGCTTTTATAAGATTTGCAAGCATAAAACTTAGTATCATTCAAGTTCTCAAAAATACTAAAAAATTCATGATAAATAGTCATAAAATCAAAAATAAGTTGGAGGAAGAAGGAGGCAAGAAGTATGGTTGATTCATGAATGCAGGGGAATTAGTGGCTTAATGGGAAGCTATTAGGAATGTTTTGATCCTTGGTTTACAGTTCTCACCTTGAAAACCTGTTGTAAGCCACATATTTCATTTCTTGCAAATTACTGTTCATGTGCTTAAATATTGCTTTTCTTTGCTAATTTTTGCTTATTAGGTGTAGTTTACTAGGATTCATGTTTAAAATTACAAGTTTGTTCACTAGAATGTATGTTGCTCAGTTTTTACCATTTCACTGCCAAAATAGCACTTAAGTGATTCATGAGTATTTGTTGCCATTATTGTTGTTTATGTGTTCATTTAAGCTTATTATATCATGTTACAGCCTTGTAATCTAGTTTTATGGTCAAAATCAGTTGTTTGTTTTAGAAATCTCATAAACAGGTTTATAAGGGGGTGTTTGGTTTAACACTTCCCTGGATGATTTTGTTGTTGGTTTGTTTTTGGTATACTGTATTAGTCATTCATAGGTCAAGTAAACCTTTAAATCCAAGTTCCAAGTTGCCAAAAGTCAAATCTCACCCATTATGACCCATAACAGTCCACTGTTGGGACTCTTATGATCCAATCTCACCCATTTCACTTTAAACTTGCACTAGTAGCCAAAGTCAGACTTAAATTATCATAATACATCATAATTAGTCATTAGTTGAGAATCAAACCTCACCAAAGTCAACATTAGTTCATAATCTAAAAAGTCAAACTTGTTTGTTGGGCAGAAAATCCAAATATTGCATGAATTGTTGTGATTTTTGTACTTAGAGTTAGGCCCTGAAACTTTCCAAAGTTGTTGTCTCCCACCTTGGCTTCAGGAATCCACAACCATCATATTTTTGTGATTTTTCTAGTGGGCCCCACAACCCCCCAAACAGGGCTGCAGACCCAACTGCTGTAGCAGCACCACCATCAGCTGCTCACATTCTGTGGGTCCCACAGACCACCACAGTGGGCCCCACTTGGTAACTTTTGGTTCTTTGGACTCTCAAACTGACCCTCTAGCTAGTTCAAGCAAAGATTTGAGCATAAGCTCTCTTGCCCCTACCTATTTTCCCCCTCCAAATCTGTCCCATTTTCTGTGTGCAAACAAGTACCAAGTGCTTATTTGATTATCAGTGGTACTATTTTGTTGTTTTGGCTTCATATCAGTCCACTTTACTTGTTCGAACTTCAATTTACCTCTGTGGACCCCACAGAAGCTTATTTCTAGCTTAAGTCAACAAAAGTCAACTATTTTAGCTTTATGTGTCCATTTTGCTTATTTTTAAGTTTAGGAAAAGTTGTTTTTACAAAAGTTCTTTGTTTTTAGGTATTAAATAGATTTCCAAAAGAAAAACCAGAAAAATCCAAAATAATTTTAAGTGATAGTTTCTATTTAATATTATTTAGTTTTTTAATTTTCCTTTTTAGCTTTTTATTAAGTAATTCGCATTTTTATATTTTTCTTAATTTTATTTTATATTAAAGTATTTTTAGTAATTTTTCCAGAATTTTATATTGTAATTTAGTATTTATTAGAATTAAATATAGTTAAATAATAATTAATTAATATTTAAGTATTAAATAGCATAATTAGTTTTTATTTAGCACACCCTAGTTTTTATAATTTTTATAGCTTTTATATGTTATAGAATAATTTTAGGAATTTTCTCATAATTTTTACTGTTCATTTTCTAATTTTTTGAATTTAATTAGTTTAATTAGTAATTAATTAATATTTAGTTCAATAATTAGTAGAATAGTTTAAAAACATATAAAATAAACTTTTTATATTTTTTTTAGGATTCCTGTAATGGTTAAGTAATTTTATAAATTTTTTCTTAATTTTCTAAGTTAGTTTAGTATTTATAATTTAAATTAGTTTAAATAATTAATAAATAGTACTCCGTAATTAATTAATAATAATTAATTAAATAGTGTAAAAATTTATTTTCTTTTTCTAAAAATTTTCTTTTATCATTAGGATTGTAAAAATTTAATTTTCATATCCGTAGGTATTTTATTTCATTAAAACTCGCGTTTTATTTCGTACGTTTACGTAAATTTAAATTAAACGTACGCGTTTTTAGATTTTAAACGTTTCTAGGTAATTTGTTTTTACGTAATCATTCTCATAGCTTATTTAAACTATTTCTTTTTATATTTCCTTAGTGTAATCACTCACACACTTTTCCTGTTCATAATCACTCGATCACAAATTCGTCTAAATACCTTTGCGCACCTCGTTGGGACATAACGACCCGGGGAAACACTGTATTCCACGGAGAGCATTGGCCTAGGCTGTTTGACTTGTTGACCATTACCTTGGTTGATTTAGTTGACCGTTTCAGACCAATCAATATAAATATAGAAAAAATAGGTATATTTACGTGAATTCGGTTTTCGATTTAGTTCATATTTTTCGAAAACCAAAACCAAACCGAAAACCGAGTCTTTTTGAGTCTTCGCTCATCTCTAACTCCAACTGCGCCCACTTATTAGATTGTTATCGGGCTTAGTCTAGTATTATTTGGCGTGTGTTTTATACTCGTTGTACTCATTTATTCACTTGGGAAAATTTGAATTTTATAAAATTTGCACAATAAAAAATGAAATGAAAAATGATGGGAGCATCAACGTTTGTATAATCTAACTCTTAAGATTATTAATGTAAGGCTGCTCACAGTGGATCAGAAGTTTTCGGTCGAGCTTGGTTGACAACCAATTTGCAAATCGGTTGAGGCCTCTGTGGGGAAAGGTTTGAATATCGGTCGCCGACCTACAAATGTGACAATCGGTTGTTTTTACGACCCATATTGGCAAACACAAAACTCCAATTTACAAGTATAAAAAATGGACCGTTTGTAAAAATAAAATAAAATAAAATAAAAAATAGGTCACCACTATGGCACTTGGATTGTGTTGGTTATCTTTTTGGCCAAGAATTTAATAGAGAACACAAAACTCTTAATGAAATTTTTGGTCGAAAAGCATTATTATAAACCACAAAAATTTCATTGGAAGATTCTTTTCTGATTCTAAGTTAGAAAATTTTGCATAATTCGACAAATTTGAAAATATTGCCCATAAATTATTACACTTTTATAATTATCCCGAGTGATACGTTTTATCAATGAATCTAAACCACATATATTTTTGATCATGTTATTGTGAAAGCAACCACACACATATTCTTATAACATCAGTGTTAGTATTATAGTAGTATATATATTTGGAGCAAGTATGAATCTCTATAGCATTAAAAACTAAAAAACTACAAACACAATGAGTAATTCAAAGTTCTTTAGTATCTTTTTCCTTTTCTTTTTTTTCACCACTTCTTTAAATAGTAATATTCCCAAATGCCCAAAAGAACAGAGTGAAGCTTTGCTTCTCTTTAAACATAACCTTTCATCCATCAATTACACAAATGAAGACCTTGATTACTACTGTCATCAAAGGTACGGTTCTGATTATCATCCATTAATAACGAATTGGAACACAAGTAGAGATTGCTGTAATTGGAATGGAGTTACTTGCCACTATTCCACCGGTGACGTTATCGCCATTGATGTCAGTTGCGGAATGCTGAAAGGTACCATCCATCCTAACAGCTCTCTCTTTAACCTTCCACACCTCCAAAAACTAAATCTTGCTTTCAATAATTTTACTGATTCCCGAATTCCGCGTGACATTGGAAGAGTTTCAAATAGTCTCACACATCTCAACCTCTCCCACTGTTTGTTTTCTGGCCAAGTCCCACCGGAGATCACATTCCTTCATAAACTGGTCTCTCTTGATCTCTCCACCTGGAATAGTTTTGATTTGAAGCTTAGACCACTTGATTTCATCAATCTGATTCATAATGTTACTAATTTGGAAGAACTTTCGCTTGAAAGTGTTAATATTTCTTCGGTTTTACCTAGGAGTCTTAATACCTCTTCTTCTTTGAAATTACTAAATCTTTGTAACACTGGATTGAAAGGAAAATTACCTCATTACATTTTCAATCTTCATTCTTTGGAAAAGCTTGACTTGACCTTGAACTATCTCACAGGCGATATCCCTTCGGATAACTCAGTTAACCAAACACACCTCACTTTTATGAGTTTATCAGGCAACCAACTTAATGGGACATTGCCATCGTGGCTGTTTACTATCCCCTCTCTAGAATATCTCTATTTAGTGGGTAACATGTTGAGTGGAAATGTTCCATTTGAGTCATTTGCTCTTCCATCATTAAAAGAGTTATACCTCCGTGGCAATCAGTTAGGTGGACATACTGACGTGCATACATTTCGAAAACTCACCAACCTCACTGGACTAGGCCTTTCTTATAATAATTTTAGTGGCGAATGGGAGTTGGATACATTCTTATCAAGCCTCACGAACCTTGAGGATCTCGATCTCTCGTACAGTGGTTTCTCTGTTACAACAAAGAATACCGATCATTATGTCAACCCTGGTTTTAGATCCTTAGAATTGGCCTCTTGCAAGCTGAAGGTGTTTCCGAAGTCATTTCGAGCCATGAAACAACTTTGGATGTTAGATCTCTCTAGAAACGAAATCCATGGCCAAATTCCTCGTTGGGTAGGGGAGATAGGGGGCAATGAGTTGTTATCTTTGAATCTCTCATATAACTTCATAACACGCTTGCCACAATTTCAATGGTATGGACTAGGAGAACTTTACCTGCAGTCCAACTTGATTGAGGGGCCATTCCCTCCATCAATTTGCAACATCATCAACCTACGGTTTTTGGATATGTCCAATAATCGCTTTGGTGGATTGATTCCACAGTGCTTTGGAAAACTCACCTCATCTCTTAGTATGATAGATATGAGGAACAATAGCTTTCAGGGATCGATTCCAAGTTCACACTATGACTGTGGGTTAGAGGGGCTTACTTTAAATGGAAATCAATTAGAAGGAGAGTTGCCACGTTCTTTGTCCAAATGCCGATTCTTGACTGTGATTGATCTTGGAAACAACCACTTAAATGGTACATTTCCTGGTTGGTTAGGAGAACTTTATCATCTGCAGGTTCTTGTCCTCAAATCAAACAAATTTCATGGACACATTCGACCCACTTTTGCTGTGGAATTCCCATTTCCAAATCTTCAAGTTCTTGACTTATCTCATAATGGCTTCATAGGACAACTCCCTGCAAAATATTTTCAAAATTTCAATTCCATGAAGAATGTGGTGAAAAACAGCACAAAACCAGAATATTTGTCCACGGGTGGATTGTATTACTCATTCGTTGTTGTGATGAAAGGGGTGGATCTAGATATTCCAAGACTTTTTGTTAGCCTAACAATTATTGATCTATCAAACAATTATTTCGATAGGGAGATACCAAATATCATCGGAAATCTGAGTTCTTTGAAAGTGCTCAACTTATCCCACAACAACCTCAATGGTCGAATCCCATATTCTCTTGGAAATCTTTCTGAAATAGAATCATTAGACCTCTCTTGGAACCAACTCACAGGAGAGATCCCTGAAAGTCTTGCAGGAATCAAGGGTCTCGAAGTCTTAAGTCTCTCGCATAACCGTCTTGAAGGGCGTATACCAGGCGGAACGCAGTTCAACACGTTTGATGAGAACTCATTTGAAGGGAATGTGGGACTTTGTGGTTTTCCGCTGCCCAAAAGTTGCTGTGATCAGTATACACAAAAACCACATCTTGAAGCACGTAAAGATCATGAGGAGGAAAGTGGATTTACATGGGAAGTAGTGATGTTGGGATATGGATGTGGAACATTAGTCGGAATGGTGATGGGATATCTCATGTTGTCGACAAGAAAAGTCAAGTGGTTCAATGCAGTTGCTGATGCAGCAGAGAGTTTGATCTTGAAGAAGAAGAATAATAGAAGACATATATATATTGGGAAATGACGTTAGATAATGAAAGGTATGCTTTTTCACATGATTTCTTAGTTTATCAAATAGTGCAAAATGACTTACTTTTTAAATTTTCTTGCTTTTACAAAAAATTATGATGCAGGCAGAGGAGTTTGGGGTGGAGCTGGAATCTTATGAATGTGCAGTCGTATATAAGCTTCTGATTTATGATGTTCGTGTTTTGTCTCTTTGAATTATGTTGTATGTACTATTAGTGTGTTGTTAGGATTGTAAAATAAAATTACTTGGTCACTGGCCAGAGTGTATTAATGTTTTTGACCTTAATGTCAATTCAGTAATCTTTTTTTGTTAGTAAAATAGCAAATCAGATGTTTGTGATGTGTTTTAGAGCAAACTAAAATTATCAGGTTGTAGGTTTTCAAGTGCATTGTTTTCAAGTGCTTTGGATACTCCAGTTCTGTACAGCTTTGGCTCTATGAAATCATACCAAAAAGAAAACATTGAGTGCTCGGTTGTTTTTCCATTTTGATTCAAAAGTAGTAGTGTATTCTTTAGCTTCTCTAGTCCCATTGTTTCTAACAAGTACTAGTCAGAGAACTTCAATAAATTATCCAACAATATAGAGGGCCACATACACATGGTTGATGTCTAAAAATTCATTTATTTTGTTTATGAAGGGCCACCAGCTAACGGAAGGAATGTGTTGTAGACAACAGCATAATTTATGAAAGGTATGTGTTGAAGTTGTTCTCTTATCTCATCAAGTTGTGCGAAATGGCTAACTATGATTCAGGTAAAGAAGTTTGGAGTGGAGTGACACCTTTTGGACTATACAGTCATATAGCAGCTTTTGAATGTCTCGTCTGATTTATATTTTTAGTCTCTTTTGAATACTTATCGATAATTAGGATTTATATTTTTAGTCTCGTCTAAATTTACTTGGTCACTGGGTGATAATGTGTTAATGGTGTTTGACTCCTACTGGCAGATGACTAGTTTTTAGTTATTTGGATGATCATACAACAATTGTAGTCACTGATATAACACCCAAAATGCCCTTCTCGAAAACTATAGTGTATTCATTCAATAATTAATACTAGCAGGTGGTGAAATCCCTTACTTATATAGTTTGCAGGTGGTGTATATAGTGTTTGGTTCTGTATTGCAGCTTTATCAGTACTTTCAAGGCTCATGAGAAGAAATAAAGCAGATTTGAGGTGTTATTAGTCTATTAGATGTGTTTAAAAGTCTTGTACAGAATAAGTAGTAGTATTGATAGATCTTTTAGCCCGGAATGTCCATGCTAATAGAAATCATAATGTAACTTGTTTCAAGTTTTGGTTATTAACATATTTTACCTTGACCAAAAAAAAAAAAAAACATTAACGTTATCACTAAGATTAACGCTATCACTAAGCCGCTGAAGGAACGCACCAGAAGGAGAATTATGTGTTGTTTTTCGAAGTTTAACGAAAAGTGGATCATATATAAGTTATCTCCAGTGTTTGGATGCACATTGTAGATCGAAGAAGTGATCGGATAGGTAATCGAAGTAAGATTTCAGTTAAGATGTCTTGTGAAGCTAGATCTGTTGATGCTAATACGAGATTTTCTTCTGAACTTGTGAGGTTGTCGGATTTCCGACGTTGTTTAATGTTGTGTTTCATTGTTAATAGTTAATACGATGTTGTTTAATGTTGTGAGATTTTCAGATCATCATTTGCAGCCCTACTTCTTATGAAAAGATTTTTTTTTTTTTTTTTTTTTTTTTTTTTTTTTTTTTAATAGACTTTGATCATTTTTACATTTTTAAGATATTTATAAAAAGTCAGACCTTTTTCTTATAAAGTTCTATATAAGTTGGGATTCTTTTAATAGATTTTGACCATTTTAAGACTATAAATAGAATCTGTGTGCAGACCTTAGCAATGTCACATGTTTTGCATATGCTGCATACAATACTGTAATAAGCAATGTTTTCAAACTCGGGTTGACCCGGCCGGTTCAACCGGTCGGACCAGTGCCCGGCCACAAAAAAAGGGGTCAAAAAACCCGGGTTTCTAAAACCGGGTTAACCGGTTAGACCCGCCGTGTTTTGAGTGACCCGGGTCAACCCGGGTCTTGAAACCCGGCCGGGTTTGGTTTTTTTCAATTTTTTATAAAAACCGGGTTGACCCGGCGGTCGAACCGGTTGACCTGGTCGAAAAAATAAAAAGAACAAGCACATAATCAACAGTGTTTAACAAGCACATAACGACGAACAATGGTCCTAGGAGATATTGTAAGTACTGCATTTCTCTTAGACGTGAGCAAGTGACTCGAAAAACAGAAAGCAACTGGCCATCGGCCTAGTTTTGAAAAACCATTGTCTGTAACAAAGTTCTTGAAAAGTATTCAACGCGATATTCAATTTAATAGCCTTATCAGGGACTAACAACACTATGAATGCATCTTCTTCTTTTTCCTCCAAAACAAGGCAATGTACTTATAACAAACGATTGCAAGGGCCTTGAAAAGACCATCTATGTACTGTCTGGGAATTTGGTCATCACTTGAGTAAGATCAACACGATGCTTCAATGACCACCCCGAATAGTCTTTATCCATCTCATGCTCATTAAACTTCACACTTGCTGGAGGAAATATATCAATGAACATCAGAGATCACAGGACTCAACTAAAGGATAATTAAGAATGCCTTTTAATATCTCATCCACCATTTATAACAGGTGTACGAATTTCAAAACCCTTACCCTCGTCAAACTTTAAACAGTATGTATACCCGTTCTTGTTAACCCAATGAATCACACGGTTCCAATAAACACCACCCATAAATTCTGTATCGATTCCCACATCGTTAGTCGGTAACTGCGAACACATAGCACTTTATAATGACTTGATTTCAAAGGATCAAAAACTAATGTCATACCTCGAGGCCTTTGAATCCTATCACAACATTCAAGTTTCTATCGGAAGGATGGCAACTTGTTTTTTCGTTGGACTGCATAATACGCTGCACTAAACTCGGGTTCTTTAGAAATATGCAGACTATAACACAGCATTAAACCATTGGACGAATGCAGAATTACTATACTTGAATTCGATATATTCTCATGAAAATCAAGTGTTTTAAAAGGAGGGGTTTATAATCAAACGGAACGAAATCATACTCAAAAGGAGTACTAACAGTAGCATTATTATTAATTCGTTGAAGAAACAAACCGCGAGAAGGGTTAAGCTTAGGCTCTCTAAGAAGAGCGAAACGTTGATCTGAAATAAGTGATTGCCATTTTATGGAAACACATGCATTTGAATTGGATGAGTGATCGGATAGGTAATCTGGGCAAGATTTGCGTGAAGGTATCTTCGTGAGAAGCTAATTCGGCTGATAATAATGTGAGTTTTCGTTCTTCTTGATCATCTATGGTTCATTACTTGGGCTGACAGCTGTATTGTTTAATATTCATCTCCATTGTAACGAGTTATTGTTAACAGAAATGATCAAAGAATAGCGATGGAGGAAGAAAATGAATTTGAAAGTTAACACTTTTATCCAAGAATTTTTCAACTAACCAACATATCTAAATCTAACAGCCTTCACATTTACAACTAACTAATCAGTTAGTAACTGATTGTGTTTGAGAAGCCCGGCCTGTTCCTGACAAGAGACGAAATAGTTTTTTAAATCACAAGTTTGCCAAACCTTTAACTAGTTTACTATTTTTTTCTAATTTAAAGTTGTAAAATCAGTTTTAGACTGCAGGATAAATAAATAAATACTTTTATGATAGGATTTAAATAACCATGTTAAGCACAGCAGTGACTGAAAAGGATCTACAGCTTCACAACTTATCAGACTGTGGGAGTGGTGCTTGATTCTATATCAAGTTTACTTCCTATGTAAGCCGAATCGAGTCAGCCATTGATCACAAGTAAGCTTAGCGGGACACCATAAAAAGACTGAACCATTAACTATCCATATCAAACATCATACCAAATTTTTATACTCAAAACTGAAATGACATAAGAAGTGAAGTCTTACTAGCTAAGTACAAAAACTACACGTTTCACAAGGAAATAAGGAACAGATTAAGCCACTACAGAAAAAAGGTTAACTACCAGAGTCGTTCTGGACATGAGCAAGGGACTCGAAAAACAGAAAAGCACCTGGACATCGGCCTACTTTTGAAAAATCATCATCTGCAACAGAAAACCTAAACGGCTGAGATGAATCAAGATCACAAAGCTCTTGAAAAGTATATGACACGATATTGAGTTTTATAGCCTTCCCAGGTACTTCCAATACTATGAACGCATCTTCTTCCTTTTCCCCCAAAACAAGACAATGTATCACAAATGACTGCGAGGGATCTAAAAACCGGAACATTACTTGATTAAGATCAACATGATACTTCAATGTCCACCCCGAATAGCCTTTATCTATCTCATGAACATCAAACCTCATATCTACTGCAGAAGATGTATCCATAAACAACAAACGATCACGAGACTCAACTAAAGGACAACAATGCCTCTTAATATTCCATTGATCAGTTATAACAGGCGTTTGAAAGTGATAAAAGCTAGCCTCACCGTCTATCTGTAGATGTAATATACGCCCTTTGCTGTTAATCCAATGAATTGAACCATTCCAATAAACCCCACACATAAACTCTATCTCGAAATCATCATCACGCAGTATTGGATACAAAATCTTCCATATTCTAGTTTCGGATGAGTAAATCTCTACAGCGTAAATATTTTTACTATTGTCATAACCGCGAACAAATGCCACTCTATAGTGACTTGATTTCAAAGGATCAAAGATTAATATCACACCGTAAGGCATAATTTGTATCCTATCACAATCTGACGTGTTGGAATGGTGGCAACTTGTTTTGTCGTTGGATTGTAAACATAATACGTTGCATTAAACTCGCTTTCTTTAGAAGCATGCAAAGTTGCAAACTATAACACAACACTAAACCATTTGATGAATGCAGAATTATGACATCTGAATTCAACACATTCTCATGAAACACAAGTTTCTTAAACGGAGGTGTTTTAATAGAATCAAACGGAACAAAGTTATAATCAGTAGGAGTACTAACAGTAACATTAGTACTAATTTTTTGAAGAAACAAACCACGAGGAGGGATAAAGTTACATGGAGTGATTGCCATTGTTTAGATACAAATTTGAATCGGATGAGTGAACGGACTGGTAATGTGAGTCATTTATGTTGATATAAATAAATGACTAAAAACGTTATTCATATCTTTCGATATCTCTATGTTTTGATAATCACAAAACGAAAACTCATCAAACCAAAGATTATGACATAAACAAGTATTTAGTAGTAAATACTCATCTTTACCATTAAATCACTTAAGGTATGAATAAACAAAGTGTCTAATGTATTACAAGATCAAAGGAAATTTTGTCTTAAGACATAAGACATTTTAAAATGATATAAACATTTTAAATATATTTGTAAATCATTTTTGGTAATGCTATATTAAACAACAAAAATATGATTTCAAATTTTCAACCAAAAAGGGCAAATTTTATCCAGAAAAACTTTTCAAACGTTCAGGAGGGCGGCCCCCTTAATTTTACTAGGCGGCCCCCTTAATGATTAAGGGGACCAGCCTATAATTAAGGGGACCGGCACGCTCCCGAACAGTAAAATTTGGCCCTATAAATACTGGATCATTTTACACATTTTTCTCACCTTTTTGCACTAAAAACTTTCTGATCTAAACATCCCTCTCCATCTTTTAAAAATCCTTTAATCTTATATACTTTGATCTTTGTTTCAAAGTGATTCAAGCCTCAACACTCAAGTGCAAAGAGAAGAATACTTCTACTAGAAGTATTACAACTTAGTATCATCTTGCTATCTAAGTTGTTTGGTTGTTTCATCTTGTTGATCTTTCATACTTTGGTGAATAAGGTGTATGTATTAGTTTGCTAGATTTAGTTGTAGAATCTAGAATTGTTGTAAGTGTGTAGCGGAAGTTGAAGTGAAGAAGTAGTGTTGGATATTAGTGAAGATAGAAGAGAGTGGCAATAGTGATTAGTTGTGAAGAAAGTGAAGTTTTCAAGTGGAGAAGATTTGAAGACATTAGAGATTGAAGTTGTGAAGATTCTAGTGGCTTGAAGGTGCAAAGATATTATTGGCTTGAAGTTATGAAGACATTGGTGCTTTGAAGTCGTGAAGTTGCAAGACATTGAAGTCGTGAAGAATTTTGTGAAGGCGTGAAGATACTAGTGGTGTGAAGACTTAGTGAAGAAGTCAAAGGTGTGAAGAAATTGTGGTGTGTTATTTGGTGTGAGATTGGTTCTAGCTACGATTAGAACTCGACACTTTGCTTTGTGTCGTTAATTGGTGTAAGCATTTGGTGTGTACGGTTTTCTCCGCCATAAGGGAGGTTATTGACTTAGTGAAGAAAACTCTCGAGTTCGGTGCTCGGGGAGTGGAGTAGGGCAAGGAAGGTGTCCTTGTAGCCGAACCACTATAAATCCTTTGTCTCTCGGTTTGATCTTTCCATCCCTCATTCTTTACTTGTTTTCTTACTTGCTTCTCGTACATTATTATTCTTGTGTGTTGTGCATATATTGGTTTCACGTAAAGATCAAACTAGGTTCCATTCAAAACATTAATTATACATTAGTAAATTAAAGTATATACAATTATTAAAACACATATACACATATAAATACAAACTTATATTTAAGTGAGATATATGAAATTATAATTTCTATTCAACACTTTATGTAAGAAGTATTTATGTGAAATAAGTGAATTAATTTGTAACTATACTTTAGCGTCAAAGGTTTTTACAAATTACCATCAATTCTTTGAAAGTAAACTTTTATTAAAACGAAAAAGACGCAAAACTATTCAACCCCCCCTTCTAGTTTTCCACAATTGGTATCAAGAGCCACGTCTAGCAAGATTTTTAAAATAGATTGTATTTTAAAACTTGCAACGATCGATGGAATTTGAAAAATATGTAGAAGGGAAATTTGCACAACAACCACCTTTATTTGAAAATGATCATTTTCTTGAATGAAAAAACAAATTTGAAAATTATGTGAAATCAATAGATCTTGATCTTTGGCATATCATTTCAATTGGTGATCTTAAACCAACCAAAATAGATTTTGAAAATCAATATAATAATCTTCAAACCAAAATTGATAAAAACACTAAAGCCAAATTACTTATTTTCAAAACTCTACCAAGAGTTAAATATGAAAAATTATTTCGTTGTAAAACGGCAAATGATGTTTGGAAATGTCTTTTAAAGTTTCACCAAGAGAAATGTAAAATCAAAGATGATAAACTTGATATTGCACAAGAAAAAGTTAATCTAGAAAATTTAGTAAATAAATATTTAGTTGAAACAAACACATGTACTACTAGTTCAAATGTGATCATTGAAGGTATCTATAACGAAGAATACATGAGCCAAATCCGAAGAAAGAGCGTGAATAAATCATGGTGCAACAAGTGCAAAGAAGACGATGATAATACGGCTTTTGAGAATATTCAAACAAATGTGAACACAAGTATTGATGGCAAGAACTACATGTTTCTAGATCCAAGTGAAACTACAAACAAAACATGGAGCGACATGGAAAATGGAATTGATCACCATATAGCATGTGAAGAATGTACAACTACAAATAAGGACCCATGAGAATCTGGGTACCAAGCTGTTTATCATGTTTAGGTAATTAACGAACGAAGAGTCTATTATGTGGTGATTTACTCGTCTCACTCTATTACCTTTGACGGCTATTGGTTTCTATCACGTTATTTCACATTCTGCAAATGTTTCGCCTATGACGTCGTTGCGGGAATCTTCTGGTTTCGGCATTTTGTTCTTCACTCTTGGAGTATTGGTTTCATGGTGTGTCCGTTACTATTTCAAGATGAAGCCTCCAAAGTACAATTTTTATTAGCCCTCACGATTGGTGTGATCGATTGTGCATCTCGGATCTAGCTCCCTTGATTTCTATTGCGTTGGAATTTTACTTGGCTACTTCGACATGTTTTGGACAAACCTTTAAGATTTCTTCCATTACCGTCATGCCCACTCTTAAAGAAAAGTTGGACCTGAGATAAGTTTTCTTTTCAAAAACTTGCCAATATTACATTATATTTTAGAATGCTTTAATTAGTATGTGAATATGATTTAACTTATAAGTTGCCATGCTTTTAGATTATTAACACTAATATATGCATATATGATATTAGCATTATTAACCTTCTTGGTGTTTAGTCCATTATCATTCTCCTTAATCTTCTATGATCTATAGTAGAACCTTTTCACTTAAGCTATATGTTCTTACTAGTTGCATAAATAGATGTATTATAATTGAGACTTGTTTGCAACTTGATATTATGTTGTTCTTTGTATACATATATCATATGTATATACACATGTCTATCTTGTATCCATGAACCATTTACCTTGCTCTTTCCTATCCCATTGCATTTAGATCATAAATATCTATCATCTCACCTTAATATCTTTAGATGTCATTAGAGATGATTATGTGTGACAATGGGCTTAATTGATTCTCTTGAGCATGATAAGCTTCCATTTCAAATCCTTCACTTGCAACTTCTTGATTATCATGATCAAAACATCATGGTTAAAACTTCTCTCTTTTTGAATGAAATACTTTCTTCTATATTATTTTTTCTTGAAACAATTTACTTAACTAAAATTTCTTTCATAACCTTATTTTAATCAAAAACAAGATTGAAATCTCTTTTATTACATGTTATGAAACAAAACTCAATTTGTGTTATTGTAATACACACTTGAATTTACTTCAAAACATTGTTGAATAAAACTAAAAACGTTTTGCTTAAAACACATTTGATTTTTTCACATGTGTCATACACTTCTATTGGAAATGGGATTCACAATTTAATCAAATCATTTCAAGAGAATCATGGCTTGCCCATACGGATCTTGTTCGTAACAAGTCTTGAAGTCCATATAATCATATCCACCTATTTGTTACTTGTTAACAATCATCAACATGTTTGCTCTAGGCTAAATGTTATCATCTTCATATAGTTACACATTTAACTTATTTGCTTTATTGCCTCCTTAGTTGCATATCTTAATTGATAAATTAATAGATAGCATGATTATTAGAAATTAATTGCCTATTCAATTATTTCTATATCACTCTCTACATTCATAAATAGTATGCCCTATATTGCCTCAAAGAGTTGAACTTACTTGAATCCAAATCCAAAAACACAACCTTTTTGAAAATTTTCTGCCAAAAACCCATTTCTGGCATTCTGGGAATCACCAGATGGGCGGCCCCCTTAATTATATAAGGCGGCCCCCTTAATGATTAAGGGGATCGGCCCCTAATTAAGGGGACCAGCCATCTGATGGTCGGGGATACTGTTTTCTTTATCACTATTTGACCCACTTCAGCCTATACTTCCCAAAATTCACAAACATATTTTGTCCCATGATATCCCTCAAAATTTACCTTCCTAAACCACATTTCTCATTCACTATAAATACCTTCTCCCCATCATTAATGCCATCACACCCAAACATGTCATCTCCCAACAACCAAAAACCTAAGATTTCAAGAACCGCAAGGATCTCCGTCAAACCCGTTTGGAGGAGGAACTTGATTCTTGTCAAAATTCAAGTAATGTTGTTCCAAGTCAACCAACTACTAAACCTCAAACCTACAATAATGACTCATCTCACAACCTATCACCCACTCATTCCCTCATTCATGCTTCTTCTTATGATGAGCATGCTCAATCCCAAAACAACAATCCCAATCTCTCAATCAATACCTCACATGTTGCTCATTCAACAAAAACACCACTTACTCTTGGAGAACCTCTTCCACCCATTTCATGTTTTCATGACTACCCAAGCTCAACTATGTCTCCACCACCAAGAGTACCACCACCACATCCTACAACCTCACATGCCATTCCTATGTTGCATGTTCAAACCTTCACCCAAGACAACCATCTTGTTCCACCATCATCACCTTCCTCCGAACACTTGAAGTTCGTTGAGGAGCTAAAAGAGGCTCATGAGCTTAGTGCTCTTTTAGCATTACATCTTGCTCAACGCAATTTGGATCCACCCCAATCAAGCTCACCATCATCACCACACAACATCAACCAAGTTGAGAAGCATGTCAACAATTGCCCTTGTTGCATCTTCCTTCAACAACAAACCATTGCTTTGAATGAGCACTTCACTTGGATTGAGTATCTTCTTACAAGATCTCAACAAACATCATCACTTGAACAACAACAACAAAACTCTCAATCAACAAATCCTACCTCTAACCCACCACCTACAAGTTCCACATCTCCAAACTCACCAACATCCATGCAACCAAAAGTTTATCTCCACTAAACCACCAAGCATTTTATATGCTTATGTTTCTCATTTTCAAATAAAACTTTTCAACCATTTTGGGATTCAAGAAAGTTTGGTGACACTCCTTGTTAGCACAATAGGATGCTATACTTAGTCTTAGTATTCTATACTTATGGCTTTTGTAACAATGATTATGGGTTGACATAATCATTTTTTATCAATGAATGACTTAATATGTGTTCCTTATTATCTTTTGTCATGCTTATTAATTGTTGGTATTATGATCTATGTGTTTGCTTTTGCTATGCTTGTGCTTCTAATATTTTTCTTGCAAGAATTCCAATTCTCGAACCTTTGGTGCCCTCAAACGAGGGGGAGCATACATCAAGGGGGAGCTTACTTCCTTTTGGCTTAAACCTTTTTGATTTTACAAAAAGGGGGAGAAGTGAATATAAACTCACTAAATACTTGTCTAAAAAATAATTTTTGGATTTAATGAGTTTAGGTTTTGTAATCATCAAAAAGGGGGAGATTGTTGATATAAATAAATGACTAAAAACGTTATTCATATCTTTCGATATCTCTATGTTTTGATAATCACAAAACGAAAACTCATCAAACCAAAGATTATGACATAAACAAGTATTTAGTAGTAAATACTCATCTTTACCATTAAATCACTTAAGGTATGAATAAACAAAGTGTCTAATGTATTACAAGATCAAAGGAAATTTTGTCCTAAGACATAAGACATTTTAAAATGATATAAACATTTTAAATATAAATGTAAATCATTTTTGGTAATGCTATATTAAACCACAAAAATATGATTTCAAATTTCCAACCAAAAAGGGCAAATTTTATCCAGAAAAACTTTTCAAACGTTCAGGAGGGCGGCCCCCTTAATTTTACTAGGCGGCCCCCTTAATGATTAAGGGGACCGGCCTATAATTAAAAGGACCGGCACGCTCCCGAACAGTAAAATTTGGCCCTATAAATACTGGATCATTTTACACATTTTTCTCACCTTTTTGCACTAAAAACTTTCTGATCTAAACATCCCTCTCCATCTTTTAAAAATCCTTTGATCTTATATACTTTGATCTTTGTTTCAAAGTGATTCAAGCCTCAACACTCAAGTGCAAAGAGAAGAATACTTCTACTAGAAGTATTACAACTTAGTATCATCTTGCTATCTAAGTTGTTTCGTTGTTTTATCTTGTTGATCTTTCATACTTTGGTGAATAAGGTGTATGTATTAGTTTGCTAGATTTAGTTGTAGAATCTAGAATTGTTGTAAGTGTGTAGCGGAAGTTGAAGTGAAGAAGTAGTGTTGGATATTAGTGAAGATAGAAGAGAGTGGCAATAGTGATTAGTTGTGAAGAAAGTGAAGTTTTCAAGTGGAGAAGATTTGAAGACATTAGAGATTGAAGTTGTGAAGATTCTAGTGGCTTGAAGGTGCAAAGATATTATTGGCTTGAAGTTATGAAGACATTGGTGCTTTGAAGTCGTGAAGTTGCAAGACATTGAAGTCGTGAAGAATTTTGTGAAGGCGTGAAGATACTAGTGGTGTGAAGACTTAGTGAAGAAGTCAAAGGTGTGAAGAAATTGTGGTGTGTTATTTGGTGTGAGATTGGTTCTAGCTACGATTAGAACTCGACACTTTGCTTTGTGTCGTTAATTGGTGTAAGCATTTGGTGTGTACGGTTTTCTCCGCCATAAGGGAGGTTATTGACTTAGTGAAGAAAACTCTCGAGTTCGGTGCTCGGGGAGTGGAGTAGGGCAAGGAAGGTGTCCTTGTAGCCGAACCACTATAAATCCTTTGTCTCTCGGTTTGATCTTTCCATCCCTCATTCTTTACTTGTTTTCTTACTTGCTTCTCGTACATTATTATTCTTGTGTGTTGTGCATATATTGGTTTCACGTAAAGATCAAACTAGGTTCCATTCAAAACATTAATTATACATTAGTAAATTAAAGTATATACAATTATTAAAACACATATACACATATAAATACAAACTTATATTTAAGTGAGATATATGAAATTATAATTTCTATTCAACACTTTATGTAAGAAGTATTTATGTGAAATAAGTGAATTAATTTGTAACTATACTTTAGCGTCAAAGGTTTTTACAAATTACCATCAATTCTTTGAAAGTAAACTTTTATTAAAACGAAAAAGACTCAAAACTATTCAACCCCCCCTTCTAGTTTTCCACAATTGGTATCAAGAGCCACGTCTAGCAAGATTTTTAAAATAGATTGTATTTTAAAACTTGCAACGATCGATGGAATTTGAAAAATATGTAGAAGGGAAATTTGCACAACAACCACCTTTATTTGAAAATGATCATTTTCTTGAATGAAAAAACAAATTTGAAAATTATGTGAAATCAATAGATCTTGATCTTTGGCATATCATTTCAATTGGTGATCTTAAACCAACCAAAATAGATTTTGAAAATCAATATAATAATCTTCAAACCAAAATTGATAAAAACACTAAAGCCAAATTACTTATTTTCAAAACTCTACCAAGAGTTAAATATGAAAAATTATTTCGTTGTAAAACGGCAAATGATGTTTGGAAATGTCTTTTAAAGTTTCACCAAGAGAAATGTAAAATCAAAGATGATAAACTTGATATTGCACAAGAAATAGTTAATCTAGAAAATTTAGTAAATAAATATTTAGTTGAAACAAACACATGTACTACTAGTTCAAATGTGATCATTGAAGGTATCTATAACGAAGAATACATGAGCCAAATCCGAAGAAAGAGCGTGAATAAATCATGGTGCAACAAGTGCAAAGAAGACGATGATAATACGGCTTTTGAGAATATTCAAACAAATGTGAACACAAGTATTGAAGGCAAGAACTACATGTTTCTAGATCCAAGTGAAACTACAAACAAAACATGGAGCGACATGGAAAATGGAATTGATCACCATATAGCATGTGAAGAATGTACAACTACAAATAAGGACCCATGAGAATCTGGGTACCAAGCTGTTTATCATGTTTAGGTAATTAACGAACGAAGAGTCTATTACGTGGTGATTTACTCGTCTCACTCTATTACCTTTGACGGCTATTGGTTTCTATCACGTTATTTCACATTCTGCAAATGTTTCGCCTATGACGTCGTTGCGGGAATCTTCTGGTTTCGGCATTTTGTTCTTCACTCTTGGAGTATTGGTATCATGGTGTGTCCGTTACTATTTCAAGATGAAGCCTCCAAAGTACAATTTTTATTAGCCCTCACGATTGGTGTGATCGATTGTGCATCTCGGATCTAGCTCCCTTGATTTCTATTGCGTTGGAATTTTACTTGGCTACTTCGACATGTTTTGGACAAACCTTTAAGATTTCTTCCATTACCGTCATGCCCACTCTTAAAGAAAAGCTGGACCTGAGATAAGTTTTCTTTTCAAAAACTTGCCAATATTACATTATATTTTAGAATGCTTTAATTAGTATGTGAATATGATTTAACTTATAAGTTGCCATGCTTTTAGATTATTAACACTAATATATGCATATATGATATTAGCATTATTAACCTTCTTGGTGTTTAGTCCATTATCATTCTTGGTGTTTAGTCCATTATCATTCTCCTTAATCTTCTATGCCCAAGAGTAAGTGGTGTTTTTGTTGAATGAGCAACATGTGAGGTATTGATTGAGAAGCTTTTTCTCATTGGCTGTAATGATTTGATAGAGCTTCAAATGCCCACGGAAAGTCTAAAGCTCGCAGTTCTCAACCTCAGTCATTCAAAGTTGACTAACCTTCATCTCGTGAATACTCCAAATCTTAAGGCGCTAACACTCGAAGGCTGTATTGATTTGGTAGATCTTCAATTGCAAGCTGAAAGTTTAAATCTCGAATATCTGGACCTCAGTCATTCAAAGCTGAAGACCGTTCACCTCGGGAATACTCCAAATCTTGAGAAGCTTTTTCTCATTGGCTGTAATGATTTGATAGAGCTTCAAATGCCCGCGGAAAGTCTAAAGCTTGAAGTACTCGACCTCAGTTATTCAAAGTTGACAAACCTTCACCTCGTGAATACTCCGAATCTTAAGACGCTAATACTCAAAGGCTGTAATGATTTAGTTGAATTTCAAATGCCTGCTGAAAGTCGCAACCTCGAATATGTCGACCTCAGTCATTCAAAGTTGAAGACCGTTCACCTCGGGAATACTCCGAATCTTGAGAAGCTTTTTCTCATTGGCTGTAATGATTTGATAGAGCTTCAAATGTCTGCGGAAATTCTAAAGCTTAAAGTTCTCAACCTTAGTCATTCAAAGTTGACAAACCTTCACCTCGTGAATACTCCGAATCTTAAGGCGCTAATACTCGAAGGCTGTAATAATTTGGTTGAATTTCAAATGCCTGCTGAAAGTCGCAACCTCGAATATGTCGACCTCTGTCATTCAAAGTTGAAGACCGTTCACCTCTTGAATACTCCGAATCTTGAGAAGCTTTTTCTCATCGGCTGTAATGATTTGATAGAGCTTCAAATGCCCGCAGAAAGCCTAAAGCTCGCAGTTCTAAACCTCAGTTATTCAAAGTTGACTAACCTTCACCTCGTGAATACTCCAAATCTTAAGGCGCTAATACTCAAAGGCTGTAATGATTTGGTTGAATTTCAAATGCCTGCTGAAAGTATCAACCTCGAATATGTCGACCTCAGTCATTCAAAGCTGAAGACTGTTCACCTCTTGAATACTCTGAATCTTGAGAATCTTTTTCTCATTGGCTGTAATGATTTGATAGAGCTTCAAATGCCAGCGGAAAGTCTAAAGCTCGCAGTTCTCAACCTTAGTCATTCAAAGTTGACTAACCTTCATCTCGTGAATACTCCAAATCTTAAGTCGCTAACACTCGAAGGCTGTATTGATTTGGTAGATCTTCAATTGCAAGCTGAAAGTTTAAATCTCGAATATATGGACCTCAGTCATTCAAAGCTGAAGACCGTTCACCTCGGGAATACTCCGATTCTTGAGAAGCTTTTTCTCATTGGCTGTAATGATTTGATAAAGCTTCAAATGCCCGCGGAAAGTCTAAAGCTCGCAGTTCTCGACCTCAGTCATTCAAAGTTGACAAACCTTTCCCTCGTGAATAATCCTAATCTTAAGGCGCTAACACTCGAAGGCTGCAAAGATTTGGTAGAACTTCAAATGCCTGATGAAAGTCTAAACCTCGAATATCTCAACCTCAGTTATTCAAAGCTGAAGACCGTTCACCTCGGGAATACTCCGAATCTTGAGAAACTTTTTCTCATTGGTTGTAATGATTTGATAGAGCTTCAAATGCCCGCGGAAAGTCTAAAGCTCACAGTTCTCAACCTCAGTCATTCAAAGTTGACTAACCTTCACCTCGTGAATACTCCGAATCTTAAGGTGCTAACACTCGAAGGCTGCAAAGATTTGGTAGAACTTCAAATTCCTGATGAATGTCTAAACCTCGAATATCTCAACCTCAGTCATTCAAAGCTGAAGACTGTTCACCTCGGGAATACTCCGAATATTGAGAAGCTAATACTCAAAGCCTGTAATGATTTGGCGGAACTTCAAATGCCTGCTGAAAATCTTAAGCTCGAAGTTATCGACCTCAGTCATTCAAAGTTGACATACCTTTACCTGGGGAATACTCCGTATCTTAAGGCGCTAATACTTGAAGGTTGTACTGATTTGGTAGAACTTCAAATGCCTGATGAAAGTCTAAACCTCGAATATCTAGACCTCAGTCATTCAAAGCTGAAGACCGTTCACCTTGGGAATACTCCAAATCTTGAGAAGCTTTTTCTCATTGGCTGTAATGATTTGATAGAGCTTCAAATGCCCGTGGAAAGTCTAAAGCTTGAAGTCCTCAACCTCAGTCATTCAAAGTTGACAAACCTTCGCCTCGTGAATACTCCGAATCTTAAGGCGCTAATACTCAAAGGCTGTAATGATTTGATTGAATTTCAAATGCCTGCTGAAAGTCTCAACCTCGAATATCTCGACCTCAGTCATTCAAAGTTGAAAACTGTTCACCTATTGATTACTCCGAATCTTGAGAAGCTTTTTCTCATTGGCTGTAATGATTTGATAGAGCTTCAAATGCCTGCGGAAAGTCTAAAGCTTGCAATTCTTAACCTCAGTCATTCAAAGTTGAGTAGCCTTCACCTCAGGAATACTCTGAATCTCGAGAGGCTAATTCTCATAGATTGTCATGATTTGGTAGAACTTCAAATGCCTTCGGAAAATCCAAAGCTTTTAGGTCTCGACCTCAGACATTCAAAGTTGAGGACCCTTGACCTTGGCCTGACTCCAAATCTGAAATGGTTAAATCTTGAAAACTGTTATGATTTGGTAGAAATTAATGCTCCCATTGGATATCTGAAAAAGCTTGCATTCTTAGACTTAAGTGGATGTGGGAGGTTTAAATCTTTTTGGTTTGACAAACAGCTTAACCTCAATCATTCAAAGACTGAGTTACATCTGATTGCAGAGACCATAGATGTATGCCTACTGCACCCCGACAATAGTTTTCCAAAGTTTCGGTTTGAATGTTATTATAAAGAAGATCCAGCTTCATCGTTTGGAAATCTTGAAATGCTTATTTCGATGGGTCTATGTGCTTGTACAACACTTGAGAATTTTTCAAGAAGTATTTGTAGTTTACGAGGTTTAAGAAAGCTTACACTAGAAGGCAGTATTCCAGAGGTACCCCGGGACCTTGACCAGTTAGAATGTCTAGAGGAGCTAATTTTTTCATCTACAAATATCAGAAATCTTCCAGATAGCATTTGTAAGTTGAAACATCTCAAATCTCTCGAACTTAAATCATGTTTGCTGTTTAAGAAGTTACCCCGTGATCTTGGCCGAATAGAATCCCTAGAGATGCTAACTATAACAGATTGTAACCATTTACGAGATATTCCAAACAACATTGGTAAGATAAAATGTGTTGTATCACCAAAGGTCTACGACAAGCGCAATTCTCATGGGAAATATAAGCAGCAATGATAAATGAGGCTGTTAACAGACCCAAATGAGCCAGTACATAAAAGAACTAATTTGATAGGTACATTCTCTGTCTCTATTTTTCTATTGATCGCCTTACATGACAACAACTAATGTTTCTGTTCTATATATGTTTTTACTTTCGATCCTGACATTTGTTCCATGCAAACGTTATTTTTTTCAAACTTGATGTAATTGTTTATGTTTTATTTCACCAGGAATTGCTGATTGTTTTCACGTGCTTAGATTCTTTATCGTGTCACTTAATGAACCAAAGGATCATTGTTGATTGTTGATTAGTTTCAAGTGATTTTGGCGCATCCGTTTTGGTCATTGATGATTTTACTCCGGTACGCTCCCACAAGTACTATCGTTTGTAAATAAGTGTTTCAAATTATGATTTCTTTTATCTTTCAATATTTGTAGTTTTTGAACACTGTTAGATTACACTGTAATCCCCATCTTGTATTTTGTATGAATTACGGTAAATCATACTAGTAGAATTTGCAGATAGTTTAATTCATGGAGTTCAATAAAACACAGTTGACTTTTCAGAAAGTCAAACTCTGTACTTGATTAAACCATCAACAGTTACATGACACTGGAAGTGATCATGTTAAGAATAAACTTTGGAAAGTGTTATAAGTGTGATGTAACATCATATACAAGTTTTGATATACATCAGGCTCTAAATTTGGATTAAATTAAATAATCAAGTATTTGACTTTTGAGTCCAACTATAAACAAACACAGAACGTTGCTTATAACATGAATTCTGAAACTCAGCTTCTTTGTTACAGACTTACAGTACATTGAACTGGTTTCATGGAACAGAGTTAATAAATTATCATTACTAGTCACATATGCAAATGCAATGCAGCCACTGAACTTTCTTAACAGAAAATTTAGAATTTTATTACATCAAACTCATATAAGTCGCGTTTTATTTTTGTAAATGGGTCGCGTTTTAGCGTTTTTAACATGAAATAAGTCACGTTTATAAAAAATTCTGCCGCGTTGAACGTCGCGAAAAACACACGTGTAGGGTGAAATTTTTTTCCTAAAATGAATTTAACGGATGAGATTCAAAAGTTCATTTTGGTAAACATTTATGCGGCATCTTGTTTCATAAATAGGTAGTGGATATGGTCCGTTTAAAATTTTTTCTCTAATAATATCCGCTACTAGATATTTACTCAACTAGACTCATGTTTAACCAATGTCTCTCAGATTGCCACCTCTAGTTTTTGACATCAAGCACCCGGCCTCGAAGTTCTTTTGTAATATGATCACAGATACCTCATTCTAGGCGTTGGACGAGAAATCAAACCAAAGTGAGTAAAAAAGGTTCAACCCCTTCACACACTTGACCATCCTTAGTTTTGGCAGCAACAATTGAATACCAAGCTTGACCATCCGTAATATTGGTGGCGGTAGTAGTAGCTACCTCCAGGTGGTGATGACACTTTGGTTCCAAACCCGGGTTTGAGGTCCCCAATTCGAGAGCTACTCCAAGTTTATCCTCTATTTTCAAAATAACAACATTTGTATTATCAATAAACAAGTTATCATGGACTACATAAATGAGCATCATATAATATAAACACGTTTTCATTGTCTAAAGTATGTTTCTACCAATGTAGTGAATGGTGATGTATTTAAAAACATAGTACAGTATATGTTTGTTTTTAACCATAAAAAATGAAAAGGTTTTGGAAAAAAGTCGACTCTGCTGGGGATCGAACCCAGAATCTCTGGTTTCGTAGACCAGCGCCTTATCTATTGGGCCACAAAGTCAATTTGATGTTGTAAATGCTCATCTGATGTATAAATTCTAGGAAGATAAGATATAGTAATTTTGAAAAAAAAAATTTTTTTGAACAGAAGTAATTTTGGATTTGCTATGCGTATCTATTTGTTTCACAATGTCGATTAAAAATGGCAAGAAAGTTTAAAAATATGCCAATGTTACCCTCATTTTGTTATCTATGATGGTCAGTGTGGTTCATCAAATCTAGTTTTATGGTTAATCATTATATGAAAATATATAAAGAGTGCCATCTTTTAAATTACTTTTGATACTTTAAAAACGAAGTCACGTTATAACACTTGTGCTTTCCATCAATATATATTACAATGTAATATTTTGAATTTAACATTTGTTAATTGTTTTCATTAGATCTCTCTTTAATTTAGAGTTGCTCGTTTGTATAACAAAACATGATTATAGTTGAAACAGAATGCCAAATATTACCATTCCAAACCCAATTGTTTAATAAAATTTGTTCTATGACAATATTCCAGCAATGTTATTGACATCTACTGCAAGTTTATTATCTACTTTCGCTATAACAACCTTTTTATTTTCCAAATAAACAAGGTATTATTTGCTCAAAAAATAAACAAGGTATTATTAGTGTGGAGGGTGTGGTTGAGGGCTTTCCCTCGCTTCACCTTATCAAAAAAAACCTCATTTATTATTTTCTTCAACTATCCCGTGCAATCTCCCGTGACCACCCACACCCTCTAGCCTTATGTCATGATCATTATCTAAAGTCTAACTTTACCTTTGCGGTGACAAAAGATGTATATAAAAACATCTGCAGTATATTTGTTTGTTTTAAACTTAAAAAAAAAACAAATACTAAAAAAAATTCGACTCTGCTGGGGATCGAACCCAGAATCTCTGGTTTCGTAGACCAGCGCCTTATACATTGGGCCACAAAGTCAATTTGTTTTTAATGTGCCTTGTTAAAGGTTGTTATACTGTCATAATTTTTCAGTTGAGGGCTTGAGGCCACACTATTTTTGATTAAACGTAGACAATATTATTTTCTAAAAACATTTTCGGATGATAAAAATGATACTGTTCCGATAGGATGTCCATTGTTCTTACTTAAACGTCGTTGCATTAGACCGGCCGTTATGGTGGTGTTTCACCACACGTGTAGAAGCTCCACCGCACACCAACTCGATGACGACAACAATCTACCACGCGTTAAGGTAAGGTTTTTGTGTTGGTTTGAGGTGGGAAGGTGACCATTACTCCTAGCCTTAACTTATTTCATCTGTATATTCACATGTATTGTTACTTTTATTTTAGCAGACTATGGTTTCTGACATTTTGGCCGACTAAATCATAATGTGAAGTCTTTTGGTCAATGGGCCACCCTGAGTGATTATATATTGTTAGTTTTAATTAGAGTTAGTTACATATCTAGAAAATATATAAATGGTAAGACATTGCAATTCCGCATGTTATGCGTATCCATATAGCCTAAATAAAGTTTTGAAGTAAAACAGGTAGTCATTATAAATTTCTTGAGTGGCATGTTCTAAACAATTTCAAGCAATGACAAATATTCTAGTTAAAGAATAGACAAGCAAATGTAAACTGGATAGCGCACAAGAAAATAGCTACTCAAAAATAGAAGTTTACTTATCACTTATATATACAAAGATCATGAATGGCTTGCAAGGCTAGCGAACTTGATAGGGTATGCACGCAAAGAAATTTGCAAACTACTTTTGTGCTGTAATTTCGTTTACTAGTCTATCCTTTGTAGTGATATTTTACTATAGAACTTATCATTATATCAAATACTTACTTTGTGTCTCTATATCGATCAATCCAACATTTGTCACCTTTGACTGCTTGATGCCACCGGTGCCGGAATACATGCATTTCATTATACGACTGCTTCCTCACCTGCACATGAATTGGTAGCCGAAACAACTGGCATCAGGAAAAACTACAGCAGATTTAAGTTTTTTGCTCACCAAAGGCCTTTTAAGTTTTAACATGTACAGAACTATAGCTTGATTTCAATTACTACTTCTACTACAAAAATCGTACTTCTCGACTTGACATGAGTTTCAAGCAAATCTTTTGTCAAAATTTTAAAATACTAACGAATCTTGTGAAATGATTTTAACACTCTTATAGTTGGAGGTGGCAATACCCATCTGCTTATGAATACGTTTAATTGTTTATATCTCAAATGGTTTAAAGAAAAACAAAATAAAAAAAATAAAAATAAAAAACAAAAACAAAAACTAAATGGGTCCAACATGCTGAATAGGATGAAAATCACCCAAAGTTTATTCCTAAATCATGTATTCAACAATATATAATATCATTGTAATTATATATCTTTTTTGTAAATTATAATTAACGTATTAGTAATTTAACAAATGAACATAAACGTATGGCTCAAATCAACTTGACACGGCTCACGTCATAATTGACACGTTATGCAACCCAAACATTCTACGGAGCCCACTATCAAATAGACTATTGTCAATACCTCACATGTTGCTCATTCAACAAAAACACCACTTACTCTTGGAGAACCTCTTCCACCCATTTTATTTTTTCATGACTACCCAAGCTCAACTATGTCTCCACCACCAAGAGTACCACCACCACATCCTACAACCTCACATGCCATTCCTATGTTGCATGTTCAAACCTTCACCCAAGACAACCATCTTGTTCCACCATCATCACCTTCCTTCGAACACTTGAAGTTCGTTGAGGAGCTAAAACAACAATCCCAATCTCTCAATCAATACCTCACATGTTGCTCATTCAACAAAAACACCACTTACTCTTGGAGAACCTCTTCCACCCATTTCATTTTTTCATGACTACCCAAGCTCAACTATGTCTCCACCACCAAGAGTACCACCACCACATCCTACAACCTCACATGCCATTCCTATGTTGCATGTTCAAACCTTCACCCAAGACAACCATCTTGTTCCACCATCATCACCTTCCTCCGAACACTTGAAGTTCGTTGAGGAGCTAAAAGAGGCTCATGAGCTTAGTGCTCTTTTAGCATTACATCTTGCTCAACGCAATTTGGGTCCACCCCAATCAAGCTCACCATCATCACCACACAACATCAACCAAGTTGAGAAGCATGTCAACAATTGCCCTTGTTGCATCTTCCTTCAACAACAAACCATTGCTTTGAATGAGCACTTCACTTGGATTGAGTATCTTCTTACAAGATCTCAACAAACATCATCACTTGAACAACAACAAAACTCTCAATCAACAAATCCTACCTCTAACCCACCACCTACAAGTTCCACATCTCCAAACTCACCAACATCCATGCAACCAAAAGTTTATCTCCACTAAACCACCAAGCATTTTATATGCTTATGTTTCTCATTTTCAAATAAAACTTTTCAACCATTTTGGGATTCAAGAAAGTTTGGTGACACTCCTTGTTAGCACAATAGGATGCTATACTTAGTCTTAGTATTCTATACTTATGGCTTTTGTAACAATGATTATGGGTTGACATAATCATTTTCTATCAATGAATGACTTAATATGTGTTCCTTATTATCTTTTGTCATGCTTATTAATTGTTGGTATTATGATCTATGTGTTTGCTTTTGCTATGCTTGTGCTTCTAATATTTTTCTTGCAAGAATTCCAATTCTCGAACCTTTGGTGCCCTCAAACGAGGGGGAGCATACATCAAGGGGGAGCTTACTTCCTTTTGGCTTAAACCTTTTTGATTTTACAAAAAGGGGGAGAAGTGAATATAAACTCACTAAATACTTGTCTAAAAAATAATTTTTGGATTTAATGAGTTTAGGTTTTGTAATCATCAAAAAGGGGGAGATTGTTGATATAAATAAATGACTAAAAACGTTATTCATATCTTTCGATATCTCTATGTTTTGATAATCACAAAACGAAAACTCATCAAACCAAAGATTATGACATAAACAAGTATTTAGTAGTAAATACTCATCTTTACCATTAAATCACTTAAGGTATGAATAAACAAAGTGTCTAATGTATTACAAGATCAAAGGAAATTTTGTCTTAAGACATAAGACATTTTAAAATGATATAAACATTTTAAATATATTTCTAAATCATTTTTGGTAATGCTATATTAAACCACAAAAATATGATTTCAAATTTCCAACCAAAAAGGGCAAATTTTATCCAGAAAAAATTTTCAAACGTTCAGGAGGGCGACCCCCTTAATTTTACTAGGCGGCCCCCTTAATGATTAAGGGGACCGGCCTATAATTAAGGGGACCGGCACGCTCCCGAACAGTAAAATTTGGCCCTATAAATACTGGATCATTTTACACATTTTTCTCAACTTTTTGCACTAAAAACTTTCTGATCTAAACATCCCTCTCCATCTTTTAAAAATCCTTTGATCTTATATACTTTGATCTTTGTTTCAAAGTGATTCAAGCCTCAACACTCAAGTGCAAAGAGAAGAATACTTCTACTAGAAGTATTACAACTTAGTATCATCTTGCTATCTAAGTTGTTTGGTTGTTTCATCTTGTTGATCTTTCATACTTTGGTGAATAAGGTGTATGTATTAGTTTGCTAGATTTAGTTGTAGAATCTAGAATTGTTGTAAGTGTGTAGCGGAAGTTGAAGTGAAGAAGTAGTGTTGGATATTAGTGAAGATAGAAGAGAGTGGCAATAGTGATTAGTTGTGAAGAAAGTGAAGTTTTCAAGTGGAGAAGATTTGAAGACATTAGAGATTGAAGTTGTGAAGATTCTAGTGGCTTGAAGGTGCAAAGATATTATTGGCTTGAAGTTGTGAAGACATTGGTGCTTTGAAGTCGTGAAGTTGCAAGACATTGAAGTCGTGAAGAATTTTGTGAAGGCGTGAAGATACTAGTGGTGTGAAGACTTAGTGAAGAAGTCAAAGGTGTGAAGAAATTGTGGTGTGTTATTTGGTGTGAGATTGGTTCTAGCTACGATTAGAACTCGACACTTTGCTTTGTGTCGTTAATTGGTGTAAGCATTTGGTGTGTACAGTTTTCTCCACCATAAGGGAGGTTATTGACTTAGTGAAGAAAACTCTCGAGTTCGGTGCTCGGGTAGTGGAGTAGGGTAAGGAAGGTGTCCTTGTAGCCGAACCACTATAAATCCTTTGTCTCTCGGTTTGATCTTTCCATCCCTCATTCTTTACTTGTTTTCTTACTTGCTTCTCGTACATTATTATTCTTGTGTGTTGTGCATATATTGGTTTCACGTAAAGATCAAACTAGGTTCCATTCAAAACATTAATTATACATTAGTAAATTAAAGTATATACAATTATTAAAACACATATACACATATAAATACAAACTTATATTTAAGTGAGATATATGAAATTATAATTTCTATTCAACACTTTATGTAAGAAGTATTTATGTGAAATAAGTGAATTAATTTGTAACTATACTTTAGCGTCAAAGGTTTTTACAAATTACCATCAATTCTTTGAAAGTAAACTTTTATTAAAACGAAAAAGACGCAAAACTATTCAACCCCCCCTTCTTGTTTTCCACAGTTTATATTGTTCTTGATCATCTACTTCGCGTTTCTTGGCTTTACGATAATACTTGATATTCGTCTTCATGATTGTTATTGTTAATAGAATTGAAAGAATAGTGATGCAGGATGGAATGAGATTGAATATATATAATTTCTTGTTTTTCCAACTGAATATCAATACTTTTATACATGTAGGAATTCTGTTAACTATAACTAACTAACTAACTAACTGCCTTTACATTCACAACTAATTAATCAATTGTGTCCAAGAGATGAAAATGTTACTTTTAACTAATTTACTGACTCTCTGTAATAATAGTTAACTTTTTATTGTTAGGATAAATATGTAATAGTTTTACATTACAATTTAAATAATTAATTAGTTTAACACCAACTGCAAAACAAAACTAATGGACCTCTTCAATGTTGAAAGCAAGACCAGTTTAGCATTCTTGTGGTTGTTATTTTGGTATTATAACGTCATTGTTCTAATAAGTGATGGAACTTGAACGTTGTTGGTGAAAGGACCAACTTGGAAAGTATTCATTTTAGGGGGCCGATATATTAAAAATCATATACACTATGCTGAAAATTTTATATTAAAAATGATTAAAATCATATATAAAAAGGTATAAAATGTACATAAGGTCAAAAAATTTGGAGAGACCACAACCCTATGAGTCCCTTCTAAGTTCCGTCCGTGGTTGTATATTAGAAAAGTTTGAGATGTAGCTTAATACAGATTTTGGTCATGCTTCCAAATTGTTCTGCAGACGTTGATTATTAGCAACCTTTTGACTCACAAGTCATAGGAGTCTTGTATATTAAAATCTCAGCCGCCTCATAATTACATTAAAAATCCCTTTTAATCGTCAAACAAATTGCAAAGTTAAGTTTTCCTAATTATGTCATGATAAAATCGCAATAAGTAAGAAGCACGTACATGGTGTGTGCATTTAAGTCACCATTGCCGTAGTAGTAACACTAAAAGTGGGTCAAAATTGGTATACTACCTAAGAATTCTAACTCAGCACTTGCACATGTAATTAAAACCAATTCAAAGCAAGAGTAACTACCAAATTATAACAAGTATTAGTCTAATGTTACCAATAGTAAACTACTTATGCAGATATAACTACTAAACAATAACAATAACAGCTAATCAGAAACAGATCCAAACTCTACTTATAATGAAACTGTTACAAGATTAAGATGTGAAAAACAAGATTAAACCAAAATAAACTCTAAATAAGCTATTAGTTAGCTTATAAGAGCTGATGAAACAGTAATAAACGAATTAAAAAACAGTAAACAAATTCAAAAAGACAAAGTGAGACAGAAATCAACTGAAATCTTATTTAAACTAAAACTTGAGTTTACAAATACTTGAAATTCGAATTACAAAACTTTTAGAAAACAGAAATTAAAAGCTTGAATTTAAACTACAATAAGCTATAGTGATTAAGAGTAAAAGGCTGAATTCATTAAAACATTAAGAGTTACAATTTAAAGAGAAATTACAAGACTAAAAACTGAGAAGAAAAAATGGAATAAGCTAAAAACACCTCTATATATAGTTGAGGTGAGAGTGTTGGGGTCAAAATGCCAAGATGGCAATCCACATGAACTGTGCTTCTTCTCCTCTCCTCATAGCCCTCAGATGAATTTTGTGTTTCTTTGATCATTTCTCGACCCTTGGATCAGAATTTGATACGTGGCTCGTCCAATGAAATGCTCACAATCCTCCATGCTGGCAATCCGTGTGCATACACATTCTCTATCCTCGTCAGAAGGATCCAATGCTAAAAACTGACGTGTTCCCACCAATTAGGCCTTGCCAAGTGTCCTCGTGACTCTCAATCATTTTCTCTGACATCACCTGCGCACGTGACCAGTCTTCTAGAAGCACAAATGATGAGTAATTGATGTGAATTAAACTTGCTTGGGTTAATTTTGATTTGATACAATTAGGGTTCTAAGGGGAATTGGGGATTTCTGGGTTAGGAGTAAAAAGAGGGAGCGGGGTAAAAGGTGTTTTTATTATTTTGACTTTACTTGACCATTGACCCTGAGTAGTATTAGTATTGACCGAGAATGGGCTTGGGTAAAAATGGGATGGGCTTGGATAATAAAGTGGTGGGCTTGTTGGTGTTTAAGAGATTGGATTGGGTTATAGAAATCAGGTTATAATTTTAGTAGTAATAGATAGAAAATGCTAAGGACCAATTATGTAATTTTTTGTAACTTCAAGTAGGGGTGTTCATCGGTTCGGTTATCGGTTAGTCGGTTTATTCGGTTCGGGTTGTTCGGTTAAAAAAAATTTTTGGGTCATAACCGAAAACCGAACCGAACCGAACCGAAAATATCTATAACCGAACCGAGAACCGAACCGAAGTTCGGTTCGGTTATGGGTCAAAACCGAAAACCGAATTTTTTACTTAAATTACATTATTTATATTTTTTTTTAATTTAATTATATATATTTTTGGCAAAAAAAATATTTCAAGCATAAAAAAGTGTTTTTTTATATTAGTATAAAATTTTAATGGATATTTTTTATATTTAAAATAATATAAATATATAAAAAATATATATATTTATATAAATTCGGTTTTCGGTTCAGATAGCTAAACCCATATCCAAACCGAAAACCGAATTTTTAATTCGGTTCGGTTCGGTTTTAACAAGTTCGGTTCGGTTATATGTTCGGTTCGGTTTTATTTCGGTTCGGTTCAGTTCGGTTTTTGGTTTATTCGGTTAATTAACCGAGCCGTGAACACCCCTAACTTCAAGGACCTCTTCTGCCATTCTGAAAAAATGATATCCAAGGGCTAATCTTGCCAAGTAATGATTCTCCAAGGACCAAATATGATATATGAGCATAATTATGATCTTTTCTTGAAAATTTCTTCCCCGGCTCCGGCTTACGATCTCTTTCCAAGTCTAGTGCTCGTGTTCGTCGTTTTCCCATTGATTTATGTCCATTTCTCAAATATCCATTCCTGCACACATATAAACACAAAAACACAACATATATGGCATATTTGGACGGTTTTTGGTCTTTTTGGTCCGGTTTTGGTCTTATAAAAGGTGTATGATTAAGCATACACCAACCCACGCATGATCAGATCTACTCCCAACTGCCAATGATTGTTTTAAAAAACCGGACCAAACAAGTCGGTTCAACCAAGAACCGTACCAGTCAATTCAACCGGTTTAATTGAAAAAAAAAAAGAAAAGAAAAAGCTAGGAACCGAAAAAACCAATTTTATGTCCGATTTATTTTTAAAAAATCATGGTCAGAACAGGTCATGTGCAAGCTGTTACATGCAAGTTTTCGACGCTATGATGTAACCTATTTTGTTTGAAAAATGTTAGAACCATACAAAATTTACAAAAAAACTTTGATGAAAGATCAGAGGACCAAACTTTTTTTATATACGAAGAGACTAATCTTCACTCTCCATCTTCCTCATCTTTATTTGATCTAATTGATGAGATTAATCACAACAATTTATAAAAGTCTCTTTCATCATTTTTTTCCAAATATTAATATCTTTCAAACTGCTAATCGTTAAGCGAAAAAAAATATACCGTTACGACAAGCATTTAATTATCTTTATATAGATACACTTTGACATATTTTCAACAAAAAAAAATTTTCTCATTTTTTTCACTTTTTTTTCGTGGCCGAAAAAATCACATGTGATTAGGGCTGAGCAAAACCCGACCGACACCCGAAAACCGTCCCGAATCCCGAACCGACCATGTTCGGGTCGGGACTCGGTTTGGGTTTTTCAACTTGTCGGGATTCTGGTCGGGTCGGGAGTCGGGAGTCGGGACAAAGTCAGGATTACAAAGAAAAACCATACAAATCGGTTTCGTTTCGGGACTCGGGACGGGATTCGGGATGATTCGGGCTAGACTCGGGCCGGGATTCGGTCAGGATTTTCAAGCTTGTCGGGATTCGGGCTTCGTCGGGACGGGTCGGGTTCCGGCCCGATGCACACCCCTACATGTGATATATCATATGTGATATTACATATCACATGTGATATTACACTAATATCACATGTGATTTTTTCGGCTACGAAAAAAACGTGAAAAAACAAAAAAAAAAAAATTTGTCGAAAGTATATCAAAGTGCCCGTCTATAGAAAGATAATTAAATGCTCGTCGCGATGGTGTAATTATTTTCGCTTAACGATTAACGGTTTAAGAGATATTTAAATTATAAAAAATGGGTGAAATATTAAAATGTTTTTAATCTCAACCATTGATTTCTTTTTAAATAGATGGTGGGGATGAGTCCCTTGATATGTATGAAAAGTTTAGTATTTAATATAACTCGACTCAAAAACTTTCACACAATAATGTGTAACAAAATGATTTATTATATAAAAAAGAGTTATGGATAAAGAAATTTAATGAGTAGTCCAAGTATCATTTCACATCGTAAAATATTTAGAAATTTAATGGGTCCAAGATCTTGTGTGATTCTAGCAAACCTCATTTTGTAAAAGATTTTTTTCCTTTTTTTTTTAATTGTTATATAACTTTTGGACATTCTTTTGCTATAATTCATCCAACTATTTAGTTTTTATTATATAAGCCACTTAGTCATTTGATCCGTTTTAAAATTATTGTTTATTATTATTTTTTCTTTTTCGCGTTGTCTTAATTAAATATCTCCTGCTGAAAATTGATAAGGAAGTTTGATCAAGTATCTATATCTATACTACCTATAAAGGAAAAATAGTCAAAGTGGAAAAGTGGAAAAGTGAAAAAGTGAAAAGTTAAGGAATGTGAAATGTTGAAAAAAATTATTAAAGGAAATTATGAAATGTAATTAATACTCTTGTTAAAATACCCCATTACATAAAAGTACAATGATTTATATACATTGTACAACCAATTAAAACAATTAATAAAAATCACAAACCGGGTTGACCTAGGACGCTTCAAACCCGACGGGTTGAACCGGTTTAATTTGACCCTTTTTCGACATAACCTAGCAAGATGACCCGGTTTAAATCGACCAAATTTTCGACCGGAACGGTTCAACCGGTTGAACCACCCGGGTCGAACCGGGTTTCAAAATATTATGTTTAATTCCCAAGTCTTCAAACTTTTATTATTTTTCATTTATAACCAATTAAAACAATTAATTCAAACCCGACGGGTTGAACCGGTTTAATTTGACCCATTTTCGACCCAACCTAGCAAGTTGACCCGGTTTAAATCGACCAATTTTTCGACCGGAACGGTTCAACCGGTTGAACCACCCGGGTCGAACCAGGTTTCATAACATTATGTTTAATTCCCAAATCTTCAAACTTTTATTATTTTTCATTTATAACCTATAAACTTTTTTTTTTATCAATAAACTATCTGTCGCTATAAAATCCCGTTGCTATGCACGGGTACTCGTCTAGTACCATACTATGCTTACTTGAAATTAGTATTACAAATCTATACTATTATATAATGCATTTTGGCTGTCGGTCCATGTAAAAATTAAGATAAGGAAAGCCAATCAGACAATGACACGTGTATAGTCTTCCTACTTGATATTTCCAACATATATAAACTCCAAAAACACATAGTTTACACCGTCAAAACACACACAAACTCTCTAAAATCTCATCTCTTCCCCAATCCAGTCTCCTCCGGCACGACAACCGTCATTTTCACCGCTAATCACCGCCATCTGCTAAAAGCCATCATCACCAACAACCTCCGCTGCCTCCCCTGCCATAACCACCGCAAATGAAACTGCGGGAAACTGTTAGAACCAAAAACCACCACCGTAATCGCCAACACCTTCCACCGCCACCGCACATATTTGATCCGTCACATCAGCATAAGTTGATAAAAGAAACATCAGATCCGTCGATCTGCTACTTTTCAGGAAACTATGATACCGTTTCGTTATAACTCTATCAAGACACAAAACCTTTGGTGATAACGGCTCAATCAACCACCGGTTCATTTCCAGTCGAGTATGACTGGTTTCGATTTCAAAATCGCTGAAACTGAACTAAGGTAGTGTTTGCATTTTGATTCAAGTTGATTGGACAGGGAGTCACGTGACTCTCACGTAATTGGAGATATTGTTGATGACAAGTAATGGATTTTACTGGTTAAAAAATTATAAAGTGCATATTCGTATTAGAAATAAAGTCTTTAAATTGCAAAAGATGCTTAAAAAAGAAAAGGAAAAAAATAGGCCTTGACTTTTACTGATTAATCTAACTTTTTCGTTTTTGAGCAAAAATAATAATAATAATAATAATAATAATAATAATAATAATAATAATAATAATAATAATAATAATAATAATAATAATAATAATAATATGTTAAGTTTAGACATAATTTGGTACGTGATATACTTGTTGATATATGTTCCAAAGCCGGGATCTTGGTGCGTAAAGAGGCTCCAATGGGATTTCTTTCAGAAGAAGGAAGAGAATTACGCCCTGCAGATGTGTTATTATTCAACTTGTCCCAAGGGAAGGACGCATGTCTGGATGTGACCGGGGTTTCTCCGTTAGCTGGGTCTGGGGTGATGTCATGGGCTCCTGGGGCTGCTTTGAGTAATGCTGTGGAAAAGAAAATGAAGAAGTATGCGTCCAAGTGTGAAGACAATGGATACAAGTTCGTCCCTTTCGCCTTTTCTACGTTTGGGGAACTCGATGTGGAAGGTTTGAATACTCTTTCGCGTGTCGGGGCTATTGCTAGCAGCCACTCTAACAACGTTAAGAGTGGTGCTTTTATTTTCCATCAAGTTAGTTTCTGTATTCGAAAAGGGGTGGGAGCACAGATTGTGTCTAGACTCCCCTCCAATTTAATGTAAAAAAAAATAAAATAAATAATAATAATAATAATAATAATAATAATAATAATAATAATAATAATAATAATAATAATAATAATAAATGTTCTGAAAAAAAATAAAAATATAGTTGATCTTAGAGTGATTTTTCTAAAATAGTTTAGATCGACAAAGAAACACCAACTCCATGAACGCGTGTGTGTCGACTGATCATTCATCAAGGACCAACCTCAAACGGGTTGAGAAATAATACGTTGCGATTCAGTAATATTTTTACGCTACTCCATGCTCAGTAGAAATCTATACATTTTTAGCTACCGATTTTTATTGTGATTTTGCAAACGCTAACATCTACATCCTCACAACCCGCAAAAGTTAGATTTCGAAAGAACATAATTTGATAACATGCTCGATCGAAAACCATTGCTATAACTTTTTCTTTTCCTCGATGCTTAATTAGTAATAATATGGTAAAAAGGATAAAAACAAATGCCAACAAAACATCTTTTCGTATTAACTATACGCGGGTGTCCTACTATATTTATAACTTTAACTTTTATTTTAATTAATACAATTTTGATTCGTTAAAATCATATACTTTGAGGGGGGAGTGTTTGAAGAGTAAGAGATTGCAATCGTCTTTCTATATGTGGGAATAATAACGTCACGGGCAAGTTACGGAAAACCCAAGCAAACACATACAACTAACACATATATATATTCAATGTGTTGTGAAACGAATTTACTAAGCGGGTAAGAAATTGCGGGGAGAGTTGGGCTAGCAATTAATTTACTACATTTATAATATAACTATAACTATCGCCGCCGCAATGCGCGGGCATCCAACTAGTATTTAAGAAAACATTAATTAATTAACTTAGGTAAAATGCAAAAAGTAAGAAAATAAAGTAGTAATGATTATGTTTTTTTTCATAAACTTGATGTTTTTTTCCGGAATATAATTATTTTGAGATGGAGAGAGCATTATATGGAGTAGTAAATTTACAGGTCACTCATTTATATATTTCGTTTGCACTAGTTACAGCTAAGTTCATGCCCGAAACTTATAAAAATGAAATCAAGAAGCCAACTATAACATAGGAAAGTAATACGAATGAAGCATTAAATATGCAATAGCTTGGGCATCCACTATGATAAACCTTTTATAAAGGTTTATAGATTAATACATCAATTAATTTTAGACCTTTTGATTTTATAAACCTACATTCACTATAGTATAAACCTTTGCAAGTTTATAAAATGTCTTTTTTAACAAATGCATTAGATGTGTTGAATTCATAAAAAGGTTCAAGAATTAGGACCTCTTCATGCCACATAGATATGAAATGAGTGTCTACTATGGTTGAAATAATCATAAACCTTTTCATTTTTCTTAAATTTTTTCATAAACTCACCATAGTGGATGCCCTGGTATTCGTATTTTGTATATAGTTTTATATGATTATCATTGATTTAGGAAGATACACTACATGAATTTTGAAACCAAATTAAATATTTTGAACCAGAAACGATTGATGTGAAGAGTGAAGAACTAATATCCAATATGTTCGCTTAGTGCCACTGATGAGGCGAAAAATGAACCGTTTTTAGGGGGTCATTTAAGCCCGGAATTGAATTTATGTGATCAAATATTGCCCTAAATCGTTCCTTTTGTGATTTTAGGTACTTTGGGAGTGAATTCTAGAAAAGAAAGTATTTTTGACATTTTTGGAGCATAAAAGTGAAGAAAACGGCAAAGACTTAATTTTCCATGATGTGAACAGTACCTGACGGCGTCAAGAAGGAAAATATGACGGCGTCAAGAGCAAAATCCATGACGACCCAGAGAAAACCTGAAGGCGTCAGAAGAAGGGCGTCAAGAGTAAAATTTGGTGACGACCTGAAGAAGGATTACACGTGATGACGTCAAACCCAGATCTAGGCAGTCCGAGAACTTTATTTGCGGTGAGATGACGGCGTCAAAAATTTACTCTTGACGCCGTCACCTCACAAAATCTATAAATACTTTTCTATTTTTCATTCATTAAGAGAGGAACTTGTGTGGAGAATACTAGGGTCGAACCTAATAAACCCTAGGTCATTTGTAACAGTATTTTCAAGGGTTTTCACCCCTTGAAACCTTTCATATTCAATTAAGATAAGTCTCATTTCAATTCATTCAATATGTCTATGTGTTGTTTGAATATATCTTATGCTTGTCTTAATTTTAACATGTTAGGCTAGATCTTTTATGTGTTTGCTTAGATGTAATGAAACCTAGATGTTGATTATAGGTTGATTGCTTGTTTATAGCTGTAATGGATGAATGATTTCAATGTTAGGCTTAAGAAAACTGGCAGATCTCCATTGTGTAACTTGCTTGAACGTCTTAAGAAACATGAACCGATGTGTACTAGATTTTATTGGTTGTATTTAATGCATGAGCGAATTCTAGTGATCCCATGTTAGGAACTTCTTAGCCGGCTCGGCATAGGAGTGAAGTAGGAGCTTATAGGATTGGGGAAGTAAGTACGCCACCCCATGAATGGTATTAAGGAATACAATTTGTCATCCACGCAACTGTAACAAGTAATTAACCTATAAAAGATATCTAGGGAGTAGTGAAATCTAAGTAAACACAATTCTCCCATATATTGTTCACTCCATATTAGCTTAATTTAGTTTATTTTCATTTCTGTTATTTTATTTTGATTGCATCTTAGTTATTAGGTTAGTTGATTAGCAGCTAATTCCGCCTATCCTTCCAATACCCGAGATTTTTACTTGTTTTTATAATATATAAAAATACAAAAAGAATCATCCCTCACCTCTAGACCTAGTTCTTAGGTTTTCTAATCCTAGCGACACTATTCCTGAGTTGAACGATCAATCCCCCGGTACTTGTCATTATACTATACTACATCGATCAGGTACACTGCCTGGTGGGGGTTGTAAGCTTCTCGAGATCCCTTGAGAGGTAAAGCCTGGTGCAATTCCCACGCATCAAGTTTTTGGCCCCGCTGCCGGGGAATAGTTATTGTCTAGGTTAGGATTTCTTTTTATTAGGTCTACTTGCTAGATTCCTTTCTAGTAAGATTTTATTTTTATTTTTAGGTTCTCTTTAGTTTATCTTATTTCTTCGTGTTTTTGTTCGTAACTCTTTACCATCCGACATCATGGAAGGTGGTAAGATCTTTAAACCCATCAACCCACCAATTCAAGACCACCCACAAAACCCACTACTAGCAAACCAACCTCCTAGGCCCCGAACCTTAGGAGAGTATTCCCGACCTAGCCACCAAGGCTATCGAAACATCATTGAGCTCACCCAAGGAGCCAATGTGTCTCCCTTGTGATCCGACACCATCCGGTTGGTGCAAAGCGGATGTGCATTCCATAGACTTCATTCCGAAGATCCAAATCAACATCTCAAGGACTTCCTTAAAATTGTAGATTCCATAGACCTAGATGTTGCAACTAGAGAGACGACCCGATTACGCCTATTCTAATTCTCTCTACGTGATCAGGCTAGTCAATGGCTTGAACGTTTACCCGCGGGATCCATCACCTCATGGGATGATCTCACCACTCGTTTCCTTGCTCAATTTTTCCCACCGGGGAAGACTGCGATGCTTAGAAATGACATCTTGATGTTTGAACAACATCAGGGTGAAACTTTCTACGAAGCGTGGGCTTGTTTCAAGGGTCTACTCCAAAAAGTCCCTCATCATGGTATAAATCTTTGGTTATTAGTTCAGATCTTCTATGACCATGTCGACTATCACACTAAACGTACCATCGATAGAGCCGCAGGAGGTAGATTGCGTGATAAGAACGCCGAGGAGTCTTGGGCAATCATTGACGAGCTTGCCACCGATAATCAAGAGTTATGGGAGTTTAATCACACTATAAAAGCGGCCATCAACGCAATCTCGACACCTGGAGGGACTAATCAAATATCTGATGAACTCCTTTACAAACTTGTGGCAAAAGTTGACTATTTTGAGGAAAGGTAAAAGAGACCCTTAAGTCCTAGACGGGCTGCTGTCAATTCTGTCTCGAAAACAATTCCAGCACCATTATCAGAGTCACCTTCTAGAGAGAATGTTGAGACCTTTCAAAATTATGCCCCACCTTATTCTCCTCCTGAAAAACTTAGCCCGGAATTTGAAGCTCGAATGAGAGAATATATGGCGACCCATTCTGAGCGGCTTGCTAGATTCGAGGAAGCAGTTTATAAACAAAAGGAGGAGATGCAAGAAAAAATGAATGAGGTGATGAGCCTAGTAGAGGAGTATGCAAACTAGAAAACCCCTGAAAGGATATTACTAAGGAAAGAAAGCGTCACCCCCACTACCCGGTTTGTTAATTCCGTCACAATTGTCCATACGAATAATGAGAATGTTGAAACCCCTTGTGAACAAACCACAAAAGAACCGCCAAAATCCCAATCCTTGAATTACTACCTGAAACATGATATAAAAAAAACATTATAACAAATTGGGTAAAGGGTGACGGGCGTAACCAATCCTCTGAACAGGGTTCGGAGAAGGAAGAAGAGGGAAAAGATGAGTACGATACTTTACCTGGGGGACCGATATTCGAGAGATTACTGGTACAAAAAGTGGATACTAAGCAGATGTCGTGTGGGAACTTTGAGATACCGGCCAGCATCGGGAATTTGAAATATCTAAACGCTTTCGCCAACCAAGGATCGGAAGTAAATCTTATGCCCCTAACTATCTACACCCAACTAACATCAAAAATGCCAGCCACCACTCGTGTTAGGTTATCCTTCGCCGGACACTCTTACGTGTACCCCCTGGGAATCGCAGAAGATGTGCTGGTCAATGTCGCAGGATTCATATATCCCGTTGATTTCATGATCATCGATGATAAAGGAGGTGGATGCATGCCAATAATCCTTGGGGCACCATTCCTTACCACCGCAAGAGCTATCATTAGGTATGAAAATAGGAAAATTGAGCTTAAATCTGGAAAAAGAAAGATTAGCTTTCCCATGACCTCGCGATTTACGCAAGAAAGCTTGATAGGGAGAAAGCTCAAAAACAACATTGACACATCGCCTATTCGTGTTCAGGAAAAGATTCTTGCATGGGAGGCAAGAATCAAAAGTTACAAAGAAACTAAACATGAAGGGAGAAGAAGCAAAAGCAACAAGGTTCATGTCGATTTTGAACATAGTCAACCTACGAAGAATCATGCACCATTCACGAAAGGGGACCTTGTACTCTTAAGACACTCGGAGGTAACAATACCTCTCGATAAACCGAGTCCCTGGTGGTATGGGCCTTTCACAATTGAGGGCATAAGTCAAGATGGGATGGCTAACTTGAGAAGTAAAGGAGGAGGAGAGGTGATTGCAAGTATCGACAGATTAAAACACCACCACCACGATAGTAATGATCGCAACTATATGGGATACATCATCTCGAGAGATGAGGTCACGTAGTAACCCATGACCTTGAGTCTAGCTACAAGACTCGTAAATAAAGAAAAGCGCTTCTTGGGAGGCAACCCATGTTTTGTGTGATTTTTATTTGTTTGATTGTTATTTGTTTCCGTATGCATGCTTTATTTTTATTGTTGGTAGATCATGTTTCAAACTAAAATGGTGAAAATACTTTATTTTGTTGTTTGGCTTAGTCTTAACTTCATCCAAAGGTATTTCGCAAAAGATAAGTGTAAGGGGAAACCCCAAATATGTTTTTAAGAACAAACTCGATCATGATTCTCCACAATATAAAGTGAACATGTATATTCGTATTTGTTAGAGTCAAATGCTTGTATCGAGTCATAATGATATTTTGCAGGATTTTCCAGGAAGTAGGACAAGGTTTTTTCGAGAAATTTTCCGGAAACTTAACATAAGAATTTCTGCAGGTCACTCATGACGGCGTCAGGAAGAAATTCCTGACGGCGTCACGTGTAAAAATCTGGAAATTTTACCAGTTTTGTTTTTCTAACGGAGTCTTAAAGTTTTTGTTGAATCTTTAGTTTTATAATCTCCAGAAAATCTGTAAACATCATTCCACAAGCATTATATCTTTGTTTTCTAGGATTAGTTATCATATATAGATTACCGCCGATTTTACGCGATGTTGCCTTGTTTGTTTTCTCAGGTATAACAGGTTATATATGACAAGAAGATGATTTATATTCTGGAAGGGAAGCTTTGAATGTTCATTTTCTTGGAGGAAGATCTAACCTTGTTAACACACTATCCACACCGAACGAATCAGGGGAGTATTTGATTTCATTCTTTTACCTATTTCACTTTTACATTTTTTAATTGAACATTGGGGACAATGTTCATCCAGTGTAAGGGGAGGGTAAATGATGATACCTTATAGGATACACTTTCACTTGAGTTTGTTTGTTTAATGGTAGATGTGTAATAAAACTAAGAGAAATACTTGTTAGTGTAATTTTAGCGCCAAATTTAAAATTTTTTACAACATTTAGGAGTGAAACTTTAGCCTTAGCAAGCGTCTCATGGATAGGAGTTGTATGACTAGCACAAAACCGTACCACTTAAAAAATTTTCCACCCAAATATGTGAGGTTCGCCTTTAGATTTGATAGGAAAAGCATTTATTATTAGTGCTTATGTGTGTACCGGTAGCATTTAGATTCTAGAACTTGCGTTAGTGATGCATCCTGAGACCGCTAGTGAGACTACATTCGTGTAGTAGGATTTACTACATGATAAGAGGCATTAGGATCACCCTTGTGTTAAACCCGTATCATAATTACTTGACCATTTAAGTCATACTACTTGGCTAGTAAAGTCAACTAATTTTTCCCACACCTTAGCGTTGTACTCATTTTTAGTACACGAAACCCCTAGTACACCCCTCCGAGCCTATCTTTTCGTTTCTAACTTTAAGCATCTTACTTAAAGGAAGAATTTGTTACACCCCACTTAAATGTACACCCAAATCGCCTTAGCCTTCTGTGTATGTACTCATCTTTAGTGCATTATTGTTATTTGTTAAACCCTTAAGTTAATTATCTAATTGATTACATGGTTACTAAGTCGAGTCATATCCTTGTACATATTATTTTGGGACGATTGGGACTCATGGGTAAAGTACTAATCTTATGGAGTAATGGGTAAGAACATCATATTATTACCCCCATATGTGTATTAATCTTAAAAGTACTCCAAGTGTTTTGATTATCTTGATTCGAGTCATTAGAATAGTTTATTGTAAAGTATGTAAAATTTCAAGTGTAAGGGAAATTTTCATTCTCTATGATGTATTATTTTGGATGGTAGGGTAAGAGTGCATGCAAAAAAAAAAAAAAAAAAAAAAAAAAAAAAAAAAAAAAAAATCTAGAAAAAGAAAAAAAATAGAAAAAGAAAAGAGAAAAAACATACGGACTACCATCCCGTTTCATTCTATGTTTATTTTATATTTTTGTTATTTTTCATTTATTAGCTTAAGTCGAGTCTAGTCTTGGCTTAGCAACGCCATATTGTACATGTAATTAACCAAGATGATTAACTCGCCACCAGTAAAGATTGCCTATATCCAACAAAACCGTGTATTCCATATCCCTACACCTAACGTTACAACCCTTTTAAAAGACCTCTTTGATAGTTTATCCTAGGTGCTTACGCCATGTGGTGGAGGTTTGATCCTTTCCCAAGCCTATGGTAATCTATTTTGCTATGACAGGTAGTGAGAGATGTTTTCCATTTCCATATTGTGATATTTACTTTATCACACCCGAGAGATGTGAGTATCTAAACACTATTTGTGAGGTGCTAGTGTATGACTTCCGTGCTTGTCTTTGGTCTTTAGTGGAATGATTATTTGTTGTAATTACTTGTATATTAGTGTTAAATGACCCCTAACTTGTATTTTGATTAGAATAAAAGCGCATTTGCTTGAGGACAAGCATATCTCAAGTGTAAGGGTATATGATGAGGCAAAAAATGAACCGTTTTTAGGGGGTCATTTAAGCCCGGAATTGAATTTATTTGATCAAATATTGCCCTAAATCGTTCCTTTTGTGATTTTAGGTACTTTGGGAGTGAATTCTGGAAAAGGAAGCATTTTGGACGTTTTTGGAGCATAAAAGTGAAGAAAACGGCAAAGACTTAATTTTCCATGCTGTGAACAGTACCTGACGGCGTCAAGAAGGAAAATATGACGGCGTCAAGAGCAAAATCCATGACGACCCAGAGAAAACCTGAAGGCGTCAGAAGAAGGGCGTCAAGAGTAAAATTTGGTGACGGCCTGAAGAAGGATTACTCGTGACGGCGTAAAACCCAGATCTAGGCAGTCCGAGAACTTTATTGGCGGCGAGATGACAGCGTCAGAAATTTACTCTTGACGCTGTCACCTCACAAAATCTATAAATACTTTTCTATTTTTCATTCATTAAAAGAGGAACTTGTGTGGAGAATACTAGGGTCGAACCTAATAAAACCTAGGTCGTTTGTAACAGTATTTTCAAGGGTTTTTACCCCTTGAAACCTTTCATGTTCAATTAAGATAAGTCTCCTTTCAATTCATTCAATATGTCTATGTGTTGTTTGAATATATCTTATGCTTGTCTTAATTTTAACATGTTAGGCTAGATCTTTTATGTGTTTGCTTAGATGTAATGAAACCTAGATGTTGATTATAGGTTGATTACTTGTTTATAGCTGTAATGGACGAATGATTTCAATGTTAGGCTTAAGAAAACACGCAGATCTCCATTGTGTAACTTGCTTGAACGTCTTAAGAAACGTGAACCGATGTGTACTAGGTTTTATTGGTTGTATTTAATGCATGAGCGAATTCTAGTGATCCCATGTTAGGAGCTTCTTAGCCGGCTCGACATAGGAGTGAAGTAGGAGCTTATAGGATTGGGGAAGTAAGAACGCCACCCCATGAATGGTATTAAGGAATACAATCCGTCATCCACGCAACTGTAACAAGTAATTAACCTGTAAAAGATATCTAGGGAGTAGTGAAATCTTAGTAAACACAATTCTCCCATATATTGTTCACTCCATATTAGCTTAATTTAGTTTATTTTCATTTCTGTTATTTTATTTTGATTGCATCTTAGTTATTGGGTTAGTTGATTAGCAGCTAATTCCGCCTATCCTTCCAATACCCGAGATTTTTACTTGTTTTTATAAAATATAAAAATACAAAAAGATTCATCCCTCACCTCTAGACCTAGTTCTTAGGTTTTCTAATCCTAGCGACACTATTCCTGAGTTGAACGATCAATCCCCCGGTACTTGTCATTATACTATACTACATCGATCAGGTACACTGCCTGGTGGGGGTTGTAAGCTTCTCGAGATCCCTTGAGAGGTAAAGACTAGTGCAATTCCCACGCATCAGCCACGTGCTACTAGGGGCGTTCACGGATCGGGTAATATCCACGGTAATCGAAAACCAAAACCCAAAAAAACAGAACCGATTGATTGTATTATATACAACCAACCATCATTTTTCCTTACCTTTGTCATTCCTTACCCTCTAAAACATCCCACCAAGCACCCCCTTAGAAACTACTCTTATAATTTTTTCAAAAAGCTGAAATTTATTAACAAGAATAAAAACTTACAAGTAAATTAGAAAAGCCAATAAGTCACAAAGATTTGGACATGGCTTCCAACATACATGAATACATAAAACAAAACAAAAACCCAAAAGGGAGTCTGATCGTTTGAAAATCAAATATAATTTATAAGTATATATATATATATATATATATATATATATATATATATATATATATATATATATATATATATATATATATACTAGACGAGTACTCGTGCATAGCAACGGGATTTTATAGTGACAAATAGTTTATTGATAAAAAAAAATTTATATGTTATAAACGAAAAATAATAAAAGTTTGAAGACTTGGGAATTAAGCATAATGTTTTGAAATCCGGTTCGACCCGGGTGGTTTAACTGGTTGAACCGTTCCGGTCGTAAAACGGGTTTGAAGTGTCCCGGGTCAACCCGGTTTGTGTTTTAATTGGTTGTATTTAATTTGGTAGATATGTTTTTAATTGGTTGTACAATGTGAATAAATCATTGTACTTTTAAGTAATGGACAACGTTTTGAAACCCGGTTCGACCCGGTTGGTTCAACCGGTTGAACCGTTCCGGTAGAAAAAATGGGTCGATTTAAACCGGGTCAACTCGCTAGGTTGGGTCGAAAATGGGTAAAATTAAACTGGGTCAACCCGCCGGGTTTGAAGCGTCCCGTGTCAACCCAATTTATGTTTGAATTGGTTGTATTTAAACCTGGTCAACTTGCTAGGTTGGGTTAAAAACGGGTCAAATTGACCTGGGTCAACCCGCCGGGTTTGAAGCATCCTGGATCAACCCGATTTGTGTTTGAATTGGTTGTATTTAAACCGGGTCAACTTGCTAGGTTGGGTCAACAACGTGTCAAATTAAACCGGGTCAACCCGCCGTGTTTGAAGCGTCCCGGGTCAACCCGATTTGTGTTTGAATTGGTTGTATTTAAATCGGGTCAACTTGCTAGGTTGGGTCAAAAACGGGTCAAATTAAACTGGGTCAACCTGCCGGGTTTGAAGCGTTCCGGGTCAACCCGATTTGTGTTTGAATTGGTTGTATTTAAACCGGGTCAACTTGCTAGGTTGGGTCAAAAACGGGTCAAATTAAACTGGGTCAACCCGCCGGGTTTGAAGAGTCCCGGGTCAACCCGATTTGTGTTTGAATTGGTTGTATTTAATTTGGTATATATGCTTTAATTTGGTTGTACAATGTGAATAAATAATTGTACTTTTAAGTATTGGGGTGTTTTAATAGGAGTATTAATTACATTTCACTTTCTCTTTCAGTTGACTATTGTTGAAAACTCAACATTTCACTTTTGACTATTTTTCTATTATATATATATATATATATATATATATATATATATATATATATATATATATATATATATATATATATACATACATAGTATTACTCAAAAAATCCGCAATGAAATACGGATAACATGAGGTCGTTCTCCCAGCGAAGGTGTAAATGGAATTTCGAATTCCCGGTTCGTGAAACGCGTCGTGAAAGTGGAAAAAGTGATCTCAATGAGATTACACTAATGAATATGAAAATAAAGCACAATTAATCAATTAAGCACGTAATTCAAGAAATCAAACCTAAAACGTAACTTAGAATTAAAAACGTAAGCTAAAACGTAAACGTACGAAATAAAAAGTGAATGTTAAGCTACACTACTCCTACAGACTTGAAAATAATTTTAAAAAGTTAAAAATGATAAAAGAAAATTTTGAGAAAAAGAAAAATATTTTTTTGACTTTTTATTCAATTATTAAGAATTAAAAACTAATTAAACTAATTAAAAATTAAAAGAAAATGAAAATAAAGTGAGAAAAATACAAAATTAATCTTGAAAATTCTAAAATAACTAAAAACTATTTTCTAAAATATTTTTCGATTTTTTTATGCTTTTTCTGATTTTTTTTGGAATTTTTGGTAATTAAAGAGTAATAAAAATTGATTAAAAACTAAAATTAAATAAGCTGTTTAGCAGTTAGGTAGATGCAAAATGAACAGAAATGTATGCTCAATCACCCCTACTTATGGCTCAATCTAAGGCACCAAATAAGCAAATAAGTGAAATCTAAAAACAAATATTGAAACCTAGTACTACACACAACTTAGAAATAGCAAAAGCCGTAATTATAAACAAGCAATTGATCACTAAAATGACCCTAGATCAGATGGATTTCACACAGTTATCACCTAAGTTTGACTTTCCAAGTGTCTATCCTAGTTGACCTTACCCAATTTCCACAGATTAAAACTTGACCTAAATGCAATACAAAGCTAGTTTAATTATTGAATAAGCTAACTGCATCTAAACTTTATCAAAATCTAAGGATCATTACAACAGTAACAATTATATGGAATCAGTAGTGAAACTAGAAATGGATTTTTGACTTTTGCTCTACAACCTATATCTTATATGCTATTTCTAAACCTTCTGTGACCTGAGAATCCTACTTGTAAAGATTAAACTGTAATTCAACAGCAATATCACCACAAAATAGCCTAAACCAAACACCCTATATGTGACTGTTTCAATTATTTATGAAGCAGCTGAGTGTACACACCAATCCAAATCACCAATTCAGTAACAACCAAGATTAAATATACTTAAATGAAGCTAAAACATAGATTTCAACACCAATTAACTACAACAATACAGATCCAAAAGTATGACAAATAATGAAACAGAAATGATCAACAGATTAACAACTATGATGAACAATGAAGAAATAAGCTAATATAGAACAATATAATGATGCAACAACTACTAAGAAATAGAAACAAGCAAAAACAAACAGATCTATACTATGATTACTATGAATATGCAATGATGAAAATAAATTGAAAACTTACAAAGCAAAATCCCCCTCAGCTCAAACAGAGGGGGTTCACTAAGCTTGCCTGTCTTTTGACAGGCCAATTGGACTCCTTATTGGCTGCCTTACTCCACTGAATAAGCTAATGTTTGACTTTGTTTGACTTTTGGAATTTTGAGAATATGGATTGAATAAACTTAACACAAGCTATAATGAAGCTTATATGAGCATAGTAAAGCAGAAAGGAAGCTTGTTGAAACTTAAGTTTTGAAATTGAAACAAATATTTTTTTATTTTCTTTTATTTTCTTTTTCTTTTTTCTTTTTTTTTTTGGTTTTTTCAATATAAGGTGATCATAAACTGAAATGATAAATGGAAATAAACTAAATATGATTTAACTAATGAAACAGAAAATAAGAATTCAACAGAAACAATTGAGAATAATAAAAAGCTAAATTGTATTAATAGAAATTGAGTACAATACTTTGAAAAACAGGAAATTACAATAAAACTTGAAAGACAGAAAACTAAAACAAACTTTTTAATAAAAACCTACACAAAAACTACTCATAAACTACACCATTATCTGTGATGAGAGGGGGTATTTATACTTGCTAAGGGTGAGGTCCTTGGATGCTTCTAGAAGTCCAGCTCAACGATCCAGGTGCATTTTGTGTTTGTTTGAGTCACTCTCAGCCTTTAGATGCACTTCCAAATTCATCCCAGCAATTTGGACCCTTAGATTAAATGATTGATGTGACTGATCCTCCGTGTGTGCAGTGATTGGTCCACGTGTGCCCCTCTGACGTTCTCAGTCCTTGTTTTCAGTTTCTAGAAGCCCCAATCATTGGGTAATAATCACTTAAGTGGGGTAATTTGATGGGTGGTGATACCTAGGGTTCTAGGAACAGTAACAATTTTTGGGTAATTTTAGTTTTGGGGGGGGGGGGGGGGGGGGGCGGGAATAAGAATTGGGGGTGTTTTTATGAAAGACTTGTTGACCGGGTCTTTGACTAGGGAGGTGGGGATGGATCGGGTAGTATTATTAAGGCAGGCCGGGTATAGGAGGGAATGGTGTTGGGCTTGTTTTATCTTGGGCCATCAGGAAGGGAATTGGACTAGAAGATATTAGTGTGTCCGGTGTAGTATATTTTAGTTTAGGATTAAGGATAAAATGACAAGGACCAATGTTGTACAAACTCAAAACTTAGGGACCAAATCTGTTCTTTATCAAAAGTATCTTCCAAAGGCCTTTGTTGACAATCTTTGAATTATGGAGGACCATAGTTGACTTTTCTTCAATTATTTCTTCAAAGGACCACTTTTGTAATTATTTGGAATTTGAGGGACTAAAGTTGCCAATCTTCCAAACTTTTCCCAGAGACTAATCTTGCAACTTTCTGAATCTTTGAGGACTTCCATTGAAATTTTGAGCTTTCTTATATCATTTTGCTTCCCCGGCTCCGGCTTTTGACCTTTTTCCATTCTCGTGCTCGTTTTTGTCGGTTTTGGCTTTGTTTTTGTCCATTTTTCACATCCGTGCTTGCACATACACAAATACAAAAACATACATTCTCTTGGCATATTTGGTTAGCATTTGGTGTATTTGGTCTGTTTTAAGGCCTAAAAATGATGTGTAAATAAGCACACATCAAAACTCCCCCAGACGAAGGTATTGTCGTGCCCTCACGCATTGTCATCACCTCAAGCTTAAAAGATAAATAATTTTAAAACCTCTCTTTACTGACATTGTAAAGTAGCAATGATGTTCAAAAGAGATATCAAAATCATTTATTCTAAAAAACGCTCCGTTTTCCGATTTTCATGAATAACAACTGCTACTACTCTTTTTGTACTTTTTCATTTATATATGTGACGGTTTGTTTTGACTTTCATTATCAATTCTTATCTGTTGATAATTTTCAGGGTCTACGAGTAGAAACACTTCTCACAGAGAAGAGACCATACGGATAAAAATCGTCATCCTTGATTTTTCACAAGCCCACAAACTAAGCGTAAAGTCGAAATCATTATTTATCCACAAGTTAGATGCTAACACTACCCACAAAAGTTACTTCTCTAATTACCTCTTGTTCCCATTTCGTAAGTTTTGTATCTCAAGATTTTATTTTGTTGAGAAATGAATTTCTTCATATTTTCTCGTTTTGATATTTGTTAGTCAAATAAGAGCACAAAATTTGAACTCTAAGTAGTTTCCAAACTTTCCCTCGAAAATCCCTGCATACAAAAATCGGGTCCACATGGAGGTCTCTGGTTTAACACGATTTGTGAGGAGTATCCCTTTTATTTTCGACCGAAACAACTCATCTACGAGTCCAGAAATGGAAGCTTTTATTAGGACCCCCCCCCCCCCCCGGAGTCGAAGCTTGGCATTTTTGCATAATTATAAGCACTTTAATAATATTTGGTCCTTAGTCCTTTATTTCAATTACAACAACGGTTTTTGATCCGTCAAGATGTAAGAGCTTTATTATGACCTTGGATTTATATCCGCTGCTTTTTATAACTTTGGATTCATCTGCTTTATTTTTGGCTTTGGATTATTATTATTGATATTCATAATTATTTGCCAAACCCCGAGTTCCTACGGCCTTTACTAAGATCACAACATCGGCAGCGAACCGGCAAGATGCAATAGTCTATTTCACCGTAACACTGCCAGTACCCCTATGTGTACCAAACCCCCATATTCAGAGATTTTCTTAGGAACAAGAAAAAATTAAGTATTGCCCAAACCTCATACCCTTAATTAAACCTAGAGATCTATTTTTATCGGTGAAACAATTATGTGGGAACAAAGAGACCACAAGTACCTTTCATGAGCTCTAAAGAGAACCAACTACTCCACGTTTAGCACCAAACTTCTAAATAAACTCTATCATTTCTCGATCTCCGCAAATTTAAAATCCCAAGTAATGAGATCCGCGGATGCTTAGCCGATAATCTTATGATTATATTGGTTAAGGGAGACAAGCTAGGGCTCAACACGCCCGGTCAAGTCGGAACATTTATTTCTACTCTCGCCGGTGGGAAAGTCAAAACAAGGTGTCAAATCTTATTATTATATCATATATCATATCAATTTTTTTATTTATTTTTTCCCTTTTTTTTACATAATAAAAAGGTGACAAAAAAATTTAAATTTTGGTGGAAAAACGGAGTTGCGTAAGTTAACAGCTCAGACGAAGGTGTCAAGTCAAATCAAATCGAAGATTCACCCCCCCCTCCCCCAGACTAAAGTGAAACATTGTCCTCAATGTTTTAAGGGTACAGGTAGTCCTACGAAATATCTAAGGCCATTTATTAAGTATGTCAAGAGATAAACGTTAGTCGATAAGATTTTGGATATGGTGAATTTCCAAAAGAGCAGCGGAGAATGAGACTCGAGTGGAGAGAATGAAAAAACACGAGCACGAGAGTCCTCAATCTTCGGGTAAATTCCTGGACATTCACAAACAACCACGAAAACACGATTTTGGAAAGGGTCACCCCCTCACGTTACGTTACTAAAGAAAATAGATAATAAAGAAGATGAAAAAGGATAAGCATTGGGTGCCTCCCATGAAGCGCTTGTTTTTGTTCACCGAGTCACATGAGCTTGACTCGATCCCTGAATTAATTCGTCCTTGGGGAGAGCAGATGGAACGGACACCCGGCACGAAAAATGGAGATGCCGGGGTCAAAAACGGTATCCTCACTCCCGGTGGAGTGGAAAAGTGAAGAAATGATGGGATAAGAAAAGAATGGGTAAAACACACGGATGACAATAGCAAAGTCAAATTCTGAATCATGGGTGGGTTGGGTGGGTAAAATATTAAGCACAGGAACATCATGTTCAGAAATCTCGTCCACCACTCCAAAAATGTTCTCATCCGCACCGGATTCAAAATCTACATCCGGTGGTTTCGCGGGTGGACGAGTAAAAGGTAAATCGAAGAGAGATGAATCAGCATCGGTAAGTAAATCATCATCATTGATTTCTTCAAGAACATTTCTTCGAAGGCCATTCTCGTCATTTTCAATACCCGGTGAGTCATCCGCAGCAGGAAATAGATCGACATCCTCTAAAAGAGGGTCACGTAATGGATTATCGGAAATAGCACTCAAAATAAGCTCAGAATCGATCTCAAATTCAAAACGCTCATAATCCGGAAGAGAGATATCAGCATGAATAGTGGGACTACCACTACTCGTCTCTTCAAATTGAAAAATTTCAAGCTCGGGTAAAAAATCACTATCCATAACGGGGATAGGAGAAGAAGTCAGAGGATTATTCAATGCCTCAATTTTAGAGATAAGAAGTTTGATGTTCAATAATTTTTCACGAAGAGCTTCATCTTGTATTTCCGTTTCAACATCTTCATCATTCTCTTCTTCTAAGCTGACGAGCTCAGAAGGTAATTCATCAACATATTCAATGTCTCCACAAGATAAAGAATCATCATCGTCAGAATCGGAGAATATCTCAACACGATCATTCGAATTATCAAGAGGAGATAAGTCACATTCTTCAGCCGTATCAAAAACACAATTTTCAAAATTTGGTAAAGACTCCTTGAGCTCGGGCTCCAAAGGATCTAACGGCGTAACAATCTCAGTCGAAATAGAATCATTAAGAGAAATATCGACATCTTCCAAAACGGGGTCACTTCTCTCAACCGGTGTGAGAGAAGGATGGGAAGAGTCGGAGATGATAGGCTCAAAAAGTGGAGTGGGATTGCCACTCGAAGGATTATCCGCAGATTTAAGAGTTTCTTCCTTGTCATGTTCGTCGTCCTCATCGTTAGCATAATAAGCTCTTATATGTTTCATATTCTCTTCTGCTAATAATTCTTCCATGCTTCGTTTGTCTTCGACGGGTGGGATAGTATTTGAAGAATTATACAATGCCCTAATTGGAATAGATACCTCATCATCGTCGGAATCATCATAAATAAAAGCCTTTCGTAATTTAGCATTTCTTTCCTCGGCAAGTAATTCTCCCATGGTCTTCTCATGAGGATCGGGAGTATAAGTTTCACGATTAGCTACCCACTCTCGTACCATCTCGATAAGGGATTTCATTTCATCAATAAATTCATCCGGAACTTGAAACTTGTCGGGAGTTTGTGGGGGTTGGTTAAAACCATGAGAATCGTAACATGAATTCGGTTCATAATGAAAATTTTCAAACGATCCCCCACAATTTTCAAAATTTGATGCATTTTGAAATGAATTATCATTGAAATATGGTTCTTGCTCATAAGAGTTTTGAGGAGGAAGATTGAAATCGTTTTGAGGATAATTGGAAAAGTTCGGATTAAAATCATAAGTATAAGAACTTTCAGTTTCTGAAGCACAAAACGAACAAAATCCATCGATTATATTTCTTCCACATCTTCCGCAAGTACACCGTTGACAATAAGTCGATGTCGGATCTAACGAATCTCCATATTTATCGCAATAACTTTGATCGAATGAAGAGAAATCGGACTGAGGTGGGTAGTCGGAAAATTTTGGAAAGTTGTTGTATGAATTTGGATTAGGATCATAAGTGAATGAATTATTCGATCCACAAAACAAACAATTTCCGTTTCGAATATCGTTACCACACCGTTCGCACATACACCAACGACACGGTAAACCGAAAAGCGGGGCACCACAACCGACGCAAGGAATAGAAGATTCCATCAGAATTAATCATAAGAGGGTAAGAGAAAAAGAATTATATGGATAAGAGGATAAGAAGATTATTTTTTTTTATTATTATTTTTTTAATTATCGAAAAAGAAAATCAAAATAGAAAAGGAAAATCTTTTTGTATTTTTGGTTAGAGATTATTTTTGGCTTTTTTAAATTTATTTGAAAAACAAAACACAAAACTTTTATTCTCTTTTTGTAACCGTTACGTTATTCGTAACCGTTTCCTCTATACTACGCGCAGCGGAGCGGGAGAGAAGAGTGTTTCTCTCTTCGGTCTGCAATTTAATGTATAGACCTCCGTATTCTCCGTTTAGTTGGTTGTAGTAAAAGAGTAGTCCGATAACGTATAATTTCTCGGTTTCTTTTGTTGTTATGCTTATTTGGTTTACAACGCCCCCTCTAGAACGAGGATGTTTATTTTATTTTTGTATTTTTGAAAACACTTTAGGAAAAGTGTTTTTGATTTTTTACTTTTTATATTTTTATAGAAAATATATACAAGGAAGGTTTTCAAAACACGATTCGAAAAATGAAAATCAAAAATTCACTTCAACCTTCCCCGGCAGCGGCGCCAAAATTTTGATTGATTTTGAAAATCAATACAAGTATATTATAGTATAAGTATTACTCAAGAGATCCGCAAAGAAATACAGATAACCTGAGGTCGTTCTCCCAGCGAAGGTGTGAATGGAATTTCGAATTCCCGGTTCGTGAAACGTGTCGTAAAAGTGGAAAAAGTGATCTCAATGAGATTACACTAATGAATATGAAAATGAAGCATAATTAATCAATTAAGTACGTAATTCAAGTAATCAAACCTAAAACGTAACTTAGAATTAAAAACGTAAGCTAAAACGTAAAATAAACGTAAACGTACGAAATAAAAAGTGAATTTTAAGCTACACTGCTCCTACAGACTTGAAAATAATTTTAAAAAGTTAAAAATGATAAAAGAAAATTTTGAGAAAAAGAAAAATATTTTTTTGACTTTTTATTTAATTATTATGAATTAAAAACTAATTAAACTAATTAAAAATTAAAAGAAAATGAAAATAAAGTGAGAAAAATACAAAGTTAATTTTGAAAATTCTAAAATAACTAAAAACTATTTTCTAAAATATTTTTGGATTTTTTTATGCTTTTTCTGATTTTTTTGGAATTTTTGGTAATTAAAGAGTAATAAAAATTGATTAAAAACTAAGATTAAATCAGAAAAATAGCAAATGAACTCAGAAAAATATAAAAAATTCAGGGAAATTCTAAAATATTATAATAAACCTAAGAAAAATTTAAAATTAGAAAAATAAGTTGTGGAAGTGCAATAAGCAATGAAACTGCTTAATAAAAAAACTTATTAATAAGCAAAACTTGATCAAACTGTACCCAACTTTGACCAAATGTAACTTTGACTAAAATAAGCTCAATGGAACAGAAGTAAAGTCAAATGGAACTCAGAAACTCAGACAATGATTCAAACAGTTGAAATAAGCATATGAGTGATAAGCAGTAGGTATTCAAATAAGCACTCAGTGATCACAAAAGGTTCTGTTGGGAATTATATTAACAGTTCCCACGGCTAGTATGGAGATTACAACTGCTGAAGAATGCACTAGCAGTGAAAACTCATTACCACTGCTAGTACCTTTAATTACCACTGCTGCAGGATAACAGTTAGGAAACTTATTTAGATAAATATAGAATAGATCTTGTGTATATCTTATTCTATTAGCTTTATACGTATCTTGTAGAAGAGGACTCCTTGTGCTATAAAAGGAGGTCCTAGGTTATGATACTATATACGTTTTTCTTAGAGCTTCAAGTTGTAAAACCTAGTGATACAAAAATCACTCGTATTATTATCATTAATAATATTGGAGCCAAGAGTTTTGATTTACTTATTGTTCTCATTCACATACAATTACTTTACTCACAAATAATCTTCTAAGTATTAGCAAGTAGATTCCGCATACTTGTTAGTATTACTCAAAGTATCAATCTAACACATATCTAGGTGTTTAGATCCATCAAGTGGTATCAGAGCCAGGCTTTGATACTTTGATTTAGAAGATCCGAAGTTCACTCACAAGATTCAATGGAGACAGAGACCAGTCAGTCCAACATTGCTGCTAAGCTTCCTAAGCTTAAGTTGAATGACTATGAGATGTGGAGGCTTATGATTGAACAATTCTTTATGGTGCAAGACTATGCACTTTGGGAGATCATTATGTTTGGTGATTCTTTTAAACTACGTACTACCATAGAAACTATTGATGGCAAGGAAGTACATAAGCAAAACACTGGACCAGTCACATCTGATAAAAGACTTAAAAGGAAGAATGATTTGAAGGCCAGAGGTTTATTGCTGATGACCCTTCCTAGGGATCAAGTTTTGGCTTTCAGCAAATACAAGATTGCAAAGACTTTATTTGAGGAGATCTGCAATGTTTTTGGTGGTAATGATTCCACCAAAAAGACACAGAAGACCTTGTTGAAACAGAGTTATGAAAACTTTGGTTCAACAAGTAATGAATCAATTGACAGCATCTTCACAAGGCTTCAAAAGATTGTTACACAACTCACAGTGTTTGGAATTGAGGTGGAAAGGGAAGACCTCAATTTAAAGTTCTTAAGAAGTTTACCCTCTGAGTTTGGTACAAATGTTACTGTGTGGGAAGACAAGCCAGATCTGGAGACTATGAAGCTTAATGATTTGTACAATAACTTTAAAGTTATTGAACAAAGATTGAAGAAGGCTGGCAAACTAAGTTCAGGATCAGGGAACTTAGCACTTATATCATCATCTGTTGATGATAGCTCGGATGTAGAAAGTGATAGTGATGATGATGATGCTAACATTACTGTTTCCACTGGTAGTGGAGGTGTTATCACAGCTAGATCAAAAAGGCAGGTTGCAGGCCTTGAAGATTCTACTTTTTATGCCTTTCTTTCAAGTCAAATGAATGGTTCAATTCTGACACATGAAGACTTGGATCAAATTGATGAGGATGACATGGAAGAGATGGACATTAAATGGCAAGTTGCATTGCTAAGCTTAAAGGCAAAGAAGTTTTGGAAGAAGACTGGTAGAAAGATCATCATAAATGGCAATGAGACTGTAGGTTTTGATAAGAAGAAGGTGGAGTGCTTCAATTGTCATAAGAAGGGGCACTTTGCCAGAGAATGCAGAAAACCAAAGAAGCCTGATAATAGGTCAACTTGGTACAAGCAGGACAAGAAGAAAGAGCCTACAGCTGAAGAAACAAAGGTGCTTTTGGCCATTGATGGAGTGAGCTATGATTGGAGCTATATGGCTGAGAATGAAGAAGATGATTCAGAGTCTGCAATGCTTGCTACTGAGATTGCACTTATGGCTTTTTCTGACTCTGAGGTACAAATTAATAATGCTTGTTCTAAAACTTGTAAGGCTTTGAAAGATTATGAGAAACTTAAAGAGCAATATGATGAGCAATTGTTAGAGTTAAATCAAACAAATTATAACCTAGCAAATCATAAAAGAGGTCTTGCTGTTTTAGAAGCTCAGTTAGAACACTATAGGGCCAATGAATCTAAGTTCAATGATGATGTTGATGTTTTAAAAAGAGACTTAGATTATAAGATAGCTGTGAATCAGGCTCTTAGGGAAGAGTTAGAGAAGGTTAAGAAGGCCAATGAAAACATACAGATAACTTGTAATACATTAGATCATCAGTCTAAGTGTATTGACAAATTTTGGGAGGCCCAAGTTGTAAATAAAGCCAAATCAGGAGTAGGCTACAAAACTGTTCCACCACCTCTAAGAGGTGTTCCATCACCTCCTGGTATTGACTTAGCACATACAGGGTTAGATGAGTTTCAGGAACCAACCATGACTTATGGCCCAAAATTTGTCAAAGCTGTTGCTTGTGAAAAGGCTAAGATTGAGGTTGATTCATTTGAAAGTGCTAGTGACTCATCTCTTAAAGATGAAAATGTGAATTTTGAGTCTAAAACTAGTGTTCCTGAGAAAGTTAAAGTGGTTGTTAACAAGGTTATTCCTAAAGATGTTAAGGTTGAGAAAGAGAAGCCTAGAAATCAAGCTAATTACACTAGGCCCACTACTAGATATGCTGAGATGTACAGAAGTAGGTCACCAACTTCTAGGGGCAATCAGAGGAGTTGGAATCATGTTAAAACTCAACAATTTGGTAGTGATTTTGAATTCAACAACAAACCTTGTCACATCTGTGGTAGTTTTAAACATCTTCATTATAATTGCAACTATCACATGGGTAGAAGGGAAGTATTTGGGAAAACCATGGTGAATGAATATAATGTTAATAATAATACTCATCCAAATCCACTAAGTAAAATGACTCCCAGGTCTGTTTTGTTAAATTCTGGCATCAAATCTCTTTCCACTGCTAAGCCAGTAGTTGCCACTGTCAGAAAAATGAACAGAGTTTACCCTAAGTCTCCTGTTAAGTGTGCTAATCAAATTGCAAATTTTGTTAAATCTGCACAAACAGGGAAAAAGACCTATTTTGAAAAGAAAGATTACAATAACCACAAGTGGACACCTAAAGTTTCAAAACCAGCAGTTGCCACTGCTAAGTCAGCAGTTACCACTGCAAGGCCAAAAGTTTCTACTGGTGGTTCTGTGAACAACAAATGGGTAAATGTGGGAAATGCTGTTAAGGCCTCAGCACGTTGGGAATGGAAACCAAAAGGAATTAACACCTCAGTAAATCCCAATGGTGTATCAATGACCTTTGATAGATTTAACTATATTGATACACGAGGCAGATCCAAGTCATTTGTGGCTTGGGTCCCCAAAAGGAACTAATTCCTTTATTTTATGTGCAGGGACATTCAAAGCCTAAAGAAGATCAAGGTTACTCAGACAGTGGATGTTCCAGGCACATGACTGGTAATAAGTCCTATCTCTCAAATTTCAAACCTTATGATGGACAATTTGTCAGCTTTGGAGGTGGTATTGGTGGAAAGGTTTCTGGCAAAGGAACTATCAAAGCTAGAAACTTGGACTTTGAGAATGTGTATTATGTGAAAGAACTCAAGTACAATCTTTTCAGTGTGTTACAGATGTGTGACAAGAAGCATAGAGTTCTATTCACAGAAGATGAATGCTATATCCTCTCCAAGGATTATAAGCTACCTAAAGAAAAAGACATTTTGCTTAAAATCCCTAGAAAAGGCAATCTGTATAGCATAGACATGAAGAACATAGTGGCTAAAGATGATGTTACTTGCTTGCTTGCAAAAGCCACTTTGGATGAATCCATGCTTTGGCACAGAAGACTTGGTCATGTTAACTTCAAGACAATTAACAAGATTGTGAAAGATGGTCTAGTCAGAGGTCTACCAGAGAAAAGATTTGAGAATGACCAAACATGTGTTACCTGTCTTAAAGGCAAGTAACATAGAGCTTCTTGCAAGACCAAGGCATATAATTCTATTGATCATCCACTCTACATGCTGCATATGGACTTGTTTGGTCCTACATCAGTGAGTAGCATAAATTTGAAGAAGTATTGTCTTGTTGTAACTGATGATTTCAGTAGATTTACATGGGTTTTCTTTCTAAGAACCAAGGATGAAACCACTGGCATCCTTAAGACTTTCATTACTGAAGTTGAAAATCAAGTTGATAAGAAGATCAAGATCATCAGATGTGACAATGGGACAGAGTTCAAGAATAGAGTTATGGATGATTTCTGCAGAGACAAAGGTATTAAAAGAGAATTTAGTGTTGCAAGAACACCTCAGCAGAATGGTGTTGTTGAGAGAAGAAACAGGACATTAATTGAGGCTGCTAGAACTATGTTAGCTGATTCCAAGCTACCAGTGACTTTTTGGGCTGAGGCAGTTAACACTGCTTGTTATATTCAGAACAAGGTTTTGGTGGTGAAGACTAAGAATAAGACACCTTATGAGCTATTCAGAGGGAGAACTCCAACTTTTGGATTTTATGAAGCCATTTGGTTGTCAAGTCACAATTCTCAATACCATTGATCATCTGGGAAAGTTTGAAGAAAAGTCAGATGAAGACTTCTTTGTTGGATATTCTATGGTTAGCAAGGCTTTTAGAGTCTACAACTTGAAAACAAAGAAGATTGAAGGAAATTTGCATGTTGAGTTTCTTGAAAATAAACTTAACACTGCAGGTGTTGGTCATGAATGGCTATTTGATCTTGAAGCTTTATCAAACACTATGAACTACATACCTATTGCTTCAGGCATTGGTGATAACAATTTTGAAGATTCAGAAGAGTTTGTAAATGAAGATGAAACTTTCAAAGATGATGAAGATGAAAAAGATCAAATTGTTATGCCACTTTGGGATTTTGTTGATAATGAAGATTCACAACCTTCAAAGAATTATGGAAAGGAAGGTGATGCAAATGTTGTGAGTTTTGATGCTTTGAATAAAGACATTCCTGAAAGCAGTGAAAATTCTATTCCCACTGCTACATCAAATGTTTCCACTGATGCACCAAATGTGGAACATTCTACTCAGGAAACACCTATTGATGATGTAGAAATCACAAATATGCCTACAACTTATGATATTCCTACTACATCACAATCATCAATTCACAAAGTGCATCCACTTGAGAATGTTATTGGAGAATTACAGTCAGGTGTGAAGACAAGAAAGCAGACAAAGACAAATGATGTTCATGGGTTCATTAGTGAAGTTTTTGAGTCCAAGAAGAACACAAACAAGAATGAGTGTTTATTCTTCTATTTTCTATCACAAGTGGAGCCTAAAAATGTTTATAAAGCCTTAACTAAATCAAGCTGGGTAGAAGCAATGCAAGAGGAATTGCTACAATTCAAGCTTCAAAAGGTATGGGTTCTTTGTGATTTACCTGATGGAATGAAGGTTATTGGCACAAAGTGGGTCTTCAGGAACAAGAAAGATGAAAGAGGCATTGTCATCAGAAATAAAGCAAGGCTAGTTGCTCAAGGGTATACTCAGGAGGAAGGTATTGATTATGAAGAAGTGTTTGCTCCTGTTGCAAGACTTAAGGCTATCAGACTATTTCTAGCCTATGCATCCTTTATGGGCTTTACTGTTTATCAAATGGATGTCAAGAGTGCATTTCTATATGGAACTATTGATGAGGAGGTATATGTCTCACAACCTCCAGGCTTTGAAGATCCTAAGTATCACAATAAAGTTTACAAAGTGGTCAAGGCTCTTTATGGCTTACATCAAGCTCCAAGGAAATGGTATGAAACCTTAGCTACTTATTTAATGAATAATGGGTTTCATAGAGGGAAAATAGATCAGACTTTGTTCATTAAGAAAGATAAAAGTGATATTCTACTAGTACAAGTATATGTAGATGATATCATTTTTGGTTCTACTAAACAAGAGATGTGCAAAGATTTTGAGAAGTTGATGAAAGATGAGTTTCAGATGAGTTCTATGGGAGAACTTACTTTCTTTTTGGGACTTCAAGTACAACAAAGCAAAGATGGCATCTTTATCAGTCAAGACAAATATGTGACTGAGATACTAAGGAAGTTCAACTATACTGATGCAAAGTCTTCAAATACTCCTGCTGATAAGACTACTCATCTACTCTTGAAGAATGCTAGTGGAGCAGAAGTGGATGTGCACACTTATAGATCAATGATTGGTTCTTTGATGTATCTTACTTCATCAAGACCAGATATCATGTTTGCTGTGTGTGATTGTGCAAGATTTCAAGTTAATCCTAAAACATCTCACTTGACTGCTGTGGAGAAGATTTTTAGATATTTGAAGACATATCATAATCTAGGATTGTGGTATCCAAGAGATTCCCCTATGGAGCTAGTCACATATTCAGATAGTGACTATGCTGGTTCAAGTTTGGATAGAAGGTCAACCACAGGTGGATGTCAATTTCTTGGATGTAGATTGGTGTCATGGCAATGCAAGAAACAGACAATGGTGGCTACTTCAACTACTGAAGCAGAGTATGCAGTTGCTGCAAGCTGTTGTGCTTAGGTCTTATGGCTACAAAATCAATTGTTGGACTATGGGTACAATTTTATGAACACCATTATATATATATAGACAATAGTAGTACCATATGCATTATTAAAAATCCTGTGCAACACACTAAAACTAAACATATTGAAATTAGACATCATTTTATTAGAGATTGTTTTGAGAAAAAGCTTATTCAAGTTGTCAAAATTCATACTGATGACAACTATGCTGATTTGTTAACAAAAGGGCTTGATGTGGGTAGGTTTCAATACTTGGTAACAGATATTGGAATGTTAAACCCATAAATCTTTGATGTCTAATGATTTTCAGTGTTGCAGGATACTTTTTAGGTACTAGTATTGTTTGTATATGTTTGTATGGTTTTCTACTGACTTTTATGCAGAAGATTAAGATAACAGTGGAAACCATGGTACAAACAGTGGAAAGATTTGTTCTCTCAGTGATAACAGAAAAAGATCAAAGTACTTTCATTCATACATCAAAAGAAGACAGAGTACAACCATTCAGAGAGACAAACATAAACCACATCACAAAACAGAAAAGTTTCACTACCTAATTCCCTCCACTCCCTACTTACTACTCCATGGGCTTCTTGCCTTTGCCTTCATAATCATGCTTGGCCTTAAAAGCTGTCTTTCTCTTGTTATCAAAAGAGAGCTGCTTTCTTGGACAAGCAAGACCCAACACTTGTTTTGGAAGTCTGAGGAGTCTTGCAGGCTTTGCTGGTGCAGGCCACTTCATGTTGACTATGGCTGACTCCAGGGCTGTGGTAAGGGCTTTTGGAAGCTCCTTGGATAGAGTGTAGGAAGGATCATTATATGAAGAAGAGCTTGAATAAAATTCCAAAGATAGAGCAGGAGAGACCTTCTTGTTGGTTGAAGTTGAAGCACTTGGAGGAAAATATCCATTCCATCCAGATGATTGTTCTTCTGAATAAGAACAATAGCTGATTTCTTCATCAGATGAGCCATCAGATGAGATATAGATTACAGGAAACCAACTCATAATGATGCTTAGGGTTTGTGAAGTTGAAGATTTGTTTTGATAAAGACTTATGTGTTTTGAGCCCCCTTTTATATGCAAAGTCAAGGCCATGGGATAATTAATGAAAGTTATTTACTCTTATCTGTTTTGGTAGGTTGGAGGGGTAAATTTGGATATTATCGGGTTGACTTTGTTGAGATATTTTTGGTGAATAGTAACTTGGTCAAAAAGTTACTTTGGGTTAAATTATATTGGTTAAGTTTGGTGTTTACCACTGATGCAGCGTACAATCACTTTTGCTGCATAATTGGAATTATAAGGTGTGTATTTAAGACACACAACAAATGGTTTTTGATTCACCATGTCTAATCAACATAAGAATCAACTAGTCCAGAGCAAACGGCTATTGGTAAAGACTTATCAAATCCGTTTATGGTTGATAGTTTACCAAAAACTATATGGTTGTCAACTCACCATATTCTATGTGATAAAGAGTTGGCTAGTCCATAGCAAACGGCTCATGGTAAAGACATATCAAATCCGTTAATAGCTGATAGTTTGCTAAAAACTATGATTCGAGCAGTTGATTCCACTTGTTTTACTTACCACTGCTCTTTGAAATTTTGTGAAATTTTACCACTGCTAGTTCACAGTTATCACTGCAAGAGTAATTTTTACCACTGGTGAACTAGCCGTTACAACTGTTGTGTCAGTAATCTTATTTTTAACTAGCCGTTGTAAAATAACCGTGTTTCCTTATTAATAGGGTAAATATTTTGTGAATTATCCTCTTACTAATTTTAATTTATTCTTTTTCTAAAGATAAATTTATTCTAAAGATAATTCACCTTCCGGTTTATTCTCAACACCCTATTAGTATATATTCATCCTTATACGGCTTGATTCTTATTCACGATTACTAACACTTTGATATCTCTTTCACAAAATTATGGCGATTCTATACTTTGCTGAGGAGCACAACCAAGTGGCCTATTTGCAAAAGTCAAATGAGAAGAGTGGCCTTGTTTTTCATGAGATTGTGGATTTTCTCAACACTACCCATATAAGGTATGCTTTAACTGTAAATCCCACAATCTATGTTTCTCATATCAAACAGTTCTGGAACACTATGGAGTCCATAACTCTTGAACAGGGAAACACACAAGAACCTGTGGAAGCTCTTAGAGCCACAGTGGATGGGGTAACAATTGATGTTACTGAGTCATCCTTGAGGAGAATTCTCCAATTGGATGATCTCAATGGTATCATCACTTTACCTAATTCCGATATTCATGCACATATTTCCTCAATGGGGTATGATACATCTGATAAAAATGTTACTTTCAAGAAAGGATGTTTTTGTCCCCATTGGAGATTTTTCATACATACTCTTTTACATTGTCTAAGTCCTAAACAAACTTCTTATGAACAATTCAGTTCAACCATGGCTTATGCTTTAGTTTGCTTAGCCACTGACAGGACTTTCAACTTTTCAAAGTTTATTTTTAATAATATGAAAGGCAATGTAAAGAGTTCATATAAATTATTGATGTATCCAAGGTTTGTGCAAGCAGTGCTAAATGATTTTCCACTGCAAACCCACAAAAGAGTCTATCAATCCCCTTGCCTTAAGCAAAAAGTTTTTCAAAATATGACTAAGGCTTCAGTACTTTGGAATGGGGAAGTTAGACCACTTTTTCCTGAAATGCTTTCAAAGATTTCTCAGGTACAGGGTGAAGATGCAACAATCCCAGTTGTATCCCAACACACACCCACAATTGTTGTTCCCACTATTCAACATACCCCTGCTGTTACACACACTTATGAGAGGAGGCAAAAACAGCCAACTCCTCCCATCTCAACATTGCTTGCTTCTGAGCCTTTTGGTGTAGGAACAAGTAGTGGTGGTTTTGGGCTTCAATCTAGTCCAACTAGAGAAGAGCCTGAATCCATGCCCTATGATTCACCTCTCCCAACAGGTAACACAGTTGGAAGTGTTGAGGGCAGTGTGCCACCTAATGAATTGATGGAACTTTGTACCAATCTAGTCAAGCAGGTTAAAGCTCTGGAGAAAGAATTGGCAAAGACTAAGCAACAACATGCCACATAGTTTACCCTGATGAAAGCAGAGATCAAGAGTTTAAAGGCAGAAGTTGAGAGTCTTAAGAAGCACGGATCTGTCAACCTTGTGCTCTCATTTTCTTCTTCACCCCATGATGATGACTCAGCTTACTTCAGTGAAGATTTGGGGGATTCTTCCAAACAGGGGAGGATTAAAACTGATGCAGAGTTTAAGGGGAGGAAACTTAATTTTGATCAAGAATTTGCTGAGCTTGATGATTTTGATAATGTTCAAGAGAAGGAAGATGAAACAGTGGGATCTAAGGAAGTTTTTGCTGCAGCAGTGGAAACTAATAATGATACAGTGGAAATTAATGAAGAAGTGGAAATTAATGAAGAAACATTGGATGTTGCTGATGCAGAATTTCAAAGAAAGAGAATTTGAAAAGGGAAAAGTTCACATTGTTGATGAATCATCTGAGCAACAGTCAAGAAAGATTTCTAAGAGGGAACAAGCTCAAATCAATTATGATGCTGAACTTTCAAGAAAATTAGAGGAAGATGATCTTGCAAAGAAGAAAAGACAAGATGAGTAAGAAATTGCAAGTTTTATAGAGGCAAAGAGATTGGATAAGTTGGAAAGAGTGATTGAAGAACCAATTTCAATTGTTCCACCAACAGTATTAAAAGAGAAACCTCCAATGTTCACTTATGTACCTACTGAAGAAGAGATTGAATTTATGATTACAAATGATCCAGTGATTAGGAAGAAGGCAGTTGAACTTATTGCTGATACAACTTTAGCTGAAGATCAAAGGTCTTCTCAACTAAAAGATTTTATTCAGATGAAGAATAGACAGGCTCTTGATGATATTATTGGCACAGTAAGAAAGGGTCAAAAGAAGTCAAGACAACCTACAAAGGCACAGATTATTGCTGAGATGAAGACCTATTGCTGTCATGTTGGCAATTGGAAGATGGGACATTATAAAGGAATGTCACATGATCAGGTTGAAGGAATTTATTACTGGGTTAAAAGGTAGGATAGTAATTTCATTCCTATGGATAAAGAACCTGAAGCTATGAAGACAAAAAGGTCAGGTGTGAGTCTTGAATCAAAAGATGCAAAGAAGTTAAAGACTCAAACAATGGAAGGTGTCAGCAAGTTAACTGAAGAACAAGTTACAAATACGGTGTTTATTGAAACTGATGTGCTGAATGTAGAACCTTTACAAGCAAGACATCCAGTAGTTGGTTGGGAAATTTATTCTGATGATTTTGGTGTTGCATGGAAGATTATCAGAACTGGTAATGTCACAAGTATTTGCAGAGATTTTGAAGATGTTGTTAGATCTTGTGATAGAGAAGATTTGGATATCTTGTGGAGGATAATACAAGATCAGTTCAAGAAAGATGAACTTATTGATGTAAAAGCTAAAGAGTTATCGGTTCACTTCAGAAGATTGTATGAACCTGACTCTAGTGACAGATATTGGAGATTTGAAGCTCATAATATGAATACTCTGTGGAAATTCTATGATTCAAGTAATGTACATCATGTTTCTACTCAAGATAGAGTTGATGTGTTTATGTTAGCTGAAAAGGAACACCCATTAAGAGCAGGTGTTCTTACTGTTATGATGTCTGTTAAGCTCAGATGTTGGGAAAGAAGTGAAGTCATAGAAGATTTGATACAGAGGATTTATGATCAAAGTGTGAAGGCTGACAAGGAATTGAGAAAAAGAAGATAAGTGTTTGGAAGAATTCCTATATCCTCATGGATGCTGACAATTTGAAGAAACTTATTGATTTACATAGTAATCATAAGTTTAGGGGAGGATTGTTGGGAATTATATTAACAGTTACCACGGCTAGTATGGAGATTACAACTGCTGAAGAATGCACTAGCAGTGGAAACTCATTACCACTGCTAGTACCTTTAATTACCACTGCTGTAGGATAACTGTTAGGAAACTTATTTAGATAAATATAGAATAGATCTTGTGTATATCTTATTCTATTAGCTTTATACGTATCTTGTAGAAGAGGACTCATTGTGCTATAAAAAGAGGTCCTAGGTAATGATACTATATACGTTTTTCTTAGAGCTTCAAGTTGTAAAACCTAGTGATACAAAGATCACTCGTATTATTATCATTAATAATATTGGAGCTAAGAGTTTTGATTTACTTATTGTTCTCATTCACATACAATTACTTTACTCACAAATAATCTTCTAAGTATTAGCAAGTAGATTCCGCATACTTGTTAGCATTACTCAAAGTATCAATCTAACACATATCTAGGTGTTTAGATCTTTCAGGTTCCAACAACTATAATAAACTCTACACAGCAGATTTGACTGAAAGAAACACTAGGGATAAGCTGTTTAGCAGTTAGGCAGATGCAAAATGGACAGAAATGTATGCTCAATCACCCCTACTTATGGCTCAATCTAAGGCACCAAATAAGCAAATAAGTGAAATCTAAAAGCAAATATTGAAACCTAGTACTACAGACAACTTAGAAATAGCAAAAGCCCTAATTATAAACAAGCAATTGATCACTAAAATGACCCTAGATCAGATGGATTTCATACAGTTATCACCTAAGTTTGACTTTCCAAGTGTCTATCCTAGTTGACCTTACCCAATTTCCACAGATTAAAACTTGACCTAAATGCAATACTAAGCTAGTTTAATTATTGAATAAGCTAAATGCATCTAAATTTTATCAAAATCTAAGGATCATTACAACAGTAACAATTATATGGAATCAGTAGTGAAACTAGAAATTGATTTTTGACTTTTGCTCAACAACCTATATCTTATATGCTATTTCTAAACCTTATGTGACCTGAGAATCCTACTTGTAAAGATTAACCAGTAATTCAACAGCAATATCACCACAAAACAGCCTAAACCAAACACCCTATATGTGACTGTTTCAATTATTTATGAAGCAGCTGAGTGTACACACCAATCCAAATCACCAATTCAGTAACAACCAAGATTAAATATACTTAAATGAAGCTAAAACACAGATCTCAACACCAATTAACTACAACAATACATATCCAAGAGTATGACAAATAATGAAACAGAAATGATCAACAGATTAACAACTATGATGAACAATGAAGAAATAAGCTAATATAGAACAATATAATGATGCAACAACTACTGAGAAATAGAAACAAGCAAAAACAAACAGATCTATACTATGTTTACTATGAATATGCAATGATGAAAATAAATTGAAAACTTACAAAGCAAAATCCCCGTCAGCTCAAACAGAGGGGGTTCACTAAGCTTGCCTGTCTTTTGATAGGCCAATTGGACTCCTTATTGGCTGCCTTACTCCACTGAATAAGCTGAGCTTATTGAAATAAGCTAATGTTTGACTTTGTTTGACTTTTTGGAATTTTGAGAATATGGATTGAATAAACTTAACACAAGCTATAATGAAGCTTATATGAGCTTAGTAAAGCAGAAAGGAAGCTTGTTGAAACTTAAGTTTTGAAATTGAAACAAATATTTTTTTATTTTTTTTTATTTTCTTTTTTTTTTTTTTTTTTTTTGGTTTTTTTCAATATAAGGTGAACATAAACTGAAATGATAATTGAAAATAAACTAAATATGATTTAACTAATGAAACAGAAAATAAGAATTCAACAGAAACAATTGAGAATAATAAAAAGCTAAATTGTATTAATAGAAATTGAGTACAATACTTTGAAAAATAGGAAATTACAATAAAACTTGAAAGACAGAAAACTAAAACAAACTTTTTAATAAAAACCTACACAAAAACTACTCATAAACTACACCATTGTCTGTGATGAGAGGGGGTATTTATACTTGCTAAGGGTGAGGTCCTTAGATGCTTCTAGGAGTCCAGCTCAACGATCCAGGTGCATTTTGTGTTTGTTTGAGTCACTCTCAGCCTTTAGATGCGCTTCCAGATTCATCCCAGCAATTTGGACCCTTAGATTAAATGATTGATGTGACTGATCCTCCGTGTGTGTAGTGATTGGTCCACGTGTGCCCCTCTGACGTTCTCAGTCCTTGTTGTCAGTTTCTAGAAGCCCCAATCATTGGATAATAATCACTTCAGTGGGGTAATTTGATGGGTGGTGAAACCTAGGGTTCTAGGAACAGTAACAATTTCTGGGTAATTTTAGTTTGGGGGGGGGGGGGGCGGGAATAAGAATTGTGGGTGTTTTTATTAAAGAGTTGTTGACCGGGTCTTTGACTGGGGAGGTAGGGATGGATCGGGTAGTATTATTAAGGCAGGCCGGGTATAGGAGGGAATGGTGTTGGGCTTGTTTTATCTTGGGCCATCAGGAAGGGAATTGGACTAGAAGATATTAGTGGATCCGGTGTAGTATATTTTAGTTTAGGATTAAGGATAAAATGACAAGGACCAATGTTGTACAAACTCAAAACTCAGGGACCAAATCTGGTCTTTATCAAAAGTCTCTTCCAAGGGCCTTTGTTGACAATCTTTGAATTATGGAGGACCATAGTTGACTTTTCTTCAATTATTTCTTCAAAGGACCACTTTTGTAATTATTTGGAATTTGAGGGACTAAAGTTGCCAATCTTCTAAACTTTTCCCAGGGACTAATCTTGCAACTTTCTGAATCTTTGAGGACTTCCATTGAAATTTTGAGCTTTCTTATATCATTTTGCTTCCCCGGCTCCGGCTTTTGACCTTTTTCCATTCTCGTGCTCGTTTTTGTCGGTTTTGGCTTTGTTTTTGTCCATTTTTCACATATCCGTGCCTGCACATACACAAATACAAAAACATACATTCTCTTGGCATATTTGGTTAGTATTTGGTGTATTTGGTCTGTTTTAAGGCCTAAAAATGATGTGTAAATAAGCACACATCAGAGCCACCAAACAATAATGCTCACCCATGAAAACTATCCCACACACCAATCAACCTAATTTAAAAATTAGGCTGTGTTTGGCAAGGGCTTATAGGAGGCTTATAGGGGCTTGGGCTTTTAAAATAAGTCGGCTAATAAAATAAGTCTCGTTGGTCATGTGGCTTATAAAATAAGCCGGCTAAAAACTTTAGCCCCATAAAAGAGGCTAAAAACTTTAGCCCGGGGCTTTTGAAGAATAAATTACTTATTTACCTATAAAAATATTTAACATATACATAAAGTCATTTAATTATGTCATTTTTAGTAATTTTGCAATAATAAGCCTCAGCCATAGCTGTATTATACTCTAATATAAGAACATGGATGGTTTAGTGATTAGATTGATTCTAGGTTATGTTTTCTAGTGAGAAGTTAGAGAGAGAAAGAGATGAGAAAGTTGGGAGCCTTATGAGAGAAAACTTGTGGAATGTTAGATTGCAAATGAAGGTCCAACCCTTTCCATTGGGTGGGAAAGGGTATATATAGTTACAATGAAAACGCCCCTTGAAACGGGCTGTAGAGCGGGCTGACAGTGGGTAAGAGACCCGACCCGACTCCACAAATACTAACTACTACTACTACTCTACATACTAACTAATATGATAATTACTACGAGCTACAATATGCTAAACTATACTCGGGGTGACCGAGTCTTCATATGAATAATCGTATTCCTAACAATCTCCCCCTAAGGGAGGTCACCCCGGAAAATAAATGTTGAGTCAAAGCATTCAGATCTTTGACGACATCTTTGTAGCTCGTAGCCTATTGATTCTTCATTGTTGAGATCTTTGTGCTTTAAGTGGAAGACTCTAGATGACACCTTCAATGTGATGGATGATCTTTGGAAATTGTAACAGCTTCATCATCCAAATGAATGTCAGAGGGTCATCTATGAGCAGTAACGTCTCCAGGTGATTCGAACATCTTTGTGTTGACATGCTCACACATTTCAGGATCATGATCTTTTACATCAGAGTTGAGGAAGTATATGTGAGGCCCTATCAATGATCATGATTTCTTAGATTGTGAAGTTGAAGTGTGAGCATGTGTTGATGGATCAGCATCTTTTGGCAATCGACCTCAACCGTCAGAAATTCCTGCAGTTAGACAGTTAACAACAAATCATCCGGTACTTATAGGTTTGGGATTAGAGATCGTCAACAGCATAGTGTGAAGACTCCTTCTAACCCTTACCAAGACCGTTCCCAATCGGCAAACCCTGAAAGGATTCACACGACCTACCTAAGTAGATCAACGATTGGGTGAGTCGCTGGAGATCACTCCACGACTGTTGACCGTTTGTAACCATCGTGACCACTAAGCATAATCCACAAGGAATTACCTAAGTGACCTGCTTTCAGGGCTGCTTGATGTTGACCCTGGCAGGAATTTCCATTCAATCACTGGGAATTACAATAGTAACTTCCCTCATAAATGTTCTGGCAGATTGCTAAGATCTGCGTAGGACTCATAAGTTTACCACTGGTGTCCTTAATATTGAACAACCAGGGTAGAAGTAGCACGTGTTCCTATGAGATCTTTGTATGCATCTCGAGGCTCTAGACTCAATAAGTGCATTTGGTTTTCCTATGCGGAGATTAGGGAGAGGTCTCCTGCTTCAATATCAACCACCTCTAAGAGATAAGTCGATAGATTACACCGGTTCCCCGTGAGAATGAAACAAGTTCTTTTAAGAGAAGTTGAGTGGCTAGAAGGTTTAGTGCATTGCGTCACTGGGTCCATGACGTCTTGTCTTCAATACCAATGTCGCCTTAGCAACCATCAGTAGATTATGAATTGAACCTGGTTTCTGCCCTAAGGTTGAATAATTGGAGGGCTATTTCTTTTCACCCTTTCTCATTTCATTTCTTTTTAATTCTTCAACCCCTTCTTTCTCCATTCTCACATTTCTCCTTTTTTTCATAATCATACCTACGGACTTTCTAATACTATCTATTTGGTATTGTCCATGGGTAGATCCCTCCGGCTTTGGCGGATCATAGGACGGTTTTTCCTAACCTTAGCCACCTTATAACTTCATGACTATCCTATGTTCCCATACACCAAATCATTGAAAGTTCTCTCAACGTGTTTATGATTGAGAAACACATTTTGTTAACACATTGAGAGTTTTGTCATTTTTCAAATGCTCCCCCTTAACATGTGCTCAGATGTATTGATTTGAAAATTCGCACATGTCGGGAAGAGTTGCACTTTTTGAATTGATCTACCTTAAGTGAACATGACCGGGCATTCGAGACACGCTTACATCACTAGTTAACTAGCTTGAAGTTATTACCCGGCCTGATCAGATTCACTCAAGGTTTCTCGAAACGGTACATTCTATTTAAACTGGTCCTCTTCGAGACACGCTTACATCACTGGTTAAACTAGTTTGAAGTTATTACCCGTCCAGGACTAGTTCTTTCGATTCAGGACATTTGTGTTTCGTCAATTCATGAGTCAAGACTGAGATGCACTCATATGAGATGCAAGGATCCTTTTACACAAATCATTTTGCTCCCCCTCAATATGTGCATTGATATGCAAAAGAGTTTGGCACATAGGAAAGAGCGGATTTTTGTTTTCATGTTTAAGAACATCCTTTTTGAATCAGTTTTTCATATTTAAATCACATCTTCTCCCCCGATCAAAAATTTCAAATCAATTTGAGATTTGTGATCCCAAGTGATTTAAATAGGTATAAAGTTTTGGAGAAGGATGTGACATTTTTAAGAATGACTGATTTTGAGACGACATTTAAGCTCCCCCTCAAATCTTGAGGGAGTATGTTATGTGTTAGAGATGATGAGTTTATAAATGATTTTGAGTTTAGCGAGAAACTCATGAAAAATTCATATACTAACACATAACAATTGCACTTAATCCACTTGAAGTTATGCACAAAGATCATTGTATTGATGATGTATAGTTTTTAAAATCATTCTCCCCCTCAATCGATGACATATTATAAAATTAAACATTTTGCATCAAGTATTAATTTTTTATAGCATCGATTGAGTGGTAAATTTTAAACAACTCTTCAGGTTTGTTTGATCTTCAAAAAAAACCATGGTATCACCAAGTTTGGAGCAAATACTTTCCCAAAGAATCTTTGAAGGAAAAGTATTTGATATGTAAAGAAGACTTCTCTTCTTTTACCAGAAATGATGCACTTAAGCGTACATCAGATCGGAAAGGCACAAATATAAAGTAATTCATGCCTTTGTTAGGAACAGTCGTCTTTTTGGGGACGAACTTTCCCCAATACTAAGACCGGGTTGCTATCTGAAGTAATAGCAAACCATATTGAGAGATTAAACAAAATCAAGAACTCAACCACACATAAGTTCACATGATTATATAGTTACAGACCAACATAGTACCAAATATTACATATCAAAATAACACAAGATTAGATGGTACGTTCCGTTATCCTGGAGTCCCCTTCACGAATTCTCCCACCAACAAAGCATTCCAAACTGCGGAAAATTCGTCTTTCAAGCAAGAGTTTCCTGATGGCGTGAAGAAAGTGCTTGTTTCTTTGGAACATCTCAGCAGTCCAGAAGGTAGTGTACTTAACATCCTTAGCAATTCGGTATTCTTTATCCCTGACATCCAGAGCTGCTTCCACTTGTGTAAGCGTTCCATCACTGAAATGGTGGATTTCATCAAGTCTCATGAGCATTCGAGTGTTGAAGCAGTCAGTAAAGACCACTGCTCTAGGTGACTCAACGATCGAGTAATCTCTCTTGAATTCCATGTCCCTGGCTTCCCATCGAGGTCTAGTGAGATTGAGGTGAGTCTGATAGCTTTCAATACCAAGCTGGAAATCTTTAACTCTTTGTCTGATGACAAGCCCATGAATCCATTGAGTGACGGCAGATACAAGCGTCCTTCTTTCAAGTGCAGGAAGGTGATCTAGTTTTCCTTGGAGATGAAGCAGGAAAAGATCTTCAAAATCATTAGGGTGAAGATACTTAAAGTCACCCTCGGATATGACATGCTCCCAATAACGTGATCTTCTAAGAACAATCTTTTTCAAGTAATTGTATCCATAGGTAGGAAAGATTTCAACACGAATGACACTTAGAATCCTTCTTCTAGTGTAAGCAGCTTTGGGGTCACCAGCAGCTGTGTGTCTTGCGATGTAGAATTCACGCTTTCTGTACCACCAGTGAGAGATACCAAAGGATGCTGCAACATCATACTTGCACTCTTCATCACACCACATTGTATCTGGCACCATTTGTTCCAAACCAACATTAGTGTAGCGAGCAGCTTTCATCTTGTTGATGGATAGTGTTATTTTGTTGCCAGAGCACAGATACTCAAGGTCATTGTTAAAGAAGAAGTCGGCTTGGAATGTGAGACACCCTGGGGACCCTCCAAGAGGGAGTGGTTTTCCGTGGTTGTAATCAAGGATGTTATCTTCAACTTTATCAGTAAGCATCTTGTGGCATTCTTCCATTTGATATTGTAGGTGCACAATATCAGGATGGAAAGCTTTGACTATCTTGTAAGCGGGACTCTCTAAATCCTTTGTGGTAAGTTTGGATATTCCTTGTTTCTTACAGTACCATTGGATGAATGTACCCATATCTCCTGTCTGAGCAAGTAGGGAATTAGCGGGAGGAGGGACAAAGTTATCTGCTACAGCATATGCCCAGTTGTTATCAGGAACAGATTGAGTATCAAAGGTGATCATCCACTCAGGCTCAGGTGAAAGAGACTCTTGTTCTGCTTCATTGTGTTTCCACCATGTGCTAATTACATCATCAGTAACCGTTACAGGAGTGGATGGAGACCCATCTCTTCGTGTGAACGATTTCCACCATTGATCCCTTTTAGGTTCGTGAGGAACCGTGTCTTCATTGTCATCATCTTCCTCTTCAGCAGACGAGGGGTCTTCGTGAGGAGATCCAGAATCATAACCCAGAACATGTTCTACAGAGATTGAAGGTATATGTTGGGTTTCAGTAGTAGTCCATGCTTTGTAAATGGCATGTTGGGAAGACTTGGGTTGACCGGATTCAGTGGTGGAGTCAGGTTAACCCTTCTGAGAGGGAGGTTGTGGTGCGTGAGGTGGCTGCATAGATTGGAAGGTACTTGCACCACCATACGACCCAGGTGCTCCAGCGGATCCTGAAGGTGGAGGAGGAGGAGGTGGATGAGGAGGATCCTCTGATGGTGGTTTAGGGATGCTTTGCTTACGTTTCTTTCTTATTCGTTCTTCAGCCAAGTGTTGTTCCAGCTCATTGGCGTCATCAATCTTCATAGACCTTTCCAGTGACTCATACAACTGTTGGTGTGCCACATGTTCCTTGTGATGATCTGTTTCAAATATTCATTGCTGTAGCAGATCTTTCATGTCATATGTGGATAAGTCTCTGAATCGTGCTTTGAATGGTGCGTCCATGGCCCTTTTAACAGCAAAGGACACCCGTTCTTCAACAGCTTCATGCACTAAAGTATCAACGTTGGTCAGCTCGAGATTAGAGATTCTAGATGCTTGATGGTGGATGACTTGATGCAGGTTGAGCTTTTGGAGATCTTTAAGAACATCCCGATGCTTCTCAAGTGTAGATTTGATGTCTAGAATTTCAACATTTGCTTTTTTTGCAGTAGATAGTGCCTTAACAACTTGAGTAGACAGGTTCTCAATTGTACTAGGTGGGATGGTGGTAGTGTCTGCAGCAGAGGTGGGATTCGGCATGGTCACGGTGGGTATAGTAGACACATATTGTACAATGGGAACATCTACCATAGAGATGACTTCGCTCTCATTGGTAGGTTTAGAGGTCTCCTTCCCTTCAGGATTGTCATCAGCATCGTGATCCCCAAAAGTGTAATCATGATCTAACTGTTTGTATGAGGAGAGAGTTCCTATCGACGTATCGGGGTTCAACAATCAACTTTTGTTCGTCAGATTTCATCTTAAGATTCTCTTGAACCCCAGGGTAGATAGATGCAACAAAGTCATCTTGCAGTGTCGAGTAGGGTTCAGCGGAGGGTCCGAATTCTGGTGGAGGCAAGTCCCTGGAAGATGTATCCCCGGTGGTAGTGACAAGCGTCTTTTCTTCCTTCTTAGAGACATTAAGATCAGATTCAGAGTCACTGGATTCGATGAGAGGTTCATGACTCTGTTGTTGCTCCAGTGTATCTTCAGAGGAAACCTCTTTAGGTTTAGATGATTCCGGGGACCGTTTTTTGAATTCGTACCGAGGTTCTTTAAGTTTTGAAGCAGGTGATGAAATATGAAGGAGTGTGTGTGCAGCTTGTTCATCAGTAACAACACTCTTTCCTTTCCCGACAGTATCAGGTAGTTGCTTAAGTTTCTCAGGTTCTGGCTCATTAATGCTGACACCTGTCAATGGTGGACCAGGATGTGTCTCACTGGTTTTGAGACTTTCTTCGACAGCCCTTTGAATATCAGCAGCTTCAGTTGGGGACAGCATTTCATGTGGATTGTCATCTAAAACTGTAGCTTCAGCTTTCTTGGGTTTCTTGGACCCGGATTTGCTAACCGTTTTGCTCCTTTTGTGTTTCTTTGTGCCACCAGATACCATCTCAGTGGTTGAGACGTCTTTGCGTTTCTTTGATGTAGCTTTGCTTGTGGTGGTCTTGACGGTGGATTGTTTGCGATACAAAGCAACCTTGTTCAGATAGCTCTTGTAGTAAGGTGCTTCAAGGATATTGTTGGAGACAAGAGCTTCGGGTATATCCATTCCAAACACTTCATGATCCGTCCCCTTAGCAACAAACTTGAGGTTTCCCACACAGTGTTCATCGGATGCCAGGTGCACTGAGGATTCAGGTCTAGGGTGTAGATTGTGACATTGTTGTAGATGAAGTATGATCAGCTTAGTAAATCTGATACTTGGGATTAGAGACTTGGATTTCCATTTTTTGCTTTCTTTGTGAGCCTCCAGCTTCATCTTGTCATCTAAGAAGGTATTAATGGAGTGAGCAAATTCCTCCCATATATGTTCAGCGAAGTCAATGTCTTTCCTCTTCACAATACCCCACAGTATTTGCAGTGCAGGGGCACGCAGTCTCTCATGTCCCGATGTCTTCCCAGTGAGACATAAGTTGATAAGCGTGATAAGGACTCTCCAGGGTTGGTACATTTCATTAGTGGACATGGATGAAAGTGTGGTGACCTCATTTGGGTACCCTAGATCATTCACAAACTGTAGGAGGGTTTCAGGGTTTGGTGGGGATGAGAAAGATTTGTTTGGAATGATTGGGTTGATCTGGAGAGCATTCCTGAGCGTTTCTTTGTTTATTTCGAACCATTGTTCATCGAGTTGACACCGATAAGTGTTGTTTTCCTTGTTATGAGTCATGGTGTTCCAGAATTGTTGGATGTATATGGATGGAATCGATGAAGAAACTGTGAATGCCTTGAAGAAAGAAGTGTTTTTCAAGATATCCACGGCAATCTTGTAGGTGGGATTGTTCTGAGGTTTATCAATGTCAATGTAGAGATTGCTCTTCCCAATAGATACCCATTCATTGTGTGGTAGTATCTCATCATTTGTGCGAGTGGGAGGTGGTGTAACTGACTCCAACTCAGTAGGAAAATTAGCATCCGCCATTTATCTGCACAACCACTATAATACACCACAATAGACACACATGTATAGTTAGTGGTTAGACGGGTCATCAGTAAGAGATACACAAACAATGACAAGAGAGAGCAACTGAGCATGGAATGTGACTTGTAAGTAGTGCATACAACGATTGAAAATATTAAGCACACATCCCAGATTGATGACACGTGAGACACAGGACACATACATGCCACTAAACACCACATACCCATTCAGTGCAGCATATTCATAACATGTATATTCTCATAACAATGAGACATATATGGGTAAGACCACAGATAGCAACACATGATACAAGACATCACGCTCTTTGGAATCTAACTCAACTAGCAAACAACCAGAGAAAAAAATAACAAACTCTTGTTAACATGCTAGCATTAATATCAATCAACACGCAATTTATGAAGCAACTCGCTGTCACGACTTATGGTCAACTCGCTACTCATGAATTGAGATCATCACGCTAATAGGAGTAGAAATCAACACGCTATCAGTAAAATCTGTTAACTCGCTATTCAGTGTATCATCAACTCGCTAATGGGATAGGTAGTTAACACGCTATGCTGTGTTTCATCAACACGCTAAGGGGATAGGTGGTCAACTCGCTATCCTGAATTGGCCCAACTCTCTATCACGAAATCTTATCAACTCGCTAACAAGGAGTCTCAACAACTCGCTATAATGAATATTGGTCAACTCGCTATATTGATGAGTCAGTCAACACGCTATACTGGTGAGTCAGTCAACACGCTACTAGTAATTTGATCAACTCGCTACCAAGTAATCTCATCAACTCGCTACCAAGAAATTGCACCAACTCGCTATAATGAATATTGGTCAACTTGCTATACTGATGAGTCAGTCAACACGCTATATTGGTGAGTCAGTCAACATGCTACCAATAATTTGATCAACTCGCTACCAAGAAGTCTCATCAACTCGCTGCCAAGAACTTTTACCAACTCGCTATGACGAACATATATAATGCCCAATCAAGATACCACCTACACAAATAATCTTGCAAACAGGAACATCACATAACAGACTAACAAACGTATTTATCACAATATTGACTACATTTTCACCCACAACACAAATAAGTCGAGGGGCACAATATAGGGCAAAATCGCTAGGAATACATACACGCAGAGATAATCAAGGAGCAAAATGTGGGATAGTATCATATCGAATAAACAAGTAAAACCTCGCACAAATTACACAACAATGAGCACACATCACTTAATCACCAATCGCAGGAGGGGGACGACCTAAATATAATTAAGATAACCGCTTAATCAAGTGTTACATGACCAGGTAATGAGTATAATACAAGAATAAGATCAAAACCTGATAGAGCAACACGAGAAAGGATCAAAGAAGAGCAAGAGGGGGGGCAGCGGGTTGGAAAGAGTGGAGAGACAAACACAACTCGCTAATACTTTATTAAATATATATACCCCCTTTTAACTTTCACTAAATGACTAAACAGACCCTCTACTTAATTGAATTCCTTTTATCTTACAACAAATGACCTATCAGCCCCTCTACTTGCAAACGACACAACAAAAACATATAAGAATAATTTAATCATCAGACCAGGAACCACGATTGCATAAATATACCACATATTAACACCACAGATGCATACGACAAGAACCATATAAATATTCCACATATTAACACCACAGATGCATAAGACAAGAACCATGCATATTACAGAAAATACTCTCCCCCTCAATCAATGACCGTAGTGTAAAACCTACACAGAGGTTGTTGATTGAATGAAGGATGCAAGAGTATGAAGTGAAAGAGTGGGTCGCTATCAGAGATAATAGCAGGCCATGATGGCAAGTTTTCAACTTCTGTTCGAACTTCATTTAAGAACCCGTGCCATTATTGAATGACATTTCTAGGACCGTAAATGTTATCGATGCCAGAAGACATGCCAATGCAAAAATTGTGAAACCACAAGGGTTTATGAGTAATCTATTACTACATTTATTAGTATATGTATACATATATATGTACAAAGGATACCGAGTGAACGAGCTCAGTCGTTCTTACACATCACCATCGTTGAAGTCCGAGTCCTGATTAGAGAGTGACCAGGAGTCATCATGCACTTTTCAACATCGTCTGATTGCCTGAATCCCCGTCTCTGTAGAGAGAAGGCATTTAGGTCGCCAAACTTTGAGGTTCTCTGAAGGAGATCCTGCATATAGACAAGAAGACCCTACACCAACATGACAATAGTGCTTGTTTTGATATGAGTTAGTGTTATTAGAGTCCCGTGCAGTGGTGGTCACACTGTAACCATTGGGGTTTAACGTAACCCTCATTGGTATCCAACAACACCCAATCATCTTAAAGATTCTACCAGTAGGAACCCACTTAAGGCAAGTTTTGGAGTGCTTATAGTCTGACCTTCCAAGTCCATAGGAGGACTGCCTTATAGAGAATGAACTAAGCCCAATGAGATGTTTGTTCTTATGGAATGGTGCTCTACCCACAGTTGGGATTCCTACATAGGCTGCACAGTCTTTCTTGATGGGGTACATGTGAAGTGGCATAACCTTTTGATGACGTTGTGAAGTGACTGGTTTTGATAATTCTTGTTTAGTGTCAATTTGAGGATCACACCTTGATATATTAACCTTGGATCTATTAGTACGAAAAGCAGACAATTGCCTAGTAGATCTGGGTTTTCTATGTGACAGGTCCAAAGGTGCTCCCACAGTGGAAGATTTATCAAACTTAGTGTTCACGTCTTTCATGTTCAGTTTGCACAATTCATATTTTAATGTGGTAATCTCAAGGGTTTGCTTCTGCAGTTTAGTGTTGACCTCATCATTTTGTGCAATCAGAGACTTTGTGTGTGCGACAGTTTTAGATTTCTCTTTATTGATAAATTCATTAAGAGCTTTTCTGTGTCTTTTCAAAGATTCATTTTCATTCTGCAACACTTTTACCTTGTGTACTAGCTCAACATAATTATTAGAGTCAGTGTTGATATTGTGTGTGGCATTGACCTTAAGGTTACTACACATGGCATTCATAACATTAATATGTTGCTTGAGGCGGTTGATTGTCTGATCCTTGGTTTCAGTTTGAGCTTTTAACTCGTTAATCATGAAATATTCGCGAAGTTCAGGTAGTTCTGAATACTTGCGTGGTTGGTTGATTAGAAATTGTTCTTCATTTTGTTGCATTGCAATTTCAAGAGAAATGCAGTTCTTTTCTAATTGAGAAAATCTGTTGGACAATTCTTTGAAAACATGCATATCAATCGTTTCATTTGATGTTGTGAGTTTGTTTGAAACCAAAGGATTTGACACATCACCAATTGTAGTATCCTGATCACAATTCTCCCAAACAGGATTCGTGTAGATTGAATTAGACGTGACATTATTATCAGTCGCTTCCAGTGAACATGAATCATAGATGGGTAAATCCTGATCAGGATCCTTGTCGCAGTTAAAAGCATGAACCTTTGAAGCAGGATGTTGTCCTGTGACCTGTTGATGTGAGGCATTCACCTCATGTGAAGAGAGGATATCGGGAGATTCAATGAAAGTACATTCAGCTGCAGTAGTCTCACTTCTTGATAGGAGGTGTGTACGTTCCTTGATAAACTTCTTGACATTCCCCGAAATCTGAAGTAAAGTGACTCTGAAGGCATCCACATCTAATCCAGTGTGATCAACAAACCATTTACTCGTCATATGAGAGTCGTGGTCATACTCCATTGTGAATCTTGAGTCAATGAATGCTTGGAATTGCTTAAGAATCACCCCCAATGCAGCAGTACAACTGTTTCCAGAGAAGTCAGCTTTGTTTATTTGTCGTTGTAGTTCTAAGTACAGGTTCATGGTGACTGTGAATGATTCAATGTCATGTCCAAAGAGTGTTACAAATGCACGTTAATACCCTCCTGAGTAGCCTGATTTTTCAAAGAGTCTTTCAATGTGGGAGTGAAGTAGCTTGAAGCATTCAGCACCTCCTTCAGAGATTTGAGGCAGTCCAGTTGAATTCAAAACAGCATTTGATTGAATACTTGTCATGATGAGGTGAATAGATAAGATTTAGTAACACAAATTACACAAGTTTGATCAACAACTCACTACTACTTTCACCAACTCGCTGAACAGGATCCAACTCGCTATAATGTATCAACTCGCTAGTGTAACAACTCGCTAAAGTGACAAGTCGCTAGTCTGACAACACGCTGACTGCTCAACTCGCTATTCCCAATTCGCTAAAGCCTCAAATCGCTAGAAGTAGTAACTCATCAGATCAAGTCTCTAGTTATGCCAACTCGCTAGACAAATAAGACAGAAACGTCACTGTCTAGCATTTTGTCTTAATGTCCAAAAATAGCAACCCGCCAAATCTCTAACCTCAACTCGCTATAAAAATATACCAACTCTCTACCAGGAAGTACCAACTCGCTACTAAGAAATAACACACGAAATGCCACCAACGTCCACACAAGTGATGAAATGACTAAACCAAGGTTACTACAAGGTGTCTACACTACTAATAAGCAAGAAAGTACAAGAAGAATGCCGAGATAATCACCTAACGAGATCAAACTTGTGAAGAAACTACTAAACCCATTCGAACCAAGCTAAACTCACAAACCACACTATAAATTCGAGCATACCATGAATCCTAGGATAGAACCATGGCTCTTGATACCAATTGTATTATACTCTAATATAAGAACATGGATGGTTTAGTGATTAGATTGATTCTAGGTTATGTTTTCTAGTGAGAAGTTAGAGAGAGAAAGAGATGAGAAAGTTGGGAGCCTTATGAGAGAAAACTTGTGGAATGTTAGATTGTAAATGAAGGTCCAACCCTTTCCCTTGGGTGGGAAAGGGTATATATAGTTACAATAAAAACGCCCCTTGAAACGGGATATAGAGCGGGCTGACAGTGGGTAAGAGACCCGACCCGACTCCACAAATACTAACTACTACTACTCTACATACTAACTAATATGATAATTACTACGAGCTACAGTATGCTAAACTATACTCGGGGTGACCGAGTCTTCATATGAATAATCGTATTCCTAACAATAGCCCACTTGCCAAACAAGTTTATAAAAATACAAATTTTAATTTTGGCTTATAATATAAGTCCAAGCCCTAGCCCCAACTCCAGCCCCAACCCATTTCGCCAAACATATTAACATACTTTTAGTCTTACGAACTTCTCTTATAATGGATACTCAACATGTAAATGTAACATTTCAGTAAAATTTGATAGACTTCTTCCATTTAGGCTATGTTTGGCAAGGGCTTAAATGAGGCTTATCGGGGCTTGGGCTTTTAAAATAAGCTGGTGATGCGTGGTTTTGCAACCTTGCAAAAGGTTTTATTTCTCAATGGATCTTGAGAAGCTTGCAATCCCCACCAGGTAGTGTACCTGACCAATGTAGTATAGTGAGTGACAAGTATCGGGAGATTGATTGTTCTCTCAAGGAATAGTGTTTGTTAGGATTAAAACTAATCTAACTAGGTCTAAAGGTGAGGGATGATTCTTTTTGTATTTTTATATTTTATCGAAAGCAAGTAAATATCTCGGGTATTGGAAGAGAGGGTGGAATTAGTTGCTAGCCAACTAACCCAAATAACTACTTAAACAATAAAATAAAATAAAATAACAAGAAAATAAATTGGTAGGAACTTCTATATGGAGAAAAGCGTATTTACTTAGATTTCATTACTCCCTAGTTGTCTTTTATTGATTAGTTGATTTGTCACAATTGCGTGGATGAAGGGTTGCATTCCTTAATACCATTCGTGGGATCGTGTACGATTTTCCCCAACTCTATAAGCTTCTATCTCTTCCTATTATGACACGTTTAGTATCCTATCATGGCCTCATTAATAATTACCTATACATTTAATACAACCAATAAAACCATAGTACACATCCGATTACGTTTCTTAAGACGTTCAAGCAAGTTACCGTATAGGAGATTAACTAGTTTTCTTAAGCCTAACGCTAAAATCAATCACCCACAACAATCAATGACAAACCAACAATCAATAATCAATAACTAGGTTTCATTAGATATAAGTAAACACAAATAAACCTAAGCTAGCATGTTAATAGAAAGAAAAGCATACAAGATAATCAAACAACACATAGACATATTGAATGATTAATGGATAACTTATCTTCAATTAAACATGGATGAAAGAATGGGCTTCAATTAAACATGGATAACTTATCTTCAATTAAACATGTGATGTCTTGATCCAACAAAGGACACGTGTTCGATTCCGTTCCGCAGCATGGTTGGGTATTGGGTGGAGGTATTTCACAGGCATCAAACCTTTGCTGGGTAAGGTTGATGGGTACCATTATGGTATACAGTGTTGAGGTGTCCCTGCCAATCTACACTTTGATCCAAGAAGGGGTTTGAAACCCTTACAAAGGCTGTAAAATTGTCTAGGGTTTGTAGCACAAAAGTTCCTCCCTTAATGACTGAAAAATCCAAAAATATATATAGAAAATACAACCTGACGGCGTCACTTTTTGGGTCGTGACGTCGTCAAGTCGCCGCCGTACATTTTCTCAGATTGCCTAGATCTACTCTTGACGCCGTCTGGTTCAAAGGGTTCTGGCGCATCTCTCATTAAGTTAACACGTGACGACATTGACATTTTATAACGTGACGCCGTCACGTGTAATCTTTCAAATTTCTTTCTGGCGCGTCAAGTGTAAAGCAATTATCCACCTCTTGATCTTCACATGATGGCATCACTTTGTGACACTTGACGCCATCAGGTACTGCTTCCAGCTTGGATTCTTGACTTTGTCGTTTTCTTCACTTTATGCTCAAAAAACATCCAAATGCTCCATTTTTCAGAATTCTTCTCCAAAGTACATAAATTAACAAAAGAAACGATTTGGGGTAATTTTTTATCATAAAAACACAATTTAGGGCTTAAATGACCCCCTAAAAGCGTAACAAATTTCTCCTTATCAGCCGGCTAATAAAATAAATCTCATTTATCATGGGGCTTATGGAAGGGCTTATAAAATAAATCGGCTAAAAACTTTAGCCTCATAAAAAGGGCTAAAAACTTTAGCCCGAGGCTTTTGAAGAATAAATTACTTATTTACCCACAAAAATATCTAACATATACAAAAACTCATTTAATTATGTAATTTTTAGTAATTTTGCAATAATAAACCCCACCTCCAGCCCATTTGCCAAACAAGTTTATAAAATTACAAAATTTAATTTCGGCTTATAATATAAGCCCCAGCCCCAGCCCATTTCGCCAAACACACCCTTAATGTTTTGAAAGGAAACCGATTGTCATCACCGACCGATCCCTGCAGATAACCTAGAGGGAGCAAATCGTGTAACACTTAAGCTTTATACTCCATGTCTCTCCCATTTAGCTACACCATTGCAAGGACTCCATTATAAATTTGACTATCTGCGAAGCTAGTTAGGAGTCACCTCCAAATTGGATTATGTTTTAATTTTCGGTTAAAAAAATTTACATTTTGTTCAGACTCGTACCGTGAGTGATTTCTTACGAGCTCATTAGGATCTCATGCATTATGATTATTATCCATATAACAAAAAAAATGTCATTGTTATTCCTATGTTTGAGATAAAGAGTAAAGGCGACTTTTGACGAGGTCCAAGTCTTCAAGTGGCAGTTGAGAATTTTATTGCCGAAAATATTCGTTTAAGTCAGACATATTTCACTATTATTTATTTGGTCCCCGTTTTACTAAACTAACCTAATCACTTTAAAAGTCATGGAGTCCCCACACTCACCAAACGAGTATTCCAAATAGAGAACACCAACTTCTTGCACTTTTTAAAATGGAGTACTAATTAGTAATAACGAGCAGGGTACCCGCGCGTTGCTGCGGAAATGTTGTGGTTAATATAAACTTGAAATAAAATGTTTGAAAAAAATTATTGCTGAAATGTTGTGGTTAATCTAAACTCGAAATAAAACGATTGAAAAAAATTATTTTTATTATTAATGACTAAATTTGCAAAAGATCGATAAACGCAAGTACTATTTTTTTAAAGTTAGTCTTTTGAGACTAATTTTGAAATTAAAAATTAACCTGATGTGGTCTAAAAATAAAATTAAAAGAAAAAAAAAAACTGATGAACATTGTTTTAACGAATGACCAATAATTTTTAACGGGATCGATATGTTGCAAAGTTATTCCTTTGGGACTATCTTTGAAATTAAAATTTAACCTGAGGTGCTGTTTTTGTTAAATATTTAACCTCAGAAAAAAAGAAATAAAAATAAAAATAAAAATAAAAATAAAACCGATGAACAGTACTGCTACAGTACCGGACTCACAAACTACTGTTACAATCACTGTAGCAACACTGTTGCTACAGTATTGCTACAGTACCATGTACTGCCTTTTAGTATATATATATAATAGGAAGAAGTAGTCGTAAACAGTAAGGTCATGTTTGGCAACAAGCATTTGGAAGTATTTAGAAGCGACAAGTGATAAGTGGTAACCATTTTAGATAAAAAGCTTGTTTGGCAACACCTCACTCAAGCGTTTGAATATTGTGTTACCTCTCCAATCTAAATGCTTCTTAAATAAGCATTCCAGAACTGCTCCAAGCAGTTTGCTTCTGAAATTACATATGTACCATAATTTGTTTAATCATTTATTTTATTTTAATGTGTATATGACCCTTTTCGTAATTTAACACTTTATAATAACTGCTACAGCTATGTTACCAAACACGTTTTTTTAAACAAACAACTACCGCTTATTGCTTACTGTTACTGCCTACTGCTTACTGCTACTGCTACGTGTCGCCAAACATAGCCTAACAGTAAGCAGTAGCTGTTTATTATTTTATTTTTATAATAAAAGCGTTTTGACGTAGTTGTAAGTGTAATTATAATGTGTAAAATAGCTCCTAATTGATCAATACTCCTAAATGTTATTTCATAAAACATTGAAAAAGAAACATTAAAAAAAAAAAAAAAAAAAAAAAAAAAAAAAAAAAAAACCTACTTGCTGCTTGCCAAACAAATATTAACGTTCATCGCTCGTAAACGCTCCTAGATAAAGTTAAATCTATTTTGTTCATGTGGTTGTCGAAAGGAACAAAAGTTTTGTCTAACTTAGAGTGACTGGTTACTTGATCCATGCTTGTAATCTCAGTTGTAATCGCTAGAATTAACAATATCCACCGTTAAAAAACAAGTAAATCTTGCATTTTTGCAAATATAAAAAGTTGAGAAAATTTCAATCAAGTAAACAAAAAGATGAAAAATTTTCCGTTAAAAAACTACATAAAGAAGAACCAAGAAAAGGTTGACTTCAACTATGACAAAGTTGCCAAATATAAAAAAGTTACACTTACCCTTGTTTTTAGTACCGTAAATTTGTTAGAAGTGACATCTCATGTTTTTCTAAAAACTATAACAAGATACTTATAGTAGATTTTTGCTCATAACGAGGACTTTTTAATCGCGTTTTGCTGCAAGGCGCGAGATTTCACGTTAATTTATGTTACATGGATAGTCTCTAGAGACGAATTATGTTTTCTGCTAGAACATAAAGGACTGCTAAGGTAAATTTTCAATTTAAAAAACAAAATTTAAGGATGATTTTTGCAATGTTAGGTAACATAAAGGGACCATTTGTGTACTCTTTACCTACATGATTGGTCGTTAAGAACAGATATTTTTACAGTCAATAAACCGTAGGGACTATCTGCATAAGTTTTCATAGGATGAAATCTGCAATGACAAATAAATGACATGGACTTTTTATGTAACTTTCTGTTAGCCATCATGGACAAACTTTGCAGCGGCTGGTAAACCACATGGACTACTTTTGTAAATCTGTAAAAGAAAACTTTGTTCGTTGAACGTTAACAGTAATGTGGATTTTTAATATTTAAAAGACTAAACTCAAAATACATCCATCTAATTGGCCTATTTTAATATCATACATCTTGTCAAAAAAAAAAAGGACATATACATCTCTCCTTCAATTAATGTTAGACATTAGACATTAGACATTATATATACCTGAAGGGACGAACGATGCAAATATTTTCTCGTTATCTTCTAACGTGAATCTAACATGAAGGAAAATATTTGCACCATTTATCGTCAGGAATGTATAATGTAATGTTTATTATTATTATTATTATTTTTATTTTTTTATATTTGTATTTTTATTTATTTATTTATTTATAATAATAATAATAAAATATAAAAAATCAAAATATATATATATATATATAATAAAAAAATAAAAAAAAATAAATAAATAAATAATAATAATAATAATAATAATAATAATAATAATAATAATAATAATAATAATAATAATAATAATAAAAGTTAAACATTATACATTCCTGAGAACGAACGATACAAATATTTTCTATCATATTAGATCCACGTTAGAAGATAACGGGAAAATATTTGCATCGTTCATCCTTAAGGATATATAATGTTGAACGTTTATTGACGGATGAATGTATATATTTCAACTTTTCTAACAAAGATATATGATGTAAAAATAATTTAAAATGACTGCTTACTTTGACAAGATAAGTATTTCGCTAGTTCCAAAAATAAATACAGTTTTTTTTTTTTTTTTTTTTTTTAGAGGGAAATTATGAAAAGTTCTATATTATATTAGATGTGACATCCATTTTTTTTTTTTTTTTTTTTTTTAAGGTGACTTTCAATTTTTGGTTTAGAGTCACACCTGCCAAGTTGGCAGACCCTCATCCACCACATACCCAGAACTTATTGTCTGAACCGGGCCTACGCTGGCGCAGTGGGGATTAAGCGGCTTCCGCCCGGAAACCGTACCGCCTCCACACGAGATTTCTCGCTGGAGTAACGGTCGGATGAAAACCGGGGCCGGCTTGGATTCGAACATGCGCAACTATTGACTCTAGGCTCTCCTCTTCATTGCCTAGTATCATTAGAGTTTGAGACTTCCTGGTTGGTCACCCTCATGGTTTTCTAGTTAATGAGTAAATCACGATCTTGTTATCTTAAATTAGCAAATACCTTTTTCTAAGAAAAGATCACAAGCGTAAGCAACAAACACCATCTTTCTTAAATATTGTATTATTGTTACATAGCACGAAAAGTCCACAGAAATTTACTAGTCAAACATGAAAATGACAAGAAAAATAATATTAAATCCAAACTACTCTGTCACATGTTGTCAAGTTGAAATAAAATATCTATTTACCTTATCATTGTCGTTGAACAATAAAAACACTATGGCATGGTTACACCCATACATGTAACATTTTTCATGTCACAAAAAACAATTTTAGAAGTGTTGTTACGCCACGAATCTTATTTATCTAACTCTAGAGTCTTACCTAAATTCTAGTTTGTTTAAATTTTTCCACGTTTCTAGTGAGAGAAAAAAAAAAATACTAAATCAAAAAAGATATAGAGAGAGAAATATATAAGTTTGTTGTTGTACCATGAAATGGTTTTTATCAAGTACATGAGTCATGTGATCTGAGTTCAATGCTTCATATGTTTTGGTATGTGTTTAAGTCTTTGCTTCTTTTCATTTTGCTTTGTATTAAACTTTTGTTTAATAATTTTTCTGGTGTTTAGATATTTAATATATTGTTTCATTTTCTGTTTCTAACTTTCTTGCTATCTAGCTAGGAGTGTTTCTTTGTGGTTTGTTGTTTTTAACGTCTAGCTTCTTGTTAGTTCTTTTAATATAAATTTGCCGTTAAAAAAGAAAAGCTTTCCTGCTTTGAACGTTAATCTCAAGAAACTAGTTTTCTTTGTTATGAACTTTGTGCTTTTGTTGTGAAAAAAATGAAATTGACCCTTCTAATATTTTGTATAAATAAGAAATTTCATGGAATAATATGAGTTTTTATGGTAAATTTTGTAGAAAAAATGGAAGATCATGGAATAGTTAAAGGTGTAGATGAATTACCAACACCATCATATTTGGTAGTTGCTTTAGCAGTCAATGGAAGTCGAAAAACGAAATATGTTATCAAATGGGCATTGGATAAATTTGTTCCTGAGGGTATACTTCTCTTCAAATTATTCTTCGTTCGTCCGAAAATTGCGTGGGTGCCAACTCCAAGTGAGTTTTTTACATATTGATTGGTATTTCATATACTATCCTTGTATTTATGTTTCGATATATAAAGTTAGTATTGAATTTTAAGCAGTGGGTACTGTTCCGGTTTCGCAAGTGAGAGAGGATGTGGTGATTGCTTACAAGAAAGAAGTCGAATGGCAAGCTGACCAAAAGCTTCTTCCTTACAAGAACATGTGTGCTAGAAGAAAGGTTTGTGTTTTATATAATTTTTTTCTGGATTATATCAATCGTATTGAGCCAAACAATGTTAAGATGAACATTGTTTTTTGTTTAAGTACAGGTGGATGTAGATATTGTGCATATTGAATCAGATGATATCGTAGACGCAATAAAACAGGAAATTGTAAAACAGAAAATCAACAAACTTGTGATTGGTGCTTCATCAAATGGCATGTTTTCAAGGTACCAAATTTCGTTCTTGACGTTTTGTTCTAATCAGATGTGTAGCTTGTTGGACTAACTAATGTATTTTTTGGTTGGTGTTTTAGGGGGCGGAATTTGTCATCAAGAATATCAGAAAGTATTCCTAGCTTTTGTACAGTTTATGCTATTTCAAAAGGGAAACTATCTTCGCTTCGTGCTTCTGATTCTGAGACCATTGGATCCTCTAAAGATGATGACAATACTAGTGATTCAAGTTCCATCACCAATTCAAGTTTTGCTCAAACAGGTCAAAAGAGATCAATTTGTTTCTTCCAATTTGATATGAATTTTTTAGCTAAATTCAAAATATTTGTAACCCGTAAAAGATTGTGACAAGCACAGTAAAATAAAAGATGTTCGTTTTAATTTCGAATCACAGATACATATTAATTTTGATTTCAAAGAGCTGTAAGTTTGACCACAAAAATCAACATTTCTATTTTTTAGATGGTGTTATAACTTGTATCTGTGTAACAGAGTGGACAGACCAAGGATCAGCCAGTACGTACTCCCAATTCTTTTCAAATTCACTACCGATGCAACGTATTGAAGCACTTTCATCCATAAATCGCACCCTTCACAAAAGAACAAGCTCATTAGAAAGTACTGGAAATAAGCTTGATAGCAGTGAGGGAGATGAAGCCCTGGCTTCTTATGGTAGTAATCCTGATTATTTGCGAGAAAATAGTACAGCTTCGAGCAGCAAAAGCTTCTTGACTGAAAACCAATCTTGGACATCTGATCAAGATTCCATACCTTATGCTCCTTCAGAAATGGCATCAGAAATTCAGGTATCATTCTTTTTATTCGTTTGTCATTTCTAAACGAGTTTTCATGATCTTTTAGTATAAATCACTTGAAAAATGTGTTGTGTAGGATGATAATAATATGAGCTTTGAGCTAGAAAAACTGAGAGTTGAGCTCAGGCATATTCGCGGAATGTATGCAATGGCACAAAGCGAGACATTTGATGCTTCTAGAAGGGTAATTTACTAACTTCTATTTCCTTATTGACTTTTGGAGTCAGAAATTGAATTTTCACACACTACTTCGAGGTGTTTATTTCCGAAATCTAACACAAGTTCTATCATATTTATATGCATAGATAGTAGATTTAATGAAGTTATCACAAAATGTTCCAAATGGTTTACAGATAGCGTCAATTTTAAAATCTAAATCTAACCCGTTTGACTAACGTACTGCATTATTTGTTTCAGCTAAATGATCTTCAAAAACAGCAACTAGAAGAATCTATTAAGCTCAAGGAGCTAAAAGTTAAGGAAGGGGAATCAAAAGCATTAGCTGAACAGCAGAAGAAGGAACACGAGGCTGCTAAGAGACAAGCTGAATACGTAAAAGAATGTATCAGAAGAGAGGCTGCTGTAAGATTAGAGGCAGAAGAAAAAGCATTACAAGAATCTAAAGAAAAGCAAAAGCTTCAAAAGGCAATAACTGGAACTTCACAAAAATACGAAAATTTCACATGGGATGAAATCGTGGCAGCTTGTTCGTCGTTTAATGAAGATCTTAAAATAGGAACGGGTGGCAATGGAACTGTATATAAATCGAACTTTCATCATACTGTTGCTGCTGTCAAAGTTCTCCACTCTCAAGAAGCTCATAGAACCAAACAATTTCAACAAGAGGTGGGAATTAACTTTTTCAAGACTCGATTTTTATATGTCTTGATATTTATAAAGTCTTGATGTTTAAATCGAGTATTTGATTTTGCAGCTTGAAGTGTTGAGCAGAATACGGCATCCACATTTACTTATTCTTATCGGTGCATGTGTTGATCATGGATGCTTAGTTTACGAGTACATGGAGAATGGGAGTTTAGACGATAGATTATTTCGTATAAACAACACCCCGCCAATCCCATGGTTTGATCGTTTCCGTATCGCATGGGAAGTTGCATCAGCTTTAATCTTCCTTCATAATACAAAGCCAAAGTCCATCGTTCATCGTGATCTAAAACCAGCAAACATATTACTCGATCGAAACCTCGTGAGCAAAATAGGGGATGTTGGTGTTTCAACAATGCTTCAGTCTGATCCTTGTTCTACATCCACCGTTTACAAAGACACAACTCCAGCTGGAACATATTGTTACATCGATCCAGAGTATCAACGGACAGGATTAGTATCACCAAAATCCGATGTCTATGCTCTCGGTATGGTGATTTTGCAGTTACTGACTGCAAAACCAGCGATTGGGTTGACCTATGTGGTCGAAACTGCTATAGAAGATGATGAGCTGGCCACTGTGCTGGATTTAGAAGCTGGTGAATGGCCAGTTGATAAAGCTAAGGAGTTGGCTATTTTGGGGCTGAGCTGTGCTGAGCTTAGACGAAAAGATAGGCCCGATTTGAAAACTGTGGTTCTTCCTACTTTGGAACGTCTCAAAGCAGTTGCAGATAAAGCCCAAAGAACCACATCCATGGCTAGAGCCACCCCTCCTAACCACTTCATATGCCCAATACTCAAGGTATAGAAATTGGGTGGGTCGGGCGGGTTGTTAAACTAGTCAAAATTGCCCTGGGTCAAAATGGGCAATTTCTAATTCTGGCTAAAACGGGTTAGGTTGGGCTGGCAATTAAGCACTTTTATTCTTTTTGAAATTTGCATGTAATAATGTGTATAGTTATGATGTTTTTATACAGGATGTAATGATTGATCCTTGTGTTGCTGCTGATGGCTACACTTATGATCGCAGGGCGATAGAGAAATGGTTTGAGGAGAGTGATAATTCCCCAATGACGAATTTACCTTTGACGAGTAGAAGCCTAACACCGAATTACACGCTTTTTTCTGCTATAATGGAGTGGAAATCAAGAATATAATGAATTTAGTGACAATTTTCAATGTAACCTGGTTTATAGGATTGTTTTATGTACATGTGTTTGTTTGATTTAGATGTGTTCAAGTCTTACACAAACTTTTGGTTTGAGAAGTAAAAGGTTTGTGAAGTTTATATAAATGTACATGTTTTTGGATTAAAAATTTTACGCTGTTTGTATTCAATTGAAATATCTAGGACTATCTGGGCAAGAATTATGAAAGAAGTACGTGAACACGAATTATCAACTGCAAAATTTACTTAGGCAAGGTTCTTACACTTTGATCACTTATTTTCATTAACAAATAAGCGCTTTTTGTTATCGAAATAGGTTATAATGACAGCTACAGTAAAGTGTCGAGAGCTAGTGTGCATTCAAACGACGACCCCTGCCACTAAAAGCTCATCCATTTGGCGGTGTCACTGTGCTCGTTTCCCCCTCTCCAGTATTCCTTGTCTGAGCCCTTGTTGGAGCATTTGAGGTTCCACCAACCCTACGGCTTCTCCCTTGAAAAGCAACTCCTGTTGATGGGTCCCTTTGGATCGGACTATTCATTTGGTATCCCCTGCCCCAATATGCAACGAGCTTGTGCCTACAAAGAAAAGTTATGGACAACAATGGCATAATGGACCGCTTGAGTAACATATCAAAAACAGGTAGTTTTCACACGGGTCGACTCTCATTGGGTTGTAGGCATATATTTTTTGTCCATTTTTCAAACTTTTAGTTAATAAACATTTTAAATAGTATTTGGCTTTCGAATCATTTAAAAACGCTTTCCTTTTAGCTAAATATTTTTTACTTAACCTTTTAGATGAAACAAAACTAAATCCGGCTGTGTAGAAGTCAACTAGTTGAAATTGTCCTATTGGCCAATGTGTCATTTTCGATGCTCAAAGAAATGCAAAAAATGGAACGAAAATAGTCAAAAGGATACACCCAAAGAGGAGTCTTGCAGAAGTTGGCGCCACCAGCAAGAGGGTAAAGAACTGTCAAGAAGTAATACAGATGGCCAACACCAATTCCTAATAAGCTTGACATCAATGGATTTCCATGCACTAAATCTATAGCAAGCATAGCCCATGGTAAATTGAACCCCTGCATTATAGTTTAACAAACATGATCAGTTCTTAAATGGGTCTAATAAATGAACTAGCAAAAAGGAGACAGGTCAAACAGGTTGATCACCCAACTAAAACTTCAGAAATAAATGTATAAATGTACCTTTAACTCCACGAGACCTAGAATATTAATACGCGTGTTAGGAAGTTCACGACTCCAAACATAAACGATCATGAAAACCAATGAGGGTCCCATGAACCAAAACCGAAAAAACGGAATAGCAGCCATGACCTACAAAAAGACACGTGTCATCTTTCAAAGAATAAATCTCATAAGATCACTATAGAAGAGACTAGTTACTCGCTAGTGTACCAGTAGCGAGAGTGCTCCAAAGAAGAACATCCATACATAATCTGCAGTCCTATTATCGAAAGGACCCCTCTCTAACTGAACTCCATATTTTAATCTGGAATAACAAGCACCAACCTTAAAGAAAATCCTCCTTTAATATAGTCACAAAGATATGAAATTACAGAAAGCTTACATGATGAATAGTCGAAAGGCGAAAGTAAAGGAGAAAGGCCCTATGAATAAGAAGTTTGTTATAAGCCTCCAAATCTGGACCACAGATGGCACATAAACATTAACATGATGCGTATTTTATGCAACTTTATTAAATAATCATAATTTGCAAAACACTGAGATAACTAATCTTATTACAACAAACCTGAAAGCGCTTGAAAACATCTCCATATATGAGAGCTATGATTTCAGGGTCATACAGATGAAGATTATAGGCCAATGACGTCACCAAACAGATGGTTGCATATGTCTTGGCAACAGGTGGTATGGAATTATAGTACCTGATAATATTGAGCAAATTTCAAGCTACTTAAAGAAGACAAATTTTTCAGAGGGAAAACTATCCCAGTGTTCAAATCACAAAATCTTCTGGAATAATTCTCAAAACATTAATCTTTATACTAATACAACCCAATATGAATCTACTTGATAATAACTTAACGAGTAGATACATAAGAACACCATCAAACAAGATTCTATGTTTGATCTTAATATGAATCAATTTTACGTGGCTATCTAATGCTTACACATCTAGATGTTCTTCATACATGCATAATCCGATCACATAACAAATTTATAATTTAAAAGATTTTGGATTGACAAGCAGAGGTGGTAAAGGGACTTACTGTGCAGGGGTAGACATTGTCGATGATGGAGGTTAGTGTTAGAGTTTGTGGATAATTAATAGGAAAAGGGAGGGGTTGAGTGTCGAGTTTTAGAACTTAAGAAGGTTCTAGCAATGACTTGTTGGACAAGGTTAAGTGCTATATAATGTCCTTGGTAATCTCAATATGATCCGGACATTCATTATCCCTAAAGTCAGACGCATGTGCTCTTAGCATTTATTCTGTTTGACTTGTAAGATTAGATTAGGCATGCATGATTACTTCAACATGCATGCAATATCTTAAACACATGTTATATCTAATTTGATATATTCAATCAGTAGCTATAAACCCTTAAGGGTTTAATTGTTTTGATAGTATATTATCAAGAACATCAAACCCCAGTTGTTGTGATGTTTTATTTGTGATTCAAGAACTAGCATTCACATCGAATCGTTACAAGTACGTGTGTACAAGAACGTGGTACAATCACACTATTGATTATACCTTGGATCGATTAACAAAATGGTAAGGGGTTAATCAATAGATCCCTAATTCACATATATGAACCCTATTTAGGGTTTTTCAAAAATTCAAGATTGCATATGGTACGTCCCTATTTTAATTTTATGTTAATCTTTTATATGTTATACAAGATCATTGCTTCCGCATATGTGTTTCTTTGATATTGTAATTATATATGATAGTCATGGTATAATAATTCTAACAGTGGTATCACGAGCTTGCTATAACATGTAATTGATTACATAAAACACATAAAAAATGAATTTTGATTGTTTTAGATATATATTAGGTTGTTTTTATAGATCTAGGGTTCTTTAAATTTCCTAAACCCTAAAAATTTGGGGGGAGGGGGTCGATTACCTCTTTATCCAAATTAGGGTTTGTGGTTTTTAATATTAATTGGATTAGAAACCCTAGGTTGCCTACATGTTTATGTGTTATTTGGGCGTATCCTATGACCTAATTGATAATTGTTATGCTTTGATCCATGACGAAACATGCATGTTAGTCATGGGTTATTAATTGTTTTTAATAGTTTAGTTTTGTCACATGTTTAGATAGATCTATATTGGGGAAGACCCTATAATTATTAAAATCAATTTATGTGCTATGTGGTATGTGATTGATTTTGGTCTACGCAATTGATTCGTCAATGTATGTGACTCACTTCCTTTAAGAATGGAAGGCCTTAGTTGATTATATGCATATTAAAACCTAAAATTGATTTTATTAGGATCTTTTCTAATCAAGGATGCATGTGGCTAATTGTTTCACCTTACAATTGTTATGTTATTAGTTGCTTGATTTGTCTTTAATTACTTGTTTTATTTTGTTGGACACGTTGTAAGCAATAAAAGGGTAATTTTGTAAAGAAAATTAAATGGACTAATAATGGTGAAACCTTAAGTGATAAAGATTGAATCTTGCGGTGTCTTATGTGCCAACAAAGGTTCGCTTCGCACGGTAATTCACTCCAAGGCGAGACTAGAAAGATTCATACTTTGTTACATGTTTTAAGATTTAACCCATAAACTTTTTCTTGATTGATGTTTTGTACACATGAAAGTAACTCCTTTAATACAAATTCATAGTCGTGGTAAGAAGGCTTGGAAAGAGCCTTAGAGTCTGCCTTGGTTATCACACTAATGAATATGTCTTAAACGAATTTCTTTTACCTTCATTCTTGTACAAAATCATCTTAAGGTATTTTACCTCAAGAAAAACTTTTTGTATTAATCTTAAGAATTGGTAATAAAAAGGTTTTGAAAACTTATGTTATAAAGATGAGTGCATGCATCTTTATACATGTTTTGATTTCACATCAAACTAAATACCCTAAAAATTTAAGTTACATGCCATCTAACTATAAGAAACACTTGAAGTTATTATTTAGTAAACATGAGACGCAAGCTAAATTTTAATGACAAGGTAAATTTCCGAGTGTGCATTAGACCACACATGGAGAATTTGCAGTTTCTAAGTTAGACAACTTAATTAAGTTGATGCGTGAGACCTAGAACTTAAGGCATGAGATGGGATGAAACATGCTTACATGACAAATTGATCAATCAATTTGATGTAAATCCCATAATGATCTAGGAATTGGTAAAGTGTTTGCCAATTATTGTTCGACAGATTACCATCTTTTATACTTTCACCGCTAGCAGATCAACTGATGTGGTGGAATCTATGTAAAGTTGGATCCTAGATTTTCAAGAAAATATGTTGGTTATATGAATATATCCTTGGGTATTATGTTTTCTTGAAAATTCATTATCGAAAATACTAAAATTGAATTTTGTAAATTCTTTTAAATGTATTAATGCAACATTAAAACCGTAAACGTAAGTTATTCTTTTATCAAATAAATTGATCTACACCCGTATGGGTTTTCGGTTAGAGTCAACTTTACTAAAAGAATAAACCTAGTCTTCTTTCCATAAGAGAAGTGTGAGACTTAATCCTAATCCTTTTCATGAATGAGAAAGGTATAATAGGATGATTAGAATTGTCAAAATTATAAATACATAACTCATAGCAAACTTTAATAGTTATAAAAATACATTCTTTTAGTACCTAATTAATTGTTACGAATTGGTTTTCTCAAAGATGTAGGAAAATGAATAGCACACTATTTCCTTTCACTGGATTAATGAAACCTTTACAATGTTGTCGAATTCAGTGGGAGTATTATGTGTGTATTACTGAATAAGGAATCATAGTAATGATCTCTAATTCAGTGGGAGTCACAAGGATTGTTATCTTGGTAGTACTCTACTTTATCTTTGAATATCTCAAGATAAATACTTTCCAATATAGACACTAATATTTCCAAGAAAAGTCATGTGCGTTTCCTTGTTAATTAAGAAGCTCTATATCTACTAGTTATGCTAATGACACAAATCATATTGTTCACATTACCAAACGCGTGCGTGTTGTTTATATGGTACAATGTGTTGTTCCATGCACAAGTGGGAGAAATCTTTATTGTGTGCAAGGTACAACACATAAGAATATGATGTAAAGGATTCTCTTAACTATAAAGTAAGAGACTCACATTCTAATACACATCTAATCTAAGAAACACTTGGTGTTGAAATTTAGTAAACGTGAGACGCAGGCTAAATTTTAATGACAAGGTGAATTTCCATGTTTGTGTGAGACCGTACATGGATAATTTACTGTTTCTAAATTAGACACATATTAGAACATGTGTCAATATGATAACTAGACAACTTCAACTATAATATTTATGTATTGTTAGAATGACATAAATAAATGAAGTAAATAAATTAACTTGAATTACTATTGAAACCAAATGGTAGTGTTCAAGAATACTTTAGTTATACATGTTATATATCTAGTTATAAACATGAAGTCTTTTAATTACTACAAGAATTATAATAAAGTAAGACGTTAGCTTGTTATGGTTTTTTAATTAAGACATATACAAGAAGTCATTGAGTTGATCAATGATTAATAACGTGTAATGGGATTATAACGGTTTATGTCTTCTTGTTGAGACATGAACATGAAGTAACTTGATTAATAAGTACTTGGGTTATAAAGCATGCAAGACGCTTTGGAAATTCTATTTCACCATTAAGTTGATTTAGTTGGTAAATTGGCAAGCTTAAAGATATAAGTTTATCTTTCATATTGATAGATTGTCTGAAAATATGAGTTCTGATGAAATACCATAAGTTTATTGTGTGTTCAGTTAGAGAAATCAAACTCTTGTTAGATTGTTTGATTAAAGATAACTATGACATATTTTCTTCCAAAAAGTTATCAAGGTTAGAAAATTGAGTATGGATTGAATATACTCAATTGGACTCCTTAAAAATTAATAAGACACTATTGAATTATGAAATGTGATGAATCACATTAAGTCTTAAATTGGAGTTCTGAATTTGTTAAGCTGCTTATGGGTAGGTTGTTAACAAAAGAATGTCAAGAACTGTCAATGTGTATTTGTAATGTCCTAAAAGAGAACGTTGGATTGTTGCTCTAATTGCTAAGTATTTATATTATATATAATACTAAAGGCAAGTGGGAGTATTTTATCTTGAAAAGATAGAATTACAAGATAAATAATCTTCTAAAAACACACTAGTGAAAATCATGATGAGGCTAAACATGTAAATGATAAATCTCAAGATGATAGAATTCTCATTCATAGATCCACTTGGATATCTCAGATATTTAATTAATATGCTGACGATTATATGATGCAGTATTACCAAACTAATGAATTGTGTATATTACTCATACTATGAATGTTATAGATGTTGTTCATAAAGATATTCAAATTTTGAAAATTTGGTTTATCTTAATTCTTAATTGTTAGAGAATGAAGATGAGTTTATTCAAAAATAATGTAACCCTAGTGGTTTAAATCTTTGTGTAGAAATCATATGGACAAAATTGTACACTTATCTTAATGCATGTCTTATGACAAGATTATTAATCATAATTAAGCAATTAACTATGATTGAATACTCTTTCCTAAGCACATTAAAGATATAAAGATTATGATTGTCAAATTAATTTTCATTAATATGAAATTGACAATGGAATTTTAAAACTCTTTATTGAATGATTGCTTGAGTGAGCACGATAAGTAATCAAAAGGAGTTTATGAATTCAAGTAAATCTTTAGAAGTGAACAAAGTGCAATAATCCATGAATGGATAAATGCATGCATCTAAGAGATTACTCTTATGTTTAATTATTAAATCCATGTTTTGATTTATAATTGAAATAAGATAATTTCTAAGTATTCCTGAAAGCTAGTGGGAGTATTGTGTTTGATTTACTAAATCATATATGTTATAGAGTAACATTCCATATAAGTAAAAAGGTTAGACTTAGTTTTAGAATGGAACTTTATTTGAAAGATTTAGAAAATAAAACATACAACCTTGAAACTAAAGTTTATTTAATAAACATGTGCGGTAAATAAATTATAATAGAATATGATATATCATTTAGAAAATGGATATATATTTGAAAGGTAGAACATGAAGAAAATCTAAGTTTGACTGAAGGATTTTCATGTGCATCATATTATTGTTGTATCATGCTTAAATGCTTAATGATTTAACAATATTTGATATCTTGTGTAATGAATATTCTAATCGAATATGGTTGGACTTAGAATAATGATCCTCAACCTGGAATTGCTCCTAAATTCTAAGTATAAACAATATGGCAAATTGTTGCGTAATTGTTTTAGCTGACAATAAATATTGAAAGATTGAAAGGTGTCAAACACTACACATTGGATATTAAGTTTACGGAATTTTAAAGAGCATATTGTGTTTTCTATACAATGATGCTGGTTTAAATTGAGACGACACTCAATAACTAGTCATGGAAGGATTTCATCATCATTAATAGCCATGAGAACTAGTAATGCTCAACTAAGAGTATAGTTGCATTATACATTAAAGAATTAGAATACTTAAACTTTAAAAGGTTTGAAAGTTTGATTATCATAAGATGGTGATTGAGGATGTCACACCATTTATGAAAAATTATGTGTATATATCAAGATAGTTAGATATACACATACAAGAATTGTGCTTATTGAATTCTTGAAATAAGTATTCTCAAAATTCGGATAGATCAAAGTTAGATGAAATAATGCCTTGTCAGCAAGTATGATTGTCATTACTTGAGGCATAATTGTCAACAGGTCATTACTTGAGACAAAATTCATTAACTAGAATTATCATGCATTGATCTATTTAGTATTTGGATAAATGATATTAAGCAATTATTATTTATAATGAATTAAAGTACTTACTACGTTTGTTTTCATTAATAATAAATTGTGTCCTATATTTGCATGTTTAAATCCTTGAACAACTTAAGTTATTCTAAATTGTCCGTTGTCAATTAATGATATGGGAATATCATTAAACTAAGACAAATCTGAGTATTGGTTAGAATATACTTGAAAGTATATTGATGCGTTGACATACCAATTTCACATGATATTCAATGAATTGAATATAAGACTTATCCCAACTACATGATTTTACTTTATGGATCTTGTCAGTAAGTAAATCATGAATTTGTTATCCGCAGACTTGAGATACCAGATAAGAGTCATGGACGTAGTGCATTTTTGTAAAGCAATCTACCGCTCACCGTAACAGGAAGTTATAAGGGTTGTTTTCAGAAGTGTTGCAAAGTTCATGGGTTATTCTTGTAGTCAAGAAAGAATTTGTTCCTTCAATTTCGTTTTGAAGTTTAATACTACTGGGCCTCTCGTAGGGTTGACAAGATGTTTGCGTGCGCACGCCCAAAGTCTATCTGGAATACGTTCAGATGTTTTGGTAATCTTGCTCAATCATAAACAATGAGAAACAGAATTGTTAATTAAAGAATGATTAAGATCCATATCTTTATTAACGTGGTATTAGAAACAAAAGGATTACAATAATGATGAATCATTAAAGGTTTTTCCAAGAAACCTAGCTCGAGTTGGTCTAGGGGCATTGGCGTGTTGCTAGACGCTAACCAATGTCATTACACTATTAATAGATATCCAAGTGGGAGCTGTTAGAGTTTGTGGATAAATATTAATATTCATATGACTAGAATCGAACTCGAGACCACGGGATTGCACACTTTGCGTATAAGAATCGATGTTAAATAATTAATATATTAATAGTTATATTTAATTATTAAATCACAAATATTTATAGGGTCGAACAACGAAAAGGGAGGGGGTTGAGTGTCAAGTTTTAGAACTTAAGGAGGTTCTAGCAATGACTTGTTGGACAAGGTTAAGTGCTATATATAATGTCCTTGGTGAGCTCAATATGATCGAGACATTCATTATCCCTAAAGTCAGACGCTTGTACTCTTTGAAGGTTTGTGATGAATCGTTATCTCATTAATGATCATAAGCCGGTATATAAATACCAATTCAAGATTATTCTAGACCTCGGGCCTTAGCCCATACAAAGATACTATGGATTGGACTACTATACGACTAACACTCCCCCGCAGTTGGAGCGGGAGGACACCGGACACTCAAACTGGTCCTAAACTCTTGAAACAACGCATACGGTAAACCCTTGGTAAAAATATCTGCATACTGATAACGCGATGGAACATGAAGCACGCGAACTTGCCCAGCCGCAACCAAATCCCTTACAAAATGAATATCAATCTCTATATGCTTCGTACGTTGATGCTGAACCGGATTAGAATATAAGTAAACAGTACTAACATTATCACAGTAGACCAGTGTAGCAGAAGACAAAGGTGTGTGCAACTCACGCAAAAGATTCCTCAACCAACACGTCTCAGCAACAGCATTGGCAACCCCACGATATTCTGCCTCAGCACTGGAACGAGAAATAGTCGGTTGGAGAGGACCAGGATAGGAGATTGTTGCTCAGAAAAACACAATAGCCTGAAGTTGATCTCCGAGTAGTAGGGCAGTCAGCCAATCAGCATCAGAATAAGCAACCAATGAAGAAGTTGAGGAGGAAAATAACTACAAACCATAGTCTAATGTACCCTAAACATTCCGCAAAATCCGCTTGAGATCAGTGAAATGAGGCTCACGAGGATCATGCATATATAAACAAATCTGCTGTATAGCATATGAAATATCAGGTCTAGTGAATGTAAGATACTGCAGCGAACCAGCAAGACTCCGATATAACTTAGGATCGGAAACCGGATCACCATCATCACCCAATTTAGACTCTGTGTCGACAGGAGTCCGAGAAGAGTTACAACCAACCATATGTGCACGCTCCAATATCTCCATAGCATACTTGCGCTGTGACAAAAACATACCAGAAGAGTCACGCGTAACTGAAACACCCAAAAAATAATTAAGAGCACCCAAATCTGTCATAGCAAACTCCTTATGTAAAGAAGTAATGAGCTGCTGTAATAAACCATCAGACGAAGCAGTGAGCACAATATCATCAACATAGAGTAACAAAAATGCAGTATCATCACCCTGTTTATAAATAAATAAAGAGGAGTCACAACGGCTAGGAGAAAAGCCAACAGTAGCGATGTAATTTGCAAAGCGTTGAAACCATGCCCGAGGTGCCTGCTTAAGACCATATTGCGAACGCTGCAATAAACATACATAATCAGGATGAACATAATCACGAAACCCAGGCGGCTGATACATATAAACTGTTTGTGCCAAATCCCCATGTAAAAAAGCATTCTTGACATCCAGCTGATGTACTGGCCAATGTCGAGAAATAGCTAAACTAAGAACCGTCCGAATAGTTCCAGGTTTAACAACCGGGCTAAAAGTCTCATCAACATCCACACCTTCTATATGATTACTACCATTGGCCACAAGACGAGCCTTGTATCGACTAAGAGTACCATCGGCTAAATACTTGTGACGAAACAGCCACATACTACGAATAACAGTCGCATCTGGGGGTTTTGGTACAAGAATCCAAGTTTTGTTTTTAATAAGTGCATCATGCTCATCACACATAGCATTTTTCCAATTGGGATTACAAAACGTATCACTAGGATACCGAGGTAAAGGAGAAATTGTAGACACATGACCAGCATAACGAGGATTGGGACGAGTAATCCCGACACGAGCACGTGTGACCACGGGGTGAATCGAACCTGTGGGCTGTGGAATTGCAGGATCAGGTATTTGTGGTAGTTGTGGAATAGGTGAATTAGGTGTTTGTGGTGTTGGAGGAGTTGGTATAGGTGCAGGAGATGGACTGGGAGGCTCACCAGGTGCATTAGGTGTATGAGTGGTAGTTGTTGTGGTGGGAGAAAATCTTAGAATATTAGAAATGACATTAGATGAGTCATCCAAAAATTCATAAGAAGAACTGGTAGTGGTTGTGGGGGTAGGAGATGTTTGTGTGGCGAATGGGAAAACTGTCTCATCAAAGGTAACATGGCGGGAAATAATGATTTTATTGGTGTTTAAATCTAAACAACGGTAACCACGGTGATTGGTGGCATGACCTAAGAAAAGAGAAGGTGTAGCCCGAGCACCAAGTTTTTGATTAGTATCAACATGAGGATAACAAAGACACCCGAAGGTACGTAAGAGAGTATAGTCAGGTGTGAGTCCAAAAAGGCGAGTAAATGGAACTTCATTATCAATGGCACGAGAGGGTAAAATATTTAAAAGATGAACAACCATATTAAGAGCCTCAGTCCAATAGTTAGGGGGAAGATGTGCTTGAAATAACAAAGTACGGATAAGATTGTTGATAGTTCTAATCATCCTTTCAGATTTACCATTTTGTTGAGAGGTACGAGGACAAGAAAATCTAAATTGGATCCCATTATCAGAAAAAACCTTATGAAAAGCATGGTTGTCAAATTCACCACCATGGTTACACTGAAAAGACTTGATGTCAGACATAAATTGAGTGCGAACAAAACTACGAAATAAAGCAAATTTGGACAAAACATCAGATTTATTAACCAAAGGATCGGATAAACCCAAACAAACTGAGAATAGTGATCTAAAAATAAAACATAGTATTTGAATCCAGACAAACTCGGAATAAGTGAAGTCCACAAGTCCGAGTGTACAATATCAAATGACGACTTAACCAAACTATGAGAACTAACAAATGGAAGTTTCATGTGTTCAAGCATGACAAAGAACGGGAGACTTCTCTTTATTACAGGAAATTGAACTACTTGAAAGGACACGACGTAGCACTTCACTCCCTGGATGTCCAAGACGTTGATGCCACGTATACTGACTTGCTAGAAAAACATGCGGAATGGTGGAAGGCTGAGTAACTGGGTAAAGATCTCCATTGCTATCACATCGGAGCAGCACCCAACGCGTTTGAAACTCCTTAACAGAAAAACCAAAAGGTCAAATTCAACTGTACAATAATTATCCCGAACAAATTGACGAACAAAGATCAAATTTTTGACAATATTTGGAGTAATTAAAACATTATTTAAACGAAGTGGTCGATAAGGTGTAGGTAAAATGCTATGGCCAGAGTTGACAACGTGAATAGAGTGCCCGTCACCAACAGCAACAGATGGGTAAATGCACGAATTAAAAACAGCACTAAGACAATTGACATCATCATTAATATGAGAAGACGCACCTGTGTCCATGTTCCAGTTACCGGGATTAGGAGCCTGAAGATGTACCGTATTAAACACAGCAGGTAAAGTTGTTTCTTGTCCCGGTAATTGACCGGGCTGCTCACTAATCAAATAAGACCCCCCTGGTGCACCTTGGACCTGCTGTGGAACTGTTGGTGAACCACCATGGGAGCTGTGAACCCCCTGTGAGCAAGGATGACCTGCTGATGAACCCCCACTTAGAACCGGACCTGCTGTTGAACCCCCTTGACCTCCCTGTGAACTGCCAAGCAAAAAAGAACCCCCAGTTGGACCAAAAACTGCTGTTGAACCCCCTTGACCTCCCTATGAACTGGCAGCGCAATCTGAATCCCCTGATGGACAAAGAAACCCCCCGTAGGACCCTCCCCCATGCAAGCCAAAAATATTACCCTCCCCATAATGTTGTCGTGTAACAGTAGCAGGTTGGCAAGCTTGAGAATAATGATGGGTCGATGTAGAATGAAAACCCGGAGGCGCAACATAACAAGCTAGAGGTTTCGTTGGAGTTGATGGCAAAGTGTTAGTAGTTTGAGAGGCCCCTCCGTTAACACCATTATGAGTCCCCATTTTAGCCAAAAGATTTTGAAGTGTAGCCAATTCATTAGGTGACAAAGTGTTGCTCGTTACAGTAGGTTTAGAGGACGGATTACCGTGCATACCATTATGAAGAAACTTGCAATAAATACCAAACCGGCAAGACCCTTGTGCAAACAAGAAACATGGTTTGTAAACCTTTTCATTATGGTTAGTAGAACGCCTCGTAGTAGATGTTGAGTTAGCCAATAAAACCATAGGTGAGGAAGAGGTGGAATCAAGAATAGCATCTGGAGCACGAGACTTTAACCGCATCTCTTCCGTTGTAAGCATGGAACGCACCGTTTTAAGATCCAGAAAAACCTCACGATGGGCAATTATAGTAGATACGCTATCGTACTTGGTCGGCAACCCTTCTAAGGCAAAGGTAACAATATCATCGTTGCTAACCGGAGAACCCAAACTCGATAAGATAGTAGCCATGTTTTCAATCTTTCGAAAATAAGCATCAATACTCATATCCCCAAGTTTAATAGCACGGAGTTCGGCCTTTAATGCAATAGAGCGAGAACGTTTATTGTCATTAAAGATCGAAGCAAGCATGTCCCATGCTTCTTTGGCCGTTTGAGGATCTTCATTAACAAGACGTTGTTGAAGCGTTGGAGACAAAGTAATGAAGATCCAAGAAAGCACAATAGTATCAATTTTTAACCACTCAGCATCGGGGGGAGCACTAGAGGAGGCATCATCTGAAGATTTGCCTAGGAGATGGTCCAATATAGAGTAACCTTTGCAAATATGCTTGAAAAAATAAATCCAAGAGGAGTAATTCATCTCCTCAATATCCAACTTGACTGGAACAAAGGTGGGTATGTTATTGATGGTCATGAGCTTATCCGAAAGAAGGATAACAGGTTGTGGGGGATTGGAACCGGTCATATTGATGTTGGTTGTGGTAGTGAAGTTTAGAAAAACTAGGGTTTGGTATCGATGGAACAGTAGCAATAAGTAACAGAAAAGTAGCAATAATAACCAAGAAAACTAGGGTTAGGTTATAAGGGTTGTGGGAACAGTAGCAATAAAAAAATAGTAGCGATGGAACAGTAACAGAACAGAAGCAATAATTAACAGCAAAGTACCACTTGAAAAGATCAACACCAACTGTCGACTAGCTTATCAAACAGGAAGCTAACAATCGACTTAAATATAGCAGGACCAAACATTCGACTGGCTATCAAACGGAGCCAACGATCGACGAAGAAAGTAACAGAAAAAAAAAATTAGGGTTTGTTAGAGGATCGGTTTAGTGTAGGCTGTGATACCATGAAGGTTTGTGATGAATTATTATCTCATTAATGATCATAAGCCGGTATATAAATACCAATACAAGATTATTCTAGACCTCGGGCCTTAGCCCATACAAAGATACTATGGACTGGACTACTATACGACTAACACTCTTAGCCTTTATTCTGTTTGACTTGTAAGATTAGATTACGCATGCATGATTACTTTAACATGCATGCAATATCTTAAACACATGTTATATCTAATTTGATATATTCGATCAGTAGCTATAAACCTTAAGGGTTTAATTGTTTTGATCGTATATTATCAAGAACATCAAACCCCAGTTGTTGTGATGTTTTATTTGTGATTCAAGAACTAGCATTCACATCGAATCGTTACAAGTATGTGTGTACAAGAACGTGGTACAATCACACTATTGATTGTATCTTGGATCGATTAACAAAATGGTAAGGGGTTAATCAATAGATCCCTAATTCACATATATGAACCCTATTTAGGGTTCTTCAAGAATTCAAGATTGCATACGGTACGTTTCTATTTTAATTTATGTTAATCTTTTATATGTTATACAAGATCCTTGCTTTCGCATATGTGTTTCTTTGATATTGTAATTATATATGCTAGTCATGGTATAATAATTCTAACAGTTAGTTCTTGTGTAACTGAAAACAGATTTTATATATCTTATATACTAAAAGCTTAAGTAGCCTTATAAATGTAAGTGGTCATAATAAATGGCTCATGAATTGAAAGTGAAATGTAGATGCTTCATGTGTTAGTACATTAATTTAATAGTCATGCATAAGGATAAGTACATAGGAGATGAAGTGTTTGGTGCCGTGAATGAATAAATTAATAACACCAATTAGTAGTTAGTCTTTTTACCTTCCCGTCCATAAGTTACAAATATTTTATCAACTATATAATGTATCAAAAATCGCACACAACAAACCACAACTTCCTCCACACCGCGTGCACATTGGCCTACTACTTATTATGGTGGTAAAGTAAGCATCATATCGTCTTACTTATTTAGCATATTGATTTATTTTGTTTCATGTAAATTTCACGTGTGTTTTGTGTGTGTAACAATGTAGGACATAAAGATCGTGCTTAGGAGGTTTGGTAGTAACATCATCTTCTATAATAGTTTAAGAGATCCTACACATCGTTGTCTTTATCAATTAAGTGAAACATGCACGAACATTTTTACTTTGATCGAAAATGCAATATATTGATTAACTGTATTTAAGTTACTAACGATCAACTATATCTAATTGTTTTTTGTAGCACGTCAAGAATCATTAAAGAAAGAGATCGAGAAGTCACAAAAATTGTATCAAGAACAAAACATGCAAAAGGCCAATGAAGAACAACGACAAAGACAACAACAATAAAGACAAGAACAACGCCACAGCCATCGGTAGGATGAATACTTAGCATTCATATTAATTTATGTTACAAATTAAACATGCAATATTTTACTTAATGTAATACCGATAAACGGGCTAATACTATTGATTCGTTAGCAAGTAAGTTTCTTGAAAAACATGCAATATTTTGCTCTTAATGTAGTTTTTTGTCTTGCGGTGTGTTAATATCACTATAGAGATTAATTGATTATCTTAATATGATTTTAGTTTAATTTGTAGAATGACAAACAAATTTGGCAAAATAAAATTGTTATATTAGTTATTAAAAGTAGAAAAATTATATGTTAAGATTGATGTCTTCAAATATATTTATATATGCAATATGCTACAAATTAAATATACTAACAATATTGGATCGATTTTCACAACAATAAAAAAATATTGAAACTTAAATGGTTTTTGTGGATAAAATAAAGTTCGAATAACTAAGCGTAGTAATGTAAGTTACCGTATTTGATATGATAAACCGAAAGGATAATTTATTGTCACAAGTTAGATCTCAAAATATAGAGAATATCCACTTTGTTATGATTTTATATAAGGGTTACATTTATTTTAAAAGAACCATATGCGTTTAACCTCCCTTTGACATTTAGTATGTAACTTATACGTATTAAAAAATTACATGCGAAGAGACTCTTTTAAATGTAGCATCTTGAAAAAAGTCTCTTCACATATACTCTTTTAATGTCAATAAACTATTTAAATGTGTGTTATGCTTAGAAAAGGTGTTATATTATCACAACTTAGATATATAATTACGAAAATAAGTGCCAAAGATTACGCTATGAACACTTATATACAACCCATGTAATGACGAAAATTAGTGTTGAACAATACACTAACGAACATTTAGATTAAGCCCGTGTGCATCGCACGAGTATGAATGACTCGGTCTAAATATAAGTCACAAACAACTAATTAAACTCATTCATCTTAAACTCATGTGATGCTTACAAAATTTGTGCTACCATCACAACTTACAAACCTAATGACGAAAATAAATATCATACATTACACTATGACCAATTAGATAGAGCCCGTGTGCAACGCACGAGTCTGAATGACTAGTCTTACATAAAGTTAAAAATTAATTTTTGACTAAATAAATGGGAATTCCAAAGAAGACTTTGGAATCATCACAGGACAAGAGGATAAGTCATTGCAGTTTCTGCAGGGTAATCATAGTCTTAGTGGAGCATTAAGAGCTCTAGGTGCAGATGGGGAAGGGACCTTCGCCGTCCTAGGTGGCAAAGACAACGGCGAGCCGTTGCTCGCCGCCACACCAAACGGCCCTCGCCGTTGCTCGCCGTTGGTCACCTCCCCGTGGCCACGGCGAAGCAATATTCTGACAAGTTGGCAGGTTCTTTCATTTTTTTTTCTTTGTTTCTTCCATATGTTTAATAAATCTGGGTTGGTTTGATATGGTGGGATGGTGGTGGAGGGTGGTCGGAAAAAATGGTGGTTTGTTCAAAACTTGTATACTTTAATATTTGTACTGAGGGGCAGATTAATTTGCACCTACCAAATGATCTTATATGCTTAGTTGGAGTCAACTACTACCGGGTGGGTCTGGTGCATGTATTTATATGCGTCGACTTTTAAAGGAATATGTAACTTTTTTATTTGATAAAATAAAATTAATATGTTTTGTTATTTTTTAGTATTTGTGAAATGAATTTAAATTATTTAATAAAATGAATAAAAAAATAAATGTGTAAGAGGTGGAGCCCTAATGGGGAAGTTGAGGTTTGTTGTTTGGTGAGGGGGGGTTTGTTGTGGTTAGTTGAAGTTGAGGTGTTTGGTGATGTGGCAGGGGGTGGAGCCCGAATGAAGAGCTCTTGCTCAACTTTGCACCTAGAGCTCTAAAAGGGCAGGAGACTCATTCAGCTTGACTCGGGGTCAACCTATACAACGTGAAGAATAAATTGCTAATGATGACGTAAAGAAAATCTTTAGATATAAATATTCTATTGGTCGCAATTACAAATATGAGGAATATAATCTAAAAAGGTCTATTGTTCCTGTATTTACATTTACAAAAATGTACAAATAAATACGTTACAACTGTCAATTCTTATATTTCAGGGCCAGAAGCAAACAAACTAATAAGGCCACGAAAGACTTGTGCTGAGAGTTTTTGTGCTTTAAGAATTTCGCCATCCACATTCCACACACTTTCCTCCCCTGAAGAAGTAAACGTGAAAGACGTAGTCTGCAGAAATAAATAGAATATTTTAACAGCAATTCATATACGTAGTATAATTCTTTAGAGTAAATAAACTAATTTAATAACAATTTAAATATGGTTATTTATTCAAAAGAAAAGAAACAAAGAAAAACCTACTTTATGACGTTCAACGAAATCAAAATTCAGAGGCGTTCCACCCTTTCTTGCCAACTGTGTGAGATGCCTGCATATGCCAATCAACCATCAGTGATCAGAATTACTGGTAAATGGTTTGTTATAATCAAATCCCCTGGGTAAAATGCAACTGTAAAGGAAACGGGTGAAATGGGTAAAATACCAAGCCCGTTTTGACCCGTTATCCAACCCTGCCGTTTGCCCAACAAGTGGTCAACTGGCTTCAAATCAAGTTTGAGGTCATCTGTTAACTCTTTCTGCGCCCTTTTTTCAATTGAGCTTCAAAATTAAAAGCGAAAGTTTATATGTTTACCATAAATAAAAAGCACGAGGGCAGTCTTTGATCAAAATAAGATGAAGAAAACCATCTGCAAGGTGTGCATCAGCAACCAACCCATCAGGTGCTTTTTCGTTTCTGCAGGAGATTACAGCAGCCCCTATACTAAGAAACCGTCCTTTAACTCTAACCCAATTTGATTCTTGCTTTGGGTCTGGTTTTTCTAATTGTGAGCTGGATAATGGCGTGTTACAAATATCACATTTGGCACGTGTTGAAGTAAAATCTTGTTTGTTGAAGTAAAATCTTGCTCTTCGATCAATACTATCGGCAGGCTTCAATCTTTGGTTCGGTCTTAGTTCTGCACAAATGAGGAAACGCTCGTTAGCCTCGCCCCGGGTGTTATCCCAGGACCAAGCTCCGGCGTGAGAGTAAGAATATGAAAACCGAAGGGGTATTGTGATAAATGTGAGTAAATGCTTGTGTGTGTGTTGTTGGAATAATAAATGGGGTTGGGGTATTTATACTACCCAACATTTACCTGCTTGTACTTGTGAACAGTGTCCTAGTTGAATAGTTGTCAGTCGCCAACAGTCCCTACGAACAGTACTTTGATCCTAGGTCAGGCTCATAGGGTGGCTGTCAGAGTACACGTGCCCATGTGTGGGGGTCCTTATCCCTTTTAATAAGAGTAAAGTATTCGGCTAACGTCTCGTCTTCGGACGACGCTCGGCTAAGTTCGTGACGTCCGGATCATGACGTCCGGACGGATACGTCAACATGTCCCCCCCCCCCAGTATTGGACTATCGATCCCTTATCGTTAGTGCAATATTGGGCTCGGAAATACTTGTTCATCATTTTCATCATTTTTTTTTTATACCTATTGGATTAGCCCATTATCGTTGTAACTAGTTGGGCTGATTTGCTAGTTTTGTTGATGGGCCTGGTTAAGCCCATTTAGTATGGGGCTGTCTAGTGGGCTTTTGCCTCGTTTTTGCTACAGTGTCTCCGTTGAACGCAGTTTCCTATTCACGTGTATGACCAGGATGACGCCACGTCAGCATCATTATGACTGATGAGACGTTTTCACTTCTTCGCATGTATTCCCCGTATCCCTATATAAGGGCCGTTACCTCTCATTTCTTTTTCACGCTGTGTGTTTTTTATTCTACTATCATCCGAAAGCTCTATTGTCATCATCTTCCGAACGTTCCTCCATTCGTCCGAGGTTAGTCACATACTTCTTTCCTTCTTATAACTCAATCCCCTTCGGTATCTTTTAAACATGGCCGAAGAAGGACCGGTAGGAAAATTTGACATGCATCTCCACACCTCTCAGTTGTCCCAATCGGATTTAGATGCTATTATTTCAACATACAATATCCCGGCCGACCTTCACCCCAGCCTTCCGGACCCCAACCTGACAATGGATAGGTTGCCTTCGGATAAAATAGGAATATACACCCAACAGTTAGATCTTGGAGGTGCTAGGGTTCCCTTCTCCCGTTTTTTATTACAAGTGATCAAACATTTTAAGATCCATTTCTCTCAAATAGTGCCGATAGGGCTAAACCGTGTGATCCTTTTTGAGATCCGGTGTTACAGCTTGGACGAGAGACCAACGGTGTCATTATTTCGGGCATTTTATAGACTGTGCAAGCAGGGCAACTGGTTCTCCTTTGAAAGCCGAACGGGGCGAAGGGCCAGAAAGTGTTTTAAGGAGGTTTTGACTGGGTTGAAGCACTGGAAATCTAGGTTCTTCTTGATCGATCGCAGGGCCATACCGGATGCTATGGCTTGGAGGCATAGAGACTTCAAAATAACCGAGGTAAATGATTTTCCCCTCTCCCATCCGGAAGCCGCCGCGGATAAGCTTGCCGAGACACGGATATTTCTAAGGAAGCCTCTTCCCGTTCTTCTTTGGTTGTCCGGTTTATCTTCGGTGTAGGAAAACAAACATTTGGCTGTCATTTTAAAAGATACCGAAGGGCATGGTAATGCTCCATGCACACACTTGTATTTTTCTTACCTTTCCCCCTTTTCTTTTTTTTTTTTACATATATTTTCTCACGTATTTGCATCGGCATGCTTTTGGTTAATGCAGTTGTTACCATGTCTGAGTTTCTGGAGCTACCCAATTGGGAAGGAACCGATGTGGTTGAGGGATCTCCAATTCCGGATGGTCAAACTCATCCTGTGAGAACCGTGGAGCCCCTTCCGGAGGGTCAGAATCCTCCTGCAGTTGAGGGTTTGATGAAGATAGCCGAGAGGGCTAATGATGAGGTAGTAAAGGCTCGTGAAAGGAAGGAGAGAGAGAGAGCCAATTGAGAGCCGAGGGGAAAAGAAAAGCTGGTGAAGGACCCTCCCATGCTGCACCCAAAAAGAAAAACAGAGGTGCTAATTCTTCCGGGGTTATGCCTTCTTTGGGGGCAACATTGGACGCAAGTCCTATCAATCTTGCACCCCCTAACTCCGCTCCTCAAAATCCTCCGGCTAGTGTGGAGCAGCCGGCTAATGATGAGGTGGCCGAGCAGGAAAGGGCCGAGGGGGGTGGCCATTCCAACATTCAGGCTAATATTTCCCCTATTCGGGTTGTGTCCGTAGAGCAACCGAGGAATTCTGGCCCGCATGCCTCTGATGGTAACCATTCTTGTTTTGACCATTTATGCAAGCTTTAAGTATTGAATCTAACAATTTCCCTTCTCTTAAACAGCTCAATCAGTACAACGGTCTCATCCCGAGGGACATCCTACTATCCATGTGGTTGCATCCGAACCATCTGGTATGTATTTCATTTGTTCCGCTTATGAAATATTTTAGTTGGTTAATGGTCATTTATCTCACTACTTTTCATCATTTTTTTTAGATCATTCTCTGAATCAGGCTGACTTCTTTGTGCCTGGTGGGACGCTCAGGGAGGACGTCCGGTTGAATTCCTACCGGGCCTGCCGTGAGATGCTCAACCATCTTGCTACCCCGGCCGAACAGGAAGCTCTGAACGAGCTGGATAATATCGGCCTTGCTAGGCAAGCTTACGAACAACTGGGGATGAGCACGGTTTCTATGGGGGAAGTTCTCCGACGGTTCCGCCACTTGAATGCTGATTACCGGGAGTTGTCCAATATTCATGACAACTGTCAAGGGCTAGCCGCAAGGGCCGAGACTGCCGAGGCCGAGCGTGATGCTCAGGCCGCTCAATATGAATATCTGGCCGCCGAGCATGAGGCTATGGGGCAGCGGTACAAGGCCTGCGCTTTAAGGTACAAAGACCTAATGGAGAAATCCGCTGGGTTTGATCAAGAGAGAGAGCTCTGGCTCAAGAAAAATGAGGAACAAGCCACCCGGATCAACCAACTGGAGGCTGCTTTATCGGCCTCTCAACAGCAGGCTGAATCGTTGGCCAAAGACAAAGCTGATGTGACGGCTAACTTGGCTCAGGCGGACATTGTTCGCCAGAATTTGGTTAAGTCTTTTATCCCCGTGGCTTTCCGGAGGCTTCTTGATAGCCGGGAGTATAAGCAATCTCTGGGCAAACCCTTCAGCCTTTCTTACTCTACCGGGTGGCAAGATGGGGTCAAAGTTTCCAGGAAACCGGAAGATGCTGAGAAGATCATGAGCACTTCAAGAAATCTGAATCCTGAAGCTCCAAAGATATGGAAGGCAGAGTTCAATAAGTTGTTCTCTCTTGACTATCCTTATATCAAGAAAATTTGTAATGCTCATCGTCTTCCGTTGGGCGACCTCATGAACATCTTTCCTGACTCCCCAGTCCCCGTGGGTTTGACAAACACTTCCACCCGAGCCAATGTAGAGACGGAGGATAATCAGATAGATGCATCCGGAGGGGAAAATGTCAACCCTCCGGCTTAGTCAATGTTTTTGTAATCTTAATTTTGGACCTTAATTTTTACTTTAATTTTTGTAACATTCACGAGGGTTTACACTCGTCTATATTGGATGTTCCTTTTGATTACTATTTGTACAGCCATTGTTCGTGACGTTTGTATTAATATTTTCCAGTTTCCTTTTTTTCTCTTTTTTTTATATCATCCTTTTGCCGGGATTGATTCATGACCATACATATTACATTTTTTGCTTCCAAGTATTGCTTGGGCACCCGGAACGGTTATGACCGCTCGGGAACTCAGACTAGTTTTGGTCTAATCGTCCGAGTTGTCTTCGGGCATCCGGAGCGGTATAATTGTCCGGGCATCCGCTGATATGGCGGGCGTCCGAAGCATAGATGGTTACTGCTTTCGGGCATCCGGAGCGGTTTAACTGTCCGGGCATCCGCTGATACTGCGGGCGTCCGAAATAGGTGTATTCGGGCATCCAAAAAGAATTTTGGGCATCCGCAGCGTTTTTGATCGCCCGGGCATTTATCGTCTACCGAAGGGGGCCAGCCTCCAGAGACATAAGTATCTCATGATTTTTCACAAAATTGTAACGTTCCCCTGGCGGGAAGCTACACATTTCATTAATATATTGCCAACATCATAATATAAAAGCATCATAATACAAAAGCTTTGGAATTCTAACAATAACAGTTTTTATAAGAAACATTTTCTGAGGTTGATGGCATGCCAAGTGCGCGGCACCTCCGTATCATCCATATTTTGTAACTTATAAGAACCGTTGTCGTATGCTTCAATGACTCTGTATGGGCCTTCCCAATTCGGCCCTAGCTTCCCTTGGTTCTCCACTCGGCTTGCTTCATTCTTTCTAAAAACGAAATCACCTACTCGGAAGTTCATCGATTTCACCCGTTGGTTGTAGTATCGTTCTACTTTCGTTTTGTACTTAGCTTCTTGTATTGCAGCTGCTTCTCTTCTTTCCTGCAACAAGTCCAGATTTAGGCGCTGCTCTTCTTCGTTTCGGTCAAGCACAAGGAGCTGATCTTCCTCACTGCGGTTTTCGTCGAACATCATGGTCCGATGAGTTGGCATCCCTATTTCGGCCGGTATGACCGCCTCACTTCCGTATGTTAAGCTGAAGGGTGTATCACCGTTGCTGGTTTTGAGTGAGGTACGGTGAGACCACAATACATTGGGCAATTCATCTACCCAACCGGCCCTTGCTCTGCCCAATCTTGCTTTTATCCCTTCCATGAGGGACTTATTTGCCCTTTCTACCAAACCGTTGGCCTGCGGATGCGCAACGGCCGTGTTCATCTGCCTGATCCTCAGTTGCGCACACCAGCTTTTGAAGGGATTGTTTACAAAATTTGTCCCATTGTCCGTTACTATCACTCCCGGTAGGCCGAAACGACACACAATGTTTTCCCATACAAACTTTTTTACTTCCTTCCCTGTCGTTTTTGTTAGAGGTTTGGCCTCGATCCATTTTGTGAAATAATCTATGGCCACGATGACAAATTTTACCCTCCCCGGGGCCTCCGGGAATGGTCCCAGAACGTCCATTCCCCACTGATAGAATGGCCACGGGGCCATGATTGAAGTTAAAAAAGTTTTGGGCAGCTTTGGCACAGGGGCGTGTATTTGACAGGAATCACACTTCCGGATCTCCTCTCTTGCGTCGCGGTGCATCGTAGGCCAGTAATATCCTTGTCTGATTAACTTTGCTACCACTGATCTGGGACCGGAATGCATGCCGCAAGCTCCCTCATGTACCTCCCTGATGATGTAATTTGATTGTAACGGACCTACGCAACGGAGCATTGGGTTTAGATAAGACTTTTTGAAGAGGACACCTTCCTCCATCACATAATGGGGAAGCTTCATGCGCAGACTTCTTGCTTCGTTTGCATCCTCCGGCCATACTCCCTCTTCCAGGCACCTAATGATCGGTGTCATCCAATTGGGGCCTTCTTGTTCCACTATCGTGTGTACTTCGGTTTCTTCGGTGGAGGGTTTTGCTAAAACTTCCACTAGTATTTCTTTCGTCAAATGATCGAATGCCACCGAGGCGAGTTTGCTAAGTACGTCTGCCTTCTGATTCTGGGTTCTTGGTATGTGTTGGATCTTAAAATTGTCAAACCTTCCGATGTATTGCCTTGCTTTCTCCAAATATCTTATCATACTGTCTTTAGCGGCCACAAAATTCCCATTGATCTGGCTTGCTACCAATCTTGAATCAACCTTGACAATTATAGACTTAACTTTCATTTGTTCGGCTATCCGCAACCCTGCTAACAGTGCTTCATATTCGGCCTCATTGTTTGTGCTTTTAAAATTTAGCCTCAGAGCGTAGGTGAATTCTTCCTGCGTGGGGCTGACGAGCACCAAACCTGCTCCGGAACCTTTCTTACTGCAGGCTCCATCGGTATACAACGTCCATTCCGCTTTCTCGGTAATCTCACAGACCTGTCTGCCTTTCACTTTTGCGTACCGTTCCACCATCCCTACCGGTATTTCGGTTAGGAAATCTGCCAACACTTGTCCCTTGATAGCGTTTCGGGCAACGTACTTAATATCGTACGCACCTAACTCCACCGCATACTTAGCCAGCTTCCCTGATGCCTCCGGCTTGTTTAAGACCTGCCTGATCGGCTGATCCGTGATCACTTTTATCGGATGTGCCTCGAAATACCTTCGAAGCCTCCGGGACGCGTATAACAAACAAACCGCCAGCTTCTCCATTGGGGCATAATTTCTTTCCGCTTCATTCAACGTCCGGCTGACGTAATGAACGGGTAACTGTTTTCCAGACCTTTCAGCGACCAGCACTGCACTTACTGCCCGTGAAGCAGCCGCCAGGTATATGCGCAGATCTTCTTTTGGAACGGGGGTCGTTAATGAGGGAAGCTCCAAGATTAACCTTTTCATTTCTTGAAATGCCTCTTCGGCGTTTGAGGTCCATCTGAACTCATCCTTGTTCTCCTTGGTGATATTCTTGAGTGTTTCGAAAAAAGGGAGCGACCTTTCTGCCGAACGTGATAGGAAGCGATTGAGAGCTGCCAATTTGCCGCTAAGACTTTGCATCTCCCTCAAGGTTCTTGGCGATTTCATTTCCGTAATTGCTTTAATCTTCCTTGGGTTTGCCCGGATGCCCTCGGAAGTCACCATGTAGCCGAGAAACTTGCCTTCTTCTACACCAAATGAGCACTTTTTAGGGTTTAGTTTCATATTTATTTTCCTTAGATTATCAAAAGTTTCAGCCATGTCCGCTAGTAAATCCACCTCCGTTTTACTTTTGATAACCATGTCATCTACGTATGCTTCTAAATTCCTTCCTATCTGTGGACGGAACGCCGAGTCTACCAAACGTTGGTATGTGGCTCCGGCATTCTTCAGGCCGAAGGGCATTTTGGTGTAACAATAAGTTCCTTGTTCTGTGTAGAATGCCGTTTTTTCTTCGTCCTCGGTAGCCATTTGAACTTGGTGATAGCCCTTATATGCATCCAGAAAACACTTGTACCGGAAACCCATTACGGACTCGATCTTCCAGTCTATTTCCGGCAGAGGGTAGTAATCTTTTGGGCAGGCCGAGTTCAAGTTTTTAAAATCTATGCACATCCTCCAGCTCCCATCACATTTTTTCACTAGTACCGGATTTGATATCCAAGTGGGGTACCTCACCGGCCGGACGATCCCTGCTCTTAACCATTCTTGCACTTCATCGGCAATCACTTGGTTTTTTTCCTGTGAGAAGGTCCGTCTCTTTTGTGCCACTGGAGTATCTTCCAATCTGACATTAAGATTATGTTCCACCAAGCGGCGTGGTATACCCGTCATGTCAACGGGTGACCACGCAAATACGTCTTTATTTCGCTTTAATAATTGGACCAAGCTTCTTCAACACTCTTTTGAGAATCCCTTCCCGATGGTCACCAATTGCTCCGGATAGGCAGGGTGGATCATGATCTCTTCTGTAAGTCCTTGTTCCGTCTCCTTTTGGAGGTCTATTCTAGCTGCGGTCTCCTCCTCCGAACCTATCCATTCTTCCTCAAACCCACGACATTCCTTGATTGCTGCGGCCCTAGTAACCAAGGTTGCAATTCCCTTCGGAGTGGAAAATTTCATCATAGCATGGATGGTAGAGGGTATAGCCTTAAGCTCCCTTAAACTAGTTCTTCCCAATATAATGTTGTAGGGTGAGGGTGACCTTATTACTGAGAATTTCATCTTGGTCTTTCGGAATAGCCCATGGTCCCCAAAACATACATCCAGCTCTATCTTTCCAATAGGCTTGATTATCTCTCCCGAGAACCCCACTAACGGTGACCCGGATTTCTTGAGTTTGGATTGAATTGAAGGGCATAAATTGTTAAAACAGTGCTCATACATAACTTCCACTGAGGCTCCCTCGTCCACAAAGATCCTTCGTATCAAATATCCCTCAACTTCTGCTTCCACTATGAGAGGCTCTTCGGACACATCATCCGAGAGTATCGGAGGAAAAGTAATGGGGACCTTCATCCACGGCTCCTCATGTTCCCTAGTCTTTCTTTTCGTTGTTCCTACGCTTCCGATCATGTTTATCACCTTTTTCTTTCCTTTGTTCCCTTCCTGGACTGGCTCTTTTCCCTACCTTACGTTCTGGATCAGATGGTCTAGCTTTCCAGATTCTAGGGCCGCTTCAAGTTGTCTCTTCAGCATGTGACAATCGTTGGTATAATGCCCCTTCTCCCCATGATAGTCACAATATCTGTCTGCATTTTCCCTGCTTGGCCTCCCCACCAACGGAGGAGGATGTGGAAGTCGGAGTTGGTGTTCAGTAGCCAGTATTTCCTTGGGTTGCTTCCTGAGTGCCATTAGCCCTGGTCGATTGCTCTCCGGCTTCCACCCATCCTTTTTCCGAAAATCTCCTCTGTTTTGATCTGCCCTCGGAGCAACGTAAGGAGTGTATGGTTCTCGGAAACGAAAGTCACCTCGGCGGTCGTGTCTACGTCGTTCAGCATATCCCCTGGACCTCTCGGACTTTGGTGGATAACTGAACCTCCGATTACCCTCTGGGAATTCTCCTTTTGGGAGTTCTGTGGTCTTGTACGCATCCTCTGCCCTGACAAAGTCATCGACCCTTGTCATCATCTCTTTCACCGTCCGGGACACTTGGTCGGAGAAACGCTTGGCTAACTCCGGACATTTGTGGGCCGTCATAAAAGCTGATATACGCATGAGATCTGGTACTCCTGGGATGTAACTCGCCTCGTCGGTCCATCTTTCCTTAAAGTCAGGCAAGGTTTCGTTAGCCTTCCTCGAAATCTTGAATATCTCTGTCGGATCCTTAATACCCTTCTGTCTCAAGGAGAACCTAGTAGTGAACTGCTCCTCTAGCTCATCCCATGTGTTGATGCTACCAGGTTCCAGGCGACTAAACCAACCCTGTGATGCCCCGTCTAGTGTTTGCTGAAACATCCGACACCACACCGGCATCGGCCATTCTCCCTGATTGGCCGCTCCGGCAAATCTGTTCAAGTGGTCATCCGGATCTGTGGACCCATCGTACAACTTCAGGTTGCTCGGCATTCGGTGTGATGGTCCGGAGAATTCGTTTATTCTTCGAGTGAAGGGCGATTTGGCTATGGACTTGTAAGGCTTTTCTAAATCTTCCTCCAGTTTGCCTTTGGCTTGCCTATCGCCCGGGGTCTTACCGTCGTCTTCACTGAAATTCAGCCGTATTGGCTTAAGGACATTTCCTTCCAGGGCATTGTGTTCTTTGACCAACTCTTTCAGGGCTGTCAGGTGCCCTTGTATTAAATCTTGTATGCTAGGTGAATCACGATCGTTCCGGTTAGAACCTTCCGGACCGTCCGTGTTGGCACCGTTTCCTCCTGTTGTTGTGAGGGGGGTCAGAGGTGGGAGGTCCGTCATGCTATCAGTAGGTAGATCAGATAACGGGTCCCACGGATGGCGCCAATTTGTTGAAGTAAAATCTTGTTTGTTGAAGTAAAATCTTGCTCTTCGATCAATACTATCGGCAGGCTTCAATCTTTGGTTCGGTCTTAGTTCTGCACAAATGAGGAAACGCTCGTTAGCCTCGCCCCGGGTGTTATCCCAGGACCAAGCTCCGGCGTGAGAGTAAGAATATGAAAACCGAAGGGGTATTGTGATAAATGTGAGTAAATGCTTGTGTGTGTGTTGTTGGAATAATAAATGGGGTTGGGGTATTTATACTACCCAACATTTACCTGCTTGTACTTGTGAACAGTGTCCTAGTTGAATAGTTGTCAGTCGCCAACAGTCCCTACAAACAGTACTTTGATCCTAGGTCAGGCTCATAGGGTGGCTGTCAGAGTACACGTGCCCATGTGTGGGGGTCCTTATCCCTTTTAATAAGAGTAAAGTATTCGGCTAACGTCTCGTCTTCGGACGACGCTCGGCTAAGTTCGTGACGTCCGGATCATGACGTCCGGACGGATACGTCAACAGCACGACATATCACTCTTTCTGAATCTTTAGATAATCCCCAGAAGACCTTCATTCTTTTTGCATTGGCACCCACATTCGTGTTTCCTGATTCAACTTTCAGATATGCTACTTCTGCCTCATATGACCTTCAGATGGTAAACAAAATTAAATCGGATTAAATAAGTACTAGCGATTGCTTTATGAAAAAATAAATATGCAAGTGCCATTACCTGTGCCTAAGGAACACTTTTGTTCCTGCATAATCATATCTTTTTGGCCCCATCCACCAATATTTTTCACTCTCTGTAATCACATCTCCATAAAATCCATAACTGATAACATCCAAGAAACAAAGAAAGAGTTACTAAACTTTATTTTCCTTTTTCTATAATTTAAACTAACGGTGGCAAAAGTGGACGGATCAAAATGGGTCAGGTTGGTTGGGTTGACTCACTATATATTTTTTTTTTCCTATTTTGGCCATTTTTTTTTTTTTTTTTTTTTTTTATAATTAGTTAACCCATTAAATGTATAATTACAAAAACCGTGTTATTACAACAGTAATATAATTTTTTTAACAAGATGAAACTAAAGGCCTATAAGCATTAAAAATACACTTAGGAGACTTCCAATGGTTCAAACCATTTGACCCGTTCAATGTTTTGATTTGACCATTTTGTCCTTTAGGGTAAACCATTATACAAATCCCAAATCGACTCATTAGCTTAATTATGGATTTGCCACCTTTACTCTTAGCTTATACGATCTTTTCAATTATTTTCTCTCTAAACTTGGGAAAAAGAGACTTAATATTCACAGAAAGATGGTAAAGTTTGCATTTTTAAGAAAAAAAGTCAGAAGTAAAGAATACCCAGCAAACGATATTTATAAAGTCTTGATATTTATAAAGTCTTTATGTTTAAATCGATTATTTGATTTTGCAGCTTGAAGTGTTGAGCAGAATACGGCATCCACATTTACTTATTCTTATCGGTGCATGTGTTGATCATGGATGCTTAGTTTACGAGTACATGGAGAATGGGAGTTTAGACGATAGATTATTTCGTATAAACAACACCCCGCCAATCCCATGGTTTGATCGTTTTCGTATCGCATGGGAAGTTGCATCAGCTTTAATCTTCCTTCATAATACAAAGCCAAAGTCCATCGTTCATCGTGATCTAAAACCAGCAAACATATTACTCGATCGAAACCTCGTGAGCAAAATAGGGGATGTTGGTGTTTCAACACTGCTTCAGTCTGATCCTTGTTCTACATCCACCGTTTACAAAGACACAACTCCAGCTGGAACATATTGTTACATCGATCCAGAGTATCAACGGACAGGATTAGTATCACCAAAATCCGATGTCTATGCTCTCGGTATGGTGATTTTGCAGTTACTGACTGCAAAACCAGCGATTGGGTTGACCTATGTGGTCGAAACTGCTATAGAAGATGATGAGCTGGCCACTGTGCTGGATTTAGAAGCTGGTGAATGGCCCGTTGATGAAGCTAAGGAGTTGGCTATTTTGGGGCTAAGCTGTGCTGAGCTTAGACGAAAAGATAGGCCCGATTTGAAAACTGTGGTTCTTCCTACTTTGGAACGTCTCAAAGCAGTTGCAGATAAAGCCCAAAGAACCACATCCATGGCTAGAGCCACCCCTCCTAACCACTTCATATGCCCAATACTCAAGGTATAGAAATTGGGTGGGTCGGGCGGGTTGTTAAACTAGTCAAAATTGCCCTGGGTCAAAATGGGCAATTTCTAATTCTGGCTAAAACGGGTTAGGTTGGGCTGGCAATTAAGGACTTTTATTCTTTTTGAAATTTATTTACATGTAATAATGTGTATAGTTATGATGTTTTTATACAGGATGTAATGATTGATCCTTGTGTTGCTGCTGATGGCTACACTTATGATCGCAGGGCGATAGAGAAATGGTTTGAGGAGAGTGATAATTCCCCAATGACGAATTTACCTTTGACGAGTAGAAGCCTAACACCGAATTACACGCTTTTTTCTGCTATAATGGATTGGAAATCAAGAATATAATGAATTTAGTGAGAATTTTCGATGTAACCTGGTTTATAGGATTGTTTTATGTACATGTGTTTGTTTGATTTAGATGTGATTCCAGTCTTGCACAAACCTTTGGTTTGAGAAGTAAAAGGTTTGTGAAGTTTATATAAATGTACATGTTTTGGATTAAAAAATTTACGCCGTTTGTGCTCAATTGAAATATTATGACTATTTGGGAAAGAATTATGCAAGTACAAAATTTTTATTTTCAGTTAAAATATTATGTCTATTTGGGCAAGAATTATGCAAGTACATAATTAAGCCACTTAAGCAAGATTCTTACACTTTGACCACTTGTTTTCATGAACAAATAAGTATTTATGTTATCAAAATATTTTCTGATAACATGTATATAGAGTGTCACGAGCTAATGTGCATTCAAGCGACGGCCCCTGCCACTAAAAGCTCCTCCATTTGGCGGTGTCGTTGTGCTCGTTTCTCCCTCACTAGTATTCCTTGTCTGAGCCCTTGTTGAAGCATTTGAGGTTCCACCAACCCTACGGCTTCTCCCTTGAAAAGCAACTCCTGTTGACGGGTCCCTTTGGATAGGACTATTCATTTGGTATCCCTTACCCCAATATGCAACGAGCTTGTGCCTACAAAGAAAAGTTAAGGACAACAATGGTAAAATCGACCGTTGAGTAATATATACATGGGTCGAGTCTCATTGGGTTGTATGCATATAGTGTTTGTCCATTCTTTAGATTATTAGTAGCTAATAAGCATTTTTATTGTAATTTTTGACTTTTGAATCATTTAAAAATGTTTGCCATTCAGCTAAATACTTTTTATTTAACCTGTTGGATGAAACAAAACGAAATCCGGCTATGTAGAAGTCAACTAGTTTAAATTGTCCTATTGGCCAATGTGTCGTTTTCGCTGCTCTAAGAAATACAAAAAACGGAACGAAAAGAGTCAAAAGGATACACCCAAAGAGGTGTCTTGCAGAAGTTGGTGCCGCCAGCAAGAGGGTAAAGAACTGTCAAGAAGTAATACAGATGGCCAACACCAATTCCTAATAAGCTTGACATCAGTCGATTTCCAAGCACCAAATCTATAGCAAGCATAGCCCATGGTAAATAGAACCCCTGCATTATCGGTTGACAAACACATAGTCCTTAAATAGGTAAAATAAATGAACCAGCAACAAGATTATCGGGTCAAACAGGCTGATCACCCAACTAAAGCTTCAGAAATAAATGTATAAATGTACCTTTAACTCCACGAGACCTTGAATATTAACACGCGTGTTAGGAAGTTCACGACTCCAAACATAAACGATCATGAAGACCAATGAGGGTCCCATGAACTCAAATCGAAAAAACGGAATAACAGCCATGACCTACAAAAAGACACGTGTCATCTTTCAAAGAATAAATATCGTAAGATCATTATAGAAGAGACTAGTTACTTGCTAGTGTACCAGTAGTGAGAGTGCTCCAAAGAAGAACATCCATACATAATCTGCAGTCCTCTTATCGAAAGGACCCCTCTCTAACTGAACTCCATATTTTAATCTGGAATAACAAGCACCAACCTTAAAGAAAATCCTCCTTTAATATAGTCACAAAGATATGAAATTACAGAAAGCTTACATGATGAATAGTCGAAAGGCGAAAGTAAAGGAGAAAGGCCCTATGAACAAGAAGTTTGTTATAAGCCTCCAAATCTGGACCACAGATGGCACATAAACATTAACATGATGTGTATTTTATGCAAAATTCTTAAATTATCATAATTTGGAAAACACTCAGATAATTTTATATGATCATATTCTTATTACAACAAACCTGAAAGCGCTTGAAAACATCTCCATAAATGAGAGCTATGATTTCGTAGTCGTACAGATGAAGATTATAGGCCAATGACGTCACTAAACAGATGGTTGCATATGTCTTGGCAACAGGCGGTATGGAATTATAGTACCTGATAATATTGAGCAAATTTCAAGCTACTTAAAGACGACAAATTTTTCGGAAAGAAAACAATCCCAGAGTTTAAATCACAAAATCTTCTGGAATAATTCTCAAAACATTAATCTTTATACTAATACAACCCAATATGAATCTACTTGATAATAACTTAACAAGTAGATACATAAGAACGCCAACAAGCAAGAAACTATGTTTGCTCTTATTATGAATAAATTTACTTGGCTATCTAACGTTTATACATCTAGATGTGCTTCATAGAGGCATAACCGATCACCTAATAAAGTTAAAATTTAGAGGACTTCAGGTTCTTGAGCAAACAAAGAAATGGACTTACTGTGCAGGGGTAGACATTGTTGATGATGGAGTTTGGTTCTTGTGTAACTGAAAACAGATTTTATATATCTCACAAAAAGTTAAAAATTAATTTTTGATTAAATAAATGGGAATTCCAAAGAAGACTTTGGAATCATCACAGGATTTTCTTCAGGGTAATTATAGTCTTAGTGGAGCATTAAAAGGGCAGGAGACTCATTCAGCTTGACTCGGGGTCAACCTATACAACGTGAAGAATAAATTGCCAATGATGACATAAAGAAAATCTTTAGTTATAAATATTCTATTGGTCGCAATTACAAAATATGAGGAATATAATCTAAAAAGGTCTATTGTTCCTGTATTTACATTTACAAAAATGTACAAATAAATACGTTACAACTGTCAATTCTTATATTTCAGGGCCAGAAGCAAACAAACTAATAAGGCCACGAAAGACTTGTGCTGAGAGTTTTTGTGCTTTAAGAATTTCGCCATCCACATTCCACACACTTTCCTCCCCTGAAGAAGTAAATGTGAAAGACGTAGTCTGCATAAATAAATAGAATATTTTAATAGCAATTCATATATGGTTCTGTAGAAATAAATAAAATAATTTAATAGCAATTTAAATATGGCTATTTATTCAAAAGAAAAGGAAATAAGAAAAACCTACTTTATGACGTTCAACGAAATCAAAATTCAAAGGGGTTCCACCCTTTCTTGCCAACTGTGTGAGATGCCTGCATATGCCAATCAACTATCAGTAATCAGAATTACCAGTAAATGGTTTGTCATAAACAAATCCACTGGGTAAAATGTAACTGTAAAGGAAACGGGTGAAATGGGTCGAAAAAAATGTAATTACGCACGTGGAAAGAAAATGTTTTTCTAATCTTCTAAACGGAAAAAATTGTTTTCAGGTCAACAATACCAAGCCCGTTTTGACCCGTTATCCAACCCTGCCATTTGCCCAACAAGTGGTCAACTGGCTTCAAATCAAGTTTGAGGTCATCTGTTAACTCTTTCTGCACCCTTTTCGCAATTGAGCTTCAAAATTAAAAGCGAAAGTTTATATGTTTACCATAAATAAAAAGCACGAGGGCAATCTTTGATCAAAATAAGATGAAGAAAACCATCTGCAAGGTGTGCATCAGCAACCAACCCATCAGGTGCTTTTTCGTTTCTGCAGGAGATTACAGCAGCCCCTATACTAAGAAACCGTCCTTTAACTCTAACCCAGTTTGATTCTTGCTTTGGGTCTGGTTTTACTAATTGTGAGCTGGATAATGGCGTGTTACAAATATCACATTTGGCACGACATATCACTCTTTCTGAATCTTTAGATAATCCCCAGAAGACCTTCATTCTTTTTGCATTGGCACCCACATTCGTGTTTCCTGATTCAACTTTCAGATATGCTACTTCTGCCTCATATGACCTTTAAAAAGAAAACAAAACTAAATTGGATCAAAAAGTACTAGTTATTGTCTTATGAAAACAAATACACAAGTACATTACCTGTGCCTAAGGAACACCTTTGTTCCTGCATAATCATATCTTTTTGGCCCCATCCACCGATATTTTTCACTCTCTGTAATCACATCTCCATAAAATCCATAACTGATAACATCCAAGAAACAATGAAAGAGTTACTAAACTTTATTTCCCTTTTTCTATTCTTTAAATTAACGGTGGCAAAAATGGACGGATCAAAGTAGGTCAGGTTGGTTGGGTTGACTCACAATTTTTTCCTATTTTGGCAATTTTTTTTATAATTAGTTAATCCATTAAATGTATAATTACAAAAGACGTTATTGCAACAGTAATCAATTTTTTTTTAACAAGATGAAACTAAAGGCCTATAAGCATTCAAAATACACTTTTGATTAATGCTTTGATTTGACCCATTTTGTCCTTTAGGGGTAAACCATAATACAAATCCCAAATCGACTCATTAACTAAATTATTGATTTGCCACCTCACTCGTATCTTTTCAATTATTTTTTCTCTAAACTTGGGAAAAAGAGACTTAATATATACACAGAAAGATAGTAAAGTTTGCATTTTTAAGAAAAAAAAGTCAAAAGTAAAGTATACCCAGCGAACGAAGCTGCATAGCGTACACGAGGCTCGTTCTTGGATGTCCTTGATTTTTCCCATCTCACGACTTGAGCTATATCAAGGCATACCCTTTTACCCAAAATAATTTGCAGTGCTGATGTCATCGGATCCCGAACTCCAGTTGTGCTAATAGAAAGTCAAAGTACAAAGAGTATTAAAACTCAAAGTCAAACTAACAGATTGTAGAAAGAAGAATGATGCAAGAAATTACCATATTACAATAGCATCAGTAGAACCAGAAGGAATTAGCCCAAACCGAAATCTTTCATTTGGGAAAGACATTTCGGAATCTTGACCAGCTTAAAGCAGAAATAAAAAAAATTAGTCGTCGCAAACAATATTGAATGAAGACTAAGGCAGAAAGATGCTTACTGAGATTTATGGCTCGTGGGCCATCAAGTGATGACCTATTGAGAAGAGGAGACTCGTCTTCATTAGAAATTGAAGGTTCTACAGCCGTTACAGTTGAATCACGGGGCAATATATCATTTTCTGTTTCAATATTATCATCATCATCTGGTGGGGTAGGCGGATAAGGAGCTTTATGTCTTGACAAGAGGATCCCATTTAGAATCTCATTAAAAAAACCGTCACCACCCTAAATGTCATCAGATAATCAAATAACAAAATTAATAGGATGCAAAAACTTTCAGTGTTAATATCGTTATATCAGATGTGCTTTTGTTGTGTAATGTTGTAATGACCAGATATTCGGTTGTTCAAGTGTTTGGAAAAGTCTGATTATTTAGGAAACTAAAACATAAAGTGACCAAGAAATCATTGCTGTGAAAAGAAATATTTTATTATTAATCTTACGTTTTGATAAGCAGTTTTATCTAACCCTTTCAAAACTCAAATCCAAACACCCATTGTAACTTTTATTTGCAAAAGATGCCAATTTGGTATTGAATACTCACAATGGCTATAACTCCATCATAGGAATTTAGCTCTCGATTTGTCATAGACGCCATAGCCTCGGAAGCCTGCCCAGCCCGTTCTGTAACAGTAACCTATACATAACAATCCATAAAAAAAGACGCATGTTTACATGTTTTCTTGGAATAGATAGTCTCTAACAGAACATGAACCTTTGTTTTCACTTTGGCTTGTGAAAAGATTGGAGCTACACTTTCCCAAGTTCGACAACCATTTCCTTTTCCACTCCCTGGATTAACATAAACCTAGAAAACATAAACCAAACAAATAGTCATACAATTTTTTTAAACTATGTGTCCAGCAAGATGCCATATTTGGACAGCAAGGGTACAATTAGGTGGTGTCTGAATGTGCATTTTGGATACGGACGTGCAATAAACGAACTATAGAATATACTGTTTGGATGTGTTTCTGTTGCTTAAAGAGTAAGAATGGCTCAAGTGTTTAGCAACTTCTAACTCTTATAGGAAAATAATAGATAAGTGACCATAAAAACATTTTTTCAAACAAAGTAGAGACGTAGAAGTATCTCAGATTATGTAATTTTATTTTACTCTAAGAGATTATTATTGCTACAGCAGGGTATAAAATTGGTATCCATCGCTGATTATATCAAAAGCATAATCAGCTCATCCAAACACTATAAACTGAATATTGTGACTTAAATTTGCCATTGATGACGAATTCTAGAACACAGGTTCAAAGGTGTGAAACTAGTTATCCATAAATGATTACATCAGAAACAAAATCTATGTATACAATTTAAAGTCATAATATTCCAATAATCAGTTTAAAACTTCATATCCAAACACCCCCTATTGAAACATACCAGAAGATTCTTTGGTCGGTCGGGTTCCATCCTTAAATAAGTGTTCATCCGGTTCACCCACATTTGACATGTTTGCTTATCCACATGACCAAATGTATAAACCGTTGGTGCCCAAAGTGAAGGCTGAGACTTTGACCTCTCAACACCGTGCACTGTGAACCGATACATCTACAAGCAAAAAACGCAAGTAACTATCACTTCCTTAAAAAGCTAAACATTACCCATAATAATGGCGTAAACTTTTTTAAGTGTCGAACCTCAGATGCATGACCCAATAGGCAGCCGGGATTTGCGAGAAGAGTTTCATGTACTAATCCCCAATCTATAAACTCAACAGCATAAACATCTGAAATGCTGATTGACGTATCATGTTTGGAAACAAGTTTTATTCCCAAACAAGTTGTATGTTGCTCGGTTTCCTTCAAATTAACAATCACCAACAACATTATATTCAACATTAATCTCAAAAACCATGCGATCGGCACTAAACTTAATAGAAAAAACATACTTAAACTACTTCTAATTGTTTCAGTGGTACGGACAATGATGGAACTAGGGGGTACCGCACAATGGAACTTCGATTCGTACTGCTAATTTTCGTAAAAAATCTCAAAATTTCTTAAATGCGCCCGATCCAAAGGAATTATATTTCTAGTATTTGCTTAGTTGATCCATTAGCATGTGAAAATAGACTCAATTTCTATTAAACTTAATAGTGCACTTTTTGTTCATTTTTTTTTTCCTTCATATACTACAATTTGAAATATTTTGTGCACCCCGTCACTTTTAGTCCTGGTTCCGCCACTAGGTATAGATAAAATATAGGGGGTGTTTGTTTGAGCTTATATGTGGGCTTATGAGCTTATTTGATTTCAGCTTATGTTTCATAGGCCTCAATTGAGACTTATGGGTTTATATAAGTTTTTTATATCATAAGAAACTTATATAAACCCACAAATGTCAAAATAAGCCGGAAAATTAGAGCGAAAAACAAATAAGCTGGTACGCAGGGGCGGATCCATGGTATAACTATGGGGGCCAATGCCCCCATGGCTCGTTGAAAAAAGTTGAGATTTTATGTGTGTGTTTTTTTTTACCTTTTTTACGAAAGTGTCCCCCACTCAAAACTCAAATTGCCCCCGACCCACATACTAAAACCAACATTCAACACTTTAAAACCTTATAAATCCTTCATCTCTAAGTACAATACTCGATTTATTATTTCGATCATAGTTTTCTCTTCAGCATCTTGTTGCTATTGTCAAAAAAACCCCACAAGCTAATTTTCTGGTTCCGTTACTGCTCATAAGCCACATATAAGCTTAAACAAACACCCCATACTCCCATAGTCACATGAACCCACAATTTTCATTGTAATATAAAAACATATAAACTAGAAAAAGACAAAAAAAAAAAAAAAAAAAAAAAAAAAAAAGGTAACCTGGAGAAACACTAACATTGCAAAGGGAATCGATGAATTTCCAAGACAAGCCATGAGGATTTAACGTTAAAGAAACCTCTCCAACATGATCCAAGAAAAACCCACAGCTCAAATTCGTTGTTGATTCATCAAGATCACCAATTCTATCCATACCAAATAAACCCCACCAAAGATTTTATAAAAAAATATATATGAATTGGTGGGTTCAAGTCAAATTTAAGGAAATCAAAAGAGTCAAACAAACCCCTTTGAATTTTGTTTTTTTGATCAAAATAGTATATCAAGATTTGATGCGGATTTGCAGGGATCATATAATATAAGGGGAACAGAAAATATATATATATTTTTTATTTGACGTGAACAGATAATAAAGAATCTATATAAATATACTCCGTAACACAAAAACATGTTTTTTTTTTCTTCTTGTTTTGTGTTTGGTTCCGTGGTAGGCATACACATTCCGGTTAACCGGTTCGTGTCAAGTGTTCGGTTTGAGTCAACACTGTAAAAAACCGGTCGTGCCGGTTGACCAGTTCGGTTACAAACCGGCTCCGAGGAGGAAAAACTCCAACCGATCCAAACCGGTTGAGTTACGGTTTGGGTACGGTTTGGACCGGTTTGTGTTTATTTATTTTATTTAATTTTTCGTTTTTCGGCCTATAAATACTACCCATTCACAGACTTTTCAGTTTTCACTACCCATTCGCAATTTTGGATTCACAAAATCAAAACTTAACATTCAAAATTCAATGTCTCGCAAAGATTTCTCATTTGGGAGGTGATTTGCACACTCCTCTTTTTTATTGGCACACTCACAGTACAAGTAATTAAAGCATGCTGTAAATATGGTACAACTGTCTGATGCATTTTTTAGAGTGTCCCAATAAAAAACAGAAGTGTACAAATCAATTCCCTTCTCATTTACTCATTTTGGATTCACTCTTTATTTTTTACGTTTTAATTTTGATGTGGATTTACAGGGATCATATAATATAATAAGAGGAAGAGAAAATAATTGCTTTTTTATTTGACGTGAACAGATAACAAAGAATCTAATAAAGTAACACAAAAACATGTTTTATTTTCTTCTTCTTTTTTTTGTTTTGGTTCCGTGGTCTGACGCGAGAGTCATGTGGGTTTTAGTCTATGGCTAGAGGTAATGGTTCACGCGTCAACCCCTTTACATCGTTTTTTTTTTCTCTCACGCCTCCAAGTTTTTTTGGATCAATGGGGATCATGCTTTTCAGCACAAGACATGTAACTTCTTGTTGTTTGTTAAACCTACGAGTGTAGGCGTTACAGTAGCCCCCACCGACTTGGTCTTCTATGCACATATTATTTCGGTTGCCATATGTTCCTGTCTATATGCACAAGTTTCATGAATGTTGATAACTATAAACGATTTGCAATTTTGTTTATATTTTGTGTTTGTAATGTATGTTTTGTATAAATGAGGTATTTTTATGTGTTTGGTGGTGAGATTGGTGATGTGACGCTGATGTAAATGTGGTGAGTTTGGTAACCATTACAACTAGTTTAATTATAATGGCTAAGAGCAAAATCCTCCCTGTTTGGGCTTGGCTTTGCTCGGCTTTAGTGTTGTTGTTTGATCGACATTAGTTTGGGGTCATGGTGCCTCTGAAATGTGATATTGAAACCACTGACAGATATTAGTACGATAGTGGTTGAGATGCGAGGTTGATGTGACATTAGTTGTCTAGAGAATATTGTGAATGCTCTAAATATGAAAACAAATATATTTTTTGTTACCATGGCAAGCTAGGGGGTGTCATGGCTCGCCGCGGCGAGGCAACCATGTCACCATGGCGAACCCACAATGAGACCACACCAGGTGCTCTAACAATAAAAATAAATAAATAAATAAAATAAAAAAATTTCCAGCAAAAATCATACAAATTTTGTGAGTTAGTCAAGTCACCTTTAAAAAGAAATTAAAAAAAGGAAATAAAAAATTAATAATTGTTACATGTTTTCAAAAGATCTGTAATTTTGATCAAAATGCATAATATATATACTTCTTCATTTTTATTTTTTTATTTTTTGTTCCGACTCGACATTACGAGCTAACTAATTATAGGGCGACTATCATTTTGGATAGTCTGGAGTCAGGTGAACCTCCGTGACCACAAGGGGATTAATTTTCTTCTCATTGGTTTCTTCTTCACTTTAAAAGACTGATATTATTACCATTAGGTCACCCCTTTTGGTTTCTTCTTCTATGTTGCATGGATAAAGATATGCAGTGTCAACCTCCACAAGTCCACATCATCCTTATCTGGATTTAAATTGAGTACTAGAACGAAACGAACTTTTTTTTTTTCTTTTTTGAAAGGCTACAAGAATTTATAAGACCACACAAGAAAAAGATTACAAATCAAGGCATCCTTCCTCTATTAAACAAGCTAATTAATAGAAAGAAGGACCCAAAAGAACAAAAGAACATACCATAAAACCATAGACTCAAACAGACATACATTACACTCCAAGCACTGGCCTCTTGATTAAAAAATATAAGCCGCACACTACAAAGGCCAAACTGCAAGTATCAGACAGAACACAGTACATGACCGGAAGAAATACATTAACAGTGACCCTCACACTAAATACATCCACAACACGAACTAGCGTGTGTGCCATTCTTGTTGACCGCAAAAATAGCACCTAAGCCACCCAGAGAGTACTATTTTGCTATTGTGATATACTGATATTCATTATCTTCTTTCCAATCTTTTATATAATAAAACAAAACCCCAAGTGGGGACTTTTCCATTTAAAAAAACTAAACCATACTTTATTTAGTAATAATATTATTTAAAAAAAATATTTTCTTATTAGGTAACATTTTATATTTATCCATAACACAATTAGAAGATAAATACAAAAAATATAGATAAGATGCAATTAACAATAGAATTAAAAATTTTAAATAATTATCTTTAATAATAAAAAACTATAATCAAAAATCATAAATCAAACAAAACAAACATTAAATTATTTGTTTTTTAATAAATAAAAATATATGATTCAAAAAATTTTAAAAAAAAAAACCCGCGCGTGCGCGGGTATTATAACTAGTGTTTAAATAAAGAGATTTAAAAAATTATTATATCTACAACCCGTTTAAAAATAGATATGGACAAAATCGACTCGATCTAAACGGCAAACATACGACCAAAATTAAATGAAAAGAGATAGCCTCAACAAAATGGTTGTGGGTTCCAGTCCTGTTTAGGATATGTAAGATATAAATATTGTGATAGTTAAAAAATGTCAATCTAAAAAAAAGGAAAGGAAAAAAATGAGAAGAGATAGCTCATGGCCTATTGAGATCAGCTTGATAGCTAAAACCGACTAGGGCTTGAGATACTCGAGTAGACTTTAGAGTCGAGTTCGAACTCCTAAATACATACTCTGCTCATGAGGCTCACGAGCATTATCGAGCTTATTTAAACTTACCCCTTTACCCTTATATTTACATATAATTACTTAATTGTCATTAACATGTAAGAAAATATGTATACAAACCAGTCGAGCTTGATATGGCAATTATATAATGAGCTAGAGCTTGAAATGTGGATTGACCGAGATTGAGTTTTGGATGACGAATCGAGCTCATCTTGAAACTTAAAGTCTGATCGAGCTTGTGTCGAGTTTCGAGATCGAGTTATAGTCGTCTAGTCGAGCTCAAGGTTGGCACTATTCCTCTTATTTGCTCATTTACACTCATATGTATGGGTTCAAAAATTAAATACGGCCAAATTATTTTAAGTCTCGTATATTAAACTAAAATTTAAGTTAAATTTGATTCTAAGTCAAACGTTATCTGTACACGAGACTTACTAGTAGTCTAGTAGTTATTTTTGTTTTAAGGAACTGAGTATAGTCACTTTGTAGGGAAAAAAATGTTGTACTACACATTTGTTAAAATTGTGTAAACCCACTTATTAATCAAACATGCATCTAAAAAAAGACACCCTCTTGGAGTAAGGATCACATAAGAAATAAAAGTAAAATGAAAACGATAAGAAATAACTACAGTCACACATTTTAGATGCACCTACAAAGAGATCATCTCTCAATAAATTCTCCTTTGAAATATGTAACACTCTCTTGAATGTAAGGAAAGAATAATATAATATAAGAAAATTAAAAAAGACAAAGATTTAATGACATCACAAACTTCCTAAAATCACTAAACTGGTGGTATAAATGAGAAATTTAAGGTTAAGATTATTTTCATTCATAAATCAAAAGGAGTTGAAAACTGGGTTAGGGTTTGAAATCAAAGATTCATCTTTCTTCAAGTTTAGGGTATAAACATTATCCGAACATTACAAGGCTTATGCACTTGTTAGTAGTTGTTACTAAGGTTTTTACATATAAGTTTGATAAATTTTGTTGTCACTTTTGTCCTTTTCATGTTTGATTTGTATGTTTCTTGCCAAGTATTTTAAGATTAATCTACTTCATTTGTTGTCTATTTGTGTTGTTCTGCTATATTCCATTATAGCGATTTATATTAGTGTTTTTGTGAAATGTTAGATGCTTCGAGTTCCTTAAAAGATTTGATGGAAATCAGCCTTTTAAGGTCTTCCTCACTTTTTGCCAAGTAATTTGATGTTCTAGTTATCACATGTGCCCTTTTGCGTGATTTGTATATAAGATTAGTTTAATTCATTAGTTGTCCATTCGATTAGCGATTCATGTGAACTTGGCCTTTTCAATATGATTTTTCATACACCAAGAATGCATATTAGAGAATTTGCTAGGTTTGCTAACTTGTCTGTAAGATTTTCGCGATCATTGTATTAACCATAACTAACTGATACCGTTAGATAGAGTATGAGGTGTTATCAAAATCAAAGTTTCATGTGGGATATTAATGTTGCATTGATAAGTTAGAATTACTAATATTATGACACCTTGCAGGGGGATTCATACGGTATAACAAAGATTATCTTAGATGGAACATAAACACATATTTTGTGGTTCAGTGCCTCCCTTATCTCCTAAACATTCATGGTGTGTTGCTCAGAACTCAGAAGCCGCAGATGATGATGACACACAAGTCCATATTTTCTACAACTTAAATGATCCAATGTGTTATTATCGCTGCCAAATCCCCGAGTTACTCGGAAAACGTATCCGAGGGTGTTTCCATGGCCATTGGGTGATTCTCTCCTCCAACCATCCACATGAAACGCCCAGATTTTTTTTTAAAAATATGTATAATTCTGTAAACTGTATATAATCATATTATTAATAAAAGTTTAATTTATTATCAATTCATATTATAATACCTGTGCACACACAGGGTTTTTAAAATTTCGTTTTGATTATGTATTATTATCGATTAAGAAATGAACTACTTAACATATTTCAAATAGTTTTACTTAGTGGACTAAAAATAAAAAATCATATGTATATATGTTATAATCTACCTATTATTTAAGGATAATGGTTTTGGATTAAAAATTATATTATATTATTCAAGCAAAATCACATGATGATACTTGACTTGCATAAGATGTTAGTGATATATGATTTTAGTTTTGCAAACCCGTGCTATCAATTTACGATGTGTTTTGTAATTCTGATATATGATTTTAGTTTTGCGAACCCGTGCATATTTAGATAGCTTTGAAGATTGATTCATTTCCTAGATTATGAATAACCATCATACCATGTTTACTAATGTACCTTTTTGTTTGAAAATTTGTATTTTCATAAGTTTGTGCTATTTACTTCTCATGTTTGATCATAAAATTACCAAATTAACATAGATGCTTACACTATAGTTTCTTTATTACATAAAGAGAAACAAAAAAAAAAAATGTAATTGGTAGAACTCAAATTTAATCTTACGATTATTTATAATGTATAAGAATAATTTTTCTCTAAACCCGAACTATATAAGGAAATTATTATTACTTGTATAAGTAAATTATAAATGCATAAAAATGACAGAGTACATCCGCAAGTCTTTTAGGATTGTTTGAATCCTTACCGACCTTTCACTTTAATGCAACTTTCTTCACAATTGGCCTAAATCATCAAGGTAAAACACACCCATATTTTAGACCGTTGGTTGACACCCATAGTGTTATAAATGACAGCAAACACCTACTAAGTTTTATTAATTCATTCAAAGACAAATTACGCTCCGAAAAGAATTCCTACCATAAAATTCCCCATATAGGCACTAAAACACATCTTTGGTACATTAACCTTCCATGACAATCATGTGTTGATACTTAATCCTCCTCTAAAAAGCGCACACAACAAATTGCATTACACTTTAGTGTGTGCGATAAGATCATAAAACTGCAAAAACCACTAACGTGTTGCATTATAGTGAGGATAATAACAAAGTTAGTCATAACATCAAATCAGAAATTTTCAGATTAGAACTAAAGGGGTGTTTGGTTATGCTTATTAAAGATGCTTATTGGCTTATTCAATTACCATAACCCAATAAATTTATGATAAAACTATAAGCTTTTTTGAGAAGCTTAGTAAAAAACCTTTGAACTCCCAACTAATTCTATCATAGCTTAGTGTGTTTATAGTAAAAACACAAATATTAAGTGTAGAAATTTTCAATAAAACATTAAAAAAAAAAAAAAAAAAAAAAAAAAAAAAAAAAAAAATTGGTATGTATAACAAAAAAGTTAAACTATAAAAAAATTTACTAAAAACTATCAGCTAGATAAGGCATAAACCAAAGTGCTGTTGAGGTCTCTTTCGGATTCTATTCATAAGCAAAAAGGGGTTTACACATAAATCATAAGTATAGAATAATGGTTGTATCTCACATCCGTGATTACCAAGTCAATAACATTATCGCAGTATAGTAACGTAATAATCTAATTAAAAACTATATATTCTTGCTGAATAATTCTCATGTACATACTTTTAATTCCTTTACAACAACCAACTATTATTTATTATTATTATTATTATTATTTTTAAACATCAAGTCAATGGATAAAGTTAGGTTATCACCTACGTAGTTTTTCTTTTTTTGATTTAGGAGGTGATTTTTATCAAATAAGGATTGTGATGCGTGCATTTTTTTTATAATTTAAGAAAAACACCTTCTATATTAAAAAATGACTATCTAGCCGATTTTTTTTTTCTTTTTTTTTCTTTTTTTTTTAAAAAATAATTAGCTTTGTATAACATTTTTAACTGACAGAGATGTTGAGTTTAAGGTTAATGTTGTTATTTAACTTTAACTATTGACATCATGTTGTACAAAATATGCGAGTTTAGTGACACATAATGAGCGTTGATAAAGTTAAAATATGTTCTGTAAAGTTTTTAAAATATTTTTATGGATATCCATATATAAATTTTAAATAACAATTTAATGAGTCGTTGTTATAAGTAGAATCACGTATATTTATTTTATATCACAGTAACTCATGCTTACCATTTGATATTTATATTCCCGTTACTAATAATTTATCCGTATTTCAAACCCGTGTACGCATAAATTAAACTTTTAAATAGTAACATGAGTCCTTATTTAAAAAATATATTCTAATGGATGAAAGTTTAAAACTAACATTAGTTTAAAAAATATTTAACGTATATTAAAACTAATTCGCATATTTACCAAATTTATTTTAATAGATAAAAGTAAAAAAAATAATACTATTACTCATGTAATTTTAAACAACGTTAACATTATAAAGTATAGGAGGTATGAAGTGTAAGGGGTTATTTGTTTATTATCTAAAGTTATTAAAAAATATGTAGACTTATAATTTTACACTTAACCACTAAGGTTTTATTAATTACCTCCTCTTTTCTTAAGTTTTTATTTTTATAAATTTGACACCTATATTTTTATGTGTTTTTTTATCAATCAAATTCTCCACCAAATTTATTAAAGTTTGACCAAAATCAATTCAATTTTGACTTTTTATTAGCCAATCATATTGTCACACCCCCAATTTACCTGACTTGCAGCGGAATGGAATGCCTGAGGGTGTAACTGTCATAGCACCATAACAAGGAAATATTGAACGACCTAAAGTGTCATTTTGAAAACACATCGTTTGACTTATTAAAACATTCAGAGTAAATTACATAGGTCCCAAAAGTCATGAAATGTTTACAGAAATAAGTTTAGACATGTCAAACGTTAATTATACATAAGTGCATGAAAGTGTCAAAGTGAGACGTGTCATCCTAGATCCTCACTAAAATGACTCCATGCATGCCATGAAGTTTATGCTCTTAGTTACCTGAAAATACATTGCGAAAACGGTCAACACGAATGTTGGTGAATAATCATAGGTTTGTAATTTAAATCGTATGTACATAAACCACAAGTATAAAGTAAACCGACAAAAATGTCAAAATGCTACATTGTCTCTTAAGCTCATGACCCCGAAGCTAGACTTTGTAATGCCCCAACAGAGTGTTTACCAGACACTCACTTGATAAGACATGAAATGCATTCGTCCCGTTGGAGCAACCCAAACACGAATGGAGGCGTCACCCTCAATAGATCTATTCACTCACTCTCGCTTAGTACTAAAATTAACGGTCCATGATATTGAAAGGGGACTTGTTATGATATGGTATATAGGCAACTTAAGCAATGTATGGAATTTGTAATACTTGGGCATGTACGAAAGTAATTGATGCAATGTATTCTCCCCCGTGGGATTTGAAATCAAATAAGTAATTGAAAACGGGGCTATGAAAACTCACCTTAAGTGATGATACTTGATATGAAATGAAGTGAACAACAATGATCGGTTAACTGCCGCAACCTAATATGAATGATGAACGATCTAATTTAGATCACCAAATGATGTTATGAATGTCCATGCTCATGTTCCTATACCACTCTACTCTTTGGAAAAACACTTGTGTTATCAAAAATATATAATCCAAGAATTTGGAAAAATATTGCTATTAGAAAAATAAAATAAGCTAGTAGCAATATATATACTTATATATATATCGTATGTTTCCATGTTAGTGTTTAAATACTCGGGTTGTAATCCTTGAAATAACGCCTCGAAATGATAAAAATATACTTGTAATAACTAATACTTCACTAGTTATAAAATTAGGTACTTGGTATTATTTCTAGCTTCTAAAAGTACTACGTAGTTTTAGTGTCAATTTTTATTAAAAGCTGTCAAAATAAAAATGGGTTTAGCCGATATTCAAACGTGAATATCTTTGTCGTTATATGTCCGTTTTACTTGTTCTTTATATCCACGGTTACGTCTTAGTATGTAGTAATATATTTTGGAAAGCTCGGCTCCTCCGGGTTACGTCTAAAGTCTCTTTTTGTCCGACGAAAAACGTCCAACAGCAACTATTTTCCAGAAAAATACTTTTCGTCAACAATCTTGCAAAAATCATAACTTCTTCGTTATAAACTCTTTTTAATCCGTTCTTTCGCCTACGGATTCGTTTTTGAAAGTATTTTCTAAAAATTTTGCCAAAGTTTCCTTGGTGTTTACTGATTTTCCAGAAAATAACAAAATGGGACAGCATGTTTATAAACTTGTTAGAAATCCATTTCAAAGGTTCAAAACTAGTTCCAACTTCAATCAAAACTCTTGCAAACTTCACAAAACTAATCTAATCCTACCATACACCTTCTTAGGGTGCCATGGGTTCCTAATGACTAGAAATCAAGTTAATCTAACAAAGGAACACCTAAATCACAATCTAGGGTTTGTATGTTTCAAAAGTCTTCAAAAATAAAGTGGTATAACTAGTATGAGCATGAAATTAAGCATGATTACCATGAGATATAAGTGTTAATTAGAAGAAAACTTGAAAATAAATTTGTATACTCACTTTGAAATATGAGGTGATTGAATGATTAGAAACCTTGGATTTCTTGTATATTTCTTGTATGATTCTTGATTAGGCAAGTATAATGAACAACTTTGGTGCTTTAACTTTTGTAAAAACTTCACTTGATCATGTATTTTGGGTTTGGTCGTGGGGTGTAAGAGAGGAAGAGGATGAGATAGTTTTCTTTCTTTCTAAAAAGTGTATGAAATGATTTATGGTTTTAGTTTAAGTATGTATTTTAGAGGTTTATTAGTATAATACTAGGAAGTTAAAGCATTAGGTTAAGGGGTGTTCATGTGGCCGGTTATGGTGAGCAAGGGGGGGGGGGGGGTAGGGGTACTTGTGATTTAATTAGAAATCTTGTGTAGTTTAGGTGCTAGTTTGTGTTATTTGTTAAAATCGGGTACCGGGTTTAATAGAAATAAATGTTCACGAAGTTAACCGGGACAAAATAAAGTCATAATAATGATAAAAATATGTTGGAAATATGTTGGGTACAATTACTGAGTGATCGGGTGATTATTGTTTAGTTTTCACGAAAACCGTCGTTATATTCATAAGCGTACGTTATAAATAAAATAAATTTTCAAAATACTGGGTAACTGAATGTTATAACTTTTATGATGTTAAAATGGATATAAAAATATGTCGGGACCATTGTGGGAATATTTAGATATATTCGTCGTGTATAAACCGGGTGTTAACGTTTACTGTAAATACTTATACGTAAAAACGTTAAATATACTGAATATAGTAATTTGAAAATCCTAAGAGTGGTATAACATGAAAATGCTGTTATGATGATATGCAGACTATCTCCAGTCCGTATGCAGTGTCCTTAGCACTAATGAAATGAATTCGCACCTAAACCAATCCGGTTACGCGAATTTGAATACCCGTAAACTAAATTTACGATGAAATGAGTAATGCAAGTGAATGATGAAAACTTTTCCGGGAATGAATAGTGTTCAGTGAATAGTAAATTTCCCAAAAGTTTCTCAGAATATCAAACTGACCTCGAAAATGATGAATAGTAAAACGATGAATAGTGTTTTGATGAATAGTGATTTATGAATAGTAAAAAGTCGAAGTTTGGGAAAATGACCTGAAATGGTAAATGACCTGTAATGGTGAGTTGTGACATCCGCCCACCCAAATAGGAATTCAGTCCCTGAATTCAGCTAGTGTTGGTCTCGGTAATAGGTTTGGTGAAAAGGTGTGGATACTTGCGTTGCATTTGGTCCTCTCGTTCCCAAGTAAACTCAGGACCTCTTCGAGAATTCCAGCGAACCTTAACGATCGGAATTCTACTCTGCTTCAACTGCTTGACCTCTCGGTCCATGATTTCAACTGGTTCCTCCACAAAGTTAAGCTTGTCATCTAACTGAATCTCTTCTAATGGTATAACTGAAGACTCATCTGAAAGGCATTTCTTGAGGTTTGAGACATGAAATGTATTATGTACGTTGCTGAGTTCTGATGGTAGTTCAAGCTTGTAAGCTACTGGACCAATCCTTTCCAGTATCTTAAATGGACCAATGTATCTCGGGTTCAACTTCCCACGTTTTCCAAATCGTAGCACGCCCTTCCAAGGCGAGACCTTCAACATGACCTTGTCTCCAACCTGGAATTCCAATGGTTTGCGTCTAACATCTGCATAACTCTTCTGTCGGCTTCTAGCTGTTTCAAGCCTATCTCGAATCTGTATTATCTTTTCTGTTGTTTCTAGTACCATCTCTGGACCTGTGCATTGTACCTCCCCAACTTCTACCCAACAAACTGGGGAACGACACTTACGACCATAAAGTGCCTCAAATGGTGTTGCTTTAATACTTGAATGGTAACTGTTGTTATAAGAGAACTCGATTAATGGCAAATGGTTAGCCCAACCATTTCCAAAGTCAATCACACACGCTCGCAGCATGTCCTCCAATGTCTGAATAGTTCTCTCACTCTGACCATCAGTCTGTGGATGGTAAGCAGTGCTCATGTCTAACTTGGATCCAAAGGAATCTTGTAATGACCTCCAAAAGTTTGATGTAAATCGACTATCCCTGTCTAAAATGATAGAAACTGGTGCTCCATGTCTCGAGACTATTTCCTTGACATAAAGTCTGGCAAGCTGTTCCATGGAATAAGTCTCTCTAATAGGGATGAAATGTGCTGATTTAGTAAGACGATCAACAATTACCCAAATAGCATCGAAACCTCCTGACGTCTTGGGTAGTTTAGTAACAAAGTCCATTGTAATACGCTCCCACTTCCATTGTGGAATTTCTGGTTGTTGAAGTAGTCCTGACGGTTTCTGGTACTCAGCTTTCACTTTAGCACAAGTAAGGCATTTGCTGACGTACGTAGCTATTTCTGCTTTCATGTTCGGCCACCAATACAGCTTTTTGAGATCCTGATACATCTTGTCAGAACCTGGGTGAATAGAGTACTTTGACTTATGTGATTCATGCATGATCAAATCTCGTACTCCACCATAGAGTGGTATCCAACTTCGATCCTTGAAGCATAACACTCCATCTGCTCTCTTAACAAAACCATTCTTGTTTTCTGGCATACCATAAAGTTTCTCCTGTGGCCGATTTTCCTCCTTGAGAGCCTCAATCTGAGCTTCTAAGATTTTTGATGGTAATGGTGAAATAATAGTCATTCCTAATGACCTGACCCTCAAAGGTTTGAGTCGTTCCTTTCTGCTAAGTGCATCTGCTACGACATTTGCTTTTCCTGGGTGATATCGGATTTCACAATCGTAATCACTTAACAATTCTAGCCAACGACGTTGTCTCATGTTGAGTTCCTTCTGATCAAGTATATGCTGTAAGCTCTTGTGGTCGGTAAAAATTACACATTTAGTACCATAAAGGTAGTGTCTCCAAATCTTGAGTGCAAAAACAACAGCACCCAACTCCAAGTCGTGGGTAGTGTAATTCTTCTCGTGTGTCTTAAGCTGTCTAGATGCATAGGCTATCACCTTCTCGTTTTGCATTAGCACAGCTCCAAGCCCTTTATGCGAAGCATCACAATATACCACAAAGTTCTCAATACCTTCTGGTAGTGACAAAATCGGTGCACTACAAAGCTTCTGCTTCAATAACTGAAATGCTGATTCTTGTTTCTCTCCCCACTCGTACTTTTGATTCTTTTGTGTCAGCTTAGTCAGCGACTTCGCTATCTTAGAAAACCCTTCGATAAACCTTCTGTAATATCCTGCAAGTCCTAAGAATTGACGAATTTCTGTAGGAGACTTGGGCGTAGCCCAATCCTTTACTGCCTCAATCTTTGCTGGATCGACTTGTAATCCTTGGCTATCAATGACATGGCCAAGAAATTGAACTCTTTGTATCCAAAAGTCACACTTTGAAAATTTGGCATACAATTGCTCCTTCTTGAGTAGTTCCAATATTGTTCTGAGGTGTGTTTCATGCTCTTCCTTACTCTTGGAATAAATCAGGATATCGTCAATGAATACAATCACATACTTATCAAGATATGGTTTGCACACTTTGTTCATGAGATCCATGAATACCGCAGGTGCATTCGTTAATCCAAAAGGCATCACTTGAAACTCATAATGACCATAACGTGTTCTGAATGCCGTCTTCGGGATATCTTCTTCCCGAACTCTGAGTTGATGGTAACCTGATCTCAAATCAATCTTAGAATAAAAACAGGAACCTTGTAGCTGATCAAACAAGTCATCAATCCTAGGTAGTGGATAACGATTCTTCACCGTTAACTTGTTCAGCTCACGATAGTCTATGCACATTCTGAATGATCCATCCTTCTTCTTCACAAACAAAACCGGTGCTCCCCAAGGCGAGGAACTCGGTCTAATGAATCCTTTGTCTAAAAGCTCTTGTAACTGGTTAGACAATTCTTGCATCTCAGAAGGTGCAAGTCTATATGGTGTTCGTGCAATTGGTGCAGCTCCTGGCACCAACTCAATCTGAGACTCAACTTGACGTGTAGGTGGCAGTCCTGGTAATTCTTCCGAAAAAACTTCTGGAAATTCCTTAACAACAGGCACATCTTCAAGTCGTTTCTCATCCAACTTCTTCTCCGTGATGTGAGCCAAGAATGCATAACAACCCTTCTTTATGTACTTCTCAGTTTTAATGCATGATATGATACTAAGTCTAGTTCCACTTCGCTCCCCGCGAACAACCAAAGTTTCACCTCCATACGAAAGATGAACAACTTTTTCATCACAAATGATCCTTGCACGGTGTCGAGACAACCAATCCATACCGATAACGATGTCAAAACTTCCAAGTTCTACGGGCATAAGGTCTATATTGAATGGGTGATTTAGGAAATTGATGGTGCAACCACGGATAACGGTGTTTGTGTTAACTAAAGACCCATCGGCTAATTCAACAATGTAGGGAATGTCTAAGGTAGTTGGTTCTATGTTAAGTAAAGGTGCAAATGCAATAGAAACAAAACTTCTATCCGCTCCTGAATCAAATAAAATGGATGCATAACGATTATTAACCAGGAACGTACCCGTAACAACATTCGGGTCCTCACGGGCATCTTCTCCTCCCATAACATAAGCCCTTCCTCGAGCTACTCCTCTCTGATTTCCAGCTCTTTGATCATTCTTCTTTGGGCAATTGCTCCTAAAGTGTCCAATTTCTCTGCAGTCAAAACATGTTACTTGTGGTTTCTGATTGCCACCCAAGTTTGGATTCCAGCAATCCTTGGTGTAGTGACCAGCCTTCTTGCAGTTGCCACATAGATCTGGGCAACGTCCTGGATTGTGGTGTTTCTGACACTTATCACACTTGGGTAGTTTTCCAGCATACCCTTTCCCTTCAGTAGGTCATGCAGCATAGGCCCTTGCCACTTCTTGCCTCTTAGGTGCTGGTTGGATGGCATTTCCACCTTGGTTATTATCAAACCTCCTCTTGTTGTTATTGTTGTTATTCTTTTGGTTATTGGGGTAGTTACGGTTTCGGTTATTGTTATAGTTGTTGTTGTTCCGTGTGTTGTTGTAGTTGGTGTTGTTCGAACGGTTATTATTGTTGTTTGCAGCAGACTTTCCTTTCAACACTTGGACCATAAGTTTCTGAGTTATACGAATGGCCTCTTCCATTGTTTGTGGGTTGAAAGACATCACATCCCCTCGGATGCTTTCGGGTAATCCCCCAGTAAAGTTCTCCATCTTTTTCTCAGCGTCCGGAACCATAGTTGGACATAATGTAGCCAACTCCTGAAACTTCCTGATATAAGTCTCAATATCATCTCCTTTAGTTACTAACTGATAGAATTCTGTTTCCAACTTTTGCACCTCAGTACGAGGGCAAAACTTCTTAGTCATCAGCTTTTTGAATTCAGCCCAAGTGAGTTTGTAGGCATTCTCCATACCAATAGGCTGAGCATACGAATTCCACCAAGACATGGCTTCATCCAGCAGCATACCTGTAGCAAACTTTACCTTGTTAACCTCCTGACAACCACACATGAGAAAAACGTTCTCAGTCTTCTCAAACCAGCGGATTAAAGCAACCGCTCCCTCAGTGCCCTTATACTTGATAGGATCACTAATCTTGAAATCCTTCCAAGTACATTCACGCCTAGTAGTGGGTTGAACCACTTCAGTAGTAGGTGGAACCTCAGCAGCCCTAGCAGCAACTTCAGCTCTCTCAGTCTCCAGAGCTTCTGCTATACTATCCCTGACCAACTTGCGGATAGCTGCTTGTGTCATAGCGGGTGTTTCTGATGTAGCCTTTGCTTTCTTTGGCGCCATACTTCTGATAAATAATAATCGACAACAACCATGAGAAAACTATAATAGAAATAGTCATCGTACAAAAATATACGCCCACAACATGTATATATACAACCACAACAAGTATAAATACAACCATGACATGTACGAGTACAACCACAACCTGTAATAATACAACCACGACACATATAGATACAACCACAACAAGTATAAATACGTTAACCATAAAGAGCAACCATGAAAAATCATAAATATAATCACAACACATGAATATAATACATGAAAATTTCGGCCTACATGGACCGGTATATATATATAGCACAACATTTCCAACATAGTAGAGTCGCACTTGATATATTTGTTTGTACAACAACAAAACGACTACAAGTTCTTGAACTACATCCCACACCTCGGGACTAGGAAATAGTAAAAGCTAATACAATACTAGTCTATGTCTATGCTCCTCCAGGTGCTCTAGATGGTCCAGGCTCTCCCCTCAGATGGCGAATCTCACGATCCATCGCAACCACGATCTCCTCCAGATGCTGAACTCGTAACTGAGAAGAAACATCCCTGCGCTCCATCACTGTCAACCTCTCATGGGATACTGCCAACTGGTGTGTCAGCTCTCCCTGAGCCTCCTGTGTAGTCTGAGCTCTATCCCGAATCCCTGGTAGCTCACCTCTAAGCTGGTCAATCAGCTCCTGATGTCCCAACTGTCGTGCCTCAAGCCCATGATATGACACATCGATACTAACTCTACCTAACAGTAAACCCTCGATCTGCTCCTCAGCCGCCTCTAGTCGAGGAGTGATATCCTCATCAACCCTATAGTCCAAACTATCAATCTGATCCTGATGAGCCCCTAGCTGGCCCTCTAATGTAACATCTGCAGGCTCCCTAACAACAGTAGGCTCTCTAGCAGCTGCTGCTCTCGAACACTCCCCTACATGGTATACTGGTGGTGGTTCTGCTGATTCTGACTCTGTAGTAGGGGAATCTGGTGCAGTAAACCTAGCACGCTTCCTAGGTGGCAATAGTGAGGTAGATATGCATGCAGTAGCAGGTATGGCTGGTGGTGGTGTAGGTAACATAGGAATAGTGGGTACCTTAAAGGTAGATGTAATAGGGCAAACACTCTTCCTAGCAACTCTAATGATCTTACTACTAGGAAACATAAGTATAGGTTCTGATGGACTAGTGGTAGCAGGGGATGATGTGTCGGTGGGTGCACGGGTACTCTCGGGTGGTGCAATAGGGGCAACATGAGGAGTAGGAGCCGTCTCATCCTCCTCAAAAGGCTCTGTTTCCTCACCTGATGCCAAGAGTGGCAACACAGGTACAAGAGGAATAGGTGGTGGTGAACGGGCAGTAGAAGACATAGAGCCTTCGACATCGGAATCTGTGATGGTGTACAGTATGACAACATTTGGGTTTGCAGACATGGTTCTGTGATAATCAAGGTGAAATAAAATAAATAACTCGTATAATGAAATCACCTAAAACAATGAACATGCACTTATGATGAAATGATGAGATGCTATGATAATGTGGTTATAGTCTAGGGTCAATGATACATCCTAGTTCTCTATAACCTTAGCTCTGGTACCAATCTGTCACACCCCCAATTTACCTGACTTGCAGCGGAATGGAATGCCTGAGGGTGTAACTGTCATAGCACCATAACAAGGAAATATTGAACGACCTAAAGTGTCGTTTTGAAAACACATCGTTTGACTTATTAAAACATTCAGAGTAAATTACATAGGTCCCAAAAGTCATGAAATGTTTACAGAAATAAGTTTAGACATGTCAAACGTTAATTATACATAAGTGCATGAAAGTGTCAAAGTGAGACGCGTCATCCTAGGTCCTCACTAAAATGACTCCATGCATGCCATGAAGTTTATGCTCTTAGTTACCTGAAAATACATTGCGAAAACGGTCAACACGAATGTTGGTGAATAATCATAGGTTTGTAATTTAAATCGTATGTACATAAACCACAAGTATAAAGTAAACCGACAAAAATGTCAAAATGCTACATTGTCTCTTAAGCTCATGACCCCGAAGCTAGACTTTGTAATGCCCCAACAGAGTGTTTACCAGACACTCACTTGATAAGACATGAAATGCATTCATCCCGTTGGAGCAACCCAAACACGAATGGAGGCGTCACCCTCAATAGATCTATTCACTCACTCTCGCTTAGTACTAAAATTAACGGTCCATGATATTGAAAGGGGACTTGTTATGATATGGTATATAGGCAACTTAAGCAATGTATGGAATTTGTAATACTTGGGCATGTACGAAAGTAATTGATGCAATGTATTCTCCCCCGTGGGATTTGAAATCAAATAAGTAATTGAAAACGGGGCTATGAAAACTCACCTTAAGTGATGATACTTGATATGAAATGAAGTGAACAACAATGATCGGTTAACTGCCGCAACCTAATATGAATGATGAACGATCTAATTTAGATCACCAAATGATGTTATGAATGTCCATGCTCATGTTCCTATACCACTCTACTCTTTGGAAAAACACTTGTGTTATCAAAAATATATAATCCAAGAATTTGGAAAAATATTGCTATTAGAAAAATAAAATAAGCTAGTAGCAATATATATACTTATATATATATCGTATGTTTCCATGTTAGTGTTTAAATACTCGGGTTGTAATCCTTGAAATAACGCCTCGAAATGATAAAAATATACTTGTAATAACTAATACTTCACTAGTTATAAAATTAGGTACTTGGTATTATTTCTAGCTTCTAAAAGTACTACGTAGTTTTAGTGTCAATTTTTATTAAAAGCTGTCAAAATAAAAATGGGTTTAGCCGATATTCAAACGTGAATATCTTTGTCGTTATATGTCCGTTTTACTTGTTCTTTATATCCACGGTTACGTCTTAGTATGTAGTAATATATTTTGGAAAGCTCGGCTCCTCCGGGTTATGTCTAAAGTCTCTTTTTGTCCGACGAAAATCGTCCAACAGCAACTATTTTCCAGAAAAATACTTTTCGTCAACAATCTTGCAAAAATCATAACTTCTTCGTTATAAACTCTTTTTAATCCGTTCTTTCGCCTACGGATTCGTTTTTGAAAGTATTTTCAAAAAAATTTGCCAAAGTTTCCTTGGTGTTTACTGATTTTCCAGAAAATAACAAAATGGGACAGCATGTTTATAAACTTGTTAGAAATCCATTTCAAAGGTTCAAAACTAGTTCCAACTTCAATCAAAACTCTTGCAAACTTCACAAAACTAATCTAATCCTACCATACACCTTCTTAGGGTGCCATGGGTTCCTAATGACTAGAAATCAAGTTAATCTAACAAAGGAACACCTAAATCACAATCTAGGGTTTGTATGTTTCAAAAGTCTTCAAAAATAAAGTGGTATAACTAGTATGAGCATGAAATTAAGCATGATTACCATGAGATATAAGTGTTAATTAGAAGAAAACTTGAAAATAAATTTGTATACTCACTTTGAAATATGAGGTGATTGAATGATTAGAAACCTTGGATTTCTTGTATATTTCTTGTATGATTCTTGATTAGGCAAGTATAATGAACAACTTTGGTGCTTTAACTTTTGTAAAAACTTCACTTGATCATGTATTTTGGGTTTGGTCGTGGGGTGTAAGAGAGGAAGAGGATGAGATAGTTTTCTTTCTTTCTAAAAAGTGTATGAAATGATTTATGGTTTTAGTTTAAGTATGTATTTTAGAGGTTTATTAGTATAATACTAGGAAGTTAAAGCATTAGGTTAAGGGGTGTTCATGTGGCCGGTTATGGTGAGCAAAGGGGGGGGGGGGGGGTAGGGGTACTTGTGATTTAATTAGAAATCTTGTGTAGTTTAGGTGCTAGTTTGTGTTATTTGTTAAAATCGGGTACCGGGTTTAATAGAAATAAATGTTCACGAAGTTAACCGGGACAAAATAAAGTCATAATAATGATAAAAATATGTTGGAAATATGTTGGGTACAATTACTGAGTGATCGGGTGATTATTGTTTAGTTTTCACGAAAACCGTCGTTATATTCATAAGCGTACGTTATAAATAAAATAAATTTCCAAAATACGGGGTAACTGAATGTTATAACTTTTATGATGTTAAAATGGATATAAAAATATGTCGGGACCATTGTGGGAATATTTAGATATATTCGTCGTGTATAAACCGGGTGTTAACGTTTACTATAAATACTTATACGTAAAAACGTTAAATATACTGAATATAGTAATTTGAAAATCCTAAGAGTGGTATAACATGAAAATGCTGTTATGATGATATGCAGACTATCTCCAGTCCGTATGCAGTGTCCTTAGCACTAATGAAATGAATTCGCACCTAAACCAATCCGGTTACGCGAATTTGAATACCCGTAAACTAAATTTACGATGAAATGAGTAATGCAAGTGAATGATGAAAACTTTTCCGGAAATGAATAGTGTTCAGTGAATAGTAAATTTCCCAAAAGTTTCTCAGAATATCAAACTGACCTCGAAAATGATGAATAGTGTTTTGATGAATAGTGATTTATGAATAGTAAAAAGTCGAAGTTTGGGAAAATGACCTGAAATGGTAAATGACCTGTAATGGTGAGTTGTGACACATATTGCTTGGTTTTGCTTATGTGTCGAAATTGAGTTCTCCTATTGGTCCAATTTTTTTTTCCAATGAGAAGGGTTTTGCAAAAATACTCCGAAATGATGTAATTCTTGTATTAAAGTAAATTTAGTAAATATGCGAATTAGTTTTAATACACGTTAAATATTTTTTAAACTAATGTTAGTTTTAAATCTTCATCCATTAGAATATTTTTTTAAATAAGGACTCATGTTACTATATAAAAGTTTAATTTATGCGTACACGGATTTGAAATACGGATAAATTATTACTAACGAGAATATAAATATCAAATGGTAAGCATGAGTTACTGTGATATGAAAATAAATATACGCGATTCTACTTATGACAACGACTCATGAAATTGCTATTTAAAACTTATATATGGATATCCATAAAAACATTTTAAAAACTTTACGGTGCATATTTTAACTTCATCAACGCTCATTAATTATGTGCCACTAAATTCGCATATTTTTTACAACATGATATCAATAGTTAAAGTTAAATAACAATACTAACCTCAAACTCAACATCTCTGTCAGTTAAAAACGTTATACAAAGCTAATTATTAAAAAAAAACAAACAAAAACACATCGGTTAGATAGTCATTCTTTAATATAGAAGATGTTTTCTTTAAATTATAAAAAAAATGCATGCATCATAATCCTTATTTGATAAGAATCACCTCCTAAATAAAAAAAAAAATAGAAAAACTACATAACGAAAATATAAGTAAAAGAAATACCACAATTACAAAACACATTGTAAATTGATTGCACGGGTTTGCAAAACTAAAAGCATATATTACAAACATCTCATGCAAGTCAAGTATCGTCTTGTGATTTTGCTTGAATAATAAAATATAATTTTTAATCCAAAAACATTCTCCTAAAATAATAGGTAGATTAGAACATATATACATATGATTTTTTTATCTTTAGTCCACTAAGTAAAACTATTTGAAACATGTTAAGTGGTTCATTTCTTAATCGATAATAATACATAATCAAATCAAAATTTTAAAAACCGTGTGCGTGCACATATATTAAACTATATAATTAAACGAGATTGCTTTTGTTCAAAAATAAAAACAAGAAACTGAGATTGGGAAAATTACATTTGAATGGTTTATCAATATTGTTTTAAAAACCATGAATAAATAGACATTTTGAGTCTGATTCGGAATATTTATTTTTGGTACACGAGTCAAGGATACAACAACACCAGGAAAGAAAAAGGACAAAAAAAACCTTTTGAGAACTCACACACAGTACAATAAAATCTTAAAAAAAATAAAATAAAATAAAATAAGTGATTGCAAAATTTGAAATTTAAAATCTAACATTTGAAAACTATGCTAGCAAAAGTCAACATTAAAAGTAGCTTGGAATTTCGAAGAGAAAAGAGTTTAAGTAGGAGCAGCTTTAGCACAATGTTTCATATAACCTCTTTAAGGCTTAATTAAAATGAAGTACATAAGTTATAAAAAGATTTGATAAGTACGAATAGATTTAAAATTTTAAAGCAGAAAGCACGATTTAACATACATGGTTTTCAAACAACAAAATTGAACCAAAGTTAAACAACACACACAACACAAACAAAGCGCCGACACACACAAACATGCATGTCAACTACTTTGAGAAAGGTTATTCATCTTCAACCGAAAATTAGAACAAGAAAACATTGCAACTCGGGGCAAACCGTTAATCAGTAAACATCTGTCGCTTCTGTTATGCGTGGGTATCTTGTTATACGTTGCCGCCGTTATGTAACCATGCCAAAATAAAAAAATTGTTATTTGAAATGATTCCTTAATGCTACAAATACAAGTTGTCGAAAGATAGTATTCGCCACAAAACTTTGTTTTAGACTAGACATGGTTGCAGGTGTGCCTTAGCTTTCCGAAGACTATAAATAAAGCTTAAGGCCAAACAATTCCAAATGTGGGTGTCTATTTGCCCGACTTTGTCTTCTCGCATGACCAGCTTTATATGGTGTTGTCTAGAGAGATATCATGTAGAACTATAAAGGTATTAGTGAAATCAGTCAAAGAGTTCGGTTAAGGAAGAGTCTACACCTCAAATGTTGTGTACCCAGAAGTTTTACATGACGAGTAACGTGCATTATTAGTTATTATCTCATAATTGATGTAATGCTTTATTTTCAGTTTCACTAAATGTTATATATATTCTTTGATACATGTTAAGAATTTTTGTTTGAGTTAAATTATCGCATGTTACAACCGTTTGCAATTATAATTTGATTTTTTCTATCTTATATTTTGAACGTTACACGAAAAAATTTACCAGAATATCGCATATCGTTAATTATCTGTCGCTAGAAATTTCCGTTGCTATGCACGGGTACTCGTCTAGTATAATTAAATATTTGAAAATTTTAGTAGATTGCCTTAATTGGCTATTATAAGTAGGAGTATTTTATTCTAACAACGTTAACTACTTTTTAAATTTTTAAGTTGAAAGTGTATGTGTTTTCTCTTCATGAAGAAGACTAGTTATAATACCCGTGCACGCACGGAGTTATGACAAAAAAATTTGTTATATAAATATTGATTATTGCTAGTCTATATATATATATATATATATATATATATATATATATATATATATATATATATATATATATATATATATATATATATGTTAGGTCACCTTTTATGTAAACACAAGTATAAGAATGATAGAAATGAGATGAGAATGAGAGATGGTTGATTAAGACACTATGAGAAATAGAAATGAAAGAGTTTTCTTTAGAATAATGAAATAACCAACAAGTTTACAAGAGACCTAAGCATCCTATTTATAGGGAAGGAGCTAGGGCAACACACCCTCTCCTTCCTTTCATGAAAACGTGGGCTAGGAGGCCCATGGATTACTTTACTTAAGCCTAGTAAACTTAATACATAACATATATGAAAGTAAATAATAACTAAGCAACTTAATATTATTACAAATGACCGAGACTTGATAAAATAGTAAAACTTTGATCCCAACAATCTCCCCCTACGGGTCGGTCATCAAGGTTGCTTGACGTCTTCGTCTTGATCTTTGACTTTCAAAGCTGTAGACGTCTTCTAAATCATTCATCGTTCTTTGTTCTTAGTTGATGTAGTTGTGATCATCTTATTACAAAATGTAATGACCGAGACTTGACTAAATGTAAAAGTATGATCCCAACAATCTCCCCCTAAGGGTCGGTCATCACGGTTGCTTGACGTCTTCATCTTAATCTTTGAATTTCAAGGCTTTAGACGTCTTCAAAATCGTTCATTGTTCTTTGATCTTTGTTGATGAGGTAGTGATCATCTTATGAAGTTATCTGCCATGCGTCACTTCTGCGTCTGTGGTGGTCGTCGGCCATTCCAACATGCTCATACATCTTTGAACTTAGACATTACATGCATGGAGTTCCCTTTATTTCACATAGATCTTTAGTCTTTAAACTTTGTAGATTCTTCTTTTTGGCGTAGAATCTAACTTTGAACATTGTGTTGCTTCGATCTCAGAGGGAGCTTTTGTTGACTTCAAGATGTATGTATGAGCATGCGGAATCAGTCTCCATGGAGATGATATGTCCCTGCAGTTAAACAGTTAGCAATAAAATATTCGGTACTTACAGATAAGGAATTAGAGTTCGTCAACAGCATAGTGTGAAGACTCCTTCTAATCCTTATCAAGGCCGTTTACATGTCAGATACTCCCGAAGGAGTTTACGAGACCTACTAAGTAGCTTAATGACTGGGTGAGTCGCTGGGGATCACTCCACGACTGTAGACCGATAGAAACCACCGTAAACACTAAGCGTAACTCACGAGGAGTTACCGAAGTGACCTGCTGTCAGGGCTGTTTGATGTTGACCCTGGCAGGATTTCCGTTCAATCATTGTGAAATACTTATGTAAATTCTCTTATAAACGTTCTCGGCAGATTGCTAAGATCTGCGAAGGACTCGATAATTTACAGCTGGTGTCCATTGATGTAGAACACCAGTTGTAGAAATACTAAGTGTTCCTAAGAGATCTTTGATGTATCTCGTGGCTCTAGACTCGAAAAGTGCACACTTAGGTTTCCTATGCGGAGACTAGGGAGGGGTCTCCTGCTTCAATATCAACCATCTCTAAGAGATAAGTCGATAGATTACATCGGTTCCCCGTGAGAATGAAACAAGTTCTTTTAAGAGAACTTGAGTGGTTAAGAAGGTTTAGTGCATTGCGTCACTGGGTCCATGACGACTTTACCTTCAATACCGGTGTCGCCTTAGCAACAACCAGTAGCATATGAATTGAACCCGGTGTCTGCCCTAAGGTTGAACAAATGGAGGGCTATTTCTTTTCACTCTTTTCTTTACTTTTCTTTTTAATTCTTCAACTCCTTCTTTCCCTTTTCATTCTTTTCTCCTTTTTTCGTATCATACCTAAGGACTTCTAATTCTAACTATTGGTGATGTCCTTGGGTAGATCCCTCCGGCTCTGGCGGATCATAGGACTGTATTTCCTATCTTAATCACCTTATAACTCCATGATTATCCGACAATAGCCAAAAAACCTTTGATTGAAAATCTCTCAGTGTTTGTGAATATCAAACATTTTGTTTAACACTTTGAGAGTTTTGTGTTTACTTTTGAAGGGCTCCCCCTTCACATGTGCTCATAAGTGTTTAAATAAATTTGCACATGTGGGAGGAGCAAACACTTTTTGAATTGATCCACTTTCAGTGAACATGACCGATTCGAGACACGCTTACATCACTAGTTAGACCAGCTTGAAGTTATTACCCGGCCTGGTCAAATCCACAGAAAGTTTCTCGAAACGGTACATTTCTACTCAAACAAATCCTTTTTGAGACACGCTTACGTGGCTAGTTAAAGAGTTCCATTGTCAGCTTTTAGGTGACAACTAGCTCTAGTAACTAACTTGATGTTATTACCCGTCGAGGAAAAGTCTTTTCGAATTTACTAACTTTAATGTTTCGTCAATTCTTGGGTGAATCTGAGTCTAGCTCGCATGAGGTTTGACATTTAAGCAACATTTAACTTTCATATTTTAATCACTTTCACTTTTCTCCCCCTCAAAAATAGCATATTAGATGTTGTTTTTGATAAACTTTTGATTAAAATATGTTTTTTTGAGTCTTATGGGGAGATTTCAACAAGAACTTTTGGTTTTCAAACGATGAATGTTTCAAGTGCTCCCCCTCAACAAGTGAATACTCATTGAGGTGAAATACTTGCCTTTTGAGTAGAATTATGAAAATCAGAAAATGTTTGATTAATTCTACTCAAAAGTAAGAAGCCTTCGCTTCTTTATATAAGGATTGAGGCACTGATGCGTACCTCAGGGTCCTTTCAATACAAGTGCGGGTTGTACACTGTTATGTGTGCACAAGCCATTGTTTTTAATACAAAATTAGTTTTCTTTTAACAAAATACTCCCCCTCAAATAATGAAGTTTATTCGAGAGATAGTCTTCTTGAGCAGAATATTGAATCGTATTTATAAAATACTTTTTGAAAAATTCGTGAAATGATTCTGCTCAAGGTTTTAGAAAACACAATCAAGTATTATACAACAAAGAATGCTTGAATTTTAAAATTCTTTTACTGTTGAAAGTTGTTTGAGACCCGGAGTCTCTCTTTTGAGTTTTAAGATCTGAAGAAGAGGATTTCCATCTAAAATTGAACCTCAAGGGTTCTTTTTGAAGATTTGTTTTTGTGATGAATGGAAAACTTCCGGTATTTGGAATGCCCAAATCAGAGTCATTCTTTTATCGTAGTCAAAGCATTCCAGATTATGAAAATTTTGAAAAATTTAGAACAACTTTGCTTTGGTCTTCACACTTGCTTTACCGGTGTAAAACAAGAGTGTAGAGTTTGGAAAAAAATTTGTTTCTCACCATTTTGAATCCTTTTACCAGTTTTAGCCTTTTAATACATTTAACCCTTTGCCCTCAAAGTATGTTCCGTGAGAAACATTTTGACAATTGTTGAAGTTTTGACTTTCAATGGGATGACATGTACTTGCACACAGAGAAAATGCATCAGGCATAAACAAGTATGCGGATGAATCAAAAACTCATTCCAAATCTTTGAAAAATGCTCAGAATTCTCAAATTTACGCATAAGATCATAGATTAATTCATTCTTTCACTCGAAATTTCCCAATTATTATCATGGTTTAGAGTTATGATTTGAGACTTTGCACGCATGTTAGCATCAAAATGCAAGAATATTGTACAAACAAACGCCCTAGTAGTAGCAGCAAAGACATCGACATCTTAAACCCTAAATCACTTGATTTCAAACCTATGTTGTATCTAATCGTGCAAACACACCAATCGAGCATTCTTTAGTGTTCTCTAAGGTTGTATGAAATGATTAATTAGACTAAACACATAAAAGAAAATGCCCCGATCGATAATTACTTGAACCCTAGTTTCTGATTATGCCTTTTAGACTGTTGAAAACATTTGAAAATTTTAGGGAACGATTAGATAACAACAATGAAGAAATTAGAAACTCACAATCGAAAAGAAATCGAGGATAAAAAATTGTTAGTCTGATTATGTGTGAAACTTTTGAGAACATTTGTGAAAACATTGATGCGAGCCTGTTTTTTTTTTTTTTTTTTTTTTTTTTTTTTTTTTTTTTATGCAATGTCCTTTTACCTAAGTTTAAGACTTTTGTGAACTTTACTCATTAAAGGTTAACTACTTTACCATTTGAAGTCTAAACATGGTTAAATTGGAATCCTTGCCCAAAAAAAATGAGTTTTTAATCCGAATGATGAAGAAACATTTTATCCTTGGAGAATAATGATTAGGTGTGCAAACTTCATGATTTTGTGAAAAATTTTCTCCCCCTCAAAACATGTTCCATTTTGACAATGTAAAGCAAAATATGTTTTAATGTAGGAACATAGTTTTGAAGATTAGAAGTTTGTACACAGAGAAAGAAGATTCTTTTTGCAGTTTTTGTATTTACTTTATTATAGAATATTTACAAAAAGAGTTTGATGTTTGACTCTCTTAGTTTTTAAGAAAGTTTTGCAAATCATATGGAGTCAAACACCGTATGCCAATATGGTGAACTATATCAACAAACCTTGATGGAGGCAATGCCTTTGTAAACAAGACCGCCAATTGGTATTCAGTTACCACAAACTCTAATTCAATTTTACCCTTCTCAACATGCTCCTTTATGAAATGGTAGCGGAGAGCAATTTGTATGGCCTTGGAATGATGAATGGTGTTGCACGTGATTGCAGAAGCACACTTTGAGTCGCAGTACATTGAGATCTAGTCAAATACATAGCCGTAGTCCGTGAGCTAAGTTCTCATCCAAATGACTTGAGCACCGAAAGCAAACATGGCTACATACTAAGCTTTTGTTGATGACAGTGATGTACAATCCTGCTTCATTGACTGTATCCCTTTGTATCTAAACAAGATTTATTGTGAATCATTGTGCCTTCCGCGTCCAGTTTGTTTTCCAAATCCATTTTGAAGAGTGATGTTGGTAGAACGTATGCATATTAGACGCATCCAAATTGCGGGAAGACGACTCCATTATATCAGGAACGGTTGGAGTCGGTGCAAATGGATTGAAGAAAGTATTTCCATCATAATCTGCAGGTTGTGGTACTGATTGTTGTAATGGATCTTCAGCTGATTGTCTGGAGTTGGAAGTGGTTTGTCCTACTGTTGTTGGAGATTCACTTGGAGGACCGTCTTTCTCAACAGTGGTTGTTGAATATTCTCAGGGTGTGCAGCGGAAATTGGTGAGACTTCTTGAGGACGATTTTCAATTGAATCATCAAACAGTTGAGCAAACAGGGTTTCCAATTCCTTGCGAGAGAGTGACAATGGTTCAGCCGAAGATTCCGAAAAGTTTAGACGGTTGGATACGGGTCCTAAGCTGTTGTGCTAAAAAGCCAATAACATTAAGCTCGGGTCCGAAACTGAATTGTTCCGAAGCCATTCCTGTTATGCCTAAAAAGAAGAAAGAATAGACAAAACAGAGGACATGGATCCCCAAGTGTAATTGGGTTCCGGATGTTAGAAGCATAAAGATGTAGTGTCAATTATCTTCTTGACACTCGGACACACTATATCAATGATTTTCTTTCTCGCCTCAGGGATAGATGTTGTGGATTTCACATTAGTTTTGGTGCAAATGTCTAAAATCTTTCCTGTAGGAATCCACTTAAGACCAATTGATTTGAAAATTCTACCCGTGGGTACCCACCTAGTGTTAGATCTAGGAGATGTTTTCCTTTTAGATGTTGTTGAATGAAATGTAGGAGCATCACTTGGTTGAGAAAACTTACGTCCTATATTGATCCACTTCTTAGGTTTCTGACTTATGACTTTTGATTCAACGGGTTTGTTTGTCTTAGTTGATTGAGCCTTTTCAAGTGAATTTCCTTTTTGAAGATATTTTAAAGCACAAACAACATGATTATTTAAGCAACTACTCTTAGATGCTTGCCAATTCCTATTAGTTTGTTGAGTACTTTTAGGTTTTGGTTTGCTACTACTAGCAGTGTTCTGCACTACAGTGGAAGGCATCACACAAGGTTTTGAACCTAGAATTCCATCCTTTTGAAGTAGCGTCTTTTTTCTAGCCTTTTCTAGATCATAGTTCTTGTACATGTCATATGTGTCATAAGACTCTTTACTTTTAATGCTTGTTTTAGACACTGTTTTCGAACTAATTCTAGATGAGCCAGGCATAATCACGTGTTGAGATTTAGCAGACACCGATGCATTTTCCTTTGGCCAAGAATGTGGAGTGACTGGTTTTGTCAAATTGTTATTCTCAACAACTTGGGAGGCAAACCGAGATTTTGAAAATTTAAGTCTTTCAGATTTAAATGCAGTAGGTTGTCTAACCACTGATTGTTTTCTGTTTGTTTGAGAAGGCGGTTTCCCCAAGATTGATGGTTTTGCAAACTTAGTATCCACACTCTGGCCAGTCAGTCTTCTTAATTTGTTTTGCAATGCAGCATGTGCAAACACCTTTGCTTGAATTTGACCTTTTAAAAACTCGTTTTCTTTAACTAATGTATCCACACGTTTCCTTTGTTCATTCAAAGATTGACCATTGTTGCCAGAATTTAGAGATTCGTTTTGCATTTGGAGTTCAAGTGAGATGCAATGTGCCTCTAGTTTTGAAAAATCTTTATGACACTGGGCAATGGTCTTTTTGAGAAGAAGATTTTCATACTCAAGAGTTTGATTTGATGTTTCAGTCATTAGATTATCATGTAAAGACTCAGAACGTTTGTCAAGACATTGTACGACATCCTGGTCAACCTCTCCTTCATTATTGAAGTTAGGTTGCTCAGATTGTTGTTTCTCATTTGCAGGCATAATATGATCAACAGTAGATTGTACCTCAACCATTTACTCTTTGTCAAAGTTCGGTTCTTTGTCATAGATGGGTATGACATCTTCCTCATCCATCTGTCCTTTGTCAAAGTTGGGCTCTGAGTCATAGAATGGTCTGATCTCTGCACAGTCTGCATCTGTATCATTCCCCAATCTGCTGTTGTCATTCTGCACTTCTGATTTTGTCCCATTGCTATCCATGAAAACCATATTAGGTTCCAATACATCAATTTTATGAACATGCTCTTCTTGAATCTGCAACTTCCTTTTATTAACCCTTTTGTCATACTCTAGTCTCTGAAGTACTCTTTCAACAATTGACTTTTCAATAGCATCCAGGTGTTGGAGCAATATATCTTTGAAGGTTTGAGCCTCAATTCGAGTGTATTCTAAAAAATACTCGCTTACCACTTCACAGTCATAACTGATGAAATGTTGAAACTGTTTCTTGAGCACTCTGAAGGCGGCATTGGATCCACACTCGTGAAATTCTTCAGTTGCAAGTTGCTTTTCAAGTTGATTCACGTTGTCGAACATAGAAGTAGTGAAAATATCAACTTTTTCTCCAAACAGGCCTGGAAATTCCCATTTGAATCCAATCTCGGAACGAGTTTCTGCTAAAAGTCTTTGTTAGAGAGAAGCTTCAGGTGTGAATGAAGTAATCTAAAAGAAGTCATGCATTTCTCAAATGGATCTTTAGAATCATCAGAAGCATTTGTGTCATATACTGGGTCTGTTTCATCCATGTGAAGTACCTGCATGCTTGCCATTACCATCACATCTGTAGAATTGGATTCCAAATCAGCATATTCATCATCAGATGGAATTTCTCCCTTGACACTTTGCAAGACTGCATTGAGATTACCCCCTTCAACTTCCATTTGACTAAGTGTGGCATTGTATTCAACATTATCGTCAGAGAGTGAGGTTGAATCATAATCTTGATCTTCCACATCTGCAATATTTTCCGTATATGCCAAGAATGCCATGCTTGGTTCGATAAGATCTTCTTCATCATTAGCATCTTCCATTGTGTTTAACCATTCAGAACTAGACATCATTACGCCTTTGCCTTTCTCTGTAGATACTTGACTAAGCTTCACTAGATTTTGCAGAAGAGATTGCACATTATTATGTAGTGTAGCAGGATGGTACTGAGGAATGAAGAAAGGCTCAGGTGCATTCGGAGGATTGAAGAAGAGACCATTTGGAGTGTAGATTAATGATCCATGGTCAACAGCTGGAGATGGTGGAGCAGGGAGAATGGTCTTCAGTGGAATCATGCTTAAGCAAGATTCTAGAATATGCTTCATTCTGATGTGATGAAGTTCTTCTTTATGATGCAAAGCTTCAAGATATTTCCACATTTCAAAAGCACTGTCTTGAAAGTCCATATTCATGTAAATTGAATTGGGAAGGGCTAATGACATGGACCATGCAGCCTGATGGTCAGCATCGTACTGAGCGAGTTCAGTAGCATTCAAGTCTGCAGTAGTTTGTAGCCTCATAATCCCTATTGAGTCAGCAAGAATTATCATTTTGTATGGACCATCTTGAATGGAATTAAGCATGAGATCTGCAGCAGGACGATCTGTGAGCCATTGTAGAAATCTCCGTTTCCAAACAGTATACGTTCCTGGTAGCAACATTGGAGGCCTTGATTCATTGCCAAAGAGCAGAACATGATCAATGAGGGAGCTGTGACTTTGTTGTAGATGAAACTGTTGCTGATGATACTGTAGCTGATGATACTGTTGCTGATGAGAATATTGGTGAGGAAGGTAGTTGGAAGAAGATGATTGAGACATTGTAGATGACATTTCTCTCCCCCTTAATTGTTGCGAAATAATCAAAGAAAATGTCACACTCAAGGTCGAAATAGTGATTTCTGGTTTTCCCTCCAAAATAATTTGAAAAAATTTTCTCTCCCAAAATTTGAAAATCACTATGAAATGCAATTTAAAGGTTGCAAGAAAAATTTGAGTTTCAAAAAATTTGCCGCCAAATTTTACCGAAATTTTTTTGAATTTTGGCCTAAAAATTTGAATTTTGAGCCAAAATTTTCACTGTTAAACCAAAATTTGAATTTCGCGTAAAAATTGAACGTTTAGTCTCCTGTAAAAATTAAATTTTACTCAAATTTTACCATTTTTTTTTTTTTTTAGAAATTAAGATTAAGAATATAGTAAGAAGATATTAGAAAGAAAAATTTTTAGAAAGAAACTTGTGTGAACATGGATCTTGTAGAAGGTATAGGTTTAGCCAAATTTCGAAAACTTGACACAAATGAGAGATTGCGAAACTTTGTACTAGCAGTGATTGCGAAAAATTGGTACAAAACTTGTGATTTCGAAAAATTGTGATTTCGAAAAATTGTGATTTCGAAAAAATTATGATTTCGAAAAATTTGACAAAAAATTTCGAAAAATTGTGATTTCGAACAAATGAGTGATTTTCGAAAACACAAAAGTCACCAACACACTTTTCGAAATTATACAATTTCGAAAGTTTACCAAAAGTCGAAGTACTTTTCTTCCTTATACAAGAGAGAAAAGACTGAGTCCACAATTCGTAGGTCGATTTGAAGCACCTTCGTGTGATTTCGAAACTTGGTCAAATTGGTGATTTCGAAATTTTGGCAGATTTTGTTTTTCAAAGAAAGCAATCCAAAAACTCGTTTTTATTTCAAGATTCTTGTACTTTTAGGTATAAAATGATGAGATCTTTAAGAAAGTTGAAAACTTTATAAACTTTTTCAAAACTACAAAAGATTTCGAAAAATAGTACAACAATCCTAAATCGATTTTTGTGACAAAAGTTTGAAACTTCTTTGTTTGTTTTGATTTGTAGAACAAGTTTGTAAGCAAAGATGTGCTAAAAACCAAGAAACAAACAAGAAAGGACAAAAATTTTAACAAAAAATCGATTTGAAAAACAAGTTTAAGATGGAATTCAATGAAAACAACAAAACTACACCTTCTTCCGGCGAATGATACCACTTGTTAGGTCACCTTTTATGTAAACACAAGTATAAGAATGATAGAAATGAGATGAGAATGAGAGATGGTTGATTAAGTCACTATGAGAAATAGAAATGAAAGAGTTTTATTTAGAATAATGAAATAACCAACAAGTTTACAAGAGACCTAAGCATCCTATTTATAGGGAAGGAGCTAGGGCAACACACCCTCTCCTTCCTTTCATGAAAACGTGGGCTAGGAGGCCCATGAATTACTTTACTTAAGCCTAGTAAACTTAATACATAACATATATGAAAGTAAATAATAACTAAGCAACCTAATATTATTACAAATGACCGAGACTTGATAAAATAGTAAAACTTTGATCCCAACAATATATATATATATATATATATATATATATATATATATATATATATATATATATATATATATATATATATATATATATATATATATTAATTTGTTTTGATTTTAGGTGGTAGATAATTACTTAAATAAGTGTTTTAAATGATAAATGTTAAATATTTTTTTTGTAAGATAGTTTCATCTAACATTTCATGTCGTTTTTTCATGTTTGTGTTATTTTTTTATTTTTTTTAAGTAAAGGGCTTGCAAATGGACCAACGATGCAGCAATGACGCATCCTCAGGTGCAGTTTGGCGTCGTCATAGGGCAAAAAAACCCTATGGCGTGTGTTACGCCACTGCATCAGGCACTCAAAGAATTCTTAGGGGATCTTTGAGAGTGTCTTCGCAAAATAAAATTCAATGTAAGAATATTTGTGGACCAAATCTCATCGGCTTTGACCCATAGCCCATACTAAAGAAATTGCTTAAACAAAATGTATTCCACGTAATAGGCAATTCAAACAACCTACCTATTTTTTCGGGGATGAGTAAACTGTAATTTGCTTTTTAGCATCTTTTGAGTCTCTGGGGAAGCCTAAATCTTCTTAGCATTTTTGTTTGTATAAGGCTCTTGCATGCACAACAAAGGTTGCATAAATCTTTCTTTTCATGTCAACACATTATACAACAAAGGTTAAGCAATGACTTGCGCAAATACTAAGTGCGACTTTACATAAATCAAATTATATATATATATATATATATATATATATATATATATATATATATATATATATATATATATATATATATATATATATACATACTAAAGATGGGGAGGAAAATGGGTGCATTTTCGTGCTTCAAAGGGTTGTACGACACAGTTGTTTCTACAGTAACCGGGCTGCTGTAGCATGTTGTACGCTACAGTGGTTTGTACAGTAAACTTTTTTTTTTTTTTTTTTTTTTTTTTTTTTTTTTTTTTTTTTTTTTTAAGTTGTAGCACACAGTGGTTATCCCCCCCCCCCCCCCCACCAACTTTAAGAAACAACCACAACAACAATATAACCCTCCCCCACCACCACCCATGCCTCGGTGGTGGTGGTTCTCGACTGTCTAGCCACAACAACCAAACGGACCCTCGAAATCCAATCTAAACACAAATATATACTCCCCTTCGTCATCAAAACATCAAACAAGCCATAAATATCAAAACCCTCACCGAGTCAAGCGAGTTGACTCGGTGAGTCAACTGAGTTGCGCCAAAACGGGTTGAACGAGAACCAAAAATGAAATCTCACACAAGTTTTGGGTTTAAAAATATTATTAAAACATTTTTATAAAAGATTTTATATTAAAACCGGATTTAAAATAAAAATAAAATTAGGGTTTTGAAAATAATTGAAGAAAATAAAAAGAGAGGGTGCGTGGCACGCGTTTTACCGTCGGAGAGTGATGGAAACCGGCGGTGGTGGCGTATGGTGGTGGTACCGCGGCGGTGGAGGCGCGTGAGGGGTGATACGGGGTGTTTGGGGTCGCGTGAGTGGTATGGGTGTGACGGGGATATCCCGATCTATAAGATTGTACAAGAAAATGAAGTGGCCGAAAAAATATTCCGGCGAGTCGCCGGAAACTGCTGCTGCTCCGGTGGAGGGGCGGCGGCCGGCGGTATCAAAGAGAGAGAGAGAGAGTTGGTGATGAGTGTGTGTGTTTTATATATATTAAATGAGAAAAATGGGTATTAATGGGGTATATATACCAAATAAAAGGTGTAGGGTGGTTTTGGTAATAAAAGAAAGTGTAAGGTAAAGGGAAAAGGGTAGTTAAGGGACCAATGTTCCCAACGTAGTAAACTTCTAACGATATAAGCTCCGGGGTCCAAACGACATAGGAAACGGACTCGAAAAATTACGAAACTTGCACCATTGTTCACAAAATAATTTTTCCAATAAAATCAAGCATAAACTTCAGAGTTTTTTTCAAACTCAAAATAATTCAAATAATTTGGCAAGTGCAATACGATTCGAGTTTTCTAGGTTGTGCTGGGTCAATCAAGGGAAGATTTTGCTCACCAAACATAAGATTGAAGAGTCTATCTTGCAATAGACCCTTTCTTTCTAATACTGTGACAAGCCAATATTAGAAGATCGACGAAGTTTTAAAACCGTAAAACCTATTATTCGCAAAACACAAAACATACAACATAACACATATCTAAACACTCCCGCCGCAACGCGCGGGTTCCCCCACTCGTTTCAACTAAACTGGAACTCCTTTAATTGTTATATTCTTGCATATCAATGCATTCTTATAATCTTATAAACTTATCTCCACTCATTGTAATGTATTTAGGACTTTCTATCTTTAGAAGTCTTAAAAAATTAAGTTAACACACCTTTTATTATTAATAAATATTAAAATAAAATTTAAAAACACATTTATTGCACATTAAATTATGATATTATATATTTAAATTAGATGTCACAATACTAAAGTGTAACTACAAGAATGAATTTAATATGTTTATAGTTAAAATTAATAAACTTTTAAATTTGTATCTTTTATATAATAAAGCAAAACTTCTATTGTTAATTTTCCATTTCAAAAAAATCAATTTATACCTTATTTAGTAATAATTGTATTTTAAAAAAAAATTATTTTCTTATTAGGTAACATTTTATATTTATCTATAACACAAGTATAAATACAAAAAATATAGATAACATACAATTAACACAAGTAGAAGATAAATAAAAAAATATAGATAAGATACAATTAGTAATAGGATTAAAATTTTTAAATAATTATCTTTAATAATAAAAAACTATAATTAAACATCATTAAATTATTTGCTTTTTAATAAATAAAAATATATGAATAAATTTTTTTTTAAAAACTCGCGCGTGTACAGGCATTATAACTAGTATAATAATACGGCATATTAATTCTTCTTAATCTCACAACACAAACACACAATCTTCATAAACTATCACTCATTATAGAAAATCGCTAAATCATTATTCGCCAAAAAAGACGTCAAATCCAAAAATTCGTTAAACAACATTTGCCCTCGACCTTTTTTTCGCGGATACCATGGTAGTAAAGCACTAATTTACTTAAAGTCGCAATTTTTTTTCTTCTTCTTCCTTTTGTGTTTTAAATGTCACATAATGAGTTCTAGAAAGGACATTTTGGACTTTCTTCCCCTGCTATAGCATGGCTAAACGTGGTTCACGGCGAGAGGTTTTAAAAGAATTATTAATACGTGGAGGTAATCGTCAACAAAAAGGCACACATAATCTTTTGGTTACTTTTTCATTGAAAACGAGTGCATTATTTTTATTTGGGTGTCTTTGTTAATATTAATAAACTTTTTTACTAAAATATCATTGATTTTGACTCCTCTTTTAATATAATACTAGCAGGGTCTCCGCGCGATACAGCTACGGGCACCCTGTAATTTAATTTTTACGGCTAATAATATATTTTATTTGTACGTTTTTTGACAATAGTTTTACTAATTAGTTTTTTATAGCAAAAGTTTGATGAATTTTTGCTTAGTTTGTATTATTTTATTTATTATTATTATTATTTTTTTTTTTGTTTAATAGTTTGATTGGTTTTACAATATGTGAACTTATTTTAGTTTATTATGTTCTTTTTGACAATAAATTTACGGATATCAAAAATTTCGTTTAGCTAGTGTCCGTTCGGGCTCAAGCCCGTTTGACCCATTGCCCGTTCGAGCTTGAATATTTGTATAATATGCTTTATTATTTGTATTAGTGATATTTAATGCATGAATTGTGTTTAAGTTGGTTGTACAATATGCTTGATAATTTGTATTTTTTTATGTAAGTGGTGTTTTAATAAGTGCATTAATTATATTTATTGACCAGTTAATTAATTGTATTTAATGTACATAATGATTTATTTATTGTATTTAATCTTAGTATTAATTTTATGTTAAAATTAAATATGAGAAAAAATTCTATAAGTAGCATTAATTGTTGTACTTATAGCTTCTAAACTTGTAAAGATTAATTTTAAGTATTCTAATAATAGTGGACCTTCCTCCATTATAATATAGTATGATATGATGTTGTGGTAAATTATCCGAACGAGATGTATTCACTAGATTGATTAGAAAAGTTAAAAATGCAAATACTTATTCAAAATAAACTTTATGCTTAAGACTTAAATTTATATGCCAAGAAAATGTATTATAGTTAAATTACAAATATATTTAACGCATAAGTTTGTATAACAAATATCATCTGACTAGCGACGGAAACAGGGCGAGTCTCGAGGGTCATGATCAGTTGCAGAACTTGGCCTCTTTTCTTCAAAGGATAGAAAGATGATAATTAAATTGTTTGCTCAAGTATAGTTATATATCAAAGGAATCCGACTGGTTATATGCGAAGCATAATATCATGATATATTTACCGGGATAGAACCCTTTACAAAAAAATATAATATCAATATAGTAGTTTGATAGTGTTCAAAATTGCATATACCGACCCAATCATTCGACTTAACGAATGTTTAAGTATACATAAATATCAAAACAAAATAAAACCAAGCATATGTTGCTATGTTTTTATTTAGAAAAAATACAACGCACAAAATTATAGTCATTAATTAGTAAAGATAAACAATAAGAAAAAAAATAGCAAATCATATATGAAGAACCAATATAAAAATGACTTATTTATGAAAAAAAGTTGAAAGTTATAAGTTATCTTCGCAAACTATTAAAGTGACAAACAGTTCTTTACAACGCCCAAAATTTTCAACCTTAGACTATTCACAATAATTCAAAATTTTGGGAGGGCCGGGACCCTCCTTTGCCTCCATTATATTCCGCCATTGGTCACAATCCACCCATGGATTTTTGCGTGGTATTGTTAGTTCCTGTAAAAAATAAAATAAAAAAATAAAAAAAGAAAAGAAAAGAAAAAAGATTAAATTTTCAGAAACGCACGTGATAAAAAAAGTTGGGTTTATAATCATATTTAATTCTCTTAAATGTACATAGTTATTTTTAGTTCGGGGTTTTCCCTAATTCATGATACTAGTATACATAGTAAAATGATAATATATTAATTTCACTAACTTGTAAATTATATTTAATTAAAGTAATTAACATATTCTAATAATATATGTTAAGTACATTTAAAAAAAAAGGCAAAATTTTTAATTTTGAGGTTTTTTATGTTGTTGCTATTGCATTTAGTCATTGCTCTTCCATCACTTGTTTATTTTAAAATTTTAGTTTACTATATGGACATATAAGAATTTACCCGTGAAATATGATATAAGTACAACTAATAAATATGCATGAGTTTTTTATTATGTATTAATATCTATTAATATTTTATAAAAAAATTTATTTGATGAAAGATTTAACTTTATTTAGCTGATATAGATGTCGAGGTTGAGTTTGATGTTGTTGTTTAACTTTAACTATTGATATCATGTCGTACAAAATATGCGAGTTTAGTAGCACCTAATGAGCGTTGATGAAGTTAAAATACACTATGTATATAAACTTTATATGAGTCGTTGTTATAAGTACAATCGCGTATACTTGATATCATGATGTACAAAATGTGTGAGTTTAGTAGCATATAATGAGCGATGATAAAGTTAAAATATGCTCCGTAAAGTTTTTAACAATGTTTTTTTGGATATCCGTATATAAACTTTTATTTAGCTGACAAAGATGTTGAGCTTGAGGTTGATGTCATTGTTTAACTTTAACTATTGGTATCATGTTGTACAAAATGTGGTAGTTTTGTAGCACATAATGAGCGTTGATAAAGTTAAAATATACTCCGTAAAGTTTTTTAAAAATATTTTTCAGAACATCCGTATATAAACATTAAATTATAATTATATGAGTCGTTGTTATAAGTACAATCGCATATATTTGATATCATGTTGTGCAAAATATGCGAGTGATGAGTGTGTAAATACTCATCATTTTTACCATTTCTGAACTGCCAAAACATATAAAAACACTCAATATTGAACCAAAATAGTGAAAATATCCCAGGAAAGTGTTTTACATGTTTCAAATGCAAAAATATCAAAAACAGATGAAAAACGCACAAAGTTTGCAAAATTGGCAGTTTCAGTCCCTCAACTTTCAAAAGTTGTCAAATCTAGTCCCTGGTTATTCTAAAAACTTGAAAAAGTCACCAAAGGTCCTTTTTAAATCAAAAAGTTACACATTTAGTCCTTTGGTGAAAAGTTTCACAAAATGTCAAGTTTAGTCCCTGAACTTTGAAAATTGTCAAAAATGGTCCCTGGGATATTAAAAACTTTGAGAAAACCAAATTTTGTCCTTGCACTAACCTTTTATGGCAGGATTGGTCCTTAGTGGAAAGTTTGGTGAAAATTACACAAATGGTCCCTGAAGTTTGAAATTTGGCAAAATTAGTCCCTAGTGAAAATTAAACAGAAAAGTCAACAATGGTCCATGTACTATTCACAATTGGCAAAACTCACCCTTGGGAACACTTTGGAAAAATGCCAAAACCCACCCCTTAACTTTCGTTAAATTGCAAAATAGGTCCTTGTGTAAACCATATACCAAACCGGATCCAACACTATTAATAATACTACTCCATAAACCAAACCCAATCCAATACCATCCCTAGCCCACCCATTTCTTTTCACTTGGGCCCAAGACTCACCACAGCCCACCCAAACCCCTTTAATATTATCCAGAGGTCAAATGGTTTGACCTCTCGGTCAAACGACCATCACCCCCACCATCCTTCCCTCCCCCACAATCCCCACTTGCAGGTCCCATCACACCTCCATCAGAAGCCACCGCCCAACCACTACACCTAACTATTACACCACAATTAATGCCACCCCCCCCCCCAAGTTGTAATATCAGTCCAAACTCTCCTACCCAATTTTGGCGCCAAAACTCGATTTAAAGGATGAGATCAAATCAGAGCAAATGAACGGTCTAGATTAAATGGAAAAGGGTCAGAGATGTTCAAGAAACCCTAGGAGAGGGCTATATAAAGCAGAAGAGTGCAAGGAAGACGTGTGTAGTCTTTTGTTCAAAATTTAGTGTCGTATTTTAAATTAAGCTCTATTCTCAGTGTACTTTTCAATTTCAAGCATTGTAGTAGTGTTAGTATTGTAATTTAAACCTTTTGAAGTTATAAAATCACAAGTTTCAATTCTGTCTTTTATCATTGCAATTTACTCATTTCTGAATTATTCAATAAGCTCAAGTGTCAATGGTGTATTGAATTATGGACTGAGAATAGGTCATTTAGGTTCCAAAAAGCTCATTGAAGCTTTAGAGACAACTAAAACTCAGATATACTAGAAGAAAACCAAAAATATAAAAATAGTCAAACTTGGTCAACTGTATATGCTTTTGAGTTATTTTCAGGTACTGAGGAGTATTGAAGAGCAAAGTTGGGATTGGATTGAGCCTATCTAAGGATAGGCTTCTGTGGAGAAGCCCCTTGTTCAAGCTAGGGTATCTTGTAAGCTTTTGCTCATTTAAAAATTCCTTTAAAAACTTAGTTATTGATATTATCTGATTTGCTTGTTGTTGCCTATCTGTGTTTGTTTTTGTTTCTTTGAGTATTGTTGAGTTAAATTATAACCTAATTTACATAACTTGTTTGTTAAAGTTAGTAGTTATTTTAAATCCTAGTTTTATCAGTTAAAATAGTGTTAGTAGCAATTCTGTGTAATTGTTTGGATTCTCTGCTCCTAAGTACTTATTTCAGCTTAAAATATCAGTATAAGCTATTGTGGTTAGATCTCATAAGCTGTATTAGCCCTTATCCTCTTAAACTCAAAAACAGATAGATTTAGGGGTGTTTGGATCTAAGTTATACACTGTGATCAAGGTTGTGTTTGTTGTTAACTTGGGCTTGTACACCTCACCTTAGGTAATATTAGCTCATTGAAACAATAAAATCCAAGTGCTAATTGATTAAAAGTCAAAATCTCACAAATCTACCTCTCACAGTTAACTGTGAGAGTTTTTGGTGTCCAAATCCATCTCATTAGCTAAATAGGTTGTTAATATAGGGTAATATAGCTTAAATATATCTCATAATATCATAATTAATCAGTAGGGGTTAGTATAAATCCAAATAAGTCAACTCTTGTGTTTTACTCACAAAGACAAATTGCCTTATCTCAGATTTTTGCAAAAGTTACAAGATTATTTATGATTTATGTGTTTGGATTGAGGAGCTGAAACTTGTTGTAGTTACACACCACCACCTCAACTTTTGAATCCCACATTGGCTTGATTTTTGTGAATTTATGTGTGGGCTTCACAAGCCCTTGAACTGAGTTGCAGGGAATAAGCATTCCCCTACACCAGCAGACCTCCACCACCACACCACCTTTGGTGGTGGCTGCAACCTAACCCAGTGGGCCCCAGAGGTTCCATTTGGTTTTTCCCAACCCCCTCCTACCGGGGATCATATATTGACCCTTGGTTTGACCTAGTGATCAGTGGACCCCACCTAAATCACCCCCATAAGTTTGTCCCCATTCTGTGTTCATTTTCAGTTTGCTTAAGTGCTTATTTGTTCAATACAGCTTATTTGTGCTTCATGCTTGTTGTTTCTAGCTTATTCAAGTTTTTTTTGCCTGTTTGTACCCATTTCCATCATTGTGGACCCCACCCAAAGTCATTTGTGCTTATTTGTCCATCCAGTCAACATAAGTCAACTGATAAGCAAAAGGGGGTGCATACAGCTTATTTTTAAGTTGTAAAAAAGTTGTTTTCATTAAAAGTCTTTGTTTTTAGATATAAAACAAGTTTGTAAAAGAAAATCCAAGAAAAACCAATTTAATATTAAGTGATAGTTTCTATTTAATTTAATTAAAATTTTATTTTTCATTTTTAGATTTTTATTAAGTACTTAGTATTTTTATATTTTTTTTAATTACCTTATATAATAAAGTAATTTTATTAAATTTTTCAGATTATTATTCTGCCATTTAGTATTTATTAGATTTAATACTAGTTTTCTTAATTATTAACTAATATTAAGTTTTAAATAGCATAGTTAGTTTTTATAAAGCATAACCTAGTTTTTATATTTTTTATAGCTCTTATATTATATATTAGACTTTTAGAAAATATATTTTTAGTTTCTACTGTTCATTTTCCATTTTTCTTATTTTAATTGTTTAAATTAGATTTAAAGTAATTAAAAGGTAATTAATTAGTGGATTAATCTTAAACATAATTTTTAGAAGTTTTTATAATTTTGTAGGATTCTTGTGATGGTTAAATAATTTTATAAATTTTCTTATAATTTTCTAAGTTAATTTAGTATTAATTGTAATTTAAATTAATTTAATCAGTTTAATTAAGTTAAATAGTTCTTAATTAATAAAAAATCTATAAAAAGACAAAAATATTTATTTTTATTTTTTATACTTTCTTCAAGTTCTAATTTAAATTTAGAAATTATTTTTGCAAATTTTTAGTTTAATTTGTAATACTTATAATTATTAGTTAATTTAAATTAGATTTAAATTAGATTTTAAATAGTTTAATTAATTAAATAATATTTAAATAGTAAAATATTCACTTTTATAATTTCATTTTCATTTTCATTATTCTTTTTAATTTTAAGTTTCAAAAGTTTTAAAAGCACCCCCTGTAGTTTGTTAAATACCAAATCCCATTTTTCCAGTCCGTTACGTGATCTTAATTGTGAATTTGTGCATATACTTGTATATCTGATTTTTGTGAGTATTATATCTGTGTACAAATACCAAAATTAACAGTAGCAATATCAATTCCACATCATCTGGGCTACTGACCTCAGTGCCACTCACTCATAAACGATTTCAAACGACACCATTTCAATCTCGCTGGGACTTTAACGACCCGGGGACACACTATACTATCACCGGAGAATTGGAACGAGGCTGTCTTTGACTTGTTGACCTTGGTCAATAATATCTGACTGCTTTGGGACCAATAAAAATTTGGCGCCGCTGCCGGGGAGGTTGTTGCGTGTTTTATAAAATCGTTTTAAGTTTAGTGGTTTTCAAAACCCTCCCTGTACAAATTTCACACAAATTTGTAAAAAATATTTTTTTGTAAAAATATAATCATATCAAAAACGTTCATTAACACTTTTCCTAAAGTGTTAAAAACACCAAAAAAATCAAAAACAACAAAACAAACTGTGAAGTTAAATTACTTCGTTTTCTTTAAGATTACAACCTGAAACAGTTGGTTTAAGGTAAGTTCTGACATTAAATTGCGAACTGAAGAGGAAACATATTCACTTCCTCCCGCCAGCCTGCGAGTAATCTTAAAAGAACGATTTCGGTTAAAGAATCAGTTCCAAAAATATTTCCCAAGTTTTCTGCACACACACCCATAAGCCTAAAGCAGTTTTTCAAATTAATAAATACATAAAATCTTACCACCGCAAACCAAGGCTGAACACCTACCAACTGGGGGTGTGGACATAATAAGTTCCCAAACTTAAGATAAAAACTTGCCTTTATATCCCTGTGAGTGGTGTACCTTTTTTAAAGAAGCCATTCACTTGTAATAATTGGTTTAAGTTCACTGTGGTTTTGCCTCGATCTTGTTTTGAAAAATTGTTTTTAGTGCATGCGCACTCGGTCACAAACAAAACGTAAACATCAGAAAAACGTACCCGAGCTACGTTCTGACACACAAGAACCAAAGACCGAAATGGCCGCTGGGCCACCACCACCTTTACCACCCCTGACCCTCCCAGGGATGTGCCAGCTCCCGATCTCCAAACGATGGAGGAGCTGTGCCAGCCTACCATGCAAGGGCTGGGTGGGCCTATTGCACCACTCACTATTGAGGCTACGGACTTTGGCCTCAAGCACCACATGATCCAACAAGTCCAGAATTCGTGTCAATTTCACGGATTACCGGGTGACGATGCCAATAAGCATCTTGACAAATATCTCACGGTCACCCAAAGCATGAAACAACATGGTGTCACCGATGATGCCCTCAGGCTGTACCTCTTCCCCTATTCTCTCACTCATCATGCCACTGCATGGTTTGACCGACTCCCAAAGAATTCTATTCACACCTTTGATGAAATGGTAACCATGTTTTTAGCAAAATATTTTCCACCTTCCATGGTTACCAAGTTACGAAATGATATCAGCAACTTCCGGCAACGCCCCGATGAGTCTCTTTTTGAAGCTTGGGAGCGTTATAAGCTAGCTATTGATCGGTGCCCTAACCACAATATGTTGCAAGTTACCATCATAGATACCTTCTATAATGGTCTGACATTGAGGCACCGAGACATTCTCAATGCTGCTGCTGGTGGGACCTTTATGAAAAGGCGTCCCGAGGAGTGCTATGACTTAATCGAGAACATGACTGCCCACCATAACTTTTGGGATTCCTCTGTGGAGAGGGATGCGTCATGTAATTCAGTTACTCCTTCATCATCATCTCCTAAAATAATTGCTCTTACCAAAAAGATGGATGATATTTCTACGGCTGTGTTGAGAATGAACCAAACGATGCAAAATCAGGTTCAAAATCAACAGGTGAAAGCCGTGGCCCGAAGTTGTGAAACTTGTGGGGGCCCACATCTTTATTCTGAGTGTCCAGCTACTGCTAGATTTCCTCAAGAGAACGTGTATGCTGCTCACGATTCCTACAATACGGGGGGTAATTCTTACCAACCGCAAGGGGACCGTAATCTCTTAAGCTATCGTTCCAACAATTTTCTCGGACCTCCTGGTTTTAACCAAAATCAAAACCGTAACTCGAATCAGAATTTTAACCAAGGTCAAAACTCAAATTTCCAAAACCCGAATCAAAATCAAGGCCAGTTTAATCAAAACAATTTTCAAAATGGCAAACAAAACCAAGGTTTTCAAGGAAATTTTCAAAGGAACCAAAATCAAGGAAATTACAATCAGGGTAATTTCAATCAGAGAAACACTTTTTAGGGAAACAACAATCAAAATTAAGGGAATTTTCAAAACAATCGTGTTCACAATCCTCCTGTTCAAAATCAAAACGTTGTTCCACCCTCGTCTTCCTCCGATGCTGTGTTTAAACAATTCATGAAAGCACAAGAGGAAACAAATCGGTTATTGCTTAGCACGATCTCTGAGCTTCAGAAGTCTTTAAATGATCGACCCTCGGGCCCGGGTACACTACCGAGCAACACGATCGCTAACCCGAGGGGCGATGTCAAAGCGATCACCACCCGAAGTGGGGCATCTTACAATGGACCCTCGATTCCTTCTACCTCTTCTTCTCCTCCTAAGGTAGCGGAACGTGAGCCTGAGGTTACTACGGACACAGTACTTCATACTAATAACGGAGGTATCAACAACGTCCACCCTCAAGTTGTCCCGGTCCCGGCTCGTAAGCCGAAAGTTGTATTTGATCCCCCTGTGAGTTCTGATGAAATCCCAAAGAATGATCCTAAGCCTTCAATTCCATATCCTTCACGTTTGAATGATCAAAAGAACCGCGAAAAAGCTAACCATCAGATAGAAAAATTTTATCAAATTTTCCAAGAATTACACTTTGATATTAGCTTCGCAGACGCTCTTCTTCTCATGCCTAAGTTTGCTTCGACAATCAAAAATCTGATAAGCAACAAAGAAAAACTTTGTGAAATGGCAAAAACTCCTCTTAATGAGCATTGCTCAGCAGTGCTCTTGAAAAAGCTTCCCGAAAAGCTTGGAGATCCCGGGAAATTTCTCATTCCTTGTATTTTCCCGGGGATGGTTTAATGCTTTGCCTTGGCCGATCTCGGTGCAAGCATTAACCTCATGCCTTACACAGTCTGGAAAAGACTCTCACTTCCTGCTCTCACTCCGACCTGCATGACACTCGAGCTTGCAGACCGTACTATATCCCGTCCTCTCGGCATTGCCGAAGATATCTTCGTGAAAGTAGGAAAGTTCCATTTTTCGGCAGATTTCGTGATTGTTGATTTCGATGCTGACCCAAGAGTTCCTCTCATTCTCGGGAGGGGATTCTTAAGAACGGGTCGTGCTTTAATCGATGTATTCGAAGAAGAAATCACTCTACGTGTCGGTGGCGAAGCCATCACATTCAATCTTGATCAGACTTCAAGATACTCCTCCAACTATGACGCTGAAACGGTTAACCGAATTGATATCATCGATGTTGCGTCTGAGGAGTATTCTCAAGAAGTCCTTGGTTTCTCATCTAGTGGCAGTCTTTCTACTGACCCTATCATTTCCGACCCTTCCCCTTCCCTCACTCCGTTTGAGGGAAGTGACTTCCTTCTGGAAGAGGTCGAGGCTTTTCTTTCTCAAGATAGCTCAATCCCAAGTGGGGTTGATGAAAACTATCTTGACCCGGAGGGGGACATTCTTCTCCTTGAAAGATTGTTAAATGACGATCCTTCACCCTCTCCGTCTCCAAAAATACTTCATAAAGCGGAAGTCAAAAATGTTGAAATAACTGAAGACTTTCCCGAGGTTGAGCTCAAGGACTTGCCTCCTCATCTAGAATATGCATTTCTTGAGGGTGATAATAAATTGCCCGTCATTATTGCTAAAGACTTAAAAGATGAGGAAAAGGCAGCACTCCTGAAGGTTATTAAAGCAAACAAGCAAGCAATTGCTTGGAAACTCTCCGACATTAAGGGCATAAGCCCAGACTTTTGTACACATAAAATCTTAATGGAGGATGACTTTAAGCCAGCGGTGCAACAACAGAGAAGGGTAAATCCAAAAATCCACGAAGTTATCAAACAAGAAGTTCTTAAACTTCTTGATGCGGGATTGATTTATCCTATTTCTGACAGTCCTTGGGTTAGCCCAATTCATTGTGTCCCTAAAAAGGGTGGCATTACCGTTGTCACCAATGAGGATAACGAGTTGATTCCAACTCGTTTGGTCACGGGTTGGCGAGTATGTATTGACTATCGAAAGTTAAATGAAGCCACCCGCAAAGACCATTTTCCTCTCCCTTGCGGGGAATGAATACTACTGCTTCCTCGATGGTTTTTCGGGTTAATTCCAAATCCCCATTGATCCCCAGGATCAAGAGAAGACTACCTTCACATGCCCCTACGGAACTTTTGCTTACAGACGTATGCCTTTCGGCTTATGTAATGCACCAAGCACGTTCCAGAGGTGCATGATGTCTATCTTTTCCGAAATGATCGGAAAAACCATGGAGGTATTCATGGATGACTTTTCAGTCATCAGGGATTCATTCCAGTCTTGCCTCTCCCACTTGGAACAGATGCTTAAACGTTGCAAAGAAACGAATCTAAGTCTCAACTGGGAGAAGAGCCACTTTATGGTCAAGGAGGACATTGTCCTCGGCCATAAAATTTCAAAAAATGGGATTGAGATTGACAGAGTCAAAATTGATGTCATCGCTAAATTACCTCATCCCACCACCGTAAAAGGTGTTAGGAGCTTTTTGGGTCATGTCGGCTTCTACCGTAGGTTTATCCAAGATTTTTCTAAGATTGCCCGGCCTATGACCCATCTCCTCGAGAAGGATGCTCCTTTCATCTTCTCTCCTGAGTGCATCGAAGCTTTCGAAACATTAAAGAAAAAGCTTACCGAGGCACCGATTCTTGTTGCCCCCGATTGGGACCTACCTTTTGAGCTTATGTGCGATGCTAGTGATTTTGCCATAGGTGCGGTCTTGGGGCAACGTAAAGCAAAATACTTCCAGCCTATACACTACGCAAACAAAACTATGACTGAGGCTCAAGGTCATTACACCACCACTGAAAAAGAACTCCTAGCTGTGGTATATGCCTTTGAGAAATTCCGGCCATACTTGATCCTGACCAAATGCGTGGTGTATATGGATCATTCGGCTTTGAAGTACCTATTTGCAAAGCAAGATGCAAAGCCGAGGCTTCTCCATTGGGTTTTCCTCCTTCAGGAATTTGATATCATTATCCGTGATAAAAAAGGAGCTGAGAACCTTGCTGCTGATCATCTCTCACAATTAGAAAACCCTCATCAGGATGTGTTCGAGAAAAAGGAAATAAATGAAACATTTCCTCTCGAAACACTCAATGCGGTTGCTTTTCGTGGTGACTCTACTACCCCATGGTTTGCCGACTTTGCAAATTACCATGCGGGTAACTTCATCGTTAAGGGGTTAACGTCCCAACAGAAAAACAAATTCTTCAAAGACGTTAAACATTATTTCTGGGAAGACCCCTTCCTCTTCAAAATCTATGCCGATCAAATCATCAGGCGATGTGTATACGGACAGGAAGCTGCTGATATTCTCAAGGCTTGCCATGCTGGACCCACCGGGGGCCACCATAGTCCTAACTACACCGCCAAAAAGGTGTTTGATTCCGGTTTCTATTGGCCCACGATCTATAAGGATGCCCACGAGTTAGTCAAAGCCTGTGATGCTTGTCAGCGTCACGGGAATATTTCACAAAAGAACGAAATGCCACAAAATGCTATTCAAGTTTGTGAAATCTTTGACGTCTGGGGCCTTGATTTTATGGGGCCATTCCCATCTTCTCGTGGAAACAAGTATATTCTCGTGGCTGTTGACTATTTGTCAAAATGGGTTGAGGCTAAGGCCTTACCCACTAACGATGCCCGAGTTGTTGTGAAATTCTTGAAATCCCTCTTTGCTCGTTTTGGAACTCCACGTGCCATCATTAGTGATCGCGGTACTCACTTTTGCAATGATCAATTTGCAAAAGTCATGCTTAAATGCGGTGTTACTCATCGTCTTTCTACCGCGTATCACCCCCAAACAAGTGGGCAGGTGGAGGTTTCCAACCGTGGTATAAAACGGATTCTTGAGAGGACAGTAGGTGAAAACCGTGCTTCCTGGTCGGATAAACTAGATGATGCACTATGGGCCTTCCGTACAGCTTACAAAACACCCATTGGGTGTACTCCATACAAGCTTGTATACGGGAAGGCGAGTCATTTACCAATCGAGCTCGAGCACAAAGCCTACTGGACCTTGAAACATGCTAACTACGACCTTCATAAAGCGGGTGATCACCGTAAGGTTCAACTCAATGAATTAAACGAACTTCGTGATCAAGCCTACGAGAACTCTTTGATCTACAAAGAAAAGACAAAGAAGATTCACGACTCTAAGATTAAAAACCGCGTTTTCAACGTCGGTGACAGAGTCCTTCTTTTCAACTCAAGATTAAAGATCTTCTCGGGGAAATTAAAAACCCGATGGACTGGACCATTCACTATTGCTAAAGTATATCCATACGGGACTGTTGAGTTATCTCAACCCGAAGGTCCCAACTTCAAAGTGAATGGTCATCGATTGAAACATTATTTTGGAGAGGACATACCACCCATGGTTGTCCCGGATCTCCAAACTTTCCCCATGGACCAATGAATTCGGGGATCGAGTCAAGCTAGTGACTCGGTGAACAAAAATTAGCAACATATATGGGTTTTCACCTGTATTTCTGACTTCTTTCTACTTTCTACCACCTTAGTGTGGGGGAGTGGCCGTACCCCACCGTTTGAAAAGTAAATATGTATATAAGTCTCATTTCAAAAAAAACAAAATGTGTTATTGTATGTACAGATAAATAAAGCGAAAAATAAAATCGATATTTCCACAGTTAGATTCGAATATTAGCTTTTTCCGTTCAGAGATTCGGCATAATAGCCGGAACTTTGAATATTGAGGACAATATTCAATTCTAGTGTGGGGGGGAAAATTCTTACGAATTTTATCACAAAACTTTCTAAGTACCCTCATTTTTAGGCCTAAATTTTTCAAAAATTTTTCACTTTATTTCAAATTTTTTGTGGTAATCAGTCCGCCAAAGTCTAAATGACAAATGGATTGGCTAGTCCAGGAGCAAACGGCTCTTGGTAAAGACATCTCAAACACCTTGATGGCTTGCAATTTGCCAAAAATTGTATGGTTCCTCAACTCCCCATATCCCATAAAGCAAATGAGTTGGCTAGCCCACAAGATTATGGCTTGTGGTAAAGGCCGTGGAAAATCCATAATTGGTAATCAGCTCACCAAGATGTTGACTTAGTCCATCAAGATGCTGGCTAGTCCAGAAGCAAACGGCTTTTGGTAAAGACTAATCAAATCCGTTTACAGCTGGTGGTTTGCTCAAAATCACACGGTTATCAGGTGTGCCACAGTTCTTACACCTGGCTACTCCAGAAGTGATGGCTTTTGGTAAAGAGAATTTCAAATCCATCAGGTTTTTCTCAAAAGATTGCTAGGGACTAGCAATGTTTTAGTGTGGGGGATTGATGAGTGTGTAAATACTCATCATTTTTACCATTTCTGAACTGCCAAAACATATAAAAACACTCAATATTGAACCAAAATAGTGAAAATATCCTAGGAAAGTGTTTTACATGTTTCAAATGCAAAAATATCAAAAACAGATGAAAAACGCACAAAGTTTGCAAAATTGGCAGTTTCAGTCCCTCAACTTTCAAAAGTTGTCAAATCTAGTCCCTGGTTATTCTAAAAACTTGAAAAAGTCACCAAATGTCCTTTTTAAATCAAAAAGTTACACATTTAGTCCTTTGGTGAAAAGTTTCACAAAATGTCAAGTTTAGTCCCTGAACTTTGAAAATTGTCAAAAATGGTCCCTGGGATATTAAAAACTTTGAGAAAACCAAATTTTGTCCTTGCACTAACCTTTTATGGCAGGATTGGTCCTTGGTGGAAAGTTTGGTGAAAATTACACAAATGGTCCCAGAAGTTTGAAATTTGGCAAAATTAGTGCCTGATGAAAATTAAACGGAAAAGTCAACAATGGTTCATGTACTATTCACAATTGGCAAAACTCACCCTTGGGAACACTTTGGAAAAATTCCAAAACCCACCCCTTAACTTTCGTTAAATTGCAAAATAGGTCCTTGTGTAAACCATAAACCAAACCGGATCCAACACTATTAATAATACTACTCCATAAACCAAACCCAATCCAATACCATCCCTAGCCCACCCATTTCTTTTCACTTGGGCCCAAGACTCACCACAGCCCACCCAAACCCCCTTAATATTATCCAGAGGTCAAATGGTTTGACCTCTCGGTCAAACAAGGTCAAACGACCATCACCCCCACCATCCTTCCCTCCCCCACAATCCCCACTTGCAGGTCCCATCACACCTCCATCAGAAGCCACCGCCCAAACTCTACACCTAACTATCACACCACAATTAATGCCACCCCCCCCCCCCCCCAAGTTGTAATATCAGTCCAAACTCTCCTACCCAATTTTGGCGCCAAAACTCGATTTAAAGGATGAGATCAAATCAGAGCAAATGAACGGTCTAGATTAAATGGGAAAGGGTCAAAGATGTTCAAGAAACCCTAGGAGAGGGCTATATAAAGCAGAAGAGGGCAAGGAAGACGTGTGTAGTCTTTTGTTCAAAATTTAGTGTCGTATTTTAAATTAAGCTCTATTCTCAGTGTACTTTTCAATTTCAAGCATTGTAGTAGTGTTAGTATCGTAATTTAAACCTTTTGAAGTTATAAAATCACAAGTTTCAGTTATGTCTTTTATCATTGCAATTTACTCATTTCTGAATTATTCAATAAGCTCAAGTGTCAATGGTGTATTGAATTATGGACTGAGAATAGGTCATTTAGGTTCCAAAAAGCTCATTGAAGCTTTAGAGACAACTAAAACTCAGATATACTAGAAGAAAACCAAAAATATAAAAATAGTCAAACTTGGTCAACTGTATATGCTTTTGAGTTATTTTCAGGTACTGAGGAGTATTGAAGAGCAAAGTTGGGATTGGATTGAGCCTATCTAAGGATAGGCTTCTGTGGAGAAGCCCCTTGTTCAAGCTAGGGATATCTTGTAAGCTTTTGCTCATTTAAAAATTCCTTTAAAAAGTTAGTTATTGATATTATCTGATTTGCTTGTTGTTGCCTATCTGTGTTTGTTTTTGTTTCTTTGAGTATTGTTGAGTTAAATTATAACCTAATTTACATAACTTGTTTGTTAAAGTTAGTAGTTATTTTAAATCCTAGTTTTATCAGTTAAAATAGTTTTAGTAGCAATTCTGTGTAATTGTTTGGATTCTCTGCTCCTAAGTACTTATTTCAGCTTAAAATATCAGTATAAGCTATTGTGGTTAGATCTCATAAGCTGTATTAGCCCTTATCCTCTTAAACTCAAAAACAAATAGATTTAGGGGTGTTTGGATCTAAGTTATACACTGTGATCAAGGTTGTGTTTGTTGTTAACTTGGGCTTGTACACCTCACCTTAGGTGATATCAGCTCATTGAAACAATAAAATCCAAGTGCTAATTGATTAAAAGTCAAAATCTCACAAATCTACCTCACACAGTTAACTGTGAGAGTTTTTGGTGTCCAAATCCATCTCATTAGCTAAATAGGTTGTTAATATAGGGTAATATAGCTTAAATATATCTCATAATATCATAATTAATCAGTAGGGGTTAGTATAAATCCAAATAAGTCAACTCTTGTGTTTTACTCACAAAGTCAAATTGCCTTATCTCAGATTTTTGCAAAAGTTACAAGATTATTTGTGATTTATGTGTTTGGATTGAGGAGCTGAAACTTGTTGTAGTTACACACCACCACCTCAACTTTTGAATCCCACATTGGCTTGATTTTTGTGAATTTGTGTGTGGGCTTCACAAGCCCTTGAACTGAGTTGCAGGGAATAAGCATTCCCCTGCACAGCAGACCTCCACCACACCACCACCTTTGGTGGTGGCTGCAGCCTAACCCAGTGGGCCCCATAGGTTCCATTTGTTTTTTCCCAACCCCCTCCTACCAGGGATCATATATTGACCCTTGGTTTGACCTAGTGATCAGTGGACCCCACCTAAATCACCCCCATAAGTTTGTCCCCATTCTGTGTTCATTTTCAGTTTGCTTAAGTGCTTATTTGTTCAATACAGCTTATTTGTGTTTCATGCTTGTTGTTTCTAGCTTATTCAAGTTTTTTTTTTGCCTGTTTGTACCCATTTCCATCATTGTGGACCCCACCCAAAGTCATTTGTGCTTATTTGTCCATCTAATCAACTGATAAGCAAAAGGGGGTGCATACAGCTTATTTTTAAGTTGTAAAAAAGTTGTTTTCATTAAAAGTCTTTGTTTTTAGATATAAAACAAGTTTGTAAAAGAAAATCCAAGAAAAACCAATTTAATATTAAGTGATAGTTTCTATTTAATTTAATTTAAATTTTATTTTTCATTTTTAGATTTTTATTAAGTACTTAGTATTTTTATATTTTTATTAATTACCATATATAATAAAGTAATTTTATTAAATTTTTCAGATTTTTATTCTGCCATTTAGTATTTATTAGATTTAATACTATTTTTCTTAATTATTAATTAATATTAAGTTTTAAATAGCATAGTTAGTTTTTATAAAGCATAACCTAGTTTTTATATTTTTTATAGCTCTTATATAATATATTAGACTTTTAGAAAATATATTTTTAGTTTCTACTGTTCATTTTCCATTTTTCTTATTTTAATTGTTTAAATTAGATTTAAAGTAATTAAAAGGTAATTAATTAGTGGATTAATCTTAAACATAATTTTTAGAAGTTTTTATAATTTTTTAGGATTCCTGTGATGGTTAAGTAATTTTATAAATTTTCTTATAATTTTCTAAGTTAATTTCGTATTAATTGTAATTTAAATTAGTTTAATCAGTTTAATTAAGTTAAATAGTTCTTAATTAATAAAAAATCCATAAAAAGACAAAAATATTTATTTTTATTTTTTATACTTTCTTCAAGTTCTAATTTAAATTTAGAATTTTTTTTTGCAAATTTTTAGTTTAATTTGTAATACTTATAATTATTAGTTAATTTAAATTAGATTTTAAATAGTTTAATTAATTAAATAATATTTAAATAGTAAAATATTCACTTTTATAATTTCATTTTCATTTTCATTATTCTTTTTAATTTTAAGTTTCAAAAGTTTCAACAGCACCCCCTGTAGTTTGTTAAATACCAAATCCCATTTTTCTAGTCCGTTACGTGATCTTAATTGTGAATTTGTGCATATACTTGTATATCTGATTTTTGTGAGTATTATATCTGTGTACAAATACCAAAATTAACAGTAGCAATATCAATTCCACATCATCTAGGCTACTGACCTCAGTGCCACTCACTCATAAACTATTTCAAACGACACTATTTCAATCTCGCTGGGACTTTAACGACCCGGGGACATACTATACTATCACCGGAGAATTGGAACGAGGTTGTATTTGACTTGTTGACCTTGGTCAATAATATCTGACTGCTTTGGGACCAATCAGCGAGTTTAGTAGCACATAATGAGTGTTGATGAAGTTAAAATATACTCCGTAAAGTTTTTAAATTTTTTTTTTCTGGATATCTTTATATAAACTTTAAATAATAGTTACATGAGTCGTTGTTATAAGTACAATCGCGTATTTTTGTTTTTATTTCACAGTAACTTGTGCTTAACATTTAATATTTATATTACTGTTAATAATAGTTTAGTCGTTTTTAATATTCAAACCCGTGTACGCATAGATTAAACTTTTAAATAGGATAACATTAGTCCTTATTTAACATATATAGTAAAAAAAATATTTTAATAGATGAAAGTTTAAAACTAATATTTATTTTAAAAATATTTAACGTATATTAAACCTAATTAGTACATTTACAAAATTTTGTAATTTAAATAGATGAAAGTCTCAAGCTAATATTGATACATGTAATTGTAAACAAAGTTCATATTATAAAGTACATTGGGTATAAAGTGTAAGGGGTTATTTGTTTACTTTTTAAAGTTATTAAAAAACATGGAGACTTATAATTTTACACTTAACTTTATATACTATATTTAAAATTCAAACACTAAAGTTTTATTAATTACATCCTTTTTTTAAGTTTTTATTTTCATAAATTTGACACCTATATTTTTATGTGTTTTTTTTTCTCAATCAAATTATCCACCAAATTTATTAAACTTTGACCAAAATAAACTCAATTTTGACTTTTTATTTGCCAATCATATTGCTTTATTTCACCTACTAGTTATAATACCCGTGCACGCACGGGGTTTTGATATAAAACTTTTATTATGTATTTAATATCCAATATATTATCTTAAAATGTATTGAACTTTACATTTGTTCATCTAGTATAACACATGGAACTTTTAGATGGATCATATTTACTTTAGATATTATTGTCCGTTTTTCTTTCTTTTTTTTAAATAATGTATATCAATGACGTATTTAAAGACTTGATACAAAATTATTACGATCCACTGCTTAAATAATCTTCTATTTTCACCCTCGTATCTTCCTTATTTTTTACACCCTTAGTTTTTTTTATTGATGTAAACAAATAGCATAACACGATTTACATTTTGATGATACCATTACAAAATGTACATATTATTTGATTGTAACTTTTTTAAAGTCGTGCGGTCCATTTGATGATCTCTCTGTCAATTATTTGTTAGTCTGTTAAAGTTGTTATGTTTAGGTTCTTGTATAACTAATAGTTTTAGAAATAAGTTTTTTTACAGAAATGAATAGAAGGGGAGTGTTGATGACTCGTTACATAGAGTGATAAGGTCTTATTCGCCAATGGTAATTTGTATAAATTGCCTTGCTGCCATTTTGTTAATCACCACCCAAAAATTGAGTCTCTATTTTAATTTCTTAAACAAAAACAGATAGTGAAGCTTTTGGTAATACTATATTATGTTGTTAGTTATATTGTGGACTATTATATCACGCCTGTATAATATGTTGAGCTATTGTAAGTTGAAAGTGTAGCAATAGCACTAATAAAGTTGACCATTATGAAACAGGTCGGGAAAGTTAAACTATCATTTACAAATATTTACATAAAAAATTATGCTCGATTCAGTATTGACTTGTACAACTTTTTAGACCATATCAGAATAGACCTAATACGTATGCCTACACTGTGGATGTTACAATTTTGAAAATTGTAATATCAATATACAATATATGAAAAATATTAATTATACTTCCAAAAACTCACTAATAACACCTCTTGAAATTAAATTTAGTTTTACAAACTATACTGAACTTCACACCTCACTTTAGATACATCGAGAATGCAACTTCAAGTAAAATGTAAGGCTTTGTGTATTCTTTTGTAGAAGTACCTTTGGCGGAACATCTTTCGACTTATCCCAACGTAACCATCATTTTGCAATGACAGCCTCTATCAATAAAAAAAACACAAAAAAATTAAATTTCAAGCCCTATTTGTTAGATATTGCAATATATGATTCTTGTTTTACACGTTTAGCATTATAACATAGATCATTTAAACTTATTTTGCCCGATGTTGAATGTCGTTTCGCGTGCTCTGGTGCCTTTCCCAAATGCCTCTCCATTAGGAAGAAGGATGTGACTGGTATAACCATACAAAGATGTAGCTCCAGTCCCACAGCCCACACATTAGTATTCCAAGTTAAAACCTGCATTTAACTCATCGTTTACTACCGGTCTATATAAAGTCCAAAATTAACGTAAGGAACATCAATAAAATATTAAAACCCACCCTTTTACAAATGACCTCAAAATAGATGAACTATCATCCAAAAAAAAACCATTAAAATAATCCAATCTCCATAACCCGATCAAAATTAGAACTTAATAAATATTCAAGATTTAAACAAAGAATTAGATCAAACGTGATCAATAATTATGACTTTAGAAATTCAAACCATTTGTTTATAAATTCACAACTTACATCTACATTTAGTTTCTTATTCGATGCCCATTAGTTATGGCTTCTCAAATATTATTAAAGTGTCGAAATGATCAATAAAACACATTAATTAAAATCCAAAATTCAAAATTTACTCCAACAACAAATTAGGGTTTTCAAATAAATAATCAAACCTCAATTCACATATATATATATATATATATATATATATATATATATATATATATATATATATATATATATAGCGTCAACACCATAAAATATGTTGGGAGGGGATGAAATTCATCTTTATTTTAAGGTAATCATAAATCACTTATAGGCATTATCTTTTATGTTTTTGATCAAGAGTATATATTTTTGATTATTAGTGTTGTAACTTATTATATAGGGATATGTGTATATCTTTTTTGTCACATATTCGAACGTGTTTGAATGATTGTTTTGTTAATTTATGTTCCTTTTCTAATATCTATATACAGGTACGTTAAAGATTTTGCTTTGTACCATCACGAAATCCATTGCGCTAAACCCGTTTTCATTCATTGAAGTAAGGTATTTCGTTAAAACCTTTGAATTTAGTGGAAAAAAATTGGACCAATAGGAAATATCGATTTTGACACATAGGCGAAATCGAGCAATATAATTGGCTAATAAAAAGTCAAAATTGAATTGATTTTGGTCAAATTTTTAAAAATTTGGTGGAAAATTTGATTGAGGAAAAAAACACATAAAAATATAGGTGTCAAATTGATGAAAATAAAAACTTAAAAAAAGATGATGTAATTCATAAAACATTAGTGGTTGAATTTTAAATATATTATATGGAGTTAAGTGTAAAATTATAAATCTTCATGTTTTTTTTTTTTTTTTATAACTTTAGATAATAAACAAATAACCCTTTACACTTTATACCCCTACACTTTATAATATGAAATTTGTTTACAATTACATGAGTATTAGTATTGGTTTGAGACTTCCATCCATTAAACTTACAAAATTTTATAAATGTATGAATTAATTTTATTATACGTTAAATACTTTTAAAATAAATATTAGTTTTAAATTTTCATCTATTAAAATATCTTTTACTATGTACGTTAAATATAAATAAGAACTCATGTTATCCTATTTAAAAGTTTAATCTATACGTACACGGGTTTGAATATTAAATACAGTTAAATTATTATTAACGGTAATATAAATATCAGATGGCAAGTATGAGTTACTGTGATATGAAAATAAATATACGCGATTGTACTTATAACGACTCATGTAATTATTATTTAAAGTTTATATACGGATATCCGGAAAAACATTTTTAAAAAACTTTACAGAGTATATTTTAACTTCATCAACGCTCATTATGTGATACTAAACTTGCACATTTTGTACAAAATAATATCAATAGTTAAAGTTAGACAACAACATCAACCTCAACATTAACATCTATATCAGCTAAACAAAGTTAAATCTTTCATCTAATAAAGTTTTTACAAAATATTAATTGATATTAATACATAATGAAAAACTTATGCATACTTATTAGTTGTACTTATATCATAATTTTCACGGTTAAATTCTTATATGTCCATATAGTAAACAAAAAATTTAAATTTGATTTATGTGTAAACCAATGTGATCAAATAACCTTTTACCCAATAACATTATAAAGAGACACACTCAATAATTCAATACAAAATCGATGTCACGGTTATATTTACAATTTCTGCTAACTATTTTTCTTACTTTCGTACATGTTGATGCTTTTTAAAATATATGTAAGATTTTCTGTTTTTAAACGATAATACTATATAATTAATTTTTTTCTGGAAAAACCCCGTGCGTGCACGGGTATTATAACTAGTTTAATCATTATACTTTTGACAATGTGAAGAGTTATTCATGCTACTCTATATCTCGTTTCTGCTGCTGAGCGTTTTTAATGATCTTCGGTATTATATTGCTGCTGTGCTATCGACTTTTGCATCTGATTACATGGTTACCTGGTAACAAATTAATAAGTGAGTCGGTGGATTTGTTTTCATTGATTGGTGAGCAGCTAAAGAAATATTACTCTCGTACTAAATTCATGATGGTTTGTCGTTTATTGGTTGAGGATTTTTAATATCCTCGTACTTATTAAACAATCACATGGGTCGGTAAGGAATATTAATATTCCTATTGGTTGTGAAAAGAGAGTATGGGCTACACATAAAATTCTTTGCTGCTGCTTTAAATTTTTCATATTGCTGCGTTCAAGTTTTGTTTGGTTGAATTAATGGTGGCATCGATCTGATTGGTGATAAGTATATTTGTCGACTGTTGCAATTGGTGGCATTCATCACATGAATTCTGGTCTTTGATGAATATATTATTGTCAGTGGTCAATTATTGATTACAATTTGCAACAAATCTGTTGTCGTGTGCAATTGGAGAAGTAAAATACTGCTCTCGTAAACTACTGCTGCTATGTACAAGGTACTGTAACGAAAGTACTGCTCCATTATATTCAAAGTACTGCTCGCTATGTTCAACGTATTGCTACAAAGAACTACTACAAAGTACTGCTTCAAGGTACTGTTCATGCAAAGTACTGCTGTGTTTAGATGATTTATGGTTCAATATATATGCATGGTTTACGAGCAGTAAGGGGAAATCGAGATGAGTTTGTTAGATTACACACACAGGTTATTAGTTTCACACACACAAGATGGTTAGTTGGTTTATGTTCTTAAAAGTTTTAACAGGCTCGTATTTGTTCTATTGGAATAATTGATTACGAAGAAGATTGTTTATCACTTATTTGAAGGTGAAGTGGAGTTTCTTGGATGAGTGTTCTTATCATACCTTATAGCAAGAGGTAACTTGTTTGTACGTTATTGTTGTGACAAAGACTTGATGAATCTATAAAATTGGTGTATTATCTACAAACTGAAGGTGCTTAATGTCACATTTGCTATGACTTTAAGGAGTTACATTGTAGTGCTCAGTGTCTCATATTAGTTGAGGATTTCGTCAAGAGGTTGCGATCTACTCATATTTTTGGTTCTTGGTATGAGTTTGGAGTCACATGTTTAGTACAAGATATAAGGCACAAGTTTGGGTTATTCTACTTCTTCATCAAATTCGTTATACTTGGTTTTCTTCATCAGTGATCATTACAAAGAGCTTACAGATTTGAAGAATCATGAAGATGGTTAGCACATTGATTTCAGGGGAAGTATTTTATCATGTGTTTTAATCATTTGATGTTCATGCACCACTCAAGGGGAAGTTTCTATTGCTTATATGTTCCCTATTTGTTGATAACAAAAAAGGGAAGAGATGTTGGAAGAGATTTGGAGTGGCACGACATGAATTAAGGGGAAGACAAGATTTGTTTCATTCAGGGAGATTTTTACATCTCAACTTTTCTACTTTGTCAAGGGAAGTTCGTACAAGACCGTGTTTGTTTTGTCATCATTAAATAGGGGAAGATTGTTGGGTTTATTAATTTGATGAGACAAAACAACCAAGAATGAAACAATAGGGACTTAATATGACAAGAAGGAATTCTACAAAAGATGGGGAAGGACTTGCTTGTTAAAGAAGATTTATTATTTAGTCCTTCGTAGTAATTTGTAAACCCTAAAGCTCTACTATATAAAGCTCTACTATTCTCATTGTACTGCTGCTCGTATACTTTCAAAGTACTGCTCACCAAGTTCATTCACTTGTTGGATCGATGTACTCTGACAAACTACTTTGTAGCTTGTAAAGGTTTAATAATATTAAGTAAACTTAACACTATTAATATTGAAATACTGTTTAACCTTGTAAAGTATGCGGAATCTACTAACACAAAGCTTAAGAAGAACCTTTATATTAACCAAACTTTGAACCTGCTTTGTTACACAGATTCACTAACAATCCCTAACTATTTTATCGACTTTGAACAACTCTAAAACTTCTATCGACTAATACCCCTTAAGGCTCTTTATATAGATAACCTAAAGTCGGTTTACAACATATAACTTGAACGATAAGTCATTATACCTAACTAATTCTAGAATATTCGTTCAATATTACACATTAATCCTTTAACTAATATTGCACATAAGTCCTTGTTTCCTTCGAAGTACTTTAAGCATTCTTCAGTAAACAGCAGTACTTTGACTTTTATCTTCAGCAGTACTTTGACTTTATGCAGCAGTACTTGACATACAGAAGTACTTTGATATTTTATATCCCAACAATCCTCCCCTAACTTGAACTCCACTTGCTTGATTTCAAGTTTCTTTGTTATCTTTGATCTTCAAATCTTTAATCATTCAGAAAGATTGTTTCTTTATCTCTTTATCTTCTATCTATCATGTGTCAAAGTACTCTTCATCAGCATCTTGTCTTTCAATAAATCTTCTCAGCAACTCAGCAACATTTTGGTACAGTAATCATCAAATCTTTGAAAGTTTCATACTATTCTCATCACTTCCAGGTGTGTTAACTCCTGTGAGAGGTGAATCATTGAAAATTATGATTTTTTAGCAAATCATCAGCTATTAACGAATTTGATTAGTCTTTACCAATAGCCGTTTGCTTTTGGACTAGTTATAATACCTGTGCACGCACAGGGTTTTTAAAATTTCGTTTTAATTATGTATTATTATCGATTAAGAAATGAACAACTTAACATGTTTCAAATGATTTTATTTGGTAGACTAAAAATATATGTATATGTTATAACCTACCTATTATTTTAAGAGAATGCTTTTGGATTAAAAATTATATTTTATTATTCAAGTAAAATCACATGATAATACTTGACTTGCATGAGATGTTAGTGATATATGCTTTTAGTTTTGCAAACCCGTGCTATCAATTTACGATGTGTTTTGTAATTGTGCTATTTTTTTACTTATATTTTCATTAAAATATGTAGCATATTTAGATAGCTTTGAAGAATGATTCATTTCCTTAATTATGAATAACCATCACATCATTTTTACTAATGTACCTTTTTGTTTGGAAAGTTGTATTTTCATAAGTTTGTGTTATTTACTTCTCATGTTTGATCATAAAATTACCAAATTAACATGGATGCTTACACTATAGCTTCTTTATTACATAAAGAGAAACGAAAAAATATGTAATGGGTAGAACTCAAATTTAATCTTACGTTTATGTATAATGTATAAGAATAATTTTTCTCTAAGCCCGAACTATATAAGGAAATTATTATTACTTGTATAAGTAAATTATAAATGCATGAAAAAATGATAAAAAGTATATTCGCAAGTCTTTTAGGATTGTTTGAATCCTTACCGACTGTTCACTTTAATGCAACTTTCTTTACAATTGGTCTAAATTATCAAGGTAAAAGACACCCATATCTTAGACCGTTGGTTGACACTTATAGTGTTATCAATGATAGCAAACACCTGCTAAGTTTCATTAACTCATTCAAAGACAAATTACACTCCGAAAAGAATTCCTACCATAAAATTCCCTATATTGGCACTAAAACACATATTTGGTACATTAAAATACATTCATGTATTATCTAAATCAGCAACTCAACTAAATTATACATTCATAACTTGAGCAGGCGTAGAAAATTATTCCACGACAATCAAGTGTTGATACTTAATCCTCCTCTAAAAAACACACACAACAAATTGCATTACATTTTAGTTTGTGCGATAAGATTATAAAACTGCAAAAACTACTAATGTGTTGCATTATAGCGAGGATAACAACAAAGTTAGTCATAACATCACATAAGAAAACTTCATATTAGAACTAAAGGGGTGTTTGGTTATGCTTATTAAAGGTGCTTATTGGTTTATTCAATTACCATAACACAATAAGTGTATGATAAAGCTATAAGCTCTTTTTTAGAAGCCTAGTGAAAAACCCCTGAACTCACAACTAATTCTATTATAGCTTAGCGTGTTTATAGTAAAAACACAAATATTAAGTGTATAAGTTTTCAACAAAACATAAAAAAGAGTTACTAAAAGTTGGTGTGTATAACAAAAAAGATAAACCATAAAAAAAAATACTAAATACTATCAGCTAAATAAGGCATAAGCCAAAGTTCTGTTGAGGTCTGTGACAACTGGCAATTTAGGGAGCCATTTTGAAAACCCGCATTACGTTAAAGTTCGTTTATAAATTTTATTTGGAATTTTATTCGTAACGGACTTGTAAGACCTATTTTATGGTTAATTATATTTAATATCGTTATGGGATTTGAGATTTATTTAATGATTCGTTATGGAATTTTATTTGGAGATTTATTTTGAATTCTCACTTGGTATTACGTTGACTCCGGCACTAGGATTACCTAACGAAAATTTTATGACTCAATTTTACGAGTCCGACTATATTTAATTATTTACGGGATGTTTCATGAGATATTAGACGTTTGAAATGAGTTCGGGTTTCGGATCGTGTGTCTTACACTTAACCATTTTTACCCACTCATAATTATTATTATTATTATTATTATTATTATTATTATTATTATTATTATTATTATTATTATTATTATTATTATTATTATTATTATTATTATTATTATTATTATTATTATTATTAAAAACTTTTTTTTAAAAAAAAAGAGTAATATACAAATTGGTCCTTGTGGGTCAATTCACAAACAACACACACAACACCCTCACCTTCCTCACATCTCTCTCTCTTTTCTTGGCTAACCCTAGCCGCCCCACATCCGACCACCACCACAGCCACACCGCCGGCCACCACTCTACACCGCCACCACCAATCAATTCCCCATCACCTACTCTCTTAGATCTACCACTACACGCGCCCATTTACCCCTTTATTTCACCTCGAATCACCACCAAATTCACCACCACTTTCTTGTTTTTCGAAGGTTGTCACGGTTTGAGTATTAAAGATCGAAGGTGAGACGAGTTTCACTCGTATTTTTGATAAAAACGTGACCTAGGGTCACGACTTGAAGATGTTCTCTCGGGTTTATGTATAAAACATGGAATACATTTGGGTTTTAGTTGAAAACGTGTTTCTTAAAAGGTTTGGTATCCGGGTTTGGTGTATTTCTTGATGGTTCGATTGAACCGTGAGTCTAAGACTCACGGCTTGGTTTTAGATCCGAGCTTAGGGCTCGATTTGCTTGCTACTCTTAGTCTTGAGTTGTGGTTTCATGTATTGCTTGCGTTGGGATTTTGGTTCGACTCGAGGAGTCACGGCTTGATGGCCGTATATGGTTGATTGTTGCCGAGACCCTTTGTGGTCGAATGGGCAAGTTGGGTGTGCTCCTTGGAGCCTTATTTGTGACCTTTGATTATTGCTTCGAGCCATTGTGGCTCATGGTTTGTGCCGAGACTCGGGTTTGGCTTGGTAAACCAACCCGAATATAGACCTTGGTTATATTTATTATTTCTTGTTAAATTGTGGTTACTTGATATTGTTTTCGGCATTGGTTGATTTTTGGCCGAATACTTGTGGGTCGAGATCATGTTTGGTCTCGACAATGGATTATTGTATTGAGAAGTTGTTGACGAAAAGTGGTATTGGGGACCGATTGTGAGACGGTCACTTAGAATGACGGAGATAGGTTAGTCGGGTGCCGTAGTCGGACCCTATTGTTGTAGCACGTGGATTGGGAGTGATTTGGACGGAGATGTATTGATTATTATGACTTTTACATATTATTTTGGACTTGGACAATGAGCCGAGAGTCATGACTCGGACATGTGACCATTTCGTATGACTCGATAACTATTTACAATTTAAAACACAAATAATAAAACTCGTAACAATATTATTGGTAATATGAACGTTTATATAAATATATAGATGTGAATAACGTATATATAATTGTATAAATGTGTATATTAATAATAACAAAAATCACGAGTTGTATTATAAATAATACGACTAAATATATTATGCTACGAGAGTAGCGTAATATTATTGGAAGTATTATTAAGAAGAATGAATATTATAAAACGAGAAATTCTCGACGTTAACTAAATATCACATGAAATGTTATTTTATATATATAATGAGAAAAGCTATCGAGTTATGCGGAGTCGTGGCCACTTGAGTCCAGGTAAGTTATTGTTTGTAACTTTTGTGTTGTCACGGATATATGACGATTAATATAAACATTTTCTATAACTAAATAACTTACTTAACCGACAGGTTAAACCGAGTTATTTGGCTATACGAAATGAGTATATTAATGGGCATCGTATCCTACGACGCCCATAGGTTGTGGTATATGTAAAGGATAATAAATTGCTAAATATATATATCGGGAAATCTGGCCAATTTGACGATGTATATAAGGAGTTTATTAAACTACGATATATACCATATAGTATTTGTGTGCTATGTGCTTTAGGATTGGGTGTAATCCTGGAACGGTATGTTACGTAAATAAATATGGGGATTATCAAATCGACGGATTTGATGAACTTCGGCGATTTATTTAAATAAAATATTGGGCTAATATTAGATCTATAGTTTATTTTGTTATTCTTTTATGTGACCTTTTTGGTTTGTTTATGTCGACCCACCACCCGTATGGATACCAAACGTAAATACGCCAAACTAATACGAAATGGATTTTCGGAAAATAAAATGGAATACATCCGGGTTTGGGAATATTTGAATTCGAGGAAATGATTTCTGAACGAGTTGATATTGTTAGGTCATGCCGAGTCCGTAGTTGCCGTCTTGTGAGTTATTATACATCTTACTTCTACCGATTTATTCTTGCTGATTTCTGAACTTGAGGTGAGTCATAGCCCCACTTTTACTCTTGAACTATGTTTTCAACACTTGGGGTGAGAAACGTGCAAATTATTTTATGTGGACTATTATCGCTTCTATATTCTTTCTAAATCTTGCTATGCGTATGGACTAGGATATATTGTCAGCTTTAGTCACATACATTTTATGTGTACTATTCAAGGTTGGCTTATTTGGAATTGTCAGCTTTAGTCACACGGTTTCGTGTGTACTATTCAAGGTTGGCTTATTTAGATACTGTAGTGTGCACCTATAGGTTATTAATACTTCGGAGGTTGTCCGAGTATTTATGGTATGCGGGGGTTACCCGAATATCTATGTTAGGACGGAGGGTATCCGTGTGTTATGTTGGAGCGGAGGGTATCCGCAGACTTTTAGTAAATCCTTAGTCTAGCTAGCAAGCGTTTTACGTATATGTCCACTATATTGTTGATGAATTTAAACCTATGATCTCACCAGCGAAAGCTAACTTTTAGCACGTTTTCTCAGGTAATTAAGTGATGATATGGATGCATGGATTGGAAGGCTCGGCTAAGGCTTCTGGTTTATGGATCTATTTTTCTAAACTTTGATATTAAATTGTGGACCTACTTTTATTTCTTTTGGGCCTGACTCTGAATGGTGTTGGGATGAATGTAAACTTTAAAACCCCATTTTGGTTGTGTTTTTATTATGTTTACTTTATCTCGTTCTATTATGTCTTGTGTTGGATACCAATCCCCGTAGCACCCCGAAAGCTTGTTGAGTCTTCCGCTGTACCAAATTTTGGGGGTGTTACAGATTGGTATCAGAGCCAAGGTTATAGAGAACTAGGTAAATAAACACCTAAACTATAACCGAATTTTTATAGAAAATGATCTTTGACCATTGCCCGCCAGCCCGCCAAGCCGAAGCGTCTTCGATTATTTTGAGGTATTATGAGATATTTGAGATGACTTGAGATTATGGAATATATTGACTTAGTGATAAGATGGCGTTTCGAGGAATTTTATGGTCTAATTGTTTTATAAATGTTTTAGTATTGCGGTATTTGAAATTCTTTATTAAGATTATATGATGGAAATTATATGATGAGGATTTTTGGTATGGTATTTTGAGTTACGATTTAGTTGTTTTGAAACACTTACACCTACCCTATGCCGCTGTCACAGACTATGGCCTCCCATATGCCAGATGTTGTCGAGGATATTCTTACTGCACCGGTATTACCAGCACGGTTCACTATGGCATCTGATGATCCTTACCAGGTTGCCATGCTTTCAGCTACTGTGTCACAGACAGCTTCTACTTCAGCACCGCCTGCTGCATCTACGCAAGGACCCTCATCTTCACAAGGGTTCCCTGGTACATCGAGGCAGCTTACTCTTCATTAGGCTTTGGCTTGTGTGGCCCCACGCTTTGCCCACCGAGCTACGGCACATATGTCGGTACGCCCTACTACATCACCTTTACAGTTTGATGCCCACTCTCTTCTGTCAGAGGCGCCACCCACATCATTGCGTCGTCGTCCTAGATCACCTACCACATCTCCACATGGTTCACCTTTTAGGAGACGACGATTGATGATGTACTCTTCCGATGAGGAGGAGGAGGAGTACGAGGGTGAGGATGAGGCTGATGACCCTCAGGAGGCTGAGCAGGGTGATGATGATGACCCTGAGGAGGAGGATGACCCTCAGGAGGCTGAGCAGGGTGATGATGATGACCCTGAGGAGGAGGACGATCCTCAGGAGGAGGAGATTCCTGATGATGATGATGTGTTAGTGCCACGAGCTCAGGCTGAGGAGCCTGATTAACCTATACATCCGATTGAGCCTGTTTCACCTGACCATCCATTTCTGTTTGATTCACCACCTGGTAGTCCAGTGGCATCGGATGCGTCATCTGAGGTCTCTGCTGAGCAAGCAGAGTTAGGTGAGAGTGGCAAGTTGTGGGCTCAGATTACTGCCCAAGGCGAGGAGATCTCGCGATTATCTGATCGACTTGAGAGAGTTATTGGAGAGTTTATAGCGGATTTGAGAGTTGATATGACTGTTGTTGAGGGCAGGTCAACTGAGATGAGGAGAGTTTTGATGGAGGTTCATGAGCAGATCACGAGTTTACAGCGAGGTTTTATCACAGCTCGAGAGGCCGACCGCAAGTTATAGCAGCGGAACACTGAGCTAGAGAAGGAGGTGGCAGACCTCAGGAGAGACAGCGACACCCATAGTGTGGAGCTAGGATCATTATGGAGAGATCTTGATGGCTTGAGGCAGGAGTTGAGGAGCCTCCGCCAGCAGCGTGGCTAGATGTTTGGGTTATGTTGTCTTGTTGCTTTCTATACCGAGGAGTGTTCGGCTAGAAAAGCTAGTTATCATGTTTTGATGTATTTTTGTTCATTATTCGTCTCTTTTGGAACGATTAGCATGTTTGGTGTTTCCCAGTAGTTGGAACGATGTTGGATCTCTATTGTATGGTTGATGGTTATTAGTATATGATATTATGTGGTTTTTTGGGTATTATGGAAATTGAATCCCTATTCGCTTTATTGATGTTTTATGGTGTATTGTTGATATTCGTTCCATGACTAGGCTTCGTTGAATTTCTACTGTTGAGCATATTGATAAGTTCTATTGGAGACTCATGAACTTGTATGATGTTTCAGATCAATGGCCCCACGACGAAACCCTGTTAGAGCTACCAGAACTGGTCCTGCAGTGACTACCCCTGGTCGCCGAGGACGCCGTCCTACTCGAAATGTTGAAACCCCTACTCCTGACAACCTGGACACTACTAACCGCAACAACAGGAATCAAAATGTTGATGTTCAGGGAGACAATGATCATGTTCCACTTAATGCACCTACTATGGATCAAGCAATGATCAATCAACTTGTGGAGCAAAGAGTTGCTGAACTACTGGCTGAGTCAAATCATTCCAACAATTCTGCTGGAACATTTCCACCTGTTCGTGCTAGTGGATGTCACTACAAGGAGTTCAAGATTTGTGGACCTATTGAGTTTGGTGGAACTGAAGGAGTGGTTGACTTGGTCAGGTGGATTGAGAAGACTGAGTCAGTGTTTAATGTCAGTGGTTGTGCAGAGAATGCGAAGGTAAAGTTTGCTTCTTTTACTTTCAAGGATGAAGCTTTAACTTGGTGGAACAATTACCGAAATTCGGTTGGGAGTGATGTGGCTTATGCTATGACTTGGGAGCAATTTAAGTCTCTGCTGATTCAGACTTATTGCCCAAGGAATGAGGTTAAGAAGCTAGAGATTGAGTTTTGGAATCACAAAGTGAAGGGTACTGATATGGCGACTTACAATCGTCGTTACCGGGAGTTGGCCTTGCTTTGCCCAGATATGGTAAAAACTGAGACTCAAAAGATTGAGCGGTATACCGATGGGTTGCCTGTAGCTACAAGGAATGATGTGATTTCTGCTAGGCCTGCAAACATCCATGAGGCAATCATAATTGCTCAACAACTAATGGATTCGTTGGAATTAGAAGGAGCTGATAAGGATAAGAATAGAAAGAGAAAGAGAGACCATCACTCTAAGGGTAATGATCACCGAAACAAGCGACAAGCTAAGGCTTATGCTATTGGGAATGGAGATAAGAAGAACCAGAACGGTGATGCACCCAAGTGTGGTCGTTGCCACCAGAATCATTCTGGATGGTGTAGTGTGTGCCAGAACTGCTCAAAGAAAGGACACACAGCTAAGGATTGTAGAGCTCGACCTCTTGCTATGGTTCAAGCTGCTCCTGAAATGAGAAATAAGGCAGACGTTACTTGTTATGGGTGATGAGGCGAAAAATGATCCGTTTTTAGGGGGTCATTTAAGCCCGGAATTGAATTTATTTGATCAAATATTGCCCTAAATTGTTCCTTTTGTGATTTTAGGTACTTTGGGAGTGAAATCTGGAAAAGGAAGCAATTCGGACGTTTTTGGAGCATAAAAGTGAAGAAAACGCCAAAGTCTTAATTTTCCATGCTGGGAACAGTAGGTGACGGCGTCAAGAGTAACTCCCTGACGGCGTCAAGAGCAAAATTCCATGACGGTCCAGTACAGATTTGACGGCGTCACGAAGTAGGGCGTCAAGAGTAAAAGTCATGACGGCCTGGAAATGATTATCACATGACGACGTCAAATGTAGATCAAGGCAGTCCGAGAAGAGTTTTGGCGGCGATGTGACGGCGTCACAAGTTTAGTCTTGACGCCGTCAGACCCCTTTTCTTATATATAGTTTTCTAATTTTCACATTAAAAAGAAGAGAAGTTTTGGAGAAACCTTAAGTACAAATTTGGTGCGAATTTTACAAGTTTTTCAAGGGTTCCAAGCCCTTGATACCTAATTACTATTTAAACTATTTAAATTATAAAAACTATTAAATGAACAGTATAAATCACAAGAAAATTTCTAAAATTATCTTATGACTTATAGAAGCTAGGAAAAATATAAAATATAGGTGTTACTATATAAAAACTAATTATGCTATTTAAAACTTATTTATTGATTAATTATTAATAAAACTATTTTTAATTCTAATTAATACTAAAAGACAAAATTAAAATCTGAGAAAATTATTATAATTAATTTAATATATAAGGAAATTAATAAAAATATAAAAACACAACTTTCTTAATTAAAATCTAAAAATGAAAATTAAAATTAAATTAAATTAAATAGAAACTATCACTTACTATTATATTGTTTTTTCTTGATTTTTCTTTTACCAACCTATATTATACATAAATATAACTAACTTTTGTGAAAACAATTATTTTATAACTTATTAATAAGCTAGTTATAAGCTAAAAACCAAAACAGTTGACTTTAGTTGACCAAAGTAGCAAATAAGCTCAAATGAGCTGGTGTGGGACCCACTATGGTTAATTCTGGTTCTAATAAGTACTTTGGACTTGTCTAAGCTTAATTTGGTCAAATAAGCTCAGTAGATAAGCTAATAAGCCATATTAAGCTAATCCAAAACTTAGTTATAGCACAGAATGGGGACAAACTTGATGGGCTTATTTAGGTGGGGTCCACAGGGTACCAGGTCAAACTAAGGGTCAACTTTAAGAGTCTGGTAGGAGGGGGTTGGGAAAAGCTAATTAGGAGGTGTGGGGCCCACTGAGTTGGTCAGAAATCACCACCAAAGTGGTGGTGATGGGACTGTGTATCTGGTTCAGGGCAAGGGTGTTCCCTGCAAGTGACTTTGGACAGGGATGGGGCCCACAACAAAAATCTTAAAAATAAAACACAGATGGGATATTGAAGTTGAAGTGGTAGATTACCAATCCTCAAAAGCACAAAGCCTGAATCACAATACACAAATCTACAAAATTCACCCAATAATTGAGAAAATCTGAGACAATGAAATTTGACTTTTAATAAAACTTTGCTTCTTTGACTTTTGTGAAGTTTCACTGATCACTACTGATTAGATAAGCTATACTAAACCTAGAAAAAGCTAAATTAACCTATATCTAATAATTTAGAACTGATTTGAGGGTTTGTGGAATCAAAAGTCCACACAGTGGACAGATGAGTGATTTTGTTGTGAGTTTTGACTATTTTAACTAATGAGGTACCTTTTTTATGACTGACCTAACTACCTTAGACCTATTATGACCTGAATGAACCAGAAACAACAACTACAACACCCTTTAAGTCAATGGATCCTACTGATCCAAACACACCCTAATATGACAGATTTGATGATTATCAAAGCAATTGAGATATTTAACCTACTACACTGATTACTACCACTAAATTATAATTATATAAGATCAAAAGAACCTGAATCAATCACAACACAAGCTTATAGCTCAGACTTGTCACATATGAGTTTTCCACTGTGAAACTTTTGATTTTTGGAACAAATGAATCCTAAGAACAAGTAACTGATTTTAGTTGATATTATAACTAACAAGTATCTAATAAGCACTTAAGAACACTGATCAAACAGTAACAAACATTATCCAAGTAAAAAGCTTAAAATAGAATTATCACTTACAAAATGGAATTGGGCTGAGATGATTGAACCAAGGACTGTGAATCACCTAACAACTTTCCACAAAGTTTCTAATACCAAAACAATCCAGAATCACACCTTGCTCAGCTTCAATTCTTTCTTCACTCTATTTTTTATTTTCTTTATATTTTATTGATTATTTTTGGTATTTTTCTTTTTATGAACTAAACAGATACTGAAGGTATATAAAAGCTTATTTAAGCTTTGTCAAAGCTTATATGGGCTTATGAGTTAACTTAACAACAACTAACAACACATATGAGCTTTTTGTGATTTTTGGAAGAAAGAAAAATTGCATAATCTGAGATAGCACTTGAAACTTGAAATTGACTTGCATTAAAGATCAAAGTACATTAAATTAACTGATTACAAGCTATTTTGATTGAAATTACAACTGGAATTAAGGATTTCACTACCTACGATTACAATAAACCTAAACTACTCTAATTATTTGGTTCTTCTGCTTCCTTTCCATTTTGTAGCCATTTTCTGAGCTTGTGGGACCCACTGGGGTATTTCCCACCATTCCCCAGCCGTTGATATGGCCTAAGCAATCCCCACCGTTTAAATATCAAACTTGGCGCCAAAGTCTCTTTGGCTACTGTAGATTACGTGTAGCGGGTTTTAAGGGTTTAAATGGGTTTGGAGGGTTGTGGTGAGGTGGTGGGATAGTGGGTGAGAGGTGGCAGGCCAGGTGTAGGGTGGTATTGGTTGCAGAGGTGGAGGGTGGTATTGGGGAAGAAGGCGGTATGTTTGACCGGGTATTGACCCAGGTTTAATAAAAACGCTGGGTGGGCTTGTGTGTTTGGGCCTGCTGGATCATGTAACAAAAAGGTAAGGGTGGGCTTGGTTATTGTTTGGATTGGATTAGTGGTTTTGGGTATTAATATAAAGATAGGGTCCGGTTTGGTTTTAGGTAAATCACAAGGACGACAAATGTAATTTAGGCAATGTTGAGGGTTTGAAATGGTATTTTCCCAAAGTAGTTCAAAGGACCATAATTGCCATAAATAAATAGTACAAGGACATTTTTGATGTTTTTCATATTTTAAATATCCGAGGACTATTTTTGCCAAACTTGCAAAGTTGAGGGACTAATCATGTGAATTCACCAAACTTATCACCAAGGACCATTCCTGCAAAAGATTATTAGTACAAGGACCAAAATTGAATTTCTCAAAGTTTTTAACATCCCAGGGACCATTTATGTCAAATTCCAAAGTACAGGGACTAAACTTGTAATTTTGTGAAACTTTGCACCAAAGGACTAAATATGTAACTTTATGATTAAAAAGGACCTTTGGTTACATTTTCATGCTTTTAGAATAACCAGAGACTAGTTTTGCCAATTTATGAAACTTGAGGGACTGAAACTGCCAATTATGCAAACTTTGTACGTTTTTCCATCTGTTTTTGCATATTTTGCATTTGAAACATATAAAACACACCTTTAAGATATTTTAAGTATTTTGATACATATTTGAGTGTTTTTGTATGTTTTGGCAGCTCAGATTGGTATAAAATGATGAGTATTTAGACACTCATCAATACCTTTCATGTGTAATTGAGATAAGTGTTCTTTTAATTCAATCAATATGTCTATGTGTTGGTTGTCTATATCTTGTTTTTGTCTTAATTCCATCATGCTAGGCTAGATCTATCTTGTGTTTGCTTGGATCTAATGAAACCTAGATGTTAATTATGTGTTGATTACTTGTTTATACTTGTCTTGGATGAATGATTTATATGTTAGGCTTAAGAAAACTGGCAGATCTCCAATTGGTAACATGCTTGAACGTCTTAAGAAACATGAACCGACACGCACTAGGTCTTTATTGGTTGTATTTAATGCATGAGCCACTGTTTATAATCCCTATGGTTGTGCTGGGCATGGTATAGGAGGAGATAAGAGCTCATAGAATTGGGGAGTTAAGTGTGCCACCCCATGAATGGTATTAAGGAATATGATCCGTCATCCATGCAATTATAACAAGTAATTAACGTGTAAAAGATGTCTAGGGAGTAGTGAAATCTAAGTAAACACATTTTCTCCACTTATTGCTCACAACTTTAATATAATTTAGTTTATTTTCATTTCTAGTATTTTATTTTGATTGCATCTTTAGTATTGGGTTAGTTGACTAGCAACTAATTCCGCCCAAATCCTTCAAACCCGAGATTATTAATTGCTTTCTAAAAAAATATAAAATACAAAAATAATCATCCCTCACCTTTAGAACTAGTATTTAGGTTTTCTAATCCTAGCGACACTATTCCTAAGCTGAACGATCAATCCCCCGGTACTTGTCACTATACTATACTACAACGATCAGGTACACTGCCTGGTGGGGGTTGTAAGCTTCTCAAGATCCCTTGAGAGGTAAAGCCTGGTGCGATTCCCACGTATCAAGTTTTTTGCGCCGCATCCCGGGGAATAGTTATTGTCTAGGTTAGAATTTCTTTTTATTAGGTCTACTTGCTAGATTCCTTTCTAGTAAGATTTTATTTTTATTTTTAGGTTCTCTTTAGTCTATCTTATTTCTTTGTGCCTTTGTTCGTAACCACCCGACATCATGGACAACGGGAACATCTTTGAACCCGTCATCCCACCACAACAAAACCCACCACTAGAACCTCTTAGGCCCCGAACCTTAGGAGAGTATACCCGACCTAGCCACCAAGGCTACCGAAACACCATTGAGCTCACCGGAGCCAATGTGACCCCCTTGCAATCCGACACCATCCGGTTGGTGCAAAGCGGATGTGCATTCCATGGACTTCGTTCCGAAGATCCAAACCAACATCTTAAGGACTTCCTCAAAATCGTAGATTCCATAGACCTAGATGTTGCAACTAGAGAGACAACCCGATTACGCCTATTCCAATTCTCTCTACGGGATCAAGCTAGTCAATGGCTTGAGCATTTACCTGCGGGATCCATCACCACATGGGATGATCTCACCACTCGTTTCCTTGCTCAATTTTTCCCACCGGGGAGAACTACTAAGCTTAGAAATGACATCTTGATGTTCCAACAACGTCAAAATGAATCTCTTTAAGAAGCATGGACTCGTTTCAAGGACTTACTCCAAAAAGTCCCTCATCATGGCATAGATCTTTGGCTCCAAGTTCAAATTTTTTATAACCATATCGATCTCTCCACGAGGCGAGCCATTGACCAATCGGCCGGTGGTAAGCTACGTGATCTAAGTGCGGAACAATCATAGGAACTCATAGAAGATCTTGCTCTCTATGACAACGAAAGTTGGAATGATCCCCGTGACTTGAACAAAACTGTCAAGGCAATATCTTTGCCTTCGAACAATTCTAGCACTCCCGATCGTAGGATCATGGAACTTGAGGACCAAGTCAAGTTTCTCATGAAATCTTACGAAGCTCCTAAGCCTTCAAGCCAAGTGAACAAAATCACTTCTTCATGCGAATTATGTAGTGGTCCCCACGACACTCGTGATTGTGTGGAACTCCTCGGAACAGCTTTTGCAGACTACGCATCCACGCGAACCGACGAAGCGGGAGATAAGTGGTACACTTTCAAGCCCGAGCCAAACACTTACGGTGATTCATACAACCCCTCATGGAAAAATCACCCGAACCTTAGGTGGAAACAAAATCAACCCAATTCTTCCAATCCGCCTAATCGTTACCAACCAAACGGTCCACCCTCCAACCGTACTTTCAACAACAATCCTTCTAACAACTATGGTAGTACCAACAATCTTGAAGGATTGATGTCTAAGTTCATGGCATCTCAAGAAGCTCGCATATCTAAGTTTGAAGCCGATTTCAAACAAAAGCAAAGCGAGATGACCACTAGAATTGACGCATTGTTGAAAGTTCTCAATGACCGAGAAATGGGAGCACTTCCAAGCGACACAATCGAAAATCCGAAACTAAACGTTAATTCTATATCTTCAGTTTCGTCACCCACTTCGTGCCCACAATACTACTCGGTTAAATCCACGAGCACGTGTTTCAAACAAAACCAAGTTCTTCAAAAGGACCAATCAAATAAAACACCCAATATAGAGCCGGTCAAAAGCATAGTTGAAACACCTCTTACGCAAGACCTTGACGATGAATTCAAAGAACTTCACCTTGAACGCCCCGTCATTGATGTCTTAGCGCGTGCTCCTTACTATAGTGCCCTCCTAGAAAAATATGAGAAGTGTAAGCTAGGTAAAAATGGGACCGCCTTCGTTCAAAACAAGTTGCCTAAAAAGCTTGATGATTCGGGTATATTTGTTTTGCCTTGTAAGATAGGAAGATCCGAAGCCTTCGACACACTAGACGATTTAGGGTCAAGCCTCAACTTGATTCCTTTATCCTTATTCACCGCTCTTAAGCTAGGAAAGTTAGAGGAAACGGAGGTATTGATAGGGCTAGCGGATGGGAGTATTGCCCACCCGGTTGGAATGATTAAGGATGTAGTTGTTCACGTAGGAAAGTTAACTATATTAGCGAATTTTCACGTCCTAGACATGGTTAGTGACACTACATGCCCATTATTGGTAGGAAGAGGATTTTTAGCAACCGCTAGCACCATGATAGATTGTAAGGAGTCTAAGTTAGCGGTAGGTGAAGGCGATACTTGTTCGGTGTACGATGTAAAGAAGCATAGTTATGATTGTGATGATGAACCGACACCGCATTGGGTAGAGATGAATAGGAGACCGTCTAGATATGGACCTTGGATAGAAAGGAACTTCATAGGACCTCAATGCCCATTTTATCCAGAGAAAGATTTCGTTGAAAAGACACATTCGGTAGAACAACTCATAGCTAGAGATGAAGAGCTAGACCCCTTTGAGGACCCCTTAGTCTTTAGGAAGATGATTGAGTTCTTGAGCGTAATGCCTATCGATATAGAGATGAATAAGTGGAAAAGAGAGCGAGACAAGTGTAAATGGAGGTGGGACAAGCCACCTAAAGAAGGTGACGGATCATGGCATATGAGGATGACTTTATATGATCCAGATGGAGAAAAGTTTGAAAGGTCATACCATACTAAGGAAACCGATAGGAAGTTGAAACCCAAGTTTGATCCCAAAGATGTCCTCAATGAGGAACTCACCCGTATCACGTAGTAACCCATGACCTTGAGTCTAGCTACAAGACTCGTAAATAAAGAAAAGCGCTTCTTGGGAGGCAACCCATGTTTTGTGTAATTTTATTTTTGTTTGTTTGATATTTGCTTCCGTATGCATGCTTAATTTTTATTGTTGGTAGATCATGTTTCTAAACTAAATAATGGAAATACTTTACTTTGTTGTTTTGGCCTAGTCTTAACTCCACCTAAAGGTATTTTTGCAAAAGATAAGTGTAAGGGGAAACCCCAAATATGTTTTCAAGAAACAAACCGATCATGATTCTCCACAATATTAAATGAACATGTATATTCGTATTTGTTAGAGTCAAATGCTTGTATTGAGTCATAATGAAGTTTTGCAGGATTTTCCAGGAAGTAGGACCAAGTCTTTCCAGAAATTTTCCGGAAACTTAACATAAGAATTTCTGCAGGTCACTTCTGACGGCGTCAAGAGTTTACTCTTGACGGCGTCCAGTGTAAAAATCTGGAAATTTTACCAGTTTTGTTTTTCTAACGGAGTCTTATGGTTTTTGTGAATTATTAAGTTCTATAATCTCCAGGAGATCTGCAAACTTCATTCCACAAGCATTATATCTTATCTTGTTTTCTAGGATTTAGTAACTTATATAGGATGCCGCCGATTTTACGCGAGGTTGTCTTGTCTATTTTATCAGGTTTTACAGGTTATGTATGACAAGAAGATGATTTATATTCTGGAAGGGAAGCTTTGATTGTTCATTTTCTTGGAGAAAGATTTAACCTGGCCACCTCATTATCCATACCGAGCGAATCAGGGGAGTATCTGATTTCATTCTCTTTACTTTTTCACTTTTACATTCTTTACTTGAACATTGGGGACAATGTTCATCTCAAGTGTAAGGGGAGGGTAAAAAGATGATACCTTACATATGCACTTCCGCTTGAGTTTGTTTTGTTCAATAGTAGATGTGTAATAAAACTATGAGAAATACTTGTTAGTGCAATTTTAGCGCCAAATTTAAATTTTTTTACAATATTTAGGAGTGAAACTTTAGCCATAGCAAGCGTCTCATGGATAGGAGATTGTATGACTAGCACATAACCATACTTTCAGAAAAATTTTCCACCCAAATATGTGAGGTTCGCCTTTAGATTTGATAGGAAAAGCATTTACTATTAGTGCTTATGAGTGTACCGGTAGCATTTAGATTCTAGAACTTGCGTTAGTGATGCATCCCGAGACCGCTAGTGAGACTACATTCGTGTGGTAGGATTTACTACATGATAAGAGGCATTAGGATTACCCTTGTGTTAAACCCGTATCATAATTACTTGACCATTTAAGTCATATTACTTGGCTAGTTAAGTCAACTAATTTTTCCCACACCCTTGGCGTTGTACTCATTTTTAGTACACGATACCCCTAGTACACCCCTCCGAGCCTATCTTTTCGTTTCTAACTTTAAGCATTTTACTTAAAGAAAGAATTTGTTACACCCCACTTAAATGTACACCCAAATCGCCTTAGCCTTTCGTGTATGCGCTCATTTTTAGTGCATTATTGTTATTTGTTAAACCCTAAGTTAACTATCTAATTGATTACATGGTTGCTAAGTCGAGTCATATCCTTGTACATATTGTTTTGGGACGATTGGGACTCATGAACTATGTAAAGATTCAAGTGTAAGGGGAATATTCATTCCCTATGATGTATTATTTTGGATGGTAGGGTAAGAGTGTATGCAAAAAAAAAAAAAAAAAAAAAAAAAAAAAAAAAAAAAAATCGAAAAAATCAAGAAAAAGAAAAAAAAAAATCGAAAAAATCAAGAAAAAGAAAAAAAAAAAAAAAAAAAAAGAGAAAAAAACATACGGACTACCATCCCTTTTTATTCTATTGTTTATTTTATGTTTTTGTGTTGGGGATTGATGAGTGTGTAAATACTCATCATTTTTATCGTATCTGAACTGCCAAAACGTCCAAAAATACTCAGTAATGCATCAAAATACTAAAAATATTCCAAAATTGTGTTTTATACGTTTTAGATGCAAAATGTTTAAAAACAAATGAAAAACGAGTAAAGTTTGCACAATTGACAGTTTCAGTCCCTCAAGTTTTAGAAATTTACAAAATTAGTCCCTGAGCGTTTTTACGAAAGAAAAGTCAACCCAAGGCATGGAAAAGTCAAAAATTATAAAAAAACGACACTTGGGTAAAAAGTTTGAGAATTTACACTTTTAGTCCCCGGATTTTGAAAATTGACATAAATGGTCCCCGGGAATTTCAAAAGTTAAAAAATTGCAAAAAATGGCCCTTGGATAAATAAAAGTTGGCAAGTTTGGTCCCTATAATAAATTTTGGAAAGAAACACAACAGGTCCCTAAACTTTGGTATTATTACAAAATCAGTCCTTGTGGTTTCTTTGCTAACTAAACAAACGGACCCTTAATTGATTTAACCAAAACCAAAAACAAACCCAAAACACAAATCCAATACCTATACACCACTGATCCACTTCCCTAGCCCACTCCTACATCACCTTGGCCCATGTATCTCACAAGCCCACACCACTCCCACCTTTTTATTACCCCGTAATAATACTACTCCAACCATTTGACCCTTTGACCCAACCTTTGACCCAGTCAACTCCACCTCCTTCCAACTCACCTCCCACTACCTGCTACAAACCAAAAACAACCATCATCACCCTAAAACCTCTCAATACCTCTGTCACACTCAACCTTATCCCTCCAATTGCTCAAAACAACAACAAAACAACAAAATAATACCCCCTGCCAAGAAGCTAAGATCCAAACTGCTACTTGCCCTTTTTCCCGCCAAAAAACTTAAACGGCTGGGATCAACATAACTAATCCAATGGCTAAAAAATGAAGTGGGAAAGAAGCCAAGGGACCCCCTGAAGCTTTTAAATGAAGAAAGAGTCCAAGAGAGGGGAGAGTTAGTTTTTTAGTAGTTGTAGGTTTAATTTTCATTGTCAATTTAAATGTAGTTTTCTGTTTTCCAATGCACCTTTTAGCTTTCAATTGTACTCCTTATAGATTTAAATGTAACAAGAATTTGATTCAACTCAGTATTCCAGTTCAAGTTTTTATTTCCCATTGCAATTTTCATTTAAGAAATTTATTTCTTCTGTTATGTTAAGAAATGCTTGTTTAGTAGCAATTGTGGTTCACATAAACCTTTAATACATTTTCATAAGCTCAGCAGATTCAAAATTAGATTTTAGCTCAAAAGACTCACATAGTCAACAAAAGTCAAATTGGGGTATATGATGATTCTGGGTAATGGATTGGTGATTTATGGTTATGTTTAGTCTATCTGAGAGATAGGCTTTGGTTTTATTGCTCATCCCTATTTCAGTTAGGGAATTCTCTTTGTAAGTTTCATTTACTTTTCCTAGTTTTTTTTTTTTTTTATTATTTAAACTGCTTATTGTTTAATCGTTGGTTATAGTTGCATTTCTATTTGTTTCACTGCTTCCTTGGATGCATTTGGTTATATTATTGCTCATTAGTTGGTTTACAAGTGCTTGTGTTGACTATTATTCTTATTGCATTCTCATTAGTCAATATAGCATAAACTAATCTAGTTTAGTGTAGAGCTTTCTGTTGCATAATTTTAGCTTATTTATTCTTAAAATAGCATGTGAGATCATACTGCATAAGTAAAATAGTGTATACCTCTTAACCCTTTCAAAATCATAAACAGATTAGTGTATAAGGGGGTGTTTGGTTGTGCACTGTTCTGTTGGTATAAGCCATCACTTGGCTTGTTTTTCTGCACCATCAGTATTGTTAGGTCATATTAGGTCTAGGTATGCCAACTAGATTGGACTTTTAGCTTAGAAAGTCAAATCATCACATATGATGCTTAATCTGTTTAACTGTTTGGAGATTTTGACCCAAAACCCACAATTTCATTGCATAATCTGTCATGATAGCCTAGGATAGTTGTATCTTAGCTTAACATAACACATTTCATCAGTAGTGATCACCCAAAGTTGGAAAAAGTCAAATAAGCAAGTTTTTACAAAAGTTAAATGCATGATTTCAGATTTTCCTTAAACTAGCAAGATTTATTGTGATTTTTAGGATTTGTATTAGGCTTTGAAATTTGTTCTAGTGTTAATCTATCAGTTGAACTTTTGATTTCCATAGTTTTTGTAATTTTAAGAATTTTATTTTTGGACAAATTTGCCCTTGGAACACACTTGCAGGGGGCATCACTCCCCTGCATCAGCAGACACCAACCCACCACCACCACTTGGTGGTGGTTTTCTGGCCACCATGGTGGTCCCACAACCCCAAACTTAGGTTCATTCAACCCTCCCCCTGGTGGGCTTCCTATGTTGACCATTGGTTTGACCCCTAACCCTGTGGACCCCACTTGAATCAAGCACAAAAAGCTGTCCCATTTTCAGTTGTGTTCCAAGATTATAAGTGCTTTTTATTGGCTTAAATGCTTAATTTGTGGTCACCTATTGCTTATTCTGGTTCAAACAAGTTTCCTCAACTTATTTAGACCTAATTCAACCATAGTGGGCCCCACACAAGCTGGTTCAAGCTACTTTCTAGTTTTGGTCAATGAAAGTCAACTGTCAAGGTTTTTGCTTTCCATTGTGCTTATTTTTCATTTATAAAAAAACTTGTTTTCACAAAAGTTGTTAGTTTTTAAGTGTAAAATAGGTTGGTAAAAGAAAAATTCCAGAAAAACAATTTATTTTTTAAGTGATAGTTTCTATTTAATGTAATTTAATTTTAATTTTCATTTTTTAAATTTTTATTAAGTACTTAGCTTTTTTATATTTTTCTTAAATTCCTCTTATATTAAAGTATTTATAATAATTTTCTCAGATTTTTATTTTATTATTTAGTATTTATTAGAATTAATCTTAGTTTTATTAATTATTAATTAATAATTAGTTTAAAATAGCATAATTAGTTTTTATTAAGTAAAACCTAGTTTTTATATTTTTTATAGCTTTTATATGTTATAAAATAATTTTAAAAATTTTATTAGAATTTTTACTGTTCATTTAGTATTTTTCTTAATTTAAGATAGTTTAATTAGGTAATTAGTATTTAATTAGTAATTAATTAATAGAAAATTCAAAAAAAGACAAAAATACATATTTTTATTTTTAAAACTTATTTTTAGTTATTTTATAATTTAAGAAATTTTATTTTCATTTTTCTAGTGTTTAAATAATATTGTATTATATTTAAGTTGTTTAAATATTAATAATTAGTAATAATTAGTATTTAATTAATATTAAATAATTAAATAGAGTAAAAATTTATTTTCTTTTTCTAAAAATTTTATTTTATCTTTTAGTTTGTAAAAAAGTCATTTTCACCCCCTGGGGGTTTTCAGATTTCCGTTTTCACTTTTTATTTTGTACGTTTACGTTTTATTTAAACGTGAACGTACGCGTTTTAAGTTTTAAACGTTTCTGGTTTTTCTTAGCTTCCAGTCTTATTCATATAGCTTGTTTAAGCTACTTCATTGTAGATTCCTTAGTTCAAATCATTCACAAACCCTTTCCGTCCAAATTCACCCGATCACGAAACCGTTTGATAACCATCCACACCTCGTCGGGACATAACGACCCGGGGAAACCACTATATTCCGCGGAGATTGACTCTAGGCAGTTTGACCTGGTTGACCATCACCTGGTCACTTTAGGTTGACCGTTTGGAGCCAATCAAAATTTGGTGCCGCTGCCGGGGAGGTTGTGCGCGTATTCTACACGGTTTTACAGATTAGTGAATCTGGATATACACTCATTGTATATTTACCATCCTTTGTTCATATTTTCTCATTTTAAAAAACAAAACGGTTCCTGAAAACATTTTAAAATTAGTTTTCAATGAACACAAAAAACACAAAAAAATTTTCTTTCTTATAAAATGTTTATCAAAAAATCCCAAAAATATCCATCTTTACCCTCCTACCTTTTTGATTCTTCATCACTTTACCCTCTATCCTTTTGATTCTACCTTCTTCCACTTGTCCCATAATTGATTCTAATGGCATCTCTCGATGACGATTTCTTTGAACAAAGGGCCTTTAATAGCAAAATTGAGAAACTTATGGCCTTGTCAAAGATATCGAGATGTCGTAGTGATTATGATGGACCTTCGATTCCTATTCTCTCTCCGGTGAGGGAAATGGATCAAGAAACCGAGGTGACAAAGGACCCTGTACTTCCCTTTGACGATGGAAGTGCTAAATACGTCCAACCTACGGTTGTTCAAAAACCTAAGCTCTCAATTGCTCCTAAACTGTCAAGAATTGACCCTAACCTTTCACGGTTTACGGTTAAAAGTTTGTCAAGCAAACGTACAGAGCTTAGGGCAGTGACTGAAAAGAACGACTTGCCCAATCTTCACGTTCATCAAGAACCAAAACCCGAGACCATAACAGAAGTGGTGGAAATTGCTAGCTCTAAGAGCACACCACTTGTCCCACCTCCGGATTTTATCCCTTGTGTTGGTTGTGGTGAGCCACTTTTTGGTTTACCATGTCGTTGGTGTACATGTGTGCAATGTGGTAATGATATTCAAAACGGGAGTTGTTTGTTTTGTGGGTCGAGTAATTCATTTGCTTATGATCCTAATCAGAACTCATTCAACGACTCTTCAAATTTTTCCAATTACCCATCACATTCATACGAGCAAGAATCATATTATCCATACCACAATGATTGTTCGTATCAAAATGCACCAAACTTTTCGTGTGAATATTGTGGAGGTCCTCACCAAGGTTTTGATTGTCAAAATAATCAAAATTTTGGTTACGACCAATATCCATACAATTTACCAAACCAGACTCAACAGTTTAACTGTTGTGAGTACTGTGGTGGCCCACACTACAGTTCTGATTGTCAATCGGGCAACACGCTTGTCTATGAGCAGTTTCCTGATAACAATTATGACTCTAGCACATACGACCCACAGCCACATCAGTCTTACTGTTGTGAAAATTGTGGAGGTCCTCACTTTAGCTCGGATTGTCAAACAGGGAATCCATTTCCTTGTAACAATTATGACTATTCATGTCAAGACCCACCTCCACAGTACCCAATTACCCAAGCAACCCCTCAATTCCCGCAAGACCTTTGTGATAAGGTTCTTGATGCATTTAAAAAATTTAAGGAGGGGTTGGCTACTACATCGTTTCAAGAATCTCGTGAAAAATCAATGGCAGAATTACTTGCTGAAGAACGAGATGCTAGAAACGAATTGAGCATGGAAGAATTACTTGCTGAGCAAAGAGCGGCTAAAATACGTGCCAATCTTCGCTTTGCTGCTCTATATGATGATGATGATGACAGTGATGATGATGAAGATAACATTGTTATTATTCAAAAAGATTCATCAGATTCATCTATTGTGATTCCTTCCATGGAGAATCAGGGAGAAAATAATGTGACGGAGTCACTAGCCGTTGATCAAACGGAACTTGAAAATTCCATAACTGCTAGTACTTCTAAACTCCCTCAGTCTATTATCACACCCGAAGTTCACACTCACTCTCTAAACATGGGGGATGAGCATCTTAGCACTGTTCCTAATAAGGAATCGGACGAATTAATAAAGTCTAGTGTTGAGATCCTTGTCCCAATCCCGAGAGAGTCACAGGGAACTTTGGATTATGTATGTGATATTGTAACAACCCGATATTTTCCACGTCTACGTTTATTAGTAAGGACCTCTCATACGGACTAGAAATAGTCGGCATATCATCATTAGGTCATTTACATGTTATACCACTCTTAGGATTTTCAAATATATATATTTAGTATATTTAACGTTTTACGTATAACGATTTCTAAATAAACGTTAACGCCCGACTAATATATATACGACGAATATATCTAAATATTCCCACCATGGTCCCGACATATTTTTATATCCCTTATAATATCTTAAAAGTTATAAAATTCATTTACCCCGTGTTTTGGAAATTTATTTAATTATTATCGTAAGTTTACTAAAATTACGACGGTTGTCGTAGAAACTAAATAATAATTATCTAAACACTCAATATTTATACCCGACATATTTTCATAATTTTTATGACTTTATTATGCCCCGTTTAACTCCGTTAAAAATTTATTTCTAGTTAACTCGGTACCCGGTATTCCCTAAAACTATCAATATACACATTATAATACATAATATTCACTAACTTTCTTACAAATCCATATTTTCTTCCAAATACCCCATCCTTTGCCGCCCCCCCTACATACCAATCCCTTACACAAGTTGAAAATTTCACTAACTCCCATTTAATGTTTGTACCTTTTGTCTACACAATAATACTTAACCTATACATGTATATTTTCTTCTCATTTCACTATATTCAACATCAAACTCATTCTCTCTTTTTCTCCCTTCTTAGAACCGGCCACCACAAGCCCACAAAGAGAAACCATAAAATTTTCAAGATCTAGCATTTTTCAAGTTCCATTAGTTACCTATTTTAAGGTTTTGAAATAAAAACCTTTAGGTTAATTAGGTTTTCATCTCCAAAAACTCTCTAATCTTTCAAGTAAGTGTATGAAACTCATTTTTATAATTTTACCAAGTTCTAATTATGTTCATATGATATATATACAAGATCTACATGCATATGTTATTTATACCACTCCATTTTATACATACTTAATTTTTGAGCCATAGAAATTGATTATAGTTAGATCCTTGTTAGATCTACTTGATTTATGATGTTTAGGAACCCATGACACCCTAAGAAGGTGTATGGTAAGATTAGACTAGATTGGTGGTGATTGAAGGTGGTTTGGTTGAAGTTGAAACTAGATTAGAACACTATAATTGAATTTTTGAAACTATATTTATACCTATTGTCCTTATTTTGAAATCGTGGGAAAATCAGTAGGTGGTGGGTAATTTTTGCCCAAAGATTTAGAAAATACTTTCAAAAACGAAACTTTTGGCGAAAGAACGGATTAAAACGAGCTTATAACGAAGGAGATATGATTTTTGTAAGATTTACGACGAAAACTAATTTTTGGAAAAACTGCATGCTGTTTGACAGTTTTCGACGGGCAAATAGAGGCGTTAAACGTAACCTAGATGAGCCGAACTACCAAAAATATATTAGTATATACTAAAACGAACCCGTGGATATAAAGAACGAGTAAAATGAGCTTAAAACGTCCAAGTTATATACGTTTTAAAATGGTCAAAACTATATATATATATATATATATATATATATATATATATATATATATATATATATATATATATATATATATATATATATATATATATATATATTTAGTCACTACTAGAAAATAATATAACTAAGTTCTAAATGATATATTTTTTAGATTTCTTATTCAAGGAGTTTATTTTTAACTAACGAAGTACGTACGACACAAGGTTTATTGCGCGACTACTAGACATTATTTTAAGGTCTTCAAGACGAGGAATATAACGCTAACATTTTATATACGATATATTACGACAAGTTTTTATAATTCCAGTTGGACTTATTTTTCCTAAGTATGGAAAATATTTTATTTTGACAATAACTAGTATTTCCAAGTTAAGAGTGGTATAGGGAAACATGTGCATGTACATTCCTTTCATCATTTCATGATCTAAAGCAGATCATATCATTCATTTAGGTTGCGGTTAGAGTGCGCGTCTTACTTCAGTTCGTACCCTTTGTTATCATATCGCTTATATCAGGTGAGTATTCACGAACCCCTTTTTCTAACTATTTTAATCGCTTTGGGGTGGATGCATGAATTATTACTTGAACTCTTTGAACATTATTTTGAACTCTTTGACTATTATGAACTCTTTTGACTTGTCTTGACCTTATAACTTGTTTTGAACTATTGAACTTTTGAACTTAATGAATCGTATGTGCTATGACCTTAAGTCTCGCCATTTTTGGTGGAGCGTTCTTAACCCTAAGTCTCGCCTTATTGGTGGAGCGTTCTTAACCCTAAAGTCTCGCCTTATTGGTGGAGCGTGCTAAGTCTCCCATGTTTGGAGCGTTCTTGATCGTATATAATAGTTGTATGATGTACTGTTCGTACATTCGCATTGTTCGACACCTATTAGTAGTATGGATAGCGCTATTAGAGGTCGGCCAACCTCTCGTCCACTATGTTACGGGACGCATATTATTTAATTAGGGGCTTTGCATGGCATACATTATTATATATGTGGTGCTTATATTGTGACTTATTATGACCGCGGGTACTTGACTACAAGACATAATACTTGACAACGCCTTTGGCTTGTGAACTTTTTCAGATGGTTTTCTTATTATATAAAACGTTTATACTCACCAACTATTTTTATAGTTGACCATTTTCTCTCATGCATTTCAGGTGATCGTCAGTAAGCTTGTCATCAAGGTCTTGCATAATGAAGTTTTCACATGTCACTTCTTTTCATTATGTACTAAAATACCATCTTTTGGGAATCAAACTTATGTCTTTTATTTGCCAAAGTCGGCAATAACAACGTTGTAATGTTATATTTTTCCTTAATGTAAATTATGGTATTGTCTTATTTCTCTTTGGTGATGTATATCGATTTCGTTACACCTCGTGTTTCCGCCTTTGGCGAGGGTGTGACAGATATTCCTTCACCTCTTGAGTGTTCAAATGATCATTTTGAGACTTTCTCAGATTTTAATGATGATTGTACATCTCATGGAGACATTGAGTATATCGAGGCATCACTCCCTCATTCTGATGTCGATCCTCTTCTTGAGGAGTTCGCTGATGAACTTGCTCACATCAATCCACTTTCATTGGAAGGTGATGATGGTCTCCTCGATTTCCAAGCCGATCTGGGAGAAATTGAAAGTCTCCTATATCATGATCCGTCACTCACTTCTGATCCCGAAAATCCAATAGAGAATGTTAATCCCTTTGTTCCCGAAACATTCAATACCACTCTCACCAATCCTCTATTTGAATTCGAATCTGAATTCACTTTGATTTCTGATAATCCACTCTTTGGTACTCAGATTGAGGATTGTGATGAGTCTATTCCGGAACATGAGTCCACAGATTCACATCTTGTGAATAATTCTCTTCATGAGGAGTTCTCCGGTGAACTCACTCATCATATTATGACTCCTCCGGAGTTTGATAGCCCGGAGGGAGATGCTCTCAATTATGAGAATTTGCAGATTCCCACCCACCCTCTCGGGTTGTTTACGAGCTTAACCTTTGAAATCCAAACTCAGGCTATTGAGCCTCCTCTTGAGGAAGAAGATCAAATCATGCTTTTTATCATGATTTTCTTCCTTTTCTTCACCTACAGGGTGACTTCTTCTCTTCTTCACTCCTTCGGGAGTGAGGACACTATCTTTGATCCCGACATTTTCATATATCATTATCTTGAGCCGGATACTTATCTCATCGGTGTGGAACTTTCACGTGCTTCAAATGTTTGTCCAAACATCTTGAATGAAAGTCCGATGGAGATTCCTTCTTCCACATCATGCTTCCCCAAGGACAAATGAATTCGGGGTCGAGTCAAGCTAGCGACTCGGTAAACAAAAACAGTAGCATGCATATAGGGTTTTCACCCTAAGTGTGGGGGAGTCCCCCATGCTATGGTTACAAGAGTGAAAAACAAAATGGTGTTTTCCATGCTTAGCTTGTAATGTTGCCCTTTTACGTTCAAAATGTCGGCATAATAGCCGGGATTTTGAATATTGAGGACAATATTCATGCTATGTGTGGGGGGGGTATTTTGCTATTCTAGCGAATTTTACCACATTTTACTATCTTATACCCCCGTTTTTGACCAAAATTTTTAAAAATTTTTCACTGGAGCTCAAAATTTTTTGTGGTAATTAGTCCGCCTTGTCTAACCGACAAAAGGGATTGGCTAGTCCAGGAGCAAACGGCTCTTGGTAAAGGCATCTCAAATCCGTTTATGGCTTGCAGTTTGCCCAAAATTGTATGGTTCCTCAACTCCCCAAAAACAAATGAGTTGGCTAGCCCGCAAGATTATGGCTTGTGGTAAAGGCCGTGGAAAATCCATAATTGGTAATCAGCTCACCAAGATGTTGACTATTCCATCAAGAGCTGGCTAGTCCAGAAGCAAACGGCTTTTGGTAAAGACTACTCAAATCCGTTGACAGCTGGTAATTTGCTCAAAATCACACGGTTATCAGGTGTGCCACAGTTCTTACACCTGGCTACTCCAGAAGTGATGGCTTTTGGTAAAGAGTTTAAAATCCATCAAGTTTTTCTCAAAAGATTGCTAGGGACTAGCAATAGTTTAGTGTGGGGGATTGATGAGTGTGTAAATACTCATCATTTTTATCGTATCTGAACTGCCAAAACGTCCAAAAACACTCAGTAATGCATCAAAATACTAAAAATATTCCAAAATTGTGTTTTATACGTTTTAGATGCAAAATGTTTAAAAACAAATGAAAAACGAATAAAGTTTGCACAATTGACAGTTTCAGTCCCTCAAGTTTTAGAAATTTACAAAATTAGTCCCTGAGCGTTTTTACGAAAGAAAAGTCAACCCAAGGCATGGAAAAGTCAAAAATTATAAAAAAAACGACACTTGGGTAAAAAGTTTGAGAATTTACACTTTTAGTCCCCGGATTTTGAAAATTGACATAAATGGTCCCCGGGAATTTCAAAAGTTAAAAAATTGCAAAAAATGGCCCTTGGATAAATAAAAGTTGGCAAGTTTGGTCCCTATAATAAATTTTGGAAAGAAACACAACAGGTCCCTAAACTTTGGTATTATTACAAAATTAGTCCTTGTGGTTTCTTTGCTAACTAAACAAACGGACCCTTAATTGATTTAACCAAAACCAAAAACAAACCCAAAACACAAATCCAATACCTATACACCACTGATCCACTTCCCTATCCCACTCCTACATCACCTTGGCCCATGTATCTCACAAGCCCACACCACTCCCACCTTTTTATTACCCCGTAATAATACTACTCCAACCATTTGACCCTTTGACCCAACCTTTGACCCAGTCAACTCCACCTCCTTCCAACTCACCTCCCACTACCTGCTACAAACCAAAACCAACCTTCATCACCCTAAAACCTCTCAATACCTCTGTCACACTCAACCTTATCCCTCCAATTGCTCAAAACAACAACAAAACAACAAAATAATACCCCCTGCCAAGAAGCTAAGAGCCAAATTGCTACTTACCCTTTTTCCCGCCAAAAAACTTAAACGGCTGGAATCAACATAACTAATCCAATGGCTAAAAAATGAAGTGGGAAAGAAGCCAAGGGACCCCCTGAAGCTTTTAAATGAAGAAAGAGTCCAAGAGAGGGGAGAGTTAGTTTTTTAGTAGTTGTAGGTTTAATTTTCATTGTCAATTTAAATGTAGTTTTCTGTTTTCCAGTGCACCTTTTAGCTTTCAATTGTACTCCTTATAGATTTAAATGTAACAAGAATTTGATTCAACTCAGTATTCCAGTTCAAGTTTTTATTTCCCATTGCAATTTTCATTTAAGAAATTTATTTCTTCTGTGATGTTAAGAAATGCTTGTTTAGTAGCAATTGTGGTTCACATAAACCTTTAATACATTTTCATAAGCTCAGCAGATTCAAAATTAGATTTTAGCTCAAAAGACTCACATAGTCAACAAAAGTCAAATTGGGGTATATGATGATTCTGGGTAATGGATTGGTGATTTATGGTTATGTTTAGTCTATCTGAGAGATAGGCTTTGGTTTTATAGCTCATCCCTATTTCAGTTAGGGAATTCTCTTTGTAAGTTTCATTTACTTTTCCTAGTTTTTTTTTATTTAAACTGCTTATTGTTTAATCGTTGTTTATAGTTGCATTTCTATTTGTTTCACTGCTTCCTTGGATGCATTTGGTTAGATTATTGCTCATTAGTTGGTTTACAAGTGCTTGTGTTGACTATTATTCTTATTGCATTCTCATTAGTCAATATAGCATAAACTAATCTAGTTTAGTGTAGAGCTTTCTGTTGCATAATTTTAGCTTATTTATGCTTAAAGTAGCATGTGAGATCATACTGCATAAGTAAAATAGTGTATACCTCTTAACCCTTTCAAAATCATAAACAGATTAGTGTATAAGGGGGTGTTTGGTTGTGCACTGTTCTGTTGGTATAAGCCATCACTTGGCTTGTTTTTCTGCACCATCAGTATTGTTAGGTCATATTAGGTCTAGGTATGCCAACTAGATTGCACTTTTAGCTTATAAAGTCAAATCATCACATATGATGCTTTATCTGTTTAACTGTTTGGAGATTTTGACCCAAAACCCACAATTTCATTGCATAATCTGTCATGATAGCCTAGGATAGTTGTATCTTAGCTTAACATAACACATTTCATCAGTAGTGATCACCTAAAGTTGGAAAAAGTCAAATAAGCAAGTTTTTACAAAAGTCAAATGCATGATTTCAGATTTTCCTTAAACTAGCAAGATTTATTGTGATTTTTAGGATTTGTATTAGGCTTTGAAATTTGTTCTAGTGTTAATCTATCAGTTGAACTTTTGATTTCCATAGTTTTTGTAATTTTAAGAATTTTATTTTTGGACAAATTTTCCCTTGGAACACACTTGCAGGGGGCATCACTCCCCTGCATCAGCAGACACCAACCCACCACCACCACTTGGTGGTGGTTTTCTGGCCACCATGGTGGTCCCACAACCCCAAACTTAGGTTCATTCAACTCTCCCCCTGGTGGGCTTCCTATGTTGACCATTGGTTTGACCCCTAACCCTGTGGACCCCACTTGAATCAAGCACAAAAAGCTGTCCCATTTTCAGTTGTGTTCCAAGATTATAAGTGCTTTTTATTGGCTTAAATGCTTAATTTGTGGTCACCTATTGCTTATTCTGGTTCAAACAAGTTTCCTCAACTTATTTAGACCTAATTCAACTATAGTGGGCCCCACACAAGCTGGTTCAAGCTACTTTCTAGTTTTGGTCAATGAAAGTCAACTGTCAAGGTTTTTGCTTTCCATTGTGCTTATTTTTCATTTATAAAAAAACTTGTTTTCACAAAAGTTGTTAGTTTTTAAGTGTAAAATAGGTTGGTAAAAGAAAAATTCCAGAAAAACAATTTATTTTTTAAGTGATAGTTTCTATTTAATGTAATTTAATTTTAATTTTCATTTTTTAAATTTTATTAAGTACTTAGCTTTTTTATATTTTTCTTAAATTCCTCTTATATTAAAGTATTTATAATAATTTTCTCAGATTTTTATTTTATTATTTAGTATTTATTAGAATTAATCTTAGTTTTATTAATTATTAATTAATAATTAGTTTAAAATAGCATAATTAGTTTTTATTAAGTAAAACCTAGTTTTTATATTTTTTATAGCTTTTATATGTTATAAAATAATTTTAAAAATTTTATTAGAATTTTTACTGTTCATTTAGTATTTTTCTTAATTTAAGATAGTTTAATTAGGTAATTAGTATTTAATTAGTAATTAATTAATAGAAAATTCAAAAAAAGACAAAAATACATATTTTTATTTTTAAAACTTATTTTTAGTTATTTTATAATTTAAGAAATTTTATTTTCATTTTTCTAGTGTTTAAATAATATTGTATTATATTTAAGTTGTTTAAATATTAATAATTAGTAATAATTAGTATTTAATTAATATTAAATAATTAAATAGAGTAAAAATTTATTTTCTTTTTCTAAAAATTTTATTTTATCTTTTAGTTTGTAAAAAAGTCATTTTCACCCCCTGGGGGTTTTCAGATTTCCGTTTTCACTTTTTATTTTGTACGTTTACGTTTTATTTAAACGTGAACGTACGCGTTTTAAGTTTTAAACGTTTCTGGTTTTTCTTAGCTTCAAGTCTTATTCATATAGCTTGTTTAAGCTACTTAATTGTAGATTCCTTAGTTCAAATCATTCACAAACCCTTTCCGTCCAAATTCACCCGATCACGAAACCGTTTGATAACCATCCACACCTCGTCGGGACATAACGACCCGGGGAAACCACTATATTCCGCGAAGATTGACTCTAGGAAGTTTGACCTGGTTGACCATCACCTGGTCACTTTAGGTTGACCGTTTGGAGCCAATCAACTATACTACAAAGATCAGGTACACTGCCTGGTGGGGGTTGTAAGCTTCTCAAGATCCCTTAAGAGGTAAAGCCTGGTGCGATTTCCACGTATCAATGGGTGTGGAAAGAAGGGACACTATAGGAATGAGTGTAGAGAATCATGGAACCGAGGAAATCAAGGATCGGGTGGTAATGGGTACAATCATGGAAACCGTGGACGACAAGATAACGGGGACCAACGTGTGGAAGCTGGAGCTGCTCAGGTAAGAGTGTATGCACTCGGGAACGAGAGAGGAGAAGATCCGAACGTCGTTACGGGTACGTTCCTTCTCAATAATCGTTATGCTTCCATACTATTTGATACTGGTGCCGATAGAAGTTTTGTGTCCACTACGTTTGCACCCTTACTAGAGAAACCCCTGATGGCCTTAGGAATTAGGTATGATATAGAGTTAGCAAATGGGAACATATAAAGGATTAATACCATCATTCGCGGTTGCACGTTAAATTTCTTGAACCACCCTTTCAACATAGATCTTTTACCCGTCACGTTAGGAAGTTTCGATGTCATCATTGGTTGTCGAAGTATCGTGCTCACATACTTTGCGACGAGAAGATCGTGCGTGTACCTTACGGAAATCCTAAATATACTAGGAGATCGAAAAGGTCCGAGGAGCCCATCCCGGTTAGCAGTTATTTCTTGCACTAAGTTACCAAAGCTAATGGAGAAAGGATGTTACCTTTTCTTAGCTCAAATTTCTGAGAAAGGAGAGAAGGAGAAGAAGGAAAGGTGCATTGGAGATGTGCCTATAGTTCGTGATTTTTCTGATGTGTTTCCCGATGATTTGCCGGGAAGCCCGCCTACTAGACAAGTGGAGTTTCAGATTGAGTTGATACCTGGTGCTGCACCTGTAGCACGAGCGCCTTATCGACTTGCACCCACCGAACTAGAAGAGTTGTCAAAACAATTAGCGGAGTTAGCCGAAAAAGGATTCATAAGACCAAGTTCTTCACCTTGGGGAGCCCTAGTCTTATTCGTGAAGAAGAAGGATGGATCGTTTCGTATGTGCATTGATTACCGAGAGCTGAACAAGTTAACGGTGAAGAATAGATACCCGTTACCGAGGATCGACGACTTGTTCGATCAACTTCAAGGATCGAGTGTGTATTCAAAGATCGATTTGAGATCGGGATATCATCAACTTCGAGTTCGCGAGGAAGATATTCCGAAAACGGCTTTCAGAACCCGTTACGGGCATTACGAGTTTCAGGTGATGCCGTTTGGGTTGACTAACGCACCGACGATATTCATGGATCTCATGAATCAGGTGTGTAAGCCTTATTTAGATAAGTTTGTGATCGTATTTATCGACGATATTCTAATTTACTCAAAGAGTGAGAAGGAGCATGAGGAGCATCTAAGACTTATTTTAGAATTGCTCAGGAAGGAGCAACTGTATGCCAAGTTCTCCAAATGTGAATTTTGGATTCCGACGGTACAATTTTTGGGTCATGTGATTGATAGACAAGGAGTACATGTGGATCCTGCAAAAATTGAGGCAATAAAAGATTGGGCTGCACCTACGACCCAGACAGAAGTTCGTCAATTTTTAGGTTTAGCCGGTTATTACCGAAGATTCATCGAGGGATTTTCAAAGATAGCTAAACCGTTGACCAAATTGACTCAAAAGAGTGTTAAGTATGAATGGGGAGATAAAGAAGAGGAAGCATTTCAATTACTCAAGAAGATGTTGTGTAGTGCTCCTATCTTAGCGTTACCTGAAGGTAACGAGGACTTCGTCGTCTATTGTGACGCTTCACATAAAGGTTTGGGAGCCGTGTTAATGCAACGAGAGAAAGTGATAGCTTATGCTTCCCGACAGCTCAAGAAGCATGAGAAAAACTACACCACCCATGATTTGGAGTTAGGTGCTGTGGTTTTGCCTTGAGAATATGGAGACATTACTTATATGGAACAAAGTGTGTTGTGTTCACTGACCACAAAAGTCTACAACACATCTTGAATCAAAAAGAGCTCAACATGAGACAACGACGTTGGATTGAGTTGCTAAGCGATTATGATTGCGAAATTCGCTACCATCCTGGTAAAGCAAACGTTGTTGCTGATGCTCTTAGTCGAAAGGAAAGAATACCACCGTTACGAGTTAGGTTGCTGGGAATGACTATCGTATCGCCGTTACCGTCTTAAATACTTGAAGCTCAAACGGAAGCGTTGAAAACAGAAAACCGACCTGCTGAGAACATATTTGGGATGGCTGAGAAAGAGAAGGGATTGGTCAAGCGTTCTGATGGATTACTATGTTTTGGAGATCGGATTTGGGTACTTTTATATGGAGGAATTCGAGAGTTGATTATGCATGAGTCGCATAAGTCAAGGTACTCTATTCATCCTGGATCTGACAAGATGTATCAGGATTTGAGAAAGTTATATTGGTGGCCAAATATGAAGGCAGATATAGCATTGTATGTCAGGATTATTGACGCAACCAGAACTTCCAGTTTGGAAATGGGAGCGGATTACAATGGACTTTATTACCAAATTACCGAGGAGACAGCTAGCGGTTGTGACGCTATCTGGGTTATTGTAGATCGTTTGACTAAGTCTGCTCATTTCCTGGCGATTAGTGAAGATGATAGTGTGGATAAACTTGCGAGGTTGTATGTGAAGGAAATTATTTCTCGTCATGGAGACCCGATATCGATTATTTCTGATCGCGATAGCCGTTTTACGTCAGCTTTGTGGTGATCACTTCAAACGGCTTTGGGGACGAGACTTGATATGAGTACTGCATATCATCCCCAAACCGATGGTCAAAGTGAGAGGACCATTCAGACTTTAGAGGATATGCTTCGTGCATGTATCATAGACTTTGGAAAAGGCTGGGAGAAGTATCTACCCCTTGCGGAATTCTCCTATAATAATAGCTACCACACATGTCTTAAAGCTGCACCATTTGAAGCTTTGTATGGCCGAAAATGTCGTTCGCCTATTGGTTGGGCGGAAGTTGGAGATAGCCAACTCACAGGCCCTGAACTTATCTTGGAGACTACTGAAAAAGTAACTCAGATTCGTGATTGGTTGCAAGCAGCCAGAGATAGGCAGAAAAGTTACGCCGATCAGAGACGTAAACCCTTAGAGTTCAAGGTTGGAGACAAAGTGATGCTGAAAGTCTCGCCTTGGAAGGGTGTGATACGTTTCGGGAAACGTGGAAAACTCAACCCACGCTACATTAGACCATTTCTTATTTTAGAAGGAATTGGGCCCGTGGCTTATAGGTTGGAATTACCACATGAACTGAGTAAAGTCCACGATGTGTTTCACTTTAGTAATTTGAAGAAATGTCTTTCTGATGAGATGCCTGTTATTCCGATGAAGGATATTCGTATTAATGAGAAATTAAATTTTGTAGAAGAGCCGATTGAGATTTTAGATCGTGAGGTTAAACGACTCAAGCGAAATCGCATTCCGCTCGTCAAGGTTCGTTGGAATTCCCGACACGGACCAGAATTTACGTGGGAACGTGAGGACGAGTTCCGGAAGAAATATCCGAAGCTTTTCACTTCGTAGATAAATTGTTCCGAGAGAAACCCGGGACGGGTTTCTTCTGAGACTGGGAGGATGTGACAACCGGCAATTTAGGGAGCCATTTTGAAAACCCGCATTATGTTAAAGTTCGTTTATAAATTTTATTTGGAATTTTATTCGTAACGGACTTGTAAGACCTATTTTATGGTTAATTATATTTAATATCGTTATGGGATTTGAGATTTATTTAATGATTCGTTATGGAATTTTATTTGGAGATTTATTTTGAATTCTCACTTGGTACTATGTTGACTCCGGCACTAGGATTACCTAACAAAAATTTTATGACTCGATTTTACGAGTCCGACTATATTTAATTATTTACGGGATGTTTCGTGAGATATTAGACGTTTGAAATGAGTTCGGGTTTCGGATCGTGTGTCTTACACTTAACCATTTTTACCCACTCATAATTATTAGTAATATTATTATTACTATTATTATTATTATTAAAAACTTTTTTTTTAAAAAAAAAGAGTAATATACAAATTGGTCCTTGTGGGTCAGTTCACAAACAATACACACAACACCCTCACCTCCCTCACATCTCTCTCTCTTTTCTTGGCTAACCCTTGCCGCCCCACATCTGACCACCACCACAGCCACACCGCCGGCCACCACTCTACACCGCCACCACCAATCAATTCCCCATCACCTACTCTCTTAGATCTACCACTACACGCGCCCATTTACCCCCCTATTTCACCTCGAATCACCACCAAATTCACCACCACTTTCTTCTTTTTCGAAGGTTGTCACGGTTTGAGTATTAAAGATCGAAGGTGAGACGATTTTCACTCGTATTTTTGATAAAAACGTGACCTAGGGTCACGACTTGAAGATGTTCTCTCGGGTTTATGTATAAAACATGGAATACATTTGGGTTTTGGTTGAAAACGTGTTTCTTAAAAGGTTTGGTATCCGGGTTTGGTGTATTTCTTGATGGTTCGATTGAACCGTGAGTCTAAGACTCACGGCTTGGTGTTAGATCCGAGCTTAGGGCTCGATTTACTTGCTACTCTTAGTCTTGAGTTGTGGTTTCATGTATTGCTTGCGTTGGGATTTTGGTTCAACTCGATGGAGTCACGGCTTGATGGCTGTATATGGTTGATTGTTGCCGAGACCCTTTGTGGTCGAATGGGCAAGTTGGGTGTGCTCCTTGGAGCCTTATTTGTGACCTTTGATTATTGCTTCGAGCCATTGTGGCTTATGGTTTGTGCCGAGACTCGTTTGAGTCGAGAGACTCGGGTTTGGCTTGGTAAACCAACCCGAATATAGACCTTGGTTATATTTATTATTTCTTGTTAAATTGTGGTTACTTGATATTGTTTTCGGCATTGGTTGATTTTTGGCCGAATACTTGTGGGTCGAGATCATGTTTGGTCTCGACAATGGATTATTGTATTGAGAAGTTGTTGACGAAAAGTGGTATTGGGGACCGATTGTGAGACGGTCACTTAGAATGACGGAGATAGGTTAGTCGGGTGCCGTAGTCGGACCCTATTGTTGTAGCACGTGGATTGGGAGTGATTTGGACGGAGATGTATTGATTATTATGACTTTTACATATTATTTTGGACTTGGACAATGAGCCGAGAGTCATGACTCGGACATGTGACCATTTCGTATGACTCGATAACTATTTACAATTTAAAACACAAATAATAAAACTCGTAATAATATTATTGGTAATATGAACGTTTATATAAATATATAGACGTGAATAACGTATATATAATTGTATAAATGCGTATATTAATAATAACAAAAATCACGAGTTGTATTATAAATAATACGACTAAATATATTATGCTACGAGAGTAGCGTAATATTATTGGAAGTATTATTAAGAAGAATGAATATTATAAAACGAGAAATTCTCGACGTTAACTAAATATCACATGAAATGTTATTTTATATATATAATGAGAAAAGCTATCGAGTTATGCGAAGTCGTGGCCACTTGAGTCCAGGTAAGTTATTGTTTGTAACTTTTGTGTTGTCACGGATATATGACGATTAATATAAACATTTTCTATAACTAAATAACTTACTTAATCGACAGGTTAAACCGAGTTATTTGGCTATATGAAATGAGTATATTAATGGGCATCGTATCCTACGACGCCCATAGGTTGTGGTATATGTAAAGGATAATAAATTGCTAAATATATATATCGGGAAATCTGGCCAATTTGACGATGTATATAAGGAGTTTATTAAACTACGATATATACCATATAGTATTTGTGTGCTATGTGCTTTAGGATTGGGTGTAATCTTGGAACGATATGTTACGTAAATAAATATGGGGATTATCAAATCGACGGATTTGATGAACTTCGGCGATTTATTTAAATAAGATATTGGGCTAATATTAGATCTATAGTTTATTTTGTTATTCTTTTATGTGACCTTTTTGGTTTGTTTATGTCGACCCACCACCCGTATGGATACCAAACGTAAATACGCCAAACTAATACGAAATGGATTTTCGGAAAATAAGATGGAATACGTCCGGGTTTGGGAATATTTGAATTCGAGGAAATGATTTCTGAACGAGTTGATATTGTTAGGTCATGCCGAGTCCGTAGTTGCCGTCTTGTGAGTTATTATACTTCTTACTTCTACCGATTTCTTCTTGCTGATTTCTGAACTTGAGGTGAGTCATAGCCCCACTTTTACTCTTGAACTATGTTTTCAATACTTGGGGTGAGAAACGTGCAAATTATTTTATGTGGACTATTATTGCTTCTATATTCTTTCTAAATTTTGCTATGCGTATGGACTAGGATATATTGTCAGCTTTAGTCACATACATTTTATGTGTACTATTCAAGGTTGGCTTATTTGGAATTGTCAGCTTTAGTCACACGGTTTCGTGTGTACTATTCAAGGTTGACTTATTTAAATACTGTAGTGTGCACCTATAGGTTATTAATACTTCAGAGGTTATCCGAGTATTTATGGTACGCGGGGGTTACCCGAATATCTATGTTAGGACGGAGGGTATCCGTGTGTTATGTTGGAGCGGAGGGTATCCGCAGGCTTTTAGTAAATCCTTAGTCTAGCTAGCAAGCGTTTTGCGTATATGTCCACTATATTGTTGATGAATTTAAACATATGATCTCACCAGCGAAAGCTGACTTTTAGCACGTTTTCTCAGGTAATTAAGTGATGATATGGATGCATGGATTGGAAGGCTCGGCTAAGGCTCCTGGTTTATGGATCTATTTTTCTAAACTCTGATATTAAATTGTGGACCTACTTTTATTTCTTTTGGGCCTGACTCTGAATGGTGTTGGGATGAATGTAAACTTTAAAACCCCATTTTGGTTGTGTTTTTATTATGTTTACTTTATCTCGTTCTATTATATCTTGTGTTGGATACCAATCCCCGTAGCACACCGAAAGCTTGTTGAGTCTTCCGCTGTACCAAATTTTGGGGGTCTTACAAGGTCTCTTTCGGATTCTATTCAGAAGCAAAAAGAGATTTACACATAAATCATAAGTATAGAATAATGGTTGTATCTCAAATATGTGATTATCAACTCAATAACATTATCGCAGTATAGTAACGTAATAACCTGATTAAAACTATATATTCTTGCTGAATAATTCTCATGTACATACTTTTAATTCGTTTACAACGGCCAACTATTACGTTTTTTTTTATATTTTTTATTTTTTATTTTTTTAATAAAACATCACGTCAATGAATAAAGTTAAGGAAAACACATATGTTTTTTTATTTTTTATTTTATTTTATTTTTTTAAATATTTTTAAAAGGTGATTATTATCAAATAAGAATTGTGATGCGTGCATTTTTTTAATGTAATTTATGGAAAACATCTTCTATATTAAACAATGACTATCTAACGGTGATCAAACCCACATTCCGTTCACTAAAATATTTAAATGCAATGGAAAATTTGTGGGGTTGAATCTGATACAAACTAATACCATTTTAGCTTATAAGGTAATTAACAAGTAAACTAACGTTTACTCTTCATATGCTTAGATTTATCAAAAGCTTTTAGGCTAAAAAGTTAGACCCAACATCATATACGAAGTAATTGACAAAAAGGTATCAAACATTTATCAACATTCAATTTCATAATTAATGGGCGTTGAAATATGTTGCAAAGCTACCTAATTACTAAACTTCAATTCGTTATAGTACAAACATATATCCAGGTTCTTAGCAAATTTCAAAAAAATAACTTTACTATACGAAGAATAAAACCAAACCATGTAAAACAATCATCATATCCTTCTGAATTGTCGTTGTAACCCTTTTGAGTGTACCTAACAATTTTAGAAACACACTTTAGGTACTCAACAGCAATTTGAAAGTTGGATCACTTCATTTATTTTTCTTATCATTAGACTATTAGAGATCTAAACGTTTAATGACTATCCAGTGAGTTGTAACAAGATTGAAGTTTTATAAATTATAATAACGTCAAAATGGTCGTTTTCTCAATCACGTATAAAACCTATAGACCTGTTGTCCCAATTCTATGATCGATATATAAATTGCAAAGTAATATTGAATAAGTATTTTTGTCTAACCATTGAATCGATACATGTTTCTACATATATACAAGGTACCAACCAGTATAATGAACCGGTGTATCCATTTGGTATATCCCAACCGAAATAACTAACTATTTTGTAACCGCCAATAACTAACATTCGGTTACTAACTTTCTAACTAACATGTTTGGTCCTTCGTGTATTATAATATTACATAAGAAGCATAGAACGAGATTATTTGGTTCACATTCTCCTCCTTAATCTTGATCGTTGCTTCATCCTAAATCTTGAACTCCGAGCATTTGTCGCATTGTTACGAACTTCAATCTTGGTAGAGCCTTTGTTAGAATATCCGCTCTTTGTAGTTCTCCGCTGACGTGTTCCACATTGATTTGCCCATTCTCTACGCATTCACGAATGAAATGATAGCGAATGTCGATGTGCTTGCTTCTGATTCACATGATGATAGCGCCACTGTTGGTTGCTTCTGAGTATACCAGGTAATAGGTGACTCTCCAAAACAAAATACTATCCCAGTAGTTCATTTTCCTTGATCGGTGTTGATTCCATAACTACTGTCACTGTAACCTGTAACCTTGCAGCCGCCTTCTTTCTTGTAAATTATGCCATGCTTCTTTGTTCCTTTGATATATCGGATTACTTGCTTTACCGCCTTCAGGTGATGATCCTTCTGGTCTTGCATTAATCTGCTGAATAGTCCGACTGAGTAACTAAGATCTGGTCTTATATGCAGTAAGTACTTGAGACTTCCAATTAAGCTTCTGTAATAAGTTGCGTCAACTGAGTTTCTATCTTCCTCCTTGACCAACTTAGTACCGGGATCCATTGGTCTTGAGACATACGTTAGATTTATTAGGAAGCGTATTTTCTACATCATACGGGCATATTTCAAACATCCCGTTAAAATACTAAACTTTGTAAAATACATAACAATGACTCTTTAAACTTGGTAAAGAAGTTGGTTCTTGATTTAAGGGCATTCCAAACTGATAACAAATGATGGAAATGAGAAGCTCGTTACCTAACCCGCGAGCTACACCATTTTAACCCATTATGCCCCATTTAGCATGTACATGGTCTCATCTTGCATACCTACAAAATATAAACTGAGAACGGTAAGTCTATAAGACATAGTGAGATAACGGAACTGTATTAGATCATAAACTGAACATAAGCATGATGCTGAATAAGTATGTATAGTACTATTCTGACTACATGAAGCATAATATTGACTAACTGCATAAGCACAACACTGACTGATTAAATACATGATACACCATGTTACTGACCGAGTACATAAGCATACTGAGTGCATAACTGACTGCATAACTAAGCAAATACTTGGTGCATAACTGACTGAGTACATAAGCACATACCGAATTAGTATTTATAGTATTATACTAGCTGAGTGCATAAGCACATACTGACTGAGTACTTATAGTTATACTGACTGAGTACTTATAGTACTATACTAGCTGAATGCATAACATACTGACTGAATACATAGCTGACGAGCCATATAAACATGTTAATCATCCATACAGGATGTCTGAGTTCCAGTTTTGGAACATTTACTATTCTAAGGCTCGATTCTCCACTAAGGAGGTCTAAGTTCCAACTTTGTCTGGAACAACTGTATGTGATCACATAACTGACTGTATACTTATAGTACTAAATACATTGAGTAATGCATGAAGTACCATTCTGACTGATTAAGTGCATAAAGCACTTGGCGCACCTTATAAACTGCATAAGCATATACCTAATAGAATATGACATGCATATATAAATGCATCGCAGGCCAAAAGTGCATAAAGCACTATGCACACATTACTAAATGCGTATAACATTCATATATAAATTAAGGTTGAGCTAAATACTTGAGCTTAACTATAACATGATACTAAGCTGAGCTGGAGCTGAGACTAAGCTGCATATAGAAACTGAGCAATAATGTGGTTACGAGGTTAAACTAAAACATGATACTAAAATTGAATAAATTACTAAAATTGTACTATAACATAAACCATGGCTGAGCTATAGCTTGATACTACAACTGTACTATAATATAAAGCTGAACTACTATAAGTATAATGCTGAGATCGCTATGGCATATAACTAAGTCTGCGCTATAATTAATAATGAGGTTGAGCCATGACATACTACTGAATAAGACCAATCGAGTCTACTTAATACTGAATATGCAACATGATAATGAATATAACCAAACAGATCAACATGATAGTTGACTATGACCAAACGGATCAACATGACAGTTAATATGACAAAACATGTCAACTTGATGCTTAATACGACCAAACGGGTCAACTTGTGCTTAATATGACCAAACAGGTCAACTTGGATCAACTTGACGCTTAATATGACCACATAGGTCAACTTGATGCTTAATATGACCACAGACGTCAACATGATACTTAATATGACCCAACGGGTCAACTTGATACTTAGTATGACCAAAGAGGGCAACATGATAATGAATATGACCACACGGGTCAACATGATATTGGATATGACCACATGGGTCAACATGATACTAAATATGACCACACGGGTCGATACTATACTGAATATGACCACACGGGTCAATATGGTACATGACTTTCATATTACTTGAGATATAACAAGACATTTATATATATACTAAACACGCTTTATCTACTAAACATGTTAACTGAAAATCCGTTACTCACCTGGGCCGTATAATGCAAGATGAATGATTTTGAATATGCCTCGAACACCTATATCATGATAGATGCACAGGTATAATGTTAACACGTAACAACTAGGCATGAATATAACATGATAGTCCAAATATAAGTGCAACTAAGCACACATAAACTAACTATAATGCATAAACTCATAAACTAGTTATGGCATAAATCTCGCCAAACATGAATTACTATGCTCGCGAACTCGAGCTAAGCTAACCAAGTCTTGTCACTTGTTTCTAAACTTTCATAACATGAATTTTAACCATATGGGCTTAGAACATAAGCTATCATAGCATATAATCACCCCCGGACTTGCAAAAACATCATATCATGTCATAATCATCAAAACACTAAACAAAGTGTTTGCTGATTTTCTGCAGCAGCCTGCAAATACATCATTTTGAGCAATGTAACTACTTAACCAGGTCACAAGGCTAATTTTCCATGAAAGTATATTGTTTCCCCTTTCCGAAAAGGTATGGAACGCTCCCAACGGAGTTACGGTTTATCCGGTATGAATTTTTAAAGTTCGGTTTGCTGAACATTTTATGATCAGCCCTTGTTGTACTAAATCGCGTTTTAGACCAATTTAAGCACTAAATATGCCAAAACTTAAAGCATAGAACTGAAGTATACTCATTAGGCTTTCCAGAAAGTCCGGCCATGATTCAATACGAGCTACTATCGATTTTATATGATTTTTCAAACATGACTAATCATTGCTGAAAATTTCAGCAACTTGTTTAACATAATATATCATATAAAGGGGTGTTTGGTTCAACTAAATAATCAACATAAACACCTCCTAAACATTCTAACATGATCATTAACATAATCCCATCATGAACCCTAATAATCATATGCATAACCCTTGAATCATAAACCATGAATTCTTGAATTCATCACATAATCATGTATAACACTTGCTAATCATAACCTCATAGCTTATATTCATGTTTAAACATATAATTCACTACTTACCTTGAATTGGGGAAGAACATGAAATCACTTGAAGCTCCTTGATCATACATACGATGTTAAACCCTTATAACCCTTGCTTAATCAGGCTTAATCCTTGATAGAAATTGATAGAGAATCATGATATGTAAAGAATTCTTCAAAGTGAAGAAAGTATTTTCTTCCTGCTCTGTTTTTTTTGTGAATCGTGAATGAGGGAGGGAGGGATAATCATCCCCTGAACCGACTTTTATTAAGACTAGCAGGGTACCCGCGCGTTGCAGCGGTGGGTACCATGCAATTGTAATATTTAGCGAAAATTTCTTTTCATTCTATATTTTACGATACATAGATATCTGATGACGACAATTTTATTTATTAAGATAAGTCCATGGGTATTATAGTAATTCTCCACTACTTTTTCACTTAACACAATTAATCCCTTGTAGTAGCGTATCTTGTAAAATAGATCATATCATGTTTACATATTAAGTCCCCACTTGCTATATTATCCATACCGTCAAAATGGGACTTTTCTATTCAACCCACTAAAATAATAGATATATCCGTTACTACTTTATTTAAAAATCGGGATGTTACACTACGTGATGTCATGTGGACTCTTTGAAACCCATTCACTTCTCAAATAATTAATCTCCCTCCTTTGATTCAAAGAGGACCAAAAGATTATTATGATGATATCACATATTGTTGTTGTCATCCTCTCCCGATCATCCCAATTCAGTTCTTTTGTTAACGAGAACCAAAAGACCCAACATTGTGTATTGTTGGATTGGGAGCGATTCGTATTTCCGGAATGCACATGAAAGAATAAAATTAAGATGGGCCGAAAGGACATTTGCCAAACAGTTAAGGAGCAATGTTGGTTCTTCTCAGGGTTCATTTCATAATCTAACTTGTTGCAATAGTAAAGTATATGCCTACTTTGCGAATTCTAACACGAGTAGACGTTCTAGTCTACTTCTCATAGAGTTTGACATTGTGGTTAATGATCTGAAATACACGAATCTAAAAGAAGTTGGATAACTTAATTGCCAGTTTTGGAATTCCAGTGTCCTGATCAATGTTGATTCTTTCGGTGTACCTTTACATTCATTGAAAGGGTCTTGTTCAGAACTGTTTATGATTGTTTTAAATTTAGAAGACGAGACATGGACAAGTACATCAGTTAGTGCTGTGTATGTGTTTAGACTGGATATGAATAATATGAGGTGGCAAGAAATGGAAGACCTCAAAGACACTATATTATCCGTGGAACTTCCAACCGAGTCATCAACATTTTACAGCCCAGCAACTGCTTCATCAGAATTAGGAGGTTATATACATATTCTTGCCGATAAGGGAAAAATCATATACTCGTACCACGTCAAGGATAAAACCATTTCCTTATCTTCTATTCCTTGTTTAGCAGGAACAAACCACATGTCAGCGTGGGCAATGCTTGAATGCACCAGGTATTGTAATGCTTCTTTGCTTTAAAATGTATTTATTTGCTGGAAATTGCTTCCTTGAAAGTCATATTTTTGTAGGTTAGAGAGTAATTGTGTAGAAAAAGAGGGTGACGAGGAGGATGGGAGACTCGTAAGATTAGTAAAGGGTAATCACCTGCCTAATTTTCTATTATTATTTTTATTAATTTTTTTTCTTTTAAATCATATTTTTTTGTAGGTTAGAAAGTGATGATGTTGATTCTAAACAAGAAAATGACAAGGCTGTTGATATAATTGTAAGATCAGTCAAAGATGACGAGGATGAATCGCACCTGCTCAATCTTCCACTTCATGTTTTGGGGATGGTAATGGAATATTTTGTTGGTCTCGATTACCTCATGTTTCGTTCCATATGCAAAAGTTGTCACTTTGCCGGCATCACCTGTGATACCATGGAATAACGAGAAAGCATCAAAGGGATTTCAAAAGTATTCACTGCCTTCACCATGGCTGATTGTGTTTGAAAAACATAAAGGCATTATCACTCTTACTGATCCCGTGTTTGGTGACAAGTATTTTATAAAAACACCTCAAGAATTGATTTGTGATCTTGAAATAAAGGGTTCGATGTATGGCTGGTTGCTAATTTTAAGAAGAATGAAGAGCAAGAAGACTAGAGAGATGGTGTCTAATTAGACTAGAAGCTCCTAGTCTAATACATGTTCGAATTCTATTCCATGAATTCTTCCTATTAAGATTTGGTTTAGTTTATTATTCAAATTTATCTATGTAGAAGTTTTCTTTGCTTGTTTGTGATCCTTTCGTTTCGATAGTGTTAAAGCTTGGTAGTAACTACGAGTCTAGGTGAATTAACCCTAGGACCCTAGACGAGTAGGCTGTGGGGATTGGTAAGAATTGGCCATAGTACTACCTTTCCTTATGTGCGAATTAACCCTAGGACCACCTACCAATTGGATTCACTTAAGAAGCTAGAGGGAATCTAAGATCTGACCATGCCGGGTTCGACTAGAACAAGTCTATTAAACATGGCACTTAATGACTCTTACATCTTCGTAGGTTCACTCTGCCCGATGAACTCTCGGCTTTACAATAGTCGGGAATAGGACAAGATGCAAGATAGGGCTGACGATTTGACCATTTGACTCTTGTCGACTTTTACCCACTACATAGAATATTAGAATATGAATGAGCTTGACCTTAATATCTTAATAACCTATCCTTAGCTCTCTTATCTTTATTTCCTCTTTTGTTTATTTACTATTTACTCTATTCAACTAATACCCCTTTTTAGTATTTATCTTAGTTCACCAGAACAACAACAGCTCTTGGGACGACACTCGGATTTATCTAAAGGCATACTACACATGACCGGGTACACTGCCCGTTAGTATGTGTTAATCCTTATAACTCCAAGTTTATAAATGTAAAACAGGATAAATAAAACGCATCAGATAGTAATGATACGAAGATACCAATGGATCCCGGTACTAAGTTGGTCAAGGAGGAAGATAGAAACTCAGTTGACGCAACTTATTACAGAAGCTTAATTGGAAGTCTCAAGTACTTACTGCATACAAGACCAGATCTTAGTTACTCAGTCGGACTATTCAGCAGATTAATGCAAGACCAGAAGGATCATCACCTGAAGGCGGTAAAGCAAGTAATCCGATATATCAAAGGAACAAAGGAGCATGGCATAATTTACAAGAAAGAAGGCGGCTGCAAGGTTACAGGTTATAGTGACAGTAGTTATGGAATCAACACCGATCAAGGAAAATGAACTACTGGGATAGTATTTTGTTTTGGAGAGTCACCTATTACCTGGTATACTCAGAAGCAACCAACAGTGGCGCTATCATCATGTGAATCAGAAGCAAGCACATCGACATTCGCTATCATTTCATTCGTGAATGCGTAGAGAATGGGCAAATCAATGTGGAACACGTCAGCGGAGAACTACAAAGAGCGGATATTCTAACAAAGGCTCTACCAAGATTGAAGTTCGTAACAATGCGACAAATGCTCGGAGTTCAAGATTTAGGATGAAGCAACGATCAAGATTAAGGAGGAGAATGTGAACCAAATAATCTCGTTCTATGCTTCTTATGTAATATTATAATACACGAAGGACCAAACATGTTAGTTAGAAAGTTAGTAACCGAATGTTAGTTATTGGCGGTTACAAAATAGTTAGTTATTTCGGTTGGGATATACCAAATGGATACACCGGTTCATTATACCGGTTGGTACCTTGTATATATGTAGAAACATGTATCGAATCAATGGTTAGACAAAAATACTTATTCAATATTACTTTGCAATTTATATATCGATCATAGAATTGGGACAACAGGTCTATAGGTTTTATACGTGATTGAGAAAACGACCATTTTGACGTTATTATAATTTATAAAACTTCAATCTTGTTACAACTCACTGGATAGTCATTAAACGTTTAGATCTCTAATAGTCTAATGATAAGAAAAATAAATGAAGTGATCCAACTTTCAAATTGCTGTTGAGTACCTAAAGTGTGTTTCTAAAATTGTTACGTACACTCAAAAGGGTTACAACGACAATTCAGAAGGATATGATGATTGTTTTACATGGTTTGGTTTTATTCTTCGTATAGTAAAGTTATTTTTTTGAAATTTGCTAAGAACCTGGATATATGTTTGTACTATAACGAATTGAAGTTTAGTAATTAGGTAGCTTTGCAACATATTTCAACGCCCATTAATTATGAAATTGAATGTTGATAAATGTTTGATACCTTTTTGTCAATTACTTCGTATATGATGTTGGGTCTAACTTTTTAGCCTAAAAGCTTTTGATAAATCTAAGCATATGAAGAGTAAACGTTAGTTTACTTGTTAATTACCTTATAAGCTAAAATGGTATTAGTTTGTATCAGATTCAACCCCACAAATTTTTCATTGCATTTAAATATTTTAGTGAACGGAATGTGGGTTTGATCACCGGAATCTGGGTTTCATCACCGGAGAAGATGAAGATAAAGGATAAAGGGTGATTGTGTGGTGGTGGCGGTAGAGGGTGGTGGTAGAGAGTGGTGGGGTGTGAAATAAAAGATAAAAATTACTTTGCAAATTTAGTCCCTAAAGCAATAGTGGTATGACACGTGGACATTTTAATTCTTAAAACAACGAAATTACTATAATTGCCTCAGTAACATGGCACTTAACGAGGAAACTAACTGAAAAACGCTCTCGATGCTATTTTGCACTTATCCGAAACGTTAGTGGCAAATTTGCACGCCTTTATGACTCGATGGTTTTTTTGCGTTTTCGCGAGACGTTAGTGACTATTTTTGTAATTAAAAAAAAAGTATTAGGATGTAAAATTTGACTAGCCACATGGTGATACTTGTTCTTCACTTGAACCTTGCGCCTCATAGGCTGTACATTTTCCATTAGTATTTGTACTAGTTATAATACCTGTGCACGCATAGGGTTTTTAAAATTTCGTTTTAATTATGTATTATTATCGATTAAGAAATGAACAACTTTACATGTTTCAAATGATTTTACTTGGTGGACTAAAAATATATGTATATGTTATAATCTACCTATTATTTTAGGAGAATGCTTTTGGATTAAAAATTATATTTTATTATTCAAGTAAAATCACATGATAATACTTGACTTGCATGAGATGTTAGTGATATATGATTTTAGTTTTGCAAACCGGTGCTATCAATTTACGATGTGTTATTTCTTTTACTTATATTTTTGTTAAAATATGTAGCATATTTAGATAGCTTTGAAGATTTATTCATTTCCTTAATTATGAATAACCATCACATAATTTTTACTAATGTACCTTTTTGTTTGGAAAGTTACTATATTTTTATAAGTTTGTGTTATTTACTTCTCATGTTTGATCATAAAATTACCAAATTAACATAGATGCTTACACTATAGCTTCTTTATTACATACAGAGAAACGAAAAAATATGTAATGGGTAGAACTCAAATTTAATCTTACGTTTATGTATAATGTATAAGAACAATTTTTCTCTAAGCCCGAACTATATAAGGAAATTATTATTACTTGTATAAGTAAATTATAAATGCATGAAAAAATGACAAAAAGTATATTCGCAAGTCTTTTAGGATTGTTTGAATTCTTACCGACCTTTCACTTTACTGCAACTTTCTTTACAATTGGTCTAACTCATCAAGGTAAAAGACACCTATATTTTAGACTGTTGGTTGACACTTATAGTGTTATCAATGATAGCAAACACCTGCTAAGTTTCATTAACTCATTCAAAGACAAATTACACTCCGAAAAGAATTCCTACCATAAAATTCCCTATATTGGCACTAAAACACATCTTTTGTACATTAAAATACATTCATTTATTATCTAAATCAGCAACTTAACTAAATTATACATTCATATCTTGAGCAGGCGTAGAAAATTATTCTACGACAATCAAGTGTTGATACTTAATCCTCCTCTAAAAAACACACACAACAAATTGCATTACATTTTAGTTTGTGCGATAAGAAAATAAAACTGCAAAAACTACTAATGTGTTGCATTATAGCGAGGATAACAACAAAGTTAGTCATAACATCAAATAAGAAAACTTCATATTAGAACTAAAGGGTTGTTTGGTTATGCTTATTAAAGGTGCTTATTGGTTTATTCAATTACCATAACACAATAAGTGTATGATAAAGCTATAAGCTTTTTTTTAGAAGCCTAGTGAAAAACCCCTAAACTCACAACTAATTCTATTATAGCTTAGCGTGTTTATAGTAAAAACACAAATATTAAGTGTATAAGTTTTCAACAAAACATAAAAAAGAGTTACTAAAAGTTGGTGTGTATAACAAAAAAGTTAAACCATAAAAAAAAATTACTAAATAAGGCATAAGCCAAAGTTCTGTTGAGGTCTCTTTCGGATTCTATTCAGAAGCAAAAAGAGGTTTACACATAAATCATAAGTATAGAATAATGGTTGTATCTCAAATATGTGATTACCAACTCAATAACATTATCGCAGTATAGTAACGTAATAACCTGATTAAAACTATATATTCTTGCTGAATAATTCTCATGTACATACTTTTAATTCGTTTACAACGGCCAACTATTACATTTTTTTATATTTTTAATAAAACATCACGTCAATGAATAAAGTTAAGGAAAACATACGTTTTTTTATTTTTTATTTTATTTTATTTTTTTAAATATTTTTAGGAGGTGATTGTTATCAAATAAGAATTGTGATGCGTGCGTTTTTTTTAATGTAATTTAAGGAAAACACCTTCTATATTAAACAATGACTATCTAACCCATGTATTTATTTGTTTTTTTTTAATAATTAGCTTTGTGTAACGTTTTTAACTGATAGACATGTTGAGGTTGAGGTTGATTTTGTTGTTTAACTTTAACTATTGATATCTTGTTCTATAAAATGTGTGAATTTAGTAGCATATAATGAGCGTTGATAAAGTTAAAATATGCTCCGTAAAGTTTTTAAAATGTTTTTATGGATATATATACATACAAATTTTAAATAACAATTTCATAAGTCGTTGTTATAAGTAGAATCGTGTATATTTATTTTCATATCACAGTATCGTGCTTACCATTTGATATTTATATTCCCGTTACTAATAATTTAGCCGTATTTCAAACCCGTGCACGTATAAATTAAACTTTTAAATAGTAACATGAGTCTTTATTTAAAAAAATATTCTAATTGATGAAAGTTTAAAACTAACATTAGTTTAAAAAAATATTTAACGTATATTAAAACTAATCCGCATATTTACTAAATGAGTCCTTATTTAAAAAAATATTATAATGGATGAAAGTTTAAAACTAACATTAGTTTAAAAAAATATTTAACGTATATTGATGCGTGAGAATCGCAACAGGCTTTACCTCTCGAGGGATCTCGAGAAGCTTACAACCCCACCAGGCAGTGTACCTGATCGTTGTAGTATAGTATAGTGACAAGTACCGGGGGATTGATCGTTCAGCTTAGGAATAGTGTCGCTAGGATTAGAAAGCCTAAATACTAGTTCTAAAGGTGAGGGATGATTATTTTTGTATTTTTATATTTTTATGAAAGCAATTAAAATCTCGGGTTTGAAGGATTTGGGCGGAATTAGTTGCTATTCAACTAACCCAATACTAAGATGCAATCAAAATAAAATACTAGAAATGAAAATAAACTAATTAAACTAAAGTTGTGAGCAGTAATTGGAGAAAATGTGTTTACTTAGATTTCACTACTCCCTAGACATCTTTTACACGTTAATTACTTGTTATAATTGCATGGATGACGGATCGTATTCCTTAATACCATTCATGGGGTGGCACACATAACTCCCCAATTCTATGAGCTCTTATATCCTCCTACACCATGCCCAGCACAACTATAGGGATTGTAAACAGTGGCTCATGCATTAAATACAACCAATAAAGACCAAGTGCGCCTCGGTTCATGTTTCTTAAGACGTTCAAGCATGTTACCAAGTGGAGATCTGCCAGTTTTCTTAAGCCTAACATATAAATCACTCATCCAAGACAAAGATAAACAAGTAATCAACACATAATTAACATCTAGGTTTTATTAGATCTAAGCAAATACAAGATAGATCTAGCCTAGCATAATGGAATTGAGACAAGAACAAGATATAGACAACCAACACATAGACATATTGATTGAATTAAAAGAACACTTATCTCAATTACAATGCAAGGTATCAAGGGTTGGAACCCTTGAAAAACCTGTAAAAGTTGCACCAAAATCGTACTTAGGGTTTCTCAAAAACTTCTCTCCTTAATGTGTGAAAATTAGAAAACTATATATAAAAAAATAGGTTTGACGGCGTCAAGAATAAACTTGTGACGCCGTCACCTCGCCGCCAAAACTCTTCTCGGACTGCCTAGATCTACTTCTGACGCCGTCAAGACTTATACACTTCCAGGCCGTCATGACTCTTTTACTCTTGACGCCCTTCCTACGTGACGCCGTCAAATCTGTTCTGGGTCGTCATGGAAATTCATGAAATTTGCTCTTGACGCCGTCAAGGTTTTGCTCTTGACGCCGTCACCTACTGTTCCCAGCATGGAAAATTAAGACTTTGGCGTTTTCTTCACTTTTATGCTTCAAAAACGTCCGAATTGCTTCCTTTTCCAGATTTCTCTCCCAAAGTACCTAAAATCACAAAAGGAACGATTTAGGGCAATATTTGATCAAATAAATTCAGATTCGGGTTTAAATGACCCCCTAAAAATTAATCATTTCTCGTCTCATCATATACCCTTACACTTGAGATTTGCTTGTCCTCAAGCAAATGCGCTTTTTTTCTACTCAAAATACAAGTTAGGGGTCATTTAACACTAACATAAAAGTAATTACAACAAATAATCGTTCCACTAAAGACCAATAGACAAGCACGGAGGTCATACACTAGCACCTCACAAATAGTGTTTAGATACTCACATCTCTCGGGTGTAATAAAGTGTAAATTACAATATGGAAACGGAAGATATCTCTCACTACCTGTCATAGCAAAATAGATTACCATAGGCTTGGGAAAGGATCAAACCTCCACCACATGGCATAAGCACCTAGGATAAACTATCAAAGATGTATTTTAAAGGGTTGTAACGTTAGGTGTAGGGATATGAAATACACGGTTTTGTTGGATAAAGGAAGTTTTACTGGTGGCGAGTTAACAATCTTAGTCAATTACATGTACAATGTGGCGTTGCTAAGCCAAGACTAGACTCGACTTAAGCTAATAAATGAAAAATAACGAAAACATAAAATGAACATAGAATGAAAAGGGATGGTAGTCCGTATGTTTTTTTCTCTTTTTCCTTTTTCTATTTTTTTTTTCTTTTTCTTGATTTTTTTTTCGATTTTTTTTTTCATACACTCTTACCCTACCATCCAAAATAATACATCATAGGGAATGAACATTTCCCTTACACTTGAATTTTTACATACTTTACAATAAACTAATCTAGTGACTCGAATTAGGAAAATCAAAACACTTGGAGCACTTTTAAGATTAACGCACATATGGGGGTAATATATGATGTTCTTCCCCATTACTCCATAAAACAAGTACTTTACCCATGAGTCTCAATCGTCCCAAAACAATATGTACAAAGATATGACTCGACTTAGCAACCATGTAGTCAATTAGATAGTTAACTTAGGGTTTAAACAAATAACAATAATGCACTAAAAATGAGCGCATACACGGAAGGCTAAGGCGATTTGGTTGTACATTTAAGTGGGGTGTAACAAATTCTTCCTTTAAGTAAAATGCTTAAAGTTAGAAACGAAAAGATAGGCTCGGAGGGGTGTACTAGGGGTTTCGTGTACTAAAAATGAGTACAACGCTAAGGGTGTGGGAAAAATTAGTTGACTTAACTAGCCAAGTAATATGACTTAAATGGTCAAGTAATTATAATACGGGTTTAACACAAGGGTGATCCTAATGCCTCTTATCATGTAGTAAATCCTACCACACGAATGTAGTCTCACTAGCGGTCTCGGGATGCATCACTAACGCAAGTTCTAAAATCTAAATGCTACCGGTACACTCATAAGCACTAATAGTAAATGCTTTTCCTATCAAATCTAAAGGCGAACCTCACATATTTGGGTGGAAAATTTTTCTGAATATACGTTTATGTGCTAGTCATACAATCTCCTATCCATGAGACGCTTGCTATGGCTAAAGTTTCACTCCTAAATGTTGTAAAAAAATTTAAATTTGGCGCTAAAATTGCACTAACAAGTATTTCTCATAGTTTTATTACACATCTACCATCAAACAAAACAAACTCAAGCGAAAGTGCATATGTAAGGTATCATCTTTTTACCCTCCCCTTACACTTAAGATGAACATTGTCCCCAATGTTCAAGTAAAGAATGTAAAAGTGAAAAAGTAAAGAGAATGAAATCAAATACTCCCCTGATTCGCTCGGTATGGATAATAGGGTGGCTAGGTTAAATCTTCCTCCAAGAAAATGAACAATCAAAGCTTCCCTTCCAGAATATAAATCATCTTCTTGTCATACATAACCTGTAAAACCTGATAAAATAGACAAGACAACCTCGCGTAAAATCGGCGGCATTCTATATAAGTTACTAAATCCTAGAAAACAAGATAAGATATAATGCTTGTGGAATGAAGTTTGCAGATCTCCTGGAGATTATAAAACTTAATAATTCACAAAAACCATAAGACTCCGTTAGAAAAACAAAACCGGTAAAATTTCCAGATTTTAACTCCTGACGCCGTCAAGAGTAAACCCCTGACGCCGTCAGAATTGACCTACAGAAATCCTTATGTTAAGTTTCCGGAAAATTTCTGGAAAAACTTGGTCCTATTTCCTGGAAAATCCTGCAAAACTTCATTATGACTCAATACAAGCATTTGACTCTAACAAATACGAATACACATGTTCATTTAGTATCGTGGAGAATCATGATCGGTTTGTTTCTTAAAAACATATTTGGGGTTTCCCCTTACACTTATCTTTTGCAAAAATACCTTTAGGTGGAGTTAAGACTAGGCCAAAACAACAAAGTAAAGTATTTCTACTATTTAGTTTAGAAACATGATCAACCAACAATAAAAATTAAGCATGCATACGGAAGCAAATAACAAACAAACAAATAAAATCACACAAAACATGGGTTGCCTCTGAAGAAGCGCTTGTTTTTGTTCGAGTCACGAGCCTGACTCTACCCTTATTTAACGGAAATATGGGAGGTTTTTCCTACACTTAGGATTAAGTGTGGGTGAAAGTAGCGATACACACCCTTAGGGTGGAAGTATGCCACGTGAGAAAAGAGTGGTGGATGGATTATATGCTCAAAGGGGTGTGCTCCTATAATCATAACCTTACCTAATACAATCGGGTTAATGAGTGGATTAAGATTTTCTCCTAGAAAGGGATCATTTTCAATCAACTTCAAGAGACTCTTAGTTGGGAATCCATCTTGACCTAATAAACCCGGTTTAAACCCATAATGTTTCTTGCGATCAATCATAAATGGGTGATGTAAGCATGTAAGGTCATGTTCCACTCCTATATTGGCTTCCTCTCTACATGGCTTAAAGTCTACCACCTTTATCCTAATACTACCCAGACTACATGGGTTGATGGGTGGGTCGGCTCCTCTTTTGTCTCCTAGATGTATATCTAAGGATGGAAAGTTGTGTGAAGATTGAGGTTCCGGTTCATCAACACTAGGTAATTCCCTAGAACTAAGAGTAAGGTTATCACTAGAAGTATTCAAACCTATATCCTCTAGTGGTTTTTGGTACAAGGGCTCTACCTCCATCGGAATTCCTAAAGTTTCTTCTACTTCTTCCGGGTAAGTCACGGGCGGTGTGGTGCCTCAAATGATGGTAGGACTTGTGGGGTACTTGGTGGGCTTAGATTTTCTACTTCATCATTCCTTGTGTCAAGATCACCTATATCCTCAACATGTGTTTTATTATAATCTAACCCTAACATTTTTCCAAGTATCTCACGTACTTCTCTAGGCATCTCAACTTCTATATCCGAATCATAAGGATCATCCTCAATATTCTGACTACTATATACGAATTGCCCAAAAGATTCATCATGTGTTTCTTGAGATTCATCATCGATCATAAAACCTAGGTCTTTTTTATCAATGTGATCATGTTTGGCTGCATCCTCCATCACAACAAAGTCACCTATGTGTTCATCCTGTATTATGGTAGGGCCTAACCATGACATGCAGCTAGGTGGCTCATACGAAACTATCCTAGGTGAAGGCTCATATGGTGCATAGGTTTCACTAAGTGAGGCATTTTGAGGGGTTGATGGAGCTCCTAAGGTGAATTCTTTAAAAGTCTTATGCCCTTGGCCTCTTTTCTCAAGGTACTCAATAAAATCAATATAAGATCCTGTCCTCCTCATCTCATTCGTCCATCTTGGTATATCCAAACTAGTGTAATTATATTTTTTCTGGTAAAACTCTAGTGTTGGACTTGGTGGATTCACATTCTCCATAATGGTGAACGGAATAATCAATGAAAGTTACGAACAAACACACAAAGAAAAAGATAGACTAAAGAAAACCTAAAAATAAAAATAAAATCTTACTAGAAAGGAACCTAGCAAGTAGACCTAATAAAAAGAAATTCTAACCTAGACAATAACTATTCCCCGGGCTGCGGCGCCAAAAACTTGATGCGTGGGAATCGCAACAGGCTTTACCTCTCGAGAAGCTTACAACCCCCACCAGGCAGTGTACTTGATCGTTGTAGTATAGTATAGTGACAAGTATCGGGGGATTGATCGTTCAGCTTAGGAATAGTGTCGGTAGGATTAGAAAGCCTAAATACTAGTTCTAAAGGTGAGGGATGATTATTTTTGTATTTTTATATTTTTATGAAAGCAATTAAAATCTCAGGTTTGAAGGATTTGGGCGGAATTAGTTGCTATTCAACTAACCCAATACTAAGATGCAATCAAAATAAAATACTAGAAATGAAAATAAACTAATTAAACTAAAGTTGTGAGCAGTAATTGGAGAAAATGTGTTTACTTAGATTTCACTACTCCCTAGACATCTTTTACACGTTAATTACTTGTTATAATTGCATGGATGACGGATCGTATTCCTTAATACCATTCATGGGGTGGCACACATAACTCTCCAATTCTATGAGCTCTTATCTCCTCCTACACCATGCCCAGCACAACTATAGGGATTGTAAACAGTGGCTCATTGATTCGCCTCAAACTAGTCAGACGATTATTAGTCAACCACTTGTGAATGGTCAACCGTAAAAGTCAAACTAATCTAAGGCAAATGCTTCCGTGGAATACAGTGTTTCCCCGGGTCGTAATGTCCCAACGAGGTTGTGATGGTATAAAAAACGAGTTTGTGATCGAGTGAATGTGAACAGGGATATGAATAAAAGTGTGTGTGTGTGTTTAATCTAGGGTTTTATAAAATAAAATGACTTAATTAAACTAATTTAACGATTACGTAAAACCTAGATATCTAAAACGAATAAACGTACACCAATTTAAAAATCAGACGCGATTGCGTGCTGAGAAAAAGGTGAGTTTTAAGAAAAATAAACTACAAGGGTTAAAAATGAAAATTCTATAAACTTAAACTTAAAATAAAATTAAATTAAAAAGAAAACTATTTTTTAGATTATTTTATTATTTATTATTAATTATTTAATTAATAACTATTTAACTTTTTAATTAAAACTAATTTATATCAAACTAAAAATTATAAATACTACAAATTAAACTAAAAACTTATAAAAATAATTTCTAAACTTAAATTAGAACTTGAAGAAAGTATAAAAAATAAAAATAAATATTTTTGTCTTTTTATAGATTTTCTATTAATTAAAAACTATTTATAATAATTAAACTAGTTAAACTATTTTAAATTACAAATAATACTAAATCAACTTAGAAAATTATGGAAAAATTTATAAATCTAATTAATCATCACAGGAATCCTAAAAAATTATAAAAACTTTATTTTATATATTTTTAAACTAGTTTACTAATTATTATTCTAATTATTAAATAATTACCAATTAAACTATTTAAATTATAAAAACTATTAAATAAACAGTAAAAATTCTAGAAAAATTACTAAAATTATATTATAACATATAAAAGCTATGAAAAATATAAAATCTAGGTATTACTTTATAAAAATTAATTGTGCTATTTAAAACTTATTTATTGATTAATTACTAATAAAACTATTTTTAATTCTAATTAATATTAAAAGACAAAATTAAAATCTGAGAAAATTATTATAATTAATTTAACCTAAAATGAAATTAATAAAAATATAAAAACACAACTTAATAAAAATCTAAAAATGAAAATTAAAATTAAATTAAATTAAATAGAAACTATCACTTACTATTATATTGTTTTTTCTTGATTTTTCTTTTACCAATCTATATTATACTTAAAAATAGATAACTTTAATAAAGACAATAATTTTATAACTTAAAAATAAGCTAGATATAAGCTATCAACCCTAACAGTTGACTTATGTTGACTGAAATTGGAAATAAGCTCAAATGAGTTTATGTGGGACCCACTACGGATGAATCTGGTTCTAATAAGTACTTTGGACTTGTCTAAGCTTAATTTGGTCAAATAAGCTCAGTAGATAAGCTGATAAGCCAAATAAGCTATTCCAAAAACTTAGTTACAACACAGATTTGGGACAGAGTTCAAGGGAAAAACTAAGTGGGGTCCACTGAGGCACAGGTCAAACAAGAGGTCAATTCTTAGAGCCTACTAGGAGGGGGGTTGGGAGGAACTAATTAGAAGGTGTGGGACCCACTGAGTTGGTCAGAAATCACCACCAAAGTGGTGGTGATGAACTGATAACTGCTGATGCAGGGCACACCTTTGCCCTGCAAGTGTGTTTGAGGGTGAGTGGGACCCAGCAGAAAATTCCTAAAAATAAAAGCTAAGTGGGAACTTAAACTAAAGCTGGTAGACAACAATGGAAACAAATTTCAAGACCTCAAACCTACTCCTAAATTCTAAAGAAATCTGGGAGTTTTGGGAAAAATCTGAGCTGAGCAAGTTTTGACTTTTAATGAAACTTGATATGTTGACTTTATTGAACTTCTAACACTTCTAATTGACTGATTAAGTTGTAATAAGTTATTATAGACCTAAAATAAGCTAAAGTTACAAGATATGAGCTAATGGGAGGATTTGTGGATCATAAATCCCTCACAGTTAACTGTGAGGGGTGATCAATTGTGATTTTGACTTTCTAGCTAATGATGGTTGGATTTTATGATTGTTCTAACTGATTGAAACCTAAAGTGACTTATGTAGACCAGAACTAACAACAATTGCAAGCTAGAACTAATGTTAACAAGTTAATCCAAACAACCTCTTAATGGCAGATTTAAATGAAATATGACTAAGATATAACCAAAGCTCAATCTACTAATTCATATTCATCTAATAAGCAATTAATAAGCTAAATGAACACAGAATACCAGCTGCAAGTACTTGTATATTACAATAATAAAAATCAAAATAGAAGCTTACAAATGAATTTTCACTGAGAACATGGAGCCAAGGACTGTGAACACCCTAACAACCTTCCACAAGATTTCTAATACCAAAACAATCCAGAATCACACCTTGCTCAGCTTCAATTCTTAATCAAACACTATTTTTTATTTTCTTTATATTTTCTTGATATTTTTCTTATTTTTTTCTTTGATGAACTGAACAACAAAGTAAGGTTTTCTAAGACTTTTATGAGCTTTGTCAGAGCTTATTAAAGCTTGTGAACTTACTAAACTACAACTAACAACAACAGTTGAGAATTTTTTTATTCTTGAAATAAGGAAAAATTGCATAGATTAAGATACACAATGAAACTAGAAATTAACTTTAATTAAAGATCAAAGTACATGAAATTAACTGATAAAAGCTTGTTCTAATTAAAAATACAACTTAATGAATAACTTACACTACCTACGACTACCATTAACTAAAACTAAACTAATAATTCATCACCACAGCTTCTTTTCTCTTATGTAGACACTTTTGAGACTCCCACTAGCCTTCTGACACTATCCCATCTCATCTGAGCCCTTGGTTTGGTCTAGTTAATCACAACCGTTCAAAAATGCTTTTTCGCGCCAAAAAGTCCACCAAGTTAACTTGGGGACAACGTTCGGGTTTTAAGGGGTTTTGGAGGGTTGTGTGAGGTGGAGTGATGGTGGGGAGAGTATATTGTGGGCTAGTATGGGAGCAGTGGTGGTGGTTTTGTGTTTAGTGAGGGAGGAGGTGGTAATGGAGGGAAAAGGTGGTGACTGGGGTGGTTTTGTGTGTTTTGACCGGGCGTTGACCCTGGTAATATAATAACGGGGTGGGTTTGGTTTGTACTTGGGCTGGATTCAGATGGGCTTTGGACAAAAGGGATAGTGGGTGGGCTTTGGTGTATTGGGTTTAGTTTAGTTTTGGGTTTTATTATAAAGCATAAGGTCCGGTTTGGTTTTATTTCACACAAGGACTATTTTTGTAATTAGTGCAAAGTTGAGGGCTGTTTTTGGCAAGTTTCCAAATATACTACAAGGGCTAATCTTGCCATATGTGATAAATCAAAGGATTTTAATTGAAATATTTCCATTTTAAAACCACCCGGGGACCTTTTTTGTCAATTCCCAAACTTCAGGGACCTAACTTGTAATTTTATGATAATTGAAGGGCCAAACCTGTAAATATCCAACAGTTAACACAAATGACCAATTATGCCATTATATAATAGTACAAGGGTTATATTTAATATTTTTCCATTTAAAATAACCCAAGGACTGATTTTGACACTTTTCAAAGTTGAGGGACCAGAGTTGTAAATTTATGATTTTTAACTTCAAAGGACTTTTCCTAACAACTTATGAATCCCAAGGACCTAAAATGATATTTGAACAAGTTTTGAGTGACCAGGGACTAGATTTGCAAATTTATGAAACTTGAGGGACTGAAACTGCCAATTATGCAAACTTTGTACGTTTTTCATCTGTTTTTGCATATTTTGCATTTGAAATATATAAAACACACCTTTAAAGTATTTTAAGTATTTTGATACATATTTGAGTGTTTTTGTATGTTTTGGCAGCTCAGATTAGTATAAAATGATGAGTATTTAGACACTCATCAATCCCCCACACTAACTATTGCTAGTCCCTAGCAATCTATTGAGAAAAACTTAATGGATTTGAAAAACTCTTTACCAAAAGCCATCACTTCTGGAGTAGCGAGGTGTAAGAACTGTGGCACACCTGATAACCTTGTGATTTTGAGCAAATCACCAGCTGTCAACGGATTTGATTAGTCTTTACCAAAACCCGTTTGCTTCTGGACTAGCCAACTCTTGATGGAATAGTCAACATCTTGGTGAGCTGATTACCAATTATGGATTTTTCCACTGCCTTTACCACAAGCCATAATCTTGCGGGCTAGCCAACTCATTATCTTTTGAGGATGATGGGGAGTTGAGGAACCATACAATTTTTGGCAAATTGCAAGCCATAAACGGGTTTGAGTTATCTTTACCAAGAACCGTTTGCTCCTGGATTAGCCAATCCTTATGTGGGTTAGACATGACGGATTGATTACCATTTGTTGTGTTTAGTGTAAAATACTAATACCAAATGAAAAAAATTTAAATTTTGGCCATTTTTGGGGAAAAATGGCATACAAGGGTATATAAGTGATCAAATTCGCCAGAATTTCTCCCCCACACTTAGAAATGAATATTGTCCTCAATATTCAAAATCCCGGCTATTATGTCGAATCCTTGAACGTAAAAAAATAACATTTAAAACTAAGTGGGGTAACACAACAATTATTATTATTATTATTATTATTATTTATTTATTTTTATTTTTTTTAGAGTTTATATATATATATATATATATATATATATATATATATATATATATATATATATATATATATATATATATATACAAAGAAACGGTTAAAAATGAAACCTAAATGAGATTTTCAATATATGAAACTGTAATAACCTAATCTATCTCTTTCCAGGGATTGGGCTATGCATATCCAATCCTTTTTAGTGTAGACCAGTGATTAAACCAATCTAGACCTAGGAATATCAAGATTAGGAAAATTGACAGTCAAAAGTATTTTCAATCCACAAATAGATTTCAACCATTAAAATATTTTTGTATTTTATATTTTATAATGTTTTTGTATTTTTATCTTTTTTATATATATATACATAGAAAAGAAAAATCCTAACAACCGCCCATCGAAAGGGAATCTGGGCTTGACAAAGCACAGTAACTGGAATCTGACAACTGAACGATCAAACGTTCTCAATAGAGGAGTTAACAAACTGCGCGTTTCCGCCCCTTAAAAGGGAATCTAGGTTTGTAACGTCTACCAAATTGTTTTCAAAACAGCCAACAACCAAATGTTGTAACTGAGGGGTCTATCAAACTGGGCAAGTTGTATGCTACAAAAAGGAAAATATTTTTGGTTTTTTTTTTTTTTTTTTTTTTTTTTTTTTTTTTTTTTTTTCGTTGAAAACTAATTTTAAAATGTTTTCAGGAACTGTTTTTGTTTTTATATTATAATAATATGAATAAGGATGGGTAAATATACAAGATAAACAACATTTAAACTAATATGCAAGATTCTAGGGTCTAACAACATCACAGTGCTCATATTTTGATTCGCCTCAAACTAGTCAGACGATTATTAGTCAACCACTTGTGAATGGTCAACCGTAAAAGTCAAACTAATCTAAGGCAAATGCTTCCGTGGAATACAGTGTTTCCCTGGGTCGTAATGTCCCAACGAGGTTGTGATGGTATTAAAAACGAGTTTGTGATCGAGTGAATGTGAACAGGGATATGAATAAAAGTGTGTGTGTGTGTGTTTAATCTAGGGTTTTATAAAATAAAATGACTTAATTAAACTAATTTAACGATTACGTAAAACCTAGATATCTAAAACGAATAAACGTACACCAATTTAAAAATCAGACGCGATTGCGTGCTGAGAAAAAGGTGAGTTTTAAGAAAAATAAACTACAAGGGCTAAAAATGAAAATTCTATAAACTTAAACTTAAAATAAAATTAAATTAAAAAGAAAACTATTTTTTAGAATATTTTATTATTTATTATTAATTATTTAATTAATAACTATTTAACTTTTTAATTAAAACTAATTTATATCAAACTAAAAATTATAAATACTACAAATTAAACTAAAAACTTATAAAAATAATTTCTAAACTTAAATTAGAACTTGAAGAAAGTATAAAAAATAAAAATAAATATTTTTGTCTTTTTATAGATTTTCTATTAATTAAAAACTATTTATAATAATTAAACTAGTTAAACTATTTTAAATTACAAATAATACTAAATCAACTTAGAAAATTATGGAAAAATTTATAAATCTAATTAACCATCACAGGAATCCTAAAAAATTATAAAAACTTTATTTTATATATTTTTAAACTAGTTTACTAATTATTATTCTAATTATTAAATAATTACCAATTAAACTATTTAAATTATAAAAACTATTAAATAAACAGTAAAAATTCTAGAAAAATTACTAAAATTATATTATAACATATAAAATCTAGGAAAAATATAAAATCTAGGTATTACTTTATAAAAATTAATCGTGCTATTTAAAACTTATTTATTGATTAATTACTAATAAAACTATTTTTAATTCTAATTAATACTAAAAGACAAAATTAAAATCTGAGAAAATTATTATAATTACTTTAACCTAAAATGAAATTAATAAAAATATAAAAACACAACTAAATTAATAAAAATCTAAAAATGAAAATTAAAATTAAATTAAATTAAATAGAAACTATCACTTACTATTATATTGTTTTTTCTTGATTTTTCTTTTACCAATTTATACTATACTTAAAAATAGATAACTTTAATAAATACAATAATTTTATAACTTAAAAATAAGCTAGATATAAGCTATCAACCCTAATAGTTGACTTATGTTGACTGAAATTGGAAATAAGCTCAAATGAGTTTATGTGGGACCCACTATGGATGAATCTGGTTCTAATAAGTACTTTGGACTTGTCTAAGCTTAATTTGGTCAAATAAGCTCAGTAGATAAGCTGATAAGCCAAATAAGCTATTCCAAAAACTTAGTTACAACACAGATTTGGGACAGAGTTCAAGGGAAAAACTAAGTGGGGTCCACTGAGGCACAGGTCAAACAAGAGGTCAATTCTTAGAGCCTACTAGGAGGGGGTTGGGAGGAACTAATTAGAAGGTGTGGGACCCACTGAGTTGGTCAGAAATCACCACCAAAGTGGTGGTGATGAACTGATAACTGCTGATGCAGGGCACACCTTTGCCCTGCAAGTGTGTTTGAGGGTGAGTGGGACCCAACAGAAAATTCCTAAAAATAAAAGCTAAGTGGGAACTTAAACTAAAGCTGGTAGACAACAATGGAAACAAATTTCAAGACCTCAAACCTACTCCTAAATTCTAAAGAAATCTGGGAGTTTTGGGAAAAATCTGAGCTGAGCAAGTTTTGACTTTTAATGAAACTTGATATGTTGACTTTATTGAACTTCTAACACTTCTAATTGACTGATTAAGTTGTAATAAGTTATTATAGACCTAAAATAAGCTAAAGTTACAAGATATGAGCTAATGGGAGGATTTGTGGATCACAAATCCCTCACAGTTAACTGTGAGGGGTGATTGATTGAGCCCAAACCACCTAACTTATATTGACCAAGGAATGGTCAACCAAGTCAAACTGCCTAGAATCAATCTCCGTGGAAGTACAGTGTTTCCTCGGGTCGTTATGTCCCGACGAGGTGTGAATTGTATTCAAACGGCTTTGTGATCGGGTGAATTTGGATGAAAAGGAGTTTATGTTTGATTGAACTAAGGAATCTACAATGAAATAGCTTAAACAAGCTATTTGAATAAGGCGGGAAGCTAAGAAAGACCAGAAACGACTAAAACCTAAAAACGCGTACGTTACGTTTAAATAAATCGTAAACGTACGAAATAAAAAGTGAAAACGGAAATCTGAAAACACCCAGGGGGTGAAAATGACTTTTTTACAAACTAAAAGGTAAAAGAAAATTTTTAGAAAAAGAAAATAAATTTTTACACTAATTAATTATTTAATATTAATTAAAAACTATTTAATAATTACTTATTATTAATACTTAAATAACTAAAATACACTACAATATAATTTAAATACTAAAAAGGTGAAAATAAAATTCCTAAAATTATAAAATAACTAAAAATAAGTTTTAAAAATAAAAATAAGTGTTTTTGTCTTTTTGTGAATTTTCTATTAATTAATTACTAATTAACTAATTAAACTATTTTAAATTAAGAAAATTACTAAATGAACAGTAAAAATTCTAATAAAATTTCTAAAATTATTTTATAACATATAAAAGCTATAAAAAATATAAAAACTAGGTTTTACTTAATAAAAACTAGATATGCTATTTTAAACTAATTATTATTTAATAATTAATAAACTAAGATTAATTCTAATTAATACTAAATGATACAATAAAAATCTGAGAAAATTAATATAAGTACTTTAATATAATAGGTAATTAATAAAAATATAAAATAACTAAGTACTTAATGAAAATATAAAAATAAAAATTAAAATTACATAAAATTAAATAGAAACTATCACTTAAAAATTACTTTTGATTTTCTGGATTTTTCTTTTAGAAACCTACTTTACATCTAAAAACATAAACTTTTTATAAAAACAAACTTTTTAGAACTTAATAATAAGCAAAATATAAGCAAAAAGGGTCAACAGTTGACCACAGTTGACCAAACAAGGAAACTAGCATGAACCAGCTTGTGTGGGACCCACAATGGGTAATTCAGGTGTGAATAAGCTCTACTGACTCAAATAAGCCATAAACAACCATTGGTGATCCAAATAAGCTGTTTAAGAAGCAAACAAGCACTTTGGGAACCTTGCTTGGAACTGAAAAGTGGGACAGATTTAATGGGCATCTAGGGGGCACACCAGGATGATTGGGGGCACAAGAATGGGTGATATGGAGAGCCTGGTAGGAGGGGGGTTGGGAGGACCTGATTTAGAGGTGTGGGGCCCACTGTGGTGGTCACACAACCACCACAAAGTGGGTGGTGTGGGTGAGTATCTGCTGAGACAGAGCAGATATGTGCCCTGCAAGTCACTTTGGGGACTTGTGGGGCCCACCACAAAATTCACAAAAATAAAACAGATATGGGAAAATGAATTTGAGCTGACATACAACAAATACAAACAAACTTCACCCTCTAAATCATTGCACAAAATTCTCTAAAATTCCTAGAAGTTTTGCAAAATTCTGAAGTGATGCAAAGTTGACTTTTGAATGAAACTTGAACTTTGACTAAAATGAGGTTTGGTTGATTCTAACTTGATGATTGTGTTATATTAAACTACAAATGAACTGATTTAACCTAAATTAACAACTAATGTGATGATAGAATGAGATTTAGGACTCATATACACAACAGTTAACAATTTAGAGGGATGGAAAACTAATTTTGACTATCTAGCAGTTTACTTGTGGTTTTTAAGGCTTAAATGACTTATAATGACCTAATGGGACTTGCTAAAACCAGAATTGACAACATCCACAGACCTAGACCTGCTCAAACTTACACATCCAAACACCCCCTTATATGTTACTAGTTGTGGATTAATGAAGGAAATGGTAAGTAGAAGCAATCTAACTTACACTAATCTATTCTATAAGCTATATGGACTAAGTACAAGCTACAATGAACATGAAATAAGCTTAATAACAAACATAAACAAAAACAGATGGTCACAGTTAATTCAAGAACCAAAGGGAGTGATTAGTGAGGCAAACCTCAAGTCAGTTGCATGAAACTCACACAAGCTTATCACCAAGCTAAATGAAACAGAAAGTACTCCCAAACAACTTGCTTAAACCACCATAATTCACAAGCATGAACCTCAGTTGACTTTTTGACTTGTGGATTTTTGAGCTAAAAACTTAATTTAAACCTTACACAGCTATAGAAATCTTTCAAATGACTTGTGTGGACTTACAAGAACTATTAAGCAACAACTTTTAATCCTTAAACAAGAGATTTAATTTTAACTTGAAAAATACAATTTTTGAGTTGAAATATTGAGAACTTGGATTTAATACTGAAATAAGTTTACAAGATGATTAATACAGAAAGTTTGAGCTGAGAAATTACAAATAAAACTAATATTCAAACTGAATTGCAACCTAACTATTCTCCATTACACTACTGCTACACTAAACTACTCTAACACCCTTTCTTCTTCTCTTTTCTTCATTTAAATAGAACCTGGAGGGTATTCTCTTTCTTTCCCACTCATTTTCAGCCCTTAGATATCTTTCTTTTGATCTGAGCCGTTTAAACTTTTTGTGGCGGGAAAATGGGAAAAAGCAGATTGAGGGGAGTTGGTGTGGTAATTTAATGAGGGTAGGAGGGGGAAGGTGAGGGTATTAATTAGGTTTGGTGAGGTTGGTGAAAACTTGGAGGGGGGGGGGGGGGAACACAAGCCTGGTAATTAGGGGCTTGTTAGGGACGATGAACAGTAACCGGGTGTGGGGGTTTGACTATGGTCAACGACGGGGATTATTAAAAAGTGGGATGGGCCGGATCATGGTTGGGCTTGGGTTTTTGCTGGATCAGACCTTTGGCTTTGGGTTTTGGTATTTAGGTTTTGTTTATTTTGTAAAATACCACAAGGACCACTTTTGTAATTTAGCAAACCATAGGGACTGATTTTGTAATTTTCCAAGAGTACTCAATAGGACCACTTTTGCCAAACTTTTATAATACAAGGACCCAAGACGCCATAAATGAATATTTTCCACTTTTAAAATTCCCGGGGATCATTTATGTAAATTTCAAAACATCGGGGACTAAACATGTAATTTCCTCAAAATTCACCCCAAGGAATAAAAATGATTTTTATAACTTCCCAAGGACCAAAATTGATTTTTCATTCAAAATTATCCCACCAGGGACTGAATCTGCCAATTATTGAAACTCTAGGGACTAATCTTGTAAATTTCCAAAACTTTTCCGATTTTTCACCAAAGGACTAAATATGACATTTTATGATTTCAAAATGACCTTTGGTGATAATTTTCCATATTTTGAATATCCAGGGACTAGATTTGTAATTTTATTAAAGTTGAGGGACTGAAACTGCCAATTTTGCAAACTTTGTGCGTTTTTCGTCTGTTTTTGCTCATTTTGCATCTAAAACATATAAAACACATTTTTGAAATATTTTTGGTATTTTGATGCATTTCTGAGTGTTTTTGTATGTTTTGCAGTTCAGATTAGACAAAAAATGATGAGTGTTTGAGCACTCATCAGTGATCAATTGTGATGTTGACTTTCTAGCTAATGATGGTTGGATTTTATGATTGTTCTAACTGATTGCGACCTAAAGTGACTTATGTAGACCAGAACTAACAACAATTGCAAGCTAGAACTAATGTTAACAAGTTAATCCAAACAACCTCTTAATGGCAGATTTAAATGAAATATGACTAAGATATAACCAAAGCTCAATCTACTAATTCATATTCATCTAATAAGCAATTAATAAGCTAAATGAACACAGAATACCAGCTGCAAGTACTTGTATATTACAATAATAAAAATCAAAATAGAAGCTTACAAATGAATTTTCACTGAGAACATGGAGCCAAGGACTGTGAACACCCTAACAACCTTCCACAAGATTTCTAATACCAAAACAATCCAGAATCACACCTTGCTCAGCTTCAATTCTTAATCAAACACTATTTTTTATTTTCTTTATATTTTCTTGATATTTTTCTTATTTTTTTCTTTGATGAACTGAACAACAAAGTAAGGTTTTCTAAGACTTTTATGAGCTTTGTCAGAGCTTATTAAAGCTTATGAACTTACTAAACTACAACTAACAACAACAGTTGAGAATTTTTTTATTCTTGAAATAAGGAAAAATTGCATAGATTAAGATACACAATGAAACTAGAAATTAACTTTAATTAAAGATCAAAGTACATGAAATTAACTGATAAAAGCTTGTTCTAATTAAAAATACAACTTAATGAATAACTTACACTACCTACGACTACCATTAACTAAAACTAAACTAATAATTCATCACCACAGCTTCTTTTCTCTTATGTAGACACTTTTGAGACTCCCACTAGCCTTCTGACACTATCCCATCTCATCTGAGCCCTTGGTTTGGTCTAGTTAATCACAACCGTTCAAAAATGCTTTTTCGCGCCAAAAAGTCCACCAAGTTAACTTGGGGACAACGTTCGGGTTTTAAGGGGTTTTGGAGGGTTGTGTGAGGTGGAGTGATGGTGGGGAGAGTATATTGTGGGCTAGTATGGGAGCAGTGGTGGTGGTTTTGTGTTTAGTGAGGGAGGAGGTGGTAATGGAGGGAAAAGGGGGTGACTGGGGTGGTTTTGTGTGTTTTGACCGGGCGTTGACCCTGGTAATATAATAACGGGGTGGGTTTGGTTTGTACTTGGGCTGGATTCAGATGGGCTTTGGACAAAAGGGATAGTGGGTGGGCTTTGGTGTATTGGGTTTAGTTTAGTTTTGGGTTTTATTATAAAGCATAAGGTCCGGTTTGGTTTTATTTCACACAAGGACTATTTTTGTAATTAGTGCAAAGTTGAGGGCTGTTTTTGGCAAGTTTCCAAATATACTACAAGGGCTAATCTTGCCATATGTCATAAATCAAAGGACTTTAAATGAAATATTTCCATTTTAAAACCACCCGGGGACCTTTTCTGTCAATTCCCAAACTTCAGGGACCTAACTTGTAATTTTCTGATAATTGAAGGGCCAAACCTGTAAATATCCAACAGTTAACACAAAGGACCAATTATGCCATTATATAATAGTACAAGGGTTATATTTAATATTTTTCCATTTTAAATAACCCAAGGACTGATTTTGACACTTTTCAAAGTTGAGGGACCAGAGTTGTAAATTTATGATTTTTAACTTCAAAGGACTTTTCCTAACAACTTATGAATCCCAAGGACCTAAAATGATATTTGAACAAGTTTTGAGTGACCAGGGACTAGATTTGCAAATTTATGAAACTTGAGGGACTGAAACTGCCAATTATGCAAACTTTGTACGTTTTTCATCTGTTTTTGCATATTTTGCATTTGAAACATATAAAACACACCTTTAAAGTATTTTAAGTATTTTGATACATATTTGAGTGTTTTTGTATGTTTTGGCAGCTCAGATTAGTATAAAATGATGAGTATTTAGACACTCATCACTCATGCATTAAATACAACCAATAAAGACCTAGTGCGCCTCGGTTCATGTTTCTTAAGATGTTCAAGCATGTTACCAAGTGGAGATCTGCCAGTTTTCTTAAGCCTAACATATAAATCACTCATCCAAGACAAAGATAAACAAGTAATCAACACATAATTAACATCTAGGTTTCATTAGATCTAAGCAAACACAAGATAGATCTAGCCTAGCATAATGGAATTGAGACAAGAACAAGATATAGACAACCAACACATAGACATATTGATTGAATTAAAGGAACACTTATCTCAATTACAATGCAAGGTATCAAGGGTTTGGAACCCTTGAAAAACCTGTAAAAGTTGCACCAAAATCGTACTTAGGGTTTCTCCAAAACTTCTCTCCTTAATGTGTGAAAATTAGAAAACTATATATAGAAAAATAGGTTTGACGGCGTCAAGAATAAACTTGTGACGCCGTCACCTCGCCGCCAAAACTCTTCTCGGACTGCCTAGATCTACTTCTGACGCCGTCAAGACTTATACACTTCCAGGCCGTCATGACTCTTTTACTCTTGACGCCCTTCCTACGTGACGCCGTCAAATCTGTTCTGGGTCGTCATGGAAATTCATGAAATTTGCTCTTGACGCCGTCAAGGTTTTGCTCTTGACGCCGTCACCTACTGTTCCCAGCATGGAAAATTAAGACTTTGGCGTTTTCTTCACTTTTATGCTCCAAAAACGTCCGAATTGCTTCTTTTTCCAGATTTCTCTCCCAAAGTACCTAAAATCACAAAAGGAACGATTTAGGGCAATATTTGATCAAATAAATTCGGATTCGGGCTTAAATGACCCCCTAAAAACGGATCATTTTTCGTCTCATCATATATTTAAACTAATTCGCATATTTACCAAATTTTGTAATTTTAATGGATGAAAGTCTCACGTAATTTTAAAGAAAGATACTATTATAAAGTATAGGGGGTATAAATTGTAAGGGGTTATTTGTGTTTTTTATAAAGTTATTAAAAAACATGGAAATTTGTAATTTTACACTTTACTCTATATAAATTATTTAAAATTCAATCACTAAAGTTTTATTAATTACTTCATCTTTTTTTAAGTTTTTGTTTTCATAAATTTGACACCTATATTTTTATGCATTTTTTTTCTTAACCAAATTTCTCTACCAAATTTATTAATTTTGATCAAAATCAATTTAATTTTGACTTTTTATTGACCAATCACGTTGCTCGATTTCGCCTACGTGGCAAAATTGAGCTCTGCCATTGGTTCAATTTTTTTTCAATGAGAAAGGATTTTCAAAAACACTCCGAAATGATGTAATTCTTTTATTATATAAAAGATATGATCGATGGGGTAAAGTGGTGTCCAAAGTCTTTAATTACTACTTGGCATCTCTTGCAAGGGTAACAGCGTTTATACATTATTGAGATGAGCTAATATTTACCTACGATTATGGCTTTTTCAAAGACTAAAGAATGTACTCACATGCATTTTTGCCTCTTAGGTTTTCTAGTGTTTAATAGGGCATGTGTACATAACATTTTAAATAAATATTGTTCACACAAACAAGTCTAAAGTATTCACCTATGCTTTTGTGCTTCGTCATGTCCTTTCAACAGGGAAATGGCAATGTTAGAGGTAGCCTATAGGGCACTTATTCACCTATGTTTTTTTTTATTCACTACAATACTGGGGACATGTTGATGTATGTGTCCGGATGACACGTGTCAAACCCAAAGAGTCTCCATCTGTCCGATGGGAATTACCGGAAGGCGGACGCTACTCTTGTCCGAGGGGCATATGTTAAAGGACCGTAAATGTATACACTCCTTTTTATAGAGGTACATCATTTTACCTAACAGTCCGATGCAAGAACTAGACTTCGTCACCTAACCCGGATATTACAGGGTTGTGTCTCCCACATGCCTTGACACCTAGCACCTAGACTAGGTGTAGGTCGGCGTGTTCCTTCCCCAGACATTAACAGGTATTGATCAGGTTGGGGTATTAAAAATACCCCAAATTTATTTATTGCACATTAACTCATTTCATACCTAACCCTCTCTTTACTCTCTCTCTCATATATATATATATATATATATATATATATATATATATATATATATATATATATATATATATATATATATATATATATATACTAGCTTATAGACCCGTGGAATTCACGGGATTTTAGAGTGTTTTTGATTAAAAAATGTTACTACGTGAATAAAGTAAGAAATAACAATGAACGTAAATGCTATGAAATTTTCTTATAACGGAACAATAAGCTATAAGTGACAGAAAGTATAAAATACAATGCTTGTAAATATATGTGTAAGAAATGTTCATTGACCCTGATCTTCAATATGTTTATCTTGAGAAGCAAATGCATGTAATGACCATTCTAACACTTCAACAAAAGGTCCATTCCATGAACACCTAATAAGTATAAAAAATGTAAGTAAAAGAAAGTTGGGATTTATAATAAATGTAAATAAGAAAAATCCATAAAACATGTAATATGTATACTGTACATACATATTGACCGTTTGATCATCGACCCTGAAGAACTTCTTTATATAAAACATTTATAGTAGTTTTTGATAGGTTACCATCCGCATCTGAAACAACAACCTTCAAACATTTTTTGCTTTTGACACGTGAAAGAGCCACATATAGCTATCCATGTGTGAAAACAGGACATGGCAGATACAATCCTACTTTTGCAAGCGATTGCCCTTTGCTCTTGTTTAATTTCATGGCGAATGACACTGAAATGGGATATTGTTTCCTCACAATCTTTATAGGTAAATGTTTATCAGATGGGGTAATTCTTAATCGTGTTATGATAACCTTATTTCCAAAATATGTCCCATTAATGATTTGTGCTTGAATAGAAATTTGTGATAATCGTAAAACTTGAAGTCGTGTCCCGTTACACAATTCATTAGATTGATCAATATTCCTCAGCAACATTATTAGACACCAACTTTTAACACCAGCCTATGGTTTGGAACACCTGAGAACTTGTCTATTGATAAAAGCTGTTGAGAAAACAGATTCATTGATTGATGTCTCACAATCAATTTTATCAACACTATCACAACCAAGGTAAACAATTTCCTCAAATGTCTTAAGCGAATGATCATTTATTTGACCACTTCATTGGTCGGAGCAAGAATGGCCTTTTCTTGAAAATACGATGGATCATCTATGTGATTCAAAAAGTTTGGATAGGTAAAATCTACAATGGATGTATAGGGTCAGAAACATCATGTATTAGAATATCTTTCAGTATATCTATCAAAACCTCTCCGTCGTTTGCAAAATCAATAATAGATGTGACGCGGTCATCAGCTTCATCTATTATAATATCTTCTGGTATATCTATTAAAATCTCTGCATCGTTTGCACCTCTAAGTTCTCCGTTTCCTACTAATCTAACAAATTAAATTTTTTTTAGTAAAAGAAAAAATAATTAATAATATTTATTGACAGTTGGTATAAAAAAAGTAGTAGTTGTTGAAGAGGAAAAAATATGACATTAATATTTAATACCATTGTTAATATTTTTGTACATCATATTGTTATATTGAGGTATAAAAATACATATACAATAGCATTTACATGATATATAAAATCTCATATGAAATAAATGAGTGAATTTTTCCAATGATTTGCTAAAAAAATTGAGCCTTACAACAGCAATAGTAACTTAACACCATAATTTATATTAAATATTCAAAATCTATGGCTTTAGCCCATCATTATTCGGCTAAGGGAGAAGGAATCGGTCCATAAGCAGTTTCTTGAGGGATATATCTCAAAAGCTCATGTTTGTTGGAAGCGATGGCTGATGGCATATAACCATATTCTCATGTTGAACGTGGCATATAACCATATTCTCATGTTGAACGTTGTCAATAGTATATACGATATTCTCATGAAAAATATGTATATTCTAACAAAATGTCAAATAAGTAAAGGAGAACATAAGGTTGTGTAAAAAAATATATGATACTTTATTGTGTTGATAGTATTGTATTTAAGTCTAGAATTACAAAGACTTGTTGATATGTCAATAACTTGAGTTGCCCTTTATTAAACACTTCTACCTGAAGCAACTGCAACAAATTGAAAACACAATAAGAAATTTTATTGCGCAAAAGCATCAGTTTAACAAAAGAAAATAGTATAAGTTACTTTTAAGGTAACTAATAGCTCAAAACCAAGTCATTACAATATGATATCTAAAAACCTACAAAGAGACATAAAGGAGTTGCCATAAGAGTGCAAGTTAGATTGCTTCAAAATTCTAAGCTATATATAATAAATAGATACAAATCACATATAGTATTTATGAAAGTGCTATTTCTAATGTTACAAAAAAGTATGTTACTAACTGCCACTTGAGGGCTATTTTGGAGCAAATGTGATTCTTGTTTTTTTGTTCCACTCTCCGATCACAGTGAGGTACTACTGCTACTACACACACGAAAGTATAAAATATAAAGATGCTACTTCACATGATTGATTATTAGTATGAACATGGTCCCATAGGTGCAGAAATGTGTACCTAAACTACTTCAATCAGTTTTGACAGACCCTTGAAACTTGTCCAGCCTAAGAGTACTCCTTGACTGCACATTGAGCATTTTCAAAACTATCAAGCGCAACAATTGTTAAATAATTTGAACCAGGTATAGCTGAGCTCATACATGTACTTGAGAAAATAACATTTCAATTTTGCTTCTCAGATTTGAAGTTTTAAGTTTAAATTTTGTCTAGAACATGATCTTCACCACCAAGCTTTCCCACTTGAATTTGCTCCGAATATTTGGCTGCCAATTCAGTTAAAATGGGAGAATTAGCATAAGTTACTAAACGTTGAAATAATAAACAATATAGAAAACAGATACTTCACATGATTGATTATTAGTATGGATCCAACGTATCCAGTGCATAGAGGTCTAAATGATTCAACTACTGTGAATCCTTTTAGACAGGTGTTTACATTTATTAACAATTGTGGATAGAAATAATTGTGGTTCTGAGTTTCAAATGACATGTAAAAAATTATTTCTAATATCCAACATGATTTTTATTAAGCTAATTCTATTATTAAATTGTTAAACCAATCACAAGAATACCAGCTACACTACCTACAAGATAGAAATATTAACCCGATAAAGGCCTGAATCAACCTACTCATAGATAAATGGGTTGAAATGACACCTCTAAGCATGGGCTATGTAAGAACTTCTAAGGAAACTCTAACCATGAAACATTTAAGGTCTCTTTATATCAGTTGTCCCACCCATTTTGAAATCAACCTATAGACATTAACCCCAATAGCATGCATCTTACACTTTTATGTCATATGTCACACATATTATAAATTAATTTTGGAAGTTAGAAAGGAGATAAAAAGAATAGCTTAATGAATGTTACTTTAATTGACGACCAAAATCATCTTCCACCTGGGTATCTTTTCACCTAAGCATACTAAGGTCTTTTGATGATAAAGTTTAAGAAGTTATTGATTTCTACCTTGTCATCAAACCAACATCCTTGTCTTACCCATGCCCTGACCAAAGCAAGTAAAATTCTCAGAGGAGTTAATTAATTTATCACTTTATGACTTCCCTATACGGCTCTCATCCGAGGGACCAATGTTCTTGCAACTATTCCAGGTAAATAATATCTGATTGTTCTGAATAGTTGACCCGCTGCCAGAAAAATAATGTAAGAATAGAATCTTGTAACTAAACTTTTTCTATCCAAACAATTACATATAACTTGCATGTTTATATAAGGTTTATTTACCTCAAAGCATTTCTGTGAGAACAACGTCAAGAAAGGTCGTATGAACTCCAACTTGACTTTCTGCATTCTTTAACAATGACGATTCAAGTTGTCTAAGACCACAATTTTTTTGACCCGTATCTGTAATAAAAGAAAAAGATAGCAACATTTTGTTGACCCGTAGCAGTAAGTCACGTCATCAGCAGCAGTTAGGCACGTTAGCAACAACAAACCGCATCAGCAGCAAGCCGCGCCAGGAGCTGTAGCAATCTGTGTCATCAACAACAGAGAGATGGTGTTCAGTACGTAAGCAAATAAGCTAAGTACATAAGCAAACAAGTCTAATTTCTTAACAGTTCACACCCATTAATTAGAAGTCGCAAGCTAATCCAAACATGCCTCTTAAGGAATATTAAAAACACCTAAGTAAACCTATATAGCCAAATAGCCAAAGTAATCAGTTTAAAATTTTTTACACCTAAATAACCAAATAACTTGTTCAAAACCCATATCCAAACAACCTGTTACACCAAATTCTTATAATAATTCACTCAGAACATGCAAATTGACGCTGTGTTATCAAAACCATGAATTTGGATAAGCATTTGACGACTTTCGACACGCTACGCTCTGCTATTACATTTTTAATAGATGACTTGATAGGAAGGATTTCCGCACTGTCAAGATAAATGGTCTATCTTTGTCCTTATAACATGTATTAACCTTTAATATATATTTTGCTATAAAAACATATCTACACTTGTTAATACCAATGGCAACCTCAAACATGAACCAAAAAGTCTTAACCATCAAATAAGTTGAATTATTAGTAAGACCCTGAGCAAAGACTTTACCATAGTTAATTTGGAAATGGCTAGACAAACAGTCTCATAAGCGCACGTGACTCGATAGATTGTGAGGTGGTAATACTGTGGTGATTAAGCATATTTTCAGGAGAAGCAAACCCTGTCATTTTACCCTATCGATATTTCAGAAAAAGAAAAATAATGAACAAATGGAGTATAGTACAACACGTTGATGAACTATAGTTTTCAACTAAAATGGAGTATTAATTACATGGTGATGCAGGATTACTCACACTTATACGAATATCAATTTTCTTGCAGAATTATTTACCTGAATATCTCTTTTTGCAAATCTGATTTTTGGAGTTTGGACCACATATATCTAATATTTCGTAGTCATCATTAGTTAAAATGAACTTCCAAACACCCTTTGACATACAACTATAACATATATCCTTTACAAATTATTATTTTTCTGACTATATCGCAACTTTAACAGAATGAGCAAATCCAAAAACTATTTCCATAAGTGCTTATTTCTAAGTAGCTTATAGCTTATAAGTACTTCTTAATTATAAGCGTAAGCTAAAACATCTATATATTCTACTGGTCTATAAGGGACAACACCACTGAATGCAAGAAACCACCCGGTTCAATTCTTAGTCCACATTGAAGCTTTGTTTTTAGCATTTGGAGTAAACCCATCACAATAGAATCCATTGCAAGTGTTTACTTGCATTTGCTAACTGTATAGCAGAAGCTTCCTCAAGTCCCCAACTTTCCAACAAAAAAAGCATCAAGCAACAAAAGACAAACTCTTTTACAATTCAGATTTACTTCCAATTCATATTCTTTTATTAAAGGGATACTTCATATCAATGCATCTAATTTAATTACTATATATCCGTTTGAAACCATTTGACAGCATTATGCTTATCAATTTTAGCATTCATCGCACAAGTGATTAACCAATCTACTCAATAATATATTTTTCATATTCAGTGTGCCAAAACAGATTACCAAATTTAAAGGGACTGGCGGCCTTACCAGGTAAGCTTAGTCAATTATCTTTTGATGTCCTTGCAATATTATTGGAACAAAAAGTAACTTTAAAATTCGAAAAGAAGGTTAAGTTAGTAGTTTTAGGGCTAATTTTGGCTTGTTGGATGTTGTATAATCAAGGGAGAACTTAATTAGTGCCAAAGAATTCATGATTCACGAAACATGTTATCTTAATGAATTTAAATTTCCTACACAACATCAACATTCGTAGATCAATAAATCTCCAACATTTACGCCACACCATTTTGACTGAAACAATTGTGACCCATCACCCGAACCGCCCATTTTGCCACCTATAGTACCATGTAATTAATAAAGGGAGTTTGTTACTGGAATGTGATCAAGTAAATAGTTTCCAATGCTTGGATGTGGATTTCAGGATCAGTAATGGGTTCATGCTCAAGTGACAGTACGCTACACTTCCTAGTTCGAGAGGCATTTTCATCACATATTGTTCACTATACACCTGATGCATGAAATAGAATTTCTTAATTACATACCCCTATAAGGAGTTATTTTAATAAGTATACCAAACAACGTCAGCCTCTAATAGCAGTTTTAATATGAACACCCAAAAAACCTGTATAAATTGTTACTATAAGAAGCAATTCCAAACAACCCTTTATGTACCTTAATAACGTATCCCAAACAGCCCTTAAAGTTAACAGGTTTGATGTGGTTGGCACATCCGAGTCTCGGCAAGATCCTACCCCTCAAATTAGTGTCAATGTCAAAGGAAGAGCACTCAATCCACTACTCAATTTGCCCCTGTACAAATAGAGAATATATAAGATTCATGTATAAGTAGCATTATAACTTCAGACGGGAAAATAAGATATAGAGAAAACTTACATATTCTGTAGCTGAAGATCCCAAGAGAGAACTTCCATAAGCAACTACATCAAGCATAATGAAATATCACCACCAACGATTGAACATCATAAGAAGATTAAATCCAAATCTATTTTGTAACTTACCATAGCGAGCAATTGCATTACTCTAAAAAAAACATAGCTTTTAGTATATAATAAATCATCTTCTACAATTATTCAATTCAAACATTTATAATGTTTGCATTTAAACACACAAAATGACAGATAAAACACAATGTTATCATGTCCATCAGTAGCGCGACTTCAAACTACAGTTCATTAATAGTACGTGCCCTTTTTATTTCGCATTATTAACATCAAATCGAACATAACTAATACATTTTAGTGAAACTTACTAAAACATTTGGTAACAAATAAACTATAAACTTTCATACGTAATAAGGATCATACCTGAAGTGAAGGAATCTATATATTAGCATCATTGCTTTGACATTTAAGAAAATCACGATCTACATCATAGTTTGTGAGTACATCAACGAAGTCAATGTCAAGTCAGTTTTTTACAAATACTGTTACAAAATTAAAATGCAAACTCGTAAGAAAATTGAAGTAACATGAAGTGTTCCACTTACCAAAGGGCTACCACTAAGGAAACACATGAACACTTCATTCAGTACCATTTTTTCGCGCAATTTTGCAATCATAAACACGCAAATCATGATTAGTCTATGTCTTTAAGTATCTATTAACATCAGTTACAATTACAGACATTGCATTTGGGTCGTTTTATTTAAAAAAAAAATTATAAAATAAATTTTTAGGGTTCTTGTTAAACACCTAAAATTATCCAGATCACAAACTATCTAGTTACCTATAGATATGTTGTGATTAAAATTTGCCTCTACTTCTTCCTAAAGTTAAAGTCCAGGTGTGACTTTATGCAAGTGTGTATGCTAAAGTTAAAAAAATACCAAGGATGAAAGTCAAGGCCTTTGTCGATAATTTCACAAATCGGATTCAAACCCTTTGTCGAAGTCACGGATGAAAGTCAAGGCCAAAATGAAGAGATATCAAAGCAAGTGTGATTTGTTACAGGGATGAAAGTAGAAATGTTGAAGCAGAATCTCCTTTTGCATTAGAATTATTAGCAAATGATCATTGCCACTGCATAAGCAAACACCCATAATCAAACATTGTGTTTCATAAAACAAAAACATATAATCTAAAATCAAAAACTTCATCAGATATTTTATAAAACAGTTGATGTGCAAGGTAAACTCCACACTTGAAATTTAATAAAATTTTACAATAAATGAAAGTAATCACCATGAATTCGATAATTTGTTGAGAGGATGTTCATTCACCTTGACCTGCAACCATGGCAACCATAAACAGAGCAAAACTAAATTTTAGTGAAAAAAACTTTCATCCAAAAAATTAAAAAGGATTACCTTAATGAATGGAATTGAAGCAAATTTGTGATAAAAAGTGGAATGCTTATTCAAAACGCTATATCACAAACAGCCCGCCTTGAAATCCCTTTAACTTCATGATTTGATTTTATCACAAATCACAAAGTAACAATAATTAGCACAATGCATTAAAATATATAATATACAAAAACAATTTATATAAAGAATTATAAAAAGAAACTTACAATCGAAACCGTAAATAAGTTTTGCCTTGAATAAGGATTATTGCCAAGTTTAGGGTTTCTCCAACAAAGATGATTCATACGTTGATTGACATTTTTTATTTGGTTTTGAACATCTTTTGACAATCAGTTACAAAGAATTGAATGCATTAATTCATTACTAAAACAACCAATCTCTCATTCATATTGCAAGGAATTTACCTTCCGACAACAATGTCTACTCTTCATAAATCCGCTTCATATGCTTCATATCAGGATAATGAGTGAAATCAACAACCTAAAAAAATTAAAAAAATGCAATAAATAACGGATTTAGCTATTCACAATTTTATCAAACACATAGTGTGCGTAAAATTCATTACACATGCAAATTAGTTCAACCTATAGCCAAATAACAACAACATGTGATTCACATATACTCCCTAAATTGAATTTCAATATAAGTACAAATACTTACCGAGTTTGACACCAAAAAACCCACTGCCATAGATATTTTTTCTTAGGGATGTTGAATATGTGAATAAGATGCAATTAGTTTTATGTGTGATTTTAAATCGGTGAACTCATTGGATTTCAAATTGATATCCACTGATTTATGTAAAAGTATTTGGAGAAGAATGAATTGACATTAATTGTAGAATTGAAACTAACAATTAATGGTGATTTATTTTGAATGAAAGAATCGTATATCAGAAACTTCAAGGAACATCAAAGAGGAGCGTGTATTTTGAATGAGAGGGTTGAGGAGCGTATATGAATGCACAAAAGAAACGAATGCTATTTAATTCTTTAATTAGTTACCATGAATGAGTAATTGTTGATGAGCGTGAATGAGATGTGAAAAATGTATTGCATTAGCAAGTTGTACGCATTAAATAACCGACCAATCACAGCAATGACACATCAGCGTATTAATTGCATCGCATGCATTAGGGGGCTTGTAAATTATTCTGGTTTATTAGTACAGATAGATGTCATTTTTTACTCATATCATGGATACAATCTCGCGAAAATTCCTACAGAGGCTACTGTTGAAATAGGTTACCTCTGCGAGGTTTTTTTTTTAGGCCACATAATTCGCTTCAATTTTGCAGCGAACAACAATATGTACACGTGTCACACTCTCCTTAATTCCTAAAAAAACAAAAAAACCTTGTACCTCGTGTTTAGTTTGCAGCGAGATACATATTAATGAATAAAAAAAAAGAAAAAAACAAACAAACATGTAATTCACATACATGTTGCACCGAACAACAATAATTGCCACACACGTCGCTTTCAACAAGTCCAAGTTACCTTTTTAACCCTAAACTTTTTAATATTTACAGGTTTTTTATATAACAAACTTTATTTGGCAAATACTTAGCAAATGAATAGAAATTCGTAAAAAAAAATTACCGTTGCGAAGAGCTCTAAATTACGAACAAAACGAGCCCAATATTGATATGTTTTTGAAGTACGTACGATTTTATAAAAAATATTGAAACAACAAGGTTCATTGGAACAAAAAAAAAAAAAACGTACAATTATACTAAAAAAGTAAAGGTTCATTGGACCAAAAAAACGGTATTCATCTTTTATAGAACTGTACAGTTTACCATTTTTTTGTTTATGAATGTTTATGTTTTTATTTTAAAACGATACTCCTCTTTCATAGAATTATACGTCTTTGACTCAAAGCGTGTGTTATTTAAGTTTTTTCTTAAAGAAAATATTATACATACATACTACCTAAACTCTTTAATCTTTATAATTTTTTATATAACAAATTTTATTCGTTAAATATTTAGCAAATATATAGCGAATTCATTAATAAAATCGTACGTACGTCAAACTTATTAGTATATCTGCTACATATATATATATATATATATATATATATATATATATATATATATATATATATATATATATATATATATATATATATATATATATATATATAGTGTAGGGTTCTTTTCAGAACCAAATAAATTGCGAGAACTGCGAGAACCACCTTTGTACTCTTAATAATGCATGATGTATATCATATCAAAGCAAGATGACATTTTTGAAAATATCTATAACTTATTTTCAAAGAAAATTTTAAATTAGGGGCAAATCAGGTATTTCAATTCTCATACCCTAAATATCAATCAGTTAACCCACTCATCACCACATCACTTAGGCTATGTTTGGCAAAAGTAGCTGTGAGCAGTAGCAGTGAGCAGTAGCTGTGAGCTGTGAGCAGTAGCCAAAAAAGCTCACAGCTTCATAAAGAAGCATTGGGAAAATGAGCATTCCTAAAAAATAGCAAAGCCCACAGCTCTCATGCCAAACAAACATCAAAAATAAAAAAGCTCGTTCTCACCGCTCATTACCCCAAAAAGCTCCAAAAAAGCTCCGCGCCAAACATAGCCTTAATCCTTTCCTCAAGATCTAACCGCCACCACTCTCCTGCACCAGAAACCTAGCCGCCACCGACATCGCAATATCACAAACGTGTCAGTATGTTCATCTAAGATTTAATGCTCGATCAATTCTAAAAGATATCAATATGCAACCCATTGATCCATGTGTCGATTTGTCATTGGCTTGTCTCTATAGAAGAAGACCCAAAAGAAGATCTCTCTATCACAAATTTATGGTTCGTTAATAATTTGAGGTTTTTAAATCGCTATTTTTATTGTGTCTTTTACTGTTTTTTGTTTTGATTTTGAGTTTCAGAATTGTGTTGATTATTTATTTCTTCTCGAAATTAATTTGAACCGTCAATTTAATGATCATATTAAATAGATAATATTTGTGCAAAAGGTGGATCTAAAAAAATATGAGGAAATCTGTTTGTTAATTTAATAATGTGTTGTGTTGAATTTTTGGATTACTTTATATGTTTTATACTATGATGGGTTGTGAGGTGGAAATAAACCCATCTCAACATTAATATTACGATGATGGGTTGTGAATTTAATATTGTGTTGATGGGTTACGATGAAGAGATTTTGGAAACCTTTTTGTTTCTTTTCTCCAAAACTGATCGAAAGGGGTTTAAAGCATTTTTTTTTTTTTTTTTTTTTCATAAAACACATATGCACCGGTCCATTGATTTTATATCAACCATAATCAATGGACCGGTGCACATGTGTTTTATGCTTGATATAAAATCAATAGACGTGTATGCATATGTGTTTGTTGGTTGATATAAAATCAATGGACCGGTGCATATGTGTTTTATTTTTGTTATATTAAATTGTGAATTTTTGTTTATATGGAATAGATGTTGGAGGTCAAGTTAAATCTGTAATGGTTCAAGATAGTTATGAAAGCACTACACATCTACATACTAAGAAACTACTCGAAGAAAATTAAAGCCGATGATCGAGAAATGGTTTATGCATATGTATCTATTTGAAGAGAGTGCATCCAATGAAGACTATGACGACGGATACACATGTGCATGCTTACTCAATAAAGTTGAATAATGGTGTGTGCAAGCGAAGATGACGATGCACATGTAAGAGACTGATGAATGATGGTGCACTAAGTTATTGTGTCTAAATGTGCACATGTTGATATGCGTACCTTCAATTATGTTTAAAGATAAAAATGGTTGTCCATATGTGCATATGTGCTTATGTTATACAAAGTATTAATTTCCTTTATAACTCTATGAGTTTTTATAACTTAATTTGACATTCTTTAGTGTAGTACACTTCAAAGTGAAAGATGTAAATGTTTATATTTTTGAAATGCAAATGTTATTACACTTGAGGTTATATCTTATTTCATGAACGTTCTTGTATTTGAATTAACTGAAAAAGAGTTCTATAGATATATACATAGATGTGCACAACGTTTTTTTAAAGATACATGCACATATGCGGTAATCAATTCTTGAGTAATATTCAATTAAAAAAACAAAAATACTAAAATAATATTTTGAGTTAACTACATTTTTGGTCCTCGTGGTTTACCGGGTATAACAGTTTTGGTCCAAAATTTTGAAATGTAACGGATCTTGTCTAATATCCGCTGACCCGTAACACTTTTGGTCCAATGTTAAAACTCCCGTTAAATTGACTACGTTTGACCGTTAGTTTTAGGGGTATTTATGTCATTCACATATTTTTATTAAATATAGAGTATATATTAAATACACAAACACAGACCCTTCTTCACAAACACAAACCCTTACATAAACACAAACACAAACCCTTCTCCCTCCCTAGATCTCCGGCCAACATCACCGGCCACCACACTACCTTCGGCGATACACCAAAAACCACCATGACCTCACCAAACAAACACCAAAAACCACCACGACTTCACCACATAAACACCAAACACCACCACGACCTCACTAAACACCAAACAAGACCTTTAACAAGATCTTTAGTCGAAACCAACAAGACCTTTACATAGATCTTCTCAATCGAGACCTCAAAGATCTACAAGAAACCATTACACTCTTTATCAAAACCATCATAAACACAACATCGAGACACAAAAGAGTGTCAATTGTTTTCGAAAAGAAAGAAGCACAAGAAAGGGTGATTCAAGTTTTATTCGTAACACAAAACATATTAAGATTTGTGTTCGTCAATCAAGAAAATAAAAAAGGTGAGATCCGTTTTTTTTTTTTTTTTTTTTTTTTTTTTTTTTTTTTTTTTTTTTTTTTTTTCGAGTTCGAATCTTTGTTGTTGTGGATATGGAGGTAGGTTTGAGGGTTGTTGTAGTTAGTTGTTGTGGTGGTTTCGTGTTGGGATGGCGGTGGTGAGGATTTGGTGATGGTTGTGGTAAGGATTTGGTAGATGGTTGTGGTAAGGATTTGGTGATGGTTGTGTTTACCGATTTGGTGATGGTTGTGGATCTATGTTTGTGGTGATATGTGGACTGCCCAGAAGATGTTTGTGGTGATGGTTGTGTTTACATATTGCTTGATTGTCTAGGAACATTGGGAGTTTGGTGAGTTTAAAGCAAGAGGAGTCTTGACTCATACATGACCCAGTTTTTAATATCATGTATGTCCAATTGAGTACCCTATTGAACAAGTTTTGAAGTTGGATTGTTGTAGCAGATTTTATATATAATTTATGTCTTTTTCTTTCGTTTTTTGGAACTTGTTTTATTTATTTATATGTGAATTTGTTGATAGCTTCTTTTACTGTATTGATTTAACTCTGTTTCAGGATTGTTACTGAAATATGTTTGTGGAAGGATCTATGATGATTGTTGGTTAATCAATTTATCAGCTTGTTTCTTTTTTGGATGGATTTGTTGAGTTTGATGGTGGAGGTGTTTTTAAATAATAATAATAATAATAATAATAATAATAATAATGAAGAAGAAGAAGAAGAAAAGGGCATTTTAGTCATTGTACATCAACATTTGAGGGTATTTTAGTCATTTCGCATGTTTTTAACTAGTCAAACTAGCGGTCAACAAAATTGGACCAAAAGTGTTACGGGTCAGCGGATATTGGACAAGATCTGTTACATTTCAAAATTTTGGACCAAAACTGTTATACCCGGTAAACCACGAAGACCAAAAATGTAGTTAACTCTAATATTTTTGAATTTCCTAAAATTATGGAGGTAAAAAAAACGAATTCTAAATATAAATGTTTATAAAAACTCAAATTTGTTTTTTTTTACTATTATACCATTTTCAATTAAAAAAAATCTTTTATTATGAGAAATTAAATGATTGGTTCAGATTGGTTCTCGCAGTTCTCGCAATTTATTTGGTTCTAAAAAGAACCTCACCATATATATATATATATATATATATATATATATATATATATATATATATATATATATATATATATATATATATATATATATATATATATATATATGGTGATATGTTAGTTACACCTTGATTTTACAAAAGGATGTGTAGCTGATTGCCTACACTTTTTAGTATAATTGTACGTTTTTTTGTTCCAATGAACCTTCTTGTTTCAATATTTTTTTATAAAATCGTACGTACTTAAAAGCATATCAATATTGGGCTCGTTTTGTTCGTAATTTAGAGCTCTTCGCAATGGTATTTTTTTTATTAACAAATTTGCTAAATATTTGACAAATAAAATTTGTTATATAAAAAACCTGTAAATATTAAAAAGTTTAGGGTTGAAAAGGTAACATGGATTTGTTGAAAGCGACGTGTGTGGCAATTATTGTTGTTCGCTGCAACATGTATGTGAATTACATTTTTTTTTTCTTCATTAATATGTATCTTGTTGCAAACTAAACACGAGGTACAAGGTTTTTTTGTTTTTTTTTAGGAATTAAGGAGAGTGTGACACGTGTACATATTGTTGTTCGCTGCAAAATTGAAGCGAATTATGTGGCCTTATAGGGAATAAAAAAAAACCACTCCTCGCAAAGGCAACCTGTTTCAACAGTAGCCTCTGCAGGAATTTTCTCTACAATCTCACACACAATACAACATATTACATATTTATACTTATGCTAAATCCTCTACATACGGGGTGCTGACTTGATCGTCGGAGGGTGGTTTCCGGGGCTTCTGTCTCGGGACCCCTTCTAACGGGTTATTTTATGTTTGTAGCACACTTCAAAGCTTGGTATAAGAATGGATGGCACGTGAGAGCCGTCAAGATCTACCCGACAAAAATATGCTTCAAACAATTGGTATTTACTTTTTACCATACAACTTGCGTGAGTGAATGAATACGTTACAAAAAATTACACCAGAGTACGTACAAAAGCATTGAAGCTTGTCGCTAAAATGAATCCTATCGTTAGGTATTTTCATTTAACTTAAACAAAAGCAATAAATACATTCGAACATCATAAACTCCAATTCTCTCTCAATCATTATTATATATCTACCTCAATCATAAAGGTTTGGCAGTGGGGAAGTTCGAATACTTCAATTCATCTCCTATAACTCACCTACATTTACCCTAGCTAACACACACACACATATCCACACTAGCTCGATCTCCCTTGTTTGGTCGGCCATCTCCCTTTCGTGCAAAGCTTATCTTTCAGGCTCAACACTACTTTCGATCGAGCACATGGCTTTTGATTTTTTTCATCCGATAGCTTTCTATCATGACAACGGTCTTGTCTGTGGACTAGACTACCTTCATAATAATAAACACAGGTTAGACATTCGTTTTGTTTGTGAACTCTCGTATTATTTGATGTTTATATGATTAAACAAAGCAAGGATAGAAAAACTGATGCTTTTACACTTTTACAAGGTTATGGTACCGTTTTTTCAACATTAAGTGTTTTTGCGTTTGTGTATATGCCTATATAGCATAAACTATTAGCTAAAAGATTTTAACCCATTGTACAAAAACTTGTGTCGTGTAGCCTGTGTAAAAAGAATAGAGATATTGATCTGGTATAGTACTTCGAACAACACATTTGAATAGAAAGATTTCGTTTGGTGTAAATCAGTTTTACTGCATTTCTTGTATTAAGGTCTCATAGTGACGAATATTATATTACTTTCTCAATGATGTGGTCTTAAATGTAGCAGTTAGCACAAACATTTGAATTTGATACGCTTTTAAACTTTTAATTGTGATAAGTCTCTTGATAGTTACTTGGCCAACTCAAAACCGAATATAAGGTCTTGGCGTCGGTTTATGTGCATGTTTAGTTGTGTTTCATTTTCTCCTTTGTTTAGCAGGGTAGCTAGTTGGTTTAGGACTAGGATTACCCCCTCATTCTCTATAAATAGAGATGAAAGGGTAAGGGATATGTACTTCATTCTTTTTGTTACAAACATTTAATACAATGTAATCCTTTGGGTCTTGTGAAGTTTTACTTTTCCGTCGACGTATCATTAGTTTGCTTGGTTGTTCGTCTTCGAGTTATTGAGTAATTCGCTCTTGATTTCCAGGTTTGTTGTAGGTATTTGCAACAAGAATTTTTACTTCAGCAGTCTTTTTATCTTTACCAAAAAATTTGCTACATAGTAAAGTTTTATGCAGTACGATCAAAATGAAATATATACATTAGTCATACAACTGGAACATAAAAAGTACAAAGCATAAACAAACCTACAGACCACATAAAATAAGTAGATAAATTCATTTACTTTAATTCATATAATAAGCAACTTATGCAACCCAATGTGAGCTCATTAACTAAGTAATAATTCTATATTTTCGGTATGAAAGGGTTTATGATAGACATACAATCTTAAAGTATTCATGCATAAATGTAATTGTGATCTTACTTGGAAAAAAGCATTAAAATTCCCAAAAATCATCCTAACTAAACTTTTCCATATTGCTTGATACAACTAAACATACCTTCTAATACAGTAAAGGCGCTCTTGTGAAAGTATGCCTTGAAAACTAATCCGACAGTAAGCACCTTGCAAAAATATCCCAAGTAGCCTTGCAAAACAGTACAACTTACCTACAAATTAAAATAACCAATTAACATTAATATTAGAAATAAAACTTTAAACACACGTGTCGAATGCCAAATTTTTGTCTTCGAGAAGAAGTATATTAGAATAACACTTTAAAATAACCTCAACTAACATTAATGTCTGTGAAAATAACAAACTCGTACACGTGTAGGGATGACACCCATGGGCAATGGGCACGGGTACCTCTAACCCGTCACCCACCCATGTAGTTTTTTTCTCACCAATCACCCGCCCGTCACCCACCAATGGGTACAAATTTATACTCATGCCCTTACCCGCGGGTATTTGTTGCCTATGAGTAAACCCATGGGTTAGTGTTATGCAACAAAATTACAAAACGATGATATGAAAACCAACTATGAAACTGCGTAATAAGAAACCAATCAATTTGCCAAATACAACTTTGATTATTTGATCTTTCATACTCTCTTTTTAGTCTTAAAACCCAAACAAACTTTTAGGTTAATGTGTCATTTTTAGACTTGGTAGTAACTGATAAATGTATACATGCAACATCATAAATATTTTAATTAGTATAATTAATTTTAACATGGGTTTATGGGTACACCTACGGTTATACACGTGGGTATTTTAAATGGGTGTCATGGGTTTACCCGCGATGGGTATGCCTTACCCGTCACCCACCCGCCACCCACTGATGGGTAAAGATTTTCACCCACGACCCACCCGTGGGTGAAAATTGACGCGTTTACCCACCCATTTATTGCGGGTACCCGCGGGCCCTATACACGTGATATGAGACGTGGAATGCCAAAAAAAATTTCTTAAATGAAAGCAAAGCCCCAAGCTTTACCTGCAATAAAACGGAATCAACAAAGCTTCATTATATTATATTCAAAAGCAATCCAAATAGCCCCTAAGCAATCTCACACATCCCCTATAATCAACTTGCAATATCACTTTCAATTGCATTTGCTATTAACGTAAAAAGAAATTTTGCTAAAAAAAATTTAATGTGAAGAAAATAGAAAACTGATAAGTGGGCTCAAAACTCTCCTATATTAGATTAGATAGTATTGATAGATATAGATTATGGTCTGAACTTAAATCTCAAGACATACATAATATATTATAGACAAATCTAAGCTACTTTTTCATGAACTTTCAGATCCTATCTACCTCTACCCTTGGAGCCATTAATTTAGTAAAGAGAATTTATTTCTATCTTCCCAAAATATTTTGCTTTCCGTTTTTTGGCACATGTACATTTTCTTTTAATAATGGGTCCCACTTAAGCCAATTTGTTGAAGCATATTTCTGTCGGGTAGATCTTGGCGGCTCTCACGTGCCATCCATTCTCGTCCCGAGCTTTGAAGTGTGCTACAAACATAAAAGAACCCGATAGAAGGGGTCCCGAGGCCGAAGCCCCGGGAACCACCCTCCGACGGTCAAGTCAGTACCTCGTGTGTAGAGGATTTAGTATGAATGTATGAGTATGTAATGTATACTGCGGTGTGTGTGTAAGATATGATATGTGAAATGTAAGTATGAGTCAGTATATATAGAGAAAGAAAAGGGGGTAGGTACCAAATGATACCTCGATACCTGTTAGATAATAATTTGCTTGGATAATAACCTCTTCACGTCTCGGGGAAGAACACGCCTACCTACACCTAGTCTAGGTTCTAGATGTCGGTTCACGTGGGAGGCACAATCCCGTGAAATTCGGGTTAGGCGACGTGGTCCAGTTCTTACATCGGACTGCCGTGTAAAAGGATGTACTTGCATAAAGAGGGGTGTATACCTTTACGGTCTTCGGCATATGTTCTTCGGACAAGAGTAGCATCCGCCTTCCGGTAATTCCTTTCGGACTGATGGAGACTCTTTGGTACGTGTTGCCAAATTACTTGATAGTTGTTTACTTTATATATGTTAAAGAACAAATTAAAGACAGTTTAGATTATGACTTCTATCCCGGTGGTAATGGCTACGTAATTTGTTTGGGAAGTCACGAGTTCAAAGTTTGCTTTTTATGGCGTATAATAAACAATAAATATCCAATGAATAGTGTTGTAAATATTAATAGGCTTATGTATATTCACGTTTGTCTCTAGTGGGATGATGTATGATGTGCGATGTGTATAGGTAGTAATAACTATTTCCTTTACCTCAATCTATTTACTCTTGAACAATTTACACTAAAATAGCATAAAATAATTTGCATAACTTTTGCTCTATGGAGTTTGCCAGTTTTCATATATGTGTGGCTTGTGAGAGACATATCAATAAACAAATTAATACTAAATAGCTTTTAAAAAGCATAGAAAGATATGCATAAAATCTTGATGATATGAGTGATGAGACTTGTTGTGATTACCCTTAAGAAATGGGTTGCATACAAAGTATACATCATCTACCTATACATCTCTACTATACTACTACACGTAGCATCATACATCATCTACCTATACATATCTACTATACTACTACTCCATGTAGTTTCCTTTATTGAAATATAACACACTCATCCAAAATTTCTACATCCCACATCATACATCATCAACTACCTATACCTACATCCCACATCATACATCATCAACTACCTATACATCTTGCTATGTTAACATATAGTTTCTACAATACCGCATCCCATTTTTCAGCCAATTCAAACAACGTAGCAAGCTTAACAATGGCTATGCACGGATGAGGTAAGTTTTTTTTTTTTTTTTTTTTTTTTTTTTTTTTTTGTTTTTGTCATTCCATGTTTGTTTAAGCTTTTATAAAAGGCTTATCAGCTTATAAATTTGGTACATTCGGTGGCTGAAAAATATTGAACTTTCAGCCTAAGATTATGATTTATAATCATATTTAAATCAGTGATGTTAAAGTTGTAATATGTGATTCACATTTATCTTATTCTCATAAATTAACGAGAATAAGAGTTTACAAGTGTTTGGATATTAATACAACTAAAATAATTTAATGGTTGCACATTTATTCAATGCAAATTTAATTGTGCAACCGAGTCAGACTTCCGAGGTTGCGATAAATGAAAACGGCCAGTTGCTACGTTTAACACATATTTCTTTAGGAGTTGGTACGTTCGAGGACAAAGATGTATGTGTCACGTTGTTCATCAAAACAGGACCATCAAAGGAGATGGTGGTACTGGGCAAATTGAACCTAAAGGCTAACTCAATGCATACCTTTGATCTGACTTTGAGCGAGACGTGTGAGCTTTCACACAGTTGGGAAGATGGACCGCTGAACTATTTTGGGTATCTTTATTATGATCACCTTAGACAGGAAACTGGATATCCTTTGACACATGCATATATTATCTTGTCTTCTAAGGCCTCTAATTATTTATTTTAGTCATATTTGTTATATGTCATTCCTTAACAACTACTACGTACTACTTTGCTATTAATACTTATACCTCCGTTCCTATGGGTTAGTGTACATTTGCATCACAATTTTTTATTTCTATTTTATATATGAAAATAGCATTTGGGATTGCTTAATTAAAGTGTTTATCTCCTTATATTTGAAGCAAATTAGCTTTATTATTGTATTTGACAAACGTATATATTTATTTACGAGTATTACACTCAGAGAAGCTATTGAAAGTAAGCAGCCTAAAGTGTAGCTGCTCGCTTATAACATAAACCGATAATACAATTCAATATAATCAATCCCAAACGTCACTTTAATTTCCGCTGAATCTTACTCATATGTTTCCTTTTCTTTTTTTTAGTTCAAATAAATAAAAAATATGAAGTTTCAAAATAGATGTATACAAGTGATTCACCGAATACGAACAACATCGCTACATCCCGCACCAGGAGAATATCATCATCCAGGCATTCGGGCAACTCCACTTCATCCCGCGGCCGCGGGACACCTTCATCATCTAGGCCTTTGGGTATAAAGTAGACATTACTTATACCTCCGTTCCTATGGGTTAGTGTACATTTGCATCACAATTTTTTATTTCTATTTTATATATGAAAATAGCATTTGGGATTGCTTAATTAAAGTGTTTATCTCCTTATATTTGAAGCAAATTAGCTTTATTATTTATTATTGTATTTGACAAACATATATATTTATTTACGAGTATTACACTCAGATAAGCTATTGAAAGTAAGCAGCCTAAAGTGTAGTTGCTCGCTTATAACATAAACCGATAATACAATTCAATATAATCAATCCCAAACGTCCCTTTAATTTCTGCTGAATCTTACTCATATGTTTCCTTTTCTTTTTTTAGTTCAAATAAATAAAAAATATGAAGTTCCAAAATAGATGTATACAAGTGATTCACCGAATACGAACAACATCGCTACATCCCGCACCAGGAGAATATCATCATCCAGGCATTCGGGCAACTCCACTCCATCCCGCGGCCGCGGGACACCTTCATCATCTAGGCCTTTGGGTATAAAGTAGACATAGATTGCTTTTAAATAAATTTGCACCATATGTATGATATTTAAATGGTGGTTGTGATTGATGATTCAATTGCATATTAACTTATTTTGTAAAGATGTTCAAAAAAAAAAAAAAAAAAAAAAAAAAAAAAAAAACTTATTTTGTAAAGTACATGCACAACTAATTATTTTTGTCAAGCAGACAACATAAACTAAGGGGGTGTTTGATTTCGACTTAATTGAATTAATATGAAAAAAAACTGAATTAATTTAGTCATATGAAAACTGTTTGCTACTTTACTTATATAACTTAATAGAGAAAGGTGACTAAAAATATTAAGTAACAAAACTGAGTATGCATTAAGTCATCTCTTAAGTAAACATGACTTAATAAAAAAGTTTAACAAACAAGCCCAGCCTTATAAAAACACTGAGATAAGCTCTTGCTAGCTACTTTCTTATATTTAATCCCATAGCACTTGAAAATAAGCAATTCCGACCCCGTATATTTTTTTTGCCTGTGAAATGGATTTTTTTGTCCATATCTACTTATTTTGGCAAGTTTACATATTCAGATTGTAAATCTTAATGTGCAGGCTCTGCAAAGAATCAGTGGCGCATCTAGGAACTCGTAAAAGGGTATGCACCGCTAATTTTTTCCCCCTGTAATCAAGTAAAGGAAAAAAAAAATCTATTCCCGGTTCTGGTTTTTGTTTTTTGGTTGGGTTTTTCAGGTATTGATTTCTTATAGAATCGAGCTTTTTGGTTTTTCCTGTGATATTGAAAAGGTGCACGGTACGTCTATATTAGATATTAGCTTAAATATGCTTTATGTGGTTACATTTAGAAAAGAACAACAATATAAACACTAAATTCCTAGTACGTATTCTTCTTGATATTTCGATTTAGCAATGAACCTTCTCGATTTTATTTTTTGGACCAATGGTCGTTTTGCTAGTGAAATGACATGACATTTCTTAGATCAAATTTTGTTGGATATGCATAATTGTTTTACTAATGGTAGCATGTTATTTTTCATGTAATGAAGGAAAAACCTAACTGTATTTTAATATGACCTGGCTACGCATTGCTTTGTCCTGCATCAAGTCGTCGCTAGTGGAGATTTGCAATTCGATAACTCTTTTTTCTTAAGATTAGACAATTTATGTTAGTTCTTTTATTTGTTAGGGTACAATACACAACTTGTTAGCTATGGAATTTTGTAATTGCTACGACGGAATGGAAAATCCTAATCTATTACACCTTATATCTAGATATGACATGCATAACATATTTTGTATTACATAAAATGCAAAAGTTTCAAATATGTTAAAAGTTGGTGTTAAAAAACGAGAGAAAGTGTTGCACTTGGCATATTTAGTACAATATTTAGTGGTCTAGATTAAAAAGTGTTAGGCACATGATCCAAAGAGTGTCGCACTTAAGTGTAAATAATGTTGTATTTGATTCTAAAAAGTGTTGCCTTTGGACATAAAATGTATTGCATATGAATGTAAAAGATGATGTAAAAGATGCTGCTTTTAGGAAAAAAAGTGATGTGTTTGTGAGCATAAATTATTGCTTTAGAGTTAAAAATGTGACGCATTTCAAAGCATTGCACTTGCTATATAGACAAGTGCAACATTTACAGAAAGTATTGCTTATTCAACTAAAAAGTGTCACTCATATCTAACGCGCACTCGATAAAGTGTCGCATTAAGCGTAATGCAAATTTTTTAAGACATGATACAACACTCTATTCATATTGATTTAGCTTTATTTTGTAGTAGTGGCTTAAAGTCTCCAAGTACTATCAGTTCCTTGTTTAATCATCTACAAGTCAAAATGTTTGAGAAAACTTCTACTAAAGAAATAGTCTCCAAATGTGTTACTAGTATGTTTGAGTGCGAGTGTCCAATGGTATAAACCAACAACATTTACGAAAACCAAAAATTTAAAAATATGAGTATCGTATGTTTGGTCCCAAATGGGTACCGTATACAAGACTGGTTTTGGTACAATGGCATTGGTAGTGTTCAAAATCCAAAATCTTCACATCTTCGTATTAACACAGTTTTTAGTTTAAGTAAATGCAAATGTATCTTGTTCAAAATAGCCAGTCATTTCTAGTTGTGTGTTGGTCTTAGTCGGATGCTAGACGGGGAACCAGCAAGAGGACGAATGAGTTTGGTTTTCATGCCGCGTGTTCAACTCGTCTCATACTTTAAGTTCGATTCAAGCGGAGCGTATTCAAAGTTCTATGTGGTACTACAAAGTAGACTTTTTTTGGCACGGCAATAAAAATAAAAAACAGACACAAACAAATGTTAAAAATAAAAATAGCAATTTTTATTGTGGGTGAAAGTTGCCAAATTACTTGATAGTTGTTTATTTTATATATGTTGAAGAATAAATTAAAAACAAATTAGATTATGTTCTATCCTGGTCGTAAGGCTACCTAATTAGTTGTTTTTTTAACTTTTATTTATTTATTTATTTTTTATTTTTTTTCATTCTTTGAAAATTTCTTATTGTATAAGAGATGTGTACAAGTTGTACAAGTTAATGTGTAACTCACTCGTTAGACATAAATTATTTTCTTTAGTTTACCCCACGAAGAAACAATGAAAAACTGGAAAGGGCCTTCATACTATAAGCAAAAGACATTATCTCTTTCTTTTCTAAATATAAATCGCGATCGACTAACCATTTGCTATGTTACGTGTAACTAAAATCTGTACATAACATATTCGTTGGTCGACATGTTAGCAATCGTAGAGTATGGACATTTGGATCTTTACAAATGCTTGAAATACGCACAATTAGGAAGGGAAAAAAAGTATTTCATTGTATCTATTTTATAACAAATGATCACGAACCAATAAATTTTTGTTACATAGCTAAAAACAAGTGTTCAGAAAACAAATGCAACAAATAAGTTTTTGTTGTGCGAGTTGTACACCAATTCTCCTTAGTAAACATACTTGAGAATTATAAAAATCTCATTAGTTTACAACTTACAAGTCACTGAAATACGTAATATTAAATCATGTCATGCGATAATCTGAAACATAATATCACAAGCAGATAAATATCTTGTTCCCAATCCTCGTTGGTCGTAAGTAATGATTCTTTACTCGCTAATTTGCTATATCAACTCTAAATGGTGAGATGTCACTTAATCATGCATAACAATCAACTTATGAATGTAATAGTCACTGATTACAAAAACAAGTAAAACAACACACATTTCAGATAACTTTAATAATAATATGAATGTTCAAGTCTCATCTAAGATCAGATGATGAAATGTCCGACTTGATTGAAATTCGTCTACTTTTTGAAAGCTCTAATCCAATGTACTTAAAACTACTTATATAAAAATCCAGAGAAGTACCTTTTAGATGATATGATAGGATAAAGGATTAATTACACCCATTGCCTGTAATAACCTACTACATCATGTATGTTACCTTGTGCAGCTGAATATTAAATGCTGACCAACCACCATAATAACTCTTCATTTCATCAACTTTATCCTCATAACTCCCCCACATTACCCTAGCTAACACAAACACACACACACACACACACACACACACACACACACACACATATCCACACTAGCTCGATCTCCCTTGTTTGCTTGCCCATCTCCATTTCGTGCAAAGCTTATCATTCAGGCTCAACACTACATTCGATCGAGCACATGGCTTTTGATTTCTTTCATCCGATCGCTTTCTATCTTGACAACGGTCTTGTCTGTGGACTAGACTACCTTCATAATAATAAACACAGGTTAGACAATCGTTTTGTTTGTGAACTCTCGTATTATTTGATGTTTATATGATTAAACAAAGCAAGGATAGAAAAACTGATGCTTTTACACTTTTACAAGGTTATGACCAATCATAGCAAGTTTTTTCAACATCAAGTGTTTTTGCCTTTGTGTATATGCCTATATAGCATAATCTATTAGCTAAAAGATTTTAACCCATTTTACAAAAACTTGTGTTGTGTAGCCTGTGTAAAAGGATAGAGATATTGATTTGGTATAGTACTCGAACTACACGTTTGAATAGAAACATTTTGTTTGGTGTAAATCAGTTTTACTGCATTTATTGTATTAAGGTCTCGGACGAATATTATATTACTTTCTCAATGATGTGGTCTTAAATGTAGCAGTTAGCACAAACATTTGAATTTGATACGCTTTTAATCTTTTAATTGTGATAAGTCTCTTGATGGTTACTTGGCCAACTCAAAACCGAATATAAGGTCTTGGCGTCGGTTTATGTCCATGTTTAGTTCTGTTTCGTTTTTACTTTTGTTTAGCAGGGTAGCTAGTTGGTTTAGGACTAGGATTACCCCCTCATTCTCCATAAATAGAGATGAAAGGGTAAAGGAATATGTACTTCATTCTTTTTGTAACAAACCTTTAATACAATGTAATCCTTTGGGTCTTTTGAGGTTTTACTTTTCCGTCGACATATCATTAGTTTGCTTGGTTGTTCATCTTCGAGTTATCGAATAATTCGCTCTTGATTTCCGGGTTGTTGTAGGTATTTGCAATAAGCATTTTTACTTCAGCAGTAAAAATGAAGGGAAAGGAAGGGAACAAAAAAGATAGGAGCCACTATTCTCCCCCATGTCTCCGTATTCTCTGCAGTCCATCACCGTCTCAACGACAGCATCTACTCAGTCCATCACCATCGGTAACTTTGATAGTAAATTAGGGCTTGTTAATTAATTATTAAATTAAGGCTTGTTAATTAATTAGGGCTTGTTAATTATGATAGGGATCCGGTCATACAAAAAAAAAAGCTCATCTCGGTGCTGAGAAGACTACTCCTATTGATATGCAGACACCAAAATACATTATATGTAAACAAGAGGAGATCTCCTTAGAGTCATCCAGGTCTGTTTTATTCACCAAAATACATTATTTGTAAACCAGTTTCAATTTGATAGGATTGGGCTTGCTAACTTAACTCTTTCCTTGCTTTGTGATAGCTGTAATGCTGTGCAAACCTCTTCTCGGCGTCTTCCCACTTTTCATGCATGGTAACTCATAAATGGACGTTACAAACTACCTGTTCCAAAAATGATTATTTTACTGTAGTACTAATTCAGGTTATATGTGTTGTTTATTATTATTATTATTATTATTATTATTATTATTATTATTATTATTATTAGTTTAGTAATTTTCTCTTTATTTTATTTTTCCATAATTAAAAAAAAAAAGAAAGAAAAAAAAACCTATTTTCCACTATTTTTTTCTTCAAAACAACATATATTGCAAACTTGCAAACGGTAAATAAAACTACGAAAAATACACCATCACAACAAGAAATTAAATTGTCACTTTCGATGACTATTTTTTCAAAATTTCCGCTTAGAAAAATCACACGTAATTTGTAAAATCACTTGTGATTTATTATTTTTCTGATTTGTAAAATTTTCGCCTAGAAAATCACTTGTGATTTGTTAATTTTCTTATTTGTAAAATCACTTATAATTTGCTACTTTTCACATGTCACATATGATTTTTAAAGTAATAAATCTTTCTCGAATTACACGTGATTTTTCTGGACGGAAATTTTGAAAAATAATGTTCGTCAAAAATATATAAAAGTGCATATATATATATATATATATATATATATATATATATATATATATATATATATATATATATATAGGGGCTTTATTTTCAGAACCCTGTTAAGTGCGGGAACTGCGAGAACTCCAATTTTGCATTAGAAAACATGCATGTTCATATAAAACATGTATGTTTTCTTACATACACCTTAATACACATACCTGTGTAACATACATGTTCATATAAAACCTTGTTAAGTGCAACATATCAATGCAAAATGTTTTATATGAACATGTATGTTACGCAGGTATTTGTATTAAGGTGTATGTAAGAAAACATACATGTTTTATATGAACATGCATGTTTTCTAACGTAAAATTGGAGTTCTCGCAGTTCCCGCACTTAACAGGGTTCTGAAAATAAAGTTACACTATATATATATATATATATACACACACACACACACAAAGATAACTTAACTTTCTTTGCGATGGTATGTTTAATTAGAAACTTCTTCTTTCTACAAATCATTTTGGTAACTTATAGAATTTTCGATGTTGTTCCTCTCAAACTTAACTTGGAGACGAGGATCATCAGCATGTTGCAACAACAAATCAACCATATCTAATACATTGTATCCATTCATTTGTTAGTGCAGGAGATTACATATAATGGATTAATGAGTCAAGATGAATTCGAGAGAAAAATGAAATCACATTTTGGTGAAGACCTTATTGTGACAAAAGCAAGCATGCATTATCATCTCAATATGCATAATGGCTAAGAAGATCCTTTGATTCATAAATATGATAGCTTGTTAATTCACCGTTGCAACTACAAGGTAGTTCTTCATCAAAGCTTGTCTCTGAATTTCTCAACATTTCAGAAATGGGCTCCTTGTAGATGTTGTGCTATTCATCACAATTAAGAAGCGAGAGAATGCATTTGCAAATCGTGGGCATTACAGGCAAGATGTGGCTTACACATATAGCCAAGTCAAGAAAGTTGTCGATTGTGATAAGCTATCTTTTCGATATCTAGAGCTCGTTGTTTACGAGGAACATGGAATGAGGGATGGTAAGACTCATTTCCCAGCCTTATATAACCAGACACGTGATGCCGTGGCAAAACCAGTCAAGCTAAGTTCCTTAGTAAAAGATACTTTGGTAAAGGTTGACAATATTTTGGATTCCCGTCAGTACATTTTACCTTTTCGTAGGGAATTTTCGTGCTTCAGAAAGTTTTACTATGCATTCTCCTCATATGAATGTACTTTGTCTTCAATAAACCGGAGTGATTACAATCTTGAAGAAAAGATCCAAATGATTCGGTAAGTGTGAATAAGTTTACTTATACTTTAATTATTTAAATCTATTTATAATCCGAATATCCTTTTTTTGTAGAGAGATAGGTTGCGGATTGCAAGTGTTGCATAAACGGAGAATGTGTCATGGTTATTCAAAAACCAGATAACATTGTAATAAGGTAGGGCAAAGCCATGCTCTATGGACCAACAAACCATGGATCTCCAGAAAAAGATATCTACAACTTCGGAGGAGTTGTCTCATACATTGTTTGTAATGGTGCATCTGATAACAAGAACAATGACATCATCCAATTTTTCAACTCTCTTTTTGGCAACAGGCATGAACGTCATCTTCCGGAACTATGTGACTTAGTTCAATGTCTTTTGTGAGTTGTAACAGTAACCTGCGGACATGGTATGAAAATAAACATTTTGCCACTAGTGGTTTTTTTGTAGCGGGTTATACTGAAAAATAATTTTTTATGAAGTTTAAAAATCTAAAATACTTAACCTTTTTGAAATAAGATATACAAGGCATTAGATATAAGTATATTATATAAGGCATTTAATTTAATATATTTATAGTGGTGTTAGTTCACAAAAATAGTTTGCTTAGTAGTGCGAGTAAATACAATTATTTATGAGTTTGTAAAATTTTATGCAGACCCACAATTGATGAAAATGGGGCACCCCGCTCTTTTGTCTACCAGTGAGCGACTCATTTTGTTAGCAAAATTGAGTGATTTATTGACTGATGACAAAAGATATAATCAGCTTAGATTGGCTAGGAGTCTTGAGACAAAAGAGAATCTAGTTTTCATAATGGTTACAAATCAGAGGAAGGCTGGAAGGGTCTACATAAAAGCCTTGTTTTCACAATGTGGTACTATGTTGTTTACACAAGTTTTGGCCGCAATGGCGTGCAAGCACTTATAAGGGTAATCCGAAATGTTTACGCCACATTGACGGTGTCAAAAAATAGTGCAGGCACCTTTTTCAAGATGCGAATGGCCTCGAAAAGTACTTTGGTGAAATGTATCCGTATTTATATATAATTGCATTTAACGTTGTACTTTGGTTATGATTACGCACATGAACTATGTATTGAAGATAGGAGCCGCTGATTATTCGAATACCTGTGTTGCATGAATTACTGAAGCATGTATCTTCATGAAGAAAGGTCTTGGCGTTGCTATGTCCAAGTTTAATGAAAAGAATGAAGTACATATCCCTCACCCTTTCATCTCTATTTATAGAGAATAGGGGGTGATCTTAGTCCTAAACCAACTAGCTAATCTACTAAACAAAGGAGAAAACTAAACTTGGATATAAAGCAACGCCAAGACCTTTCTCCTGTTTGACTTAAAGATACATGCTTCATTAATAATTCAGCACAAGTATTTGAATAATCAGTGGCTCCTATCTTGAATACATAGTTTATGTGTGTAATCATAACCAAATTATGATATTACAGATTTACAGCGTTAAATGCAATTATAAATAAATGAGGATACCTTTCACCAAAGTACTTTTCGAGGCCATTCGCATCTTGAAAAAGAAACTTGCTAAAGAGAATCTAGTTTTCTGATAGAAATCAGAGGAGTGGTCTACATAAAAGCCTTGTTTTCGCAATGTGGTACTATGTTGATTACACAAGTTTTGGCCGCAATGGCGTGCAAGCACTTATAAGGGTAATCCGAAAAGCTTATCGTCACATTGATGGTCTCAAAAAAGAGTGCAGGCGTCTTGTCACAAAAGAGTGCATGCATCTTTTTCAAGATACGAATGGCCTCGAAAAGTACATTGGTGAAAGGTATCTGTATTTATTTATAATTGCATTTAACGCTATACTATCAGAAATTGGTTATGATTACGCACATAAACTGCGTATTGAAGATAGGAGCCACTGATTATTCGAATACTTGTGTTGCATTACTGAAGCATGTATCTTTAAGTCAAACAAGAAGAAAGGTCTTGGCGTTGCTTTATGTCCAAGTTTAGTTCGGTTTCGTTTTCTCCTTTGTTTAGCAGGTTAGCTAGTTGGTTTAGGACTAGGATTACCCCCTATTCAAGCTTAATGAGAAAGGCTCCTAATTGGGTTATCCAGAAATTTCTAGGTCCAAAATAAACTATCACCCAGACCAGCTTGGAAATGGAACTAACATCTTAGAAATTTATATTGAGTTGGTCTTGTGCCAACTGCCCAGACATGGTCATCACCCACTCAGGAACAAAGTTCCACTCAGGAACAAAGTTCTGTGGGAAGAGAACAGATTATGATTTGACCAGGTAAAAATAATCCAAAATCTATTGCCATGTGCAACTTATTTATTCTATATGACACATAAGAATTATTTGAAAAATTGTTGAGTTTTGATATAAAGCCCGATCATTTAACTTACGTTGGAGTACTTTCGGCTTGCACCCATATGGGGTTAGTGGTCATGACTCATGAGTACTTCAAATTGATGCAAGAAAAACATAAGATAGAACCAACACAAAGTCATTATGCTTGCATGATTGACTTGTTGGGATGCGTAGGAAAACTTGAAGAAGCGTGGGATTTTATAAAGAATATGCCAATTGAACCAGATGTTGTAGGTTGGGATTCTTTTTTAGCTTCTAGTTTTGTTCATAAAAGCATGGATCTTGCAAAAGTTGCGCGGCTGAAAAATTGATGTTAATCGACCCTGATATGCTTACTATAAAAGAACCTCAATGACGCAAAAACCAACTATGAATCCAAGCACAATGCTTATAATCAGCGCCCAATCTGCTCTATGTGATTTCTTCATGATCTTCTGTATTAGTTACTTGTACACAGATTGTTATTCTCCAAGTTCAAGAATATCAATGTTGGCCCTTCTCCCAACACTGAGGAATGACACCTGATAAATGATTATTTCCCAAATTTAGAACTTTTATATCCTTCTCTCCATATGAACACAATACATGATGCAATGATCCCTTGAAGGAATTATTTGATAGATATGCATGGTTGAAACGAACCATTTGAGAAATGAGATATCTGACACATGCGTTTTTAATTACCCAAACACTAATGTTGTATTAATTACCCGTTCTTTTTTATTATCTTTATAAAATTAACACATGTGTTTTTATACATATTTATTTTGTTGAATTGAATTAAGATGTTGACCAAATTGAAATCAGTTTTCATTTTTATTAGAGAATAGAAAATGCACAATTTTGTTACGTAAGTAAAACAGTGCACTCCCATTGGTCCAATTGAGTTTTTTAAACTTCTTGTTTATTCTTTGAAAATATCTTATTGTATAAGAGATGTGTACAAGTTGTACAAGTTAATGTGTAGAACTGTAGATAACTCACTCGTAAGACATAAATTATTTCATTTTTTTACCCAACGATGAAACAATGAAAAATTGGAAAGGGACTTTATACAAAAAGTTTAAGACATTATCTCTTTTCTTTTCTATATATAAATCATGATCGACTAACCATTTACTATGTTATGTATAACTAAAATCTGAACATAACATATTCGTTGGTCGACATGTTAATAATTGCAGAGTATAAATATTTGGATCTTTACAAATGCTTGAAATACGCACAAGTAGGAAGGGAAAAAAAAGTATTTCATTGTATCTATTTTATAACAAATGATCACGAACCAATAAATTTTTGTTACATAGCTAAAAACAAGTGTTCAGAAAACAAATGCAACAAATAAGTTTTTGTTGTGCGAGTTGTACACCAATTCTCCTTAGTAAACATACTTGAGAATTATAAAAATCTCATTAGTTTACAAGTCATTGAAATACGTAATATTAAATCATGTCATGCGATAATCTGAAACATAATATCACAAGCAGATAAATATCTTGTTCCTAATCCTCGTTGGTCGTAAGTGATGATCCTTTACTCGCTAATTTGCTATATCAACTCTTAGTTGTGAAAGGACCAATGTCTTCTTTAGATACCAACATAAAAGTATGATGAATACTAAATGTTGACCAACCACCATCATAAATCTTCAAACTACCCAACCAACCCCTTGCATGTGTAGTGTATGATGAAGATAAAATAGCAATGCAATAACGTGTAGTAACATCAATAATACATTGAAATAGGTGAGAAGCTTTTGCTTTAAATATGTGAAGTTAAATTAAGGCTTCTACCAAACTACTTCACTCATAAAGGTTTGCCAGCGAGGTAGTTTGCATACTTCAATTCATCTACTTTATCCTCATAACTCACTTGCATTTACCTGTAACAACCGTGGTTTTAGCAGGTCAGTTTGACTGATAGTCTTGACTCGGTTGACGTTTGTTTGGTGTGTATTAGGTGTTTGAAGTGATATATGAGTGATATGGGTGAGTTTTAGCACTAAATCCCTTTGCGTAAGTGGTTTTATTGTGATTTGAAAATTTGTAATTTGGGAAAGTTCATTTTGATCACCTTTGTAGTGTAGAAATGACTTGTGTAGCTTTGGTGTTTTTGTGTTTTTGCGTAACGAGTCTTCGTTCAAGTGTGTAACACCCCCAAAATTTGATACAACGGAAAACTCAACAAGCTTTCGGGGTGCTACGGGATTGGTATCCAACACAAGACATAATAGAACGAGATAAAGTAAACATAATAAAAACGCAACTAAAACGGGGTTTTAAAGTTTACGTTTATCCCAACATCATCCAGAGTCAGGCCCAAAATAAATAAAAGTAGGTCCACAATTCAATATCAGAGTTTAGAAAAATAGATCCATAAACCGGGTGCCTTAGCCGAGCCTTCCAATCCATGCATCCAAATCATCACTTAATTACCTGAGAAAACGTGCTAAAAGTCAGCTTTCGCTGGTGAGATCATAGGTTTAAATTCATCAACAATATAGTGGACATATACGCAAAACGCTTGCTAGCTAGACTAAGGATTTACTAAAAGCCTGCGGATACCCTCCGCTCCAACATAACACACGGATACCCTCCGCTCTAACATAGATATCCGGGTAACCCCCGCAATACCATAAATACTCGGATAACTTCCGAAGTATTGCTAACCTATAGGTGCACACTATAGTATCTAAATAAGCCAACCTTGAATATTACACACGAAACCGTGTGACTAAAGCTGACGATTCCAAATAAGCCAACCTTGAATAGTACACACAAAATATATGTGACTAAAGCTGACAATACATCCTAGTACATACGCATAGCAAGTTTTAGAAAGAACATAGAAGCGATAATAGTCCACATAAAATAATTTGCACGTTTCTCACCCCAAGTATTGAAAACATAGTTCAAGAGTAAAAGTGGGGCTATGACTCACCTCAAGTCCAGAAATCAGCAAGAAGAAATCGGTAGAAGTAAGACGTATAATAACTCACAAGACGGCAACTACGGACTCGGCACGACCTAACAATATCAATTTTCTCAGAAATCATTTCCTCAAAATTCAAATATTCCCAAACCCGGACGTATTCCGTTTTATTTTCCGAAAATCCATTTCGTATTAGTTTGGAGTTTTTATGTTTGGTATCCATACGGGTGGTGGGTCGACACAAACAAATCAAAAAGTCTCACAAAAGAATAATAAAACAAACTATAGATCTAATATTAGCCCAATATATCATTTAAATAAATCGTCGAAGTTTATCATACCCGTCGATTTGATAATCCCCATATTTATTTACGTAACATACCGTTCCAAGATTACACCTAATCCTAAAGCACATAGCACACAAATACTATATGGTACATATCGTAGTCTAATAAACTCCTTATATACATCGTCAAATTGGCCAGATTTCCCGATATATATATTTAGCAATTTATTATCCTCTACATATACCACAACCTATGGGCGTCGTAGGATACGATGCCCATTAATATACTCATTTCGTATAGCCAAATAACTTGGTTTAACCTGTCGGTTAAGTAAGTTATTTAGTTATAGAAAATGTTTATATTAATCGTCATATATCCGTGACCACACAAAAGTCACAAACAATAACTCACCATAACTCGATAGCTTTCCTCGTTATATATATAAAATAATATTTCATTTGGTATTTAATTAACGTTGAGAATTTCTCGTTTATAATATTAATTCATAATAATACTTCCAATAATATTACGCTACTCTCGTAACATAATATATTTAGTCGTATTATTTATAATACAACTCGTGATTTTTGTTATTATTAATATACGCATTTATACAATTATATATACGTTATTCACGTCTATATATTTATATAAACGTTTATATTACCAATAATATTATTACGAGTTTTATTATTTGCGCTTTAAGTTGTAAATAATTATCGAGTCATACGAAATGGTCACATGTCCGAGTCATGACTCTCGGCTCATTGTCCAAGTCCAAAATAATATGAGTAAGTCATAATCAATACATCTCCGTCCAAATCAATCCCAACACACGTGCTACAACAATAGGGTCCGACTACGGCACCCGACTAACCTATCTCCGTCATTCTAAGTGACCGTCTCACAATCGGTCCCCACATAACCACTCGACAACAACTTCTCAATATACCATAATCCATTGTCGAGACCAAAAATGATCTCGACACCACAAGCATTCGGCCGAAAAAATCAACAAATGCCAAAATCAATATCAAGTTAACAAACAATATAACAAGGAATAATAATTACAACCAAGGTCCATATTCGGGTTGGTTTACCAAGCCAAACCCGAGCCACTCGACTCATTTGAGTCTCGGCACAAACCACGAGCCACAAGGACTCGAATCAATAATCAAGGGTCACAAAAATAAGGCTCCAAGGAACACACCCAAACTGCCAATTCGACCACAAGGGGTCGCGGCATCAAACACCATATACGGCCACAAAGCCGTGACTCCATCGAGTCAAACCAAGATTTCAACGCAAGCAAACATGAAGCCATAACTCGAGACCAAGAGAAGCAAGATTATCGAGCCATAAGCTCGGATCCAACACCAAGCCATGAGTCTTAGACTCACGGTTCAATCGAACCATCAAGAATACACCAAACCCGGATACCAAACCTAATAGAAATCATGTTTTCAATCAAAACCCATATGTATTTCATGTTTTTATCCATAAACCCAAAAGAATATCTTTGGGTCGTGACCCTAGGTCACGTTCTTATCAAAAATACGAGTGAAACTCGTCTCACCTTTGATCCTTAAGACTCAAAACGTGACAACCTTCCAAAAACAAGAAAGTGGTGGTGATTTTGGTGGTGATACGAGATGAAGTAAGGGTTTAAAGGGCGCGTGTAGTAGTAGATCTAAGAGAGTAGATGATGGGGAGTTGATTGGTGGTGGCGGTGTAGTGTGGTCACCGGCGGTGAGGCTGTGGTGGTGGCCGGAATGTGGGGCGGCTAGGGTTAAAGAAATGGGGGAGAGAGAGATGTGAAGAAGGTGATGGGTGGGTGTTTGTGTGTGTTTATGTGTGAACCGGCCCCCAACAAGGACCAAAATAGTAGTTCTCTTTCTTTTTTTCTTTTTTTTTTTTTTTTTTTTTTTAAATAATAATAATAGTAATAGTAATAATAATAATATTACTAATAATATGAGTGGGTAAATAATGGGTAAGTTTAAAACACACGGTCCGAAACCCGAACTCATTTCAAATGTTTAATATCTCGCGAAACATCCCGTAAATAATTAAATATAGTCGGACTCGTAAAATCAAGTCATAAAATTCCTGTTAGATAATCCTAGTGCCGGAGTCAACGTAGTACCAAGTGAGAATTCAAAAATAAATCTCCAAATAAAATTCCATAACGAATCATTAAATAAATCTCAAATCCCATAACAATATTAAATATAATTAACCATAAAATAGGTCTTACAAGTTCGTTACGAATAAAATTCCAAATAAAAATTTATAAACGAACTTTAACGTAATGCGGGTTTTCAAAATGGCTCCCTAAATTGCCGGTTGTCACATCCTCCCAGTCTCAGAAGAAACCCGTCCCGGGTTTCTCTCGGAACAATTCATCTACGAAGTGAAAAGCTTCGGATATCTCTTCCGGAACTCGTCCTCACGTTCCCACGTAAATTCTGGTCCGTGTCGGGAATTCCAACGAACCTTGACGAGCGGAATGCGACTTCGCTTGAGTCGTTTAACCTCACGATCTAAAATCTCAATTGGCTCTTCCACAAAATTTAATTTCTCATCAATACGAATATCCTTCATCGGAATAACAGGCATCTCATCAGAAAGATATTTCTTCAAATTACTAACGTGAAACACATTGTGAACTTTACTCAGTTCATGTGGTAACTCCAACCTATAAGCCACGGGCCCAATTCTTTCTAAAATAAGAAATGGTCCAATGTAGCGTGGGTTGAGTTTTCCACGTTTCCCGAAACGTATCACACCCTTCCAAGGCGAGACTTTCAGCATCACTTTGTCTCCAACCTTGGACTCTAAGGGTTTACGTCTCTGATCGGCGTAACTTTTCTGCCTATCTCTGGCTGCTTGCAACCGATCACGAATTTGAGTAACTTTTTCAGTAGTCTCCAAGATAAGTTCAGGGCCTGTGAGTTGGCTATCTCCAACTTCCGCCCAACCAATAGGCGAACGACATTTTCGACCATACAAAGCTTCAAATGGTGCAACTTTAAGACTTGTGTGGTAGCTATTATTATAGGAGAATTCCGCAAGGGGTAGATACTTCTCCCAGCCTTTACCAAAGTCTATAATACATGCACGAAGCATATCCTCTAAAGTCTGAATGGTCCTCTCACTTTGACCATCGGTTTGGGGATGATATGTAGTACTCATATCAAGTTTCGTCCCCAAAGCCGTTTGAAGTGATCGCCACAAAGCTGACGTAAAGCGGCTATCGCGATCAGAAATAATCGATATCGGAACTCCATGGCGAGAAATAATTTCCTTCACAAACAACCTCGCAAGTTTATCAACACTATCATCTTCACTAATTGCCAGGAAATGAGCAGACTTAGTCAAACGATCCACAATTACCCAGATAGCGTCACAGCCGCTAGCTGTCCTCGGTAATTTGGTAATAAAGTCCATTGTAATCCGCTCCCATTTCCAAACTGGAAGTTCTGGTTGCGTCAATAATCCTGACGGTCTCTGATGTTCGGCTTTAACCTTAGAACATGTCAAGCACTTACTAACATACAGTGCTATATCTGCCTTCATGTTTGGCCACCAATATAACTTTCTCAAATCCTGGTACATCTTGTCGGATCCAGGATGAATAGAGTACCTTGACTTATGCGACTCATGCATAATCAACTCTCGAATTCCTCCAAATAAAGGTACCCAAATCCGATCTCCAAAACATAGTAATCCATCGGAACGCTTAACAAATCCCTTCTCATTCTCAGCCATTCCAAATATCTTCTCAGCAGATCGGTTTTCTGCTTTTAACGCTTCTATTTGAGCTTCAAGTATTTGCGATGGCAACGGCGATACGATAGTCATTCCTAGTGACCTAACTCGTAACGGTGGTATTCTTTCCTTTCGACTAAGAGCATCAGCAAAAAACGTTTGCTTTACCAGGATGATAGCGAATTTCGCAATCATAATCGCTTAGCAACTCAATCCAACGTCGTTGTCTCATGTTGAGCTCTTTTTTATTCAAGATGTGTTGTAGACTTTTGTGGTCCGTAAACACAACACACTTGGTTCCATACAAGTAATGTCTCCATATCCTCAAGGCAAAAACTACATCACCTAACTCCAAATCATGGGTAGTGTAGTTTTTCTCATGCTTTTTTGAGCTGTCGGGAAGCATAAGCTATCACTTTCTCTCGTTGCATTAACACCGCTCCCAAACCTTTATGTGAAGCATCACAATAGACGACGAAATCCTCGTTACCTTCAGGTAACGCCAAGATAGGAGCACTACACAACATCTCCTTAAGTAATTGAAATGCTTCCTCTTCTTTATCTCCCCATTCATACTTAACACTCTTTTGAGTCAATTTGGTCAACGGTTTAGCTATCTTCGAAAATCCCTCGATGAATCTTCAGTAATAACCAGCTAAACCTAAAAATTGACGAACTCCTGTCGGGGTCGTAGGTGCAGCCCAATCTTTTATTGCTTCAATCTTAGCAGGATCCACATGAACTCCTTGTCTATCAATCACATGACCCAAAAATTGTACCGTCGGAATCCAAAATTCACATTTGGAGAACTTGGCATACAGTTTCTCCCTCCTGAGTAATTCTAAAATAAGTCTTAGATGCTCCTCATGCTCCTTCTCACTCTTTGAGTAAATTAGAATATCGTTGACGAATACGATCACAAACTTATCTAAATAAGGCTTACACACCTGATTCATGAGATCCATGAATATCGCCGGTGCGTTAGTCAACCCAAACGGCATCACCTGAAACTCGTAATGCCCATAACGGGTTCTGAAAGCCATTTTCGGAATATCTTCCTCGCGAACTCGAAGTTGATGATATCCCGATCTCAAATTGATCTTTGAATACACACTCGATCCTTGAAGCTGATCGAACAAGTCGTCGATCCTCGGTAACGGGTATCTATTTTTCACCTTTAACTTGTTCAGCTCTTGGTAATCAATACACATACGAAACGATCCATCTTTCTTCTTCACGAATAAGACTGGGGCTCCCCAAGGTGAAGAACTTGGTCTTATGAATCCTTTTTCGGCTAACTCCGCTAACTGTTTTGACAACTCTTCTAGTTCGGTGGGTGCAAGACGATAAGGCGCTCGTGCTACAGGTGCAGCACCAGGTATCAACTCAATCTGAAACTCCACTTGTCTAGTAGGCGGGATTCCCGGCAAATCATCAGGAAACACATCAGGAAAATCACAAACTATAGGCACATCCCCAATGCACCTTTCCTTCTTCTCCATCCCTCCTTTCTCAGAAATTTGAGCTACGAAAAGGTAACATCCTTTCTCCATTAGCTTTGGTAACTTAGTGCAAGAAATGACTGCTAACCGGGATGGGCTCCTCGAACCTTTTCGATCTCCTAATATATTTAGGATTTCCTTTCCGTAAGGTACACACACGATCTTCTCGTCGCAAAGTATGTGAGCACGATACTTCGACAACCAATCCATACCAATGATGACATCGAAACTTCCTAACGTGGCGGGTAGAAGATCTATGTTGAAAGGGTGATTCAAGAAATTTAACGTGCAACCGCGAATGATAGTCTTAATCCTTTCTATGTCCCCATTTGCTAACTCTACATCATACCCAATTCCTAAGGCCATCGAGGGTTTCTCTAGTAAGGGTGCAAACTTAGTGGACACAAAACTCTTATCGGCACCAGTATCAAATAGTATGGAAGCATAACGATTATTGAGAAGGAACGTACCAGTAACGACGTTCGGATCTTCTCCTCTCTCGTTCCCAAGTGCATACACTCTTCCATGAGCAGCTCCAGCTTCCACACATTGATCCCCATTATCTTGTCGTCCACGGTTTCCTCCAGCTCCACGGTTTCCTTGATTGTACCCATTACCACCCGATCCTTGATTTCCTCGGTTCCACGATTCTCTACACTCGTTCCTATAATGTCCCTTCTTTCCACACCCATAACAAGTAACGTCTGCCTTATTTCTCATTTCAGGAGCAACTTGAACCATAGCAAGAGGTCGAGCTCTACAATCCTTAGATGTGTGTCCTTTCTTTGAGCAGTTCTGGCATCTCACACTACACCATTAGTTGTTGAGCAATTGTGATTGCCTCATAGATGTTTGCAGGTCTAGCAGAAATCACATCATTCCTTGTAGCCACAGGCAACCCATCGGTATACCGCTCAATCTTTTGAGTCTCAGTTTTTACCATATCTGGGCAAAGCAAGGCCAACTCCTGGTAACAACGATTGTAAGTCGCCATATCAGTACCCCTCACTTTATGATTCCAAAACTAAATTTCCAACTTCTTAACCTCATTCCTTGGGCAATAAGTCTGAATTAGCAGAGACTTAAATTGCTCCCAAGTCATAGCATAAGCCACATCACTCCCAACCGAATTTTGGTAATTGTTCCACCAAGTTAAAGCTTCATCCTTGAAAGTAAAAGAAGCAAACTTTACCTTCGCATTCTCCGCACAACCACTGACATTAAACACTGACTCAGTCTTCTCAATCCACCTGACCAAGTAAACCACTCCTTTAGTTCCACGAAACTCAATAGTTCCACAAATCTTGAACTCCTTGTAGTGACATCCACTAGCACGAACAGGTGGAAAAGTTCCAGCAGAATTGTTGGAATGATTTGACTCAGCCAGTAGTTCAGCAACTCGTTGCTCCACAAGTTGGTTGATCATTGCTTGATCCACAGTAGGTGCATTAGGTGGAACATGATCATTGTCTCCCTGAACATCAACATTTTGATTCCTGTTGTTGCGGTTAGTAGTGTCCAGGTTGTCAGGAGTAGGGGTTTCAACATTTCGAGTAGGACGGCGTCCTCGGCGACCAGGGGTAGTCACTGCAGGACCAGTTCTGGTAGCTCTAACAGGGTTTCGTCATGGGGCCATTGATATGAAACATCATACAAGTTCAAGAGTCTCCAATAGAACTTATCATATGCTCAACAAAAAGTAATTCAACGAAGCCAAGTCATGGAAAGAATATCAACAATACACCACAAAACATCAATAAAGCGAATAGGAACTCAATTTCCATAACACCCAAAAACCACATAATACCATATACTAATAACCATCAACCATACAATAGAGATCCAACATCGTTCCAACTACTGAAAAACACAAAATATGCTAATCGTTCCAAAAGAGACGAATACTGAACAAAAATACATCAAAACATGATAACTAGCTTTTCTAACCGAACACTCCTCGGTGTAGAAAGCAACAAGACAACATAACCCAAACATCTAGCCACGCTGTTGGTGGAGGCTCCTCAACTCCTGCCTCAGGCCATCAAGATCTCTCCATAATGATCCTAACTCCACACTATGGGTGTCGCTGTCTCTCTTGAGGTCAGCCACCTCCTTCTTCAGCTCGGCGTTCTGCTGCCATAACTTGCGGTCGGCCTCTCGAGCTGTGATAAAACCTCGCTGTAAACTCCCAATGTGCTCGTGAATCTCCATCAAATCTCTCCTCATCTCAGTAATTCTCCTCTCAGCCGTAACCATGTCAATCCTCAACTCCCCAATGAACTCAACGGTCACCCTATCGATCCGCTCAGACATACATGTAACTCTCTTACCAAGATCAGTAATCTGAGCCCACATCCTGCCACTCTCACCTAACTCTGCCTGCTCAGCAGAAACCTCAGATGACGCATCCGACGCCACTGGACTACCAGGTGGTGAATCAAACAGAAATGGATGGTCAGGTGAAACAGGCTCAAACGGGTGTATAGGTGAATCAGGCTCCTCAGCCTGAGCTGGTGGCACTAACACATCATCATCATCAGGCATCTCCTCCTCCTGAGGGTCATCCTCCTCCTCAGGGTCATCATCATCACCCTGCTCAGCCTCCTGAGGGTCATCAGCCTCATCCTCACCCTCGTACTCCTTCTCCTCCTCATCGGAAGAGTACGTCATCAATCATCGTCTCCTAACAGGTGAACCATGTGGAGATGTGGTAGGTGATCTAGGACAATGACGCAATGATGTGGGTGGTGCCTCTGACAGAAGAGAGTGGGCATCAATCTGTAAAGGTGATGGAGTAGGGCGTACCGACATACATGCCATAGCTCGGTGGGCAAAGCGTGGAGTCACACGAGCCAAAGCCTGATGAAGTGTAAGCTGCCTCGATGCACCAGGGAGCCCTAGCGAAGATGAGGGTCCCTGCGTAGATGCAGCAGGTGGTGCTGAAGTAGAAGCTGTCGGCGACACAGTAGCTGTAAGCATGGCAACCTGGTAAGGATCATCAGGTGCCATAGTGAACTGTGCTGGTAATACCGGTGCAGTAAGAATATCCTTGACAACATCGGGCATATGGGAGGCCATAGTCTGTGACAACGGCGTAGGGTAGGTGTAAGTGTTTCAAAACAACTAAATCGCAACTCAAAATACCATACCAAAAATCCTCATCAAATAATTTCAATCATATAATCTCAATAAAGAATTTCAAATACCGCATTACTAAAACATTTATAAAACAATTAGACCATATAATTCCTCGAAACGCCATCTTATCACTAAATCAATATATCCCATAATCTCAAGTCATCTCAAATATCTCATAATACCTCAAAATAATCGAAGATGCTTCGGCTTGGCGGGCTGGCGGGCAATGGTCAAGGATCATTTTCTATAAAAATTCGGTTATAGTTTAGGTGTTTATTTACCTAGTTCTCTATAACCTTGGCTCTGATACCAATCTGTAACACCCCCAAAATTTGGTACAGCGGAAGACTCAACAAGCTTTCGGGGTGCTACGGGGATTGGTATCCAACACAAGACATAATAGAACGAGATAAAGTAAACATAATTAAAACGCAACCAAAACGTGGTTTTAAAGTTTACATTTATCCCAACATCATCCAGAGTCAGGCCCAAAATAAATAAAAGTAGGTCCACAATTCAATATCAGAGTTTAGAAAAATAGATCCATAAATCAGGTGCCTTAGCCGAGCCTTCAAATCCATGCATCCAAATCATCACTTAATTACCTGAGAAAACGTGCTAAAAGTCAGCTTTCGCTGGTGAGATCATAGGTTTAAATTCATCAACAATATAGTGGACATATACGCAAAACGCTTGCTAGCTAGACTAAGGATTTACTAAAAGCCTGCGGATACCCTCCGCTCCAACATAGCACACGGATACCCTCCGCTCTAACATAGATATCCGGGTAACCCCCGCAATACCATTAATACTCGGATAACTTCCGAAGTATTGCTAACCTATAGGTGCACACTATAGTATCTAAATAAGCCAACCTTGAATAGTACACACGAAACCATGTGACTAAAGCTGACGATTCCAAATAAGCCAACCTTGAATAGTACACACAAAATATATGTGACTAAATCTGACAATACATCCTAGTCCATACGCATAGCAAGTTTTAGAAAGAACATAGAAGCGATAATAGTCCACATAAAATAATTTGCACGTTTCTCACACAAAGTATTGAAAACATAGTTCAAGAGTAAAAGTGGGGCTATGACTCACCTCAAGTCCAGAAATCAGCAAGAAGAAATCGGTAGAAGTAAGACGTATAATAACTCACAAGACGGCAACTACGGACTCGGCACGACCTAACAATATCAATTTGCTCAGAAATCATTTCCTCAAAATTCAAATATTCCCAAACCCGGACGTATTCCGTTTTATTTTCCGAAAATCCATTTCGTATTAGTTTGGAGTTTTTACGTTTGGTATCCATACGGGTGGTGGGTCGACACAAACAAATCAAAAAGTCTCACAAAAGAATAATAAAACAAACTATAGATCTAATATTAGCCCAATATATCATTAAAATAAATCGTCGAAGTTTATCATATCCGTCGATTTGATAATCCCCATATTTATTTACGTAACATACCGTTCCAAGATTACACCCAATCCTAAAGCACATAGCACACAAATACTATATGGTACATATCGTAGTCTAATTAACTCCTTATATACATCGTCAAATTGGCCAGATTTCCCGATATATATATTTAGCAATTTATTATCCTCTACATATACCACAACCTATGGGTGTCGTAGGATACGATGCCCATTAATATACTCATTTCGTATAACCAAATAACTCGGTTTAACCTGTCGGTTAAGTAAGTTATTTAGTTATAGAAAATGTTTATATTAATCGTCATATATCCGTGACCACACAAAAGTCACAAACAATAAATCACCTGAACTCAAGTGGCCATGACTCCGCATAACTCAATAGCTTTCCTCGTTATATATATAAAATAATATTTCATTTGGTATTTAGTTAACGTCGAGACTTTCTCGTTTATAATATTAATTCATAATAATACTTCCAATAATATTACGCTACTCTCGTAACATAATATATTTAGTCGTATTATTTATAATACAACTCGTGATTTTTGTTATTATTAATATACGCATTTATACAATTATATATACGTTATTCACGTCTATATATTTATATAAATGTTTATATTACCAATAATATTATTACGAGTTTTATTATTTGCGTTTTAAGTTGTAAATAATTATCGAGTCATACGAAATGGTCACATGTCCGAGTCATGACTCTTGGCTCATTGTCCAAGTCCAAAATAATATGAGTAAGTCATAATCAATACATCTCCGTCCAAATCAATCCCAACACACGTGCTACAACAATAGGGTCCGACTACGGCACCCGACTAACCTATCTCCGTCATTCTAAGTGCAATCGGTCCCCACATAACCACTCGACAACAACTTCTCAATATACCATAATCCATTGTCGAGACCAAAAATGATCTCGACACCACAAGCATTCGGCCGAAAAAATCAACAAATGCCAAAATCAATATCAAGTTAACAAACAATATAACAAGGAATAATAATTACAACCAAGGTCCATATTCGGGTTGGTTTACCAAGCCAAACCCGAGCCACTCGACTCATTCGAGTCTCGGCACAAACCACGAGCCACAAGGACTCGAATCAATAATCAAGGGTCACAAAAATAAGGCTCCGAGGAGCACACCCAAACTGCCAATTCGACCACAAGGGGTCGCGGCATCAAACACCATATACGGCCACTAAGCCGTGACTCCATCGAGTCAAACCAAGATTCCAACGCAAGCCAACATGAAGCTATAACTCGAGACCAAGAGAAGCAAGATTATCGATCCATAATCTCGGATCCAACACCAAGCCGTGAGTCTTAGACTCACGGTTCAATCGAACCATCAAGAATACACCAAACCCGGATACCAAACCTAATAGAAATCATGTTTTCAATCAAAACTCATATGTATTTCATGTTTTTATCCATAAAGCCAAAAGAATATCTTTGAGTCGTGACCCTAGGTCACGTTCTTATAAAAAATATGAGTGAAACTCGTCTCACCTTTGATCCTTAAGACTCAAAACGTGACAACCTTCCAAAAACAAGAAAGTGGTGGTGATTTTGGTGGTGATACGAGATGAAGTAAGGGTTTAAAGGGCGCGTGTAGTAGTAGATCTAAGAGAGTAGATGATGGGGAGTTGATTGGTGGTGGCGGTGTAGTGTGGTGACCGGTGGTGAGGCTGTGGTGGTGGCCGGAATGTGGGGCGGCTAGGGTTAAAGAAATGGGGGAGAGAGAGATGTGAAGAAGGTGATGGGTGGGTGTTTGTGTTTGTGTTTGTGTGTGAACCGGCCCCCAACAAGGACCAAAATAGTAGTTCTCTCTTTTTTTTCTCTTTTTTTTTAAATAATAATAATAATAATAATAGTAATATTAATAATATTACTAATAATATGAGTGGGTAAATAATGGGTAAGTGTAAAACACACGGTCCAAAACCGGAACTCATTTCAAATGTTTAATATCTCGTGAAACATCCCGTAAATAATTAAATATAGTCGGACTCGTAAAATCAAGTCATAAAATTCCTGTTAGGTAATCCTAGTGCTGGAGTCAACGTAGTACCAAGTGAGAATTCAAAAATAAATCTCCAAATAAAATTTCATAACGAATCATTAAATAAATCTCAAATCCCATAACGATATTAAATATAATTAACCATAAAATAGGTCTTACAAGTTCGTTACGAATAAAATTCCAAATAAAAATTTATAAACGAACTTTAACGTAATGCGGGTTTTCAAAATGGCTCCCTAAATTGCCGGTTGTCACAAAGTGCTTGAGCGTTAGCGGGTTACGAGGAGTTTGTTTTTATGAGTTATATTTCAAAAAGAGTGTGAAATTCTCTTTTTGGAAACTTTATTTTTGGAAATGATATTTTTCCGGGTTGTCGTAAAAACTGAGGTTTATCGCGTAAGACGTTAGGATTAGTTACGGGTGTTTATAAAATATAAAAAGTATGAGGTTTTAAGTGTAATAAATAAATTTAATAAAAAAATATAAAAAGATATATATATATATATATATATATATATATATATATATATATATATGTGTGTGTGTGTGTGTGTGTGTGTGTGTGTGTGTGTGTGTGTGTGTGTGTGTGTGTGTGTATAAAAATCGGATATAGAGAAAAACAATGGAAAAGGAAACTCAATTTGAGTCCAAATATGACTCTTATGCCCAAGGAATCCTATCCCAACCTCCAACCCATATTTACCCCACAAACGACCCATAACCCCTTTTTACTGCAATTTAGAGTCGACACGTGGAGAATCAAGAGGGGAAAATTAGGGTTTCATAATTGTCTAGCAATAATCAAGAATCAAGGTAAAATCTTTAACCCTTATGTGTAATTAATCAATTATTGTTATGATTCATGTAATAATTAATATGATGGAATCTAGGGTTTATATACTTCTTTAAATTATTGAAGTAAAACATGTTAGGATGATTAGATGTTAATATTATGGATAATGGTTAAGGGAATTGAGTGTTAAACGTGTTAGATTATGTGTTAGGGTTTGGACAGATTTGTAAGGCTGTAAAGATGTGAGTGTACATAACAGATGGTTATGAGTTAAGTCACGAATTTTAAGTCTAAATTTAAGTATAATGAAAGGGCTTTCCAAAAAGTCCAGCCACGATCAATTTTGAGGTAGGGAAGTCGGTTTTTGATTTTTCTTTGTTAAGGTGTCAAAGCTGTCAAACCGGGACAGATTTTGGGTAAAAGTTTGAGGGTGACATGTGGTTGTAAAAGTGGTATATTGACTTGGCCTTCTGGAATAGTTAAGTTTTAGGTTATATTAGACTACCATGAAGAGGATTCGCGATAAAAACTTGTGGAAGTAATTATTAAAAATCAAAACTTTTTGGTGTGCATTCAGATCCAAATTTGAGTAGTTGATAAGTTTAAATTTCTTATGAGTACTTGTGTGTGTTATTGGTCCATGGCCTTCTGGGATTAGCTTCTATGCTTATGAGAGACCATGGTAAATTTTTTGTGTGAGTTGTTGAGCTTCATTTGTCGTGATTTCATGTGAGTGAATGTACTCAAAAATTCTGCGTTTTCTGAGTTTTAGAGTGCAAGGGATTTAGTGAGTATTAAGTTATGGTAGTGGTTAGTGTGGTGTATAGGAGATCCATGGTGGGTCATATGAGTCTTAGACATCCATCATATTTGTATTACATGGGTTGTAGCTTTTAGCTTGACCTTGTGTAATGTGGATTATTTTTGTGTGCTATAGATTGTGAGTTGTTTTTGTGGAAGCTGCGGAGTTTAAGGTGAGTTCATAGTCCCATATTTTTACTTTGTTTTAAACTTGGGATGGGAATGATGCTTGTCTTAAATGATTTGATTTACTGTGATTATGTGTGTGGTATTAAAGAGCTTGGACTTATAATGTTATCGTATGCATGCTATGTGTGATTATTTGTTTGTGTGGATGTATATGGGATCCAATTAGGAGGATGTTATCCTGTTACTCGCGCATGCGACCTAATTGATGTTTGATGGGATCCAATTAGGAGGATGTTATCCTGTTACTCGCGCATGCGACCTAATTGATGATTATGGGGTCGGAGGACACGAGCCGTCCTAATGGTTGCTTTATGAGTGTTGTTACCTTTGCGTGTGGATATGGATTTGTGAATGCATGTAGCTATTTGATAACTATAATTATTTGTCCAGCTATATTTTGTAATCACAGTGAATTCGGTTGCCTTGTGTGTTGAGTCTCAAACCTATGAATCTCACCAACATTATGTTGACGTTTTAAGCATCATTTTTAGGTGAGCTTTTTAAGGATGAGATAGAAGGATGTGGATAGACGAGACCTTAGTTGCATTGAAAGTGGTTTATCATCTATGTTTGGGTTTATGTTTTGTTTTGGTTATTTTATTTTGGGGTATTGTTACAACACTTTATGTTTGTACATTGCTCTATTTGTGTGCATGTAGTTGTTCTCTATGTAGACACCAGGTGTTATGATGATATCCATGAAGTTACACCCGCGCGTTTCCGCCGTGGCAGGGTGTGACAGATTGGTATCAGAGCCTTGGTTATAGAGAATTAGGCGGTTTGACCTAGACTATAACATAGGAGTTCCTCATATAGTTGCATTTAGGATCTATGTGTAAGTATAGTATTTTATATGTCTATTTTCCTATATTTCTGAGATATTTTATTGAGTTTTGGACGTCTATTTTATCCTCTATACGTAGTATTGTATATATCGACTTTATTATATCGTCTTCCGCGTGTAAGATGCTTCGTTGGACAACCGTTGTCGCTATCGGATGCAAGAGAAGTGGTCGGATGGAACGGATTAACTGCAGAATCCGAGTTCCCGATAGCATGTATCTATGTTCGGACAAGGAGAGGCGATTATGGGAAACGTTGGTGGAGAAGAAGTGGAGAGGTTTGGAACCACGGTGATTTCTGGAGATGGAGCCATTACTAAATACCCTTGGTAGTGTCCTCACTTCACATAGGAAGGAGATGTGGTTTAGTCTAAACCTCGTGATTTGTATGTGCTTGTGAATCATGTGGAATTGGAAGAAAAGAATAGAGATGGTTTTGCATGTTGTCGACTACCTCAACATGTAGGAAACATAAATGGGTTGTTGAGTAAAGATGAAGGGGAGGTAGGATGGAATGGGGTGGATTCGGATCTAGAGTCCACAGCGAGTAGTAAGTTGAATTGATCTGAGTAGGGAGATAAGTGTGAGAGTGGAGTTTGAGCCGTTATGCGACGTCTTTTGTTTTGTGTCATGTTTTGGAATTCGTATATTGTCTTTTGCCATCTGGAGCCATGTTGGAGCGTGATTACTCTTGGATATTGGATCGACCTTATCCAAGTGATTTTGATTATAGAGTTTACGTGATCATTGGAATTCTTCCATGCGAGATGAGTGTTTGCGACGTCTTTTGCTTTTGTTTGTATGATTGTTTGCATGATGTGTTGTCATAGGAGGGAGTACACTTATGAAAGGGGGCATAGATAATTATGGTGGCCAACATAATTATACATGCGTCACAACACAAGTGGACTTGCAAGTATGATGGCATGGATTGCATCGTGTATTAGGTGCTATGTGGTATATGTGTGTTATCATTGAGATGTTTGGTTTTGGAAGTAAGAATGCGTGTGGAATAGGCTTATAACTATGGTCGCGAACATAATTATAAGGGTATCACACACGTGGACTTGTGACCATTATTGCATTGATTGATGTTTGTTGTTGTATATTGTGCTAGATGGTATGTGATATCATGTTGGTGATGGCTGTATGGTTAGAGAAGTATTCTCTTAACCGTTTGGGCAGTCGTTATATGTTGGGGTGTATAGGTGGTAAGGTTCCATCCTACCTATCATATGTTGATACGTCAATTACCGGTGGGTACTTATGTTGTGGTATTTAAGTTGATTCATTTGCTAGACGCTCCGTTTGTATACCTAATTTTTTGCTTGGCATTCCTATTCGTACCATGATGGTACGTATGCCATATTCATTTTATTCGACGTCGTGATAGGTGTTGGGAAATCGAATTCGTTTTTGTTGGGTACTGTTTCGTTTCTTTGGTTATTCCATACATTCATTCCTCGGATGAATGTTATGCTATTCTTCAAGTATTGTTGGTTCATGACGAGTTGGTGTGGATATTTGAATCCCTCATTTACACACATCAATTGAATTTCGTGACATGTTTTTGTGACTTGTTAGTAACGGTGTTTTTCTATGATTTTGGTTTGATCGTTGTACGAATGAGTCTGTAAGTTCATCATTTGGTTTGCAATGTTTATGCGTGAGTATTCACTGGTATGAGTTCGTTTAAGGATTATTTTGATTACGAAATTCTTCAATGTCTCTTGCGTTTGATTAAGAGGTTGTAATAGAGTCTTTATGGCATTTTACAAATTTGTTTTGGGTATTTCAAGGTCGTTTGATGGAAACTAATATTTTTATGGGAAATGAAGGGTGAAAAAAAATGGTTATGTTGATGTCTTACATAAAATGGTTTATGTATATTTTATAAAAAAATGTATAAGTTTAAGATATGTTTTGTGAAAAAAAAATGGTGTTCATTTGTTTTTGGGAAAGTAGAGTACGGGAATAAGAACTGTCTATGGTTCTCGTTTACCAAACTTGTTATGTATTTGATTCATCGTGTGTTTCTTTCGTTGAGGTACGTTTGTGGATGTTTTATAGGTACGTGTATTTTATAGTTTCTTTGTATGGGTTTTCATGAACATTTTGTCCGTGTCTACTTTTATTGGGGGAAATTTCTCATTGTGTTTTTTTCTAGCTTTGATTTTGATGTTCGTTACTTCGTTAGTCGGTAATTCGTACCCTTTTTGAGTTCGTTAACATACGTTTTAGTTCGACCGGTTTCATGGTTCGCGTCGTTTACTTAGGATAGATTGTCGTTTTGATTATCGATTTGTTCGTCGAAGAGGAAGAGGGTGTTTGCCAAGTTGTTCAAGTGAGAGGTTTAGCTTCAAGATGTACGTTCTTCGGATTGCGTGGGCATCGCGGAGATAGAAGATTCATAAGAGGAACTATGTGATGCATGACTTAGAGTTTGGGAGTAGAACTTGGAGACGATGGTTGTATGGAGCAAATAGCGTTATCTTCACAGATCGTAAGAACCGTTAGCATATATTTGACAAGAGGTTAATATATGTTGAAGAGAAGTTGGGTGTTGAATTTTTCAGTGACTACGATTGTCTTATTCGCTACCGTTAAGGAAGAGCGGACATAGTGGTAAGAGCGCTGAGCGGGAGTGAACGAATGAAACTTAGATGTTTGTGAGCGATGTTTATGATAATTCAGTTCGGAGTTAAGGGGATGATGTTGACGGCCTAGAGAGAGGTTCAAGGATGAGAACATGTAAGAAGAATGATTACTTGGTTTAGACCAGTAAATGGAAAGGAACGAAGATGGAGGAATGTACTTTGCGGACCAACTATTGGTTTCATGGAGAGGCAGGTTAAGGACATCGATCATGCAAGGTATAAGATACATCCGAGAATTGATAAGACGTATTGTTACCTTTGCAAGAGATGTATGGATGAGTAGGCGAGACTTTTCGCTCGGTGAGTTGGTAAAGAGCCATGGGGTGTCGCGTTGATCATCAAGAAGCATGATGAAATACTTACTTCGCGATTGTGGTAAATGTTTTATGGAGCCTTGAGATAGCGTATGAAGATGACTACGACTTATCGTTCTTAAATGAATGGACTAAGTGAGCATACAAATCAGGCGTTGGATGGTATGATGAGAGCATGGGTGTATTTGAGTTTGGAGGAAGCTGAGGTATGCATTTATCTTTAGCTGAGTTCTCCTATAACAATAATTATCAGTCTAGTATTAAGAATGTGTCATTGAAGTGTGGTATGGAAGGTAATGTAGGTCACCTGTTCTGTGGGCAAAGGTTGGAAGAAGCCAACTAATTGGTCTTGAACTGGTACGAGAGACTACAAATAAGGTTTTCCGATTAAGGAAAGACTTAAGGCAGCAAGAGATCGCCAAAAGAGTTATGCGAATTATTTCCGTAAGCCCTTAGAGTTTGGTGTTGGTGATATTGTGAGGTTAAAAGTATCTCCTTGGAAGGGTGTTGTGCGTTTCGGTAAGAAAGGCAAGCTAGCACCGAGATACGTAGGACCATTTGAGATTTACGAAAAGGATTGGATTTGTGGCATACCGGTTGAAGTTAGTTTAGGAATTGAGTGGTGTACATGATACGTTTCATGTATCTAATTGAAAGAAGTGTTTGGCGGATGCCAGTCTGCACGTGCAAATAGATGAAAGTAGGGGTTGACAAAACTCTTCGTTTTGTCGAAAAACCTATTGAAATTATGGAATTGAGATGTTAAGAGTTTGAAGTGTGGTGAGATAGCGCTGGTAAGGTATGGTGGGATTCTAACCGTGGTCCTGAGTTACTTGGGAATGTGAGGATCCGATGAAACTTAAGTACACAAATTTGTTTGCGGATGTGGTTGGTGAGCAGGTCATTTGTAGTGGGATTTAGATCGTGGATGTTAGATGCGGGGTGTTCATAAATGCTTTGTTTATAGGTGTCTGTATTTGAGAGTGCGTCTTGCGGTTACCATTTGGCTTTTTCATTTGGTTCGAGAGTATCGTACCTACCTGTGAGAAGTCGTTTGGATTGTTAGTGTTATTGATCGGGGAGTGTATCTATTTGCGTGTATCGTTGGAGTGACGGGATGTTTTCTATCGTGTGAATTCGAGTATTTACTCGGTTTACATTTTTGCGATTCTTTCTCTTTGATTTTATGGAGTGGTATTTTCCGCTTAAAAATCCATAAATTTCCTTTTGCTGTTGTGAGTGGTGACTATAGTAGTTGAAATCTCGGGACGCGATTTTCCTAAGTGGGGGATGATGTAACAACCGTGGTTTTAGCAGGTCAGTTTGACTGATAGTCTTAACTCGGTTTACGTTTGTTTGGTGTGTATTAGGTGTTTGAAGTGATATATGAGTGATATGGGTGAGTTTTAGTACTAAATCCCTTTGCGTAAGTGGTTTTATTGTGATTTGGAGATTTGTAATTTGGGAAAGTTCATTTTGATCACCTTTGTGGTGTAGAAATGACTTGTGTAGCTTTGGTATTTTTGTGTTTTTGCGTAACGAGTCTTCGTTCAAGTGCTTGAGCGTTAGCGGGTTACGAGGAGTTTGTTTTTATGAGTTATATTTCAAAGAGAGTGTGAAATTCTCTTTTCTGAAACTTTATTTTTGGAAATGATATTTTTCCGGGTTGTCGTAAAAACTGAGGTTTATCGCGTAAGACGTTAGGATTAGTTACGGGTGTTTATAAAATATGAAAAGTATGAGGTTTTGAGTGTAATAAATAAATTTAATAAAAAAATATAAAAAGGTATATATATATATATATATATATATATATATATATATATATATATATATATATATATATATATATATATATATATATATCGGATATAGAGAAAAACAAGGGAAAAGGAAACTGAATTTGAGTCCAAATATGACTCTTATGCCCAAGGAATCCTATCCCAACCCAAACAAGCCCAACCTCCAACCCATATTTACCCCACAAACGACCCATAACCCCTTTTTACTGCAATTTAGAGTCGACACATGGAGAATCAAGAGGGGAAAAATTAGGGTTTCATAATTGTCTAGCAATAATCAAGAATCAAGGTAAAATTTTTAACCCTTATGTGTAATTAATCAATTATTGTTATGATTCATGTAATAATTAATATGATGGAATCTAGGGTTTATATACTTCTGTAAATTATTGAAGTAAAACATGTTAGGATGATTAGATGTTAATATTATGGATAATGGTTAAGGGAATTGAGTGTTAAACGCGTTAGATTATGTGTTAGGGTTTGGACAGATTTGTAAGGCTATAAAGATGTGAGTGTACATAACAGATGGTGATGAGTTAAGTCACGAATTTTAAGTCTAAATTGAAGTATAATGAAAGAGCTTTCCAAAAAGTCCAGCCACGATCAATTTTGAGGTGGGGAAGTCGGTTTTTGATTTTTCTTTGTTAAGGTGTCAAAGATGTCAAACCGGGACAGATTTTGGGTAAAAGTTTGAGGGTGGCATGTGGTTGTAAAAGTGGTATTTTGACTTGGACTTCTGTAATAGTTAAGTTTTAGGTTATATTAGACTACCACGAAGAGGATTCGGGATAAAAACTTGTGAAAGTAATTATTAAAAATCAAAACTTTTTGGTGTGCGTTCAGATCCGAATTTGAGTACTTGATAAGTTTAAATTTCTTATGAGTACTTGTGTGTGTTATTGGTCCATGGCCTTCTGGGATTAGCTTCTATGCTTATGAGAGACCATGTTAAATTTTTGGTGTGAGTTGTTGAGCTTCATTTGTCGTGATTTCATGTGAGTGAATATACTCAAAAATTCTGCGTTTTCTGAGTTTTAGAGTGCAAGGGATTTAGTGAGTATTAAGTTATGGTAGTGGTTAGTGTGGTGTCTAGGAGATCCATGGTAGGTCATATGAGTCTTAGACATCCATCATATTTGTATTACATGGGTTGTAGCTTTTAGCTTGACCTTGTGTAATGTGGATTATTTTTGTGTGCTATAGATTGTGAGTTATTTTTGTGGAAGCTGCGGAGTTTAAGGTGAGTTCATAGTCCCATATTTTTACTTTGTTTTAAACTTAGGATGGGAATGATGCTTGTCTTAAATGATTTGATTTACTGTGATTATGTGTGTGGTATTAAAGAGCTTGGACTTATAATGTTATCGTATGCATGCTATGTGTGATTATTTGTTTGTGTGGATGTATATGGGATCCAATTAGGAGGATGTTATCCTGTTACTCGCGCATGCGACCTAATTGATGATTATGGGGTCGGAGGACACGAGCCGTCCTAATGGTTGCTTTATGAGTGTTGTTGCCTTTGCGTGTGGATATGGATTTGCGAATGCATGTAGCTATATGATAACTATAATTATTTGTCCAACTATATTTTGTAATCACAGTGAATTCGGTTGCCTTGTGTGTTGATTCTCAAACCTATGAATCTCACCAACATTATGTTGACGTTTTAAGCATCATTTTCAGGTGAGCTTTCTAAGGATGAGATAGAAGGATGTGGATAGACGAGAACTTAGTTGCATTGAAAGTGGTTTATCATCTATGTTTGGGTTTATGTTTTGTTTTGGATATTTTATTTTGGGGTATTGTTACAACACTTTGTGTTTGTACATTGCTCTATTTGTGTGCATGTAGTTGTTCTCTATGTAGACACCAGGTGTTGTGATGATATCCATGAAGTTACACCCGCGCGTTTCTGCCGTGGCAGGGTGTGACAGTACCCTAGCTAACACTTAGTCTCACACATATCCACACCAGCCCGATCTCCATTGTTTGGCCGCCCATCTCCCTTGCAAGCAAAGCTTATATTTCAGGCTCAACACTACTCTCAATCGAGCTCATGGCTTTCTATTTCTTTCAGGCGATCGCTTTTTGTCTTGACAACGGTCTTGTCTGTGAATTAGACTACCTTCATAATGATAAACACAGGTTAGACATTCTTTTTTTGTGAATTCTTGTATTATTTGGTCGATGTTTATATGATTAAACAAAGCAAGGTTAGAAAAGCTGATGTTTTTACACTTTTACAAGGTTATGATCAAACATAGCAAGTTTTTTCAACATTCAAGTGTTTTTGCCTTTGTGTATAAGCCTATATAGCATAAACTATTACTCTATTAGCTAAAAGATTTTAACCCATTTTACAAAAACTTGTGTTGTGAAGCCTGTGTAAAAGAATAGAGATATATTTATCTGGTATAGTACTCGGAACTACACGTTTGAATAGAAAGATTTTGTTTGGTGTAAATCAGTTTTACTGCATTTCTTGTATTAAAAGGTCTCATAGTGACGAATAATATATTACTTTCTCAATGATGTGGTCTTAAATGTAGCAGTTAGCACAAACATTTGAATTTGATACGCTTTTAAACTTTTAATTGTGATAAGTCTCTTGATGGTTACTTGGCCAACTCAAAACCGAATATAAGGTCTTGGCGTCGGTTTATGTCCATGTTTAGTTCTGTTTCGTTTTTACTTTTGTTTAGCTGGGTAGCTAGTTGGTTTAGGACTAGGATTACCCCCTCATTCTCCATAAATAGAGATGAAAGGTTAAAGGGATTTGTACTTCATTCTTTTTGTAACAAACATTTAATACAATGTAATCCTTTGGGTCTTTTGAGGTTTTACTTTTCCGTCGACATATCATTAGTTTGCTTGGTTGTTCGTCTTCGAGTTATCGAGTAATTCGCTCTTGATTTCCGGGTTGTTGTAGGTATTTGCAACAAGAATTTTTACTTCAGCAGTCTTTTTATCTTTACCTAAAAATTTGCTAGGTCGTAAAAGTGTTATGCAGTACGATCAAAATGAATATATACATTAGTCATACACAGAGTCATTGGAACATAAAAAGTACAAAGCATAAACAAACCTTGGGGCCGAGACTTTATTTTCCTTTAAAGATTTTCACCAATTTATGACATGTTTGATGCTAGTAATCAGCACCTGCACATAAATAATACCATGTGAAGCAATGGTGAACCAGAACCTCCTTCAGTTCCTTCATTGTGTTCCCTACGTTATGCATACCATATGGTCACTAGTACCCTTACTATGCTAGTCAAGGCGAACATAGATTTTACACTCTATAGAAGGAAAATGCTCATAATATGACCTATCATGAAATAAATGTGCCATGAGGATGAGGTAAAAATAGTATCAATTGTTCGGTACACACAATTTATAGAACGAGAAGTATTCAAACAGATGGACAAGGTACTATATCCAAGTTGAGGATTAAATCACAGCTGTATTTTATATTATGGTCTGATCTGAAATCTCATGACATACAGATATGACAAATCTAAGGTGGTGTTTGTTTGTTAAGAGGGTCTGAATCTGAATCTGAACCGCACATCTGAATCTGAATCTGATGCGTAAATGTCTGAATCTGACCGCATCTGAACGGGAAAAAAAACTCATGTTTGAACCGCACATTTGCTTGCTCGTACTATTTTTTTTTTTGTTTTTATTTGTGTCAGCAAGAGGCAACAAGACGCATTCAGACACCCCTCTCAAGTCTAAACCATTAAGATCTTACTGCATCTGAACGCGTCTGAACGGAAAAAAAAAAAAAAAAAAAACAAACTGTCTGAACGACCAAATGTCTGACCGATTCAGACATTTTGGCCATTCAGAGCCTGTTAAGAGGGGAAAAAAAAAATCAAACACAGCCTAAGCTACTTTTTCATGATCTTTCAGATCCTATCTACCCTTGGAGCCATTAATCTTGTAAAGAGAATTTATTTCTATCTTCCCAAAATATTTTGCTTTCCGCTTTTGGTACATGTCCATTTTCTTTTAATATCGATAGCTTACCCAAACACACATTGATATAAATGTAATCCATTCAAACTTTCTCCTAGTAAATGCAAGTTCAGTACTACTTTTGTACAGCTCTGTGAACATATTGCGAAGAATTATACTTACATAAATATATATGAAGATTACACATATGAAATATGGACTAAGTTTGTAAATACGCAACATACTTTCTCAAAAGTATCGAAATACGTAACTTAATAAATATATTACTTGTATCGCCAAGATAATTTCAAATTTTGCACAATATACGCAATGTTGACCGAAATTTTACCTGTTTGACCGGTTTGCAGGTTACTACTTAATAAAAAATACATTATTGGCCCCTGTGGTTTGCGTTTGTTTTCACTGGTCATCCTTTAACGTTTTTTCAGTTATGAAAGTTACAATAATGGTCCTTGTGGTTTGGGTTGACTTTCACCTGTGGTCCGTTTTTACAAAAACTTTTTTTTTTTCAATTTTTTTCTAAAAAATAAAATTCTTTTTGAAAATCTTTTAAAAAAGAAAATTGTTTCTGAAAATTTTTTTTTTCTATTTTTTTCTCAAAATTTTTTTTTCTACAACTTTTTTTTCAAAATTTTATTTTATAATTCTTTTTTTCAAAAAAAAATTTAAAAACAAATTCAAAAAATAATTATCGAAAAAAAAAATCTTGAAATATTCGAAAAATAATTTTTTTTAGAAAAAAATTTAAAAAAAAATTATAATTTTTTTTTTAAATTTCGAATAAAAAATTTTTTCGAATAAAAATTTTTTACAAAAATATTTGAATAAAAATATTTATTTAGAAAATATATTTTTTAAAACATATTTTTTAGAAAAAATATTTTTTTAGAAAAATTGAAATCTTAAAATATTCGAAAAATAAAAAATATTTCTATTTTTTTTTAAAATTTTTTTCTAAAAACTTTTTATTCAAATTTTTTTTTAAATTGAGATTTTTTTTCTAAAAAATTCCAAAAAAAAAAATATTTTTCGAATATTAAATTTTTTTTTTCAATAATTATTTTTTGAAAATTTTTATTTTTATTTTTCAAATTTTTTTTTGAGAAGAAAATAGAAAAAAAAAATTCGAAACTATTTTATTTTTTAAAAGATTTTCAAAAAGAATTTTATTTTTTTGAAAAAAAAAGTTTTGTAAAAACGGACCAAAGGTGAAAGTCAACCCAAACCACAAGGACCATTATTGTAACTTTCATAACTGAAAAAACTTTAAAGGATGACCAGTGAAAACAGACGCAAACCACAGGGGCCAATAATATATTTTTTTATTAAGTAGTAACCTGCAAACCGGTCAAACAGGTAAAATTTTGGTCAACATTGCGTATATTGTGCAAAATTTGAAAGTTTCTTAGCGATACAAGTAATATATTTAGTAGGTTACGTATTTCGATACTTTTGAGAAAGTATGTTGCGTATCTACAAACTTAGTCCATGAAATATATATGTGTGATGATCAAAGTACATAAAATATTTAGATTAAACATAGTCTAGAGTCGGGTTCAAATTTACTGTACGTTTAACGACGTACGCGGGTTAACATAGCCGGTTACCCATAGAAGTTAATTTTTGTGAAATTAAAGTAATTAGTAAAAGTATTTGTTTGATTAAATAATGACCTGAAATATGCGATTTGTTATAGTATTAAACCACAATCGACTTACATCGATCTTCCTAAACAAAAGCGATATAGCAAATATATGGTTAGACATGATATATAGTCTTAGTAATTGTAGATAAAGAACAAGTTGCTACAATTACAAACAGCCTGAGTTTCTATAATCATAAGAGGCCGTGTCAAAGTCATTAGGAGCTTAGGACCCTAAAACTATCTGCGTTGTACAGTCTAAAATATTTCAGGAACATTAAAGCATTCATCTATCCCATGAACATTTAATATATGGCTCAAGTATCTTACCTACGTTCATTAAGTCCTTTTTGTTACTTTCTAGAATCAAAATCACCCTTTTTTATGGACTGTTCTCGGTTCGAGTTTCTTGCATTGACAAATACTGAAAACCCATGAACATTTAACACACACCTACTTTCATTAAAGCATCTTCATCTACCCCATGAACATTTAACATATTGCTACCTACTTTCATTAAGATCAAAAACTGAAAACCCACAACTTCTAAAACACATTCTACCTTGTGACTACATTTCCTTCAATCCTACCACTCTCTCCTCTTAGCTTTCAAGAACTCATAAATATGTATGTTTTCATTTTATTTTATTTATTTATTCATTCCTCGTGTACGTGTATTAGATTGATTCTAAGTTTTTGTTTTCTTTTTTTCTTAGGAGTGGACAAGAAAGGCTACTCTTTGACTCGAGTGGCATGTTACATTGTTTTCATGGCCAAAGGATATCATGGTCCGCTCAATGTGGACCAAGAATATATGAATTGGAAATAACTGATCGATCAGGTACTATCACTACAAGCAAAAGGACTTTTGGGGACGGGAAAATTGTTTGTGACGACATAGTCGTCACCAACTTGCTATGGGCCCAACCTTTTCAACCTTTTTCAACATCAGATTTTAGTCAAAAGTAAAAGTGGGGTCTACACAAATTAGTGACGACAATCTCGTCACCAATTATTTTTCATACACTTTTGGTTATTTAATCTTTATATAAAAAAACAAATATTAAGTTTAGTGATTTTTATTTCTTTAAAAAATATTTTTTAATTATATTTCGTTTAATAAATAAGTTTAGTGACGACATAGTCGACACCAAATTTTTAACCCTTCAAAAATAATATTTAAAAATAACAAATAATGATTTTTAAAATAATATTTTTTGATAAATACATTTAGTGGCGACAATCTCGTCACCAAATAATAAACCGAATTTAATTATTTTTATTTTATTAAAAATACTTTTTAAAAATAATATATAATAATTTTTAAAATAAATTTTGTTTAATCAATAAGTTTTGTGACGACATATTCGTCACCAAAATTTTATCCTTTTAAAAATAGTTTTTACAAATTTAATTATTTTTATTTTATTAAAAATACTTTTTATAAATGATTTAAAATGATATAAATAAAATTTAAGTTACTTATAAATGATTAATTTTTTTATTAAGATTAGTTATAAATTATTAAAATTATATTTAAATTAATAATAAATAATTTAAATTAATTATAAATTATTTAGATTAGTTATTAATGATTTAATTAATTATAAAAATAATTTGACCGGGTGTGAAGATGGTAGTTGATTGTATTTTGATATCAAGATTATCAAACGGTTGTGATTCAATGATTTATGCTGCAAGGTACTTAAAAAAACTTTTTAATAAGAATTAATAACCGATGATTTTTAAAATAAATATTAAGTTTAGTCATGACAATGCATTATAACAATAGCATCTCGACTCATCCGTTTAACATCTTATGTATAACAATATCATCTTGACTCATCCGTTTAACATGTCTTGTTCAACGATATCATCTTGACTCATCCGTTTAACATGTTTTGTATAACGAATATCATCTCGACTCATCTGTTTAACATCTCATGTATAACGATATCATCTCGACTCATTCGTTTAACATGTCTTGTATAACGATATCATCTCGACTCATCCGTTTAACATATCATGTATAACAATATCATCTCGACTCGTCCGTTTAACAGCTTATGTATAACGATATCATCTTGATTCTTGTGTTAAACATATAATGTATAACGATATCATCTCGACTCATCCGCTTAACATCTCATGTATAATGACATCTTTTCGACTCATCCGTTTAACATGTCTTGTATAACGATATCATCTCGACTCATCTGTTTAATATCTCATGTATAAAGATATCATCTCTACTCATCCGTTTAACATGTCTTGTATAACGAATATTATCTCGACTCATCCGTTTAACATCTCATGTATAACGATATTATCTCGAATCATCCGTTTAACATCTCATGTATAACGATATCATCTCGACTCGTCCATTAAACATATCATGTATAACGATATCATATCGACTCATCCGTTTAACATGTCTTGTATAATGATATCATCTCGACTCATCCGTGTAACATTTCATGTATAACGATATCATCTCGACTCATCCGTTTAACATGTCTTGTTCAATGATATCTTCTTGACTCATCCCTTTAACATGTCTTGTATAACGAATATCATCTCGACTCATCCGTTTAACATCTCATGTATAACGATATCATCTCAACTCATCCGTTTAACATCTCATGTATAATGATATCATCTCGACTCGTCCATTAAACATATCATGTATAATGATATCATATCGACTCATCCGTTTAACATGTCTTGTATAACGATATCATCTCGACTCATCCGTTTAACATCTTATGTATAGCGATATCATCTCGACTCGTCCATTAAACATATCATGTATAATGATATCATATCGACTCATCCGTTTAACATGTCTTGTATAACGATATCATCTCGACTCATCCGTTTAACATCTTATGTATAGCGATATCATCTCGACTCATTCATTTAACATGTCTTGTACAACGATCTCGACTCATCTGTTTAATATCTCATGTATAACGATATCATCTCGACTCATCCGTTTAACATGTCTTGTTCAATGATATCATCTTGACTCAACCGTTTAATAAATCATGTAACGATATCATCTCGACTCCTTCATTTAACATGTCTTGTATAATGATATCGTCTCTACTCATTTATTTACTATAGTATGTATAACGATATCATCTTGACTCATCTGTTTAAAATCTTAACTCGTTTGTTTAACATCTCATGTATAACAATATTATCTTATGTATAATTATCTTGAAAGGTCCATTTAACATATAATGTGTAACGATATTATCTCGACTCATCTGTTTAATATCTCATGTATAATTTAAATTATTTTTGTTATAATTTAAATAATTTTTTAATAATTTACAATTAATCTATTTTTTTTGATCATTTATAAGTAATTTAAATTATTTTAAATAAGTTTTAATTAATTTAAATTATTTATATATTATTTATAAGAGATAAATAGTCTAATTAAAAAATAAATAAATAAATAAACACTTAGTGACGAGATAGTCGTCACCAACCCACTATAAGACAAAACCCAAAATTTCACGAAAAGTTATATTTCCCTCCACAAAAATTTCACCAAAATTTCACCGAAAGTTTAAACCAGATCTAGATCTATATCACCAATAATTGCTAAGTCTTATTTTTTTACACAACACCAACCACACCATCCATCTCTCTCGATTTTTACACCTTCAACACAATAACCGGAAATAACCTTCAACACCATAACCGGACCCCACCACAGCCAGTTCAACACCACCATCACCCGAATCCACCACTTACACACGCACCACTGGGCACCGTGAGCCACCAAATCCACCACTAAATTAAAGGTATGGTTTTTGTTTTCTTTTATAAATTAAAGGTATGTTTGTTAATCTGTTTTGTTACGTTTGGTTGTTTAACTTTTGTTTTGTTTGTGTCGGGTTAGCATCATCGCCGGCGAACCACTGTGAACCACCCGCGAACCACCACCTCTCTTTATTCATTTGTTTTGTTTAATTAAAGGTATGTTTTTTTTTTCAAGTTTTTTTTTTTTTTTTTTTTTTTTTTTTTTTTTTTTTTTTTTTTTTTTGTTATTTTTCTTTGTTAATTTGTTTTTTTTTTTTTTTAATTTTTGTTGGTTAGATGGCACCACCGTGAACCACCACCATCGAACCACCACTGCAGCAGGAACACCACCGCAACCGCACCACCACTGCAGCAGCACCACTCCTATCTCATTACCAGATCCGTCACCCGACCCTTACCGATACTTCCGTCAAATGAATCCGGTTGTAGCCGCGTTCCAAGGGAGGACGAATATGTTGTTACTCATGAAGACATTGATGATGATCAAAATGGTAATGAAAATAATAATGAAAATGATAATGAATCAGATGACTAGTATGACGAGTAGGATGTGGTATATTATTTGTATTGACATTGTTTGGTAGTATTAGTAGTGTATTATTTCTGTTGACATTGTTTGGTATTAACGAGTATTTTTGTATTAGCTCGTATTGTGTGAAAACGATGCCTTCATTTGGTTGTTTTGAAATGATTAAGTAGACGGATGAAGTTGAATGGTTTTGTTTCATATTTTTTGGTCACAAAACAATTTATGGGTTCATTTTTGGTAGATTTTTTCCGGACAAAAATTCCGGCTAAATTCCGGAAATGTGGAAATGAAGCAATAGCTGCTGTTTTTTTTTTATATGCAGAAAAATTTTGTGACGACTTTGTCGTTACCATTTTTCTAAAATTAATTTATAAAAAGTCTATTTGTTTTATTTAGAATCGAAATATTAAAATATTGAAAAAAATTTGTGACGACTTTGTCGTCACCAGTTTTTAAAAATTTAATTTACAAAAAGTCTTTGTTTTATTTATTTTAGTTTTATGTAAAATAATTTTGTAAAATAATTTAGTTTATGTAAAATATTGGTGACGACATTGTCGTCACAAAGTTGCTATGGCCCACTTATGTTTAGTCCTTGCGTTGAATATTTGCGGGCCCCTTATGTCGTCACTAATTACACTGTGTTTTGTCGTCACGAAGTTGTTTTGTGACAATAGATTGGTGACGTGAAATCTGTGACGACATATTGTCACAAACACACTTGGTGACAACAGCTAGTGTAAATTGGTGACGACTTTGTCGTCACAAAAGGTGTTTTTATTTGTAGTGTATTCTCCCTTCTTTCAGTACAGAATCGGGGCGCCTTTTTTGCATAATACAAGGACATGCAGCAAAGGTAAGATAAAAAAAAATAAAACAGTTTTTCGTAACTGTGTTCTCAAGTTTGTATTTGGAAAGAAAATGAAGGGAAAGGAAGGGAACAAAAAAGACAGCATGTTCTTTAGTTTTTTTTTTTTAACAAAAGGAATTGAGGTAAACAGAGAGGTGTGGGAGGGAGATTGGTGGGTTTTCTCACCATCCCAAATATGGGTTGAAAATGAGTGAAACAAATATATGCACATAACAAAAGAAGATTTATGACCAAGTCTGCTTGTGTAGCTCAAACATTTATGTATACAAATTTCTTGGTTTTGTAAAGCAAATACTCCGTAAATAATGTAATCTCTTTCTTTGCACACTCCCCTTTCTTTCCATTCTCTACCCTAAACTTGAGAACACAATGATAATTATCATCTTTCGTCTCTTCCCTTTCCTCTTTTACTTTACTTTTCACTTACTTTTCTCTTTAAAAAAACTAGAGAACCGAGAACAAACGAGTAATTTTAACCATTTATTTTTGAGGAAATTACCAAGCTAAGTAAAAAAAAAAAAAAAAAAAAAAAAAAAAAAAAAAAAAAAAAAAAACATTCTTTGTCTAAGACTTGGTCATTTTTTGTAATATTTCTTATTTTGGTCATGCTCAACTGCTTGACTCGGTGACCCGTGTCCCTACCTTGTACATTTTTTTTAAAACACCTTTGGCCTACAGGTGGAGTTGAGCAGTTGAACATGACACATGTCATTAAAATGAGACCAAGTCTTGGATCAAAGGTGTTTTATTATTATTATTATTATTATTGCTATTATTATTATTATTATTATTATTATTATTATTATTATTATTATCATTTTTTGCTTAGTTTAGTAATTTTCTCTTTATTTTATTTTTCCATAATTAAAAAAAAGAAAGAAAAAAAAAAACCTATTTTCTACTATTTTTTCTTCTAAACAACATATATTGCAAACTTGCAAAAGGTAAATAAAACTACGAAAAATACACCATCACAACAAGAAATTAATTTGTCTTTCTATATATATGTACTTCTATTTACTTTCGATGACTATTTTTTCAAAATTTTCGCTCAGAAAAATCACATGTAATTTGTAAAATCACTTGTGATTTATTATTTTTCTGATTTGTAAAATTTTCGCCTAGAAAATCACTTGTGATCTGTTAATTTTTTTATTTGTAAAATCACTTATAATTTGTTATTTTTCACAAGTCACATGTGATTTTTAAAGTAATAAATCTTTCTCGAATCACACGTGATTTTTCTGGACGGAAATTTTGAAAAATAATGTTCGTCGAAAATATATAAAAATGCATATATATATCTACAGAAAGATAACTTAATTTTCTTTGCGATGGTATGTTTAATTAAAAACTTCTTTCTACAAATCATTTTGGTAACTTATAGAATTTTCGATGTTGTTCCTCTCAAACTTAACTTGGAGACGAGGATCATCAGCATGTTGCAACAACAAATCAACCATATCTAATACATTGTATCCATTCATTTGTTGGTGCAGGAGATTATATATAATGGATTAATGAGTCAAGATGAATTTGAGAGAAAAATGAAATCACATTTTGGTGAAGACCATACTGTGACAAAAGCAAGCATGCATTATCATCTCAATATGCATAATGGCTTAGAAGATCCTTTGATTCATAAATATGATAGCTTGTTAATTCACCGTTGCAACTACAAGGTAGTTCTTCATCAAATCTTGTCTCTGAATTTCTCAACATTTCAGAAATGGGCTCCTTGTAGATGTTGTGATAATCATCACAAGAAGCCAGAGAATGCATTTGCAAATCGTGGGCATTACAGGCAAGATGTGACTTACACATATAGCCAAGTCAAGAAAGTTGTCGATTGTGATAAGCTATCTTTTCGATATCTTGAGCTCGTTGTTTACGAGGAACATGGAATGAGGGATGGTAAGACTCATTTCCCAGCCTTATATAACCAGACACATGATGCTGTGGCAAAACCAGTCCAGCAAAGTTCCTTAGTAAAAGATACTTTGGTAAAGGTTGACAATATTTTGGATTCCCGTCAGTACATTTTACCTTTTCGTAGGGAATTTTCGTGCTTCGGAAAGTTTTACTATGCATTCTCCTCATATGAATGTACTTTGTCTTCAATAAACCGGAGTGATTACAATCTTGAAGAAAAGATCCAAATGATTCGGTAAGTGTGAATAAGTTTACTTATACTTTAATTATTTAAATCTATTTATAATCCGAATACCCTTTTTTTTTGTAGAGAGAGGTTGCGGATTGCAAGTGTTACATAAACGGAGAATGTGTCATGGTTATTTAAAACCAGATAACATTGTAATAAGGCAGGGCAAAGCCATGCTCTATGGACCAACAAACCGTGGATCTCCAGAAAAAGATATCTACAACTTCGGAGGAGTTGTCTCATATATTGTTTTTAATGGTGCATCGGATAACAAGAACAATGACATCATCCAATTTTTCAACTCTCTTTTTGGCAACAGGCATGAACGTCATCTTCCGGAACTATGTGACTTAGTTCAATGTCTTTTGTGAGTTGTGACAGTAACCTGCGGACACGGTATGAAATAGTAGTAAACATTTTGCCACTAGTGGTTTTTTTTGTAGAGGGTTATACTGGGTCTAAAATAATATTCTGAAAAATAATTTTTTATAAAGTATAAAAATCTAAAATACTGAACCTTTTTTAAATAAGATATACAAGGCATTAGATATAAGTATATTATATAAGGCATTTAATTTAATATATTTATAGTGGTGTTAGTTCACAAAAATAGTTTGTTTAGTAGTGCGAGTAAATCCAATTATTTATGAGTTTGTAAAATTTTATGCAGACCCACAATTGATGAAAATGGGGCACCCCGCTCTTTTGTCTACTAGTGGGCGACTCGTTTTCTTAGCAAAATTGAGTGCTTTATTGAACGATGACAAAAGATATAAACAGCTTAGATTGGCTAGGAGTCTTGAGACAAAAGAGAATCTAGTTTTCATAATGGTTACAAATCAGAGGAAGGGTCTACATAAAAGCCTTGTTTTCGCAATGTGGTACTATGTTGTTTACACAAGATTTGGTTGCAATAGCGTGCAAGCACTTATAAGGGTAATCCGAAATGTTTATCGCCACATTGACGGTGTCAAAAAATAGTGCAGGCATCTTTTTCAAGATGCGAATGGCCTCGAAAAGTACTTTGGTGAAATGTATCCGTATTTATATATAATTGCATTTAACGTTGTACTTTGGTTATGATTACGCACATGAACTATGTATTGAAGATAGGAGCCACTGATTATTCGAATACTTGTGTTGCATGAATTACTGAAGCATATATCTTCAGGAAGAAAGGTCATGGCGTTGCTATGTCCAAGTTTAACGAAAAGAACGAAGTACATATCCCTCACCCTTTCATCTCTATTTATAGAGAATAGGGGGTGATCCTAGTCCTAAACCAACTAGCTAACCTACTAAACAAAGGAGAAAACAAAACCGAACTAAACTTGGATATAAAGCAACGCCAAGACCTTTCTACTATTTGACTTAAAGATACATGCTTCATTAATAATTCAGCACAAGTATTTGAATAATCAGTGGCTCCTATCTTGAATACATAGTTTATGTGCATAATCATAACCAAATTAAGATATTACAGCGTTAAATGCAATTATAAATAAATGTGGATACCTTTCACCAAAGTACTTTTCGAGGCCATTCACATCTTGAAAAAGAAACCTGCTAAAGAGAATCTAGTTTTCATGACTGTTAGAAATCAGAGGAGTGGTCTACATAAAAGCCTTGTTTTCGCAATGTGGTACTATGTTGATTACACAAGTTTCGGCCGCAATGGCGTGCATGCACTTATAAGGGTAATCCGAAATGCTTATCGTCACATTGATGGTCTCAAAAAAGAGTGCAGGCATCTTGTCACAAAAGAGTGCATGCATCTTTTTCAAGATACGAATGGCCTCGAAAAGTACATTGGTGAAAGGTATCCGTATTTATTTATAATTGTATTTAACGCTGTACTATCAGAAATTGGTTATGATTACGCACATAAACTATATATTGAAGATAGGAGCCACTGATTATTCGAATACTTGTGCTGAATTACAGAAGCATGTATCTTTAAGTCAAACAAGAAGAAAGGTCTTGGCGTTGCTTTATGTCCAAGTTTAGTTCGTTTTCGTTTTCTCCTTTGTTTAGCAGGTTAGCTAGTTGGTTTAGGACTAGGATTGCCCCCTATTCTCTATAAATAAATATGAAAAGGTGAAGGGATATGTACTTCGTTCTTTTCGTTACAAACTTTTAATACAATGTAATCCTATCCGTACTCAACATATCATTAGTTTGCTTGGTTGTTCGTCTTTGAGTTATCGAGTAATCCGCTCTAGATTTCCGGGTTTGTTGTAGGTATTTACAACAAGAATTTTTACTTCAGCAGTCTTTTATCTTTACCAAAAAATTTGCTTTGTCGTAAAGTGTTATGCAGTACGATCAAAATGAATATATACATTAGTCATACACAGTCACTGGAACAAAAAATGAATATAGTTCTGCTTCATGCCTCCATTTTTTTCATCTAAATTCATATTCTTTGGATGATACGGATCAGATAAGGGATATTCATATTGTTTTCATTAACTAAAAGACTAATTCTCAAATGAAAACACACCAAACATGTTATTTTACGAATACAAGTAGATACAATGAGTAAACGGATAAACATATGAGGTTTTTTTTGTTTTGGTTAACCGGGAGGCGAGTCTTTTGACAAGTATACATATATGCAGCATAAGATCGAAGAAAACCGCTTTAGATGGATATAATTTATCTTCACACTTTATTTAAACTATATTTACACCGCTTGCCATATAATTTGTTGTTTCTTGCTAAAGTTACTTCGACCCTTATGAGTTAGAATGTCGTCAACTGTATCAACTTCAAAACCCCCAAATTCCACCATTTAAACACTTTTTTCCAATTATTGAAGACACGAGGGCAATGAATAAAACAATGATCCAATGTTTCAATATCATTACCGCAATGAGGGAAAAGAGTAGAATTGAGATATATACCAATATGATGAAGCCATGACCATATCGGTAATCTCTTCTGTTGACATCTCCAAATAAAGATACACACCTTTCTTGGAATAGCTTTATTCCACCTTGTTTCTTGAGAAGTATTCGAAGAGTCGAGAATCTTGTTGTCAATCAATTCTCTAAGTCTCTTCATAGTAAAGTGACCATCTTTGACATCAAGAAACCATTTCCAGGATTCATCAAGTAATACATTTGGAACAAAAAAAGTTAGTTAAACTCGTTAGTTGCATAAGATCCCCCTCACCTCTACCTCTCGGTGTTCTAACCGATCCCCATCTCCATCTCCATCTCCACACCCACTCAATTCTATTCCACTCACGCATTTCCCCCACCGTAACATTTTTATTAGCTTCTAACCTAAATAATCTAGGAAACTTTTCACTAAGAATCACCCCGTCCCCCACCTAATCCAACCAAAAATATGTATCATAGCCTTTTAGTGTTACAATTAAACCTTTAAAGTTCTCATAATCAAACCAAAGCCTTATAACAAGAGCATACATAGTACGTAGTAATAGCTTATAGGAGTTTTATAAATTTCTAAATGATAGTTTTGAGTTTTGACATCTGATAGTTTAAGCTTTTTATTCAAAAATATATATTGTCATAAACATTTCACCTTTCCATTTTGAGTAATTTTTGGGCTATAGTTAAAAAAAAAAAAAAAAAAAAAAAAAAAAAAAAAAAAAAAAAATCAGTTCAGACAAGATTTGTTATATAATCCTAATTTGCTTTTATATGTTTCATATATTCGTAATTTGTTGTTCAAGATCTCATAGCCTGCCATAACGACTGTTTGGATGTGCATTTAATCCTGGGAACAACCATTCTGACATGGTATATTTATGCTCCAAGATTATCCCTTGTAGGTTCTCTTTTCCGGACTCACACTTCATATACATTCACCACCTTTAATTAAGTCAACTTTAATAGCATGTTACTTGGTTAGTAGTTTCATATATATGGAAGTGTAAATTGGATTGATGTGTTACTTGGTTAATAAAATGTATAGCATGTTACTTTAGATCTTAATAAAATGTAAAGTAGTTTCATATATATGGAAGTGTAATTACTGAACAGAAAAATATAAGATGGTACCCTACACTAATATGGACTCACATGAAGCAAGGGAAATTGTTAAACAACATATGTTGTACTTTTCAATAAAATGTAAAGTATGAGGTATTTATTAGATTTATAAAGTTATTAAAAAACATGAAAAACTGATAAGTATTATTAAGTCAATATAATGTATTTAAAACTTAACAACTAAAGTTGATTAATTACCCCTTCATTCAGATTTTTTCATTAAATAAGAAAAACAAGTTTTCAAAAAACAAATGTAACAAATAAGTTTTTGTTATGTGAGTTGTACACCGATTCACCTTAGTAAACATACTTGAGAATTACAGAAATCTCATTAGTTTTATATTCTGCTTATCTGACACAAGTCACTGAAATATACATAATAGTAGATCATGTCATGCAAGGCCCAATGTCTTCTTTAGCTACCCACATAAAGTGATGAATACTAAATGTATACCAACCACCATCATAACTCTTCAAACTACCCAACCCACCTCTAGCATTTGCAGTGTATGATGGAGATAAAATAGGAGTGCAATAACGTGTAGTAACAATTAACATCAATAATACATTGAAATAGGTGAGAAGCTTTTGCTTTAAATATGCAAAGTTAAATAAAGGCTTCCACCAATCTACCTCAACCATAAAGGTTTGGCAGCGGGGTAGTTTGCATACTTCATTCATCTACTTTATCTTCATAACTCACCTACATTTACCCTAGCTCACACACACACACATCCACACTAGCTCGATCTCCCTTGTTTGGTCGTCCATCTTTCTTGCGTGCAAAACTTATCTTTCAGGCTCAGCACTACTTTCGATCGAGCACATGCATGGCTTTTGATTTCTATCATCCGATCGCTTTCTATCTTGACAACGGTCTTGTCTGTGGACTAGACTACCTTCATAATAATAAAAACAGGTTAGACATTCGTTTTGTTTGTGAACTCTCGTATTATTTGGTGTTTATACGATTAAACAAAGCAAGGATAGAAAAACTAATGCTTTTACACTTTTACAAGGTTATGACCAAACATAGCAAGTTTTTTCAACATTCAAGTGTTTTTGCCTTTGTTTATATGCCTATATAGCATAAACTATTAGCTAAAAGATTTTAACCCATTTTACAAAAACTTATGTTGTGTAGCCTGTGTAAAAGAATAGAGATATTGATTTGGTATAGTACTCGAACTACACGTTTGAATAGAAAGATTTTGTTTGGTGTAAATCAATTTTAATGCATTGATACGTTTGAATTTGGTGTAAATCAATCTTAAATGTAGCAGTTAGCACAAACAATTGAATTTGATACATTTTTAAAATTTTTATTGTGATAAGTCTCTTGATGGTTGCATGGCCAACTCAAAACAGAATATAAGGTCTTGGCGTCGGTTTATGTCCAAGTTTAGTTCTGTTTCGTTTTCTCCTTAGTTTAGCAGGGTAGCTAGTTGGTTTATGATTAGGATTACCCCCTCATTATCTATAAATAGAGATGAAAGGGTAAGGGATAGGGCTAATAGCACCAAAATGTATCATAGTTGTCATTTATTCCTTTATATGTATCGAACAATTTTTTTTTTCTTTCTATTATATATAATAAACTTGATTTTTTTGCATTTTTGTGTACTTTATGACTATTTTGACCCTCATTTTATTAACATGGGAGGGGCAAAATGGTCATAAAGTTCAAAAAAAAACTCAAAAAATCAAGTTTAATACACATAATAGCAAAAAAAAAAAAAAAAAAATTGTTCGATACATATAGAAGGAAATGATGACAACTATGATACATTTTGGTGTAATTAGCCCTAAGGGATATGTACTTTATTCTTTTTGTTACAAACATTTAATACAACGTAATTCTTTGGGTCTTGTGAGGTTTTACTTTTCCATCAACATATCTTTGGGTCTAGTAATTCGCTCTTGATTTCCTGGTTTGTTGTATGTATTTGCAACAAGAATTTTTACTTCAGCAGTCTTTTTATCTTTACCAAAAAAATTTCTACGTGGTAAAGTGTTATGCAGTACGATCAAAATGAAATATATACATTAGTCATACACAGATTCACTGGAACATAAAAAGTACAAAGCATAAACAAACCTACAGACCCACATAAAATAAGTAGATAAATTCATTTACTTTAATTCATATAATAAGCAACTTATGCAACCCAATGTGAGCTCATTAACTAAGTAATAATTCTATATTTTCGGTATGACGTGAAGGGTTTATGATAGACATACAATTTTAAAGTATTCATGCATACATGTAATTATGATCTAACTTGGAAAAAAGCATTAAAATTCCCAAAAATCATCCTAACTAAAGGCGCTCTTGTGAAAGTATGCCTTGAAAACTAAGCCGACAGTAAGCACCTTGCAAAAATATCCCAAGTAGCCTTGCAAAACAGTACAACTTACCTACAAATTAAAATAACCAATTAACATTAATATTAGAAATAAAACTTTAAACACACGTGTCGAATGCCAAATTTTTGTCTTCGAGAAGAAGTATATTAGAATAACACTTTAAAATAACCTCAACTAACATTAATGTCTGTGAAAATAACAAACTCGTACACGTGATATGAGACGTGGAATGCCAAATTTTTTTTCTTAAATGAAAGCAAAGCCCCAAGCTTTACCTGCAATAAAACGGAATCAACAAAGCTTCATTATATTATATTCAAAAGCAATCCAAATAGCCCCTAAGCAATCTCACACATCCCCTATAATCAACTTGCAATATCACTTTCAATTGCATTTGCTATTAACGTAAAAAGAAATTTTGCTAAAAAAAATTTAATGTGAAAAAAATAGAAAACTGATAGGTGGGCTCAAAACTCTCCTATATTAGATTAGATAGTATTGATAGACATAGATTACGGTCTGAACTTAAATCTCAAGACAAACATAATATATTATAGACAAATCTAAGCTACTTTTTCATGAACTTTCAGATCCTATCTACCTCTACCCTTGGAGCCATTAATTTTGTAAAGAGAATTTATTTCTATCTTCCCAAAATATTTTGCTTTCCGTTTTTGGTACATGTACATTTTCTTTTAATAATGGGTCCCACATATGACGCCAATTTGTTGAAGCATATTTCTGTCGGGTAGATCTTGGCGGCTCTCACGTGCCATCCATTCTCGTCCCGAGCTTTGAAGTGTGATACAAACATAAAAGAACCCGATAGAAGGGGTCCCGAGGCCGAAGCCCCGGGAACCACCCTCCGACGGTCAAGTCAGTACCTCGTGTGTAGAGGATTTAGTATGAATGTATGAGTATGTAATATATGTACTGCGGTGTGTGTGTAAGATATGATATGTGAAATGTAAGTATGAGTCAGTATATATAGAGAAAGAAAATGGGGTAGGTACCAAATGATACCTCGATACATGTTAGATAATAATCTACTTGGATAATAACCTGTTCACGTCTCGGGGAAGAACACGCCTACCTACACCTAGTCTAGGTTCTAGATGTCGGTTCACGTGGGAGGCACAATCCCGTAAAATCTGGGTTAGGCGACGTGGTCCAGTTCTTACATCGGACTACCGTGTAAAAGGATGTACTTGCATAAAGAGGGGTGTATACCTTTATGGTCTTCGGCATATGTTCTTCGGACAAGAGTAGCATCCGCCTTCCGGTAATTCCTTTCGGACTGATGGAGACTCTTTGGTCTGGCACGTGTTGCCAAATTACTTGATAGTTGTTTACTTTATGTATGTTAAAGAACAAATTAAAGACAGTTTAGATTATGACTTCTATCCCGGTGGTAATGGCTACCTAATTTGTTTGGGAAGTCACGAGTTCGAAGTTCGCTTTTTATGGCGTATAATAAACGATAAATATCCAATGAATAGTATTGTAAATATTAATAGGCTTATGTATATTCACATTTATCTCTAGTGGGATGATGTATGATGTGGGATGTGTATAGGTAGTAATAACTATTTCCTTTACCTCAATACTCTTGAACAATTTACACTAAAATAGCATAAAATAATTTGCATAACTTTTGCTCTATGGAGTTTGCCAGTTTTCATACATGTGTGACTTGTGAGAGACATATCAATTAACAAATTAATACTAAATAGCTTTTAAAAAGCATAGAAAGATGTGCATAAAATCTTGATGATATGAGTGACGAGACTTGTTGTGATTACCCTTAAGAAATGGGTTGCATACAAAGTATACATCATCTACCTATACATCTCTACTATACTACTACATGTAGCATCATACATCATCTACCTATACATCTCTACTATACTACTCCATGTAGTTTCCTCTATTAAAATATAACACACTCATCCAAAATTTCTACATCCCACATCATACATCATCAACTACCTATACCTACATCCCGCATCATACATCATCAACTACCTATACATCTTGCTATATTAACATATAGTTTCTACAATCCCACATCCCATTTTTCAGCCAATCCAAACAACTTAGCAAGCTTAACAATGGCTATGCACGGATGGGGTAAGTTTTTTTTTTTTTTTTTTTTTTTTTTTTTTTTTTTATTCATTATATATTTGTTTAAGCTTTTATAAAAGGCTTATCAGCTTATTAATTTGGTACATTCGGTGGCTGAAAAATATTGAACTTTCAGCCTAAGATTATGATTTATAATCATATTTAAATCAGTGATGTTAAAGTTGTAATCTGTGATTCACATTTATCTTATTCTCATAAATTAACGAGAATAAGAGTACGAAGATCTGTTACAAGTGTTTGGATATTAATACAACTAAAATAATTTAACGGTTGCACATTTATTCAATGCAGATTTAACTGTGCAACCGGGTCAGACTTCCGAGGTTGCGATAAACGAAAACGGCCAGTTGCTACGTTTAACACATATTTCTTTAGGAGTTGGTACGTCCGAGGACAAAGATGTATGTGTCACGTTGTTCATCAAAACAGGACCATCAAAGGAGATGGTGGTATTGGGCAGATTGAACCTAAAGGCTAACTCAATGCATACCTTTGATATGACTTTGAGCGAGACGTGTGAACTTTCACACAGTTGGGAAGATGGACCGGTGAACTATTTTGGGTATCTTTATTATGATCACCTTAGACCCGAAACTAGATATCCTTTGACACATGCATATATTATCTTGTGTTATAAGGTCTCTAATTATTTATTATAGTCATATTTGTTATATGTCATTCCTTAACAACTACTACGTACTACTATGCTATTAATACTTATACCTCCGTTCCTATGGGTTAGTGTACATTTGCATCACAATTTTTTATTTCTATTTTATATATGAAAATAGCATTTGGGATTGCTTAATTAAAGTGTTTATCTCCTTATATTTGAAGCAAATTAGCTTTATTATTGTATTTGACAAACATATATATTTATTTACGAGTATTACACTCAGATAAGCTATTGATAGTAAGCAGCCTAAAGTGTAGCTGCTCGCTTATAACATAAACCGATAATACAATTCAATATAATCAATCCCAAATGTCCTTTTAATTTCCGCTGAATCTTACTCATATGTTTCCTTTTCTTTTTTTTAGTTCAAATAAATTAAAAATATGAAGTTCCAAAATAGATGTATACAAGTGATTCACCGAATACGAACAACATCTCTACATCCCGCACCAGGAGAATATCATCATCCAGGCATTCGGGCAACTCCACTCCATCCCGCGGCCGCGGGACACCTTCATCATCTAGGCCTTTGGGTATAAAGTAGCATAGATTGCTTTTAAATAAATTTGCACCATATGTATGATATTTAAATGGTGGTTGTGATTGATGATTCAATTGCATATTAACTTATTTTGTAAAGTACATGCACATCTAATTATTTTTGTCAAGCAAACATCATAAACTAAGGGGGTGTTTGATTTCGACTTAATTGAATTAATATGAAGAAAAAAAAAACTGAATTAATTTAGTCATATGAAAACTGTTTGCTACTTTGCTTATATAACTTAATAGAGAAAGATGACTGAAAATATTAAGTAACAAAACTGAGGTTGTATGCATTAAGTCATCTATTAATTAAACATGACTTAATAAAAAAGTTTAACAAACAAGCCCAGCCTTATAAAAACACTGAGATAAGCTCTTGCTAGCTACTTTCTTATATTTAATCCCATAGCACTTGAAAATAAGCAATTCCGACCCCGTATATTTTTTTTGCCTATGAAATGGACTTTTATGTCCATATCTACTTATTTTGGCAAGTTTACATATTCAGATTGTAAATCTTAATGTGCAGGCTCTGCAAAGAATCAGTGGCGCATCTAGGAACTCGTAAAAGGGTATGCACCGCTAATTTTTTTCCCCTGTAATCAAGTAAAGGAAAAAAAAATCTATTCCCGATTCTGGTTTATGTTTTTTGGTTGGGTTTTTCAGGTATTGATTTCTTATAGAATCGAGCTTTTTGGTTTTTCCTGTGATATTGAAAAGGTGCACGGTACATCTATATTAGATATTAGCGTAAATATGCTTTATGTGGTTACATTTAGAAAAGAACAACAATATAAACACTAAATTCCTAGTACGTATTCTTCTTGATATTTCGATTTAGCAATGAACCTTCTCGATTTTATTTTTTGGACCAATGGTCGTTTGCTAGTGAAATGACATGACATTTCTTAGAACAAATTTTGTTGGATATCCATAATTGTTTTACTAATGGTAGCATGTTATTTTTCATGTAATGAAGGAGAAAACTAACTGTATTTTAATATGACCAGGCTACGCATTGCTTTGTCCTGCATCAAGTCGTCGCTAGTGGAGATTTGCAATTCGATAACTCTTTTTTCTTAAGATTAGACAATTTATGTTAGTTCTTTTATTTGTCAGGGTACAATACACAACTTGTTAGCTATGGAATTTTGTAATTCCTACGACGGAATGGAAAATCCTAATCTATTACACCTTATATCTGGATATGACATGCATAACATATTTTGTATTACATAAAATGCAAAAGTTACAAATATGTCAAAAGTTGGTGTTAAAAAAACGAGAGAAAGTGTTGCACTTGGCATATTTAGTACAATATTTAGTGGTCTAGATTAAAAAGTGTTAGGCACTATGATCCAAAGAGTGTCGCACTTAACTGTAAATAATGTTGTATTTGATTCTAAAAAGTGTTGCCTTTGGACATAAAATGTATTGCATATGAATGTAAAAGATGTTGCTTTTAGGGAAAAAGTGATGTGTTTGAGAGCATAAATTATTGCTTTAGAGTTAAAAATGTGACGCATTTCAAAGCATTGCACTTGCTACATAATCTGATATTTTCGATCAATTTTGACCTCGTGTGGATACCTTAGCGTTATTGTATATTAGTTTGATATGACTGTTATGTGCGTTTAATAGTTATTTGTGCTTCGGTGGTTTAGTTTAGTTGTATGTATGCTTGTGCATTTTGTAGTGTTTGCCGGAGAGCATATGTGCGTATTTTGTTTAAGCTTATTTTTAGGCTTATGTGGTTTCGGCTTATATCTAATAATCTCATTTCTTTTCGCTTAATTTAACTATTATGGGCTTATATAAGCTTATTATGATATAATAAACTTAGGGGGTGTTTGTTTCGGCTTATATAGCGGGCTTATGGCTTATATGGTTTCCGGCTTATGTTTCATAAGCTATTTTTTGTGGCTAAATTTGAAACTTTTCTGCTGATATAAGCTTATCATGTCATAATAAGCTTATATAAGCCGAAAACCACATAAGCTATAAGCCCACTATATAAGCCGAAACAAACACCCCCTTATAAAAGCTCATGAGTTTCAAATTAACTAAGCTGAAAAAGTTGAGCTTATTAAACATAAGCAGAATAAATATAAGCTCATAAGCCCAAAAATAAGCTTAAAAACACCCCCTCGTTTAGTTCTTGTGGTGAGAATTAATCCACAAAGGCATTTAGGAAGTCGCACAAACTGGTGTTTGCAATAACATGTGATTGTTTAGCTAGTGTTCGAAATTACATGTGGCTTTACAACAATGAATGATTTAGCATTATGCACATTGCTTTCCTTAAAAGTGGTTTTAAAGTTTATAGAACTGTATTTATTTCTGCTCATTCATGAAAATTATAAGAATCCATTAAGCATTATTTATTAATGTTGCTAGAGTACTAGTTAATTAGCTGTAATAAATGCTAGGTTAATAGGTAATACTTCAAAGTTTCAGTAAAAGAAAAACTTTGCTCCTTCAATTACAAATATACAATGATGTTGATGTTTCTATTTAGTCATTCATTAAAGGGTGTTTTAGACTTTTAGACATTTGACTAGTAGTCAAATGCTTTATTATACTATATAGTATATAGTCTGTCAAGGATATGATTCGTATGTGACATTCCATGATGGATTGTTGCAATTTTCATAGAAGATAGCATACCATCGTCACCTTAACTAAATTCTTAATGTTGGTTCAGATATAAATATATAATACTTATCGTCCAGAGATGTGTTTATGGTCTTAAATGTAATTTGGAATTTTAACCAAGCTATAAATGCAATCACTAATCTCTATCTTACCAATGTTATATTCAAGGTTGGGATTTGAGAGTTACCATTTCATCCAATCAACTCAGAAGTCGTAGGAGGCTTTGGTGGAACGTAAGTTGTCAAATCTTTGTTTCTTATGGTTATGATGATTGAAGCAGCAAATGTGATACTCATGTTTCTTTGATTAACAGTCATAACTCTCTATGTAATGGTGCAGGTGTGTGATTCGTGGGTGTGTGCCTAAGAAGATTCTTGTCTATGGAGCAACCTTTGGGCCTGAAATTCAGGAAATATGCAGCTTCTACTCGAAACTAATGAATTAGATGGTATCTAATATATTGGTTTCTTTATTTAAGTTCTCTTGGTGCTGCTAAGATAATTTCGTAATTTTATAATTCTTATAATTCTATGATTTGTCTGTTGCTGAAATTATAATTCTATGATTTCATAAATGGACGAAAGCTGTTTTGTCTGTTGCTGAAATTCAGATCTGCAACGTTTGTTTTCTTATAATTCTTAACCAAACTGGCTATCAGATTTCTTAGAATAAGTAGTTTTGGATATGCAATTTGACAAGAAAATATGGTGTAGTAACGGGACCTTTAGAAGATCCTGTACCGGTGTACAAGACTCCAATTATAAAGAAGGAAGTTCATGGAGACGGTAGAGAGTGGATTATCCTTCTGCTTGTGTATCTTTCTTTTTAAGACTTGTACCTGAAGCTATACTTTTGCATTATGTTTGATGAACAGGAAATGTAGAGATTGAGGATGATTACGAGAGTCTAAGGGAAGCTGCAAAGGAGCACTAGACAACTATGAAACAATACTATAGAGCTGTAAGTAGGAATTTCCATCCTTTGATTTTAGGCTTGTAATATTGTGAATGGCAATGTTCCAGTTATGATCTTTAATTTTTTTTTATATGTGGCAGGCTGCTGATGCATATGTCAAAGGTAAACAGGATGTTGCAGTCAAGCTTATCAATGAGGTAGCTTTGTCCCTGCTTGCTTTTTTGTTTTCTGATTATTTTAGAGCTTCTGTGATTCTCTCACATTTTTCCTTCCGTTCATCTCATATTTTGTTAGAGATCTTACAAGTTTTCTGAAGGCTTATAATGTTGGCAGATACATAAGGAGAGGTCAACCAGACGTAGGATTTGCTCTGTTTGAATCAGAATCTTCGAAATGGCCCAGCTTTGTAGAGTTTGATGATGTAAATGGGAAGGTACTCACGTTTTCAGCAACAGACATGTAAGTTCAACTATGATGACCCATGATGTTTTCATAATTTTGATGAATCTTTATGCTGTTGTTATTTCATTGTTGTGTGATTTTTTTTCCAGACTTGAAAAACTATAAGATGTTCTACACCATATCAGACAAAAATGTAAAAGAGATCAAAATTAGGTAACGATCTCCTCCTAGAAATTACATGAATGGTGCATGTCAATATCTCTGATATACATTTAGTAAAAGGTTATGGTAGGTATAAAAAGAAGTTGCGTATACTTTATTACTTATTGTTGACAGATGATATACGCATTTTTTCGCCTGAGATTTTAACATGGATTTTTCTGTGAAAAATATTTCTTAGGGTACCAATGTATGGTGAAATGAAACTGGCCCTGTTTATGATTCTTTTTGCTGTTATACCTACCTTGAAATCCAAGTGAGCAAATCTCTTTTCATCATTAAGCTTGAAATGATTCTTTCAGATTATGTTCCCCTAGCTAGGTGGTACTCGAGTGGTCGGCTCCCTTGTAGAGAGTAATCGGCCTAGGCTGGGAGTACCCCGGATTTAAACATTTTATATAAAGGAATTTCCAAATTTTATGTGTCACATGCTCATATATAGGACCATAGAAATATTAACACAATTACTTCAACCGAGTTTCAAACGAGTTTGACAGAGCTAAACACCAAGTTTTCACAAAACCTCATTGACTGACCTTGTAGCGAGTACTGGCTGATTACTTGGCCTTGTAGTCTGAGTTTTACACCACTGATTTCGACAAAAGTGAAGAGGTACGTGTTTGAATGGAATTGGTGTGACAATATGTTTGATACCCGAGACTTATTATGGACATTAATGTAAACTGAAATACACTAAACTTGTGTTGCTTGGAACCTCCACGATTCTGGTTGTTAGAACATTAGAACGCCTGACTGTTTCACAGAAAGATGGAGTATCAGTGATCATTTTGTCTGTCCATACGAATAGTTCATTATCAGTGTTGTAAATATCGCTCGGCGGTCGACCACCGCCAAGCGCCAAGACCGATATGGCGGCGATATATCAGTGATATATCGGAGACCATAAATTATAAAGAAATTTATGTATATTTTTGAAATACAACATAAATTATAAAGGAATATAAAAAAAAAAAACCCTAGATCTAGGCTAGATCTGAAGTAAATATGAAAAAAAAAACCCTAGATCTGAAGTTAAACGGCGTTGACCGGCGTGAATCTGAAAAAAAAAAAACCCAGATCTGGCGTTGACCGGCGTTGACCGACCGCCGCCAAGGCCGATTTTTGACCGATTTTGACCGCCAAGCTCCGATTTTGACCGATTTTGACCAAAACGCCAAGTTAGACCGATATGAGAAATATCGTGGCGGTGGACCACCGCCAAGCGCCATGGCGCCGCCATATCGGCCGCCATGGCCGATTTTTACAACACTGTTCATTATTCATGCTTCTAACTTTTTTGCTTATTAACATTTTTGTAATAGCATCAGGACGTTTAGTTTTAAAGCAGTAGCAAGTATTCAGTTAGAATTGGTGTAGAATATGCACGTATTATGGATGTTAATATAAACTTTATAAGCTCACAAGGTCAATTTTTTGGGCTTATGAGCTTATCCACTTGCGCTTGTGAACTTTATAAACTTATAAGCTCAAGTGGATGAGCTTATAAGCCCCAAAAATAAGAGCTTGCCACATTCTCAATAAGTTCATAAGCCAATAAAATATGCTATTACAAAGAACCCCTATGCATTCTGTCGGTCTAAACAGAGAGTTCGTTTTTCATGCTAAGACAAACACATAATTGATTGGTGAATAGCTTATTGTATGTTGGAAAAGCTATTAAGCACTTTGAAGGTGTTTGGTTAAGCTTATGTCAAAAGGCTTATATCATTTTCCGGAAGGAAATAAGCATAATCTGTTACATTTGGGATTTTTAGATACACATAAGCTTATCCACACATACCCACAGTATAGCCTTGAAAAGATCAATTGTTTATAGCTTATATCTTTTATTTCTTTATCTGTTTAACTACTGATTAGCTTAATTAATGTTTCGCCACTAAGATGTTCGAGCACAATAGTCAGACTGAGAAGAAACGAGATATTTTGAAGTTTCTGGAAAATCTTGACTGCACTTTCAAAAGGTAATTGCAAGGATACTTAAGCGTTGCATATGTTTCTTTTTCAACTTCTGTAAAGTGTTTATATATTCCCCTGAAACATCAGGTGTGAAGGTATTTTAAAGATCGAGGATGCACTAGTTGGACTTGAAGTTTTGGATGGCAATTGAACTTTTGGATGGCACATTGGAACTGAGGAATGCTGAGGTATTCTCGTTTATCAGTTTTTAATAAACAAAATGGTTTACTTTTCTGCTTTACCTATATAGAGCTAACTAAGAGCATCATAATAATACGCTAGTTATATACCATTTGACGGTTTTGACTTCTGATGCTCGTTTTTTCAGAAACATACTAGTATTGTGCCGATAAAGGAAGGTGTACCCTAGGGTCCCTTAAACGAGTTCTCATTGGAATAAGTACGTGTTTTACGTTTCACATAGGTCAAGCTAAAGCAAGGACTGAAAGTTGCAACGGATATCTCTCACGAGGGAAATGGATATTTACAAGTAAGTCTACAGTTTTATAGACGAAATTACACCACGATGACCGTCCTTCTGTCTTTGCTTAAGAATTAACGGATGTGTTAATTGCATGTAGGAAACTAAATTCTGGAACCTTTACAGGGAAGACCTACCTTCGTGTTCCATAGTCATGAAAACTTTTGGTGGGATTAGTTTATCTTCTTGCTTGCTTGTTAGAGCCTTTTATGCCATCATTTTTTGTTAAGGTAAGTAATTTGCAGTTGTCATATAAATTTGCAATCATGTCCTAATTGAACTTTAACTTCCAGATTCTAGCGATGAAGCTGTTGAGATTGCAAAGAAATTGGCACCTTAAGAAGGCTTGTTAGTAACATTGCAAGTGTTAAAAGACATGTTTGTGATGATTAGTGAAGAAATCACATGCCGGATGAATTTGATAGGTTATGGGTTGTGTTTGTGTTGAATTTCGACCACGCATTTCGGTTTTGTGAACGAAGTTAATAAAATTTGCGTTGCTACAGATATTTAGATTTTAGTTCAATTGTATATTGAAAATTGATACATATTTTTTTTGGTTATATGCTCAGTTTAGTGACCACTTATTTGGTCTCTAACACTTGGCATCTGTGACAACTTTTTGGTCACTAATAGCAAAAAACAGTGACGATATTTTCGTCACTATGATCACTGTGACGATTTTTTTCGTCACTAACAGGGTTGAAGAGTGACCACTTATCTCGTCACAGATTAGTGACGACGTAAAGTCTCGTCTCTAATTGACTTAGTGACGGAGCTATAGTGACGACTGGAGACGACTCGAGTTTGGTCACTAAACAACTTTGTGACCATTTTTTACACTGTTAGTGACGAAACTGATTTCGTCACTATAGGCCAATGTTCTTGTAGTGTCGTACACGTGATATGAGACGTGGAATGCCAAATTTTTTTTCTTAAATGAAAGCAAAGCCCCAAGCTTTACCTGCAATAAAACGGAATCAACAAAGCTTCATTATATTATATTCAAAAGCAATCCAAATAGCCCCTAAGCAATCTCACACATCCCCTATAATCAACTTGCAATATCACTTTCAATTGCATTTGCTATTAACGTAAAAAGAAATTTTGCTAAAAAAAATTTAATGTGAAAAAAATAAAAAACTGATAGGTGGGCTCAAAACTCTCCTATATTAGATTAGATAGTATTGATAGATATAGATTACGGTCTGAACTTAAATCTCAAGACAAACATAATATATTATAGACAAATCTAAGCTACTTTTTCATGAACTTTCAGATCCTATCTACCTCTACCCTTGGAGCCATTAATTTTGTAAAGAGAATTTATTTCTATCTTCCCAAAATATTTTGCTTTCCGTTTTTGGTACATGTACATTTTCTTTTAATAATGGGTCCCACATATGACGCCAATTTGTTGAAGCATATTTCTGTCGGGTAGATCTTGGCGGCTCTCACGTGCCATCCATTCTCGTCCCGAGCTTTGAAGTGTGATACAAACATAAAAGAACCCGATAGAAGGGGTCCCGAGGCCGAAGCCCCGGGAACCACCCTCCGACGGTCAAGTCAGTACCTCGTGTGTAGAGGATTTAGTATGAATGTATGAGTATGTAATATATGTACTGCGGTGTGTGTGTAAGATATGATATGTGAAATGTAAGTATGAGTCAGTATATATAGAGAAAGAAAAGGGGGTAGGTACCAAATGATACCTCGATACATGTTAGATAATAATCTGCTTGGATAATAACCTGTTCACGTCTCGGGGAAGAACACGCCTACCTACACCTAGTCTAGGTTCTAGATGTCGGTTCACGTGGGAGGCACAATCCCGTAAAATCTGGGTTAGGCGACGTGGTCCAGTTCTTACATCGGACTACCGTGTAAAAGGATGTACTTGCATAAAGAGGGGTGTATACCTTTATGGTCTTCGGCATATGTTCTTCGGACAAGAGTAGCATCCGCCTTCCGGTAATTCCTTTCGGACTGATGGAGACTCTTTGGTCTGGCACGTGTTGCCAAATTACTTGATAGTTGTTTACTTTATGTATGTTAAAGAACAAATTAAAGACAGTTTAGATTATGACTTCTATCCCGGTGGTAATGGCTACCTAATTTGTTTGGGAAGTCACGAGTTCGAAGTTCGCTTTTTATGGCGTATAATAAACGATAAATATCCAATGAATAGTATTGTAAATATTAATAGGCTTATGTATATTCACATTTATCTCTAGTGGGATGATGTATGATGTGGGATGTGTATAGGTAGTAATAACTATTTCCTTTACCTCAATACTCTTGAACAATTTACACTAAAATAGCATAAAATAATTTGCATAACTTTTGCTCTATGGAGTTTGCCAGTTTTCATACATGTGTGACTTGTGAGAGACATATCAATTAACAAATTAATACTAAATAGCTTTTAAAAAGCATAGAAAGATGTGCATAAAATCTTGATGATATGAGTGACGAGACTTGTTGTGATTACCCTTAAGAAATGGGTTGCATACAAAGTATACATCATCTACCTATACATCTCTACTATACTACTACATGTAGCATCATACATCATCTACCTATACATCTCTACTATACTACTACATGTAGCATCATACATCATCTACCTATACATCTCTACTATACTACTCCATGTAGTTTCCTCTATTAAAATATAACACACTCATCCAAAATTTCTACATCCCACATCATACATCATCAACTACCTATACCTACATCCCGCATCATACATCATCAACTACCTATACATCTTGCTATATTAACATATAGTTTCTACAATCCCACATCCCATTTTTCAGCCAATCCAAACAACTTAGCAAGCTTAACAATGGCTATGCACGGATGTGGTAAGTTTTTTTTTTTTTTTTTTTTTTTTTTTTTTTTTTTTTTTTTTTTTTTATTCATTATATGTTTGTTTAAGCTTTTATAAAAGGCTTATCAGCTTATTAATTTGGTACATTCGGTGGCTGAAAAATATTGAACTTTCAGCCTAAGATTATGATTTATAATCATATTTAAATCAGTGATGTTAAAGTTGTAATCTGTGATTCACATTTATCTTATTCTCATAAATTAACGAGAATAAGAGTACGAAGATCTGTTACAAGTGTTTGGATATTAATACAACTAAAATAATTTAACGGTTGCACATTTATTCAATGCAGATTTAACTGTGCAGCCGGTTCAAACTTCCGAGGTTGCGATAAACGAAAACGGCCAGTTGCTACGTTTAACACATATTTCTTTAGGAGTTGGTACGTCCGAGGACAAAGATGTATGTGTCACATTGTTCATCAAAACAGGACCATCAAAGGAGATGGTGGTATTGGGCAGATTGAACCTAAAGGCTAACTCAATGCATACCTTTGATATGACTTTGAGCGAGACGTGTGAACTTTCACACAGTTGGGAAGATGGACCGGTGAACTATTTTGGGTATCTTTATTATGATCACCTTAGACCCGAAACTAGATATCCTTTGACACATGCATATATTATCTTGTGTTATAAGGTCTCTAATTATTTATTTTAGTCATATTTGTTATATGTCATTCCTTAACAACTACTACGTACTACTATGCTATTAATACTTATACCTCCGTTCCTATGGGTTAGTGTACATTTGCATCACAATTTTTTATTTCTATTTTATATATGAAAATAGCATTTGGGATTGCTTAATTAAAGTGTTTATCTCCTTATATTTGAAGCAAATTAGCTTTATTATTGTATTTGACAAACATATATATTTATTTACGAGTATTACACTCAGATAAGCTATTGATAGTAAGCAGCCTAAAGTGTAGCTGCTCGCTTATAACATAAACCGATAATACAATTCAAAATAATCAATCCCAAACGTCCCTTTAATTTCCGCTGAATCTTACTCATATGTTTCCTTTTCTTTTTTTTAGTTCAAATAAATTAAAAATATGAAGTTCCAAAATAGATGTATACAAGTGATTCACCGAATACGAACAACATCTCTACATCCCGCACCAGGAGAATATCATCATCCAGGCATTCGGGCAACTCCACTCCATCCCGCGGCCGCGGGACACCTTCATCATCTAGGCCTTTGGGTATAAAGTAGCATAGATTGCTTTTAAATAAATTTGCACCATATGTATGATATTTAAATGGTGGTTGTGATTGATGATTCAATTGCATATTAACTTATTTTGTAAAGTACATGCACATCTAATTATTTTTGTCAAGCAAACAGCATAAACTAAGGGGGTGTTTGATTTCGACTTAATTGAATTAATATGAAGAAAAAAAAACTGAATTAATTTAGTCATATGAAAACTGTTTGCTACTTTGCTTATATAACTTAATAGAGAAAGATGACTGAAAATATTAAGTAACAAAACTGAGGTTGTATGCATTAAGTCATCTCTTAATTAAACATGACTTAATAAAAAAGTTTAACAAACAAGCCCAGCCTTATAAAAACACTGAGATAAGCTCTTGCTAGCTACTTTCTTATATTTAATCCCATAGCACTTGAAAATAAGCAATTCCGACCCCGTATATTTTTTTTGCCTATGAAATGGACTTTTATGTCCATATCTACTTATTTTGGCAAGTTTACATATTCAGATTGTAAATCTTAATGTGTAGGCTCTGCAAAGAATCAGTGGCGCATCTAGGAACTCGTAAAAGGGTATGCACCGCTAATTTTTTTCCCCTGTAATCAAGTAAAGGAAAAAAAAAATCTATTCCCGATTCTGGTTTCTGTTTTTTGGTTGGGTTTTTCAGGTATTGATTTCTTATAGAATCGAGCTTTTTGGTTTTTCCTGTGATATTGAAAAGGTGCACGGTACATCTATATTAGATATTAGCGTAAATATGCTTTATGTGGTTACATTTAGAAAAGAACAACAATATAAACACTAAATTCCTAGTACGTATTCTTCTTGATATTTCGATTTAGCAATGAACCTTCTCGATTTTATTTTTTGGACCAATGGTCGTTTGCTAGTGAAATGACATGACATTTCTTAGAACAAATTTTGTTGGATATCCATAATTGTTTTACTAATGGTAGCATGTTATTTTTCATGTAATGAAGGAGAAAACTAACTGTATTTTAATATGACCAGGCTACGCATTGCTTTGTCCTGCATCAAGTCGTCGCTAGTGGAGATTTGCAATTCGATAACTCTTTTTTCTTAAGATTAGACAATTTATGTTAGTTCTTTTATTTGTCAGGGTACAATACACAACTTGTTAGCTATGGAATTTTGTAATTCCTACGACGGAACGGAAAATCCTAATCTATTACACCTTATATCTGGATATGACATGCATAACATATTTTGTATTACATAAAATGCAAAAGTTACAAATATGTCAAAAGTTGGTGTTAAAAAAACGAGAGAAAGTGTTGCACTTGGCATATTTAGTACAATATTTAGTGGTCTAGATTAAAAAGTGTTAGGCACTATGATCCAAAGAGTGTCGCACTTAACTGTAAATAATATTGTATTTGATTCTAAAAAGTGTTGCCTTTGGACATAAAATGTATTGCATATGAATGTAAAAGATGTTGCTTTTAGGGAAAAAGTGATGTGTTTGAGAGCATAAATTATTGCTTTAGAGTTAAAAATGTGACGCATTTCAAAGCATTGCACTTGCTAGACAAGTGGAACATTTACAGAAAGTATTGCTTATTCAACTAAAAAGAGTCACTCATATCTAACGCGCACTCGATAAAGTGTCGCATTAAGCGTAATGCAATTTTTTTAAGACATGATACAACACTCTATTCGTATTGATTTAGCTTTATTTTGTAGTAGTGGCTTAAAGTCTCCAAGTACTATCAGTTCCTTGTTTAATCATCTACAAGTCAAAATGTTTGAGAAAACTTCTACTAAAGAAATAGTCTCCAAATGTGTTACTAGTATGTTTGAGTGCGAGTGTCCAATGGCATAAACCAACAACATTTACGAAAACCAAAAATTTAAAAATACGAGTATCGTATGTTTGGTCCCAAATGGGTACTATATACAAGACTGGTTTTGGTACAATGGCATTGGTAGTGTTCAAAATCCAAAATCTTCACATCTTCGTATTAACACAGTTTTTAGCTTAAGTAAATGCAAATGTATCATGTTCAAAATAGCCAGTCATTTCTAGTTGTGTGTTGGTCTTAGTCGGAAGCTAGACGGGGAACGAGCAAGAGGCCGAATGAGTTTGGTTTTCATGCCGCGTGTTCAACTCGTCTCATACTTTAAGTTCGATTCAAGCGGAGCGTATTCAAAGTTCTATGTGGTACTACAAAGTAGACTTTTTTTGGCACGGCAATAAAAATGAAAAACAGACACAAACAAATGTTAAAAATAAAAATAGCAAAGTACCAGTAATTTTTATTGTGGGTGAAAGTTGCCAAATTACTTGATAGTTGTTTATTTTATATATGTTAAAGAATAAATTAAAAACAAATTAGATTATGACTTCTATCCCGGTCCTAAGGCTACCTAATTAGTTGTTTTTTAAACTTTTTTTTTTTTTTTTTTTTTTTTTTCATTCTTTGAAAATTTCTTATCGTATAAGAGATGTGTACAAGTTGTACAAGTTAATGTGTAACTCACTCGTTAGACATAAATTATTTTCTTTAGTTTACCCCACGAAGAAACAATGAAAAACTGGAAAGGGCCTTCATACTATAAGCAAAAGACATTATCTCTTTCTTTTCTAAATATAAATCGCGATCGACTAACCATTTGCGATGTTATGTGTAACTAAAATCTGTACATAACATATTCGTTGGTCGACATGTTAGCAATCGTAGAGTATGGATATTTGGATCTTTACAAATGCTTGAAATACGCACAATTAGTAAGGGAAAAAAAGTATTTCATTGTATCTATTTTATAACAAATGATCACGAACCAATAAATTTTTGTTACATAGCTAAAAACAAGTGTTCAGAAAACAAATGCAACAAATAAGTTTTTGTTGTGTGAGTTGTACACCAATTCTCCTTAGTAAACATACTTGAGAATTATAAAAATCTCATTAGTTTACAAGTCATTGAAATACGTAATATTAAATCATGTCATGCGATAATCTGAAACATAATATCACAAGCAGATAAATATCTTGTTCCCAATCCTCGTTGGTCGTAAGTGATGATTCTTTACTCGCTAATTTGCTATATCAACTCTTAGTCGTAAAAGGCCCAATGTCTTCTTTAACTACCAACATAAAAGTATGATGAATACTAAAAATTGACAATGAAAAAGGTTTATAAAAGGATCCACGTACATTCCTTAATAACTACTAGTTCAATGATGTTGACACGCTCCCAACTTGTAAGTTGTAACTAAACAACCACAACTCGTTTTATGGAATGAGTTCTAGCAGGCCCCTAAATGGTGAGATGTCACTTAATCATGCATAGCAATCAACTTATGAATGTAAAATAGTCACTGATTACAAAAACAAGTAAAACAACATACATTTCACATAACTTCAATAATAATATGAATGTGCAAGTCTCATCTCAGATCAGACGTTTACAAGCTCAATACTAATAGGCCCATCAATGGGATGAGATGATGAAATGTCCGACTTGATTTGAAATTCGTCTACTTTTTGAAAGCTCTAATCCAATAACTTACTTAAAACTACTTATATAAAAATCCAGAGAAGTACCTTTTAGATGATATGATAGGATAAAGGATTAATTACACCCATTGCCTGTAATAACCTACTAGTCTACTACATCATGTACGTTACCTTGTGCAGCTGAATATTACATGCTGACCAACCACCATAATAACTCTTCAATTCATCAACTTTATCCTCATAACTCACCCACATTACCCTAGCTAACACACACACACACATATCCACACTAGCTCGATCTCCCTTGTTTGGTTGCCCATCTCCATTTCGTGCAAAGCTTATCATTCAGGCTCAACACTACATTCGATCGAGCACATGGCTTTTGATTTCTTTCATCCGATCGCTTTCTATCTTGACAACGGTCTTGTCTGTGGACTAGACTACCTTCATAATAATAAACACAGGTTAGAAATTCGTTTTGTTTGTGAACTCTCGTATTATTTGATGTTTATATGATTAAACAAAGCAAGGATAGAAAAATTGATGCTTTTACGCTTTTACAAGGTTATGACCAATCATAGCAAGTTTTTTCAACATTAAGTGTTTTTGCCTTTGTGTATATGCCTATATAGCATAAACTATTAGCTAAAAGATTTTAACCCATTGAACAAAAACGTGTGTCGTGTAGCCTGTGTAAAAAGAATAGAGATATTGATTTGGTATAGTACTTCGAACAACACATTTGAATAGAAAGATTTCGTTTGGTGTAAATCAGTTTTACTGCATTTCTTGTATTAAGGTCTCATAGTGACGAATATTATATTACTTTCTCAGTGATGTGGTCTTAAATGTAGCAGTTAGCACAAACATTTGAATTTGATACGCTTTTAAACTTTTAATTGTGATAAGTCTCTTGATAGTTACTTGGCCAACTCAAAACCGAATATAAGGTCTTGGCGTCGGTTTATGTCCATGTTTAGTTGTGTTTCATTTTCTCCTTTGTTTAGCAGGGTAGCTAGTTGGTTTAGGACTAGGATTACCCCCTCATTCTCTATAAATAGAGATGAAAGGGTAAGGGATATGTACTTCATGCTTTTTATTACAAACATTTAATACAATGTAATCCTTTGGGTCTTGTGAAGTTTTACTTTTCCGACGTATCATTAGTTTGCTTGGTTGTTCGTCTTCGAGTTATCGAGTAATTCGCTCTTGATTTCCGGGTTTGTTGTAGGTATTTGCAACAAGAATTTTTACTTCAGCAGTCTTTTTATCTTTACCAAAAAATTTGCTACGTCGTAAAAGTGTTATGCAGTACGATCAAAATGAATATATACATTAGTCATACACAGAGTCACTGGAACTTAAAAGTTCAAAGCATAAAAAAACCTTGGGGTGCCGAGACTTTATTTTCCTTTAAAGATTTTCACCAATTTATGACATGTTTGATGCTAGTAGTCAGCACCTTCGCACAAATAATACCATGTGAAGCAATGGTGAACCAGAATCTCCTTCAGTTCCTTCATTGTGTTCCCTACGTTGTGCATACCACATTATAATCCGAATGTCCTTTTTATTTTTATTTTTATTTATTTATTTTTATTTTTTTTGTAGAGAGATAGGTTGCGGATTGCAAGTTCTGCACGAGAGAATGTGTCATGGTGATTTAAAACCAGATAATATTGTAATAAGGCAGGGCAAAGCCATGCTCTATGGACCAACAAACCGTTAGAAAAATATATCTACGCCTTCGGAGGAGTTGTCTCATATATTATTTCTAATGGTGCATCCGATAACAAGAACAACGACATCATCCAACTCTCTTTTTGGCAACAGGCATGAACGTCATTTTCCGGAACTATGTGACTTAGTTCAATGTCTTTGTGAGTTGTGACAGTAACCTGCGGACACGGTATGAGCTGACACGGTATGAAATAAACATTTTGCCACTAGTGGTTTTTTCGTAGCGGGTTATATTAGGTCTAGAATAATATTCTGAAAAATAAGTTTTTATAAAGTTTAAAAATCTAAAATCCTGAACCTTTTTGAAATAAGATATACAAGGCATTAGATAAAAGTATATTATACAAGGCATTTAATTTAATATATTTATAGTGGTGTTAGTTCAGAAAAATAGTTTGTTTAGTAGTGCGAGTAATTCCAATTATTTATGAGTTTGTAAAATTTTATGCAGACCCATGTACAATTGATGAAGTAATGGGGCACCCCGCTCTTTTGTCTACCAGTGAGCGACTCATTTTCTTAGCAAAATTGAATAATTTATTGAAAGATAGCAAAAGATATAAACAGCTTAGATTGGCTAGGAGTCTTGAGACAAAAGAGAATTTAGTTTTCATGACGGTTACAAATCAGAGGAAGGGTCTACATAAAAGCCTTGTTTTCGCAATGTGGTGCTACGTTGATTACACAAGTTTCGGTCGCAATGGCGTGCAAGCACGTATAAGGGTAATCCGAAATGTTTATCGTCACATTGACGGTGTCAAGAAAGAGTGCAGGCATCTTTTTCAAGATGCGAATGGCCTCGAAAAGTACTTTGGTGAAAGGTATCCGTATTTATTTATAATTGTATTTAACGCTGTACTTTGGTTATGATTACGCACATGAACTATGTATTGAGGATAGGAGCCACTGATTATTCGAATACTTGTGTTGCATGAATTACTGAAGCATGTATCTTTAAGTCAAACAGGCGTTGCTATGTCCAAGTTTAACGAAAAGAATGAAGTAACTATCCCTCACCCTTTCAACTCTATTTATAAAGAATGGGGGGGGGGGGGGGGGGGGGGGGGGGGGGGGGGGGGGGGGGGATGTTAATCTTAGTCCTAAACCAACTAGCTAACCTCCTAAACAAAGGAGAAAACGAAACCGAACTAAACTTGGACATAAAGCAACGCCAAGACCTTTCTTCTGTTTGACTTAAATATACATGCTTCAGTAATTCATGCAACAGTAATTCAGCACAAGTATTTGAATAATTTTTGGCTCCTATCTTTAATACATAATTTATGTGCGTAATCATAACCAAATTATGATAGTATATCGTTAAATGCAATTATAAATAAATACGGATACCTTTCACCAAAGTACTTTTCGAGGCCATTCGCATCTTGAAAAAGATACCTGCTAAAGAGAATCTAGTTTTCATGAGAATCTAGTTTTCATGACTGTTACAAATCAAAGGACTGTTACAAATCAGAGGAGGGGTCTACATAAAAGCCTTGTTTTCGCAATGTGGTACTATGTTGATTACACAAGTTTCGGCCGCAATGGCGTGCAAGCACTTATAAGGGTAATTCGAAATGCTTATCGTCATATTGATGGTGTCAAAAAAGAGTGCAAGCGTCTTGTCAAAAAAGAGTGCATGCATCTTTTTCAAGATACGAATGGCCTCGAAAAGTACTTTGGTGAAAGGTATCCGTATTTATTTATAATTGCATTTAACGTTGTACTATCAGAAATTGGTTATGATTACGCACATAAACTATGTATTGAAGATAGGAGCCAGTGATTATTCGAATACTTGTGCTGAATTACTGAAGCATGTATCTTTAAGTCAAACAGGAAGAAAGATCTTGGCATTGCTTTATGTTCAAGTTTAGTTCGATTTCGTTTTCTCCTTTGTTTAGCAGGTTAGCTAGTTGGTTTAGGACTAGGATTACCCCCTATTCTCTATAAATAGAGATGAAAGGGTGAGGGATATGTACTTCGTTCTTTTCGTTACAAATTTTTAATACAATGTAATCCTTTCTGTCGACATATCATTAGTTTGCTTGGTTGTTCGTCTTTGAGTTATCGAGTAATCCGCTCTAGATTTCCGGGTTTGTTGTAGGTATTTACAACAAGAATTTTCACTTCAGCAGTCTTGTTATCTTTACCAAAAATTTGCTACGTCGTAAAGTGTTATGCAATAAGATCAAAATGAATATATACATTAGTCATACACAGTCACTAGAACATAAAATGAATATAGTTTAGCTTCATGCTTCCATTTTTTCATCTAAATTCATATTCTTTGGATGATACGGATCGGATAAGGGATATTCATATTGTTTTCATTAACTAAAAGACTGATTCTCAAATGAAAACACACCAAACATGTTATTTTACGAATACAAGTAGATACAATGAGTAAACGGATAAACATACGAGGTTTTTTTTGTTTTGGTTAACCGGGAGGCGAGTCTTTTGACAAGTATACATATATGCAGCATAAGAAGAAAACCGCTTTAGACGGATATCGTTTATCTTCACACTTTATCTAAACTATACTTACTAGGAAAAAAAATGGAACAACTCCTTCCTAAGGGATGTTCTTTTTTAGCCTTGTGAATTGTTTCTTCATTTTCCATGGGCTTTTCACTTTGATAACTTTCCTGTAAAACAAATCTGAATATAGAAACCTTAATCTTAGACTTTAACCATATAGTTTTGGGTGTCTAGTCTAGTTGTGTGCTTTTATTAGCATCTTCAACAATAAGATGATATAATATTAAAGTTATAAGTAGTTGGATAAGTTAAAGCATATTATTTGGTTTCTTTCGTTAGCTTTTTGTATGTTAGAAATCACAAAGAAACTTGGTTGAACGCCATGGTCACCATGACGTTGGGCGAACCACGACTTGTGTAATGTGGTAAACCGATGTGTTGGAGCAAGCATAAAGAGATTGTAATAAAAGTTCTAAGGCCAATTGCTAATTGCAAGCATAAATATTGTGGTCACACCCTGCCATATCAGTGTCACATGGGCTTTCTCTCTCTAAGACTACACCAACCATAATTTGTTAATAAGGCCACCACAACCACAACCAGAAACATACCCTACAAAAACTAGTAAAAAAATACACACTCAAAAAAGAATGAAACTTTTGGTTGTCAGGCCAACCATAACTTTGAAAAGGTTGAGAGTGATCGGTCACCAATTCGGTTGAGCTAATAGGAGAACTCGGTCATCTACTTGGTTGGTTTGGGGTGGGGGGCAACCTTACCATTAGCATTGACATAAAAACCATATTTGGTTTGTAATTGGGTTTTAGAAATATGGCATGATAACTTATGGGCCTACAATTTACAAATCATCATGAGTTACCCAAGTTTTTCATATGTTTGAATATAAGTGTGTTATATTTATGTTTTCTCTCTACCTCTCTCCTAACATTATATTTATATATTAATTTTTTAAATGTAAAGTTATATATTAAACTAGATGTGCCCGGACTGCCGCGTTGCGGCAGGACGTCGTTTGATGTCGTTAGTAGTTGCATCATATTTTTTTTAGTAATAAATATAATGGCATTGGGGTGTTTTCGTGGTTTATGTTAATATAGTGTTACTTTTGTTAAGGTTTTTTTTTGTTGTCTATTATGTATGGTTGGTGCGATGTGCATATGGTAAATAGTTAGATCAAGATATCGGTTTTTTGGTTTTGGCTAAATTTTAATAAGCTATTAATGTTAGTCATTTCAAAATTTATTTTTTTTTCCGAGGCTGTTTAACGTGAATTGTTATTTTGTTATGTATGTTTTTGTGTCTTTTGTTTATTTATTTATTTAAAATAAGGTATGCATTAAAAAATAATAATAAAATTTAAAAAAAAAAAAAAAAAGTGTGTAAAGTAAAGGCAGTTTCACATGGTAAACAATGGGTCAAAACTAAAAGTGGGATGAGGATGGGCTGCATCATTGTAAATGGAAAAGTCCACAGAAAAAAAAAAAAACGTGAAGCGCATGATTTTTGGGTTGGGCCGGACAACACAATTTGGGCTAAATAAATTGGAGCACTGTAGATAAGCGTTAAAAACAGCGTCGTACGTGACGCCTTATTATATATATACTAATTATAAATAATAAATTATTTTTTTATAATATATTTTCTCTTTCTTACTTCATCCGTCCTAAAAAAAGTGTCAAAAAACAAAAAACGAGCAAATTATTATATGTGAAATTATGCTACTTTTGATTAATAAAAAACCATTTTTATCTCCATAGTTAATATAGAAATTAGGAATGAGTAATTAATACATGTTTTGATTATATTGTTAAAGTAGAAAATTTTTGTCATAAGTACTATCCAAAATTAAAATATGAACACTAAATAGTAGGGCGAACACTTTGGCTATGTTTGGCGCGGAGCTTTTTTGGAGCTTTTTGGGGTAATGAGCGGTGAGAATGAGCTTTTTTATTTTTGATGTTTGTTTGGCATGAGAGCTGTGGGCTTTGCTATTTTTTAGGAAAGCTCATTTTCCCAATGCTTCTTTATGAAACTGTGAGCTTTTTTGGCTACTGCTCACAGCTCATGCTCACTGCTACTGCTCAATGCTACTGCTCACAGCTACTTTTGCCAAACATATATGAGAAGTAAATTAAATCCAAATACAAATCCCGCCTGCACACAAAACAGGCCCTAAATTATATTTACTCTAGTTGCTACAATATGTAGATACAAGTTTTAACTATAGAAGAGATATAATAGGAGACCACAATGATAGGAAGTATAATAACTATACATAAACTAAGGCTCATTCTTATCCTTAACACTTTATTTTACTTTTGTTTCATTATTTTGTCTGTTTTCTTGTTTACTTGAAAGCCATTACAAAAATAGGAAATTCCATGCATAAATCCTACAAATTTTGTCAATTTGTTAAGTCATTTCTCGCTGTCAAAAACACACTGATTTTGAGCAGAACGCAGAAGAATACTCCTCTTTGATCCATGCTCAAGGATATACAGTGACAACCTCCACATCATCCATACCCGGGCTTCTCACTGAGTACTTGAATGTCCATCCATAGCACGCACCAGCATGTGTGCCATTCTTGTGTACTGCAAACAGAGCGCCAACAAAGTTTGGATACTTTTTTGCTATTCGTGATATTGCATCTTTGGCAGCAAGCTTTGGCTCCATTCCTAATCGCATACTCTCCACAACTTGATAACTGTAATCAAATTTAATACACAATGAGACCAAATGAGTTATTCCTCATGTTGGGTATTGTTGTTGTTGACCCACTTGTTAGAGTTTGACAATCAAATACACGTATTGCGGAAGCTAGGATCAAGTATAACACATAAATATTAACTAAAACATAAATAGTAAACGTACCCGATGCACTTCAATAAACCTTGATTCTTGGACAATTAGATCAATGATAAACCCCTTACCGTTTTGTTTATCGATCTCTTGATAATTACTAAAGTAAGTAATTACCTCGTTCTTGTACACACAAACTACCAACGAATAAAGGTTTGTTGCAAGTAAACAAAACACTTAATTTTGGACTAAACCAAAATCGACCCAATCCCTTAGGAGGGGGGTTGAACCGATCGGCCTAGGGAAAACAAAGAAAGAAAACAAGTTTTTAGGGTTAGAGTGTGTGCACAAAAGATTGTTAAGTCTAACCCCAAGGCCTTGTATTTATACTATGTGAAACTTGGAGGACAAGACAAACTCGGGTTGGGCTTCCCCACCCTTGTTCGACCGGCCTAGGGATCCCCTAGGGGATTCTAGATCCTTCTTGACTCCTAAATTTCACTCTAGTCCTTATCTTTCGTCCTTAACGATAGTTAGTCCATACGGTTAACAACTAACGACCGTTTAGTCCATTAAGTGTTATAAATATACATATTTCATACATTTAATAAATACATATATTTATTTACATTATTCTTGTTTGTAAAGTGTGCAATCCCGAGGTCTCGGGTTCGATCCTAGACATTTACCTATTAATGTTTATACGTAACATTTAACAGCTCCCACTCGTATATTCATTAATAGTAAAATGACATTGGTTAGCGTCTTGCAACACTCCAATGCCCCTAGTTCAAACCGAGCTAGGTTTCCTGGAAAAACCTTTAATGATTCATCATTATAATTATCCTTTCATTACTAATACCGCATTAATAAAGATGTGAGTTCCTTTATTAAAATTCTGTTTCTCGTTTCTTTATGATTGAACAAAATTACCAAAACATCTGAACGTATTCCAGATAGACTTTGGGCATGGCCATGCAAACATTTTGTCAACCCTACGAGGGGCCCAGCAGTATTAAACTTCTGAACAAATCAGAAGGAATAAATTCTTTCTTGACTACAAGAATAACCCATGAACTTTGCAACACTTCTGAAAACAATCCTTATGACTCCCTGTTACGGTGAGCGGTAGATTGCTTCACAAAAATGCACTACATCCATGACACTTATCTGGTATCTCAAGTCTGAGGATAACTTTAAATATGATTCTCACATTACATATTAAATCATATTGTTGGGATAAGTCCAATATTCAATTCATCGAATATTATGTGAAATTGGTATGACTACGCATCAATATACTTTCAAGTATATTCTAAAACCAATACTCAAATTTGTCTTAGTTTAATGATATTCCCATATCATTAATCGACAATGGACATTTAGAATAATAAATTATTCAAGGATCTTAAACATGCAAATATAGGATATATTATTAAGACAATGATAAATAAACATAAAATTTATTTTATTCCATTAAAATAATAATTGTACATTACATCCTTTATCCAAACACTAATCACAAATGGGCATGAAACTTTCAGCTAATCTAAGTCCTACACCTGCAGCATGCTTGTGAAGCTTAGTGCCAGGTAAAGGCTTTGTTAATTGATCCGCCAAGTTATCATCTGTGTGAACTTTGAGCATTTCGATTTCACCTATTTCGACTTGTTCTCGAACATAGTGATGCTTAATCGGGAAATGTCTGGTGCCTTTCATGATTCCAGGCTCATTGGCAAATGTGATTGCAGCAGAATTGTCACAATACATTTTAATAGGTCTTTGAATCGAAGGCATGACTCCAAGCCCTGAAACAAACTTCCTAATCCAAACAGCTTCCATTGCAGCTTCTGAAGCAGCTATATACTCACTTTCTGTAGCAGACATCGCTAGTACACTCTGCTTTCTACTCCTCCAATCCACTGCTCCTCCATTAATGACAAAGACATAACCCGTCTGAGACTTCGTATCATCCTTATCACCTTTCCAAGAAGCATCGCAGTAACCTGTAACATCAAGTTCTGCCGATGGATTTCCCCCATAAACCAAGAACATATCCTTAGTTGCCCTAAGGTACTTAAGAATATTCTTAACAGCAGTCCAGTGAGCTACACCTGGATTTTGCTGATATCGACTGGTTAAATTCTGAGCAAACGCCACATCAGGTCTTGTACTTTTCACCGCATACATTATAGATCCCACAGCCGAAGCATAAGGGACTCTTCATGCGTTGCACCTCTGCAGGTGTTGAAGCACAAACCTTGTTGCTCAAGCCATGTTGCTCTTGCATCGGCAAATATCCTTTCTTGGAATTTTGCATATTGAATCTCTTCAATATTTTATCAATGTAAGCACTTTGACTTAATCCAATTAATCGCTGAGATCTATCTCTATATATCTTGATTCCCAGAATAAATGCAGCTTCCCCTAAATCTTTCATAGAAAAACAACTTCCAAGATATTCCTTAACCTTTTGTAAACTTGGAATGTCGTTCCCCATGATCAATATGTCATCGACATATAATATAAGGAAAATCACATTACTCCCACTAACTTTGTGATATACACATGGCTCATCAAGATTTTTAGTGAATCCATACTTTTTAATCTCACCATCAAATCTCTTATTCCATTGTCGTGATGCTTGCTTTAATCCATAAATGGATCTTTTAAGCTTGCATACACGATTTGGAAATTCTGGATTTACATACCCCTCAGGCTGCGCCATATAGATGTCCTCATCTAGGCGACCATTTAAGAAGGCGGTTTTAACATCCATTTGCCAAATCTCATAGTCATAGTAAGCGGCTATGGCTATAAGAATCCTAATTGCCCTTATGTCAGCTACAGGAGAAAAGGTCTCCTCATAGTCAACACCAAAAGTTTGTGTATAGCCTTTAGCTACACAACGGGCCTTATAGGTGTGTACAACGCCATCCATGTCAGTCTTTTTCTTGTAGAGCCATTTACTCCCAACTAGTTTGGCACCTTGAGGTAGGTCTACTTCTTCCCAGACATCATTGTCTTCCATGGATTGCATTTCCCCATCCATAGCTTCTTTCCATTTGGCCTTTTCAGGACCATTCATGGCAGCTTTATAACTTGTAGGCTCATCAAGATCACCCAGTATATACTCATCACTCTCTACATTAAGACATAGACGAGTAGGAGCTTTTACTGGTCTTGTTGACCTACGAATGGGAATCACTTCAACTTCAGGTGGAGGACCTAAGCTTTCAGGTTCTACCGGAAGTTGGTTAGTGTTTTCAGAAGGTTCTACATCTTCTTGACCGTCTTCCAGGTCATACACTCTCCCACTGAATTCTTGAGATATGAGCTCTCTTTCAAGAAAGTCTCCATACCTTGCAACAAATACTTTGTTTTCAGGTGGGTAATAAAAGTAGTATCCCATAGTTTCCTTAGGGTATCCTACGAAGATGCACTTCACAGATCTTTGTTGGAGTTTGTCTGCTGAGTCACGTTTAACATACGCCTCACAACCCCAGACCTTAAGATAAGACAGGTTAGGAGCTTTTCCAGTCCATACCTCATATGGTGTCTTATCAACCTTCTTTGTTGGAACCATATTTAGAATGCGAACCGCAGATTCTAAGGCATAATCCCAAAACGAGAAAGGAAGAGTTGTTAGATTAAACATAGATCGTATCATGTCTTGCAATGTACGATTCCTTCTTTCAGATACACCATTTTGTTGTGGAGTATATGGAGAAGTAAGGTGCTGGACAATTCCCTCCTTTGCTAGATAATCTATGAACTCCTGACTCAGGTATTCACCACCTCTATCGGATCGAAGAGCTTTAATCTTCTTTCCAAGTTGCAACTCTACTTCTGCTTTAAACACTTTGAATGTTTCAAACACCTCATGTTTATGTTTAAGTAAATAAACATAACCATAACGGCTGTAATCATCCGTAAATGTTAAGAAGTAGCTAGCACCCCTCCTTGACACATGTCTAAGTGGTCCACACACATCTGTGTGAATAAGTCCAAGTAGATCATTCGCCCTTTCAATCCTATTTTTAAAGGGTTTCTTAGTCATCTTCCCAGCAATGCAAGATTCGCATTTATCAAATGATTCATCATTGATCTTATTTAAAAGCCCATCATGTTGCAGCTTTTTCATGCGATCTTTGCCAATGTGAGCAAGTCGACAATGCCAAAGATAAGACGAATCCAGACCTTTCTTGATTCTCTTATTGTTGATGCTATACATTGAATTATTTTTAACAAAAGCATTATCATTGTCATTCATATCAATTTCAAATACACCATTCACAGCAATAGCATTAAAATAAAAAACATTATTTAAAGAAACTGAAATTCCATTGCTTGAAATAGTATGCTCAAAACCAAGGTTTAACAAACATGAAAATGAAATTACACCTCTAACAATTGACGGTGCATAATGACAATTATTTAAAGATAGTACTAAGCCCGAAGGCAACACTAAATTAAATACTCCTATAGCTTCAACTCCTGCATGCGCTCCGTTACCAACGTGCAAGAATTGTTGTCCATAGGCCAGCTTTCTCTCAACTCTAAACCCCTGCATGGTATTGCAGATATGAATGCCACATCCAGTATCATATACCCATGAATTCAATTTAGGAGTAAGAGTGAATAATTCAATCATAAAGAACGCACCTGATGAGCTGGGGTTACCAGCATCATTCCCCTGCTTCTTGAGTCGCAAGTCATGAATGTAGAGAGGGCAATTGCGCTTCCAATGGCCCTTTTCATGACAATGGTGACAAGCCTGATCCTTCCTGTTTGGCGGATTCACCTTGTTCTGCTTAGGCTGATGTTGTTTCATCTTGGGTTAAGGTTGATAGGCCATGACCTGCTTGCCTTTATCACCTTTACCTTTGCCTTTGTTCACTTGCGATTTCTTCTGGATTCTCCCCCCATGAATTGCCAACACTTGCGGGGTGGGATTCTTGACCTTGGCTGGTAGACTTTTCTCATAATCAACAAGCAATGCGAGTAATTCTGAGACTGTCTTCCCCGAGCAATGCATGTTGAAGTTCTGCACAAAACCAGCAAAATCCTTGTTAAGGGATCTGTTGATCAAGTGCACTTGCACATTCTCGGGGTAACCAAAACCAATTCTGTGAAGTTGATCAAAGGAGTCCTTCATCTCATCCACATAATCGGCTACTGGTTTACCATCACCATGCTTGCAGTTGTGTAGCTTGTCAAGTTCATCATACAATTCAACTGCAGGTGACTTCTCATAAGATTGCCTGAGGTTATCAAGCATATTCTTAGGAGACGAATACTCATACTTCTTTTGTAATTGAGCATTCATGCTAGTGAGCATTAGACAAGCAACCTCATTGTACTTAGCATTAGTCACCTTCCATTCTGCCTTTGCTTCAGGTGTTGCCGTAGTAGCAGGTTCAGCAGGGCATTCCTCGGTCACATAATCCATCTTGCCAGACGCCCTCAAGACAATTCTGAGCGAACGGTACCAGTCATTGAAATTCTTTCCAGTGAGTTTCTCTCTCTCAAGATGACTCTTGAAAGCATTAATCACTGTTTGGTTATTGGGTTGAGCCATATCTACAGATAAAGTTCAAATATTAGTATTTTCGATAATCAATATCTTCAAGAAAATAAAATACCCAAGGCTATATTCATATAACCAACAAATTTTCTTGAAAACCTAGGATCTATCTTTACATAGTTTCACCACATCAGTTGATCTGCTAGTGGTAAAAGTACAAAAGATAGTAATATGTCGAACAATAATTGGCAAACAAGATTTCCAATTCCTAGATCATTATGGGATTTACATCAAATTGATTCATCAATTTGCCTTTGTAAGCATGTTTTATCCCATCTCATGCCTCAAGTTCTAGGTCTCACGCACAACTTAATTAAGTCGTCTACCTTAGAAACTGTAAAATTACAATTATGGTCTCACGCGTTAAAAGAATTTTACCTTGTTATAGTAATTTAGCCTAGGTCTCACGTTTACTAAATTAAAATTCCAAGTGTTTCTTATAGGTAGATGGCACGTGACTTAAATTTTAAGGGTATTAATTTTTGATATGTCAATCAAAATTATGTACAAAGATGCATGCACTCATCTTTATAACATAAGTTTTCATAAAAACTTTTTATGTCCGATTCCTGAAATTAATACACAAAGTTTTTCTTGAGGTTTATGCCAAAACCCTAAGATGACTTTCTACAACATATAATTTTAAAAGTAATTCGTTTAAGATATATTCAAGATTGTGATAACCAAGGCAGACTCTAAGGCTCTTTTCTAAGCCTTCAAATCACGGTTATGAATATCATCTTAAAAGACTTAATTTTAAAAGTATATTTGCACAAAACATCATTCAAGCAAAAGTTTATGGATTCAATCTCAAAATAGTAATAAAGTTTGAATAATGCTAGTCTCGACTGGGAGCTGATTACCGTGCGAATCGGACCACGATTGTCATAAGACCATTGCAAGATTCTTACTTTATCACTTTAGGGTTTCACAATTATTAGTCCGTTTTAATTTTCTTTATGAAAACACCCTTTTATTGCTTACATCAAGTCCAACTAAAAACAATAAAACAAGTTGCAAAGAAAATCAAACAAACAATAATAATATAAGTGAAACAATTAGCCACATGCAAACCGTTTTAGAAAAGATCCTAATAAAATCAATTCTAGGTATAATAACGCATGTAATCAACTAAGGCCTTCACCTCTTAATGGAGGTGAGCCACATACATTGACGAATCAATTGCGTAGGCCAAAGCTAAAAACACACCACATAGCATATAAAATTGATTTTAATATATATTGGAGTCTTCCCCAATTTAAGATCTATCTAAATATGTGACAACAAAACAAGATCCATGACAAACATGCATGTAAGTCACGGATTAAAACCTAACAATTAGCAATTAGGTCACAAGATACGTTCAATTAACCGGTTAATGACCTAGGGTTTCTAGTGATTACACATAATCAATAAAACCACAAAACCCTAATTAGGGTTTCATGGAGAAAATCGACCCCCCCCCCCCCAAAATTAGGGTTAGGGTTTCGAAATTTTTAGAAAAAAAATAGGAAAAACCCTAGATAAAAAAAAACATGTATCTAAAACAATTAAAGATCCGGTTTTTATTACGTTTTAGTAATCAATTACATGTTATACATGGCTCGTGATGCCACTGTTAGAGTTTGACAATCAAATACACGTATTGCGGAAGCTAGGATCAAGTATAACACATAAATATTAACTAAAACATAAATAGTAAACGTACCCGATGCACTTCAATAAACCTTGATTCTTGGACAATTAGATCAATGATAAACCCCTTACCGTTTTGTTTATCGATCTCTTGATAATTACTAAAGTAAGTAATTACCTCGTTCTTGTACACACAAACTACCAACAAATAAAGGTTTGTTGCAAGTAAACAAAACACTTAATTTTGGACTAAACCAAAATCGACCCAATCCCTTAGGAGGGGGGTTGAACCGATCGGCCTAGGGAAAACAAAGAAAGAAAACAAGTTTTTAGGGTTAGAGTGTGTGCACAAAAGATTGTTAAATCTAACCCCAAGGCCTTGTATTTATACTATGTGAAACTTGGAGGACAAGACAAACTCGGGTTGGGCTTCCCCACCCTTGTTCGACCGGCCTAGGGATCCCCTAGGGGATTCTAGATCCTTCTTGACTCCTAAATTTCACTCTAGTCCTTATCTTTCGTCCTTAATGATAGTTAGTCCATACGGTTAACAACTAACGACCGTTTAGTCCATTAAGTGTTATAAATATACATATTTCATACATTTAATAAATACATATATTTATTTACATTATTCTTGTTTGTAAAGTGTGCAATCCCGAGGTCTCGGGTTCGATCCTAGACATTTACCTATTAATGTTTATACGTAACATTTAACACCACTTATGAATGCGTTGCTTTTTATAGTGCTTTATATCTAGCAAGTCATACAGGTAAAAATAAGTAGCCCAAAAAGTAACTGGTGAATACTCACCCAAAATGTATTTTTGATGTATAAAACCTCCTAAATCATACATATTATTGACAACAAAAAGTTTGGATGAAAAATCAGTTGGGTCAGCCCAAGTCGACCTGTACATAAACCCGTTTTAGCCCGTTACTCAACCCATCAAAACCGTCCATTTTTCCAACTCCATATAGTGGTGTGAAAAGACATGGAAAAGTGTGGAAGTTGTTTAATTGGTACATTAGAATTTAAAAGATCCAGCAAAATAAAGACTACCATGGCAGGAAACGCATCATAATATCACCATCACCACTAGCACCACAAGCTCCAACTTCATCATCAGCATACGCAGAAGATCCAGCAATCGGTCCATCACCAACCCTACAGTCTCGATAAGTGAATAAACGAATAAGAATGTAAATGCTTGCATCCAAACAAGTCTGAAAATTCAGTGCAATAATTTTACAATCAAAGCATAGGGCCTACCTGCCAGGGATCTTAAAACTGGCACCATTAGTTGATGTACCAACAGCAATGTGCCCTGACTGAAACCAAATCAAGCTTTAATGAAAGAAAATATCGAATTATTATAAGAAATCAAGAAAACATAAACGAAAAAGCAACATACTTTATCAAATATTGCCATGGATATCGTGTCATGGTTGTGAAAATCCACATGAGAAGATTTCATTTCGATACTTCCATAAACATTCTCCACCAAACACGTCTTGTCACCAACATTTACATCTTCTTTTCGATGATAAGGACCACAGCTATTTGTAGGCAGAACATCTTTCCTGAAATTAGGTTGACATCGATCTTCTCTCCATTTAGTCCACTTTTCCATTGATTCAGTTGAGCTAAGGTTTGAGGGCCCTGGAAGACCCATTGAAATGGCAAAGGCTGAGGCTTGATCGCCCACAAGCATTGTGTGTTCTGTGTAGAGCATTACCAGCCTTGCAGCTTTTATGCCATCTTTTACATATCTCATGGCACCAACAGCTCCAACCTCCATCGTTGCCTATATGAATCTTAGCAGACCCAATATACGTACAGTAAAACTAGAGTAATTGTTTTCAATCACAATCATTTACAGTCTAATTAATGTACCAATGTTAAGTGTTGTTACCCCATTCATGATTAAGGCATCCATTGTACTTTCGCCATTCTCATCCGGACTTCCACCAGGTCCAACTGTTTAACATGAACTCACTTTAAAAAACTATACAAATCTCAGCAATTATTAATTAAAGTACTAATGAATACTTGTTGATTAGCAATTTGTAGGGACCTACCTGTACCATCACATCTAAGTACCTCACATGTGGAACAACCTTCCACATCAGCATCAACGGAAGATAAACCAGCATTGACAGCCGTCCATCCGGATCTAACAGCATCTAAGAAGGGCCAAGTGCTAATTACTAACGGAAACTTACTTGAACTCTCAACCTCATCATGTCCTCTAACCTAAAACAATGATATCTCCCTTAATCATATATATAGTTGAAATGCTCAAAATCTTACAACAGCTAATAAATATAAGTCATTGCATTAGTACGTACTTTTCGGTCAATGCATATTGATGCTTTTAGTATCTCAGCCCAAATCTTTTACGTAGTACTACATTGCAATACCTTTTCTAAAGACTATACTTAACTACATTTGTCCTTGATCTTTTGCAATTAAGCAAGGCCATCTTGTCAGTTTCACATATATATAAATAATATATACTTACTTATTTTATTTTTTTAGTAACAGATTGAAAACCATATCCTATGACTGATGAAAAAAAAAACTGACAAATATTGTATGATTTTCCTAAAACATGTTAAATATCTAACACAGAAATGATATAGAAAAAAAATAATAAAATAAATCAAACCGAAGATAATGAATTACCGTAGAGACAATAACGATGATGAGAAGTAACATGGTCGTCTTCATTTTCACTGATCAAGAGTTGACTTTTATGAACTCACTTTACTTGCCAGGGGCTTTTTTGTTAATGTAAGATGCTTCAGTAAATTGCTACTTTGGTCCCTGTACTTTTAAACAATTTGCAATCCTTTTTTATTTTTCTTTTTTTTAATTGGGTTTTTTTAGGGATAAATATTTGAGATTTTATTCCTCTAAAATTTCTTTTTAGCTGTCAGCGACTAGAGGTGTTTGTCTTTGATGTATTCAAAATGTTTGATACCATAACTTTAAGATTAATTCCTTCTTTATTTAATTATTTTCTTTAATAATGCAAATAGTTAATTAACCATGAGGAGGTCTCAGGTTCGGGTCTCACCATGGACTTTCAGGGGCCTGAAATAAATAGAAGCATAAGTGGGCTTTATCCCTAAAGAGAAATGTTTGAGGCTTGCATACTGCCCAATTGGATGTGGCTCGAATCACTAACTACTAACTCGCCGTTAAAAAAAAAGTTGGACAAACTAGTCTTTATTACATTGAAAGTTTTTCAAATCTGTCGGGGATAGAATATGTAGCCTTTACAACTTGGAGGAGAATAATGCTAGCTCCATATATTGACTATTAATTAAGCTACTGTAATCATTGTGTTATTGAGAAAGAACTAGAAACTTATAGTATCACACTATGGCTCTTGTCGTAAAAGGTAGGCAACAAAATACATGCTCATTTGTTCTATTCATACATGCATGGCTCGTGTTTTTTCTAGTTGCTTGTAATCAGATCGATTCATGTTATTTTGTAATTGTGTCTCAGAGACTCCGGTTACGGAGGTTAAGAAAGCGAAGAGCTCGCTTGATAGAGGTATGTGGTACCAAAATTCAGTTCAAGCATGAGCATATATAATGGTTTTGATTGGTGGAACTGTATTTTCTTTTTTGATAATTAGATATTGCTTTGGCTGAGGTTGAAAAGGAGAAGAAGTTGTCTTTCATCAAGGCCTGGGAGGAAACGGAAAAGTCTAAGGCGGAAAACAAGTAAGTTATACGATACTGGTTTGACTCAAATTAAAGGAAAAAACGGATGATACGTTACTTTTAGTTTAAGCTTCAGTTAAGATCATATATCTAAGGCACTTTTCTGATCGAAAAAGTTCTTATAAGTCTGTCAGATGATTAGATCTTTATAGAATGATATGAAATAAAATTCTTATGTCATATTGATATAGTTATGCCCAGATGCTGAACTTAAAACTTAAACTTGAATCACTTTCGATATATGCAGCTTAGCTCCTTCTCTCTTACAAAGATTTTTTTTGGCTCACTTGTTTGTAATCAACAGGGCGCAGAAGAAGCTATCTGCTATAACCGCATGGGAAAACACAAAGAAAGCTCAAATTGAAGCCAAGTTGAAACAAATCAAGGTACTCCTTGTTGCTAAGACACTACTTTAATCCACAAAATATCTTTGTTTTGTTTTGTCACACTAACTCACTGAGATCAACATATATAAAATAAAATGTAAATTATATCATAGTATCTAATAGAAGTCTTATGTTTTGTCAACAGGAGAAATATGACAAGAAAAAAGCAGAATATGCAGAAAAGATGAAAAACAAAGCAGGTTTAATTCACAAACAAGCTGAAGAAAAACGAGCCATGGTTGTGGCCAAGAAATCAGAAGATAATCTGAAAGCAGAGGAGCTGGCTGCCAAATATCGTGCCACTGGCACAGTCCCAAAGAAGCGCATTGCTTGCTTCGGAGGTTAACAGTCATTCAAAATGTATTAAACTGTCAACTCTGTAAGTCACTTTTATATTTTTCAGTCATCCAATGGTTGGTTGTTTGTTTATTTGGTATGTTGTATAGGAAGAACATAGTTCTTTTGTAACGAATTCCATAGTAATATTATATATAAAGTTTTCTGCAACATGTCAATGTGTTTATTAATTATTACTAATCAAAATACACTGAAGATTTCACGAAAAAATTCTGCAACATGTTAATGTGTTAATTAATAACGAAAATCTGAGGACATTCGGAAAAGTTTTCTGCAACATGTCAAGGTGTTTACTAATAATCAAAGACGCTGAAGACTTCAGGAGAAAGAAACTTGAGTCTTCATTTATACTGATTAACTACAGGTTCACTACTACCAAACATAACCTGATTGATGTCTAATTGACCTCAGTTTCTAAGAAGCTCATATTTTTGGGCCCATGGAAATCAAAAAACAATTGTAATCTTCCATTTCACTTGGGCTCAAAGGGTGGGTCAACCCATTGTAAGAAGTTATACAGTCATCGCTCCTTGTGGCACATGAGAGTTCTTTGTCTAGTTCGGGCTCTGTTTTAGGCGCCATTTCGCTGGTTGTCCCAGAGACTGAAGCCTGAGAAGCAGGACTAAAGCAGACTGGCTCTGTTTTAGGCGCCATTTCGCTCCTTGTGGCACAGGATAGTTCTTTGTCTAGTTCGGGCTCTGTTTTAGGCGCCATTTTGCTGGTTTTCCCAGAGACTGAAGTCTGAGAAGCAGGACTAAAGCAGACTGCTGGCTTCCGGTTACTGAAAGATTCACCGACTTCTGAGTGCCAAACACGTAGGATATAGTCGGGGTGGGTTGTCCTGTTGGGTGATGGGAGTAGTAATGAAGCTGAAGAGTCCATTGATAGTCGTGCCTCAGCTTCGGTCCTGGCACTTTCCCATTGTGCCATATGGCGGCCGGAAGAAGAGGTGGGGAGTCGTTTTGCTGACCCTTTTAAACAAGAAGGTTCATGGGTTTGTGGGTTGAGGCCCATGGAGATGAGTCGTTTTCTTAGGTGAGTATTCCATAAATTTTTGATTTCGTTATCTGTTCTTCCTGGCAGTCGACCAGCAATTGCAGCCCACCTGAAAAGATTTAAGCCCGATACACGCTAAGAATTGTACTTAGTGGTTTTACCCGGGGACGGAACCAAGACCAAATATGACCGTGTGCACAAAATTTGTTGAACCGTAATATAATAGAAACACATTTCGATTGACCGGGTGCATTTAAGATACATTTAGGAAAAATAGATGTTTTTTTCAAAAATTAACACTACATCGAAAAAAAAACCATGGGGTTCCCAGGAACCCCTGGTTCCGTCCCTGGTTTTACTCTTAACATCATCAGAAACACAAGATAACTGAACACATCTAAATGCACCTGTTGCCGAGAATTGCATGCAACTGGATGATTAGCTGTTCTTCTTCACGGGTGAAGGGACCACGTTTGATGTCTGGTCGGAGGTAGTTTGTCCACCTGAGACGACAACTCTTTCCACAACGAAGAAGACCTGCCATCACATACTATACATTTACTGGACCAGTTGTAGACCATTCCAAATACTATAACCAAGAATACGCATACGGTTTCACCGTTTGAGTTTACAATTCAGAATTTTTTTTCTTGACGTCAAGTGTTATTGAATAAATGCCAGATATATAACGACAGACTCGGTATTCTAGAAAAAGGATTAATGTTACAACGATTTTGGAATAAAAAATGTTTGCTTAATGTGGGTGCTTTCACTTGTGTGATATCCTTTCTAAGCCGAGCTATTCCTATGTGAGCTGAAGTGCAACGAGATGGTATTCAAGTAGAATGGCTAAATGGGCAAATTCCATAACAGGTCAAATATTTTTTATATAAGGTTTGATTGGTCTTGTTGAGTTCTGTCATCATTTTTTGTTCATATAACAGGTCTAAAATAATCAATGAGTTCGTTAATTATGATGATACAAGTAAAGCTTTTCACCACTGGATTTGGAGTATAGAAATTGAATGAGATTTAAATTTGTGTAAATATATGAACACACAACATGTGAGCAATTGAAAAGCCTAGAGCTATTGGTGACACAAGTTACACAACTCCCATTAGTTGCCTGTTTTGTCATAAGTGGAGGTTTGTGCAATGTTCATAATATACATTTCTTTAAATGCAGTTAGCAAGAAAATGAATGGTCCACTGTTTACCAATACAGTATCAACAAGACAAACCACTAAAATTTTCAGACTAAAAGTGAAGATCTAGGTGAAAAATTGGAGGGAAGATATATTGTAATTCCTTTTGTATTGCCACTTGATACAATATAATGGATGGAATGGACAAAGTGTTGGGTAATCTTGATGGGTCAAGTCATAGTACCGAGTTATGGGTCATGGATCAACATGTGGGTCAGTTACCAGGTCTTGTGGTTGACCGAGTTTCCAGCAAGTGGAGTTGTTTGAGTTATTGTTTCCTTTTTTCTAGCTTAGTGGGTTAGTAGTTAGTACCCACGTCGCAGGTGTGGAGGCCAAAGAATAGACAAGAACGTAGATCTGGGAATAGAAAATCCTTGCAACAAAGTTCTATCTTGGAGTCACTGGCTACATGGGGGAAAGATGATGGTATTACTACGTTAGTTAAACTTATGTTAGATGGTTCTAGGTTGGGGTTTGTGGGTTAGGGTGGACGTGGTTTTCTAGAGGAGAGGAACAACGGGTAACACCAACATTAGGCAGCAATGAAAGTGTTATCTTCCTCCGGTGTTGCTCCATACTATGATGATACCATTAAAGCCTTGAAGGCTAAACATCCTTACAAGCAACCCCCATCCATGCCAAGTAACACATTTTCTAAGCCTCCCCTTGTAGCAAAGATTGATAGTGTCTTTGGTTGTATTAAATCGTTCTCTAAAGGTACTTCATGTCGAAGAGATGGTTTGAGGGCACAACATATTTTAGATGCTCTATGTGGAGAAGGGTTTGCTACTTCCATAGATCTCTTAAAGGCAATCACCTCAGTCGTTAATTTGTGGTTAGCAGGAAGGTGTCCGCATGTTTTAGCAGAGTTTGTTGCATCTGCTCCTCTCATGACACTCCTTAAACCATATAACGGGATTCGGCTATTGTAGTAGGCACTATATGGAGACGTTTGGTTTCCAAGGTTGCTATGAAAGGTGTGGGTAAAGAAATGTTAAGGTACCTCACTGATTTTCAGTTTGGAGTCGGAGTGTCGAGTGGCGTTGAGGCTGTTTTACATTGCACCAAGAGGGTGTTGAGTGAAAACCACAATGATGGGTCTCTTGCAATGCTTACAGTGGACATCTCGAATACATTTAACCTTGTGGATAGATTGGAATTACTCCACGAGGTTAGGTTGAGGTGTCCATCTATTTTTTTGTGGGTGAATTTCTTATGTGGATACACAATGAGGTTGTATATAGGAGACACATATGTGGGCTGCCACTGGGGTGCAGCAAGACGACCCATTGGGACCTTTTCTTTTTGCTCTTGTATTGCACCCGCTAGTACATATGATCAGAGACAATTGCAAGGTTCTTCTATCTTGGTGATGGGACAGTGATTGGAGATTCAGAAGAGGTGGTCAGGATGTTAGACGTTATAGGGTGAGTGGTCCAGGTTTGGGTCTTGAACTTAATATAAAGAAAACATAAATATTTTGGCCTTATTGTAATGATATGAAGCTTCGTGGGTTTATTCCCTATTGATATTCGGAGGCCGTACTATCCCCATAGACGGGCTAGGTCAACATATGTCACCGGTGGAATATCGCACTATCCTTGAATATCGTTTCATGATCCCTTTATTTCTGGTTGATGAGATATGCCCAGTTTGTCGCAAAGCATGTTTATATTCCTATGGAAACATGTGGTTCATTGCAAAAAGCTCCCGGGATTCAAGTACCGACACGATATGGTTAGGGACGTCCTTTTGACGTATGTAGGCATGCCGGGATCTCCGCCAAGAAAGAAGCACCTGTGAACTTTTTGACTGACCCGTTGGATGGAAGATCCAAACGCAGACTTTGATATTGATAACTTACCATACATAAATGGGGTTTAACTTACCATACATATAAAGTCGTTTCTATACATATAAAGTAGGCTATCAAAGTAGGCTCTAGATCTCCGCCAAGAATAAATGGGGTTTAACTTACCATACATATAAAGTCGTTTCTATAACTATTTCTTTTTTCGATAACGGCACTTTATAACTACACTAATAAGGGGGAGGGAGTGGTTCACTCACCCTCTCTTCCTTCACTCATTCCTAATCAATCCCCTTACGCCACATCATTCCCCACTTTTTTCATCACTCACTCATATTTTTGGAGGCACCACTTCACTCACCCTTCACTCACTTCCTTTTTCTTTTTTCTTTTTTATTTTTAAATTCCATTAAAATTATAAAAAAACTAAAAATCCATTAAAATTAAAATAAATAAAAAAAAAGCTGGTAAACTAATAAGAATGGTGAACTAATAAAAAAAAAGCTGACCAGAGTTTCAAATTGGTGAACTAATAAGAATGTTTGGGCCAAACTAGATTTCTAATCTTAATGGGCTTAACTGTTGGGGCTTTGTAATTTATTTACTAAACGATTTCTAGCTATCCAGTCTTCGTCTCACGTCTAACATCCCTGTAAAACACAAAATCTAAAAATTTTAAAACCTGCAACTCTATTAAAATAACATGGCTGCCAAGGAAAAAACCTTCCAAATCTAGTCATCATCCCCAACGGTCAAAAAGTAAGTCTCCAACGTTCCAATTTTCTTCTTTTCCCCGTGCATGACTTCTTCACTCACGGTAAGCTTGCCGTGCGGTAAGGGAGGGCCGGCGGCGGTGTTCCCATGCGTGAGGGATCCCGCCCCGCACCTTACCGTACCCACTCCCACCGCTCTAATTAGAATGTATAGAGTTTTTTTAGATAAATGGTGCTTTTTTTATGTTTCTTTGTAACAATGGGTCTCTTTTTATTCTTCATGTGAATATGGGTTCTTTTAGTATTTTTGGACCACCAAGTATCTAAAATTTGCATTTATCACCTTTAATTTATGATATAGTTTATCTATACACTTTTCTTTCTTTTGAAATCTTCATTTTGCACTTTTATTGTTATTGAAAAAAATAATATATAAATGCAACAATAATTAAATCATGAGCAAACCAAATTTTAGCACCACAAATATGTAAACCATCAGCTAAATTAAACAAGAAATTAAACAAACATGCATCACGTCGAATTAAATCTTGGTTGGAGTTTGTACAACGGGACCAGTTGTGACCAACTTGACAGCATATTTCACATCTTTTCGGTTCGTCTGGATGACGAATGTCTATCTCATTACGAATTCGACTTGATTTCTTCCTTCCTTGACTAACACTAATATTTGAGTAATCTGCCTTAATCTTCCAACCTGTTGATTATTGGTTGGATTGAGGTAGGAAGATTAAGGCAGATTAATCAAATATCATTGTTAGTCGAGGAAGGAAGAAATCAAGTCGAATTTGTAATGAGATAGACATTTGTTATCCGGACGAACCGAAAAGATGTGAAGTATGCCGTTAAGTTGGTCACAAGAGGTCCCGTTGTACGGACTCTCAATCAAGATTTAATTCGATGTGATGCATTTTTGTTTAATTTAGCGGATGGTTTACATATTTGTGTTGCTGAAATTTGGTTCTCGTGGTTTAATTATTGTTGCATTTATATCTTCTTCTTCTTTTTTTTTTTGGTAACAATAAGGTTCAAAACTAGGAATGTCAATAGGGCGGGTTTGGGACGGGGCGGCCATCCCCATCCCTAAACCCGATTATAAAAATCATCCCCAAATCCACCCCAATCCCCATTGGGGATCTTTTCGGGGCGCCCCGTTGGGGCGAGATGCTCCCCCAAACCCGCCCCATTCTCATTGAGGTCTTATCGGGTTGTCTTTTTTTAGCGCGATGCTCCATCATACGCGTGTCATTCCCCGTTTATTCTTATTTTTACACCATTAACAATATGATTTTGATAACTTAAAAAATCGAGAACCCATTAATGATATATTAAGCATTGGAATAAATCACAACTTTTTTAGACTATTATGATACAAAACAAGCTTTTATGACCATATTTTGAAATATTACAAAGATAAAAATTAACAAAAATTAGAGAATTATATTTAGTACGTAAATACTAGCACAATATTTTAGGTATATAGATATATGTATATGTATATCTTTCGGGGCGGGGAGGGGCGGGGCGGGGATAGTGTGCCCCGTCCCCGCCCCAAACCCGATAAGATTCCCCATTAAGGCCCCAAAACCGCCCCGCCCTAATAAGTTCGGGTTTTGGATTTCCCCGTCATCTCTATTCAAAATGAAGATTTCAAAAGATAGAAAAGTGTATTGATAAATTATACCATAAGTTAAAAGTGATATATGCAAATTTTAGATACTTGATGGGTTCACAAATACTAAAAGAACCCACGTTTACACGGGGAAAAAAATTGTATACAATACGGATAGGACAAAAGACCCCGCCCCACTTGGACCTAAACTGACCACAGAACATAAATGACAACAAATGAAGCCATCCTCCCACGAGATGCTAGAAGGAAAAGTAACATTTTAAGCCAAAACTAAACACATTGACAGTAAAACTTGACCCCTCACACCACAAATCAACTTCCAAATTTCAGCCACGATCAATCTGCACCAGCAAAAAATACCCGTTGCAGACCACACTAGAACCAACAAAATAGGTTTAGAACATTGCTTATATTACACTCATGCACCAACTAGGATCGCCTAACCACTCCCCACATGTACCAGGTTCTGCAATCCACTGCTCCCAACGATCCATCTAAGTTTAATCTTTTCTAAAAAAAACAAATAGCCGCTAAAAGTTTCACTTAACCACATTATTTATGGACAAGTATTTAACTGAGCAACACCAAGATGGACACGTGTTCAGTCATCCTATTGTCCTTATAAGAGGTAAAAGGTGAGAACCGATCATAGGATACTTCAGTTAAATCACGTACATCAAAGCTTCGGACTTAACATATAACCTATTATCTAACAATGAAACCTTAGAAACATACTATTTAATTAAGATAAATGTAAACCATAAACATATTTAAACGAATACATTTAACTATTAAGGTTAAAATCCTAGATTTCTTGACATTCATCAAATGTACATAAAACCAACAACAACAGAAAAAGACAAAGACCAAAGCCATGACATACCAGCAAGCTTAGGAAGTGATCTCCAGTTTCCAGGACCACCATTTTTGTTAATGTAGTCAACAAGAATATCATCTTCCTCTTGAGTCCATGGTCCTCTTTTCAACCCATTTTTCTCACAACATGGTACTCTCACCATTTTTGTCCAAGAAACTTAAACTAGCTAGCTATAAGTTGACCTAGAACAAGATTATATAAAGATAAAAGAAGAAAGAACTATAATAATTAATGATGGAGAGAGAATTGAAGTCTATGATGTTTGAATGTATTTATTGCTTTTGTTTAAGTTAAATGAAAATACCTAACAATAGGATTCATTTTAGCGACAAGCTTCAATGCTTTTGTACGTACTCTGGTGTAATTTTTTTGTAAGCAATATATAATATTCATTCACTCACGCAAATTGTATGGTAAAAAGTAAAAACCAATGGTACACAAAAATTTATAAGGTAAATAAATAATAATAACAAGTTATGGTCGGATTTAAACATGTTTCGGTTTATGTTTGAGTTGATTCATTTAACATGTTTATTTAACAAGTCGTGTTTGGGGTTGAGGGGATGAACGGGTCGATCAGTCAACCTGTTAGTTTCAAAAAAAAGTTGTGGACTTTACGTGGTTTGTGTCTCTGTGGCGATAAACTCAAATTTCGTGGCTGTCGGCTAAAAAATCTGAAACCGTGATTAAAAAAATAAGTTATAATAGAAACATATCAAGTTTTTACATAAACATGTCGTGTGTTACCTTTGCCCCTTACTAACCAAGCACAAACAATAAGAGATGTAGACCCTTAATCAATCTTTTACCCATTCCCCACCCCTTAACCCCTCACCAAGCACTCCCTCAGTATATTTCCACCCAGCAAACACACATAAAATAAAGTACTCACTAAATGATTAATATCGTAATAAACGACTATGAGCCTGAGAGTATGGAATATATATCATTTTTAAAGTGTATAATTGAAATAAAAACTATAAAATTTCGAAGTATAACAAGTTATACATCAAATTTTTGACATATACTTCTTACCTTTTCTCATCCATATCATAGTAAAACTCTTGCTAACTAATTTGTTTCATTATATACTACGTACTGTTAAGATAACTATTTATTTAAAGGTTAATGACATGTAATAACAACGTGTTTTCTCATTTGTTCCATTATCAAATACAAACCTAAAATAATAAAGCAATACCTATCCAACTTTCAAATTTTGTTTCATTATCATACGTTTTGTTTGCACCGTTAGTCCTTTTGACTAACGACCGTTTGTAATTAACTCAAAAATATGTTTTTCTTACATTTTTATACGTTTTTGTATATTTTTTCCCATTTTCTTTACGTTTTTGTTTGCATTGTTAATATAGTTAGACTGAAAAGCTAACCGAAAAATGGACTTTACTTGTTTTATACATGGCCCTTATAGATAATATTAGAGGGAAAGGTGTGTTAACATTTGATGCTCGCCATTCACACATGGAGGGTAAAATGACACTGCCATTCACCCGTTACCATACCGCTGGGCCACCTCGCTATTTCAAATGTGACTTCAGTCACTTGCGCCATTTGCACACTAGCAATGAACTTTTTGACTGTTTAGCCATCCAAATGGCTAGTTTTTCAAATGTAATTTTTTTATCCCACCTTTAATAAATACTACCCATACATTAACCATTTTTCACACAAAAATCTTAATTCTTTCTACAAAAAAATATGTCTTGCTCACTTACACATACCGTCGATGAAATTAAAAATAGTGTTCAAAAACTAATTGATGGGGATTACATTCGTCAGGAAGAGATTATCGACTTATTTGAGAAGTTTAACAACACATACAATGCTAAAGATGATTTGAGGAAAGCTTACATGGAATGCAAAGATATTCCGCAAGAAAAACTAGCTTCGATTGATACTTTTCTAGAAGAAGCATCTTGGAAAGATTACGAGATTAAAGATGAATTGTATAGATTAGCGAGCAAAATATAAGATAACATTAGTGCAAAAATTCGTTGGATGCATAAAGGAAATAATTAGGACGATTGTTTTAATTTTCGTATTGTTTTTAAAATTTTGTATTGTAATTTGTATTTTTATTTAAATGAATGAAACTTTAGTTTGTTTGATTTTGCACGTGTACAACTTCTTTTTTGAATTTGTATTACTCCAACGGCTACTTTTCCCCTATAAATACCCTTTTATCATCATTTATTTTTTCACACAACTTCTTTTGAACTCTCCTAACTATCATTTATTTTTTCGAACAATGGATATTATGGCTACTGAACCAAATTATGAACCTAACTATCAACTTCTTTTGAACTCTCCTAACTTGATGTTGAGATCGTTTTGGCTGAGCAATTGTTGAACTTGATTCACCGCTTTACTGATCGAGTTGGTAGCCGTAGGCCTGCAATAATAACGGTGGGTTCACTGCCTGATCATCCCATTATCGACTGCGGTCTGCAGACGCTTGAAAGGATGACTGGAGCCAATATGAGGAATGCAAACAACTTGATGTTGGCTAGGAACGAATTGCTTAGAAGCATTGATGAGGAGGAAGAATTCATGAACAATTACAGAGAAATGTAAAAGTTTGAAGCATGTTAATTTTCTTGAAATGTATTTTAATTTCAGTATTGTATTTTTAATTTTGTATTGTAAAATATGTATGTTTTTTTAAATAAATGAAAATTTAGTTTGTTTAAATTTTTTTTTTTTTAAGTAAAAAAGTTGTGGTGCCCTAAAACTGCGAAATGGCGTGCAAAAGGCTCAAGCCATGGTAGAGAGGGTATGTTTGGTGTGTGAATATGAAATGTGAAATACTAAAGTGGCGTTGATTTGGCACAAACGACAGGCAAATAGCTAGTGACCAACTTAAGTATGATGTGCCGATCTTCTTTTCTAAAACAACAATATCACTAATTTATTTCAAATATTGCCAAAATATTAAACTTCACATTTTGATTTAATCAAAGGCAACTATAATCTAGAAATTGGCTTAGACAATATAGAATGTATAAAAACGATAGATTATTACTCGTATATATTATAGAACATTCGTACAAAGAATAATAGATAATCTAAAATCTTCTTTGATTATACATTGTATAGAAGATTTTAGATATCGAGGGCTCCTTATAAATAGGTAGTCATGTGGGATCATTAAGTTGTAAAAACAAAAGTATTATAAGAAGTGTAGATCATTTTCTTTAAAAAAAAACTTGGCCTTTTCATTTTGTTTTGAATATTATTAACACTAGCATGGTACCCGTGCAATGCGACAGCTGTACCTTATGATTAAATTTTGTGACGAGCAAATGCTTTTCATTTATATATATTTTTTAATGAAAACTTGCAAGGCAAAGTTTTGGGTTTGGAAGATGTTTTGGATCCGAATCCGGCCAAAGACACAAAACTATCCAAATTAGTTGCTTCACCATCTCTCACCACTTTTTTGACATCCAAATCTTTTATCACAGACCTTCAATGAATTAGTATTTTTTAAACCTTCTCCAATCACCTTCATTGTATTTTCACTTGTAGCAATTACATCAAACTATTTGTTTAAACCGGATCAACATCATCATCATCTTCCACTCCTACCTTGTCATCCAAATCTTTATCATAGACCTTCAATGAATTAATTTACTTCAAAACAAATACAAATTCAAAATAATAATAATAATAATAATAATAATAATAATAATAATAATAATAATAATAATAATTATAAAAAATAATAATAAATAAATAAATTTATGGTATATCAAAAGGGAATATTGAGGACTCGATGCTAATTATATTTTTTTCCATATTACTTAAGCCATAACTACTTTGTCTTAAAAAATTGTCACAATCTTATTCCTCTAAAATTTGCCCATAACGACGAATCTCTTCCGTAAGCTCATCGAAGTCTTTACAATCTTCAATTTTTGACATTTTATGTAGAAAAGTCTAAAACTTAGCACATGGGGCGGTTTCATTAACATTTTCTAAACCCAAAACTTCTTGCTTACATTATTTTACAAGAAAGAAAAGAAACTCATCATACACCACCAAACTTGTTTATCTGATGTCAAACAATTTTTTGAGTTAAAATGACTAATTTTATTTATAAAAAACAGGAAAAAAGAGGATTGGACTATGCTTTCTTTTCCTGTTATAACCGTTTGTTCTAACGCAAGTACATAACACACATGGTTTAATTTAGTTTCTTTCTTATTCTACATAACACAAAGTACTAAAATCACAAAAACCAATTTTGTTTGTTAACAATGTTGGGTAGAGATTCGTTTTCTGTGAGTTTTGCTTTAAAACATTCGGTACCAAGAAAAACCTTCGACTGCATGTTTCTTATTATGATTAAGATTTAATATTTCATTGTTGTAACAATTTATTATAGTTTTTTTGAATTTATGAGTTAGGTTTCTTATTTGGTTTGTTTATTTGTTTTTATCGAAACCCAAGAACGAAGAAGCAACAACTCCTTCTCATCAGTTGAAGATTCAAGATTTAGTATTTTTTTCATTAATCTTGATTAGAAATTGGGGTTTGTTGTTTGTTAAAAAAGGGTTGATTTTAGTTGTTATCTAGTTAAATCTAAATCTTTTTGTTCTTCTATAATTTAAATGTTTCTTGATTATATTATGTTTGTTAATTGTATGTTTTATTCTTGATTAGTGTTCCTTGTTATATCTTAAAAAAAGGTTTCTGATTTATGGGTTTAGCTTTTCTTTTTTCAATTTACAAGAATCTTAATCTTTGTGTTTTTCATTACTAGCTATAAGTCTCGTGCACGCACGGGGTTTACACATGAATCAAATTTATTTTAAAATTTTAGTTTAGTATATGGACATATAAGAATTTACCCGTTAAAATTGTGATATGAGTATAAGTAATACATTGTCCAGGATTTTTTATTATGTATTAATATCTATTATAATAATATTTTATAAAAAAATTTGTTGGTTGAAGATTTAACTTTATTTAACTGACATAGATGTTGATGTTGAGATTGATGTTGTTGTTTAACTTTAATTATTCATATCATGTTGTACAAAATGTGGGAGTTTAGTAGCACATAATCAGCACAAATAAGAGATATATCAGTATGTCATCCATGAGACACCTTTCGTAGTGAGGGAAATCCTTTTGATGAAGTTAAAATATGCTCCGTAAAGTTTTTCAAAAATGTTTTTCTGGATATCCATATATAAACTTTAAATAAGAATTTCATGTGTCGTTGTTATAAGTAAAATAGCGTATATTTATTTTCATATCACAGTAATCTGTGCTTACATTTGATATTCATATTGCCGTTAACAATAGTTTAGCCGTATTTAATATTCAAGCTCGTATACGCATAAATTAAACTTTTCAAATAAAATAACAATAGTCCTTATTTAACGTATATAGTAAAAAATATTTTAATGGATGATGAAAGTTTAAAACGAATATTAGTTTTAAAAAATATTTAACGTATATTAAAACTAATTCGTATATTTACAAAAGGGTAAATTGCAATTTAGTCACTAAGGTTATGAGAAAGTGCAAAAAATACACCGAGATATAAAGGTATGCAAAAATGCCACTCACGTTGCATATAAATGCAAAAAAGCCACCGAGACCTAACTCTCGTTATGTTCCTCGTTAAGTGACATGTCACTGAGGGTATTATCGCCATTTTACTGTTCCAATACACGATTTTATTTCAATGGCCAAATTTGCAAATGAAAACTTAACTTCCTAAACACTATTCATCATCTTCTCCATTAAATTTTGTATTTAATTTTAAACAATTATAAAAAACATCACCAGCCTCTACCACCACCACCCTCTACACAATACTACCACTACCATCAAATCCCTATCTTTCCATCCTCACGTGCAAATACTACCACCACCATCAGGATTCAGAAATGGATCATCTATTGCACCAGGAGAATATGCTATAATGTAATTCATCCATCTCCCAAAACTATCTTGTGCTGGCAATCCATCTCCAGTTCCAGCATTTCCAACATGAGTGTCCTTAATTCCTGTCTTTGAAATGTCAATGTTGTTGTCAATGGAATTGGCTTCTCTAACTGTTTCAGGTTGAAATGTCGCTAAAGAATTTTCCATACCCAACTTGTACCGGAAGGAGTAGTTACCTTGTAACATGTGTTATTGTCACACAGTTAATAGCAGGGGTGGCAATTTTGACCCTTCTTATAATTAGGCCAAATGAGTTATGTTTCACCGTTAATGGGATCAAACAGGTAAAACTGAAGGTAATACACTTGAGAGAGAACTGGTCAGATGATTCATACATGTCAACTGGTCCGAAATTCATATATTGTACAGTTAATATTTTGGTAAAATTACTTATCTCGAAAATTGAAACTAAGGAAAGGCTAGTGACACTCTTTACTTACATTATCTACTGATCCATTTAATCCATATTGGTTAATATGATCAAAGCGTGCAACATCTCTTACAAGAAATCATATAGGCACACGTAAATAATGGAATGATTCAATAACTATAGTACTGTACACACTAAGAAGTTCAGTACCACCTGATGTAATCAGCTTGTTAGAATCATTCGGAATCCCAAGCTCATCCCAATCAAGGGTGTTGATCTCATGAATTCTGATTGGTGTGAAAGCAGTCAGATATTATTGACCAAGGTCAATAAGTCAAAGACAGCCTCGTTCCAATACTCCGGTGATAGTATAGTGTGTCCCCGGGTCGTTAAGTCCCAGCGAGATTGAAATGGTGTTATTTGAAATCGTTTAGGAATGAGAGGCATTGAGGTCAGTAGCCCAGATGATATGGAATTGATTTTGCTACTGATATTTTGGTATTTGTACATAGATATATTATTCACAAATAACAGATATACAGATATATGCACAAATTTACAATTTAGATCACGTAACAGACAAAAAAGTAGGATTTGGTAATTACAAACTACAGGGGGTGTTTTTGAAAATTTTGAAACTTAAAATTAAAAGAAAGATTGAAAATGAAAATGAAATTATAAAAGTAATTATTTTACTGTTTAAATATTATTTAATTAATAAAACTATTTAAAATCTAATTTAAATCAACTAATAATTATAAAGATTACAAATTAAACTAAAAATTTGCAAAAACAATTTCTAAACTTAAATTTTAACTTGAAGAAAGTATAAAAAATAAAAATAAATATTTTTGTCTTTTTATGAGTTTTTTATTAATTAAAAATTATTTATATTAATTAAACTAATTAAAATAATTTAAATTACAATTAATACTAAATTAACTTAGAAAATTTATAAAATTATTTAACCATCACAAGAATCCTACAAAATTATAAAAACTTCTAAAAATTATGTTTAAGGCTAATCCACTACTTATTTATCTTTTAATCAACTTATATCTAATTTAAATAATTTAAAATAAGAAAAATGGAAAATCAATAGTAGAAACTAAAAATATATTTTCTAAAAGTCTATTATATTATATTAGAGCTAGGAAAAATATAAAAACTAGGTTCTACTTTATAAAAACTAATTATGCTATTTAAAACTTAAATATTAATTAATAATGAAGAAAACTAATATTAAATCTAATTAATACTAAATGACAAAATAAAAATCTGAAAAATTTACTAAAATTACTTTACTATAAAAGGTAATTAATAAAAATATAAAAATGACAAGTGCTTAACAAAAATTTAAAAATGAAAATTAAAATTAAATTACATTAAATAGAAACTATCACTTAAAATTAATTTGACTTTTCTGGATTTTTCCTTTACAAAACTATTTTATAACTAAAAACAACTAACTTTTATGAAAACAAATTTTTTATAAGTTAAAAATAAGCACTATGGACCTTAAAAGCTTTGACAGTTGACCACAGTTGACTTTTTAAGCAAATAAGCTCAAATGAGCTTGAGTGGGACCTACAAAGGTTAATTCAGGTCTAAATAAGTTGAGGGAACATGTTTGAACCAAAATAAGCAATAGGGGTCTACTGATTAAGCAAATAAGCCACAAATAAGCACTTTGATATCTAAACTTAACACATAAATGGGACAGACTTTAAGTGATGATTCAAGTGGGGTCCACAAGTCCTAGGGTCAAACTAGTGGTCAATTCATGAAGCCTGGTAGGAGGGGGTTGGGAGAACCTAAAACCTAGGTGTGGGACCCAATGGGGTGGCCACAAAACACCACCAAAGGTGGTGGTGTGAATGGAGAACTGCTGATGCAGGGCAAACAGCAAGCCTGCAGCCCTCTTTGGAGGGTTGTGGGGCCCACTAGAAAATTGGCAAAAATAAAAGGACCAAGGAACTTCAAAGTTGAGGTGGGGGAGATTATCTAGTAACAAGTTTCAAGTCCTAGTATTGAGCACATAAATCAAAACAAATCATGCAAGTTTTGGAAAAATCTGAGAAAGGCACTTTTTGACTTTTGATAAAAACTTTGAACTTTGACTAAGATGGATTTCTGATGGATCCTATGAACTAATTATGATGTATTAAGATGAAATGGAACTGATTTAAGCAAAATTAACTATTAATGAACTGACATGATGATTAAGACTCCTTAATTCTTGACAGTTGACAGTTTATGAGCAATCAAACTAAGATTTGACTTTTTAATGGAAGACCAATGGAATTTAAGTTTTTACTGAGCTATACTAACATAAAGAAACATATGTAAACAACAAACCACAACAAGAGCATACTAGTACACCATGAAACAACTATTACCAAACACTCCCTTATGCATTTGATTTTAAGATTTTCAATGCATATGGTGAATTCAAACCATGAAACTGATTTATGATCATCTGTGAGGGTAAAATTGACTTAAATGAACACTTAAACCTCAAAACTAACAACTCTAATATGAAAATTACTAAGATACTAATTAAGGCATTGATCAAGAGATGTTGAGCAAACTTGAATCCTAATGAAAAACTAAGCTAAATTAAGTGACTAATGGACTAGCATACACCAACTAAGCATATAAAATCAAATAAAAGCAGTAAATAAGCTTAGGAACAGTAGAATGCCAAAATGGAGATTTGCTTACAAACTTTTGCAATCAATTGAAGACTGTGAACCAGTGAACCAAATCACACCCTATTGACTTCCACAAGTCACTAATACCATGAAATTCACACAACTTTCCCTGCTCCACTGTTCATCCTTCATCTTCCTTGATTTCTTTTTTTGATTTTTACACTATTTATTTGTATTTTTTTTTTTTTTTTTTGATTTTTTTTTTATTAAACTTGAACTAAACTGACTTTTGAGGATTAATAAGCTTATAAAAGCCTATCAGAGACTGAAATGAAATGAGAAGATCATTAAACACTAGCTTGTAACAACTTTGAAAGTAAAATTGACTTTTCACTAAAAATAGCAAATACTGAATTTGTAAAGAAAACTTGAGATTAAGATTTAAATAAACTGAAATTGCATTAGAAAGACTGAGTTCAACAACTTTAAAGTTAAAATTACAATTTAAAGAAGAATTACACTACTACGATTACATTACACTAGAACTATTACTAATACTACACTACTTCCTTCTTCCTTGCTTTTTCTTGACTTATAAGGGTCAATGTGGGTCCCACTCCTTTTCCCACTTCTAATTAGAGCTTTTGGATCATCTGACTTCAATCTTAGCCATTGAGAGGATTTGGCGGGAAAATCATATTATGCCAATTGGGGTATGATGGATTGCTTACTTGACACTAGGGGGGTGGAGGTGATGGGTGAGCAGAGATGTATAGGGATGTGAAATGGCAAGTGGTGCAAGGGGGGGGGGAAATACCAGGTGGTATTCTGGTATTGGTGGAGTAGCAGGGGTGGTGGTTTTTGGAGGTAAAGGGAGGGTCAAACCAGGGGTTGACCTGGTGGGTATAATAATAAAAACGGGGTGGGCTTTTGTTTTACTTTGGGCTTGGGAGTGGGCTGGACAAAAGGGTGGGTTTTAATTTTGGATTTGGCTTTGATTTTGGGTTATAATTATAAAAAGGGTCCGTTTGTTTATTTAGCTAAGAAACCACAAGGACCAATTTTGCACAATTCTGAAAATTGAGGGCTGAAAATGTAAATATCCCAAAGTTATCAAAAAGGGCTGAATTTGTCAAGGATGAATAGTACACGGGTTAAATGTGATTAATTCCAATTTTAAAACCCCGAGGACTAAAATTGCCAAACTTGAAACTTCAGGGACCAAATGTGAAAATTCACCAAATTTTCTAACCAAGGACCAAACCTGCCATAAAATATTAGTATAAGGACAAAATTTGTTTTTCTCAAAGTTTTAATATCCCAGGGACCATTTTTGACAATTTTCTAAACTTCAGGGACTAAACTTGACATTTTTTGAAACTTTGCACCAAAGGACTAATTATGTAACTTTTTGATTTAAAAGGACCTTTGGTGACTTTTTCAAGTTTTTAGAACAACTAGGGACTAGATTTGACAACTTTTGAAAGTTGAGGGACTGAAACTGCCAATTTTGCAAACTTTGTGCGTTTTTCATCTGTTTTTGATTATTTTGCATTTAAAACATGTAAAACACTTTCCTGGGATATTTTCACTATTTGGATACAATATTGAATGTTTTTAGATGTTTTGGCAGCTCAGAAAAGGTAAAAATGATGAGTATTTACACACTCATCAATCCCCCACACTAAAACATTGCTAGTCCCTAGCAATCTTTTGAGAAAAACTTGATGGATTTGAAAATCTCTTTACCAAAAGCCATCACTTCTGGAGTATCCAGGTGTAAGAACTGTGGCACACCTGATAACAGTGTGATTTTGAGCAAACCACCAGCTGTCAACGGATTTGATTAGTCTTTTCCAAAAGCCGTTTGCTTCTGGACTAGCCAGCATCTTGATGGACTAAGTCAACATCTTGGTGAGCTGATTACCAATTATGGAATTTCCACGGCCTTTACCACAAGCCATAATCTTGTGGGCTAGCCAACTCATTCGCTTTAAGGGATATGGCGAGTTGAGGTACCATACAATTTTGGCAAATTGCAAGTCATCAACGGGTTTGAGATGTCTTTACCAAGAGCCGTTTGCTCCTGGACTAGCCAATCCATTTGTCATTAAGACTTTGGTGGACTGATTACCACAAAAATTTTGAGCTTTAGTGAAAAATTTTTGAAAATTTTGGTCAAAAACGGGGGTACTAGATAGTAAAACGTGATAAAATTCGCTAGAATAGCGAAATACCCCCCCCCCCCTCCCCCACATTTAGCATGAATATTGTCCTCAATATTCAAAGTCCCGGCTATTATGCCGACTCTTTGAACGTAAAAGGGCAACATTGCAAGCTAAATGTGGAAAACACTATTTTGTTTTTTTTTTCGCTTTTGTAATCATAGCATGGGTGACCCCCCCACACTTAGGGTGAAAACCCTATAAGCATGCTACTGTTTTTATTTACCGAGTCGCTAGCTTGACTCGACCCCGAATTCATTTGTCCTTGGGGAAGCATGATGTGGAAGAAATATTCTCCATCGGACTTTCATTCAAGATGTTTGGACAAACATTTGAAGCACGTGAAAGTTCCACACCGATGAGATAAGTACCCGGCTTAAAATAGTATAAACTATAAGCAGTGATGTCGGGATCAAAGATAATGTCTTCATTCCTGAAGGAGTGAAGAACAGGAGAAGTCACCTTGTAGGTGAAGAAAAGGAAGAAAACCATGATGAAAATCATGATAAGATCTTCTTCCTCGAAAGCATACAATTTTGGATTTCATTAGCCTGATTTTGGATTTCAAAGGTTAAGCTCGTTTGGTTTGAAAACATCCCGGGAGGGTGGGTGGGATTTTGTAAATTTTCATGATTGAGAACATCTCCCCCCGGGTCATCATACTCCGGAGGAGTAATGATATGAGTGAGTTCACAGGAGAACTCATCGAATGTGAATGAATCATATTCGGACTTGATGTGTGTGAGTTCACAGGAGAACTCATCGAAGGTAAATGATTCATAATCGGGGAGAGAATTATGAGAATGAGAAGTGGTACTGCGACTAATCTTCTCTCCCATAGGATCAGTGGTAAAGGCTTCAAACTCCGGAATAGGATCATCGGAGAAAATGTCACTATCCTTAATGGGGATAGGAGATGAAATAGGTTTCTTTTTGAAAGCCTCGATTTTAGAAATGAGGAGATTGACTTTCGATAATGTTGCACGAAGTGCTTCATCTTTGATTTCAGTGTCAATCTCATCATTCTCTTCTTCTAAGCTAACTAGCTGAGAAGGTAATTCTTCCACATAACTGATGTCTCCACAAGATAACGAATCGTCATCATTTGAATCGGAGAACATCTCAACATCATCATTCGGGAAGACAAGAGGAGGAGGGATATCACACATAGGATCAAAAGTTCCCTGTGACTCTCCTGGGATTGGGACAAGGTTCTCAGCACTAGACTTTATGAATTCGTCCGATTCCTTATTAGGAACAGTGCTAAGATGCTCATCCCCCATGATCAGAGAGTGAGTGTGAACTTCGGGTGTGATAACAGTAGACTGAAGGAGTTGAGAAGGACTAGCAGTCATGGTTTCTACAAGTTCCATGATTTCTACTGCTAGTGATTCAATCATATCCTTTTCACCCTGTATTTCTACTGAAGTAGTTTCAACTGAAGTTGAATCAAAAGGTTTCTCAGATACCTTAGGGATTGGAACAAGGTCATCAATTTCCTCAAGAGGATTGATTTTGACTTCCTTGTCCCCCATTGGCAAGATATCTGAAGCTTCCTTAGGGTTTACCTCTTCAAATGGTTCATCCTCATCACTTTCATCCTCAAGATAAAATGAGTTAACAGGAGGCTTTAGTTTTCTAAGAATCAAATCCTCAAGACAGTTTATACTATCTTGAATGGTCTTGTTGACTTGATTTTGATTCATAATCATTTTAGTAATCAATTCAGCTCTAGCTAACTCGTCTTGAGGTGGTGGTTGAGGGTTTGTGTATTGTGAGGGCTGGTTAAAACCAAATTCATGATTGTTACAAGGAACCTGTTCATAGACAAACTGATTCCTAATTTGACAATCAGAGTTGTAGTGAGGGCCTCCACAATACTCACAACAGTAAAACTGTTGAGTCTGGCTTGGTGTATTTTGATACGAAGCATTGTTAAGATTTGGATAATATGATTCTTGCTCGTATGAATGTGAAGGGTAGTTGGAAAAATTTCAGGAGTTGTTGAATGAGTTCTGGTTAGGATCATAAGCAAATGAATTCCTCGAACCACAAAACAAACAACTTCCGTCTCGAATATCATTACCACATTGTACACATGTACACCAACGACATGGAAAACCGAAAAGCGGCTCACCACAACCGACACAAAGGAACAAAATCCGGAGGTGGGACAAGTGGTGTGCTCTTAGAACTAGGAATTTCCACCACTTCCGTTATGGTCTCGGGTTTTTGAATGTAAAGATTAGGCAAGTCGTTCTTTTCAGTCATAGCTCTAAGCTCTTGGTTTTTGTTTATAACCGTATATCGTGAAAGATTAGGAGCAATTGTGAGCTTAGATTTTTGGACAACCGAAGGTTGGACGTATTTAGCACTTCCATAGTCAAAGAAAAGTACATGGTCCTTTGTCACCCCGGTTTCTCGTTCCATTTCCCTTATCGGAGAGGGAATAGGAATCGATGGTCCATCATAATCAACACAACATTTCGACATTTTTGACAAGGCCTGAAGTTTTTCAATGTTGATCTCAAAGGCCTTATGCTCAAAGAAATCATCATCGAGAGATGCCATTAATTACGGGACAAGTGAAAGTTAGACTCAAAAGGATAGAGGGTAAAGGGATGAAGAATCAAAAAGGTGAGAGGGTAAAGGTGAATATTTTTGGTATTTTCGGGAAACATGCTTAGTGCACATGCACTAAAAACAATTTTTCAAAACAAAATCGAGGCAAAACCACAGCAAACTTAAACCAATAATCACAAGTGAATGGTTTCTTTGAAAAAGGTACACCACTCACAGGGATACAAAGGCAAGTTTTAATGTTAAGTTTGAGAACTTATTATGTCCACACCCCCAGTTGGTAGGTGTTCAGCCTTGGTTTGCGGTGGTAAGATTTTATGTATTTATTAATTTGAAAAACTGCTTTAGGCTTATGGGTGTGTGTGCAGAAAACTTGGGAAATATTTTTGGAACTGATTCGTTAACCGAAATCGTTCTTTTAAGATTACTCGCAGGCTGGCGGGAGGAAGTAAATAGGTTTCCTCTTCAGTTCACAATTTAATGTCAGAACTTACCTTAAACCAACTGTTTCAGGTTGTAATCTTAAAGAAAACGAAGTAATTTAACTTCACAGTTTGTTTTGTTGTTTTTGATTTTTTTGGTGTTTTTAACACTTCAGGAAAAGTGTTAATGAACTTTTTTGATATGATTATGTTTTTACAAAAACTTTTTACAAATTTGTGTGAAATTTGTACAAGCAGGGTTTTGAAAACCACTAAACTTAAAACGATTTTTTAAAACATGCAACAACCTCCCCGGCAACGGCGCCAAATTTTGATTGGTGTGAAAGCAGTCAGATATTATTGACCAAGGTCAATAAGTCAAAGACAGTCTCGTTCCAATACTCCGGTGATAGTATAGTGTGTCCCCGGGTCGTTAAGTCTCAGCGAGATTGAAATGGTGTTATTTGAAAACGTTTAGGAATGAGTGGAACTATGGTCAGTAGCACAGATGATATGGAATTGATTTTGCTACTGATATTTTGGTATTTGTACACAGATATATTATTCACAAATAACAGATATACAGATATATGCACAAATTTACAATTTAGATCACGTAACAGACAGAAAAGTAGGATTTGGTAATTACAAACTATAGGGGGTGTTTTTGAAAATTTTGAAACTTAAAATTAAAAGAAAGATTGAAAATGAAAATGAAATTATAAAAGTAATTATTTTACTATTTAAATATTATTAATTAATAAAACTATTTAAAATCTAATTTAAATCAACTACGTAGTAATAATTATAAAGATTACAAATTAAACTAAAAATTTGCAAAAACAATTTCTAAACTTAAATTTTAACTTGAAGAAAGTATAAAAAATAAAAATAAATATTTTTGTCTTTTTATGAGTTTTTTATTAATTAAAAACTATTTATATTAATTAAACTAATTAAAATAATTTAAATTACAATTAATACTAAATTAACTTAGAAAATTTATAAAATTATTTAACCATCACAGGAATCCTACAAAATTATAAAAACTTCTAAAAATTATGTTTAAGGCTAATCCACTAATTATTTATCTTTTAATCAACTTATATCTAATTTAAATAATTTAAAATAAGAAAAATGAAAAATGAAAAATGAACAGTAAAAACTAAAAATATATTTTCTAAAAGTCTATTATATTATATTAGAGCTAGGAAAAATATAAAAACTAGATTCTACTTTATAAAAACTAATTATGCTATTTAAAACTTAAATATTAATTAATAATTAAGAAAACTAATATTAAATCTAATTAATACTAAATGACAAAATAAAAATCTGAAAAATTTACTAAAATTACTTTACTATAAACGGTAATTAATAAAAATATAAAAATGACAAGTGCTTAACAAAAATTTAAAAATGAAAATTAAAATTAAATTACATTAAATAGAAACTATCACTTAAAATTAATTTGACTTTTCTGGATTTTTCCTTTACAAAACTATTTTATAACTAAAAACAACTAACTTTTATGAAAACAACTTTTTTATAAGTTAAAAATAAGCACTATGGAGCTTAAAAGCTTTGACAGTTGACCACAGTTGACTTTTGAAGCAAATAAGCTCAAATGAGCTTGAGTGGGACCCACAAAGGTTAATTCAGGTCTAAATAAGTTGAGGGAACTTGTTTGAACCAAAATAAGCAATCGGGGTCTACTGATTAAGCAAATAAGCCACAAATAAGCACTTTGATATCTAAACTTAACACAGAAATGGGACAGACTTTAAGTGATGATTCAAGTGGGGTCCACAAGTCCTAGGGTCAAACTAGTGGTCAATTCATGAAGCCTGGTAGGAGGGGGTTGGGAGAACCTAAAACCTAGGTGTGGGACCCAATGGGGTGGTGTAACACCCCCAAAATTTGATACAGCGATAGACTCAACAAGCTTTCGGGGTGCTACGGGGATTGGTATCCAACACAAGATATAATAGAACGAGATAAAGTAAACATAATAAAAACGCAACCAAAACGGGGTTTTAAAGTTTACATTTATCCCAACATCATTCAGAGTCAGGCCCAAAATAAAATAACAGTAGGTCCAAAATTAATTATCAGAGTTTAGAAAGATAGATCCATAAACCACGAGCCTTGGCCGAGCCTTCCATTCCAAGCATCTATATCGTCACTTAATTACCTGAGAAAACGTGGTAAAAGTCAGCTTTCGCTGGTGAGATCATAGTTTTAAATTTATCTAACAATATAGTGGACATATACGCAAAACGCTTGCTAGCTAGACTAAGGATTCGCTAAAAGCCTGCGGATACCCTCCGCTCCAACATAACACACGGATACCCTCCGTTCTAACATAGATATCCGGGTAACCCCCGCGATACCATAAATACTCGGATAACCTCCGAAGTATCAATAACCTATAGGTGCACACTATAGTATCTAAATAAGTCAACCTTGAATAGTACACACGAAACTATGTGACTAAAGCTGACAGTCCAAATAAGCCAACCTTGAATAGTACACACAATAAATATGTGACTAAAGCTGACAATCCACCAATAACCAAATAAGCCAACCTTGAAAAGTACACACAACATATATGTGACTAAAGCTGACAATCCATCAATAACCAAATAAGCCAACCTTGAATAGTACACACAACATATATGTGACTAAAGCTGACAATCCATCAATAACCAAATAAGCCAACCTTGAATAGTACACAAAAAATGTGTGACTAAAGCTGACAATATATCCTAGTCCATACGCATAGCAAGTTTTAGAAAGAATATAGAAGCGATAAAAGTCCACATAAAATAATTTGCACGTTTCTCACCCCAAGTATTGAAAACATAGTTCAAGAGTAAAAAGTGGGGCTATGACTCACCTCAAGTCCAGAAAATAGCAAGAAGAAGTCGGTAGAAATAAGATGTATAGTAACTCACGAAACAGCAACTACGGACTCGGCACGACCTAACAATATCAACTCGTTCAGAAGTCATTTCCTGAAATTCAAAATATTCCCAAACCCGGACGAGAATCCGTTTTATTTCCGAAAATCCATTTCGTATTAGTTTGGTGTATTTACGTTTGGTATCCATACGGGTGGTGGGTCGACACAAAACAAACCAAAAAGGTCACACAAAGAATAATAAAATAAACTATGGATCTAATATTAGCCCAATATATCATTTAAATAAATCGCCGAAGTTTATCAAATCCGTTGATTTGATAATCCTCATATTTATTTACGTAACATACCGTTCCAAGATTACACCCAATCCTAAAGCACATAGCACATAAATACTATATGGTATATATCATAGTTTAATAAATTCCTCATATACATCGTCAAATTGGCCAGATTTCCCGATATATATATTCGCAATTTATTACACTTTACATATACCACAACCTATGGGCATCGTAGGATACGATGCCCATTAATATATTCATTTCGTATAGCCAAATAACCCGGTTCAACCCTACGGTTAAGTGGTTATTTAGTTATAGAAAACGTTTATATTAATCGTCATATATCCGTGACAACACGAAAGTCACAAATAAAAACTTACCTTGACTCGAGTGACAACGACTCCGCATAACTCGATAAATTTACCCGTTATATATACATAAAATGACATTTTTATTAAATGTTTAATAATTGTCGAGAGTTCCCCGTTTTATAACACCTTTTTATAATAATAATACGTTCAATAATATTACGCCACTTTCGTAGCCTAATATATATCTAGTCGTATTATTTATAATATGACTCGTGATTATTATTATTATTAATATACGCGCCTATATAATTATATATCCGTTATTCACGTCTATATATTCATATAAACGTTTATATTATCAATAATTATTATTACGAGTTTTATTACTTATGTTTTATTTGTAAATAGTTATCGAGTCATACGAAATGGTCACATGTCCGAGTCATGACTCTCGGCTCATTGTCCAAGTCCAAAGTAATAAGCAAATGTCATAAATACAAAAGTATCTCCGTCCAACACAATCCCAATCCACGTGCTACAACAATAGGGTCCGACTACGGCACCCGACTAACCTATCTCCGTCAATCTAAGTGACCGTCTCACAATCGGTCCCCAATAACACATTTCGTCAACACTTCTCAATACCAAAATCCATTGTCGAGACCAAACATGGTCTCGACCCACAAGTATTCGGCCAACAAAATAAACAACCAAGCCAAATCCAAAACCAAGTCAACAATAAAAAAATCATAAGGAAATATATGTAACCAAGTCACATTTGGGATGGTTTACCAAGCCAAACCCGAGTCCACTCGACTCGATTGAGTCGCGGTACACACCACGAGCCAAAAGTGGCTCGAACCAAGCATCCAAGTTCACATATACGGCTCGAAGGAGCACTCCGAATGCCAAATCGACCCCGAGGGTCTCGGCAACAATAACCATTACACGGCATCATGCCGCGACTCCAATGAGTCGAACCAAGCAATCCAACTCGAGCAAGAATCATGAGCCACAATCGAGGCTCAAAAGAAAACAAATAATCGAGCACCATGGCTCGGATTTACACACGAGCCGTGAGTCTACGACTCATGGTTCGAACCAAAACCCACAAGAAACAACCCGGATACCAAACATTTCAAGAAAACGAGTTTCCATCATAAACCCATAAGAAATTTCCCGTTTTTAATATGAAACCCATTCGGATCTAAACATGTCGTGACCAAGGGTCACGTTTTTATCAAAAATACGAGTAAAACTCGTCTCACCTTCGAACTACAAACTCAAAACCGTGATAACCTTTCCAAAAACAACGAATGGTGGTGATTCGTGAGGTAAAATGGTGTTATAGGGCGCGTGGAGTAGTAGATCTAAGAGATTAGATGATGGGGAATTAGAAAATGGTGGTGGTGCTGAGTGGTGGCCGGCGGTGGCTGTGGTGGTGGCTGGTTTTTAGTTGGGCGGCTAGGGTTTCTTAAGAAGAGAAATGAGAGAGAGATGTGAGTGGGAGTGAGGGTGTTGGTGTTGCTTATGAACCGAACCAAACAAGACCCTTGTAATATACTCTTTTATATATTTATTTATTTTTATAAAAGTTTTAAGTAGTAATAATAATAGTAATAATAATATTACTAATAAGTATGAGTGGGTACAAAAGGGTAAATGTAAAACATGCGGCCCGTAACCCGAACTCATTTCAAACTTTAGTATCTTCCGAAAAACATCTCGTAATTACTCAAATATCGTCGGACTCGTAAAACGAATCATAAAATTTTTCGTTAGGTAAACCTAGTGCCAGAGTCAACATAGTACCAGTGAGAATTTAAGAATACATCACCGAGCATAAATATCAAAATGAATTATGAAAATAATTCACAAATTCCATAACATCATTAAATATAATTATCCATAAAAATAGGTCTTACAAGTTCGTCGTGAAATAAAAATTTCAAATAAAAATTATAACGAACTTTAACGTAATGCGGGTTTTCAAAATACCTCCCTAAATTGCCGGTTGTCACATCCTCCCAGTCTCAGAAGAAACCCGTCCCGGGTTTCACTCGGAAAAATTCGTCTACAAAGTGAAAAGCTTCGGATATCTCTTCCGGAACTCGTCCTCACGTTCCCACATAAATTCTGGTCCGTGTCGGGAATTCCAACAAACCTTGACGAGCGGAATGCGACTTCGCTTGAGTCGTTTAACTTCACGATCTAATATCTCAATTGGCTCTTCCACAAAATTCAATTTCTCATCAACACGAATATCCTTCATTGGAATAATAGGCATCTCATCAGAAAGACATTTCTTCAAATTACTAACGTGGAACACGTCGTGAACTTTACTCAGTTCATGTGGCAATTCCAACCTATAAGCCACAGGCCCAATCCTTTCTAAGATAAGAAATGGTCCAATGTAGCGTGGGTTGAGTTTACCACGTTTCCCGAAACGTATCACACCCTTCCAAGGCGAGACTTTTAGCATCACTTTGTCTCCAACCTGGAACTCTAAGGGTTTACGTCTCTGATCGGCGTAACTTTTCTGCCTATCTCTGGCTGCTTGCAACCGATCACGAATCCGAGCTACTTTCTCAGTAGTTTCCAAAATCAGCTCAGGGCCTGTGAGTTGGCTATCTCCAACTTCTGCCCAACCAATAGGCGAACGACACTTTCTGCCATACAAAGCTTCAAATGGTGCAACTTTAAGACTTGTGTGGTAGCTATTATTATAAGAGAATTCCGCAAGGGGCAAGTACTTCTCCCAGCCTTTACCAAAGTCTATGATGCATGCACGAAGCATATCCTCTAACATCTGAATGGTCCTCTCACTTTGACAATCGGTTTGGGGATGATACGCAGTACTCATATCAAGTCTCGTCCCCAAAGCCGTTTGAAGTGATCGCCATAAAGCTGACGTAAAGCGGCTATCGCGATCAGAAATAATCGATATCGGGACTCCATGACGAGAAATAATTTCCTTCACATACAACCTCGCAAGTTTATCCACACTATCATCTTCGCTAATTGCTAGGAAATGAGCAGACTTTGTCAGACGATCCACAATTACCCAGATAGCGTCACAACCGCTAGCTGTTCTCGGTAATTTGGTAATGAAGTACATAGTAATCCGCTCCCATTTCCAGACTGGAAGTTCTGGTTGCGTTAGTAATCCTGACGGTCTCTGATGTTCGGCTTTAACCTTAGAACATGTCAAGCACTTACTAACTTACGATGCTATATCTGCCTTCATGTTCGGCCACCAATATAACTTCTTAAGATCTTGATACATTTTGTCAGATCTCGGATGAATAGAGTACCTCGACTTATGCGACTCGTGCATAATTAACTCCCGAATTCCTCCATATAAAGGTACCCAAATCCGATCTCCAAAACATAGCAATCCATCAGAACGCTTAACAAATCCTTTCTCATTCTCAGCCATCCCAAATATATTCTCAGCAGATCTGTTTTCTGCTTTCAACGCTTCCGTTTGAGCTTCAAGTATTTGAGACGGTAATGGCGATACGATAGTCATTCCCAATGACCTAACTTGTAACGGTGGTATTCTTTCCTTTCGACTAAGAGCATCAGCAACAACGTTTGCTTTACCAGGATGGTAGCGAATTTCACAATCATAATCGCTTAGCAACTCAATCCAACGTCGCTGTCTCATGTTAAGCTCTTTTTGATTCAAAATGTGTTGCAGACTTTTATGGTCAGTGAACACAACACACTTTGTTCCATACAAGTAATGGCTCCATATTCTTAAGGCGAAAACCACAGCACCTAACTCCAAATCATGGGTGGTGTAGTTTTTCTCATGCTTTTTGAGCTGTCGTGAAGCATAAGCTATCACCTTCTCTCGTTGCATTAACACGGCTCCCAATCCTTTATGTGAGGCGTCACAATAGATGACGAAATTCTCGTTACCTTCCGGTAATGCTAAGATAGGAGCATTACACAACATTTTCTTAAGCAATTGAAATGCTTCCTCTTCTTTATCTCCCCATTCATACGTAACACTCTTTTGAGTCAATTTGGTCAATGGTTTAGCTATCTTCGAAAATCCCTCAATGAATCTTCGGTAATAACCAGCTAAACCCAAAAATTGACGAACTTCGGTTAGGGTTGTAGGTGCAGCCTAATCTTTTATTGCCTCAATCTTAGCAGGATCCACATGGACTCCTTGTCTATCAATCACATGACCCAAAAATTGTACCGTCGGAATCCAGAATTCGCATTTCGAAAACTTGGCATAGAGCTTCTCCTTCCTGAGCAATTCTAAGATAAGTCTTAGATGCTCCTCATGCTCCTTCTCACTCTTCGAATAAATCAGAATGTCATCGTTGAACACAATCACGAACTTATCTAAGTAAGGCTTACACACCTGATTCATGAGATCCATGAATATCGCCGGTGCGTTAGTCAACCCATACGGCATCACCTGAAACTCGTAATGCCCGTAACGGGTTCTGAAAGCCATTTTCGGAATATCTTCCTCGCGAACTCGAAGTTGATGATATCCCGATCTCAAATCGATCTTCGAATACACGCTCGATCCTTGGAGTTGATCGAACAAGTCGTTGATCCTAGGTAACGGGTATCTATTCTTCACCGTTAACTTGTTCAGCTCTCAATAATCAATGCACATACGGAACGATCCATCCTTCTTCTTCACAAATAAGACTGGGGCTCCCCAAGGTGAAGAACTTGGTCTTATGAATCCTTTTTCGGCTAACTCCGCCAATTGTTTTGACAACTCTTCTAGCTCGGTAGGTGCAAGACAATAAGGCGCTCGTGCTACAGGTGCAGCACCAGGTATCAGCTCAATCTGAAACTCCACCTGTCTAGTCGGCGGGATTCCCGGCAAATCATCGGGAAACACATCAGGAAAATCACGAACTATAGGCACATCTCCAATGCACCTTTCCTTTTTCTTCGTCCCTCCTTTCTCAGAAATTTGAGCTAAGAAAAGGTAACATCCCTTCTCCATTAGCTTTGGTAACTTAGTGCAAGAAATAACTGCTAATCGGGATGGGCTCCTAGAATCCTTTCGAGCTCCTAATATATTTAGGATCTCCTTTCCGTAAGGTACACGCACGATCTTCTCGTCGCAAAGTATGTGAGCACGATACTTCGACAACCAATCCATACCAATGATGACATCAAAACTTCCTAACGTGACGGGTAGAAGATCTATGTTGAAAGGGTGGTTCAAGAAATTTAACGTGCAACCGCGAATGATGGTATTAATCCTTTCTATATTCCCATTAGCTAACTCAATATCATATCCAATTCCTAAGGCCATCGGGGGTTTCTCTAGTATGGGTGCAAACGTAGTGGACACAAAACTTATATCGGCACCAGTATCAAATAGTATGGAAGCATAACGATTATTGAGAAGGAACGTACCAGTAACGACGTTCGGATCTTCTTCTCTCTCGTTCCCGAGTGCATACACTCTTCCCTGAGCAGCTCCAGCTTCCACACGTTGGTCCCCATTATCTTGTCGTCCACGGTTTCCTCCAGCTCCCCGGTTTCCATGATTGTACCCATTACCACCCGAGCCTTGATTTCCACGGTTCCACGATTCTCTACACTCGTTCCTATAGTGTCCCTTCTTTCCACACCCATAACAGGTAACATCTGCCTTGTTTCTCATCTCAGGAGCAGCCTGAACCATAGCAAGAGGTCGAGCTCTACAATCCTTAGCTGTGTGTCCTTTCCTTGAGCAGTTCTGGCATTTCACACTACACCATCCAGTATGATGCTGGTGGCAACGACCGCACTTGGGTGCATCACCGTTTTGATTCTTCTTATCTCCATTCCCAATAGCGTAAGCCTTAGCTTGTCTCTTGCTTCGGTGATCATTACCCTTAGAGTGTTGGTCTCTCTTTCTCTTTCCATTCTTCTCCTTATCAGCTCTTTCTAACTCCAACGAATCCATAAGTTGTTGAGCAATTGTGATTGCCTCATGGATGTTTGCAGTCCTAGTAGAAATCACATCATTCCTTGTAGCTACAGGCAACCCATCAGTATACCTCTCGATCTTTTGAGTCTCGGTTTTCACCATGTCTGGGCAAAGCAAGGCCAACTCTTGGTAACGACGATTGTAAGTCGTCATATCATTACCTTTCACCTTGTGGTTCCAAAACTCAATCTCTAGCTTCTTAACCTCATTCCTTGGGCAATAAGTCTGAATCAGCAGGGACTTAAATTGCTCCCAAGTCATGGCATAAGCTACATCACTCCCAACGGAATTTCGGTAATTGTTCCACCAAGTTAAAGCTTCATCCTTGAAAGTAAAAGAAGCAAACTTTACCTTCGCATTCTCCGCACAACCACTGACATTGAACACTGACTCAGTCTTCTCAATCCATCTGACTAAGTAAACCACTCCTTCAGTTCCACCAAACTCAATGGGTCCACAAATCTTGAACTCCTTGTATTGACATCCATTAGCACGAACAGGTGGAAAAGTTCCAGCAGAATTGTTGGAATGATTTGACTCAGCTAGTAGTTCAGCAACTCTTTGCTCCACAAGTTGGTTGATCATTGCTTGATCCACAGTAGGTTCATTAAGTGGAACATGATCATTGTCTCCCTGAACATCGACATTTTGATTCCTGTTGTTGCGGTTAGTAGTGTCCAGGTTGTCAGGAGTAGGGGTTTCAACATTTCGAGTAGGTCGGCGTCCTCGGCGACCAGGAGTAGTCACTGCCGGACCAGTTCTGGTAGCTCTAACCGGGTTTCATCGTGTGGCCATTGATCTGAAACATCACACAAGTTCATGAGTCTCCAATAGAACTTATCAATATGCTCAACATAAGAAATTCAACGAAGCCAAGCCATGGAAAGAATAGCAACAATACACCACGTAACATCAATTAAACGGATAGGGACTCAATTTCCATAACACCCAAAATCACATAATATCATATACTAATAACCATCAACCATACAATAGCGATCTAACATCGTTCCAACTACTGGATAACACAAAACGTACTAATCGCTCCAAAAGAGACGAATACTGAACAAAATACATCAAAATATAATAACTAGCTTTTCTAACCGAACACTCCTCGGTTAAGAAAGCAACAAGACAACATAACCCAAGCAACTAGCCACGCTGCTGGCGGAGGCTCCTCAACTCCTGCCTCAAGCCATCAAGATCTCTCCATAACGATCCTAGCTCCACGCTATGGGTGTCTCGGTCTCTCTTGAGGTCAGCCACCTCCTTCTCTAGCTCGGCATTCCTTTGCCAAAGCTTGCGGTCGGCCTCTCGAGCAGTAACAAAACCTCGCTGCAAACTATCGATATGCTCGTGAACCTCCATCAAAACTCTCCGCATCTCAGTGGTCCTGCCCACAACCACAGTCATATCAACTCTCAGATCCGCTATGAACTCTCCAATAACCCTCTCAAGTCGATCAGATACACGTGCAACTCTCTCACCAAGATCAGTAATCTGAGCCCATAACCTGCCAATCTCACCTAACTCTGCATGCTTAGCAGAAACCTCAGAAGATGCATCCGACCCATCGGGACTACCAGGTGGCAACTCAACCAAAAATGGATGATCAGGTGAATCAGGCTCAATCGGATGTACAGGTGAATCAGGCTCCTCAGCCTGAGCTGGTGGTACTAACATATCATCATCATCAGGCATTTCATCCTTCTGAGGGTCATCCTCCTCCTCTGGGTCATCATCATCACCCTGCTCAGCCTCCTGAGGGTCATCCTCCTGCTCAGGGTCATCAGCCTCATCCTCACCCTCGTACTCCTCCTCATCCTCATCGGAAGAGTACCTCATCAATCGTCGTCTCCTAACAGGTGAACCATGTGGAGATGTGGTAGGTGATCTAGGACGACGACGCAATGATGTGGGTGGCACCTCAGACAGAAGAGAGTGAGCATCAATCTGTAAAGGTGATGGAGTGGGGCGTACCGACATGCGTGTCGTAGCTCGGTGGGCAAAGCGTGGGGCCGCACGAGCCAAAGCCTGATGAAGAGTAAGCTGCCTCGATGTACCAGGGAGCCCTAAAGAAAATGAGGGTCCCTGCGTAGATGCAGCAGGTAGTGCTGAAGTAGAAGCTGTCTGCGGCACAGTAGCTGAAAGCGTGGCCATCTGGTAAGGATCATCAGATGCCATAGTGAACTGTGCAGGTAAAACCGGTGCAGTAAGAATATCCTCGACAACATCGGGCATATGGGAGGCCATGGTCTGTGACAACGGCGTAGGGTAGGTGCAAGTGTTTCAAAACAACTAAATCACAACTCAAAATACCATACCAAAAATCCTCATCAAATAATTCAAACATATAATCTCAATAAAAAGAGTTTCAAACACCACATTACTAAAATGTTTATAAAACATTTAGACCATATAATTCCTCGAAACGCCATCTTATTACTAAATCCATAAACCTCAAATCATCTCAAGAAATCCCAAATCTAACAATCATCTCAAATATCTCATAATACCTCAAATAATAGAAGATGCTTCGGCTTGGCGGGCTGGCGGGCAGTGGTCAAGGATCATTTTCTATAAAAATTCGGTTATAGTTTAGGCGTTTATTTACCTAGTTCTCTATAACCTTGGCTCTGATACCAATCTGTAACACCCCCAAAATTTGATACAGCGGAAGACTCAACAAGCTTTCGGGGTGCTACGGGGATTGGTATCCAACACAGGACATAATAGAACGAGATAAAGTAAACATAATAAAAACGCAACCAAAACGGGGTTTTAAAGTTTACATTTATCCCAACATCATTCAGAGTCAGGCCCAAAATAAAATAACAGTAGGTCCAAAATTAATTATCAGAGTTTAGAAAGATAGATCCATAAACCATGAGCCTTGGCCGAGCCTTCCATTCCAAGCATCCATATCGTCACTTAATTACCTGAGAAAACGTGGTAAAAGTCAGCTTTCGCTGGTGAGATCATAGGTTTAAATTCATCTAACAATATAGTGGACATATACGCAAAACGCTTGCTAGCTAGACTAAGGATTCGCTAAAAGCCTGCGGATACCCTCCGCTCCAACATAACACACGGATACCCTCCGTTCTAACATAGATATCCGGGTAACCCCCGCGATACCATAAATACTCGGATAACCTCCGAAGTATCAATAACCTATAGGTGCACACTATAGTATCTAAATAAGTCAACCTTGAATAGTACACACGAAACTATGTGACTAAAGCTGACAGTCCAAATAAGCCAACCTTGAATAGTACACACAATAAATATGTGACTAAAGCTGACAATCCACCAATAACCAAATAAGCCAACCTTGAATAGTACACACAACATATATGTGACTAAAGCTGACAATCCATCAATAACCAAATAAGCCAACCTTGAATAGTACACACAACATATATGTGACTAAAGCTGACAATCCATCAATAACCAAATAAGCCAACCTTGAATAGTACACACAAAATGTGTGACTAAAGCTAACAATATATCCTAGTCCATACGCATAGCAAGTTTTAGAAAGAATATAGAAGCGATAAAAGTCCACATAAAATAATTTGCACGTTTCTCACCCCAAGTATTGAAAACATAGTTCAAGAGTAAAAAGTGGGGCTATGACTCACCTCAAGTCCAGAAAATAGCAAGAAGAAGTCGGTAGAAATAAGATGTATAGTAACTCACGAAACAGCAACTACGGACTCGGCACGACCTAACAATATCAACTCGTTCAGAAGTCATTTCCTGAAATTCAAAATATTCCCAAACCCGGACGAGAATCCATTTTATTTCCGAAAATCCATTTCGTATTAGTTTGGTGTATTTACGTTTGGTATCCATACGGGTGGTGGGTCGACACAAAACAAACCAAAAAGGTCACACAAAGAATAATAAAATAAACTATGGATCTAATATTAGCCCAATATATCATTTAAATAAATCGCCGAAGTTTATCAAATCCGTTGATTTGATAATCCTCATATTTATTTACGTAACATACCGTTCCAAGATTACACCCAATCCTAAAGCACATAGCACATAAATATTATATGGTATATATCATAGTTTAATAAATTCCTCATATACATCGTCAAATTGGCCAGATTTCCCGATATATATATTCGCAATTTATTACACTTTACATATACCACAACCTATGGGCGTCGTAGGATACGATGCCCATTAATATATTCATTTCGTATAGCCAAATAACCCGGTTCAACCCTACGGTTAAGTGGTTATTTAGTTATAGAAAACGTTTATATTAATCGTCATATATCTGTGACAACACGAAAGTCACAAATAAAAACTTACCTGGACTCGAGTGACAACGACTCCGCATAACTCGATAAATTTACCCGTTATATATACATAAAATGACATTTTTATTAAATGTTTAATAATTGTCGAGAGTTCCCCGTTTTATAACACCTTTTTATAATAATAATACGTTCAATAATATTACGCCACTTTCGTAGCCTAATATATATCTAGTCGTATTATTTATAATATGACTCGTGATTATTATTATTATTAATATACGCGCCTATATAATTATATATCCGTTATTCACGTCTATATATTCATATAAACGTTTATATTATCAATAATTATTATTACGAGTTTTATTACCTATGTTTTATTTGTAAATAGTTATCGAGTCATACGAAATGGTCACATGTCCGAGTCATGACTCTCTGCTCATTGTCCAAGTCCAAAGTAATAAGCAAATGTCATAAATACAAAAGTATCTCCGTCCAACACAATCCCAATCCACGTGCTACAACAATAGGGTCCGACTACGGCACCCGACTAACCTATCTCCGTCAATCTAAGTGACCGTCTCACAATCGGTCCCCAATAACACATTTCGTCAACACTTCTCAATACCAAAATCCATTGTCGAGACCAAACATGGTCTCGACCCACAAGTATTCGGCCAACAAAATAAACAACCAAGCCAAATCCAAAACCAAGTCAACAATAAAAAAATCATAAGGAAATATATGTAACCAGGTCACATTCGGGATGGTTTACCAAGCCAAACCCGAGTCCACTCGACTCGATTGAGTCGCGGTACACACCACGAGCCAAAAGTGGCTCGAACCAAGCATCCAAGTTCACATATACGGCTCGAAGGAGCACTCCGAATGCCAAATCGACCCCGAGGGTCTCGGCAACAATAACCATTACACGGCATCATGCCGCGACTCCAATGAGTCGAACCAAGCAATCCAACTCGAGCAAGAATCATGAGCCACAATCGAGGCTCAAAAGAAAACAAATAATCGAGCACCATGGCTCGGATTTACACACGAGCCGTGAGTCTACGACTCATGGTTCGAACCAAAACCCACAAGAAACAACCCGGATACCAAACATTTCAAGAAAACGAGTTTCCATCATAAACCCATAAGAAATTCCCCGTTTTTAATATGAAACCCATTCGGATCTAAACATGTCGTGACCAAGGGTCACGTTTTTATCAAAAATACGAGTAAAACTCGTCTCACCTTCGAACTACAAACTCAAAACCGTGATAACCTTTCCAAAAACAACGAATGGTGGTGATTCGTGAGGTAAAATGGTGTTATAGGGCGCGTGGAGTAGTAGATCTAAGAGATTAGATGATGGGGAATTAGAAAATGGTGGTGGTGTTGAGTGGTGGCCGGCGGTGGCTGTGGTGGTGGCCGGTTTTTAGTTGGGCGGCTAGGGTTTCTTAAGAAGAGAAATGAGAGAGAGATGTGAGTGGGAGTGAGGGTGTTGGTGTTGCTTATGAACCGAACCAAACAAGACCCTTGTAATATACTCTTTTATATATTTATTTTTTTTTTATAAAAGTTTTAAGTAGTAATAATAATAGTAATAATAATATTACTAATAAGTATGAGTGGGTACAAATGGGTAAATGTAAAACATGCGGCCCGTAACCCGAACTCATTTCAAACTTTAGTATCTTCCGAAAAACATCTTGTAATTACTCAAATATCGTCGGACTCGTAAAACGAATCATAAAATTTTTCGTTAGGTAAACCTAGTGCCAGAGTCAACGTAGTACCAGTGAGAATTTAAGAATACATCACCGAGCATAAATATCAAAATGAATTATGAAAATAATTCACAAATTCCATAACATCATTAAATATAATTGTCCATAAAAATAGGTCTTACAAGTTCGTTGTGAAATAAAAATTTCAAATAAAAATTATAACGAACTTTAACGTAATGCGGGTTTTCAAAATAACTCCCTAAATTGCCGGTTGTCACATCCTCCCAGTCTCAGAAGAAACCCGTCCCGGGTTTCACTCGGAAAAATTCGTCTACAAAGTGAAAAGCTTCGGATATCTCTTCCGGAACTCGTCCTCACGTTCCCACGTAAATTCTGGTCCGTGTCGGGAATTCCAACAAACCTTGACGAGCGGAATGCGACTTCGCTTGAGTCGTTTAACTTCACGATCTAATATCTCAATTGGCTCTTCCACAAAATTCAATTTCTCATCAACACGAATATCCTTCATTGGAATAATAGGCATCTCATCAGAAAGACATTTCTTCAAATTACTAACGTGGAACACGTCGTGAACTTTACTCAGTTCATGTGGCAATTCCAACCTATAAGCCACAGGCCCAATCCTTTCTAAGATAAGAAATGGTCCAATGTAGCGTGGGTTGAGTTTACCACGTTTCCCGAAACGTATCACACCCTTCCAAGGCGAGACTTTTAGCATCACTTTGTCTCCAACCTGGAACTCTAAGGGTTTACGTCTCTGATCGGCGTAACTTTTCTGCCTATCTCTGGCTGCTTGCAACCGATCACGAATCCGAGCTACTTTCTCAATAGTTTCCAAAATCAGCTCAGGGCCTGTGAGTTGGTTATCTCCAACTTCTGCCCAACCAATAGGCGAACGACACTTTCTGCCATACAAAGCTTCAAATGGTGCAGCTTTAAGACTTGTGTGGTAGCTATTATTATAAGAGAATTCCGCAAGGGGCAAGTACTTCTCCCAGCCTTTACCAAAGTCTATGATGCATGCACGAAGCATATCCTCTAACATCTGAATGGTCCTCTCACTTTGACCATCGGTTTGGGGATGATACGCAGTACTCATATCAAGTCTCGTCCCCAAAGCCGTTTGAAGTGATCGCCATAAAGCTGACGTAAAGCGGCTATCGCGATCAGAAATAATCGATATCGGGACTCCATGACGAGAAATAATTTCCTTCACATACAACCTCGCAAGTTTATCCACACTATCATCTTCACTAATTGCTAGGAAATGAGCAGACTTTGTCAGACGATCCAAAATTACCCAGATAGCGTCACAACCGCTAGCTGTCCTCGGTAATTTGGTAATGAAGTACATAGTAATCCGCTCCCATTTCCAGACTGGAAGTTCTGGTTGCGTTAGTAATCCTGACGGTCTCTGATGTTCGGCTTTAACCTTAGAACATGTCAAGCACTTACTAACATACGATGCTATATCTGCCTTCATGTTCGGCCACCAATATAACTTCTTAAGATCTTGATACATTTTGTCAGATCCTGGATGAATAGAGTACCTCGACTTATGCGACTCGTGCATAATTAACTCCCGAATTCCTCCATATAAAGGTACCCAAATCCGATCTCCAAAACATAGCAATCCATCAGAACGCTTAACAAATCCTTTCTTATTCTCAGCCATCCCAAATATATTCTCAGCAGATCTGTTTTCTGCTTTCAACGCTTCCGTTTGAGCTTCAAGTATTTGAGACGGTAATGGCGATACGATAGTCATTCCCAATGACCTAACTCGTAATGGTGGTATTCTTTCCTTTCGACTAAGAGCATCAGCAAAAACGTTTGCTTTACCAGGATGGTAGCGAATTTCACAATCATAATCGCTTAGCAACTCAATCCAACGTCGCTGTCTCATGTTAAGCTCTTTTTGATTCAAAATGTGTTGCAGACTTTTATGGTCAGTGAACACAACACACTTTGTTCCATACAAGTAATGTCTCCATATTCTTAAGGCGAAAACCACAGCACCTAACTCCAAATCATGGGTGGTGTAGTTTTTCTCATGCTTTTTGAGCTGTCGTGAAGCATAAGCTATCACCTTTTCTCGTTGCATTAACACGGCTCCCAATCCCTTATGTGAGGCGTCACAATAGACGACGAAAACTAGGTTCTACTTTATAAAAACTAATTACGCTATTTAAAACTTAAATATTAATTAATAATTAAGAAAACTAATATTAAATCTAATTAATACTAAATGACAAAATAAAAATCTGAAAAATTTACTAAAATTACTTTACTATAAAAGGTAATTAATAAAAATATAAAAATGACAAGTGCTTAACAAAAATTTAAAAATGAAAATTAAAATTAAATTACATTAAATAGAAACTATCACTTAAAATTAATTTGACTTTTCTGGATTTTTCCTTTACAAAACTATTTTATAACTAAAAACAACTAACTTTTATGAAAACAAATTTTTTATAAGTTAAAAATAAGCACTATGGAGCTTAAAAGCTTTGATAGTTGACCACAGTTGACTTTTTAAGCAAATAAGCTTAAATGAGCTTGAGTGGGACCCACAAAGGTTAATTCAGGTCTAAATAAGTTGAGGGAACATGTTTGAACCAAAATAAGCAATAGGGGTCTACTGATTAAGCAAATAAGCCACAAATAAGCACTTTGATATCTAAACTTAACACAGAAATGGGACAGACTTTAAGTGATGATTCAAGTGGGGTCCACAAGTCCTAGGGTCAAACTAGTGGTCAATTCATGAAGCCTGGTAGGAGGGGGTTGGGAGAACCTAAAACCTAGGTGTGGGACCCAATGGGGTGGCCACAAAACACCACCAAAGGTGGTGGTGTGAATGGAGAACTGCTGATGCAGGGCAAACAGCAAGCCTGCAGCCCTCTTTGGAGGGTTGTGGGGCCCACTAGAAAATTGGAAAAAATAAAAGGACCAAGGAACTTCAAAGTTGAGGTGGGGGAGATTATCTAGTAACAAGTTTCAAGTCCTAGTATTGAGCACATAAATCAAAACAAATCATGCAAGTTTTGGAAAAATCTGAGAAAGGCACTTTTTGACTTTTGATAAAAACTTTGAACTTTGACTAAGATGGATTTCTGATGGATCCTATGAACTAATTATGATGTATTAAGATGAAATGGAACTGATTTAAGCAAAATTAACTATTAATGAACTGACATGATGATTAAGACTCCTTAATTCTTGACAGTTGACAGTTTATGAGCAATCAAACTAAGATTTGACTTTTTAATGGAAGACCAATGGAATTTAAGTTTTTACTGAGCTATACTAACATAAAGAAACATATGTAAACAACAAACCACAACAAGAGCATACTAGTACACCATGAAACAGCTATTACCAAACACTCCCTTATGCATTTGATTTTAAGATTTTCAATGCATATGGTGAATTCAAACCATGAAACTGATTTATGATCATCTGTGAGGGTAAAATTGACTTAAATGAACACTTAAACCTCAAAACTAACAACTCTAATATGAAAATTACTAAGATACTAATTAAGGCAGTGATCAAGAGATGTTGAGCAAACTTGAATCCTAATGAACAACTAAGCTAAATTAAGTGACTAATGGACTAGCATACACCAACTAAGCATATAAAATCAAATAAAAGCAGTAAATAAGCTTAGGAACAGTAGAATGCCAAAATGGAGATTTGCTTACAAACTTTTGCAATCAATTGAAGACTGTGAACCAGTGAACCAAATCACACCCTATTGACTTCCACAAGTCACTAATACCATGAAATTCATACAACTTTCCCTGCTCCACTGTTCATCCTTCATCTTCCTTGATTTTTTTTTTTGATTTTTACACTATTTATTTGTATTTTTTTTTATTTTTTTTATTAAACTTGAACTAAACTGACTTTTGAGGATTAATAAGCTTATAAAAGCCTATCAGAGACTGAAATGAAATGAGAAGATCATTAAACACTAGCTTGTAACAACTTTGAAAGTAAAATTGACTTTTCACTAAAAATAGCAAATACTGAATTTGTAAAGAAAACTTGAGATTAAGATTTAAATAAACTGAAATTGCATTAGAAAGACTGAGTTCAACAACTTTAAAGTTAAAATTACAATTTAAAGAAGAATTACACTACTACGATTACATTACACTATAACTACTACTAATACTACACTACTTCCTTCTTCCATGCTTTTTCTTGACTTATAAGGGTCAGTGTGGGTCCCACTCCTTTTCCCACTTCTAATTAGAGCTTTTGGATCATCTGACTTCAATCTTAGCCGTTGAGAGGATTTGGCGGGAAAATCATATTATGCCAATTGGGGTCTGATGGATTGCTTACTTGACACTAGGGGGTGGAGGTGATGGGTGAGCAGAGATGTATAGGGATGTGTAATGGCAAGTGGTGCAAGGGGGGGGGGGGGAATACCAGGTGGTATTCTGGTATTGGTGGAGTAGCAGGGGTGGTGATTTTTGGAGGTAAAGGGAGGGTCAAACCAGGGGTTGACCTGGTGGGTATAATAATAAAAACGGGGTGGGCTTTTGTTTTACTTTGGGCTTGGGAGTGGGCTGGACAAAAGGGTGGGTTTTAATTTTGGATTTGGCTTTGGTTTTGGGTTATAATTATAAAAAGGGTCCGTTTGTTTATTTAGCTAAGAAACCACAAGGACCAATTTTGCACAATTCTGAAAATTAAGGGCTGAAAATGTAAATATCCCAAAGTTATCAAAAAGGGCTGAATTTGTCAAGGATGAATAGTACACGGGTTAAATGTGATTAATTCCAATTTTAAAACCCCGAGGACTAAAATTGCCAAACTTGAAACTTCAGGGACCAAATGTGAAAATTCACCAAATTTTCTAACCAAGGACCAAACCTGCCATAAAAGATTAGTATAAGGACAAAATTTGTTTTTCTCAAAGTTTTAATATCCCAGGGACCATTTTTGACAATTTTCCAAACTTCAGGGACAAAACTTGACATTTTGTGAAACTTTGCACCAAAGGACTAATTATGTAACTTTTTGATTTAAAAGGACCTTTGGTGACTTTTCAAGTTTTTAGAACAACTAGGGACTAGATTTGACAACTTTTGAAAGTTGAGGGACTGAAACTGCCAATTTTGTAAACTTTGTGCATTTTTCATCTGTTTTTGATTATTTTGCATTTAAAACATGTAAAACACTTTCCTGGGATATTTTCATTATTTTGATACAATATTGAGTGTTTTTAGATGTTTTGGCAGCTCAGAAAAGGAAAAAATGATGAGTATTTACTCACTCATCAAATTCTCATCTCATGATTTATTACGGTTGCATTTGGATATGTAGAATAACAAAATAGAGATTTAGAACGTCTGGACATTTAGAATAAGTGTGTCATATGGTATTGAGGTTCTAGCATTTAACGATTCACATTCGATGACTATTTATACATTTCTCTTAAATCTTGCAGAAACTACTATACTCTCCATGTGGCTCTGTGGGGAAGGCATTGTTGTCCCACAGTTCTATTTTCTGTGAGGATGTAACTAAATTCGGTGAAGAAGAATACCCTTTAGGTTCTTATGCACAACTGAGTGGATTGACAAGCTGCTTTGTGATTTTCTTGCATAGTGTTGAAAGTAATGATGGCTATGTCCTAGAGTTTTTTCTATCATTGAACATAGAAGATGGTAAATATGTACAAAACATAGTGCAGACATTGAAGGAAAACACAGGAATGGCTTCTGGAATTGTACATTGGGTGATAAATCACTAACACAAGTTGCTGGACCTCCTACTGAAGCCACTAGTCTATATTTAGATACAGACCCTCAAAGTACCATCATAAAGTCAACCACAACAACAAAGAACAAGACATTAGAGATTGTTTCATCTGATTCAGAGTCTTTTGTAGAAGATGAAGCTAAAACTAACTTAACACATTCCCCGAAACAATTGTCACCGAAACAGAAATGTTTGCAGTTAATGGTGGTGCCGTGGTGGTGCCATCAAGAGCTCATAAATTGTGGTTCATGATGATGTTAAAAGAGACAACATAAATGCAGTTGGTGCAAGAAATAACGACGATGCTACTGATCACCATATTGAACACGGCTTTTGCTTACAACGTTTTTGCTCTGTTTTTCTGTGATTTACATATACGACGTATGTTCGACAATTGAATTCACATAGGCTGGTTTAAATAAAATGAAACAGGACATCTTTTATTTATATTTGACATGGTGTATATGATGAACTCTTCGTATAGCTATCAAATAAAACCTAAATCACAACATGATGTTTTTGCTAAAGTCAACGAGGTTCACTGGCATTACACCTGTAAAAGATGGTAGAGGGTGGTGGTGGTGGTAGAGGGTGGTGATGTTCTTGATAATTGTTTAAAATGAAATAGAAAATTCAATAGAGAAGATGATGATAGTGTTTAGGAAGTTAATTTTTCATTTGCAAATTTAGCAATTGAAATAAAGTCGTGTATTGGAACAGTGAAATGACAATAATACCCTCAGTGACGTGGCACTTAACGAGGAACACAACGAGAGTTAGGTCTCGGTGGCTTTTTTGCATTTATATGGAACGTGAGTGACGTTTTTGCATGCCTTTATGCCTCGGTGTATTTTTTGCACTTTCGCAGAACCTCAGTGACTAAATTTTGCAATTTACCCTTTACAAAATTTTGTAATTTTAATAAATAAAAGTCTGAAAATAATACTGAAACTTGTACTAAATTACTAATACTTATGTAATTTCAAACAAAGTTCATCTTATAAAGTATATAGGTATAAACTGTAAGGGGTTATTTGTTATTTTACTAAAGTTATTAAAAAATATAGAAACTTGTAATTTTACATTTAGCTCTATATAATTTTTGTAAAATTCAACTACTAAAGTTTTATTAATTGCTTCATCTTTTTTTAAGTTTTTGTTTTCACAAATATGACACAAATATTTTTATTTGTTTTTTTTTCTTAACCTAATTTATCCACAAAATTTATTAAAATTTGACCAAAATCAATTCAATTTTGACTTTTTATTCACCAATCATGTTGCTTGATTTTGCCTACGTGGCAAAATCGAGCTCTCTTATTGGTCTAATTTTTTTTCGATGAGAAGGATTTTGCAAAAACACTCTGAAATGATGTAATTCTTTTATTATATAAAAGATTACAAATTATATTGGTTACTACTTTTGTTAATCTTGGCTCTTTTTTTAATTTTCGTATTTATGGTTTAAGATTCCTTTATGTTTTTCTTTACAAAGTTTTATTCTTGGTGATGGTGTTTATTAATTTACTATTTTAATAGGGACCTTAAACAAATAATTTTTTTCTGTGTTAATTTTTTTTAATATAAATATATAATTTTAAACCTGTTTATTATTATTATTATTATTATTATTATTATTATTATTATTATTATTATTATTATGCTAAAAATCTATATAAATAAATGAAAACAAAATATAAATTGTGTGATTCGGGTTATTCATGTCAACCCGAAAATCGAACCGAATTTAAATTCGGTTTTCAGTTCGGTTGAATCCAATTTGAATTCGTTTCGGTTTGATTTTTTCCAACAAAAAAATATAACCGAATTAGCTTAACCGAATAATCCAATAACCAAACCAATAACCACCCTGCTTGAATTTAACAATTTATTAAACATAAGTTGATCCAAACATTCACCATAGGCTTAGGGTGTTATTCGGGTTGACTTGGTCGAGTTCGGGTCAATCGGGTCGGGTCAATTCGGGTCAAGGCTAAGAAAAATATACCCGAACTTGACCTTGTTTAGAACTCGGGTCGAGTCAATTGGAGTTCAGGTCAATTCGGGTCGGGTCAACTTGGGTTCGGGTCTATGCCATTTAAAAATGATACAATTTTTGTTCAAATTTGAAATACATAAAAATTAGAAAGAAAAAAACAAACTCGGATCATTCGGGTTGACCCGAACCCGAGTAAAATACATATATTAAACCCGAACCCGACATTGTTTAGAAATCAGGTCAATTTGGGTTGACCCGATTGACCAAAATATAAATTTGAACCCTATTAACCCGACCCGAATAATCATGTTCGAGGTCGGGTTCGAGTCAGATCAGCTTTTATGAAACCCCTACTTAGGCTTATAACTGTTATAAGCTTATTTTATATAAATAATAATAAGCCGCTAGATAAGCATAACCCACTTCATAAGCTTGGGCAAACAAACCATAAGCTTAAATAAACACCTCCAAAAATGTCTATTTTAAAAGTGGATGCATTGTAATTGAAGCCAAAGATTATTTCTTACATGACAATTAGACACCAAATATACGATCATTATGCTTTCTTAATTCAAAAAACCTTAACTAACAAAAACTCATGTCTAGGCAAACCTATTCATGCTCAAATAATCAAGTCTGGTGTTCATGCTGGTGTGTTCTTAATGAACAATCTCATGAACTTATACGCCAAAACAGGCTTTCTCGTAAATGCACGTCAAGTGTTCGATGAAATGCCTGTCAAAAACCCGTCTTCCTGGAACACGATTATTTCAGCGTACGCGAAACAGGGACAGATTGGCAATGCACAACGTGTGTTTAAACAAATGCCGAAACCTGATTCTGTTTCATGGACTGCGATTATGGTGGGGTATAATCAAATGGGTCGGTTTGAAAATGCGGTAAAGTTGTTTGTTGATATGATATGTTCTAAAGTGATGCCGACTCAGTACACGTTTACTATCGTTTTGGCGTCATGTGCTGCGATGAAGTCATTGGAGATTGGTAGGAAAGTTCACTCGTTTATTGTGAAAGTTGGCGTTAGTAGTTACACTAGTGTTGCGAATTCTTTACTAAATATGTATGCAAAGTCAGGTGATTTAGTGATGGCGGGATATGTGTTTGGTCGGATGACAGTGAAGAGTACGTCAAGTTGGAATACTATGATATCAATGCATATGCAATGTAAACGGTTTGATCTTGCATTAGCTCAATTTGAGAAAATGACGGATAGAGATATAGTTACATGGAATTCAATGATTTCGGGTTACAATCAGCATGGTTTTGATGTTGAAGCTCTTGATATGTTCTCAAATATGCTAAAGGATCCAATACTAAAGCCGGATAAATATACTTTAGCAAGTGTATTATCAGCGTGTGCAAATCTTAACGAGGTAAACTCCGGGAATCAGATACATTGTCATCTTATCAGAACCGAATTTGATTTATGTGGGGCTGTTGGAAATGCTTTGATTTCCATGTATTCCAAGTTTGGTGATGTCAAGATAGCTCAAAAGATAGTAGAACAAAATCGGATTTCTAATATAAACGTAATAGCATTTACAGCCTTATTAGATGGATACATTAAGCAAGGGGACATGAATCCCGCTAGAAAAATATTTGATTCGTTAAAAGATCGTGATGTCGTAGCATGGACCGCCATGATTGTTGGCTATATGCAGAACGGATTCAACAATGAAGCAATGGATCTTTTTAGATCAATGATTAAAGAAGGTCCACAACCCAACAGTTACACTTTAGCAGCCATTTTAAGCGTAAGTTCCAGTTTAGCTTCGCTTGACCATGGCAAACAAATCCATGCAAGAGCCATAAAATCTGAATCTGCACCTTCTGTTTCTGTAAGTAACGCTTTGATTAACATGTACTCGAAATCTGGGAATATTAGTAATGCAAAACGTGTGTTTGATATGATAAGTTGTTTAAAAGATACTGTCTCGTGGACTTCTATGGTCATTTCTTTAGCTCAACATGGGTTTGGAGCAGAATCATTGGAATTATTTGAAAGAATGTTGAGTTTTGATATAAAGCCGGATCATATAACTTATGTTGGAGTAATTTCGGCTTGCACCCATATGGGTTTAGTTAAAGAAGGCCGTGAATACTTCAAATTGATGCAAGAAAAACACAGGATTGAACCAACACCAAGTCACTATGCTTGCATGATTGACTTGTTAGGACGTGCAGGAAAACTTGAAGAAGCATGGAATTTTATCAAAAATATGCCAATTGAACCAGATGTTATAGGTTGGGGTTCTCTTTTAGCTTCTAGTTTTGTTCATAAAAACATGGATCTTGCAAAAGTCGCGGTTGAGAAACTGCTGTTAATCGACCCTGATAACAGTGGAGCCTACTCGGCTTTAGCCAATGTGTACTCTGCTTGTGGGAAATGGGACAATGCTGCTATGATTAGAAAGTCAATGAAGTCTAAACAAGTGAAGAAAGAACAAGGGTTTAGTTGGGTTCAAATACGGAACCAAGTTCATGTGTTTGGAGCTGATGACAATGTTCATCCAGAAAGAGATGAAATTTATCAAAATATGGCGGAAATTTGGAAGGGAATCAAAAAGTTAGGATTTATACCCAAAACTGAAGCGGTTTTGCATGATCTTGATGAAGAGGTTAAAGAGGAGATTCTTATGCATCATAGTGAAAAGCTTGCAATTGCGTATGCGTTAATGAAGACTCCAAAGAATAGTACTTTGAGGATCATGAAGAACCTGAGGGTTTGTAAAGATTGTCACTTGGCTATAAAATTCATTTCAAAACTCGTTGGTAGGGAAATTATTGTTAGAGATGCAACTCGATTTCATCATTTTAAAGATGGGGCATGCTCATGTCGAGATTACTGGTAGCAAAGTTTTGTAAAACTTATTAAAAAAAAAAATGTTTGGTGCTACTGGGTACTAAAACTGATTAAAAAAAAATTTGTTCAAGGTCTCTTTAGTATTTGACATTGTAGATTTGTAGGGTAGAAATTCAAATTACTTCAGTCTCTTGTTTGTTGAATTTATATGTACACAAAAGTTCCTATAAAACAGTGCTGCTTCTGCATACTCAATTTGACCAAGGAAAAATTTGTCATGTGAGAAACTATCACTCTGCTCGAAGCCCAATTTTTCCTTATTGCGCTGCAATTGTAAATGTATCCGTCTATCCATCGACTGCAACACAAGGGTTATCCATGATATCTTGACTTCATGAAACAGAATGATCATACTGTACTTGTTCTTTCTAAGGATTTTTAGATCCTGTCTCTTTTTGACATAAGACTTCAGTCATGGTAAATGAGCAGCATATATGTAGTGGTAATTTTCCTAACACTGTGAAAGAACAAGGGCCATTAAAGTAAAAACTGTAAATAGTAAGGACCAAATTTACATATAAACACAAACACGTGTCTGATAACTGATGTTGTAATGTACTAATGTATCCAAGAGGAAAAGGTCAACTGGAGAGCATCAAATATTCCGTCAAAAATTCAAAATCAACCTTATAACTTTTGTTCTTCCATTCACAGTGTCCAGTTAACAACTGAAGAATGGTTAAAGCAATCAGGGTTTATGAGCTTGGTGGTCCTGAGGTCTGATTATTTTATACTAGTAACATGTGTTTTCATGTTAGAACTAGAACATGTGGAATTATATTTTTATGTTAATTTTTCTACACATATAAAGGGTACTAGCAAATTGTAATATGTTGGATATGTCATATGTGAATTACTATGTTAATCATTTTTATGGAACAAGGCTATATTTATTCACTTTACTCTCCTAGGTGGTATATTATTGCTTGATATGGTCAGTTGATAAGTCATTTTGGACATGATATGTGTGTTTGTTGTGATTGTTAGGTGAAAGAATCATATTAAATATGCTCTAGCAAACAAAAGATAATTTTTTTAAAAGTAGAAATATGACATTTCTGAATAAGCTTTTGGACATACAAAGACTGAAAAAGTCCTTTTTCTATGCTGCTTATTTTTAACTTTTTATTGTGTTTGTAAATGCTTATGAAGAAAATGTTTTAATAGGTACTGAAATGGGAGGATATTGAGATTGGGGATCCTAAAGAAGGCGAGATAAGAGTGAAGAACAAGGCCATTGGTGTTAATTTTATTGATATCTATTACCGTACCGGTGTTTATAAGGTCCCAGAAATTCCTTATACACCAGGTTTGCTCTTAAGCTCCATTTTAGACATTAGTACAAATATCACGTACTCTTTGAATGTGGCATATATGAACTCAAATTCTTTCAAAATAACGTATGAATGAGTGTCAAATCAATACAAGGATAAGTTTGATTTGCAGGGGTAGAGGCAGTAGGTGTGGTGACAGCCATCGGACCAGGAGTGAATGATTTGAAAGTTGGAGATATGGTTTATCATTCAGGTAGTGTGATGGGAACATATACAGAAGAGCAAATTGTTTTGGCGGACAAAGCAACGCCTCTTCCACCCATTGATCCTTTAGTAGTTGCCTCTGTCATGGTTAAAGGATTAACCGCTCATTTCCTTGTCAAAAGTTGGTTCAAGGTAAGATACACTATGCTTAATCCATTATATTAAATGATAGATAAACATACATATTTTTTTTAGAGGACTAATATATGTCTATGTGGTGTATTTGGGATTACTTATGAGCACATTTAAAAAGCAATTAGACCCGGAAAAATACCAATTTGTTAAAAAGTGTCGATCAAATACTAATCAAGGGAGGGTTTTAGGTTAGATATGAGTAGAAAAGTCATTTGTTTTATTCTAACAAAGCAGATAAGCAGGAAAAAATAAGCAATCCCAAACACCCTCTTATCTTCTATCATGATATTTTTTACTGTATAATACGTGTCATTTATATATACAGGTAGAAGAAGGACACACAGTGCTGATCCATGCAGCAGCAGGTGGGGTTGGATCTTTGCTATGCCAATGGGCAAATAAGCTCGGAGCGAGTGTCATTGGAACTGTCTCTACTAAAGAGAAAGCTTTGCAAGCCAAAGAAGATGGATGCCATCATGTTATTATGTATAAAGAAGAGGATTTTGTTACACGTGTTAATGAGATAACATCAGGACAAGGAGTTGAAGTTGTCTTTGACTCTGTAGGAAAAGATACCTTTGAGGTAACTGTGGTACTTTCATCCTTCATTAATCACATTCGTAATATAATTGTAACGTACTCTATAATATGTTCAGGGTTCTTTGGCATGCTTGAAACATCGTGGATATATGATAAGTTATGGTCAATCTTCTGGCACACCTAACCCGGTACCTTTATCTGCACTCGCTGCCAAATCACTGTTCTTGACAAGGCCTTCATTGAGGACATCTGGTTTTTCAAGGGACGAAATGCGTGAAGCCACCAAAGAGGTGCTTACTAATGTGGCGTCGGGGGCTTTCAGGGTCCGTGTAAATCATACTTATCCGTTATCCCAAGCTGCTCAAGCCCATGCTGACATGGCTGGTCGAAAAACTTCAGGTTCTATTGTGCTGATACCAGATGGAGTGTAACAGTGAAGTTGATGTCGTTTGTATGAGATAGTTGCAAGTTTGTGCAATATATGAAAGATCTTAGGTTCTTAGTATTTGCTCATCTGAGTTTTTAGTCTTTAAATAATGTGTTACTGTATCACAGTAATAAAAGGGAATCAGTATCCCGGGTTACTACCCAAATGTTGTATAAAGTAACTGTATTATTATCAATTCTGGCAATCTTGTCCTGAATTTGAGGTTGTGTTCTCGCGTATTGTTCTTATATTGGTTATCTTGCCCCAAATATTCACTCACAAGGAAGTAGTATTGTTCAATCCATGATGCGGGAAGCGGGAACGCTTACATTACCAAAATCGAAAGGTCAAAATGTATCTTCAACTAAGCGCCGTGAAAAGTAGAGCATATGCATAGTACTCTAAACTTGGTATACGCTATTGAACACCATCTCACTGATTAATCATTTGTGATAGACAAAGAGATAACTTTAGTCAAGTCTGGTTGTTAGTTATATATCTACCTATTATATAAAAAGGGTCATTTGATTACTGTAGCACCCTTAATAGATGACACGTCAGCGGCTGTGGCACCTCCAACAGATGACACGTCATCCTTGTTGAGCACTAAAATAAAGCCATGTAGGCCTAAGTAGTTTGACACTGTTGTCCCGTTTTCAAAGTTATCTTCTCTCTTCTATATCATACTCAATCACACACACCAAACCAAATAATTACATCCTTCCACTTTTCTTACTTCTTCTCTCTACAAAGCTGGCGACCATGAATCTTTTTCCGGTGAATGGGTGACGCCCAAATGCACGCCTTCAATACCTTAACTTCTCCACCTAGCCCTTTTTGTCAGTGATTTCTGTTTTTATTCGATGGTGTCTCAAAATTGTGTAAGTTACTCTTAGATCATTTTTTACTTTGAGATTTTATTGCGTTTATGGCTTTTTTTTTTTTTTTTTTTTTTTTTTTAAATATTATGATTTTGATTTGTGTGTGGTTTAGATCTGACCAGATGATGGGGCGATTATAAAACATAAATCAAGAAGAGGTAAAGTTTCTTCATTACAAATTTTCTTAATTGAGTTAAAAATACAACTTTTGAATTTTTATTTGTTGTTTGTTTTATTAGGTTGTCCAGTTTCATGCAGGTTTGTTCAACAAGATATAAGGTACGGAGTATATATATTTCAAATGGTGGGCAACACGATATAAAATGGTACGGAGTATATACACGGAGGGTTGAACTGTTCAAATGGTGGGCAACTAGGTAAAGACTAAACTAGCAAATGAAACGCTGGAGGAGCTCGACGCTTATCGTACTGTTTTCTGGAGCAAAAAGACAGAAGAGATGGTGCCGTGGTTGCATGACTTGCATCAAGGTTTCAAACGTTTATTTTCTTTTTTATTTTAGAGTAATATTTTTTATTGCTTTATAATGTTATGATGTCGTGGCTTAGGGATCTCAGTGGGTAGCTTTTGGTATTTTTTTATATGTGAACCAAATATACCAAGTACCAATTTTTTTTTTTTTAATTTGTTTGAATATTGTTTTGATCTTATTTTTCTGAATTTGGTAATGTTGTAGTTGCTTCTTGGTGCTTTTTTTTATGGTTATTTCATCATGTGACTCATTACTCTAGAAGCAACATGATTGTTCTATAAAGATAATGTAATATGGGAGATTGATAAATATCAAAATTTGAAGATCAAAGTAATAAACTGGGATCATATATTTTATGCAAGTGCATTTCGTAAATCGTTATATGATAGCAAGAAAATTCATCATAACTTGTGTTTATGAAAGGTTTAGAAATATCTAGATGTTGCATTGTTTAAAATCAAATCATTTTATGTATGTTTGGGACGATGTTAGCTCTAAGAAAGTGTCTTTATGAGTTTTGTTCATTCAATCATTTATAGTGACGTTAGTGATAACTATATTTTTAAGTTTAAAATTGGACGGTAATTATGATATTAGGAGTAATATATAAATGGACATCAAATAAACTAAAAACACAAGGTTATGTTTATTGTTGCTAATGCTGTTGTTGCTCTTCATGAAGTGACAAAAGATGGAATCAATGTATATGATGTTGGAGTATGGTAAAAGAATGGAGTGATGGCCATAAGTCACAACTGACAAATTGTTAGGTAATGGGTGGCAGGTGAAGGTATGGAGGGACCGAGTGGCAAGTAAAGGTCCAACTTGATCTACGAAGTGATAAAAAAATATTTTACTATTATTACCTAATACTATTGTTGTGAAGAACATATTAGTACATCTTCACAAGAAGTTGGGTTTGCTTGTGTATTGATGAAAAATGGGTTAAAAGAAGCACTAATAAATTAATTAGGCATGGAGCGCAGCCAGAGAGGTTGCTTGTGGGTTGTAACTTTTCGCAAAGAGTGGAGGTGTTGGGTATAGCGTCTTCCATGTATACGCACATGTGGGTTTCGATTCTTTACGTAGTATGATCAACATCAACAGTTGTAAACTATTTGCTTATTTATAGATGTACAACTTACATTAAGGGTTTTTACTAAATTAAATGGTTACATATAATTAGCCATTTATTGAGAAATGTGTAGTTTTAATGACCCTCCCAATTAGGAGATTATAAATTAAGAGATTATAAAGATTTTGGGTTTACATTTATCTTATTAAAAGAAAATAAGGGAAAAAGTAACACCAATCCGTTTGAAGCTTTTAACACTAAACGTGACTCCTTTTTACAATGTTCTTTAAAAGTAAATAAAATGAAATAAAGTTTTTCTTTGTATAAATTTGTTTAAACTGGGGATTGAATATTGATAAGCAGAAGGATGTGTTTATGAGATGAGTGGATTTGTCATATTATGGTATGACTGTGGTAAAGTTGGGATGAATGCATCAAATGCTAAATATATATATTTAACTAAAATTGTGATGATGAGTATGAACGGAACATTCTCAAAATATCCTATCATTTTTTTTTCTTAGAAACGACAATGATCTAAAAGATCAAATAAATTGAACTTACACGAGGCTTTAAAGACGAAAAGCGACCGCAACAAAATAATATAAATGCTCATACACATAGGTGATTAGGGTAAGTGTGTAACATAAAGATGAAATTTTTTCTAAACTATTTTACTCCGTATCTTTCTCCATTTTTGGATACGTTATAAAAAAACTTCATGTTTTCAAACATTCAAAATTCTGTGTCTTGTGTTTAACTACTTACTACACATCATGTCGATCTAACTCGTGAGCTACTCAATGTCGAACTGAAAACTAATAATTAACGGCTATATAGATGATCATTTAACAATAAATGTTGAGTTTCATGGGCCGTGCTTAGCACGGCGTAAAAACCTACCTAGTATATATATATAATAAGGTAAGATTGAGAGCAGGATACATATATTTTCAAACTCAGAAAAAAATACTCCTGCATTTTTTACCGAAAAATTATAGATTTTTTTATTAAACGCGATGTAGCAAATGTAGGCTTGAAAACAAGCTCGAGTCACCAGAAGTTCAAGCTCAACTTGTTTATATTATTAAAGCTCGAGCTCGGTTCATGAAATTTCACAAACCAATATCGACTCATTTTATGATGAGCTTGCATGAAATAAAGCTCATCTAAAAGCTTGTTAAGAACACTGGACTTGAGCTTATTTGGTTATTTACTTTGAGCTCGTTTATATATTATATGCTTAAGTACACATAATAATACTACCTTGTTCCCAATTGTATTTCATATTGCATGAGAAGCCCCAATCAAATAGTTGCAGGTTCAAGTTGATATCAACGTAATCGGTTATGTTTCCTCATAATCAAAAAAACTAAGTTCCTTAGTAGGCTCAAAAACATTACCGGTAAGTTCTTATCAATGAGGTTGAGTACGGTTCGAAAACTGGATCGGTCTGGATCGATAACCGATTTGACCCAAAACACCGGACCGAAATGCTTGGTCCAGGTTCGAGGAGTTGGTCCGATCTAACAAAGCATAATAACCGATTTTGCATAAGACCGAATCAAACTGGACTAAAGACGAAAAATGAGGAAAATAGTGGACCGAAGACGAGGCTGAAATATGTTCGGTCCGGTATCATCGATCTCCGCCCTCTAGTTTGTTATGATCAGCGTAGAGTATCCCAAATCTTTTATATAATAAAACAAAACCCTATTGGTAATTTTCCATTTCAAAAAAATGGATTCATATCTTATTTAGTAATAATTTTATTTAAGAAAAAAAATTATTTTCTTATTAGGTAACATTTTATATTTATCCATAACACAAGTAGAAGATAAATAAAAAAAAATACAATAATAGAATTAAAATTTTTAAATAATTATTTTTAATAATAACAAACTATAATTCAACATTATAAATCAAACAAAATAAATATTAAATTATTTATTTTTTAATAAATAAAAATATATGATTCAAAATTTTTTTTAAAACCCGCGAACTAGTTCTTAAATATAAAGGTTGCCCCTCAACAATTTCCACAAAATATATGTATTTTAGAAAGAAAAATAAATAAAAGGTAAAAAAACTAATAAAAAAAGAAATTGAAAGTCGGTTAAAAATTTATAAAAGGTACTATCCCCCAAAACAAAATCCCTAATTCATACTTGTTCTTTCTTCACACAGCCACCATGGAGACCACCGAACCCAACCACGATTCCAATACAAACAACACCAACAACAATCACCCTACCGAAACCCAATCCTCAAATCCAAACACCACCACCACAAACGGCACAACCACAACCAAACGCTCCCGTAAATCCCGGTGGGACCCACCCCCATCATCCGAAGAAACCGAAACCACCAAAAAACGCAAATCCAGATGGTCAGAAGACATACCAAACCCCAATCCAATCATCCAGTTACCGGATTTCATGAAGGATTTCACCTCAGGTATCGAACTCGACCCCGAGATACAGGTACTTAATAATAGGCTTATTGAAATCTCTAGAAGCTTCCAATCAGGTTTACCTTTAGATGACCGACCTGATGGTCAACGCTCCCCTTCCCCCGAGCCTGTTTATGATAATTTAGGTATTAGGATTAACACGCGCGAGTATCGCGCTAGGGAGAGGCTAAATAAAGAGCGCCAGGAGATTATTTCCCAGATTTTGAAAAAGAATCCCTCGTTTAAGCCTCCCGCGGACTATCGTCCTCCGAAACTGCATAAGAAGCTGTATATTCCTATGAAGGAGTATCCTGGTTATAATTTTATTGGGCTTATTATTGGGCCGAGGGGGAATACGCAGAAACGGATGGAGAGGGAGACTGGTGCGAAGATTGTGATCAGGGGCAAGGGGTCGGTGAAAGAGGGGCGGATGCAGCATAAGCGGGATTTGAAGCCGGATTTTAGTGAGAATGAGGATTTGCATGTTTTGGTTGAGGCGGATACGCAGGAAGCGGTGGATGCTGCTGCAGGGATGGTGGAGAAATTGTTGCAGCCGGTTGATGAGGTTTTGAATGAGCATAAGAGGCAGCAGCTTAGGGAGCTTGCGGCGATTAATGGGACGATTAGGGATGAGGAGTATTGTAGGCTGTGTGGTGAGCCTGGGCATAGGCAGTTTGCGTGTCCGACTCGTGGGTTGACTTTTAAGAGTGATGTTTTGTGTAAGATTTGTGGGGATGGGGGTCATCCGACTATTGATTGTCCGGTTAAAGGGACTACTGGGAAGAAAATGGATGACGAGTATCAGAATTTTTTGGCGGAGTTAGGTGGGACGGTTCCGGAAGGTTTGATTAAGTCGAGCTCTGCGACTCTGGCTCTTGGTCCGGGTAGTTCAGGAAACGGTGGTACTAGTACTGCTACTGGAGCGGTTGGAGGTACGACGGGGCATCCTGGATTAGGGGCAAGTGCGTTGAAACCGTTGAAGGATTATGATGAAACGAATTTGTATATTGGGTACTTGCCGCCTACTTTTGATGATGATACTTTGATTTCAATGTTTTCGCCTTTTGGTGAGATTGTGATGGCTAAGGTTATTAAGGATCGTGACACTGGGTTGAGTAAAGGTTATGGTTTTGTGAAGTATTCAGATGTTCAGCAAGCGAATAATGCTATTGCTGCTATGAATGGTCATCGCCTTGACGGTAGATCAATTGCTGTTAGAGTTGCGGGAAAACCGCCTCAACCAACTGTCCCACCGGGTCCTCCTGCACCACCAATGCCTTCGTATCCAGCAGCTAATCAAGTCCCTGGATCATATCCGTCTCAGCAGCCAGCTACGGGTTCTGCTCCATGGTATCCACCACCACCGCCACCTAGCTATGCATCTTACCCACCTCCCCCTCCAGGCTCCAACATGTACCCTCAGTTCATGAATCGACCAGCACCCCCTTATGGTGTGCAATATCCTCCACCACCCATGCCTGTAGTATCGTCATCCACGACTTCCTCAACTGATGGTACGTCTGCCGAGCCTAATGCATCTTATGGTTATGATAATTCGGTGGCTCCAGCTCCACCTAGTGTTCAACCTACATATCCACCACCTCCATATCCCTATGCATCGTATTATGGTGTACCCCCTCCTCCTGCCTACCCACCTCCTACAACCAGTATGGACCATTCACAAATCATTGGTAATGTTCCATGGGCGTCGAATCCAGCTCCTCCTCCTCCTCCTCCTCCGCCCACTGTACCAGCTGAGACAAATGCATCTGGCGCTGATGCAGAATTTGAGAAGTTCATGGCAGAGACAAAATGATAGTTCTCTTCCTGCATTCATGTTGAATGGTAAGTCGTGATACGTAGAGCATCTCCAGTGTATGCTCTAAAGTTGCACCTAATTTGGTTTTCACTCCAATTTAAACATTAAATATCTGCCCTAAACTTTTGATACCATCTTATTATATAGGGATGTTATAAAAGGTTTCAAATAAAGCGTTTTATAACAAAGCTAAATAGAGAGCTACATACAAAGCTGTAAAAAAGTAAGCAGGATTTTTGTCAAAAGAGTTTTGATTATTTGGTCAAGAGAGTTGAGTTGAAGTAAAAAAAATTTGGTGTAACGATAGTGTTACGCCAAATTTGCATTTTGGCATAAAATATCACTGGCACGTGTGTCATACCAAATCTGGTGTTTTGGTTGGAGATGAACTTTTACACCAAACACCAATTTTAGTGTTTTGATTCGTACCTTGTTGATGGTTTAATAGTTTTTGCTTTAGATGTGTCATGCAGTCTTCCCGACCTTTCTAACAAACTAAAATACTAAGTATATGACCAAAATATATTTTATGCATTCAGTATGTTACAAACTATTTAGTGTTTTTGATTCATGTCTTGGTGATGGTCTAATCGTTTTTGCTTTAGATGTGTAATGCAGTCTTCCCCGACCTTTCTAACAAACGACTAAAATACTAAGTATATGACAAAAAGATATTTTATGCATTCAGTATGTTACAAACTATGCCTGCACTGTGTCAAAGTTCTGTAGTGGTTATTGAACACCGAAATCATTCACACCTGCTCTGTTAAAGTGATCAACCTATTGACATGGTTAATCTCTGATTCGTCTTGAATTTAAATGCCTATATTACTATATACCTAGATGAAAATGGCTGATTTCCAATTTGCTACACCAAGCGTATGAGGTTCAAAATTGCCAAGTGAAAGGTGTTGTATGTTTTTTCTGTGTCGCTAGAAAGGATGCTTTATTTTAGAATTGAATATGCTGGCATTGCTAGATTAAGCGTACGAGGTTTTAAACTGATGTTAAAGTAGATGTGTATAGCTGATATGTAAGCAACTAAGTATTCTAGTTTTATACATAGGTTTAGGCTTCAGGATGTCTGCATGAATTAATTGCCAAGTGAAAGTTATTCTATGGTTTTTTCTGTGTCGCTAGAGGATTCTTTATTTTAGAATTGGATTTAACTCTCAAGTAGAATCATATATGCTAGCATTGGTTTGCAAAGTCTAGCATTTAATTAATTGATTGAAATCCAAAATTTGATGATGTTGATTCAATGACTGGCTTCTAAGTCTTTGTGCAGTGGAACCCCTGATGGGAAGTTAATATCTATGAATTGTATATTGCGATTGATTTTGAATTATTTTACTGCATTTTGCTATTATGGCATCTTATGATTCTTAACCCTTTCTTTTGTCATGGTATCTAACTGTTTGCAGGCATAATATCTTGGAGCGAATTGTTCATCTGATTTCTAATCTCTTGCAATGAGTTCTTGTTGGAAGTTTGGACTCACAACTCTAACTTGCTATGCTGTTGTGACATGTGCAGAGAGCTGGTGTCAAAATCGTTCAGTTTTATGCTGGTGTTGTGACACAATTTGATGTCTTTCTTGTTTTATTGGATTTATCGTTTGATTTCTGCTTTCTAGATTATTTACCTTTACAGGGTTGGGGTCTTTATTGTTGACCTCACAGTGGACTAATGGCTGACGTTTTGGTGTTTTTATTTTTATTAATATTGTCTGCGATTGTAATAATTTCAGTAACAGGGAGGAGTTCCATGTTCAAGGTGAAGTCATTAGGTCTTTCCAAGGTAAACGGGGAAGGGAGTTACTTTAGCAACCCCAATTAGGTTATTTATTGGTTTCATACCTACTTAATAGCTCCTACAAACCATTATATACTGGATAGAAACATGGCCCACGGGCATACTCTTTATAAGTTCAGAGTTATTTCCGGCTCATTATTTGCCGGATGCAACATATTAGAAATGGAATTAAGGGGGTATTAGTAGCTCATTCTAAGCTTACATGTGTATATTTTGAGGTTTAGTAACTTGCATACACTCTATAGGTGTAAACTTTAAGTCATTTGTATTCCGGTGGTTGGACAGTAGTGACAGTTTTGCATGCATAGTTGACCCATTGACATCTCTCAACCCATACAATATAATATGATTAGATTAGGTTGGTAGAAGGATATAGTTGAAGCTTTTTTCTTCTCTTTATGGATATATGCTTTTTTAAGACTATTAAGCATATAATGTCTGACGGTGGCTACATTATTGTGTTAAAACAATCGCCTAAAATCATTAATTAGTCTTTCAGTGTGCTAACGCTTTAACATTCTGAACTTGGCTGACATTCCTATTTAGAAATGTGTATGGCTCGCAACGGAAATGGCTTCTGGTTTCCCATCAAAGAGGACGTTAGGTGATCTCATATTGGTGTTTCCGATGCTGTATGGACTATCTGACACGATAAAGTGTCATATTTCCACTGTATTTATATCTTGTGTGACTTATGTTCAGGATGCTCTTTTCTCTCCTTTTGGGTATTGATTTTCTGGATTTGGGAGTCATAATTGGAAGCCTAACAGTAGTTAGTGATTTTGTACAAAGGAAGGTCTTGTGTGTGTATTTATCACTGCCTAATAGTTGTTTGATAAACAATTGATGATCTTATAGATTCTAAAACCAATACTCCTATAAGAAAAGAAGGCAAATAGGATATACGACTTGTGATGCTCTTTGTTGAGTGGAGGTCATGAGACGAAACTATATGCAATGGGTGTCGATAACGTATTTGAACCATGCGACATTTTTTCTTACTTTGCAATCTTGTACAATATCTCTTAGTTAAGTCAAGGTGTTTCATTGGGTAAACAATTGCACCAAACATGAGCTAAAGAAGTTACAAAAAAATAATAGAACTGGAGACTGGATCAACAGTAATTAAACTGAAAACCGGGATTGTAAAGTAAAACTTTTTAATACAGGAGTATCGTTTCAAGAATTACTAGTTTGGTTTAGAGCAAGTCAAGAATCTTGTATGGAATTTATTTGTATTCAACAGAAAAACAAATTTTATCTTTATTTATAGCATCGTTTTTTGGTGTTTTTTAATGGATTCTGTAAGGATGAACAAATCTTCTCGTTCTCATGAAAATTTGAGATACAGTATACACATGTTTGCAACTAAACACTCCATAATATGAGGTATTTTTAATTAAATAATAAAAAAGAAATAGCGACTTTTTAAAAATCATCTATATGGCATTAAGCCAAATCAAATACATAAATTCATCTGGACGTACTTTACTTTACCGTAATATGCACGAGTCGGAAGTTCGGAACGTATTACCTAGGCATGTCATGGGAGGAGAATAAGCAAAATCTATTTACATAATCTAAGTAAAAGTGAACATCTCGCTAATAAAAATCATTACGAGCAGTAGCTAGCTGAAACTACTAGTCGAACTATCGGATCAACTTCTGACCAAAAACTGGTTGTGAAGACGGTAATGAGAGTGAATCACATATTATCGGTACTCATAACACTAAATTAAATCGAACTCACTAAATCCAATTAATTGTATGTCTTTGTCTATAACTTGTAAAATTGGTATAAAGGGGTATGTAAGAGTCTCTTTATAAGCTCATTCTTTTAGTTTATATATTTATACAATTTGACTATCAAATACACACACTCCAAACAAACACTAGCGTCTTTCAAATAATGCTACCAGTAGTATTAACTATCACATTGAAAGATGTGTGAGATGACATTGAGTGTCATTCAATAACAATGAGTATGACACTGTAATACCATCTGCTCTAAAACAATTAATCTTTTGATGGAATAACTTTTTTTATACATTATTTGTGTTCATAGTTTTCTTTTAAAGAATACTTACAAGATTTAATAAACAATTAAGGAGGGGAACGTGGAAGAAATAGCGAAATTGTTTTATCAAATTATCAGAAGAAAAATCAGAGAGGAATTATTAGCAACACAATGGGGGGTACAATAATACTCATACGGCTTTGTGGTTAAGGCCAAACGCTCAACAAATAAAAATTAATTGTGACGCTGAGTGGCAAAAAGAGTTTGGAAAAGCGGGCTTGGGTTTTGTAGACTGTGACTACAATGGCGAGGTCTTATTTTCAGGTGCTCGATTAGAATGTTATCCGAGTTCTCCACTAGAAGCTGAACCAAAAGCCGTTTATTAAGCTATGAGTCATGCACTTGGTAGAGGGTACTCTAATGTTATATTCGAGACAAGCTTATTGTGTCTAGTTAAGGTGTTTCATAATAAAGTCAACTTGCTAGAAATTGCTAGTCTTTTTTCAGAGATATTATCCCATTCAATGGCTTTTAACGTTTGTAAGTTGTCTTTTGTTAAAAGAGAGGGTAACAGTGTGGCTCATAGCATAACTTCTTTTAACGGTAGTGTTTCAATGTGAGAATGTATGGGTGACTAAAGATGTAATCTTATCTAATATTGAATGATATTTCTACCCTTTTATCAAAAAAATAATAATAATAATAATTAAAAAAAAAATGATTAAATGACAACACATGAAAAGTCTAAGCCCCTGCTAGCTAATTAACAAACTCCCTATCATTTAAATAAAAGGTACTTCAAAATCCACTATAACCACTCGTCTAGCACAATGGTAACTACTCACCACATTTCCTCATCCTCCCTGGTTCGAGTCTCTCCCCCAACTTTTTTTTATTTTTTTTTAATTATTTTCAACCGAAACCCTAACCCTAGATCCACCGTCACCGTCCAGATCTCCGGCGAATCTCCGATCATCCACCACCAATGGACATCGATCCCCCACCACCACAACCGCCGTCGTCATCATCTGGTCGCACTCAAAAAAAGGCTTCAAAAGCCGTTAAAAAGGTCTTATAACTAACTTTATCATTTTCATATCAGATCTAAATCATTTTATATAGCAACTTATTGTAATTTTTTATTATTATTATTTTTTTTTTGTTGAATATACAGCCGAAGTTTACTCCGAAGCCACCGTCTCGTCGGAAATTAGTTTTGCCTAAAAGGTACGGTCATTTTTGGATTATTTTTATTGTTTTTATGTTTTTTATAAATTATAGTTGATGACTAATTTGATATGTTTAGTGATAGTGATGATGATAATGAGGAAGACGCTAAAGTCGCGCACGAATTACTCCGTAAAGCGAATGTAAATTACTATCTCTCTCTTTCTTTTTATTTTCAGCTGTGTTATAAATGTTTATCGGACGGGCCTTGAAGCTAGTTTTAGCGGTTATAGTTGGTTGCTAAACAAGTGTAAATATTATTTTTTACGCAAATGGATTCGTTGTGGACATTTTAAAATAGCGTTGGAGAGTATAATAATGTTTGTTTGACAATGAGCGTTTGGATAAAAGAAGTGTTTAGCTTTTACATCATTTTACACTTCATAATTACACCGTTTCACCAAACACTTTTATAGAGCGGCTGAGAGTTTGTTGAAATATTTTATGGAGTGAGGTACTTTTACAATGTTTCAATATATCTTTTATTATGTTTTGATTTACTAGTTCAAGCTTAAACACAGCTTCAGCTCCATCACAAAAGCGTCTATCTAGTTCGATATATGAGTTCTATGGGACATAATTCAAATACTTATGTGAACCGTTAAATTATTTAAGATTAAGTTGAATCAAGCTTCTTATATGTGACATAATTCTACTACTTATGTTTAAGTTCTACAATCAAGCCTGCTTTGCATATTGATATTTAAGGTTGTGTGTACATGGTTTAGATCTTTCTGGAAACTGCATCTCAATGAGATAATGAGGTCTATAGGTGTTCACATTATGTTACATTCCTTTGTGCACGAGTTTCCGCATTAATCTGTCTAATTTAACACGAATTATGGTTGGAGTTGTCACTGATGCTGCTACAGAACATGGGAATGACAAGATTCGATATGAACTCAAAACTAGTTTTTGGTTTAAATAGTCATTGGCTGTCTATCTGATTTTCATTAGTTCCTTCAGTCATTCATGCGTTATATTTTTCCTGTCTTGCAGGAACGCCAACACCCACGAGGTTCTAAATCCAAAACAAAATGTAATTCTTATGAAACCCTTTTTACACTGCAATCAAACATATGTCAGTACACACAAAGTTTCTTTTTTTCTTTCTGAACTTGCTAAGTTTGACGTGCAGCTGCAGAGGATGTTATAGCACAGCATGAAGCTGGATCATCTAGCACTAACAACGAGCTGAAAGATGAGAAAAACTGCTCAAAGTTGGGATACGCTTCTGAGAAAATGGTCACGCGTTCATCGTTAATTGCTGCAAAAGATGAGGTGACTGAAACCATGTTGGTAGATGATGAATCTGGATACTCGAGCAATTCTGACGAGGAGTATAAAGAACCATGGGTGAGATACCGTCCATTTATTAGTTTCTTTATTATATTATCAAGGTCGTGAATGTGTGTTAATGGAAAGTTCCATGTTTATTGCTGTAAATCACAGAATTACAATTCATACTATCCCATCACTCTTCCTTTGAGACGCCCTTGCTCTGTTAATCCAGGTACGGTTTTTAATAAAGTTCCTCCACTTAATTCCACATGATTAACTAGAATTATTTTCATATAATTGTTCCTTTTTTCGCGTTTTTATGCAGAGGTTCTTGATGTACAAGAGTTTGGGGAGGAAAAGGAGTACGATGAGACTAAAATTAAGACTGCTTCAGAAATTGGACTATCGGTGGGTCATCTTGTTTAACAATCTGCAAGACTTCTTTTATTTATTACGTTCTGCTTATGCTGTAAATTCCTTTGATCCAATAATCAGGAAAACAATGAGGAAAAACAGATGATCTTTTTCCAATTCCCTGAAATACTTCCCTTGGATAAGCAAGCAAATCGAGTCCCAATCAGCTCAAAGGGCAAAGAAAAAGTCGAGAGCTCGATTTCAGCGAGGGAAAAGGCTTCTAACAAATGCCCTTTTAAAGACTTGCCGAGTGGGCATATGGGCAAAATGTTGGTTTATAAAAGTGGAGCGGTCAAACTCAAGCTTGGAGACACCATCTTCAATGTAAATTTCTCAGATCAAACCTTAATTTGTTTTGGTATAACGCATTGATTAAAATTTAAATTTGCATTGTATGCTTCTGTGAATTTTCATAGGTTACACCTGGTATAATTGGTGAATGTAAACAAGATGCTGCAATGTTGAATACTAAAGCCAAACACTGCTGCGTACTTGGGTCAGTTGATAAGAAAGGCGTTGTAACTCCTGATGTGGATTCCCTCTTGGACAACATCAACCAACTTTAATGCTACAAGATCCGTTGGGCAGTAACAAGTATTTTTAGAAGTACAGCCAGATGACAGAAGAGTATTTTGGTAGATTTTGTGGGTACATCTATATCGCTAACAACTAGAAACTGTATGCAACTTAGGAAACTCATGCTTCATGCACAGTTATCCAGTAGAATTCAAAAGATTTGAGTTTTGCCAGTAATATTTGTAGTAAGATCACATCATTCGTAACTTGCTATAACGAAAAAACATATAAAAGAGAACCCTGTAATGGGATTTGACCTTTGTAATGTCTGAATATTTAGATTATTAAGACCTAGAGGCCCGGGTAACAACTACAATCAACATGACCAAAACAGACATCAAGAAAGAACTTCTTAGTTTCTTCCCAAAGGGTTCGATGGCTGCACCTTCCTGTCCTTCTCCCTTAGCATTCTTTTCATTTCTTGGAGACTGAAACAATTTGTTCACCATCTCTATAGTTTTCTCAAGTACTTCCATCATCTTTGCCTTCGTGTTGATAAAGATCCAATCTAAAATGTCTGAAAGTGGAATTGAGCCATCAGAAGGTTCAGCATCCTTCCCTGAAGTACTCTTGTTGCCTGCAAATAAACCCCAACAAAATAAATCATAATGACATCCCAAACTTCCGATTTCATTATTTATTTCATAAGTACCTTCATTAACCGAATCTCTGAGCTCACGAACTGCCTCATTGTTCATAACAGCCTCCCAGACTGATTTATCAGATGCTAACGAGACCACCATTCTCTGGACAGTAAAACCTTAATTACTTACATCATCTCCACTTATTTTAGAATTCATAAATGTCAAAAAGTTTTTATCGAGTACCTGAACAGAGGATTCAGTTTGCAGTAAACGAAAAGCATCATAAACATTTTGAGAACCACGAGGCTGCAACATACTAGTTGATGGCTCAATCCAATCAAGTTCCCATCCAGAATCTTGAGAATTAGTTGGAGTATCAACAACCCTATAGTTCACAAACACAAATAAAATAAATTTTGAACTACAGATATCCGAACACGTACACTTGTTTTTTACTTTAACGAGACTTGATCCCACAACCTCTTGATCAGTCACATATGTGTGTTAAATGATCAAAACATTGGAATATATAAATGGAAAAACTTACTGTTGGAGGGAAGAGAGTGCATGATTCACTTCATCCATGGATGGAACAGTAGCAAAAACATAATCATCATATTCATTATTAAGGTAGTTGACAGGATGATGGTTATGACTAGATGACAAAGATAGGATGTTGGGATGATTACTATTATTATTACTATCAGATGAAGAAGGTTTATATGTTGGTCTTGTTGTGTTTGAACTAGTGCTATTATTATGACTAGTGATGAACTGAGAAAAAGGATCTTGATGAGATGAACCACCATGGCCACCAGAGCTAGTCCTCACAGCTCTGTGAACTGTCCTCATCATGGCTCCTCCACCGCCACCACCGCCCATTGGTCCGAATGACCTCCTCATGTGGTGCTTATCTGTTTATAGTTTTTAAGGTGGTGCTACTTCTTTTTATCCTTAAGTGGGAGTTTTTTATAAAATAAGGATATTTTTCTTTTTTCCTGTGTTGCCGTGGAAGTTACAACGTGTGATGTTCCCTTTCATAAATATAAGAACTTTGTTTACTGACTCCTTGAAGTGTCTTGTATTATCTATACAACCCCTAGACTAGCATCGGGTAAGATAAGTAGACAGGAACGGACATGCTTGAGCCAGAAGACATGTACGTGCATACTCTTTTTAAGACCACCCGTTACGTAAAAAATAAAAAGTTACGATTATTACTTTCTTATGTAAACTAATATTAAATGCATAGTTTTGAATGTCTAAAAGAAAATGTAGATAATTATAAACCTTTGTAAAATTTTATAATAGTGGATACTCTAATACATATTTATGAAGATGTCGTTGTGGGCAGAATTTTTCCCAGCACTTACTTCAATCTATTAACCAATATAATTGATGAGTCGGCCCAAGCCTGATGTGTGGGCTTATGTTACATTAGGGTTCATTGTACTCTATAAATATTGGCTATTAATAAACTTAAAGCTAAGCAGTTGCAATGTAAACATACAATTCAACATGGTATCAAAGGGTTGACCGGTCCTCTAAACCTAACTAAAATACGATCCATGCTTCCCTCCTCCAATACCCTACTGTCGTGCCCTTCATCCTCCAAAAACCCTTAAAAAAATGCATTCGATCAATGAATCAACTCTAAACCGTTTTATGTTGTTCCGTTTGCTCATCTTATCCTTCTCATCAAAACCTTTGCACACCTGTTTGCTTCCTTCCTTCCATAACTCACGAAGTGAATAAATGAAAACAACAATCTGTGCTTCCTTCCTTCCATAACTCACGAATAGATTTAAAAAAAGAGGGTTTGGACCTTTTTTTTTTTTTTTTTTTTTTTTAATCACATGAAAATGTATTATACTTGTCAATTTTTGTTATTGTGTATACGGAACCTTTTTTTTTTTTTTTTTTTTTTTTTTTTCTTATTGTGTGTACTAAACTTTTAAATTTCGATTACTTGTATGTATTTTGTGACCATTCAACCATGTAAAATGACCATTTTATCATTCAAAATCTGAAAAAAGTAACGGTAAAATGGTCATAAAATACACACAATAATCGAAATTTGAAAGTTCAGTACACACAATAAGAAAAAAATAAGTTCAGTACACATAATAACAAAAAGTTGCAAGTATGATACTTTTCAAGCAATTAACCATTTTTTTCTATTCACTTAAAGTCGAATAAAGCTCGACCTGTCTCCACCTAAAGTCGACTAAAGTTTGATCAATGGTGTTACTTCATTCAATAAGCCGCATGAAGTTACTTCTTCAAGAATCAATGTGAAACCTTTTGATGTCCATTAGTGAATATACAAGTTTTTCGACAAGTACCGCTTTCTTTGTTTTCTCTTGTTGTGGATGTCTTCGTCAAGAAAACAAAAAATATAGTTATAGCTTTACTGTTTTAAGTATCTCCAGTCCGGGCTTTCGCGATTTCACCGCTCGCACTGCGAGGGAGTATTAACTGATATAATTGATGAGACGGCCCAAGCCTAATGTGTGAGCTTAGGGTACATTAGGGTTTATTGTACTCTATAAATATTGGTTATTAATAAAGTTAAAGCTACGCAATTTCAATATAAACACATGGTTCAACACAATCAAGGTTTGAGTATGCGATCTGTAAGAATGTGACATGTTATTATGTCTTATTATCATCTCATATTGAATTGTAGGTTACATATACTTAAATGTATACTTATTATGTAATCAAATAATTCAATATTATAATGATTGCTCTTAATGGTACTTTAAGTCTCGACCGTTTTATTTGTTAGTATTGATGGACATACAAACTCTTAAACCTATATATATGCCTAGTCCTCTCTCTACCCAAAATACACAACAAGTAGAATGACATAGTTATCCATCAAGCTCTCTACACTTAAGTGGGTCAAGGTAGAGATACTAGTCGTGTTCAAGTGTTTCTATATCATGTCGACATGCGCTTCCGCTTCGGGTATGTTTTACTCGTTTATGTAATTATGTGGTTATTATCGTATTCTCAGATCATTGTGGCATAATAGTTGAATGCGTTCATCATGAATATTTGATGTTAATGTCGACACATATGAATGCTTACATGTGGCATCAGAGCCAATGTTTTTGTTTCGATAATAATCCGTACATTATTAATTTGGAAGAAAATTGTTTATCTTGATTCATGATTTGGTATGTCTACAGAATAGATGTATGCAATGATTACGTATTTTCATTAATGGTTACATGTATAAAAAGATAATATCATAATGTTTTCTGTTAAAGAAATTTATCAATGCATGAATATATTATATTACAAAATATAAAAGTTATCATCATATTCTTCGCGTATAAATTGTGTAGTTTGTAAAGGTATTGCTCTTTTTCCAATTACTTGATGACTCGTTGCAAATGAATAAAACTACACATAAATATATCATAATCTATATCACTTGATGTTCCTTACGTTTGATGATAACTGGGCTTCTATATTAGTTAATTGTATGAGTTTTTTTTGCTACTATTAATGTTTTGTTTTTCGTAGTTGAGTTGCTATTACGTATATATGATTTACACAACATACATTTATGTTTAATAATAGATAATAAATAAAGCACAATATTTATTTATCTATTTGTCCTTTGTGAAATTTATCGCTTCCGCTACCAAAATTTGCATTAAAATAATAATGTATGGTTTTGTAAATTGATTGAGATGCCATGATGTTGTGTGCGTTTCTTTTGTAAAGTTTTTATGCACGTTTTATATTTTGAATTCTTAAGGTCCCTTATGTGTTTACGCTTGAAATGATGTCTAATATTTTTCGCAATAAAGAAACGTACTTTATAATCGTATATTTCGTAAACCTTATTGATATGCATTTTACTATTCTATATGCTTCACTGTACATGTGAAATACTACCTTTAGATTTCATTAGCATGAATAAAATGATATTTGGTAGAAGGTTAGTGGCAAGGAAAACGACTTGAATTGCATGATTATTGAATTTTTAATGATATGTATACTTCTTTTTATTTTTTTGGGTAAAAGGTCAACGACCCGGTAAATATATTATCCAAAAAAACGTTTAAGTACAAATGGAATGTGGCTGAAGTACCACATTAACCTCAAGCACAGGCGCTTGATAAACAAGTGTTTATGACAGGCCATAAACACAAACAAACCTAGCTAATTACAAAATAACAAACTAGGTATAAAAACAAGACAAACATGAGATGCGAGCATCCCACATCCACCCAGCATCACGAAACGTTGAAGTACAAAGGATGAGGGTGAAATCCCTCACCTCAGTTGACAACCAATAAGAATCAGTTCACAAATTCCACACATCGGTTGGTGGGGGGACTCTAAAACCACGGATAGAGCAGCAAAGATGCTCCAAAGGTGTGTGTTTAGGTGCAGAACCGAATACCCATTAAGAACACAAAAAGAGTTTTTTGAATAAGAAACCTTGAAAACTTAACTTACAATACGATCTTCCATGTGAACAAATCCACATAGAGCGAACCAGTAACCATCATGCCATGATCCGAGAGAAACACACGAATCCAGCAACCTCCACAAAACCATAACTTCCATAACATTCAGCAACAACGATCAAAAGAACCATGAAAATAAAAATATAAACACGTCTTTTGAATGCTGAATCGTGTTAAAACCACAATCCCCACATGACATCCAGAATTTGCGATCAACAGCAGCTACAATAATGGTAAACGATCATAGACATAGCAGCAGTATCACATATAATCACAAACCTAGGGTTTAGTCACCCTAACAAACAGAAAATTAAGGTTATAGGATAAACCCTAACTCTCATTGACAGCAACACCGTCCCTCTCTCAACCCACATCCATGAATAAACATCACCAACCAGAAAGTAAACACGATCAATAGATCGACCTACATGAAGAGAACAAACAGTTGACAATCAACACCAGCAGTAACACAACACACCAGCAAGCAGTCGACCAAAACAGTAAACCCTAAAAAAGGTTTCGATATGCATAGGATCGATCTTGACCACAAATCCAGATCGCAACATGTTATATATAATCTGTTTATAAAAATAAACCGATCTATGAATTGCAAGAACATTCAGCGATCACCAATAAACCGACCAATGAATCGATAAAGAAACCCTATTAAAGAGTTTCGCATTCCAAGCGCATGACCAGTAAGAAAATCCGATTGATAATAATGAAACCCTAGAATGGGTTTCACATTCAAAACGTGTAACTGGTACAAACAAAAACCATGAACGATCAAAGGGACAAAAGAATAATATGTGATAGCCACCCCAAAAGGATTAGGGTTTCCTTGATCGAACCACAGTGTAACGATTTATATAAAAAGAACAATGAATCTCCCGACCGCCACCACTAGAAAGAAATCATACCTAAATCGATTGCATACCAATTAACAGTGACGTTAAGAGGCAGAGATACGAGGTAGGTAATGAAAATTAGGACGGAGAAAACCTTGGTGGTGGCGGCTGGAAATCGCCACACATAGACAGAGATACGAGGTAGGTATGTATACTTCTTTTTAGAATGACATATAATTAGAAATTGATTAAATGTTACTGATATAATGTTGTTCACATAATTGCATGTATGTCATATGTCATTCTTCCTAGTTAACTTCAAATGTGGCAATTAAAGACTTCACAAGTACATGCATGATAATGGAATAACTCATTTGAATTGTTAAGCCAATTTACGTTTTGTGTGTGATGTGTTTATCATTTGTTGGCAATTATGTTTAAATTAATTGACATATTAAGTAGTTGATGTTACAAAATTTGAAATATGTATTATTTGTAACATCCATATGTTTTAATGTCAATTGATTACCTTTAAAGCTATTTATTTATTTATTATATGACATTAAGTGAGATTAATTTGTTAGTCACCAAAGTGGCCAAATTGATTTCGAATTTTAGTCATATAATTCATGTTGTCTTACAGAATGCTATTATAGATCTTTTATTAGTTGATAGAAATTATGAATTTTTCCTAAAGGAGAAATTATTCTTCTATAACTAATAAATTTAAAGATGAAAAAAATGGTATACTTTTGTCATATGTATATGGTTATCCAAAGATGCATATATACATATTAGACGAAGTCTATTTTATTTTCTTGTAAAGTTTCATTGCATTCTAGTATTAATTAAAGATATTTATTTATTTATTGTGTGACATTAAAGGGAATTAATTTGTTAGTCACCAAAGCGGCTAAGTTAATTTCAAATTTGTAGTCATATAATTTATGTTGTCTTACAGAATGCTATTATGAATCTTTTATTAGTTGATAGAACTTATGAATTTTTCCCAAAGGAGAAATTATTCTTCTATAACTAATAATCTAAAGATGAAAATAATATATTTTTGTCATATGTAGATTGTTATCCAAAGATGCTTATATATTTGACGAAGTCTGTTTTATTTTCTTGTAAAGTTTCATTGCATTCTAATAATGATGAGGATATATTGTTGTGTTTACCCGAAGGAAACCAATAATATTTATTTCATTTTTTTATCTCGTATGAATTATTTAATAGTAAGCATATCTTTTTCCGCAATTAACCTTCACTCTCAAGCTTCTTCTGTTTCCTTGTTTACCGATGTGAATTTTTTCGAATGGAGCGAACAAGTCACTTTCCATTTAGGTGTTTTTGATCTTGACTTGGTGCTATTGGAAGATAGGCCTGCTGACCTTACTGATGCTTGTACATAGGCTCAAAAATTACACCATAAGGCATGGACAATGTCTAACAGACCATACTTGAACTTTATGTGGATGAAGATTGCCTACAAGTCTACAACATCAAGTCTTCTCTTCCTGGCGTTGAAAATCAGAATGTTAAAGATTTTCTTAAGCTTGTGGAAGAGAAGTTTCGTTATACTAATAAAGCACTAGCATAAACACTCATGGCTGAACTCACCACCATGAAATTTGATGGTACAAAAAGTATGCAGCAACATGTCCTTGACATAACCAATACCCCAGCAAGACTTAAGGCACTAGGTATGAATGTGGATAACTCTCTCTTGGTGCAATTCATAATGAATTCACTTCCTTCTGAATATGGACCATTTCACATCAACTATAACACATTAAAGGATAAGTGGAATATTGATGAACTGTCCAGTAAGCTTATTTAAGAGGAAGCAAGACTAAAGAAACAAAGAGTTTACTCCGTTAACCTGGTGAATCAAGGAGTTGACATGAAGCAGTAATCTCCTTGAAATCATACACACTAATATTTGTGGACCATTTGATACGCCATCCTTCACTGGAGAAAATATTTTATCACCCTTATAGATGATTTTTCACGTTATGGATATGTCTATTTGTTGCATGAAAAAATTTCAATCAATAACTACCCTTGAGGTGTTTGTAAATGAGATTGAGAGGCAACTTGACAGAAAAGTGAAAATCGTAAGATCTGATAGAGATGGTGAATATTATGGAAAGTATGTTGAACCTGGACAGTGTCTGATGAGGCGAAAAATGAACCATTTTTAGGGGGTCATTTTAGCCCGGATTCGAATTTATTTGATCAAATATTGCCCTAAATCGTTCCTTTTGTCATTTTAGGTACTTTTGGAGTGAATTCTGGAAAAGGAAGCATTTTGGACGTTTTTGGAGCATAAAAGTGAAGAAAATGGCAAAGTCTTAATTTTCCTTGCTGGGAACAGTACCTGACGGCGTCACATGCTCCTTAATGACGGCGTCAAGAGTAATACAAGAGGTGGAAGTGGATAAAGTCCGTGACGATCCAGAAGAGTTTTACACTATGGGCATGACGGCGTCACCATAGGACGTCATGGTCCAAATACATGTGACGGCCCAGAGTAGAAGTGCACATGACGGCGTCAAAATTGGATCTAGGCAATCCGATTTCATTATGGGCGGCGAGTTGACGGCGTCAGAAATTCCTTCTTGACCGTCACCCTGTAAAATCTATATATAGTTTTGCAATTTTCATTCATTAAAGAGGGACAAGTAGGGTGTAACTTTGGAGAAACCCTAGTACGAATATTACTGCTTTTTCAAGGGTTTTTACCCTTTGAAACCTTTCATGTCAATTTGAGATAAGTAATCTTTCAATTCAATCAATATGTCTATGTGTTGCTTGAATATATCTTACACTTGTCTTGAATTCCACATGCTTGGCTAAATCTCTTGTGTGTTTGCTTAGATCAATGTTGAAAAAATTGTGAATCGGTCCCGAGGCGGTCGAGGGCCGTGTAGCGATTTTTGGCCGATTAATCGTCGATTCCAAGTTCCAAGGCCGATTACCTTGTAATTCGCTCCAAGGTCCAAGGTCGTTCAGCTTGTAATCGCCGATTAATCGGCCTTGTAGGCCGATTTTTGCAACACTGGCTTAGATGTAGTGAAATCTAGATGTTAATTATGGGTTGATTGTTTGTTTATAGTTGTTACGGATGATTGTATTCGATGTTAGGCTTAAGAAAACTGGCAGACTTCCATTGGTGACATGCTTGAACGTCTTAAGAAACATGATCAGAGGTGTACTATGATTTTTGGTTGTATTTAATGCGTATGAGAATTCTAATGATCCCATGTTAGGAGCTTCTAACGGCTCGGCATAGGAGTGAAGTAGGATTCTATAGAGTTAGGGAATATTGTACACGGCCCTACGACTGGTATTAAGGAATATAACCCGTCATCCATGCAATTGTAACAAACTATCAACCTGTAAAAGATATTTAGAGAGTAATGAAACCTAAGTAAACACAACTCTCCCTATCATTGTTCACACCACTAGTTTAATTAGCTTTATTTTCATTTCTGTTATTTTATTTTGATTTCATCTTAGTTATTGGGTTAGTTGAATAGCAACTAATTCCGCCCACTCTTTCAAAAAACCGAGATTTTAATTGCTTTTATAAAATATAAAAAAATACAAAAAGAATCATCCCTCACCTGTAACACCCCTAAATTTAAGTTTGTCGCAGCGGAAAAGTAATTTAGGTGTTACGGGGAGGATCGAAGTTTTAATCTCATAAAATGGTTTAAAAGAAACATTTTGAAAGTTATTTGTCATTCAAATAATATTTTTGATAAAAAGATAAACCAATTGATTTAAAATCTTATTAAAAGATATAAAGGCTTGTAAAAATGACAAATTTGATTTTTACACCATTTTAATTTATCAGAGTAATAAATGCCCACTCCGTGTCTTGTCCTGCTCCGTTAAATTACCTGAGATACACATGCTTAAAAGTGTCAACACAAAGGTTGGTGAGTTCATAGAGTTTTATGGAAAACCCTTTATTTTGTTAGATTACAGGAATATTTGGTATTAATAAAATACAAATAGTAATGAAACAAATATTGAGTATTTTGACTATAATCACAAATAAATCATATAAGTATATAATCACATTCAAATAAGGAATCAATAATCCTAACATGAGCTGGAAACTCATGATGCTAATTTAATCAGATATACAATTCACGTATGGTCAAATTCCTATACAGCTGTATCTAAATATATGTTGAAAAGATACATTTCCTTTATAGATATTGCCCCAAGCCTCATGACACACAAGCTTAACCAAAAGAGGTGTTTTATCAAATCAATGATAAAATTTGCCCTCTAATAATAGGTGATTTGCCAATTCCTATTTGTCTACGAATATAGTGTATCACGACTAATACGACTAACCATTTGCAAATGGCATTCCGTCAAGTATTAGTGGGACAGGAGGTCAGTCCTTAACAGGTTTCGAATCTGTTCACTATATTCGCGCCCACTTAACAGTGATTAATGGCTCATGATTGAGGGACTTTATGACGATAAGGTAACTTAGGCAATATCAAGGTAATAATGGGATCATTCAAAATAACATCATGTAATCAAATATCATACCACAGTAATCAGTTTGGGAATATTATCGTTTGAGTATCAGTAATTCAGTTTAAGTATTTCGCCAGTATCACATGTATATCACATACCACAATAATCGAATTGGAAACATTTTCATATGAGTATCAGTATTTCAGTCAAGTAATACATACCACAATAATCAAATTGGAAGCATTATCATATGAGTATCAGTATTTCAATTAAGTATTTCTTCAAGTATTGTATATATCATATTTTAAATCACAAATCATATTAAATAAATATCAATTAGGAAATTGATTTGAATCATGTATTTTATTTCATATACTTATCAATTTATCAAAGTATATGTATGCATGTATCTCCCCCAATGAGTTAAAAACAATTATTGAAAATGGGGCTATGACTCACCTGGATTGATACGGAAATGATGAAAATAAAGTAGGATGAGATTTATGGGAATGATTATGGAAACGTCTTTGATACGGAACCTGATAAATAAATTTATCTGAGGATATAACCAAATACTATTTGGTAAATACGAACGAATAACGAATAATTATTATTCGTTATGACGAATAGATGATGTGCAGTGTAATTATTATGTCATGCATGATATGATAAAATACTTTATTTAAAATATCTATCGAAGTTTTACCTTTTTAAACGTAAGTAAAAACATTAACTTTTGAAATATCGTTATATATATTATTAACGTAAAAATAAATAATATATAAATAAAACGTAGTAAAAATGCATATGACGTGATGGTTGGCGTAAAATAGAAAATAAAATAAGAATGTCAAATAGATTATATTTGGTCCTTGTCCTTTTCTCATTTTTACACTTTTTATACTAACGGCGTTAGCGTTACACCGTTAGTCCTTTTCGTATTTAATTTACAATTATAGTCCACTACTTGTACAAAATTACAATCTAAGCTTGGAACATCATATAATATCAATTTTTATCCTAAACTTTCTGTTTTTACAGTTTTAGTCCAAGTTTTCCATGTTTGGCAGTTTTAGTCCTTTTAGGTGTCGTCGCGTTACATTTTTAGTCCAAAATTACAAAAATGATTATAAAAATTGTATAAAAATTTCCATAGCTTATTTTATTAATTCTAAGCTTATTTCAACAGCTTATTTGATTAAAAGCTTATTTTTCTAGCTTATGGGCCTTAACGAGCCAACTACAAAGCCCGTTAAGATTTTTAGAGGCGAGGGCATGTAAAATGTTTTGGGCCTGGACTTGGGCTACTTTTGTGATTATAAAAACATTTCATATGGGCCCAGTGGGCTTACGGTTCTTAATTTCTTGTTGGGCCTTGAATAAGCCCACTCGACAACTATAAAGTTTTTAACAAATTTTTGTTTTGAAAATATGGTTCTTGTCGATTCAAAATGGATTAATTTAGGTGTCGAAACGTGAGTATTTTTACAAGTTATTGATTGGGGTGAAAGCAGTCAGATATTATTGACCAAGGTAAATAAGTTAAAGACAGCCTCGTTCCAATTCTCCGGTGATAGTATAGTGTGTCCCCGGGTCGTTAAAGTCCCAGCGAGATTGAAATGGTGCTATTTGAAATCGTTTAGGAATGAGTGGCACTGAGGACAGTAGCCCAGATGATATTGAATTGATTTTGCTACTGATATTTTGGTATTTGTACAATGAGATAATATTCACAAAAATCAGATATACAAGTATATGCACAAATTCACAATTAAGATTCACGTAATCAGACAGAAAAAGTAGGATTTGGATAAATTACAAACTACAGGGGGTGCTTTTGAAACTTTTGAAACTTAAAATTAAAAGAAAATTGAAAATGAAAATGAAATTATAAAAATGATTATTTTTTTATTTAAATATTATTTAATTAATTAAACTAATTAAAATCTAATTTAAATCTAATTTTAATTAACTAAAAATTACAAGGATTACAAATTAAACTAAAAATTTGCAAAAACAATTTCTAAACTTAAAATTGAACTTGAAGAAAGTATAAAAAATAAAAATAAATATTTTTGTCTTTTTATGAGTTTTTTATTCATTAAAAACTATTTATATTAATTAAACCAATTAAGTTATTCTAAATTACAAATAATACTAAATTAACTTATAAAATTATGAGAAAATTTATAAAATTATTTAACCATCACAGGAATCCTACAAAATTGTAAAAATTTCTAAAAATTATGTTTAAGGCTATTCTACTAATTAATTACCTTTTAATTACTTTAAATCTAATTTAAATGATTAAAATAAGAAAAATGGAAATTGAACAATAGAAACTAAAAATATATTTTCTAAAAGTCTATTATATTATATTAGAGCTAGGAAAAATATAAAAACTATTTTTTGCTTCATAAAAACTAAATATGCTATTTAATACTTAATATTAATTAATAATTAATAAAACTAATATTAAATCTAATAAATACTAAATAACAAAATAAAAATCTGAGAAAATTACTAAAATTACTTTAATATAAAAGGTAATTAATAAAAATATAAAAATACAAATTACTTAATAAAAATCTAAAAATGAAAATTAAAAGATAAATTAAATTAAATAGAAACTATCACTTAATTTAAATTTTGCTTTTTCTGGATTTTTATTTTACAAAACTATTTTATATCTAAAAACAACTAACTTTTGTAAAAACAACTATTTTATAACTTAAAATTCAGCACTGTGAGAGCTTATTATCCTCACAGTTGACTTTGTTTGACCAAACAAGCAAATAAGCTCAAATAAGCTTATGTGGGACCGACTATGGATAATTCTGGTTCACATAAGTTATTGTAACATGTTTAAGCAAGAAAAATCCAAAAGAGACTAGAGAATAAGCAATTAAGCTCAAAATAAGCACATTCCAAAACCAAAGGCTGCTCAGATTTGGGACAAGGTTTAGTGGCTAATTCAGGTGGGGTCCACAAGTTTTGGGGTCAAACTTTTGGTCAAAATCTAAAGCCTACAAGGGGGGGGGGGGAATTGAAAGGAACAAAGCTAGGGGTTGTTGGACCACTGTGATGGCCACAAACCACCACCAAAGTGGTGGTGGTGGCTGTGGTGTCTGTTGTGCAGGGGAGCAGACAGCCCTGCAGCCCTCTTTGGAGGGTTGTGGGGCCCACAACAAAAATGGCAAAAATCAAGTGAAGGTTGATTCCTAAAGCTAAAGTGGTAGATTACAAGTCCTAAAAAGCTTAACTCCTAAAACCTAGTACAAAAATCCACAAAAATCCTACAAGATTTGTAAAAACTGAGAGGGTGCAAATTTGACCTTTTGAGAAAAACTTAAACTTTGACTTTTTCCAATTTTGATTAGGTCCAACTGACTTAAACTGATGTATTATGCAATTATGAAACTAAATCAAGCTATTTAAACAAGTTTTAAAGCTATTGTGATGATTTGGATTCACCAAACCCCAACAGTTGACTGTTAAGGGGTGGTGAGGGTGATTTTGACTATTGGTTGTAAAAACTTGAATTTAAAGCTTTACTTATCCTAACTATACCTAATGTAGTGTGTCTAAACTAAAACAACAACAAAACAGCAACCAGAGAACAGCTAGATAGGCAGATCCAAACACTCCTTAATGTATATGATTTTTTGATTTTTTAAGCTAATGACCAAACTATACCTTGAAACCAACAACTAACACCCTACTGAGTTGTAATTAATATAAATAAGCAAATACAAACAACAATTAACAGTCAAGAGTACCTAATACAGGTTATGCAAAAAGAAAGGGTGAAAAAATGTTCTTACAAAATTCCAAAGAGCAACACCAATGAGAACCAAACCAAAGACAACTTTCCTATGCTCCCATGAGCTCTAGACCAGTCCATTTCCATGCTTAATGTTGCTTCAAGTTGTCTTCATCCTTCACAGTGATTTTTTTTTATTTTTGCTTATTTATTTGATATTTTTGGTATTTTTGCCTTTTTTACTTAAACTGAAATTTAATGTTTCTAAAAGCTTAGATAAGCTTTGTCAGAGCTTAAAATGAGCTTAAGAGTCTAATAACAACAACAACTAGCAATGTTAAGTGAAATTGTCAATTTCACTTAAAATTACTAAACACAAATTTGATGAACAACAATGTAATTAAAGGTTAAAAGAAGCTTGCATTACACTAAAATAACTGAGTTCAACATGTTTAAGCTAAAAATTACAATTGAAATATAAAATTTACTACCTACGATTAAACTACTCTAAAAACTAAAACTAATATAAAATTGGATGAGATTTGTCCCATCTATCAATTTGGCGGGAAAAACGGGTATTTGACCAATTGGGGACTAAGGTTGCAATTGGGGGGGGGGGGGTGGAGGTGATATGATTGGTGTTGGGATGTGGAATGTGGCAGGGATAAGGGTGGTGGTGGCAGAGGTGCAAGTTGGGTGGTTTTGCAGGTGGTATTGGAGAAGGGGAGAGGGTGGTTTTGGGAGGGAAGGTGGGTTTGACCCACGTTTGACTGAGGGGACGGGGTATATTAAAAAGGGGATTGGAGTGGGCTTATTTGGAGTGGTCTGGGTAAATAAACGAAAGGTGGGCTTGGTGTGTTTCATTTGATTGGATTTGGTTTTGTTTTATGTTAAGGATCCATTTGGTATTTCTAGTGAAAACAACAAGGACCAAAATTGTACAAAACTGAAATTTAAGGACCTATGCTGCCAAAATCCTAAAGTTGTCACAAAGATTAATCTCATCACTTTATAAACTCCCAAGGACCATAGTTGAATATTTCTCAAAATTAATCACCAGGGACCATTTCTGCCAATTCATGAAATTTCAGGGACCAAATGTGAAAATTCACCAAACTTTCTAACCAAGGACCAAACCTGCCATAAAAGATTAGTATAAGGACAAAATTTATTTTTCCCAAAGTTTTAATATCCCAGGGACCATTTTTGTCAATTTTCAAAGTTCAGGGACTAAACTTGCAATTTTGTGAAACTTTGCACCAAAGGACTAATTATGTAACTTTTTTATTTAAAAGGACCTTTGGTGACTTTTTCAAGTTTTTAGAACAACCAGGGACTAGATTTGACAATTTTTGAAAGTTGAGGGACTGAAATTGCCAATTATGCAAACTTTGTACGTTTTTCATCTGTTTTTGATTGTTTTGCATTTGAAACATATAAAACACATTCCTGGGATATTTTCACTATTTTGATACAATATTGAGTGTTTTTAGATGTTTTGGCAGCTCAGAAAAGGTAAAAATGATGAGTATTTACACACTCATCAGTTATATAAATGAAAGTGGTAGTTTTATAGGAGGTCTATTGAGTCGTGTAAAAATATATGGTGCTCGTTAAGTTAGATTTCAATGTATGCGTGCGTTTCTTGGCTACATGGCTCGTTTATATATTTGTAAAACTTATTATATTTTCTAAGTGTTTTATCAAGTTTTCATATGATGTAGTATGTTTCAAAAATGGATTCGTTTGATGCATGTAACATGAAACTAACGTGAAATGCGTGTGCTACATGACTCCTAGGCCTTCCAAGATAGAGGCTAGTCACGTTTAGTGTTGCTACATGTATATACGTACGTAAAAATATATATAAATCTTATATAGGATCGACTAAATATAAACATGATGCATGGACAAATTTTAATGCGTGAAATGAACATGAATGAGTTGTAAAGGACTTACTACACCTCTAGGGTGGTGGAGACTCGAGTAGGAACGAATGAAACACAAGAAAATCTCGTCTAATCGTATAACCCAAACGTTATACGTATATATTAAACCCGATATCACTTTTCTTGCTTCCAAACAATATAGCAATCGACCTATTGTTTTTAGAAATAGTTTTTAAGAAGAGAGAATGTTGTGAAAGTGTTTGAGAATGAAGATAACTAAGTGCATGCATGGAACGTATATATGTACCATTTGAATGAATCGTATGGTGCTAAATAACTCAAGGAAACATCACGTGCTATTCTTTGTCAGTAAAACCTAAGCTAGGGCGATTTTTATATTGTTATTCAATGGTTTGTGAGTGCACAAATGATGGAAAATGTTTGGGTGATTCATACCCACGTCGACAACATATATATATAAGCATACGATTTACTAAATCGTCTATTACTTGCATATAACTGATCATCATCGACATTTGGACATAAAATCATCTTAGAAATATTATTAGGAACAATTAGAAACAAACGGGAATCAAAACGGTTAAGATTTGAGTGATTTATGAATCGATTGGGTTGATTTTGGTTCGATCACTTTGCCACTTAAAAACGTATCAAACGTCGTCCAATGAACTTGGGATTTGACACACTAATATTTGGCTAGGTGCTGAACGAGATAGTGCAAAAATATATAGGTGTCGTGTGTAAAAATTTGGCATACGCGAGGCGTTTTGGAGCTTGTTTAGTCGACTTATATGAAATATTAAAAGTGTAAATGGGTTTTGTGTTTGGGCCGGTTGGGCTTAGGAAAGAACAAGGCCCGTTTGGTTTTTGTGATTAGTGTTATTAATTAAGATTAGTGATTTATTAAGATTTTGTTAATCGTGTCGAGAACTTGTTTTGTCGTTTGACGAATTTGGCAATATCGTAATCGTGACCATTTTAATATACTAAGAAAATTTTAAATTTCCCCGTAAAAATGGTGATTACAATAATGTCAAAGATTATTTATTTAATTAACCGAAGTTAATTATACGAATTTTTGCGAGGTTTTACAGTACCCACATGTCATTCAGAATTTCGTCCCGAAATTCAAATTTAATGTGATTACTTGAGTAAAGAATTTTTTTAACAGAGGTTGTCGAGAGATTTTTATTCCTAAAATTACGGAAACGTGATTCAGTTAGATTTACTTGTACCAAACAAGACAAGGTAACTAACGTATTTAAGGGTTGTGAATATTGAAAATAGTGGTCATAAATAGTGAAATAACGGCTAGTGCATAGTGTCCAACGGTCGGGAATAGTAACCCAGCGGCTATATTCTAGCCTATATATACCACTTCCAATTTTCACTTCTTCCATCAACCATTTTTGTAACACCCCAACCCGACAAGGGTAAAAGTATTACAAATATGGTGACATATCATAAACATGCATGGACATAAATAAAAGAAAGTCTTAACTTAAGTAACCAAAAGGAAGGAAGTCAACATGACTTTAAATTACATAAGTTCCAACAGAAAACTCCAACAGAAAGTAAATGAAAATAAACAAAGTCTTAAACAGGATAATAATATTCCAAGCTAAGATGATCTAAGGTAAGTCCACTCTTCACTCAATCCCATAAGCAAACCCCAGCTTCTAGCTTAGATACCTGCCGCGGAAGAAAAGAAATGCGGCTGAGCTTTACAAGCTCAGTGAACAGATATAACAACAAAGTAATATGAAATAGAAACAAATACAGAATATGGCATAACGGAAATAACTGAAATATAATCAAAGTAACTGAAATAGAAATAAAGGTAAAGGTAAAGGATAGTCATCTACCACGAGCTCAGAAACAGATATCATATAATAAACATAATCACACATAAGGCAACATATGTAGGGGAGACCTACCATAGGGTTGTGAAGGACGTGCATGCACACATCATCAATCACTAGATAACAGATAACAGATAACAGAAACTGATCTAGGATGCATCCATACGCCCCTACCCATTCACATGCAGACCAATCAAAGGGACGTGGCAGAACATCACTCTACTGCCCTAGAGTCATGTCAGAGGTGCATCACTGACACGGACATGGAACCCCCATGCCTAGTGAAATAATTTGGCTCGGGTGTCAAACTAGAATAGGTCATACAGAATATCATAAAATGATACAGATCTTAGGTCATAATAATCAGATCAGAATACATATCAGAGGTTCATATCACAAGTCCAAATCAGAAGGTCAAATCAAAAGGTCCAAATCAGATAGTCAAATCAGAAGTTCAGATCAGAAGGTTCAAATTAAACAGAGGTTCATCACAGAAAAGGTTCAGAAATCAAAAGGGTTTCATAGCAATGGCTTAGGGAACCCTAATACTGAAAGATAGTAAGAGAAAAGAGAATCATGAGAAACCTTTACTGAAAAGGTCAGAATATCTGTACCTTAATTCAAAAGCAAAACGGACAAAGTAAACACAGCAACAAAGAGTCACTCTTGACTTGCAGAACCTAAAGGAATAATAAACCCAATATTACATACAGTTCATTTACATAAATTATTGATTTTAAGTTATCTTTCCATTTAAATAACTTTTCCAAATTGGCACTTTATTACTTTAAGGTTATTATTGACGATTAAATAATATAAGGTATAAAATGACCAATATACTAGTTTAGGTTTTAAAGTGTCAATATTTTAAGCTAGGGTCTAAAATGTAAATTATCAAAATTAAAAATTAAAAAGTCAAATAAAATTATTTTAAACTTTATTTTAATAATTTAATATTAAGGTAATAATTTTGGACTCCGTCATTATAATTTTATGTAATTTATTAACGTACCCACGATATTAATATTTATGCCGCGACGACCCAATATTTATAACCCGACTTCGTTATTCTTAAGCAAATACACCACTTTATCTTTATTTTATTTTTATTTTTCATCTTGTCGTGAATTAAATCAAACTCACCCTAGTTATATGTTTTTCTTTTCTTTGTTACCTTGACCTACAACAAACCAAACGTAACACTTTATGTTTATTTAAAACCAAACACACCTTAGTATTCCGAAAGACCAAGTGCACCTTTTTTTATACAAGCAAACTTACCCTTTTATAAACAGAACAAATATTAGTTCTTATTTTCTTTTTTTATTCTTGTCGTGGCCTACACAAAACAAGCATACCCTTGTTCTTTGTTTTCTCTTTTTCTGTTGTGATTAAACAAACCCAACGTGACCCACTTTGTTTTCTTATTTAGTTCGGAACATGCCCAACTAACACAAAGCAAAAAAACTAGCCTAGCTCGACACAAAGTAAAAACAAACACAAGTTCAATAAATTCATGTATTTTAGGTCTTGTATCATACGTATACTCGTATAGTATTATTATATATATAGTTTAATTCATATAAGTTTCATACACACATTAATATTAGTTCTAGAGAATAAAATAAAATTCACTAGAGTTACCGAGACGTATACTAGTCGAGCAAGAAGCAAAAACAAACTCCACAACTTCCTTGAATATTGTTTCAGATCGAATAGCAGCTAGGAGAGGAAACACCGAACTTTTCTTGGAGAGATTAAGGGTTTTGCTATTTTTTTTTTTCTCTGTGATTCGTATGGTGCAAAACAAAACAACCGGATCCCTTATATTCTAGTGTATGGGTCGATTCTTGGGCCAACACAAGGAACTCATGGGCTAAATTTTACTTGGGTTTATTTGTTATTAGTTATTATTGGATCCTTTTGTGTACAAAAGAGAAAATGGCCCAACAATAATTATTCGGGTTACATTAATATATATATAATACACCATTTGAAACGGTGTCGTCTCGCTCATTGGGCTACTCGGTTTTTTTTGGCCCGCTAACACCCGCCAAACGTGGCCCAACATCTTTACACACAGAGATAACTAGAAACTTCGGAATAGTCTCTCACACACATATACAAATCATCAGAAAATCGCGATTGTTAGTTCCTAATTTTGGGGGGTTTTTTTGCCTTCGAGATTCGGTAATAGCTGATCACATGGGTTCCAATTTCCGAGGTTTGTTGGTGCCGGAAGATTTCTGGGAGAATATAATTGGTTTACATAAGTCGGTGTTATGGCTGTTTGTTACATGACGGTGTAGAAAGTGTGCAATGAATTGTGTTTATAATATGCAGGTATATTTTTCTGATTTGGTTAAACTTTTTATTTTTATTCTCAAGATTAGGGTTTCGATTCTGTTTGTGATGTAATAAATTGGGTAGCTTGGGTCTCAGTCTAATTTGAAATAGTAGGGTCAATTTGTTTGCCTTATGATGTTGCTCAATTAAACTTATGGATTATTCATAAGACATGTACAGGTGGGTTTATGTTTAATGTAAAATCATAAAGAAATTGTACAGGTGGCTGCTCAATTAAACTTATGATGTTTGCAATTATGATTATTGATAAAGAAATTGGTTAATGTAGATTGGTTGTGATTTATATGCAGCCATTGAGGTAATTGGTTAACGCATTTGTCTCAATTTTGTTGCTGCAAGCAATTTTCTTTTACCCTTTATGCATCCAACTTCATTCTACTATTTTGTTCGTGACTGTAATGTTTTCAGTTTTATATTGAAGGTAACTGAATACCTGCGATCGGATGGATTTGTGTCAAAGATTATGCTGCTAGAAAGAAAGCTGAAAAGCAGAGAGAATTGGAAGCCAATAAGTGCAAGGTTGACCTTCGTATCTAAGTACACATTACATGTCTTTTCTGTATCGAATTTCATATGCCTTATTAGGTTCTAATATTATTTTCAGTTGTGACCCAAATTTTTTGTTTTACCTTTTTCTTATGTACTTATAATTTATCTGATTTTTTTCTTTTCGTTTTTTGCAGGGTAAAGTAGATGTGGACTGAGTTATTGGTTCTTAAGGTATACAAAAGTTACTACTTTTTTTCTAGTGAAATGATATATATGGATTTTAAACTAAGTTGCATATTAGTTGAAACAGAAATTGAATCTTTATTAAAACGTTGATAAATTTTAAGATAAAAGTGTGGTTGAAATGGTGTGAAAAATGTTCAATTTACTGTATTTTTGGGCATGTAGGTCTGTCTTTGAGATTGCTTATTGAAACTATTTTTATGCTTATTTTGTTTTGGTACTACAGATAAGCAATTTTGTAGTGTTTGGGATTTTGATGCGGTCACAACTGTTTCACTCTCCAACGCGTCATTCGTACTGCTCCGTACTACAATTTAGCTCTATACACTTTGTTGGTCTCAGGTGGTATTTGTATTAGATTTTTTTAATCTATTTTAAAGAAGGATATCGCTTCCATATTTAAGTCTGCTACTAGCGTGTACTACATTTGTACGGTAGATAAATATGTTAAAGAGTCATTTACTTTATAATGTTGAATGTATTACATTGACTTATGCTTGTGGTTTTATTAAATTGAAACAGGTTGTAGAAGTTTCTACCTCCAAGACTGGCAAGCATGGTCATGCTAAGTGTCATTTTATTGCAATTGATATCTTCAATGGAAAAAAGCTTGAAGATATCTTGCCCTCGTCCCACAATTGTGATGTAAGAAAATTTTCTTTTTTGTCTGGGTTTGTTCTTACTTCTTCATGAAGAATCCTTGTAGAGCTAAACTTTAATTTTTTGATATTTGTTTCTCAGGTTCCTCATGTCAACTGTACTGATTACCAGCTAATTTATATTTCTGAGGATGGATTTGTACGTTTTATTCTATTCTTCATTTTGTAGCGTATTATTTAAGTTTTATTCGACTCTGACTAGAAATAAATTCTCTCAGGTGAGTTTGTTGACTGAAAATGCCAACACTAAGGATGACTTGAAGCTCCCAACTGATGATGCTCTCCTTACACAGGTATGCCATGACATAAAACTTTATTCTGGTTCATTATCTGATATGTGTAACTTTTATATATGCGAACTGTCTTGCAAAATACAAAGAACAAAAGCCGTCCTACTTTCTACAATTTCTATGGGTGGGATTTAGTTGGAAAATAAGATGTAGGTTACTTACTTAATACATGTTTTTGTATTTGGTTACTTGATACATGTTTCCGTTTTTATGTTTTAAGATTATTTGCACATTCACTTTCCTCCACGTCTTTGCAGGGCTACGCCTTTTGAATTGTTGTTTGCAGTTACATTGAGGTCATTTTTTGGGGGCTCCAACCTACAATATCACCGTTATAAGCGGTACGTTTCAACCAAATTTTTATTTCTGTACATATATAAATATATGGAACAACTAAGGGGAAATCATAAGAAGTCATGCGTACTAAACAGGCCACTTTGTTTTTATAACAGCTTCCGAAGCCAATTAATATGGTCAGGTTGTCGAAATATTTTTCTTTTTCCGATAGGCGTGCCTTTAGTTTGTTCTCCTGTTTGCATATAAGTATATAACTCCGCCGGCTAGCCTACTCGGAGACTGGTGCACATTTTTGGTCCAGGTACGCAATTTCAATCTTTTTTTACGCAAAAATAAAAGTAAAAGAAAGCTTTATTATTTTAAAAAGATCTCCATGTTGTTTGTTTTTGTTTTTGTTTTTGTTTTTTGTTTTTGTTTTTGTTTTTTTTTTTTTTTTTTGTTTTTGTTTTTTCTTTGTTTTTTTTGTGCAGTTTAAACGAACGATGAAGAACTCAGGATCTCAGACAAAGCAGACTCGATCAGACTCTGTTACAACATGGCCTTCATTGCTACTAGGTGTAATCCACTATGCTCTCTTTGCGTGAGGTGCGCTCTTGGATTTTTCTGTTACCGCTTTGATTGCTTTACATGTCGTCAGGTTGACGTAGGCTTCTGTTAGCCCAAAATTTACCCTGCTGGGTATTGTGGCCCAATTCCAATTTGTTTGACTACTTTACAATTGCCGTTGATGTTATGCCAAACGCTCTTTTCAGGATTCGGGACTGTTTGGCTCAGTTATATACTTATATGTCAAAGACAACACTCATGATGATAAGCAGGAACTTGATGAGGATTTTAATAATAGATGTAGGTTAGTGAGAAAACTGGACGCACACGGCTAACCACCCAAGGTAATATGAGTACGGAATTCTAACATGTTATGGATAATATGTTTCACTCACATTTACTCACTACCATGTACTCAATCAGATTTGTTTGCAGCATAGTTTCAAAATAGGCATGCTAAACAGCTAGAGAAAGACAACAATGATTTCCGCAGCTGAAACTGACAGCTTCTACTAAACCTGGTATTTTGTTTTCCTTTGGTGCGCATTTAGGTAACAGTTGTGTTATGGTAATTCATATTTAAGTATTCAAACATTGATTCAAAGACTTCCTATTATGTATTTGTTATGTATTGAATCAATGTGGTATCATTCAAGACTTTCTTTATGTATTTAGCATGCCAAGGAACGTCAACCCACACGGCAACTATCAATGCCAAATATCCGACGCCCCGCCGCAACGCGGCGGCCGGCGCCTACCTAGTTAAAATAGTTTTTGAATTTTATTTTAGTTTCTAAATATTTTAGATCATATATAATTAATTGTAAACTTGTTAAGGCTTATTCGGTATTGTATAAATATTTATTTATGATTTTAAGTCATAAGGGTATTTTGGTCTTTTTACATATTTCAAAAATTTAGGTATTACAATTTTCCTTTCATTTTCCATCTCAAAATGCCGCACCTCATCACCATCTTAGCGATTGTGTATGTCGTCCTTGCCGCTATCTACTTAGCATATGTTCCGGATGAAGACTTTGGATTCTTGGTCGCGATCTTGATGTTCGTCGTACCCCTCACTATCCTCGCCATTACCGTCGACAAGATTTGGGGGTAAAATCTTGAGCTAGGGTTGTTTTGAATTAAGTTCTTGTTATGTTTCTATGTACTTGAAATGAATAAGGAATAAAACTCGTTTTGTTTTTCTGTTTAAGAATTTGTTTCAGTATTGTTTTTAATGTTTTGTTTATACTTATTTTTCAGCATAATTAAAGTGATTCATCCTGTGGTGGCTCTTGCTATTGTTTTGTTGGTGGGAGTCTTATTTGTCATAGCGGATCAACCTATTGAAGATTCCTTTGTTTGTATTGTAATAATTGTAACGATAGCACTTCCGATGCTAATTATTTGTTTATGTATTAATTTTTATGGATTTTAATAAAATTTTCTCTATTGGAGTCTTTTATCAGTTTTTGTGAATTATTTGTGTTCTCTTGCTTGTACTTTTGTTGATTTCTTATCATAATGGTGATGAGATAAGATAGGTATTTGTTGTGGGTTGTTCAATGTATTGTTTATAAACAGTTTATTTTAGCTCTATATTTTGCTTTTGAATGAAGATTGTTATTTAAAAAATTTGAAAATATCATTGTTCCTTTCATAACATAATTCTTCCTAAATTAAACATAGTTGATCAAGCTATGTATAATTGAGGACCAAATGATGTGATGTTTGGTTCAATCATATATTTCTATAAATTGTTTTAGATGGTGTTCAACGTGTTGTTTTTATAATATAACACGTAATTCCTTTTTAAAATAAAGTGGAAAATTTTAGGGTTCATATTATAAATCAGAAATTTATGGAGTAATTATTGTATATTGTCATTTGATAAATGAGACAGAAATTGAAATTAACTTATATTATCATTATTATGGAAATATTACAAGGGAGATTTTTCGATACAGTAGAAAGATTATTGTTATTCTTAAGTTACATCCATCGTAACTTGAAGTGAAATACAGGAAAGAGATACAACTTAGGAAATTTTAAACTAGATTTTATTTATCTACAACAGGAATTTATTCATCTGTGTAAATCTAGTTGCCATTCCCTCGATACTATCAAGGTCTTTAAAGATTTTTCATTTTCTTGTAAAGGTCTTGGCTTTCCAATTAACATTGTAATTTGGACATCGTCTCACATGATGACTTTGTCCACCACATCCGTGGCATACAATTGTTATTGGTTGTACTTTCCTTTCCTTAATCCTGCAGCTAATTGTCTGGTGACCTGTTTTCTGACATTTCGTGCATTTAACCCTACAGATTCCGGTGTGATGCTGGTTGCATTTTTGACACCAGGGTAAATTTCCATGATAACCACTTCCGGTAACAGGTGTGACGAGACAATTTCTATTAGCTTTCTGATTGTGTTCCAGCTGACGTTGATACTCCGTACGGTCTTCTAGATGTTTGCGATAACGGTCTTGAGCATTGAAGATGTTGCAGTAGATGGGATTGATGGTTCCTATCTCAGGGAGTTTCCTCTTTTGATTATTTCCATTTGGTATAATCCCATGCCTAATTCCTTGATGATGGTTGATGGTAGGGTTGATCATTCCTTCTTGAATCTTTAAGTGAGGTGGCCTATACTTCATGAAACTTGCAGGGTATTGAATTCCTTTTCAAAAATTGGTATTTAGACGATTCTTAAAGTTTTAGGTTAACTATGGTAAGTTTTAAGAAATCTTAACAATTTGTAAGAAATCTTACGGTAGATTTGAATAATATTACAGAGGTAAACAGAATATTAATAACTTGTATGATCGTTTTTGCAAGATAAACGATACAGAATCTTTTATTAATACTCCATTGATCTGTGTAGAATCATTTGGTTATCAAAGAAAATAACAAATGATGAGATTTTTGCATGAAAATATGAGGATTCATCACATGCATGATTGATACGAAAGAAAAGATTGATTCATAACATATAGATATAACAGAAAGGATGTTATTATACAATATGTTTTGATTACACGTTCTGAAGTTTCAGAATTATTGGACATTACATGAAATATTAACCAAATCTATTTGGTTTAGTAGGAACAACAACGAAACTTGTATACTTAAGATTAGTTACGCCTCTGACGTAAATATCTAATTTCTTTCTCAAGTTCAAGTTGTGCAGCTTCCATGTTTGAGAAACGTTCTTGACACATGTTCATTTGGTTTGCCAACATATTCTCTAATGCGGCAATCTTTTGACCCTGGTTTCTGGCTGCATCTCTGGCTATCCATAGGGTTCTCTCAATATCTCCAATTCTTACATGTGTATAACCATGTTCTCTTCTTGCACAACGAACCCTGGAGTCCAAACTTCCAAGTTCCTGGTTAGTGTTGTCATTTATTTCATTAATCTTTATTCCTAACTCACACATTGTTCGCCTCTCTGCATCTGCCCTTTTGAACAATGCGTCAAGGTTACGGTCGTACCATTCAAATTGAGTTGGTCGTAACCCTTTTAGCTGTTCAGTGTGAACATCCAATATGCCGGCTTGTCGATAAATAAGATTCCATATTGTTTCAGGAGTGCTTATATCGTAGTCGGGAGAGTTAGGTGAGGATAAATTATTTGGAGAATCTGGTATTGTGGAATCTGAAGTGTAAGGTAACGGAGAATTTGGCTCAACATTCGTCCATGATATTTCTTGGCTTGAACGTTGTCCAACTTCGAATGTTGCCTGGCCACCAATCAAATCTTCATATGATTCAGTAGCTCTCCTGAGTCTTTGACGTAGAGGTGAACGAATAGGTGACGATGGAGGTGATCTCGGAGTGAGTTCTATATTAGGTTGGGATTTTGATATTTGTACGTAAGGATCTTCAGTATTCGGAGAATTTTTATTGATAGATGAGGTATTAATATTATGGAGATTAGTTTTGACATTCACGGGAGTTCCTGAAGACATGCTACAGTAATAACCGAGAATAATATTTTATGAGGATTTTGTATGTTAAAAATATAACAATGCAGATGAAATAATTATTGTGTAAGAGTAACTATTAAGCATGTAAGATAATCTCAACATATAAAGTATGGAGCACGGCAGTCTGCAGACACGGAGAGCATAAAATGGTATGGTGTAAAATCATTTATTTTGAAAATATAGTTATAGTTTTAATGTTTGAAAACATTTAATTCTCTATAACTGTAGCTCTGATGCCAATCTGTAACACCCCTAAATTTAAGTTTGTCGCAGCGGAAAAGTAATTTAGGTGTTACGGGGAGGATCGAAGTTTTAATCTCATAAAATGGTTTAGAAGAAACATTTTGAAAGTTATTTGTCATTCAAATAATATTTTTCATAAAAAGATAAATCAATTGATTTAAAATCTTATTAAAAGATATAAAGGCTTGTAAAAATGACAAATTTGATTTTTACACCATTTTAATTTATCAGAGTAATAAATGCCCACTCCGTGTCTTGTCCTGCTCCGTTAAATTACCTGAGATACACATGCTTAAAAGTGTCAACACAAAGGTAGGTGAGTTCATAGAGTTTTATGGAAAACCCTTTATTTTGTTAGATTTCAGAATATTTGGTATTGATAAAATACAAATAGTAATGAAACAAATATTGAGTATTTTGACTATAATCACAAATAAATCATATAAGTATATAATCACATTCAAATAAGGAATCAATAATCATAACATGAGCTGGAAACTCATGATGCTAATTTAATCAGATATACAATTCACGTATGGTCAAATTCTTATACAGCTGTATCTAAATATATGTTGAAAACATACATTTCCTTTATAGATATTGCCCCAAGCCTCATGACACACAAGCTTAACCAAAAGAGGTGTTTTATCAAATCAATGATAAAATTTGCCCTCTAATAATAGGTGATTTGCCAATTCCTATTTGTCTACGAATATAGTGTATCACGACTAATACGACTAACCATTTGCAAATGGCATTCAGTCAAGTATTAGTGGGACAGGAGGTCAGTCCTTAACAGGTTTCGAATCTGTTCACTATATTCGCGCCCACTTAACAGTGATTAATGGCTCATGATTGAGTGACTTTATGACGATAAGGTAACTTAGACAATATCAAGGTAATAATGGGATCATTCAAAATAACATCATGTAATCAAATATCATACCACAGTAATCAGTTTGGGAATATTATCGTTTGAGTATCAGTAATTCAGTTTAAGTATTTCGCCAGTATCACATGTATATCACATACCACAATAATCGAATTGGAAACATTTTCATATGAGTATCAGTATTTCAGTCAAGTAATTCATCAATAAAATATATATATCACATACCACAATAATCAAATTGGAAGCATTATCATATGAGTATCAGTATTTCAATTAAGTATTTCTTCAAGTATTGTATATATCACATTTTAAATCACAAATCATATTAAATAAATATCAATTAGGAAATTGATTTGAATCATGTATTTTATTTCATATACTTATCAATTTATCAAAGTATATGTAAGCATGTATCTCCCCCAATGGGTTAAAAACAATTATTGAAAATGGGGCTATGACTCACCTAGATTGATACGGAAATGATGAAAATAAAGTAGGATGAGATTTATGGGAATGATTATGGAAACGTCTTTGATACGGAACCTGATAAATAAATTTATCTGAGGATATAACCAAATACTATTTGGTAAATACGAACGAATAACGAATAATTATTATTCGTTATGACGAATAGATGATGTGCAGTGTAATTATTATGTCATGCATGATATGATAAAATACTTTATTTAAAATATCTATCGAAGTTTTACCTTTTTAAACGTAAGTAAAAACATTAACTTTTGAAATATCGTTATATATATTATTAACGTAAAAATAAATAATATATAAATAAAACGTAGTAAAAATGCATATGACGTGATGGTTGGCGTAAAATAGAAAATAAAATAAGAATGTCAAATAGATTATTTTTGGTCCTTGTCCTTTTCTCATTTTTACACTTTTTATACTAACGGCGTTAGCGTTACACCGTTAGTCCTTTTCGTATTTAATTTACAATTATAGTCCACTACTTGTCCAAAATTACAATCTAAGCTTGGAACATCATATAATATCAATTTTTATCCTAAACTTTCTGTTTTTATAGTTTTAGTCCAAGTTTTCCATGTTTGGCAGTTTTAGTCCTTTTAGGTGTCGTCGCGTTACATTTTTAGTCCAAAATTACAAAAATGATTATAAAAATTGTATAAAAATTTCCGTAGCTTATTTTATTAATTCTAAGCTTATTTCAACAGCTTATTTGATTAAAAGCTTATTTTTCTAGCTTATGGGCCTTAACGAGCCAACTACAAAGCCCGTTAAGATTTTTAGAGGCGAGGGCATGTAAAATGTTTTGGGCCTGGACTTGGGCTACTTTTGTGATTATAAAAACATTTCATATGGGCCCAGTGGGCTTACGGTTCTTAATTTCTTGTTGGGCCTTGAATAAGCCCACTTGACAACTATAAAGTTTTTAACAAATTTTTGTTTTGAAAATATGGTTCTTGTCGATTCAAAATGGATTAATTTAGGTGTCGAAACGTGAGTATTTTTACAAGTTATTGATTGGGGTGAAAGCAGTCAGATATTATTGACCAAGGTCAATAAGTTAAAGACAGCCTCGTTCCAATTCTCCGGTGATAGTATAGTGTGTCCCCGGGTCGTTAAAGTCCCAGCGAGATTGAAATGGTGCTATTTGAAATCGTTTAGGAATGAGTGGCACTGAGCACAGTAGCCCAGATGATATTGAATTGATTTTGCTACTGATATTTTGGTATTTGTACAATGAGATAATATTCACAAAAATCAGATATACAGGTATATGCACAAATTCACAATTAAGATTCACGTAATCAGACAGAAAAAGTAGGATTTGGATAAATTACAAACTACATTAATGGAGATGATTAGGAGCATGATAAGTAAATCCTCTTTACCCAAAAGTTTGTGGATTTACGCACTTAGAACCGCAATGTATCTGTTAAATAGGGTTCCTAGTAAGTCAGTTCCAAAAACTCCTTTTGAGTTATGGACTAGAAGGAAACCTAGTTTGAGACACCTGCATGTTTGGGGTTGTCCGGTAGAAACACGGGTTTACAATCCACAAGAAAAGAGATTGGATTCTCGAAATGTTAGCGGTTACTATATTGGTTACCCAGAGAAGTCCAAAGGGTATAGGTTTTATTGTCTAGACCACAGTTCTAAGATTGTTGAAACAGGCAATGTCAAATTTCTAGAAAATAGTGAAGTTAGTGGGAGTGTTGAGAATCAAGTTATGGATATTAACGAAATAAGAGATGACGATCCATCACCCATGAATATTCATAAAACCACAATTGCACCGAATGTTGTTCCTGTAATTCAAAATCAAGAACAACATTTGAATAATGAACAAGCACCCCATGAAGAAACTAACTTACCAACTCAAACAAGTGAACCTGTTGGAGTAGCATTAAACAAACCTACAAGGGTTAGAAAGTCAGCTATTCCTAATGATTATATAGTTTACTTGCATGAGACAGATTTTGATATTCGCATTGATAATGACCCTGTAACCTTTTCACAAGCCATAGAAAGTATAAAGTCTGAAATGTGGATTAACGTTATGAAGGTAGAGTTAAAATCAATGGCTCAAAATAAAGTCTGGGATCTCGTAAACTTGCCAGAAGGTTTTAAACTAGTTGGTTGTAAATGGGTCTTTAAGACCAAACGCGACTCTAAAGGCAATGTTGAAAGATATAAAGCTAGACTTGTAGCCAAAGTTTATACTTAGAAAGATGGCATTGATTACAATGAGACTTTTTCTCCCGTCTCAAAGAAGGACTCGTTGAGAATAATATTGGCATTAGTAGCTCATTTTGACTTAGAGCTACATCAAATGGATGTGAAAACCGCCTTTCTAAATGGAAATCTTGAGGAGGAAGCTTATATGAAACAACCTGAAGAGTTTTTCATTGAGGGTAAAGAAAAGATGGTGTGTAAATTGAAGAAATCAATATATGGACTTAAACAAGCTTCTAGGCAATGGTATATTAAGTTCAATGATACCATTAAATCTTTCGGTTTTGAAGAAATCATCATTGATCGATGTATATACCGCAAGATCAGTGGGAGCAAGTTTATATTTTTGGTTCTATATGTTGATGATATTTTACTTGCGACTAATGATTTTGGTTTATTGCATAAGACTAAAGAATATCTCTTTAAGAATTTTGAAATGAAAGATATGGATGAGGCATCTTATGTGATTGGAATTTCAATATTCCGTGACGGATCTGAAGGTCTACTAGGACTATCTCAAAAAGCCTATATCGATAAGTTTCTTGAGAGATTCAATATGAGCAAGTGCTCAAACAATATAAGCAAGCCGATGAAAGTTTGTAGCTTCTTATGAGGCTAATATTCATGTATTATGGCTGCGGAACTTTATTTCAGGGCTTGGGGTTTTCGACACTATAAGCAAGCCGCTGAAAAAAAATTATTGTAATAATTACGCAGTAGTTTTCTTCTCTAAGAACGATAAGTACTCTAAAGGTAAAACACATGGAAATAAAGTTCCTTATCGTGAAAAGAGGAAATTCAGAAACAAAGAGTGTATCTAGAACACATTAGTACAGATCTTATGATTGTTGATCCTCTGACCAAGGGTTTACCACCAAAGACATTTACATAACATGTTCTGAGGATGACTCTTGGTTGTATTGATAACTACTTATGATGTTCTAAACACTCTTGAGCTCAATAAAATGTTTTTGATTCATAATGTTATTATGCATGCATTTGTGTTTGAATAAGAAATTTGTATGTATTTTCATAACAAGTATGTGGACTCTATGTTATTTATATATAACTTATGAATCTAGCATGATGATCTCATAATGTTGTGATATATGGAAGGGAGTATACGAGAATACTGTGTATGACCGCCATAATCCCCATTATGTGGTTTGTTGTGTTGAGATGCTTATGATGATGGTTAATAAGATTTAATTTGCTAGCCTTATTTTGTACCATGCAGGAATATCATGTCAAATGGGAGAATGTAAGAATGTGACATGTTATTACTTAAATGTACACTTATTATGTAATCAAATAATTCAATATTATAATGATTGCTCCTAATGGTACTTTAAGTCTTGACCGTTTTATTTGTTAGTATTGATGGACATACTAACTCTTAAGCCTATATATATGCGTAGTCCTCTCTCTACCCAAAATACACAACAAGTAGAAAGACATAGCTATCCATCAAGCTCTCTACACTTAAGTGCAAGGGAGAGATACTAGTCGTGTTCAAGTGTTTCTATATCATGTCGACATGCGCTTCCGCTTCGGGTATGTTTTACTCGTTTATGTAATTATGTGGTTATTATCGTATTCAAAGATCCTTGTGGCATAATAGTTGAATGTGTTCATCATGAATATTTGATGTTAATGTCTACACATATGAATGCTTACACGATCATTTTGTATTAGGCGACTTTGATATTTGTTAAGTTGTTCATGATGAGAAATGATAAGCGTATTTATATGGCACAAAAAACTACATTTGTTATTTGTAACACTAGGACTGATGTAAGATAATAGCATAAAGTTTTGATCACCGAACATGGTCTGTACTACGCATACAGAGGAAGTGGTCAAACGTTAATCTTGGTTAAAAACTTACAAAATGATTCATGTTGTTTGACTAAAATGTCTTTACTTATAAAAAACAATACAATTTATTATTATTTAAATACTTAATTACAATTTAATCTAAAAACTTTTTTCACTCACACTTACACTCATGTAAAATTGTTATGCATGCTTCAATAATAATAATAATAATAATAATAATAATAATTGACGCTACTATATATTGCCGCCGCTATGCGCGAGTAAACGTCGAGTTTCATAAAGAATGTGCATAAGTCAGGTCGAAAGCATGTGTATGTGAGGTGCTATTTTAAAAAAATAGCAGAGCTTGAGGTACATATAAACCTAAAAGTGTTTCAAGCCGGCCTAATTATATTTGAACTTGAACATGGTTTAAAGCATAAGGCTGCCCGCAGAAGTAGAGGCGACCGATTCGGTCGACTAGGTCGAACTCGGTCGGCCTTAATGTGGTGATTCGGTCACGACCGACTTGAGGGACGAAAACACAGGAATTGGGTCGTGATCTCGACCGAGTATCTTTCCTACTTTTTCTAGCTTTTTGATCCAAACGGTAACCAAACTTAATGAATGTAGCCGTTTGAGCTACAAACCAAAAAATAAAAAATCCTACCGTTTCATTTCTAGCCGTTTGGCAAAAAAAAAAAAAAAAAAAAAAAAAAAAAAAAAAAAAATCTTTTAAATTACCTTATAAATACACAACATAAACACACTTCAATTCACACAATCTCATTTAAAAAATTCTCTATATTTTCTCACACCGTGGATTCTTTCGAGATATTTTTTGCCGATTCGTCTTCAGACGATGAAAATGAAGTTAGTATCGAGTTTTTGATGTTTGCGGAAGATTGTTGGGAGGCTTATAAAGCGTCACAACCTAAAGAAACACGAAACCAAATTACTAGGGATCGTTTGGGTGCTCATGACCGTTTAGTGACTGCTTACTTCTGCGCTCAACCAACATACGGCGATCAAGCATTCCATGATCGTTTCCGAATGAGCCGAAGACTATTCACACGAATTGTTCGAGAGGTAACCGATCATTCACCTTATTTCCAACAAACTCCTAGTTGTGCGGGCTTACTTGGTATTTTTCTGTGGATGAAAGTTACTTCGTCAATTGGCATACGGAGTTAATCCTGATATGCTTGACGAATATTTGCAAATGGGTACGTCAACAATTCTTGAGTGTCTCTATAAATTTTGTGAGGTCATATGGAGTTATATGGTCCAGAGTATTTGTGAAAGCCGACGGTTATTGACGTTGACAGACTCTATGAGCATCACTATCGAGTTCATGGGTTTTCAGGGCTGATAGGAAGCATTGATTGTTCAGATTGGCCGTGAGAGAATTGCCCACTTGGTTTAAAAACTCAATATTATAGGGATGATCACGGGAAAACTCCTTTCAATCTATTGGAAGTGATCGCCTCTCAAGATTTATGGATTTGGCATGCGTTCTTTGGTGTCTCCGGTATGAATAATGACGTAAATGTTTTACGTGCATCGCCTCTTTTCAATGATCTCAAAATGGAAGAGCACCGGATGTGGAGTTCTTTGCTAACAGCGTGCCTTATAAACAGGGATATTATCTTGATGATGGGATATATCCGGAATACTCTGTTATTGTGAAGTCCATTAAACATCCAGGGACACATGATCACAAGCGTCAATTGTATAAGAGGATGCACGAAGCAGCAAGAAAAGACGTGGAACGTGTTTTTGGTATACTAAAGAAGAAATTCCTAATGATTAAACATCCGGCTAAGGGATTTAACAAAGAGCACCTTGGACATATTATGTACACATGCATCGTATTACATAATATGATAATTCAAGGCGAAGGGCGGGCGATATCTCCGAATTTTTTCCAGCGGAGCAGCACCATTCTTATGATCCCTTAAGAATGCATGAGGAATCATTGGAAATTACTAGGGAGATATGCAACAAAACAACTCATCTTAACCTCAAAGCCGATTTGGTGGAAGGCATTTGGCAGCATCATAATCCAAACTAGTTTAGTCGTTTTATCGTAATGTTTTTAATGTTATTTGAATTCTATTTTAATGTTTTTATTTCATTTGAATTAATACGTAACGTTTTAATTATGAATGAAATTTTAGTTTGTGTTAAAAATGTTTAAAAAAAATTGAACTTGGTCGCCCTTACTGGGGCACCAAATCGCCTGCAGGTCGCTGGAGAGAAAAAACTGACGTGGCAGGGAAAAAGATGGGGATTGAGTCGCCTTACTGTGACTGATTTAGGATCAAATGAGAACAAAACTTAAAATAAGAAGAATGAGAAATAACTATAGCCACACATTAGAGATGCATTGACTTGAATTAGATGCATCTCTAATCTTTTAGATGCACCCTAATATATTTTCTAGCAAAAATTAGATGCATATACATATATTAGATGCATTTCATCAAGTTAGGCGAATTCTATGTATTTTTCGTCAACTGATGGTCAAATTTGTTGTTAGTACTTCTTTGCATCGTTTTCAATTCAAAATCACTTTCGAAACTAATTGGGACGCATCTAAATGAATAAAGGTGCATGTAATTCAACTCAACACGTCTAAAATGTATGATTATAGCTATTTCTCATCCTTCTCATTTTAAGTTTTCTTCTCACATGATTCATACTCTACTGTGACTAGCCTAATAGTCTTTAATACAGTTCTTGAGACTCCTAGCTTGTGACTTCAATTAGAAAGTTTAAAAGAAGATGGTCGGTAGACATTTGAACCACATTTGTTTAAAAAATAATGAGTTGGAATTCAATATAAGCTGAAAATACATTTCCATGCCAACCTCATAACTCATACGTTATATTAACTGTTAAAATATATTAGAATGATGTTAGGAAGGGATCCGATAAAAAGAAAAACTAAAATGAGAAAACTAAGAATGATTTTTCGTCACATATTTCAAATAGCAAATAGTAAGGAGAATTTTAATGGAAGATGCATCTATTTTTGTTGGTGCATATAAAATGAGTGGTTATGTTTTCTTCTCATCATTTTTGTTTTAATTTTTCTTCTCATTTGATCCTAACTCAAATGATGTTAACTATAAGTTATACTATATACGAAGAAAAAACAAAATACTAAATGTATCAAAATGAGAAAGGCTAAAATAGCCTTTTATTACTATTTATTAAAGAAAAATTTGATAGTTGATAAAATGAAAAGACTAAAATAGCCTCTTATTACTATTCATTCAAGGAAACTTTGATAATTGAGATATAGGAAGACATTATGTTCAAAAAAAAAAAAAAAAAAAAGGAAGACTATTTTTTAAGTTTTGATTCTATACATGATTGTAAACTATATATAACTTGCCCGCACGTTGCGTCGGGAAATCAAAATAAATGCGTCGATCACCAATTTAATTAAGTTATAGTAGTTTTTTATGGAACTATCAATGTGACATCGATTGGGTTACGTTACATGTATATGCGGATCATCTTTTGTTCAAAATCTTATAATCCAACACATAAGAAATATTTTGACCCTATAAGCAACATTTATTCAGTACAGAGGTGATTATCTTAATAATAATTGGAGGAAGCCAATCTCCTCATCAAACTACATACAACATTAATTGGTTGATTTTGGATTATGTTGGAATTATATATGTTGGATGCTATTGTCTGTATTTTGTAAACTCTATTCGTATGACATCCGTTTTTTCCTTAGGTTTTACACCTTCAACGTTTTGTTTGATGAAAAAAGCATATATTTTTTTAACGGTCGTAGATATCATACAAACGTTTACATGAGTTACTAATATTCTCTCCAAAAGGTTTAAATCGGAGGAAACCTTGAGATCTCATGCATCCTCTTTGATAATACAAACGTTTACATGAGTTACTAATAGTCTCTTAATGTATCAAATTGAAATGACTAAAACAGCCTTAGATTACTATTCATTCAAGAAAACTTTGATAATAGACAAAATTTCACCGTTCGTCCCTAAACTTGTCAAGATTCTCGTGTATCGTCCTTAAACTATTTTTTTTTCACTTTCGTCCCTGAACTTGTCAAACGACGGCGTGTTTGGTCCCTGGGAGCGCGTTTTGGCAGACGGACGTTATGTCCGTCCGTTATCTGATGTGGCAAGCTTGGGTTTTTTCGTCTTTTCACCTATTTCATATTCTCACCGTTCGTCCCCAATGCCGTTTGTATATTGTAGCAAACGCTTTGCATGTTTCGTCCCTAATATTTGATGCGTGTTGTGTAAAAATTCGACCATTGGCCAGAAGTGAACCATGTAAATACCCGTCCATTGTGCATATAATAAGTATGTAAAACACACATCTTCTCAAAAGAAAAACAGAGCAACGATGGTGGTCTGCACATGTGGTAAACCCGCTGTTGTCAAGACTTCTTGGACAAACAGGAATCCAGGTCGCCGTTTCTTTGGCTGTCCGACAATTGTAAGTTTGTCATTGTGTTGTTTATTTAAAAAAAATGTGTTGCTTATTTACACACTTTGTTGTTTCAGGGCTCAAACTGTCCTTTTCTGGGATGGTTGGATCCTCCGATGTGCCCAAGGTCAGTAGACATTATCCCTGGTTTGTTGAGGAGGATTAATGCTCTACGAGGTGTTGTTGAAGAGCTTGAAGAACAGCGGTCCAAGTACAAGAAGTATATCATCATCAGTTGGGTTTTGTTTGCATTGTATGTTTATTTAACTGTTTGACATGTGTTGTATAGTAGTAGTTGTTAGTTTCTGATGGTGGTGGGTGAATGCTTTTAGTATTTTCAAGTAGATGATGGTAGTTGGGTGGTGAAGCTGTCGTTTGTAATGGTTGTCAATGGTCAATGAAATTTCTTGTTTGAATAATGGCTAAATCGTAACGGTTTGTGATCAAGTGAATGTGGCTTGTTATTGTGAAGTATTTTGTTTGGTTGTTCAATGCATAATATGATTGACTTAGGGAAGTTAACAAACCATAAGGTTGTAGTTTGACTTAGTGAAGTCAACAAACCATAAGGCTGTAGTGTGAGTTAGGGAAGTCAACAAACCATAAGGCTGTAGTTTGACTTAATAAAGTCAACTAACTGAACAATTTTGATTTATCGGCTCACCAGTACTAAGTTCCTTATATATAACAGTAGTAAAATGTTAGTACTGGTAGTACAAAAATTCCTTGTAACATAATATGAGTGAGTTAGGGAAGTTAAGAAACCATAACAGCAAGCCTGAGAGGGCCAAGAACCAGATGTTGCAGTCGCGAAGAAGAGGACGTTCAAGAAGTTCAGTTTCCGTGGAGTTGATCTCAATGCTTTGCTTGACATGTCTACCGATGATTGGTAGCGTTGTTGGTGTGTAGAGTGGTAAGACCTTCAACCATATTTAAATCAACCCTGAGATGATTGGACACTACCTTGTTCATCCCATTGAAGTGAGGATGCTATTTGTTTTAAAGGATTATGGTTTTAAAGGATTATGCTACTACTTTTAAAGGTTTACCCCTAGTATTTTGTCATTTCAGAAGGTTAAGATGATACTTGTTATAAAGGAATATGCTTTAAAAAAAAAAAAAAAAAAAAAAAAGCCCATAAGGCTGTAGTTTGAGTTAGGGAAGTCAACAAACCAAAAGGGTGTAGTTTGAGTTAATAAAGTCCAATTTTGCATTAACAGTATTATATTTTTACTACTGTTGGAAATAAAAAACTTAATACTGGTGAGCCAATAAAGCCGTGTGAAGACCACCCAACACAACCCAACCCGATTACATACAATACATAGGTACATTCCCAAATAAAATGGAAATATAAATGTGTTCATATTTCCAACAAATAATTGGGAACCGAAGAGTCCAAAAAAAGGCTGTAAAATTTAATACGGACTCTTCGTTTTCCCCATTATGTGTCTATATATTGGTTAATCCCACATTATGCAGCATACCAATCTAATACTAGCAAACATCAAACAAGTTATAGTGTAAGTAAAATGTCAGGAACCAAGAGAGCCAGAGATGCTGTTGCAACCGACAACACAGAAGAAGAAAACAACGAACTGAGGAAACGAGCAAGGGAAGATCCAAAAGAGCCAGAGGTGCCTTCGTTGGAAAAAGGCTCGAAGGATAAGGCTAAGAAGGATGTGGATGAAGAAAAGGACAAGGCTGCTCCTCCAAGCCCTGCTGAAGTTGAAAGACGCAGGCTTGCTGCAAAAAAGAGGGCCGATGAGCATTGGAAGGAGATCAATGCTGTTAGGAGATTAGAAGAAAGGGATAAAAAGAAAAACAAATATGTTAAATGCAATGAAGAAGAGGAAGAAGAATGTTTAGAAACGTTCTCGTATGATGAATTGTATAAGTCATATGAGTCCGATTAATTTAATCGTGTAATGGAAAAAGTTTGTTTAATAATAATTTTATTGTTGATTTTGTGAGTTTTGTTTTTTTCAATTGCATGTTTTATTTATTATTATTATTTTTTTTTTGCAAATAAAGTTTATGGTTATTTTCATGATGTACGTTTGAGTTTGAATTTATGCACCAGTATGATCTTCAGTTTATGGTTATTTTCATGTGTATATCTAATAGTGGTATTATTCACATTGTTGACCAAAAAAATATGTTGACTTTCATAGTCAAATTCGTTTATTATTGCAAACACGATACTATACTGCATATGCAATTGGTCAAATATAAATTGTAATAAGTTAATTTTACCCATGTTGAGTTTTGAAAGTAACAAAACAGGTTTACAAGTGAATATTCAATAATGGTTCACTTAGTTGACTTTATTAAGTCAAACTAGAGCCTTATGATTTATTGACTTCCCTAAGTCAAACTAGAGCCTTATGGTTTGTTTTTATTTTAAAGCACAATCCTTTAAAACAAGTTGCGTCTTCACTTTCTGAAATGACAAACAACTAACAGGGAAACAAATTAATAGTCTTTCATGCGAAAGATAAGTGGTAGTACTGAATGGTTTGGTTTGGCTGGACTTCACACGTTTGGAAGGCTCAGCAGTACTAACTTCCTTATATCTAACAGTATTAAAATGTTAATACTAGTAGTACAAAATTTTTTCTAACCGTATTAACTAGCTAGTCCTGGTACTGTTGTTATCTTATCAGCAGTACATGGTTAGTGTACCATTCAACTGCTTGAATTACAAATACCCAAAATAGTAGTACAATAGGGTAACAACATGTTTATTCAGGTTACAACAAAATTATTCAATCATACTACATCCTAAATCAACTAATACATTTTCTTTTTACCCTTACCTTTTGGAAAAGGTTTGGCAATTGCTGGAGCAAATGGTTTGATACCATTGTCTTCACAGAACTGATCACTTGGAAGGCCTAGCACCTTTTCCCTTTCATCAAAAAGCTGTTTCTCTGTCTTTTTAGGATTCTTAAACTTCCTAGCATCAATCTTTCTGATCACAGAACCTGAATAAGTCTTTGGAAAATAGCCTTCCCAGCTGTTGGTTGAAGTTGAGTCACTCCAGTTGTTGATGGAGCTTGAATCACTGCTGTTCACGTAAATGATGTCTGCAAACAAGTTAAGAAAACCATTAAAAAAAAGTATGTTAGAAATGAAAAGGAGCAGGGTGTTGCAATTGAGGGTGTGTTTGAAACAACCTTTGTTCTTGGAACTCATTATTTCAGCAGCTAGAATTGGTTGGTGTCTTTGATTTTACAGAGGAAAACTTATGCTTGTTTAGTGTTTACAAAATGCAAAAGTATTCACGTGACAGTAAAGAAAAAAGTAGTCTTTGGCGCCCTATGACAAGTCATGCCATGTCTTACTTTTATCATGTGTGCAGAAATGAGAAGAAAATAGTGTTCGCATAACCAAGGCCAAAATAGTCATTTTGAAACACAAAATGCTACCACATTCAATTGATGTGAGCATTTAATACTCCTTAACCTACCTCACACAATGAAAGTCAAACGGGTGTATTTCAAAATAGACAAATATGGCACAACCAGCCGTGTAAAGTAAATGATCCTACCAACTTGGAGAGTCAAGTAAAGTCTCATCTTATTACAAATTTATCCAAACCAAATATATGGCACAACCTGTAAGTCCAAATTTAAAGAGAGAGACAAGTGGTGGTTTTATAGGTCTGGGTGTTCGAACTGGTAATGATCCACAGGTACAGGTGTTGGATGAAAGATGCTTAATCTGTTGTATGGATGTTAAGTGTTGGAGGCATGCAAACACAGGTGGAAGTGTCGTTGTAGTCACAAAAGCTGCTGGTGCTGAGGCAAACAAAGTAAGTGGTGGTGTTATAGGTCTGGGAATTAGAACTGGGGAAAAAAGAAGAAAAAAAGAAACCCAAGAAAGTTGATTACAAAACAACAACAAATTTGAATAACTATATTGTGGTAGACCACTGTCATGGTTTTGGGCATGTCCAAGCCATACTTGTATGTGATGTGTACGTTTGCATTTTCATGTTTCGTCTGTGTATTACGTATTGATTAATGTGATGCTCATGTTTATGTTTCTGATACATATCAAACACACTAAAAAACTTAAAACATATATGAACACATTATTCATTGAAAAACTGAATCATAAGACCCATTACATTCATTAAGCATAACATGGTGATGTGAACAAAAGAAACCCATGACCAATGTCCAACAAACAATAACCTCATGGATATTTCTTTCTCACAACAAATTCAATCTTCTTAAAAATCTTGTCCTTGACTTGCTTGGCCATCATCAACAGTGCCTTCGCCCGACGCTTATCAATTGTCTGTAGTCTCCTAAGCTTCTTGGTATTGCTCCTTGCAATTCTTGCACGTGAATAGTTTCGAAGTCCAACAATCAGCTCCCCCCTACGTCCGACCCTTTCAGTAATTTTTTTGGACTTGTTCTCCAAATCATGTGCTTGCTGCAAGTTTTCATGAATCTCTGTGTGGTAAGGGCCAAGCATTAGTTCAGTTAGCACATACGAGTTACAAACAACCTTTAGATCAATATCACTTTCAAAGTTGTTCATGCTTAAGGAAATAGGGAGTGTGTTTTGCAAGTTTTGAGTTGCAACAAATGAGGTAGGTAACTATTAAATATGAGTAATAAATGACACACAAATAAAGCAACCCATTAATAAAAGGCTACTACCACTCTACCAGTGGTGATAGCATTGTGACACATATAAAACGTTACAATTAAAAAAATTGCATATATAATTAGGATTTTTAAAAAGTACATAATAAATTTAAAACATTGCATAAGTGTAACATAAAAATTACATAAAACTTCAGTTGTAATCCGGGTGATCCCATGTCTGAGAGTTGTTGTACAGGTAACCGTCGTCGTAAGTAGCAATGCTCGCAAACTTATTGGCTTCTAACTGAGCTTCCAACCTGCTAAGCTCCCGGTCCTTTTCTTCGTTCCAGCCCCCATCATCAGCTGCCACCACATTTTCTTCAAAGCTTAGCTTAAAGTGCTCCAGATGAGGTTGTTGCTCAACAACTCTCGGTGCAACAGATGAAGTAGATGCACCAGCATCACATGCTGCCACATTTTCCACATAACTCCAACGGATCTTGTTAGAGATTTGCGCCTGTATTTGAGAAACACAACCCCACAGCGAGTCAGCAATGGCACAGTCCTTGCAATATTCATCAGTTTTGTCAATTATACATTGTACAGCTACTATTCTCTTCATGCAGTATTCTCTGATGTACTCTAAAAGTGTAATGACTGGCTTGTCCCTTGCGGGAGCAATTTTACTATTAAACACCTCACAAATGTTGTTGATCAATAAGTCTGTAACTGGTCTACCTATAGCACAAAAATATGAAACACTTAAATGATATACATGTCTACTATTGAACCACTTATGTTGAAAACAGACAAACAATTACCAGAAAAATGAGATCTTGCCCAATGTTCAGCTGGTATCTTGCTCAACCATTCGTGTGCTTCCTTCTTCATAGCCTTCGAATGTTCCATACACTTTTCAAAACCAGACAGGGTTGTAACAGATGTACATCTCCACAAAGCTTCCTTATATTCCAAGCCACTAAACTGCTGCCTCATATTTTCATGAATGTGCCTCAAGCAAAATCTGTGTTCTGCATTAGGGAAGATAGATTTTAAGGCTGGAATGAGTCCCTGCATAAACCAACAAAGTTAGCAAAATAATAATTTATATTTTGTTGGTTATTAAAGAATTCAACTAGAGGACCATCATTTACTGACCTTTTGTCTATCACTCATGAATGTGAAGTTAGATCTAGGGCCCAAATCTATGTCATCACCCAAGCACATTAAGAACCAAGACCATGAACTCTTAGTTTCAGCTTCCACCAAGGCATAAGCCAATGGGTAAATCCCATTGTTAGGATCAAGTCCAACAGCCACCAACACTTGGCCTGGATAAGAACCTTTCATGAAACAACCATCTAGCCCCAACAATTCTCTTTTGCAAGCCTTGAAGCCTTCCTTCAATGGTCCCAAACAAACATATATTCTTTTAAACACCCTTCTAGACTCACTAGGATTAGCAGAATCTCTATCAATTCCAAGCTTCACAGTCGTATTAGGGTTTGTAGACAGCAATTCACCAATATACTCCCTAAGCATCATATACTGCAGGTTGTGATCACCTGAAACATCTTTTTCTGCTTTAGCTTTAGCCCTGAATGCTTTTGTCATAGAAACCTGAAGATGTAATTCATGCTGGAGCTAGTCTTGAACTGCCTTTCCTGGGATCTCTGGATTAACCTTAACTAGGTCATAGATCTTGTTTGCCAAATATTTATACGTGCAGTGTTTGATTTCCCTTGATTGAAGGCAAGTGTGTTTGTCTCTGTGTGTCTTTACTATCCAGTTTTGACTAAGTCTGTCTTTACCTACATACAAGACCCAGGGGCATTCATCATCAACATCATCAGAAGTTCCTACATCGTTTCTCTATCTTTTACTCCCTCTACCTAATGGGCCACTTGATCCACTAGGCCCAACACCTGTATCTACAGTTGGGCATGTTGATCCACTTAAGACTGACTCTGTAAAGACAGGAATTTGGTTATCACATACAGCTCTTATCCTAATACCATCATTCTTGACCAACTTCAAATTTCTCCTGGTCTCAACTGCATGCATGTATACTCTTTCATTCACCTCTTCTGCGGTTGCAAACTCTTGTCCAGTAAAAAAATAATACTTCATAATAAGATTCTCTGACATGTCAAATCCAATTGCTATTTTTATTTCCCTTAACTGTTTCCTAACACCAGAATCTGGTTCACCATCAGTACCTGATTGACTCTCGAAACCTTCAACACTAACAGGTTCTACTCCACCTACAACCTCTCCAACTAAACTGCTGTTGCCAATGCTGTCATAAGCTTTATTCCCTGTTAGTCTAAACTTATTTACTTGATCACCACTGCTGTTGCCAATACTGACAGAAGGATTATCCCTTGCTAGATGAAAACCGTTTACTTGCACATGAGGCTCAACTCCAGTGTGTCCTTCATCATTCATAACTGCAGGCTCTCCTTCATCACCTGAACCTGCATTGTCACTTGACCCTCCTTCATAATCACTATCATTGACATTATGAATGTCATCCTCCTCATCCTCTAGTGGCCCGACACCATTACCATGCTGAACCTCACCCTCTAGTGCCTCTTGCCTGTTATCCTGTTGACCCTCACCTGTATGTGTTTGGGGATCATCTAGGCCAAAAACAGGCAACCCTACATTTAAGTCCAGGTCAGCAAAACCAAAATGTTCATCAGGACTTAATCCACTAGTGGTGTCAACATTCATGGCATCCAAATAACTAAATGACAGAGGCATATCTAACTCATTCTCTTCAAAGTCCATCATCCTGACTATATCAGCAAGTTTTTTTTGCCACAATCTCCTTACTAGCAGGTACAACTTGGGTGAAACTTAAATTTAAACTTCCAAATTGTGAATCAATCTGGGGAAGGTCATTGTTTTCATTTTCACCACATTCACTTAAAGTCAGTTGTGTAAAAGGAGTACCTTGACTTGAGTTTCCTGGAAGTGGAACACTATCAGTATTATCAGGTCATGTCAGGGCCAACAGTTGAGGGTGTTTAGTTTCCTTAGAGGCTCTAGGTGGACTAGACACAAGTTCCTCTATTACTACCCTCGTTTTACCAGTGACCCTGGAACAACCGTGCTCTATATAGACTTCAATCAACTTGAAACCACCTACCAGATAACCCAAACATCTGACATCATCATCAGATGAAAGGGGAAATAGTCCGTGGTTTAAAGTACTCATAGGACTAAGATAATGGTAAAACAGAGGCTCTTTCTGACCTGTGTAGCCCAACTTAAGCACAATCTCGTCCAGATCAAAGACTGAGAATACATCAATATCCACCATGTCAAATATGTCTTCAGTACCACCAACGTATTCCCGGTTAGGGAAACGCATAAATGCCCCACCATGATGTATTCGAATGGTGAATAAATTGCGATGAAATTCTGCAATATAAAGTCAATTACTTAGTACCTAAACATATATAAATACAAGCTAACAGCAAAATAAGCTCAAATCAACTGGACTTAAACTCATTACCGTAGTCATTCTCACATTGCGCCTCCAACTCATCTGCAGGGACTGACACTCCTCTTGTGCGCATCTTCCACATTGGTGCGGACATTGTTCGAGACGCTTTTCAATACTTTTGTGATTTTGACGTTGATGTGATTGGGCGGGAAAGTTTTTTGCAGGGAAAAGTGAATAGAACCTTCTTTATAGCCAACTTTTAGGGACGATTGACGCAAATCACTGTACCAACACATCTTGCAGCTATCTTTTAGGGACCAACGACGAGAGTTACTGTTGGAGGTGTTTTGGTGTGAAATGACGAAACTAGCCATGGTATACACGCCAGCTAACGCTGCATTGCAACGTCCGTTTCTCAAAAGGACCAACCGCGCCAATATCGACAAGTTCAGGGACGAAAATGAAAAAAAAAAAGTTTAAGGACGATTCGCGCAAATCTTGACAAGTTTAGGGACCAACGGTGAAATTTTGTCTTGATAATAAGTTATAACTTTTCAAACATATATGAAGAAAAAACAAAACACTTAATATACCAAAATAAAATGACTAAAACAGCCTTATTTAGAGGTGAGAATGAAAGCCGAATAGAAAAAGAAAAACTTAAAAAAAAAAACTGCACTGAAAAAACCAAAGCAAATGAAAAACCGACGGGGCGGTTTTGATTTTTATAGAAACTAAATGTGGGTGGGCGGTTTTTTGGTTGAATGTGAAAAACTAAGTCGAAAAAACCGTCCCACCTCACCTTTATCTATATTTAAAATATTTAAAATAATCGTATCTACTTAATTATCTTAACAAAAGATTCGGAATTTCTCTTGGACTTCTGATGAAAATTGTTTAAAATGGTAAGATTTACATTTTATTTTTTTTATAGATTTTATATCGTTGTTTCATACGGAGTAATTTATTTAAGACTTTTGGATTGTTAGATATTTTGTAGTCAGTTTTTTATAGATTGTTTATGGGATAAATTGTTGTGAAAAAGAAAAGTAAAGTTATAGACCTTGCCCCTTCCCCAAGAAATCGTCTCAACTCAACAAAACGAACTGACTACAAATACAAATCGTCGTAACTCAACATTCCTTCATCCCCAACCCAAACATCGACTGTGTAATTGACGATGGCAGCGACGATGGTTAGCTCAGCCGGAGGCTTACTGGCGATGCTTAACGAACCACATCCTTCATGCAAGTTTCACGCTTTATCGAACCTCAATGCTCACGTTCATCTCTTCTGGCCTGAGATCTCTACTAGTGTTTCTATCATGTAATCATCACATATCCTTCATTTTTTTTGTTTATCTACATTATTATAACACTTAGGGTATTGATTGATTAATAGTAGTGAACCATATATAGTGTATAGTGTATACCTCTAACTTTCATTAGACTAGTGACAGCGGTGACCCACAAACTACCACATCAACTTTTTCTCTCGACAACCAAGTTGACCAACTTATATTTATTTAATTTATTTATTTCACCCATCTATTTTTAAACACACATGCATGAATGCAATCTGTTTTGTTGTGATAATATATACACTGAAACATTTTCTCATTTGTCCTATGTCAATCTCTTAAAAAAACATAACCCCACACAAACAAAAGTAGACCCCATTAATCAATCTTCTAACGGTTTTATAGTCTTTAACACATACTGTATATATCACACACTTCATCAGTGCATCTTCTTGTTGTTCTTGTTCTTGTTCATAAAAATGGCAGAAACTTCCAGCATGGGAAGAATCACCAATAGAGAGAATCATCAAAGGGGGTGTTGTTTGTTTTTTTTGAGTTGAAACTGATCCCCGACCATGTTGGTGTTTCATTCATTCGACAACCGATGCTTAAGACCGACCCACAGTGGGGTGACCGATCGGTTGACCAACCCCTCGACCGACCCACTGTCAACAGCCTTAAGGAGGTGTTTGAATGAGCGTATTGGCCAATTGAATATTTGGAAAATTTCAGTTTTTTTATGGTTTATGAGGTTATGGCAAGCGTAAGTTGCTATGGTTATAAGATGTTTTAAAGCAAGCTTGTGGAATTTTCCAAATATTAAATTAACCAATTTCGCTTTTGCATTTAAACACTCCTTGATGAAAGTTAGATGTATATGGGGGAAGTTTCTTCAAGATTTTGGTGTTTGTGAGGTGCAGAATTAATAGGGTTGATTTGATTTTGTGTTTTATTGTATTGTATCGACAACATCAGTTATATTCGCTACATGCTAGCTATCGACAACATGAGTTATATTCTGCACCTCACAAACACCAAAATCTCGAAGAACTGAAGTTAGGTAAAATTATGAACTGAAGTAAGTAATAGGAATAGATAGCATGTAGCGAGGGATGGATCATGAATCACTGAAATATCTTATATATCTGAATGCTTGCTTAACATATGTTAAGAAGTTATAATATAAAAGATATGATGATGGTGTTGAAAAGGAAGTATCATGTGTATGCTGTGACGTGTGAGATATTTATAGGCTTTCTTTATAATTTACGAATTGCTTTGATTTGAGATTACATTATCGGTTATTTAGCAACACAGCCTAAACTTTGCAGGTTGAGTTTAGTTTGCTCAAGAGCTTGAACATAGCTCACAAACACACATCCTTTTTTGGTTAAAAGGGTTAATTCACCCCGGTAAAATACACAAACACACTTCTTAACATAGCTCAGAAATAGTTCTTAGTATCGAACATTATTTACTACCTTCAGTGGAATTAATGAAAATAGAAAGGATTGTAGTATTGTTGAGTTCAAAGTATGGCAATTTTACATCAACGCCGAGAAAAGTAACATAAGTGCGCTTCCATTTAGAATTTTTTTTTTTCTGACTTGTCTGTTCATGTGATGTACATTTCATGTCACCTGATATACTTTATTCTTATCCTTCTGTGATCTTATATATACACATATTAATATCTCTGCTGAGAATATACGGTAAGGAAGTCGTTTTCAATGGATTTACTGACGTATTGGCTTTTGTTTATCCAGAGAGAGTTTATACGAGGATGAAGGGTTTGATCAGAAACAGAGACAGTTGTCTGCTTTAGTTGTTTCAAAGGTACTTGTTTTGGTTTTCTGGTTCTATGTTATTGTAATTTCTGCGAAATTTCATTTACAGTTAGATATGCTGGATATGTGTTATGTATGTTCATGTTATGACAATACAGCTAATGTCTTCTTTCTTGCAGTGTTTCTATTTCTTGGGAGAGCATAATGACTCGTTATCATATGCCCTTGAAGCTGGCGGTTTATTTGATGTTTCTGAGGATTCAGATTACGTTCATACTCTTCTTGGTAACCTTGATATTAGTGTCAGTTACCAAAAATAACATATAAGAACTTGGTCAAGTGTACTCATAACATGTGCTTTCTTTTCTCAGCCAATGCAATTGACAAGTATGCATCTCTGAGAACAAAGGCAGCTCAATCAAAGGAATCTGCTGATGTAGACCCCAGGCTGGAAGCAATCGTCGAGAGAATGCTTAATAAGTATGCATGCTTTACTTTCTTATACCTTTTAATTTCACAGGTTCCAAGTCTTACATGTCTTTTTCTCTCTTTGTTAAATGTTTCAGGTGTATTACTGATGGCGAGTATGAACAAGCTATTGGAATCTCAATTGAATGCCGAAGGTTGGATAAGCTTAAGGAGGCTATCTTAAGCAGTGATAATGTACATGCGACTCTTGCATATTGCATGAATATATCTCATGCCTTTGTCAACAGGCGAGAATATCGCAGTGAGGTAATAACTATAAAAATATTGTATACTTACCGCATGTTCTGACATATGTATTTAAAACATCGAATGCTATCGCTAGGAAGTATAGACTCCATGTCGCTATATTTTATTTTTTGATGCCCAGCTGATATTATTAAACCAACAGTCTACCATCTACCTTCTTACATTATATTTTTTATTTTATTTTAGGTACTTCTTCTTCATGTGAAAGTATATCAGGATCTGGCTTCCCCAGATTACTTAAACATTTGCCAGTGCCTTATGTTTCTCGATCAACCTGAGGGTGTTGCAAAAGTACTCGAGAAGCTTCTAAGATCTGAAAACAAGGATGATGCAATGATGGCTTTTCAAATTGCTTTTGATCTTATTGAGAATGAACATCAAGCTTTTCTATTGAGTGTAAGAGACCGGTTATCTAGCCCAAAGTTGAAACCTGAACAGCCAAAAGCCACCGAGACAGATACTGCTCAAAGTGGAAACGCATCCGTGTTAGAGGACACCCAAATGACTGAAGAAACCGAAGCACCTGTGGCTGTTGTGCCTGAATCTGACCCAGCTGAAGGGATCTATGCTGAGAGGTTGACCAAAATGAAAGGAATTTTGTCCGGAGAAACTTCAATTCAGCTGACTCTTCAGTTTCTATACAGTCACAACAAGTGAGCATTTTTATTTTATTTTATTATTATCCTGGTTTGTGAAAATATCAAGGCTCACAATTGTTTTGGGACAGAGGGAGTATTATATAGATACATTTGCTACCTTTTTTTTTTTTTTTTGGTTAAAATCTATGAAAGGTTTTTATAAACTTCTGATTCTTCAAATAGGTCGGATCTTCTTATTCTCAAGACTATAAAGCAATCGATTGAGATGAGGGACAGTGTTTGCCACAGTGCAACAATATACGCAAATGCACTCATGCATGCCGGAACTACCGTGGATACATTTCTAAGGGAGAATCTGGTAGATATTTTACTAATTTGCAATTGTATCTTCTTCTTCTTCTTTCTAAATTTGTTGCTTGAATTTGATTTCAGGATTGGTTGAGCAGAGCCACAGACTGGGCAAAATTCTCAGCAACAGCGGGTCTTGGTGTTATTCACCGTGGCCATTTGGAACAAGGTAGATCGCTGATGGCTCCTTATCTACCTCAAAGTGGGTCCGGTGGTGGTGGTAGTCCCTACTCAGAAGGTGGTGCACTCTATGCTTTGGGTTTAATTCATGCAAACCACGGAGAAGGCATCAAACAATTCCTAAGGGATAGCCTAGTCAGTACTAATGTCGAGGTGCTTGTCTGCTAACATAATAAAATCATTAATTTCTTGACGCCTATATTTACACCACCCGTTGGTTTGTGCAGGTTGTTCAGCATGGTGCTTGCTTAGGTCTAGGCTTGGCGGCTCTAGGGACTGCTGATAAAGATATCTATGATGAGATAAAGAGTGTACTTTACACCGACAGTGCTGTTGCTGGTGAAGCTTCTGGTATTAGCATGGGTTTATTGATGGTTGGGACTGCAAGTGAGAAGGCATCGGAGATGTTGGTGTATGCTCATGAAACACAACATGAAAAGATCATAAGGTGAATTAACATTTCGAAATCGATTCTTGTAATGTCATATTATCATTACAGGTGAATTAACATTTGCAATCATGTACCCAACCCACTATGACCTGTCACCATATTAACTCAACTCACTCATTTTGCCATCTCTAATGATTTCGGTATTCCTCACTATTAACATTATAAACTCATGCTGTGCAGGGGTTTAGCTTTGGGCATTGCACTCACAGTTTATGGAAGAGAAGAAGAAGCTGACACCCTAATTGAACAGATGACCTGTGATCAAGATCCTATTCTACGTTATGGCGGAATGTACGCATTGGCATTGGCATATGCTGGAACGGCAAATAACAAGGCAATCCACCAACTACTTCACTTTGCTGTATCTGATGTGAGTGATGATGTCAGGAGGACCGCTGTTTTGGCCCTCGGATTCATCTTGTACTCTGAACCGGAACAGGTTGATACGATTTCCTTAAACCTCATCCAGTAATTTTTAACCGTGTGTTAACTCTTTTTGTTCTGATGTGCCGCAGACGCCACGTATTGTGTCCCTACTGTCTGAATCATACAATCCACATGTGAGATACGGTGCAGCCATGGCTGTAGGAATTTCTTGTGCTGGGACAGGCCTAAGTGAGGCCATATCGTTGTTAGAGCCTCTGACATCAGATGTGACTGATTTTGTGCGTCAAGGTGCCCTGATTGCAATGGCCATGGTGATGATCCAAATCAGTGAAGCGAGTGATTCGCGTGTTGGGGCTTTTAGGTATGTATCTTTATGTTCAAGTCGGCATTCTTATTTATTGAAGTTAATGAAATGGGTTATGTATGCGATGGGTTGGTTCAAGAATAATCTTATGTCACATATATATATTTGTCAACAATTACCGTGTTAGATAAGATTATAAAAATTGTACAGTTTCTCTTAAAATGATTTAGGAAGCCTTATGTTTGTAGATTCAAGATTAGGCGTCTTTTTTAGTCACCCTTTTAGCATCTTCTTTTGAATATGACGTTTGACCTGTTAGGCTCTCATTTGAAGGGAACTGGCTAAATTTGCCAACTGTGTTTTTATTAAAATTTTGCCTTTCTGACATGATCTTTTTCTCACGTTTCCTAACCTTTTAACAGGCGTCAGTTGGAAAAAATTATCCTGGACAAACACGAGGATACAATGAGTAAAATGGGAGCTATTCTGGCTTCTGGTATCCTTGATGCTGGAGGCAGAAACGTGACGATCAGACTATTGTCCAAAACGAAACACAACAAGATGACCGCAGTTGTGGGACTTGCGGTGTTTTCTCAGTTTTGGTACTGGTATCCGTTGATCTATTTCATCAGCTTGGCATTCTCCCCCACCGCCTTGGTTGGACTCAACTATGACTTGAAGGTGCCACAATTTGAATTCCTTTCACATGCAAAACCCTCATTGTTCGAATACCCCAAGCCAACTACCGTTCCTACCGCCACATCAGCTGTGAAACTCCCAACAGCGGTTTTGTCCACATCAGCAAAAGCTAAGGCGAGAGCTAGCAAGAAGGAAGCAGAGAAAGCTAATGCGGAGAAATTATCGGGTGGTGACTCGGCTGCTGCTTCAGGATCTGGTGGTAAAGGAAAAGGTTCTGGTGAAACGGGTGATTCGATGCAGGTACTGTTTGAATCAACCCACTCACAAGTAAATGGGTCGAAATAGTCACCTCTTCTCACTAGTTTTCGTAGCTGTGTGTGCTCAGGACTAAACTCTTACGTTTTTTTTTTTTTTTTTTTTGCATATGACAGGTTGATGGTCCTGCTGGCGAGAAAGAGAATAAAGCTGAACCCGAACCAACATTCGAGATCTTGACCAACCCGGCAAGAGTAGTCCCCGCTCAAGAAAAGTACATCAAATTCCTGGAAGACAATAGATATGCTCCAGTGAAGGCAGCTACATCTGGTTTCGTTCTCTTGAAAGACCTTCGCCCTACTGAACCAGAAGTATTGGCTTTAACCGGTGCACCCTCGTCAACAACATCAGTTGCTGCTGGTGCAGCTGCACCTGCACCTGCACAAACGGGGTCTGCTGCAGCCATGGCTGTCGATGACGAGACTCAACCACCCCAGCCATTTGAATACAGCACATGATGAAAGTCAAGTCGGTTTTTTTATTGTGTTTTGACTTCTGCCTGCAAGTCGTGATTTATGCATAGACTGATCTGAACAAATTGGGTTCCACAAGCTTGCATTATGTGAGTCTCGTTGGCTATATCTTAAGGCTTTAAACATTGGAATTTGATTCAAGGATAGCTGTATGCCTGTATCTGTTCTGTTGATGTAAGTTTGAAGACCTCGTTTTGAGGTCAGATATGGATTAGATTTGATACATTTGTTAGTTAATCATGACTGTTTATTTCTTTGGAGCGTCTTAAAAAGTCACCAGTGAATTTAGCTTTCGTATGCTGTGATGCGTCTTTGTCATTCGCCAAACGACCTCTAGGTTGCTAGTTGCAGCACTCTGCTTTGTGTACTCGTCCAAATTCCAACTTAACTATTTTAATTCTCAATGAATTTCTCGAGCTTCGGCTAACCTCACAAAATGTTGCTCATGTCCTGCTTTTGTTTTTTTGTCTCTCTCTGAAAGTTATGAAAGCAAGGTAGTCTTTTAACAAGACCAACGAATTGGTGGGCACGTCTAGAATTGCAACGACATGAGCGTGGCATTCAAGGGATTGCTAACTAACATAAGGGAACTGGCAATCTGCCACATTACTGGAAATATGACCGGGACACTGCCAGCGAACTTTTGGCCAACATAGTCGTGATTGAAAGATCTACTAGGTGGAAATTGACAGTTTCATGTCTCTGTCTAGTCTCTATCACTAGTTCTATCTACATTGTTATCTAATGGGGTACGGCTGAGCCGTCGCTCGCGCTGTCACCACCAGCCGAGCTTTTTCGACGGCGCACCGTACCGGTGGTGGCGCCGTCGGTGCTCGCGCCGTACCCACGGGTCTTTTTTTTTTTTTTTTTTTCCGTGATGTGTTTGGGTTTGTTTGTGTTCGTAGAAGGGAAGAAGAAGGTAGGTTTTTGTTGGACTTTTTTCTTTTTATTTTTTATGTATTTGGGCTTTGGGCTTTAAACTTTTTTCTTTAAAATCTGGTTTGTGTTTTTGGGCTTTAAATTTTTGTTGTTTGTAAAAAAATATAAAGGTGTGTTTAAGATTTGTTAATGTGGGCTTTTATTTCTATGTTCATGTATTATGTTATTATTTTTATGCATTTTTTTTTATGTAATGTGTGTTTTTTTAATGTAATGTGTATTTTTTTAATTAATAAATTTTATTTTAGTTAATATTGTGTGTGTTTTATTTTATGTAAAAAAAAAAAAAAAAAATGGTCGACGGCACACCAGAAATTCTGGTGCCAGCAGATACCTCTGAAATGTGGTGCTGTGGGATTTCTGGTGTAATGGAGCTTTTTGCTGACGTGGCAGCAAAAAAATCCCACGGCACAAAGCCATGACACCAACGGTACCCAGTGCTCTTAGTGTTCAACTAGCTAATATATATAGCGACTCTTGATAATAACCGGACCACATCCTACATAGATCGTTATTGTAGCCCTAGCACTTGCAACTTCATATCCAAATAGATTAATGTGGGATGTGTTCCAGTCATACATAAGTGATGTGTTGGATTGGAGTCAAATTCCTGTACAAGTACCCGTAGATAAATTCCGGGTCTTAAAAGAATATTGCAAGATATACCTTTTTTGATGTATTTGGAAAGAGTTATGATATTTAGGCCTACATAATAGACCTACAAATAAGCCTACACCATTCACATTTTGACAAGTTTCAAACACTTTTTCTCTCTCTTTATATTAACCAATCAAATTTTCAATTTCACCAATCATAGTTGTAGGTCTATTTTTAGGCAAACCATTTAGGTCTACAAGTACAAAAGACACTTAATAGTTAACTTTTCAGCAAAACAATTTAATGCATTTCACATGATTCTACTAAGAAGAGTTGTACTATTTTAGTCTAATATGTACTAGTGAAAGTAAAGCATGTTTTGGCACCATAGTATGTAAGTGTCATAATCATAGTCTTATAAGCCTAATAACTTTACAACATGTCTGCGAGTGTGAACTAAAGGAAGCTAGCAAATAACACATTTGTTGTAGGTGAGCAAATTCTTCCACATTGGTGGAGGTTGTAACCAAAAGTGGGTATATATATAGAATCATTTCATATGAAAAAGGGTTAGTTTAGATAAAAATTAATTTTGGTACTTGCCAACTTGTCACATTGGTTACTTTAGGTGCTAGCGAAAAAGCTATAAACCAATGGAACATTCAGGGAGTACTAAAATACATTCATGTCTTTATGTTAAAAAAAAAAAAAAAGACATTATACGTTACACAGGGACTAAATCAGGATGTTTCATGTCTCTATCGAGTTTGTATCATTAGTTCTAAAACAGGATGTTTCACTGGCAACGAACTTTTGGCTAACAACGTCATGATTGAGAGATTTACTATGGTGGAAACTGACAGGATGTTTAATGTCTCTATCAAGTCTGTATCATTAGTTCTACTACATTGTTGTCTAGTGTGGTTTTTGTTTACTATGTGCTGTTTTATGTGATCGTATTCAACAGGCTAATATAGATAGTGACTCTTGATAATAACCAAACACTCAAACACATCCTACATACATCGCTTATGTAGACTTAGCACTCGCAACTTCATATCCAAATAAATCTATGAGAAATGACACATGGACCTAATCGTGGACCTAATTATGGACCTAAAAAATGTGGCATGATCCTGATGGGTTGTAAAATAAGTGGGTCCCTGTCTGCAACCATCAGAATAATGCCACGTGTTTTTAGGTCTACAATTAGGTCCACGGTTAGGTCCATGTATCATTTCTCTAAATCTATATGAGATGTGTTCTGGTTATACACAAGTGATGTGATAGTCCTAGTATTATAACTTATAAGCGTAATAATTGTACAATACAATTGCAAGAGTAACAATATAAAATAGGGATGAGCATGGGTCTAGAACCGATGGAACCACAATCGGTGGATTCGAGAACCGAATTTTGAGAAAAGTAGGAACCGAGAACCGAACCGAATATAGTTTTTGATTACAGTTTTGGTTCTCGTTCCGGTTTCGGTTCCAGTTCTTTTGGGTCTACCCGGTAGGAACCGCTTTTCTGAAGGAAAAAAAACCTCGTGCACTAATGAAATAACCAAAAAAAAAAAAAAAAAAAAAAAAAAAAAAAAAGAAAAAAAAATTGATATTTTTAAGCACTTGCAACCATTTACGTTTAAATCAGTAGCAATTAACAACTAAAGCACAAACTCAAATAAACAATCATTTTATAATTTCACTTGTTCATTAAAAAAAATAAAAAATAATAATAAATAAATAAATAAAGCATAACAATCCGGGAAACAAAATAAAATAACTTATAACTTTGTCCAGCAAAATAACTAAGACCGTTTATAGTTTCACTGTTTGTTTCTCTTTATCTCTTCTGGTTAGTTTATCTAATTGTTCTTCTATATCCTTGACAATTTCATCGTCTTTAATAAGATCTGAAAGTAGGCTAGTAGGGTTTATTTATTTTTATTATTATTTTTTTATTTTTTTATGGCATTAGTACATATGATTTAAGACTTTGAATATGAGAAGTACAATAAAATTACATGTTTCTATATATTATTGAGTATTTGGTTCCAAAACTGAGAACCGGTGGAACCGAATCGACTCAAGAACAAAAAAAATCTCAAATTCAAGAATCGGAACTGAAACCTTTGGTTCTAGTTCCAGTTCGGTTCTTCTTAGTTCTGGTCCAGTTCTTGATCCGGTCTAGTTATAACACATTTTTGTATACAAAAAACAAAAACCAAGTACTTCAATTTTACGGAAGAGCAAAATGTCCCACATTGATGAGGTTTTAACCAAAAGTATGTATATATATAGAATCTATGAAAAGGGGTTGGTTTAAGATGAAAATGGACTTTGGTGCTTGCGAAGCCATCACATTAGTTAGTACAACTAAGGGAGCGTTTGTTAAATGGGTTTAGTTGTGAGTACAAAAATACATTATGTCTTTAATTTTTGGAACCAAATGAAACCTTAAAAGTGTTGTTTGATTCGGTTTTTGTTTACTATGTGTAGTTTTATGTGTTCATATTCAACTAGCTAATATATACAATGACTCTTGATGATAACCTGAACACATCCTACATACATCGCTTCTGTAGCCCTGGCACTCGCAACTTCATATCCAAATAAATTTATGGGATATGTTCCGATTATACATAAGTGATGCATTGGATTGGGGACAATTTTCTGTACAAGTACCCATAGATAAATTCCGGATCTTAAAAGAATATTGCAAGATATACCTTTTTCGATTTATTTGGAAATGCAAAAATGGGTGATGGAAGTACAAAGACACTTCATGGTTAACTTTCAAGCAAAACAGTATAATAAATTTCACATGATTCTTCATTCTGTGACTACGAAGACTTAAACCCACATAAAATACCTATACCTATCACCATAAAATCACTCCAAACCATCACAAAATTTCGGTGGCAAGATTCGTGACCGCCACCTTTCGCTACCTCTACCACCACCATTCTCCACCATCTGCCACCTCCATCATCTCCACTTCCGCCAACTAATATGGTTGTCGTATTGGGCGGTGGAGGTAGTGAATGGTGGTGGATACAAAGCTGAACACCACATAACCAAAGGATGGTGTTAGTAGATGTGGCGGATTGTGGTGGTAGAGGTGATGAAAAGGAGATGTTGATAGGTTTTGGTATTTTGTGGTGTTTGTGGATGATTTTATAGTGCTAGGTATAAATTTTTTATGGGTTTATGTATTTTATAGTAGTTGAAAGTGATTTAATGATCAATGGTTTAGGTATTTTGTGGTAGTGGAAGTAGTGAGAAAAAGATGGTGGGTAACAATGATGGTGAGAAGAAGAAATATGAAATTAAATCGGTTTTTTCATGCCTCGGAAGAAGATATTGATGCTGTAAAGAACGAAGACATTTTCCCGAGCATTCAACGTTTGGCTAAGCTTTGGATGTCGGCTCGATTGGGTCGAAGGCGATGGTGACTGGAACAGTTGGGTTGCCTGGCCTTTTAATTCATTTTCTTAATGTATATGTGCTTGTAGTTTTTGCTCTTGGTGTTTTAGGCTTCTAGCTTTGGGCTTGCTCGCCCTTCTTGGTTTGTTTGTATTTTTGGTTTTGCGACGCCCCATTTTTTGGGGTCGTCTGTTTATATTATCTTGCCTTTCAAAAAAAAAAAAAGGTGTTTGAGAATGATTTAATCAAGAAATACTTTTGACTATTAGTAGATAAGAAGATAGAGTTATAGTGTTAGTTTGTAGGGATACATTGTATCCAACTTTTACTAACGGAAGTGATTATTGGTAAAATTTTATGACAAAAATGTTTAGTGTGAATATCACGTTCATGTGTTAAAGGATCACAATTGACGGTGAAAAAAAGAATATGAAATGAATAAAATGGTGTCCGAAAGTGATTTACATTTTAAGTAATATGATTTATAGACAGTAGTAACATCAAATATCACATTCAGCTTCACATGACATTTATAAAATATGATGCCTGCCATATAAGAACTATTTGGACTTGTATGCCTAAGATTTTATGATTCACATCAAGCTGGGATGTTCTACGAATCAATTAAATTTGTTAAAACATGAACATAAGCATTTATTTAAAGACAAACAAAATATAAATACAAACATATAATTTGAACGGATGAATGATTGACTCTCAAAAGAACCCTTAGACGATACTTCGTATTATGCAGTTAAGTTTCAGTTTTGTCTTGAGATTGGAAAGCTTAAGGGTGCGTTTGGTTCACAGAATGTTTTTGAAAGAATTGTAATATTTGGAAGAGATTGTAATTTGAATGAATTGTAATTCAAAGAATTGGAATGTGTTGGAAACTTGGAATTGTAATGTTTTATAATTGTAATTGATGAAATCTGTCATTGTGTTTGGTTGACTCGCAACGTAATGTAATTCAAAAAAGCATTAATAAAATAATAATAATAATAATAATAATAATAATAATAATATAAATAATATTATTTATTAAGTAATAATAATAATAATAATAATAGTAATAATAATAATAATAATTAATAAATAAACAAATAATAATTTTAATATAATAATAATAATAATAATAATAATTATTATTATTATTATTATTATTATTATTATTATTATTATTAATGATAATAATAATAAATATTATTATAATTATTTTTGTTTTTTAAATTAAATAATATATTAATAATAATTAATAATAACGTTGAGTCCAAAGTACAAATAGTATTTAGTTTTGTCTATTTGAACCAAAAAGAATGAGTCCAAAGCCCAATAAGAAAAAAACGAAAATGAAGGCCCATAGATTGGTATCATCTCATAAAACCCTAACACAAACCTAGCTTTATTATTGATAAACATCGGCAGCCGTTCACTTGAGTACAACCATCCATCCATCCATCATGGGTAAGAAGATTTCAATTCATAACATTTTTAGTTTACATTTGAATTCTATTATTGATCAAAGTGATGATTTATATATATATAAAATAAATAAAAAAACAGGAGCATACACATACGTGTCGGAGCTATGGAGGAAGAAGCAGTCAGATGTGATGAGGTTCATGCAACGTGTCAGGTGCTGGGAGTATCGTCAGCTTCCTTCCATTGTCCGGGTCACTCATCCTACCCGACCCGATAAGGCTCGCCGTATGGGCTACAAAGCCAAGCAGGTTCATTACCCTATTTTTTAAGGGCTTTTGTTTAACCTTATTTTTTTGGCTTATGAGCTTATCTCATTTCGGCTTATGTTTCATAAGCTTTATTTTTTGCTGCCTTATTTTGAGGTTATTGGTTGTTACAAGCTTGTTATGATATAACAAACTTATATAAGCTGACAAGTTTCAAAATAAGCCTGCAAAAAATTGAGCTTATGAAAAATAAGCCAAAATCAGATAAGCTCATAAGTGTAAAAATAAGCTTAAACAAACACCCCCTAAACTTATTTTTGAATTTTGAATTTTGAATTATGTCATACTAATTTCATATAGGCTTGTAATTTTTAAAATCAGCCAACAAAAATAAGTTTAGGGGGTGTTTGTTTAAGCTTATTATTACACTTATGAGCTTATCTCATTTCGGCTTATGTTTCATAACTCAACTTTTTCAGCTTATTTTGAAGTTTATTGGCTAGCTTGTTATGATATAACAAGTTGAAAAGTTTCAAAATAAGCCAGCAAAAAATTGAGGTTATGAAACATAAGCCGAAATGAGATAAGCTCTTAAGTGTAATAATAAGCTTAAACAAACACCCCCTAAACTTATATTTGTTGGCTGATTTTGAAAACAAGCCTATATGACATTGGTATGGCATAATAATAAACTTGTATAAGCTCATGAATTTAAAAAATAAGCCAGATTTTATTAAATGTAAGCTGAAAACACATAAGCTACAGTAAAAGATAAGCTTAAACACTCTTTTTAGTTCATGATTATTTAATATCTTGTTGAAACTGTTACATTATATCTTACTAATGATTTGCTAAATTTGCTGTTATGCCCTTTGATAATGAAGCATATAGCGTAACCTTTTCTTTTTTTTTTTACCACAAGTTTCAAACGCATTATAAGCTGTGATATAAATAATGGAAAACATTCTACTTTAATATGAAATGTAAGTTGAATGGTTGGCTAATGATGTAGAATTGGAATACTAGGGAGTACAATCAGTGGTAGATTGTTTACTACTTGTGTTTTTAGGCAAGTTGAGACACGTAAACGATTATTTGCACCTGTTTTGAGACTGAAGTAAGATGTAATATTTGATTGTTCTGACACATAATACACCGCTGCTTGATATACGGCTGTGTTTTACTGTTATCTGTTATATTATTTGCCAGCTTGTTGTATATATTGTGTAGCAAATGATACTTTACCTCAGTTGATTTGTTGATGTGTCAACACGCAACTTAACTTAGTATATTACGTGACGTAAGAGATATTAGCTGAAATAAGGAATTGAAAACGCATATTGTTTAAGCAGGAAACTGATAATTGAAAGTTGTGAATCTCTAGACGATTAGTTATTGAATGTTCTCATGTGAAGACTTTAGATTTGTAACAATTTGATTGTGATTTTAGGGTTATGTTATCTACCGTGTGCGTGTGAGGCGTGGTGGACGAAAGAGGCCAGTGCCCAAGGGTATTGTTTATGGTAAACCAACAAACCAGGGAGTGACCCAGCTGAAGTTCCAACGAAGCAAGAGGTCTGTTGCAGAGGAACGAGCTGGAAGGAAGTTGGGCGGCCTCAAGGTCCTCAATTCATACTGGCTTAATGAGGTACGTAGTATTACTTTGCCCGAATATTATTTTTTTATCATTCAAACTTAGATTTTTTCCAGAGAATCTAAAATCTAAAACAATCACGGGGTGGATGAATTTATGCATTTTTGGAACTTATTTTCTTCATTCTTTTACTTGAAGTTGCAATAATCTCAGTTTGTATCATTTTTGATCCAAAATCACATATTTACCCTTGTCTCTTTATCAAACATGACACTATCACTACGACATTTAATCTAATGGTATAATTACAGCCAGGCATTTTTTCCTACACCCCTTGGTTAACAATAAATCATGTTTGTTTGTTTGTTTGTTTGTTTGTTTGTTTGTTTGTTTGTTTGTTTGTTTGTTTTTTTTTGTTTTTTTTTTTTTTTTTGTTTTTGTTTATTAAATAATTTTTTAGATGCTGTGTTTTTGGTCTGAATCTTTGTGTTGTATGCAGGATTCTACCTACAAGTACTTTGAGGTGATCTTGGTTGATCCAGCCCATGCTGCTATCCGTAATGACCCAAGGATCAACTGGATCTGTAACCCGGTGCACAAGCACAGAGAACTCCGTGGACTAACATCTGCTGGAAAGAAGTACAGAGGTCTGCGTGGAAAGGGACATTTGAACCACAAGCAACGTCCTTCACGAAGGGCTACCTGGAAGAGGAACAACACCCTTTCTCTCCGTCGTTATCGTTAAGAATTTTATGCAATGTTTTATGGTGTTTTCATCTGTCATCAACTTAGTCTTGAAATCTTTTGTAGGCATATTCTGAGACTTGAGATATTTCTTAAAATTTTGATCAAAACTTGGTTCTGGGTATTTGTATTTGAGATATTACATCGCAACATCATCTTAATAGTTCAATATGCGGTCTTTGATTTGGTTTGATTTGTTTTGAAGAGGTTGTTAGCTGGTACAAAATTGAACTTAAAATGTTTAGTTATAGGTTGTTTAACAGCCTATATAGACAAGCAAAATTTCTTTTCGATATCATGTGGCACTGGACTCATTTTCCATGAAAGTAACTCAGCAAAAAGCTGTTACAGAGATTTATAACCCTTTTAAGAGCTTCCGGTAAGATAACGCAAATCATGCGTTAAATCTTAACGCACCACAAAAATGAGGCATGTTAACTTACCGGGCTTCAATGAGGCATGTTAACTTACCGGGCTTCATGGTCAAATGCACGTTAACGTGCCGAGTTAAGCTGCTAACGCAGCGTTAAGCTGCTTATTTAAAAAAAATAAAAACAAAAAAATAAATTACACTTTTGGCCCTTGTCATATTATTTGATTTTATTAATACCAAAATGAAAAAGTTACAAAACACCCCCTACGATTTAAAAATCAAATCATAACTTAAAATTCATTATCGAATACAAGACAATATGAATACATAAACCATCCAACGATACTCCGTAAGCTTTTTTATAGATTTGTAATTGTCGATGAGCTCTGACTTTTCTTCCCACACCTGCAACACTTGTTCCCTAACCATCTTTAAGGCTACATGAAGTTCAAGATCTGTTTCATCATTTCTTAATAGAGTTTGCAAACCGACCCTGATAGCTGGATGATCTTGAGGCAGCTCACGCAACCTTTCGATATCTGGAGCACGATCATGCTTCTGGAGCATGATACGAGTTATCTCACTAAGCAATTTTTTAATTAGCCTGAGCTCTTTTTCTTGTTCATTGCGTAATCGGGCAAGAATTGTTCTTTGTACCTCAGCTGGTTCGTTAGCCATTGTGTTTGTGTGTGAAGATTAGTGATACTTGTGTGAGAAAATATATTTTTGTTAAACTGGTTTTTATAGGGGAAAAAAGACGTTAAACAGATAGCCGTTGGAAAAGTAGCCGTTAAGCCTTTTATTCAATTTCAAATTTAAAGCAACATTACACCAAGTTACAAACGATAAAGGAAACAAATACACACGATACGTAAAACAGAAACACACGACACGGAAATACTTAACATAAAACACCATTACTCATTGTCTCTGTCCCATGCATCTATGTTTCTCCGAACGAACCACACATGTTGATAATATATCCCTCTCCCATAGCGTTCATAATAAATTCGGTTTGCATTGCTGAGATGACAAGGGTCTTCACTTGTACGCAACAACTCTTTGTAAATTTCATTATACCTATGACATTCAAAGTTGATTCTACTCCATTGAGCCGTAATACTATTTTTATTACGATGCTCACCATCAGTCTGATCGTTGAACCTTCGTGTAACTTCATTCCAAAAAGAACGTCCATTCACAAGGTCTCCAGAATCGTGAACTTCAAGCCATACGTTGCCTAGCAAGTATTCCTCTTCCATTGACCAACGATTATTCATTGTGAAATACTTTAGGAGTTTGTGAAGAATACTATTGTATGGTGTGTTATTTATAGGGATGATAGAATTTTGAAAACCGAGCGAGATAAAAATCAAATTTCAAAATTCAAATTTGAAAACCGAGCGGGATCTTTCAAACATTTAAAATTCAAAAGTTCGTGGGCGGGATTACTTTAAACGTTTAAAATTCAAATCAATGGGCGGGATTGTTTTAAACGTTTAAAATTCAAATAAATGGGCAGGATTTATGAGCTTATTTAACACCCATTCACAGCTCATTATTGCTCACATAATTCTCTCACAAATCATACATAATTCACAAACAATTCTCTCAAACAATGTCTAGCAAAGACTTCTCCCAACAATTCTCAACTCACCGTGACTTCTCCCAACAATTCCCAACTCACCGTGACTTCTCCCAGCAATTCCCAAGTCACCATGACTTTTCCCATCAATTCTCAAGCTCCAGCATGATACCGAATGAACCGGTGAACACTCCACCGGAAGACATCTTTCCGGTATTTACACCGGATAATGAACCGGTGCCCAATCCACCGGTTGTCCAACAACAACCCGATCAACCGGTGAACAATCCACCGGTGGCAAACCAACCCATTTGGAGAGGATTGGCTGAAGAAGAACTGTTTCAGCAAGATATGCAAAAATTGTTACGTATTCAAGCAGAGGAAGAAGATGCGGCAAGAGCTCTTGAGGAGTACTTAAGAGCTAAAGAGGCTCGGAGAAACCGTCGAGCAGAATGACGAATTCAAAATGGATTGCCCCGTGTGCCATCCAGTGAGGACGATTCGAGTGCCTCTTATTCGAGTCACGAGAGCTATGTGTCTGATGATTCGTTTTTTTAATAATCGTAGTTTATTTAACTCGTAGTTTATGTTTAAGTATCGTAGTTTAATTAAGATGTTTTCTTTTTAATAATTGTAGTTTAATTAAGATGTTTAATGTTTAATTATCGTAGTTTAATTAAGATGTTTTATGTAATTTGTGTTTTATAAATGTTTATGTTAGTTTTAAATGAAGTGTTTGTTAAAATTTGGGGTTGAAATTGAAAATAATTGGGGTGGATGTGGGTTAAGGTGAGTTAAATGTAAGTTATGTTACCGGGGTGGAAAGTCAAGAGTTAAGTTAAAAGGTAAAAGCTGATGTAGTGCTGAGGTGGTAGTGAGTTAAAAGATAACCCTGTGTTACCTTACCGAGCGCTCTAATCAATAAGATTTCAACCAGCACACCAATTGAAAACCACAACAAACTAACCATGCATATTTTTAAACTCCATGAGAAGAATAGAATAAACAAGAATTATGAGCATCAACATCTTATTTCTTGTACAATTTCGCCAAACCAGCAAACACAATGGTACTTTAAACTAGAGTACATAAAGTTCCAAAACTTATAACAAAAAAATAAAATATCGAAGAATTATATTGGTCGTTGGCACAAGACAGCAACTCAAGACTCGAAATCTTTGAATCTAGAGACCCTCGTTTGCACCAAGAACTAATGCTTTGTCTTCAACTGATGTGATCTGTATACACAACTGTATATAAACAAGGAAATGTTTATTTCTTTGAACGATGTGGGAATAGAGTTGTACAAAAAGTAACAAAGCAAAGAGTTATTTAGTGGTTATTTAGCGGCACAACAATCTGTTCTATTCATTTATTTTGAAGCTATGAGAAAATTTATACCAAGCTCAAATACGGTTCTTCATTGGGCCATACGTTAATGCAATCTATCATGAAGCAGAACAAGGTACTATATTGTTGTTTGATATTAACTATTAAGTATTGCATATACTGTCGGTTTGATTGTAGCTTTTCAAAGAGTGATACAAGCATATAGCTAGAGAAAACACGTGAAGCGAAATTTATTTGTGTCCAAATTTATGTCATGTTTCCACTTCATTCCTCTATTGTCGGACATGTTTATAATTTTGTTTGGATATCATTTTGTCGTGCTTATAGGTAATTTCTGTGGCTGTGCCAGTATGCATTTCTTTTGCTATGGTAATGCCTTTTATTTTGACTTTTGTGTTGTATTGCCCCTCTTGGGTTGTTGTGTTTTAGTGGATCCGGCATACGTGGCCACGCGCGTTGTGAGGCACCACGACCAAAATCTACCAGATCGTGCATCAATATCACCATTGTCGTCCACCCAAACCCAGCACATCGTGCGTCATATTTGTTGAATTTTCGATTTAGCGCTATATATATTTTGGGTGTGAAATACAAGAAGAAAATATATGCTAACAGATGCAATAATTGAAACTAGATTTTGACAATTTTTGATTTATGGTTTTTGGTGTTGAAAAAGAGAAAGTTACAAACTAACTGTGGTTACGAGGAAGAGGAAGAAAATCGAAAATGACTTGACTTCATTTTGGCCTAACGGTGTATACACATCACGAATACTTGACTTCATTTGATATGATAAGTTTACACAACTGTATATATAAACAAGGAAATTTTTTATTCTTTAAACGATGTGGGACTAGAGCTGCACAAACTTAGGTTACGTTTAGTTTTAGAGAAATTCTCTATTTTTCCAAAAAAAATTTCATAAGAAAATGAAAAAACTGAAAACGTATTTAGTTGCACTTTTTTTCAACAATTTAAAAAAAAAATGAAATTCTTATTTTCTAAATTTTAACTAAGAAATTGAAAAGCCATTCTAGTATTCTCACTTTTTTCTTTCTCATTTTTTTTTCTCAACTCCAAAAAAACACATATACCATTCTACCTCTAAACTCTCGTGTCATCCTCCACCGCCGACCATCGCCGCCACCGTCACAATTTAAGGTAATCTTATTATCATTTTTAAAAAAGAAAAATATCACTCCAACTAAACGCGTTTTTAAAATTTTCAACTATTTTCTAGAGAAGAAAAACCATCCCTTCTCAAGGAATTTAGAGATGGAAAAATTGAGAAATTTGAGAAAAAGTAACAAGGCAAAGAGGTTTTTAACAAGGCACGACTCATTTTTCATGAATGTAAACGCTAATACGTTGCAAGCTTTCTTGATATCCCTGGTCTGGACATTTTCTAACGTACTTAATGCGTGTTTTTTTTTTTTTTTTTTTTTTTTTTTTTTTTTTTTTTTTTTTTTTAAGGAAAAAGACTTGATCTTCTTTTTCACATCCTTTTGTGCCTTTGCTAATGGTATATAATCTTGTTCAGTGCTGGAGCGGCTCTGATCGAATTGTTGAAACACAAGCTTGATAGGACACAGTCCATTGCTATTGCAAATGAACACTTAAATTTCAATTGCAATGAAGAAGAGACACACAATATTTACCTGAAGCTGGAATCAGCAAAGGAGATGTTTATTCGTCACACAAAGAACCAAAAGAAAACTTATGTTTCAGAAGATTCTATCCCAGAAACGGAACCTACTTCCATGCAGCCTTTAGATGTAAAAGAAGAGATTCCAGATAGCCCACCTAGTCAATATAATGATATTGTTGTTGATTGCAACCATATATATGCAGAAATTGGCACTATCAATCCTGACACTTCAGATGCTCTGGAGAATCAGAATGATTTCCATATCTTGAATAATAGTAATTCACCGTCTGCAGGCGTATCAAAGGAGAACACACCCTCGGTCCAGCGTGTAGTTTCTCCAGCTTCTGGTCAATCAGTTCCAACAGATCCAGTAAGATTATTTTCGCACAAAATATTAACACAATGGTCTATTATGCCGTTTAATTTTCTTGTCAATAATTGTGGAATATTTGGAATTTTTAGGAGATACAAAAGGAAACTACTCAGGAAAACGAAGTTCAAGTTAACTCAACTTCTTTTGCTGAAACAAGTTGTCTGCAAACAATAGGTGCTGGAAAAGTTGACCAGTTAAAACCAGAAGGTCAGGCTGAGACGAGTTTGTAAAACACTAAAATTCGGATTTCTAGTTTTACGTCTTGAATTTTTACCTAAAGTTTTGTAATAATTTATTTTGAACCCTAAACTATATGTTGAAATCGTATAGTATCTTGGAGATAAAGCTCCATCAATTTCGACCCCTATAATCTCGCCTCATATTTACACACAATGTCGGTTCTACTATCACAAATAACCGACAATGTAAAAACGCATTACCAAAGTTGGAACCGACGCTCCTTCCTTTTGAGATATATATAAAGCGTTTTCCTGCTCCCATTCATACGAACAAAACACACACAAAAGTCTGCTAGTTTTTCTCTCTCAAAAGTTCAAGTGTTCGAGGGTGTTCTAAGGCGTACGTGTTCGTGATCTGTAAGGTGGTTGCTGTGGTTCGTGATTCGTGGGTTAGGGTTTGGATTCGTGGGCGTGTTCTTGTTCTTTTGTTTCTCCTTGTCTCGTTAACAATAAGGTATCACATAATCACTCTTGCTTTCAATTCGACACACAAATATGTTTATAATCTAATTATCTGAATCTATAAAACACAAAAAACCTAATTCGTTTATATGCTATTTGATCTATATAATGTACTTCTGTTCGTAATATATATGAGTCGATCATGTAGGGTTGTTTAGGGTCTAAACGTGGCTATATTAACATATGAAACGTGTGACGTAATCAGATTTAAAAAGGAATAGATGTAGGGATTTGTTTGATCTTGATAAACCTATTATATGTCGTAAATCTTTATTTGTCGATATGTTGTTTATATGTGATCTAAATTAGTCAAATCATGTCTTTTAAAACATGTTTAGATCTGGTCTGAATGGTGTAAGAGTCGTCGTATTGGTTTGGTTAAACTTAAGTCGTTTGCTGTCTTGCTTTCTATGCTGCGGGTCATGTTCCGATGAGTTTATTTTATGTTCTTATTGCTTATTGAGATTTCAAAAAGCTGGTAAGGCGACTTTTCCTAGCTTATGTAAGCCATAAGCTCGATATATAACGCCCGATGGCTTACACAAGCTAAAAACTCAGGTTGATTAATTGGCTTTTCAAAATTTTAGTGAACAAAAAGCCTACATAACAAGATCATCCAATGATCCAAACACCCCCTTTAGTATAACCGGATATGCTTTTGTGTTTCTTTAGTGTTAAGTATTTCATTAATGTTGTTTGGCTAGTGTAATGATAGATGTGTTACAGTGGAAAATCTTTAGCTTATTCTAGCTAATTGATTTGTAATTCTTTTCATATATGGTACCTGTTGCTTTTCACTTATATGATGCGTACGTTTTTCTTTATTGCCGAACATTATTTTCATCACTGGAACACTAGTTGCTTAATGATCTTTACCTTCAATGTAATAATCATTTGAGTTATTATTCCCAAGTGATCATTTAAAGCTTGCATGATCTTATTTAGCATGATATACGAATAAGTGGTGTTAAATATATACTTATTACTAGTTTTTTACACATGTTGTGGGTTATAAACTTAATCTTTGTTGTAACTTATTTGTTCATTAACGGACATTATGGATAAAATATCACTTTATTTTCAGATAATTTTTCCATACATGCATGTACAAAACGATTTATCAATCATATATATACTAATACTGTAAACTTAGGCCTAGCTAAGTCCTATGATATGCATGCCTTTAAAATTGTCCCTATAAACCCTAACTGTTATTTTATAGTAATTGTATTGCATCAGGAGGATTGTGCAATATATATGGAGACGATGAAATCAGAAAATGGCCTAACTTTTATTTACAAGGACCGAATAAAGAATAACGTAGTGACCATTCATCAAGGAAACTCGATGAAGTCATCAGTGACCATTGAAGGAAAGCAAGTGATATTGAGGCCTGATACCATGAGTACAATGAAATTAAAAAATGGCCAAACTTTTATTTACAAGGACCGAATAAAGAATAACGTAGTGACCATTCATCAAGGAAACCCGATGAAATCATCAGTGACCATTGAAGGAAAGCAAGTGATAATTCAAGGAAACCCGATGAAATCATCAGTGACTATTCATCAAGGAAACCCGATGAAATCATCAGTGACCGTTGAAGGAAAGCAAGTGATAATTCAAGGAAACCCGATGAAATCATCAGTGACTATTCATCAAGGAAACCCGATGAAATCATCAGTGACCGTTGAAGGAAAGCAAGTGATAATTCAAGGAAACCCGATGAAATCATCAGTGACTATTCATCAAGGAAACCCGATGAAATCATCAGTGACCGTTGAAGGAAAGCAAGTGATAATTCAAGGAAACCCGATGAAATCATCAGTGACCATTCATCAAGGAAACCCGATGAAATCATCAGTGACCCAAACAGTAGTGTCAGTACTTGACGTCGAAAGACAAAGAAACCGTCTTAATGTTGCTAATGCAGTTGCTGACGTCCGTGTGGCTGCAGAACATGGTAACTTGACGGAAGCAAGATTAATGCTCGGGAGTTGCCAGAAAGAGTTACGGGAATTAGGGTCGGAACTGGAGGAAATGAGAGAGGGAAAGGCGACCCCCCACCTAAAAAAAGCAATCGTCAAGATAAGTCTATGCATTCTCAGCGCTGCAAACTCTCCAATTTTTGCTGTTTAAATTTGGGTAGTTATTTTAGTTTTAAAAATGCAAAAGTAAGCTTGGGTTGAAAATTATTGATATCCATGAGATTTTTAATATAATACTCGTTGCATTATTATTCGGAAGTAGTTAGTATCTTTATAGCAAAGTTATTAATTTATTTTGAGTTAAGGGATATGTTATATTTTTTACTTTAGTGTTTTTATTTTATTTCATCAAAATAGAATTACATAGCGGTCGAAAGTAAACGACCAACAATAATAACTCACATTAGTCTTTCTCATATGCAGCAACAATAATATATTAAACAAGCGAAAGCTGGACAGAACCACCAGGTTTTAATAAGAAAATATCATAAATGAATAGTGGTAGGTTCATACACACACACAAATTATCTTGGTAGATTCAACCCCGATTACCCATTTACTTATGACTGGATCAATCTCCGTTTTGTTTTTATGTCAAATATGATAAAGTAAGAACATGTTACCTCTACTTGGAGGCCCTTAGATCTCCCACCATACGATTTACGGGCTTGCATTGTCTTTTCTCCACTAGATTTGAGACGAAGTGCTGTTATCATGTATGTATCAATATTCTGCTATTTCCACAGTGCTGTTAAACATGGACCCAAAATGCTACAAGTCCAACAACGCCCAACAACGTGCGAATCTAACAAGTTTAAAACATTTTGAATTGTTGAACAAACATTACACTATAGTATATTAACATAGAGCCGACTACTAAAATAATGTGTGAAAAGTAAATGACTTGATGAATGATGCCCATTCAGTCCTAGCATCAACACTGATTAAAGTAGTGTTTGCAATTTTGCATCCCACATTGCTTTCATGAACCAACTATGTTACGAGACTAAGAGACTAATTCAAAAAGAAGGAAAAAATTAAGTAACTATTAGGAGACTAACTAAAAAAATAAAAAATCGCAGACTTTATATTGGTCATTGGCACAACAAAGAGACTCAAGACTCTTAATCTTTGAATCTAGTGACCCTCGTTTGCACCAACAACTAATGCTTTGTCTTCAACTGATGTGATCTATATACACAACTGTATATAAATAAAGAAATTTTTATTTCTTTGAACGATGTGGGAATAGAGTTGTACAAAAAGTAACAAAGCAAAGAGTTATTTAGTGGTTATTTAGCGGCACAACAATCTGTTCTATTCATTTATTTTGAAGCTATGAGAAAATTTATACCAAGCTCAAATACGGTTCTTCATTGGGCCATACGTTAATGCAATCTATCATGAAGCAGAACAAGGTACTATATTGTTGTTTGATATCAAGTATTGCATATATTGCTGGTTTGATTGTAGCTTTTAAAGGAGTGATACAAGCATATAGCTGCTAGAGAAAACACGTGAAGCGAAATTGATTTGTGTCCAAATTTATGTCATGTTTCCATTTCATTCCTCTATTGTGGGACATGTTTATAATTTTATTTGGATATCATTTTGTCATGCTTATGGGTAATTTCTGTGGCTGTGCCAGTATGCATTTCTTTTGCTATGGTAATGCCTTTTATTTTGACTTTTGTGTTGTATTGCCCCTCTTGGGTTGTTGTGTTTTAGTGGATCCGGCATACGTGGCCACGCGCGTTGTGAGGCACCACGACCAAAATCTACCAGATCGTGCATCAATATCACCATTGTCGTCCACCCAAACCTAGCAGATATTGCGTCATATTTGTTGAATTTTCGATTTAGCGCTATATATAATTTGGATGTGAAATACGACAAGAAAATATATGCTAACAGATGCAATAATTGAAACTAGATTTGGCAAATTTTGATTTATGGTTTTTGGTGTTGAAAAAGAGAAAGATACAATGCATCTTTTGGTCTTGGAAATTTTGGATTTTGGGAGATGGTTGAAAAATAGATTAGAAAAAGATGAGATGAGGGTTGTATGGATTAGGTTCCCTTTTATAGTTTTTGTTCCTTTTTGTGTTTGGTTTTTATAAGAGAATGTGATTTGTACACTTAAACTTTTGATTGAGACACTCTATCATGTGCTGTAAACAGTTGTACATGTCTCACAGGATGTTTATTATGTTTGTACATTGATGTGTATCAATAAAAAATTGAAGTGTGCAAATCACCTCCCTTTTTATAATCGAATTGACTAGGTTGAACATTATAAAGATAATATGGGTCTTGATTTGTGTGTACTAATAAAGATGTGTATTTGTCTACGTGTGGTTATGAGGAAGATGAAGAAATTTGAAAATGATGAAGAAGATATGAGGGTATTTTAGTGATTTAATTTCTTTAAACGGTCAAATTAATAAGGAGGGGATCCGCAAAAAGAAAAAAGAAAAATGTTCAGCGACTAAATCCATTATACCCGACAAATCACAATAACGATTTATGTCATTAACTCCTTTTAAAATGAACAAACCTTACTAGTTCGTTACTATGTTACGAGACTAAGAGACTAGAAGGAAAAAAAATGAGTTGACATTTTGCGAGACTAACTATAAAAAATAAAAACTGAAACGGAGACTTATATTGGTCATTGGCCAACACTGGGGGATTCAATAGCGCAGCTACGTGGGGGGCGCCCAACCCTTCGAAATTTTTTTTGCGATGTAGGGGGTATTTAGTTTTCGTGTAGAAAAATTTCGGTATATTCGGTTTCGACCCCCCATTTTAATTGTGAATTTTTTTTTACACATTAAGCAATAAAATTGATCCATTACATTTTACATAAGCCCATCTATCCAAACTAAAATCCATTAATAAACCAAATCTCAAACTAAAATCCATTACTTAGCCCATTACAAAAAAAAAAAAAAAAAAAAAAAAAAAAAAAAAAAAAGGAACAAACCTTCCCCCTTCGAAGTTCGACCCTCATCTCCTCCCACAGTCCCACCTTCCTGGCTCCTCACTCCTGCAGTCCCGCCGGCCACCACCGACCACCGCCGATGGCCGAACAGTCTCCGCCGCCGCCCTTCTGGTTTGTTGTCTTTAAATCTACTTGTCTTTTATTTAAGGATTTAGTAGAAATTAGGGATTTAGTAGAAATTAGGACAGATTTATAGATTGTGTACCACTAATATAAGTTCTTTGCAATTTATGTAGGTGTAGGACAAATTATAGATTGTGACTATGGTGAAGAATAAAACCATAACTTCATTTTTTAAAAGAAAGAATGAATAACAACAAGTAGAAGGAATTGATGATGAAATTCAAGAGAGTAAACGTCAAAAAGGTTCAATAAGCGAACCGGTTATTGGTTCGGATACTTGCAATGAACAACCTTCTGAAATTCCACAAGCTAACATCAATGAAGTGGATGTTAGTAGCCTAGGCTTCGCTTCCGGTTCTTTGGAAGAATCAAGTGACTTCTCCCTTCTTCATTGATCTGGGGGAAAAGGAACCGTCTACCAGTTGGGAAGCTAGACATCAAGTAAGTGGCTTGATGAGGATAACTAAGCTGACACGCTGGAGTTGGCTGCTGGCACAACAGGGTGGTGCCTTACCGCACTGCAGGCGGACGCGCGGTAGCGTTCGTGGTGGTGCTTCAGGATTCCAATGTACTGCGTCCAAGATCAGAACGAGCTTGCCGGCGGGCCACTGCCGTCCCATTCTTGAGTGAGTTGAAATGTGGAAATATCCGGTTGCGGTACATGAGCAAGTAAGGCTAGCATATATATCATTAGGAGTGTATCAACCTAAGCTTGAAGAGTATAAGCCTAGAGGTCCAAAGAATAATCTTCGTCGATTTAAATTTGCTTGGTTTGGTATGTTCCCTAATTGGTTAGAGTATTCTCCAACAACAAACAAGGCTTATTGTTTTCTATGTTATTTGTATAAGGATAAACCAAATGAGCAAAGTGGTCATAGTGCATTTAGTTGTGAAGGATTTGACAATTGGAAAAAAGTTAATGATGCGAATAATTGTCCTTTGTTGAAGCACATTAAATCTTCAACACACAAAAAGGCATTTGTGTTTGCTACTAATTTAGTGAATCAAGAAGCACACATTGAAAATTTCATAGAAAAACAAAGTGAAGAGCAAAAAAGGAAAAACCGTTTAAGATTGAAAGGCACAATTGATGTAGTTCGTTGTTAACATACCAAGCTTGTGCTTTACGAGGACATGATGAATCTTCCAATTCAAAGAATCAAGGTAACTTTCTTGAATTGTTAAAACTATTAGCTTCTTATAATGATGAGTTTGCAAATGTTATTTTGGCAAATGCTCCTTGTAATTCCAAGTATACATCTTCCGATATCCAACAAGAAGTTCTTAGTATTATGGCAAATAAAGTGAGAAGGTATATACGGGAAGAAGTGGGGGATTTATGGTTTTGTATCATGGTTGATGAGTCACGGGATGAATCCAAAAAAGAGCAAATGGCCATAGTCTTAAGATTTGTTGATGCGAAAGGGGTGATACGGGAAACGTTCTTGGATTTAGTTCATGTCACGGATACTGTTGCGGCGACTTTAAAGGCTAGTTTGTGGAATAGACTTTTGAATCACAACTTTGATACTGGAAAAATTCGTGGTCAAGGTTATGATGGTGCTAGCAATATGAGTGGGGAATGGAACGGCTTACAGGCACTCGTTCGGCAGTATAGTCCTTATGCTTATTACGTTCATTGCTTTGCTCACAGGTTACTTACTTTTTTATTGTTGTTTGTTCTTTTTTAGGTTTGACTAAAAATACTCATATGGAGTTGACATTTTTTTTATCACAGGTTACAACTTGCCTTGGTTTGTGTCTCAAAGGAAGTTGATCCGGTACACCAGTTTTTTGAGTACTTAGCTTTTGTAATAAATGTAGTTTGTGTTTCTAGTAAGTGTCATGATGAGTTACAAAAGGCGAAGGCAATTGAGATTAAAAAATTACTGGAGTTGGGTGAAATCAAATCAGGAAAAGGACAAAACCAGGTCGGGACATTAAGAAGGGTCGGGGATACACGTTGGGGTTCCCATTTTAAATCCATTTGTAGTTTGGTTAACATGTTTGATGTCACCCAGGCTGTTCTCAAGGGAATAATGGACGACACTACTCGTAATACCCGTGCTCAACGTGGAGATGCTAGTATGGCTTATAGTTACATGAAGTCATTTGAGTTTGTGTTTGTTCTTCACATGATGAAAGAGGTGATGCAAAAGACTGATACACTTTGTCAAGGATTACAAAATAAATCCCAAGACATCCTTAATGCAATGGATTTAGTTTCAGCCACAAAGGTTAGTCTAAATAATTTTAGAAACAATGGACGGGATTCTTTAATTGAGAAAGTTATTTTTTTTGTCAAAGACATGACATAGAGATGCCCGATATGAGTGCTCCATATAGATCTACCAGGTATCGGCCTCGTAAAAAAGATCTTCATGTTACATTTGAACATTTTTACCGAGTAGATTTGTTTATGGGGACATTGGATAAGCAAATACATGAGTTGGATTGTAGATTCACTGAGCAATCAATAGAGTTGTTATCTCTTGGTGCGACTTTATGTTCAAAAGAGATTAATATTGATCACATTGTTCTTCTTGTTGAGAAATATTATCCTACGGACTTTACTGAGAAGAAGAGAAATCAATTACGTTGTCAATTGGAGACTTTTCAAGTTGAAAGGATAAATAACGCCAAGCTAAGTGAGGTAGCAACTCTTTCTGATCTCTGCCAAACTCTTGTGAAAACTGGGAAAAATAGCATGTACGATTGGGTTGAAAGAGTGTGTCGGCTACTCTTGACACTTTCGGTTTCGACTGCAACAACAGAAAGGGGATTTTTGGCAATGAAGATATTCAAGAATCGCCTACGTAACAAGATGTCAGATCAGAATCTAGCAAACAGTATGGTGATTTACATAGACTAAGAAATTGCTAACAAGTTTGATGCGGAGTCCATAATTGAAGAATTCAAGGATCTTAAACGTCGAAAGGCTGAACTCTAATTTCTTCAATGAATCGAACCAGGCACCAACCGTTTGTCTCATTTTTAATGTTTAGTTGTATTGGACAAATGTTTAGTTTTTTAGTGATTGAAACTTTTTTTTATAATAATAATATTTAATTTTTGACCCGACCCGAATCGAATCACCGACTCGAACATATTACCCGAAAAATAGCGTTAGAAAAAAAAAATTAAATCCCAACCCCCAATTTTCTAGCTTCGCCAATGGGGGATTAAATCCTTGCATTTACTCTCACAAAAGGTGTGCACCAACAACGAATGACTTGACTTAAATTGACGTGAAGTATATACACAACTGTATATAAAAAAGGAAATTTTTGTTTCTTTAAACGATGTGGGACTAGAGCTGTACAAACTTAGTTTTTGGCTATGTTTGGCAAAAGTAGCTGTGAGCAGTAGCCAAAAAAGCTCACAGCTTCATAAAGAAGCATTGGGAAAATGAGCTTTCCTAAAAAATAGCAAAGCCCACAGCTCTCATGCCAAATGAACACTAAAAATAAAAAAGCTCATTTTTCACCGCTCATTGCCCAAAAAAGCTTCAAAAAGCTTTGTGCCAAGGCATAGAGGTTTTTAACAAGGCACGACTCATTTTTCATGAATGTAAATAAGCAAAAAGCTGGTGTAGAGACATACAGCCCTTTTGATCATAAGATTTCAACCAGCAGACCAATTGAAAACCACAACAAACTAACCACGCATATTTTTAAACTCCAAGAGAGCCACAAAAAGGATTACACAACACCAAATGTCTTGACTTCAAATTATGTGACGTGTATACACACAACTGTATATAAACAAGAAATTTTTTTGTTTCTTTTAACGATGTGGGATTAGAGTTTTACAAATTTAGTTTTTGAGAAAAAGTAACAAGGCAAAGAGTTATTTAGAGTCTATATCGTTTGAGATCCTTTTCTAAGTTTTATACTAGTTTAAAACATGGTTATTTAGTAGCACAAAACAAGCTATATTATTTATTTATTTTGAACTTTTGAAGCTACGAGAAGATTTATACCAAGCCCAAATATGGTTCTTCATTGGGCCATACGTTGACACAATTTATCATGAAGCAGAACAGGTACTATGTGTTTTTGATATCAAGTATTGCTTATATTGCTGGTTTGATTGTATAGCTTTTTAAAGGTGTTATACAAGCATATAGCTGCTAAAGAAAACACGTGAAGTGAATTTTGAGAAAAAGTAACAAAGCAAAGAGTTTTTTTAGCGATCTTAATCTATCGTTTGAGATCCTTTTTTTAAAATGTTATACTAGTTTAAAATATGGTTTTTTTGTGGCACAACAATTTATTATATTTATTTATTTTGAAGCTATGAGAAAATTTATACCAAGCTCAAATATGGTTCTTCATTGGGCCATATGTTAACACAATTTATCATGAAGCACAACAGCCGCTAAAGAGGTACTATATTGTTGTTTGATATCAAGTATGGCATATATTGCTGGTTTGATTGTAGTGATACAAGCATATACCTGCTAGAGAAAACAAGTGAAGTGAAATTGAGAAAATGGTGAACGAGAGATTGTATAGTGTTGTGAATATTTGTCGTTAATGAAGAAAGTGGAGTATGGTATAATGCTTTTGGAATTACAACAAAGACTATAAGAATCTAGAAGTCGAGTTGAAGAAAATGGTGCCTTTGAACGATCAATTGTTCTTATGTCTCTTGTGCCATGTGGATGTCATGCTGGGAGATTGGAGGTTTGGGGAGCTAAGAGGGTTCATAGGATTACGATCAACACACTGATTTCTAGAAAGAGTATTAAAGCTTCTAGTACCAATAACATGACAAGCTAGATATCAAGACGACCATCCTGACCGAATACAATCTAAAGCTATGGCAAATTGATACCAAACTCGAATAAGAATAACAGGATCAAAAAGAAGTGTTTGTATTTCATTGCGGGAACCGGGAAGGAAAACGAATCCTACTTGGATATAAAAGGAAAAAAGTGTAATAAGAGTATTTTGTAATTATTTCCTTTCTTTGATTTCTGTAACTAATACATAAGATACTTAGAATTGTGTAAGTAATGATGGTCAATACACGTCTGTATTAAGTAGGCGTGTTTCTTTTATTTCCTTAGCTAAGAGTTCAGTGGATTCCGACTCTGTTAATGTCTCTTAATGGGAAGGAGTATCATTTTCACACTCTATGGCAAAGGCTTATATGGGGCTTGGGTTTTTTAAATAAGTCGGCTAATAAAATTAGTCTCGTTTGTTATGGGGCTTATGGAAAGGCTTATAAAATAAACCGGCTAAAATTTTAGCCCCATAAAAGGGGCTAAAAACTTTAGCCCGGGGCTTTTAAAGAATAAATTAATTATTTGCCCACAAAAATAGCTAACATATACAAAAACTCATTTGATTATGTCCTTTTTAGTAATTTTACAATAATAAGCCCAACCCCAATCCATTTGCCAAACAAGTTTATAAAAATACAAATTTTAATTTCGGGTTATCATAAAAATCCCAGCCCTAGCCTTGGCCCCAGCTCATTTAGCCAAACATACCTTATACATATAGAGGATTTAGTGGAATTTGTGGGCCCAAATAAAAAAAGTAATAATATTAAATAGATTGATCCCACATTCCTTCCGCTAACAGAAGAAAAAAAAAAAAAAAAAAAATAGTTTCATTCACAAAAAGTAGATATATAGTTAAATAGTCAGATATACACTATGTATGAGTTATCTAATTAAGTAATTAATGATGATACATAATCAATTAATGTAGAGATTAAGTTTTTGTTGCATAATGAGTGACAAATTCTTACCATCCATCTAATTTGATTTAATGATGGGGATTAACCTAAGATTTTATATTAAAACCTAAGTCCATTTTTTTTCTTTTTTTTTTCTTTGTTTTTTTGTCTTTATTATTTATTCATTTTTCTTTTATTTTTTAATTCACGTTTTTTAGAATCAAGTTATTATTATTATTATTATTATTATTATTATTATTATTATTATTTATTATCATAAACCAACACTTTTATTAACAATAAATAGGATTTTACAAGAAATTGGTAGAGAGCCGAGAAACCAACTGTGCCCCCACACCTCTAGCAATAGCGAATCCAATCATATTATTATTATTATTATTATTATTATTATTATTATTATTATTATTATTATTATTATTATTATTATTATTATTCTATAAATAAACGTTTTTTCATTTTATTACGATTTTTTTCGTTTTTTACGTTTTCGTCCGTTTTTGTACGTTTTCGTCCGTTTTCAGACATTTTTATCCGTTTTCATACGTTTTCGTCCATTTTTATACATTTTGTCCATTTTCAGATATTTTCCTCTGTTTTCATACGTTTTCGGCAGTTTTATACGTTTTCAGACGCTTTTGTCCGTTTTCATACGTTCTTGTCCGTTTTTCTAAGTTTTCGTTCGTTTTCAAACATTTTTGTCCGTTTTATACATTTTCGTCCGTTTTCAGACGTTTTCGTCTATTTTTATACATTTTCGTCCATTTTTATACGTTTTCGTTCGTTTTCATACGATTTCGTCTATTTTTATATGATATTGTCAGTTTTTATACGTTTCTATCCATTTTTATAAGTTTCGTCAATTTTCGTACGTTTTCATCTGTTTTCATCCGTTATCATACGTCTTCTTCCGCTTTCTTACGTTTTCATCCATTTTCAGACGTTTTCGTCCGTTTTTATACATTTTCAGATGTTTTCGTCTGTTTTCCTACATATTCGTCCATTTTCTTATATTTTTGGCCATTTTCATAGGTTTTTGTCTGTTTTTAAATGTTTTTGGCCATTTTCAGACGTTTTCATATATTTCTGAACATTACAAATGATATTCTTTGATACCCAGAATACTACAGGTGATATTCTTAATATCACAAGTGATTTTCAACTAATGTTTGTAACATGAAAATCATTTATGATATTCAGAATATCACAAGTAATATTTAGAAAATAATAAGTGATATTCAGAATATCACACGTGATTTTCAACTAATGTTTTGTAAAATGAAAATCACTTGTGATAGTGAAAAAGTCACAAGTGATATTCTGAATATCACAAGTGATTTTCAACTAATGTTTTGTAACATGAAAATCATAAGTGGTATTCTGAATATCACAAGTGATATTCAGAAAATTACAAGTGATATTCAGAATATCACAAGTGATTTTCATTTTTTTAATCCCCACTATTAGATCAAACTAGATGGATAGTGGGGATTTATCTCTAATTATGCAACAAAAACTTAGTCTCTAAATGAACTTTTCTCTTTATCACAATTTCAGTTTTTATGACATCATCCGGTGTGATACATATTGAACCATTGAACCGTTAATGCAAGCATGTTATTAATAAGAAGTTGTGTTTTTGGGTCTGGATATTTGTCGTGACTAACTTAAAAAAGAAGGAAAAATTTGAGTTACTATTGTACGTGATTAACTTAAAAATAATAATAATAATAATAATAAATTGAAGATTTATATTGTTTATTGACATTATGAATTTTTAAATCTGACTTTCAAGATTCATCAATCGTATGATGCAACAAAGAATGGCTTGGCTTCAATTCAAGTGATGTGTATACACAAGTGTATATAAACAAGGAAACTTTTGTTTCTCCGAACAATGTGGGACTAGAGTTGTACAAACATACATAGAATTATTTAGAGATTTTAATCTAAATCATGTAACTACAAGAGAACAACACCCCAACGGATATTTTTTCTTTCCATTCTATTCGATCGCCTGGACGACCCAACCAAGCCAAAACGAAGACGGGGGGAAGTGTCTGGAGAGCTCGATCGACCGAAGGGTCAACCCTCCATTACAACTAGCCTTACATTCTGATATGCTACAGCTTAAAACCTTTAATTAAAAAGATGTTTATAGCTGCAACCACTATGTAAATTCTATTTTGATAGAAATATTTCATTACTTATCCAATCACAAAAGTGTTAGTTATGTATGTAGTTTTTGAGCACTTTGTCTACTTTTTCAGAAATTATCATGTATGTAGTTTTTAGCTCACACTGGAAACTCTACTAAATCATACCACATATAACCCTCTCTAATTGATAACTTGTTTGTATCACTCATCCTGGCTCAATAAATCTATGCATTAGTAATAATCACGATAGCACTAATCTTCTGTAGATGCAAATAATGATGTTCAATCACGGATCTCCTAAACTCGCGTTATTCTTAATGGGTTCATTGACACATTGTCCACTTCAAACAAGATATCATGCTATACTGTTTTTTTTACAAGATTGATATCAAACAAATATCATATTTTGCAGTTGCACTAGTGCACTACCAATGTTTAATTTCAAAATATGTAATGGAGTGGTATCAAGACCTTCACAAAGATCTTCACCGCAATTTCCACTCATTTTATAATGGACCACTAATCCACTCTTATTGCCATTGTACTTCATGCATGTTCAATAGTACTCTCCACAACACATGACTATATCAAAAAAGTGCACATTCGTGACCCGGGTCATCCCTTACCACATTAGCTTTCTTTCTTCGATAACCAGATATGACTAAGTTGGCACAGTCGGTGACCAAGTTAAATAAATAAAATAAAAAATAAATAAATATAAAAATAAAAAATGTGTGTGTAATAATCAGTCGAGATTTAGACCGATTGTTTGAATTTAAGCACCTCGACCGATATTTGCTTCCAAGCCCACATAAGGCTTGACCGATTTCAAAATCGGTCGCCCTTGCCAATCGACCAAATTTTTTCCACTATGCATAGCCTAATGGTACATAAAATTATATTTTTAAAAAAGCTTTAATATACACAGTTCAAAAAAAAGAAAGAAAAAATGTTGTACAAGCTCGTTTTGTGAAATATGTATGAATAAATATAAAAAATGTTTATAGATAATTTATTAAATTAGCAGTTTTTCAAGTTATCATGAATATGATAGATTATGATTCTTTACTAACAGAATAATGAGGCTTCTGAAAAATCTGCTTTTTTTATTTGTGAAAAACATAACCAATCATGTTGATACTAACTTAAAAGTATCTCAATCCATTATATAAATGTAATTGACTCATCTCATAACATTATACTAGCTTAAAATACCGTTTTCATAATATTTTAGAATTAAACATTGAACACCAATAATGAATAATCAAAGGCCACTAGTGATGTGGGTCACCAAAAATAGAGTTGATGATTTGTAGGACTTACCCATGAGCCAAAAGGGTCCATTAGCCATTGAAATTAAAGCAACACATGCACTTGCTAATTATATGCAATTGAGATCTTCCCCTTTAATTTGGTATGATGATTATGATGTAGACTTTGTTCTAATCTCAATCCTACAAACCAAAAAAGTTTCAAAAAGTAGATAAAAATACTTCCAAATCTTCCAAGACAATATCATGATACTTTGGCTAACTTTGTGCTTCACATGTTATAATCCTTTGCCTATGCAAAAATGGCATCTTAGATGTTTCGTAAAATCGATGCAATATTGTTCACTCAGCCAAAAAATGTTAAACTTATGCATAATTGTTAACTCATGATCAAAATTGAATAAATAACTAAGAAATTGAATGGAGAGAACTAAGGAAAAAATATAATTTTACTTGTACTTACACAAGAAAAATGGTGATAGCCAATGTTTTGAAAACCGGGTTCGAAATCGACCCGGTCGAGTCACCGGGTCAACCGGTTCAACCGGTTGGACCGCCGGGTCAACCTGGTTTTCAATTTATTATTATTTTATTTTTTTGACCGGGTCAACCGGTTCGACCGCCGGGTCAACCGGTTCGACCACCGGGTCAACCCAGATTTTTATTAAATTTTTTTGAAAAAATGAAACCCGGCCGGGTTTCGAGAACCGGGTTGACCCGGGTCACTCAAAACCCGGCGGGTCACAACGGTTAACCCGGTTTTAGAAACTCGGGTTGTTTTGACCCGTTTTTTCAGCCGGAACCGGTCGAACCGGTTAACCCGGCCGGGTCGACCCGGGTTTCAAAACCTTGGTGATAGCTTCACATAATAAGTCCCATCAGTGTGCGGTGTGCCCGAACTACTATTTAGCAAACATTCTATTATTCTTTTCAGAACAGTAAAAGCAAATAATTAATTGTGACAATAATTGTTTATGACTATTTATGTAAAATATATAAAGGAAGATTAAAGGCATATATATGTCTGAATTATAGAATTAAATTATTCAAGGATTTGAATCACAGTTTTGTCTTCATCACTAGTCCATTTATAAATAAACAACAAAAGTTGGTAAGCTTTCGGCATATGCTGATTTGCTACAATAAAGTATTGTCAAATTTATAAAAGGGAAGATGTTGAAATAATTTGTAATCTTTAAGTCCTTTTTCTGGTTATTAGAGCATGGGGTATGGTCACGAGCAGCCTCGTCAATTTGAGTTGTCTCTCGCCAATTCGTTCGCCACCGCACCGGAGTGTGCACTCGTCAAACCATACGCCAAGAATTTGGCTTGCGCCAAATAAAGAGATTCTTGTTTTTGGGTTTTTGGCTTGAGTTACTAGGAAAGGTATTTTTAAGTGTGTGAGTGAAAGAGAAGACACTGAAGTGACAGTTTAGCTTAAGCTACTGCACCGGATGCTGTTATAATGGTAATGTCACATGTATACTTGACTCAATATCTATACTACTTATAAAGAGTAAATGTTTATTTTTAAAATCTTGAAAACTTAAATTAATGTAGTTTGTCTAAATTACCCATAAGTAGTACTTAATACACCTTAAGCTTGATCAATTCTAAACTTGCCACTTTTTAAAAACCCACACTATATTAATTTTAAAAGCACACGTTTTGCATCAAAAGTCGAGCTAGAATCATGATTTCGCAAGTACAGTTATTTGCCGTTATACACCGTCGCTTTGCGCGAATATACATATAGTCTAGATTGATTTAGCAATCATAAAAACCATAATTTATCAAAGTTATCTCATGTACTCGCATTATTTAGATTTTTTTTTTTCCTATAGATTTTATGAGACTTGAAAAAAAATCTAAAAGTCAAGGAAATAGGGAGGAGTGGTGTGCATATCAGCATATGGGGCATGATCGAGCACTGGATTGGGTTGGGTTTAATTGGTCTACTTTATTTATTGTGGTTCTGGTGGTGCATTGCCATCCGTATAGCGATACGGCCCACATCACAGGCTTTGCTTTTAATACATCATCATCATGCTGTTAAAGAGTCTCATCACACATTCCCCTTTCTTCTTCTATTCTTTATTTTTGGAACTGTACAACTATTGTACTATCATTTTCAATGCCCTACTCTCCTTTTTTCCAATGAACATGACACCTTAATATAAATGTAATTTGTCATTAAGTTAGCTATCTTTGTTTTAGATACATTGTATGATAGAGTTATAGAAAAGATGGAAGTAATGTGATTATGATGAGTATATTTGGCAAAATGTTTGCACCAAACGAGTTCAATTATATATCCAAACTGGTTGAGTTGATCAGACATTCTTTCCAGAAACGAGAAATGCTTAGGGTGCGTTTAGTTGGGGCTTGTTTTTCATAAAATGTTTTGTGGAAACAAGGAAAACAGAGATCGCGTTCAAATCAACGTTTTTCAACAAAATGTTTTGCAAAACACAAAATCCTTATTTCTTAACTTAACAAGGAAAATTGCAAAACAAATTTTAATTGTTTTCCTTGTTTTCTTTTGTATCCCACAACCCTCCCTCTCCTTCTTTCAAAATATATATATATATATATATATATATATATATATATATATATATATATATATATATATATATATATATATATATATATATAGTGTATTTTTATTTTCAGAACCCTGTTAAGTGCGGGAACTGCGAGAACTTCAATTTTGCATTAGAAAACATGCATGTTCATATAAAACATGTATGTCTTCCTACATACACCTTAATACATATACTTGCTTAACATACATGTTCATATAAAACCCTGTTAAGTGCAACATTCAATGCAAAATGGTTTTATACGAACATGTATGTTACGCAGGTATGTGTATGAAGGTGTATGTAAGAAAATATACATGTTTTGTATGAACATGCATGTTTTCTAATGCAAAATTGGAGTTCTCGCAGTTCCCGCACTTAACAGGGTTCTGAAAATAAAGCACCCCTATATATACATACATATATATATATATATATATATATATATATATATATATATATATATATATATATATATATATATATATTAACTAAATGCATTTTCAATATTTTCAAGTATTTTGTGAAGATAAATTTTCCTTTCAAATTTTTACAAAACTAGAGATAGAAACAAAAGAATTTTTTCTCCAACTAAACGCACCCTTAAATTCACATATCAGAGTTATTAAATTACCAAACGAAATAATGACCACCTAAGATCGAATGATTATAGATTCATGATGTTATGACCAACTAAGATAAAGTAAATATTGATCCAATGACATTAAGATATAACATTGGTCTGGTGATTACATGTGCAAGTGGGGCAACCATACAGGATCACCATGTTGTGTTTTATATAATACATGCCTAACCATATTGTGTTTTGAATTTTTAATGCCCCTTTTAGATACTAGCAAACTTGATCAAAAAGACCCGCACCATACATATTCAAAAGAGTGAAAGAAGTAAATTGGATATGGCCACACATAAAATTTAAAAAACAACTATTTCCACCATAAAAATTAAAAAGAAAACAAAAATGAATTGGCATTAACAGCTATTGAAATTTGAGAACGATATATTAGAAAGTGTTAATTACGAAATGTTGATCAACAACTTTGATTCAAAAAAATGCTAAGAAGAATGGCATTGTTCAAGAAATAAAGTATGTTGTATATTCTTTTGTGGAGTAAAGCTCTATTTTTGTTTTAGTAACACTCTAAATATGTAAACAAACTTGTAGTGTAGGATTTAACTTTTGTTAATGTAAAATACTTGGAACAATTTGTAATATCAATAAATATTTTATTCTACATAATAGTTAAGCTTTTCGTGATTTATGGGGTCTGATTCGTAGCGTCGCACTAGACCACCCAAATCTATGAGACGGCCCCGCCTTAAAGCAAAGAAACCAATGGACTTGAATTTGAAAAAACCTTATTTGATTGTAAAGAAGCCACAACTTCTTCTAAGTCCTTACAATCAAAGTCTCCAACACGAGACAATGCAACAGTGCTCACTACAAAAAGGCATAGCTTCAATAAAATGTAGATCACTCATAGGAGAAGTTTGATTTCTTGTAATGTAATGTAATAGTGTAATTAGTTTGATTAGCTAGTGTAGTATGATGCAGTTAAGTAGCTAGTTTGACTTTCAGCTTTGACTTTTATGTTCTTTGTATAAATATTGCAGATGCAGTTTCATTTCATTAATGAGAAATTTCCAAATATCTTATATCATGGCCTCATGGAAATCAAAGAAGCAATAAGTGGTTTCAAGGTGTAAAAACCTCGCAAAAATCTTTATAATTTATAACGATTAATTATATATTAATCTCCGTCATTATTTTAATCACCATTTTTAGAGGAAAATTTGAAATTTTCTTATTATATTAAATGGTCACGATTACGATAATGCAAAATTCATCAAACGACAAAACAAGTTCTCGACACGATTAACAAAATATTAACAACTCACTAATCCTAATTAATAAACTAATTACAAATCAAACGGGCCCTTAATCAACTTTTCAGCCCAAATGCCTCGAACACTATTCATCGGCCCAAATACAAAAGCCCAATCTTTCCTTTATTATTCCAAATCAGTCGACCAAACTAGCTCCAAAACGATCCTCGTTTTCTCGATTTCTACACACGAGTCATATATATTTTTGCACCATCTCGTTCACCACCTAGCCAACTATTAATGTGTCGAGTGCCATGTTCATAGGACGACTTTTGATATGTTTTTAGGTGGCGAAGTGTTTGACAAAAATCCAATTAAATCGATTCACAATAAACTCAAAACTTAACCGTTTTGATTCCCGTTTGTTCCTACGTATTCCTAATAACATTTCTAACATGTTTTCATGTTTAAATGTCAATGATGATAAGCTATGTTCAAGTTGTACATGATTTAGCAAATCGTGTATAGAAATAATAGGTGGTCGACATCCTTGTGAATCACCCAAACATCTACCTTATTTCATGCACTCTCAAACTCATATTATATGTTAAAATTTCATCCTATAAGCCTATGTTTACTGACAATGCATAGTACTTGTGGTTTCCTTGAAATATTTACACTTACGTGTTAGGAAAAGTCACCATATATACTCTACATGCATGCATCCGTTTCCATCATTCATCATTCACTTTCGAACTCCCTTTCTTCCTAAAAAAAACTATCCCTAGAAGACCAGGAGTTGATACAATATAGTTTGGAAGCAAGAAACAAGGATCGGGTTAAATAAATTCGATTATTACTTTGGGTTATAGTCGATTTGATTGTTTCCTTGTGTTTCCTTCGTTCATACTCACTTCTCCACCACCCTAGAGGTGTTGTAAGTTGTTCCAAGCTCTTGTTAATTCATTTCACACGTAAAATATGTTCCATGCATCAAGTATATTGATGAGTGTGTAAATACTCATCATTTTTATCGTATCTGAACTGCCAAAACATCCAAAAACACTCAGAAATGCATCAAAATACAGAAATTATTCCAGGAATTGTGTTTTATATGTTTTGAATGCAAAATATTTAGAAACAAATGAAAAACGAACAAAGTTTGCATAATTGGCTGTTTCAGCCCTCAAGTTTTATAAATTGACAAAACTAGTCACTGAAGGTTTAAAATGAAAGAAAAGTCAACCCAAGTCTTTTGGAATTCAAAATTTGTCAAAATAAACCCTTGGTTGAAAAGTTTGAGAAATTACATATTTGGTCCCTGCAGTTTTGAAATTTGACAAAAATGATCCCTGCAAGTTTAGTTTGGAAAAATTACATCAAAGGACCTTTGATTATTGGAAATTGGCAAGTTTTACCCTAGTGATGTATTTTGGAAACTTGTCAAATCAGACCCTCATACTTTTGGAATTATGCAAAATGGTCCTTGTGAAATTATATCTACAAACCAAACGGGCTTATTAATATCATTACCCCACAAATCCAAAACAATACCAAACAAAAACCACCCCAAACCATATACCTTGGCCCAAGTTACCCCTAGCCTACCTTCCCTTTTCTGAAATAATATAACCAGGGTTTGACCCTTTGACCTTTGACCATCTCCCACCCAACACAACCCCGTGACTCTTCCCTCCCCTGCTACCCTCATCATCACCACCTACTCAACACTCCTCCATCATCACCCCTATCCCCCCTCCTACACCCCTCCAAATACTACACTCCAAGATTACACCCCTGGCTCCTATTATCAAAAGAAAAAGCCAAATATAGTTTTGGCGCCAAAGTGCAAGGAAGGGTCAAGATTGAAGCTCTCTCATCTTATGGCTCTGAATGAAAGTGGGAAACACTCAGAGGGTTTCCTAAACCCTAATTCTCCCCTATATAAAGAAAAGGATGCTGTGAAGAGCCAGGAGTTAGTTAATTTTAATTTATTGTAATCCTGTATTATGTCAATTTGGCTTATTTAGTATTTATGTTAGTTTCTTAGTTGAATTCTCAGTCTCATTATTGTGATCCTAAAGTTTTATTTCAATAAAAGTTCAGTTCACTTGTTTCTAATGCAAATTTGCTCAGTTCACTATAAAATCTCAATTAAGCTTAATAAGTATTAAAATGGTGTAGTTACTATTTCATAAGTCACTTGTGATCAGCATAAGTAGTTTTTAGCATTCACATCTTCAATTTACATGTTTAACAAAAAAAATCTCAAAAATCAGAAAATACAAAAAAAAGGTTAATCAAGAAAATAAAAATGGTGAAGTGAAGAGAGCTGGAGCACTGTAAGTACTGGATGGCAGTGGTTTAGTGCTCATGGGAGCAATAGGATGTTAGTTTGAGTTCTGGTTCTCATTGGTTCCAAGCTTGGATGCAATTTGTAAGGATCTTTCTATATTCTAGCATAATCTATTAGATTAAGTTTAGTTGTTAAAAGTTGTTCATTACTGTCCATTTATGTTCCTAAGTGATTAGTATAGTGTTAATTATAAGTTTCATGTATTATATAAGTCTGATACTTCTCTAAATTATCACACAGCTTCAATAAAGGAGTGTTTGGATCTGTTGGATTCCTAGTGTTCTTGTTGTTTTATTGTAGTGTTTCCTGCATACTTAGACTCCCTTAGGTGTAAATGAGCTAAATTGATCATAAAATCTATTAGTGTAAGGCAAAAAGTCAAAAGTGAGGTTTAAATTGGTGATTTGGATCAGTTAAGTTCTAAAATCTTAGGTCTAGGTAAATGAGTGTTACATTTAGCTTAATTAGGACTTATATCACCTAAAAATAACATTTGGATTCTGTTGAGGCCTTTTGAAATCCAATTTAGTCAAAATGTTCATCAAAACCTAAAAGTCAAACTTGCATGCCTGTGAAAATGGAACAAACTTTCAGATCTTGCACAATGCTTAATATGAATTGAAAATGGAAAATCCTTGTTGATTTGAGTTCTCTGGTTGTTTGTTTATCTGAATCAAGAAGAAAATTTGAATTTGAAGCACATTTTCTTGCCAAAAATCATGCTCAAAGTTGACTGATTGAGCACTTGAGTGCCCTGCACCCAAGCCTTTGCCATTTCTGGCCCAGTTTCTTTGGTTCATAATTTGCTCACCACTTGAGCACTCTCCTTGTTTTTTTTGATAATTTGGAAAGCTGAGCATGTTAGTTTGTTGGAATCATTTCCTGTTTGCCTTGAAGTGCTTATTTAGTTGAGCTTACTTAACTCTCAAAATTACCCGATTCTGCCCATAGCTGCTGTATGTACTGAGCTTGGTTGATTTTGTTGGTGATTATTGATTTTTGGACTTGTTATTATTCTAGTTGTTGTTAAAAAATTAATATTATTACTTATGGTTAAAAAGGTAAAACTTCGATGGATAATTTAAATAAAGTATTTTGTCATATCATGCATAGCATAAGAATTACACTGCACGTCATCTATACGTCATAACGAATAATTATTATTCGTTATTCGTTTACCAAATAGTATTTGGTTAAATTCTCAGATAAATATATTTATCAGGTTTCGTATCAAAGACGTTTCCAAAATCATTCTCATAATCTCATCCTACTTAACTTTTCATCATCCCAACGTCAATCAAGGTGAGTCATAGCCCAATTTCCAATACTTGTTTTTAACTCATTGGGGGAGATACATGCTTACATATACTTTGATAATTTTATAAGTATATGAATAAATTACATGATTCAAATCAATTTCCTTATTAATAATTACCTGATGAAGTTTATGATTATCGTGGCATGTGATATATATATGTTACTGACGAATTACTTAATTGAAATACTGATACTCATATTATAATGTTTCCAATTTGATTATTGTGGCATGTGATATATGTATATTACTGGCGAAATACTTAACTAAATTACTGATACTCAGATGATAATTGTTAGGAATACGAATATTCAGATAAAGACTCGGTCACCCCAAGTATTACTCAGCATCACGTAGCTCGTAGAATTATCCTTATTATAGTTAGTACGCAGTTTATTAGTAGTTAAATATGTAAATAGTATTCGTAGAGTGGGTCGGGTCTTTACCCTCTGTCAGCTCACTCTACAGCTCGTTTCATGGAGCACAAGTAGTTGTAGTATATATACCCTCTCCCACCCAAGGGAGAGGGTTGGAACTTCTCACACATTCAATCTAATACATTTCTATTTCTCTCACTAGAAGTCACCCACATCTCTTTCTCTCTCTAAACTTCTTACACTATTTCGATCCATAAATCACAATACCATACGTGTTTATAATTATGAGTATCCTACAATTGGTATCAAGAGCCATGGTTTCATCCTAGGATTGTTAGTGCTCGAATTTGTAGCTCGGTGTTGTGTTTCTTATATGGTTCGAATGCTATTAGTAGTAAAATCACTTGTTTGATCTTGTTTTGTGATAAGAGTGGTGTTATTCTTGTACTTTCTTCATTAGTAGAGTTATATGCACTTAGGTTTGCATTTGGAGTGGTTGAATCATTCATTTGTTGGGTGTTAAGTGGTAATTCGTGTGATATTTCATATTAGCGAGTTGATAATTCTTAGTAGAGGGTTGACAGGTTTGGTTAGAGAGTTGAGGCAGAGATTTGGCGTTTTGCTATTCCTGGATATAAAGCCAAATCGCTAGACAGTGACGTTTCTGTCCTATTATTCCAGCGAGTTGATATACTCTAGCGAGTTGATCAGAATCTGGTAGCGAGTTGGTCAGTTTTGGTAGCGAGTTGGCAGTCTAGCGAGTTGGTAGTCTAGCGAGTTGCCTGACCATAGATTTGGTTTCCAGCGAGTTGTTCAGATTCCAGCGAGTTGATCTTAGAGAGTTGCCTCCAACGAGTTGATCTTAGAGAGTTGCCTCCAGCGAGTTGTTTGACTAGCGACTTGTTATTTAGCTACTTGGAATTCTAGCGAGTTGTTCAAGTGTGATTCTAGCGAGTTGATTACTTGCAGTTTGACCTAAGTTGACTATTTTACATCAAAACTTCAAACGGTCATAACTTTTGAACCGTAACTCCGTTTTCAGCGAATTAGCTGTCAAAACGTCCAGAACAGGCTGAATATTGTGAAGTTTCACCACGAAGTTGTGAAACGAATTTTTCGAGGCCCAAATCACCTCCAGAGTAAAGTTATTAAGGTTTTAAGTTTTAGACCAAATTTTCACTAAACTTTCGAGGCTCAACTTGTATCAACCAAACCAAGATCACAACTAAACAACATATAACCTTGTCAAAACAAACAATCACCACTCTTAATATACAATCACTGCTATGGAATCTTCGTGCTCTAAATCTAATGATAATGTGCTTCATCAGCCAATTAAATTGCCCGATAATGCAAAGAATTGTCGCATTGAATGTTTTCGATCACTCCATACACATCTCAAGGTTCTCTTTGCAAAACCTGGATACTTGGGAGTTTTCAATCATGCATTCGCAACACTTTTTAGTCAAAATGTTGAGACCTTCACAGTCAAAATGACTCTACACTTAGGTCAACTTCAACAACAACTTGAAACAGGTGAATTTTCTGAAGGTAGTTCTATGGCTGCATTCTGTGTGATCAACAACCAACTCCAAGCGTTCATTGATTCACGATTCACTGAGGAGTATGATCATGAGTGTCAAATGACAAAAAAGAGCTTTGCTACTCATACGGGAATTGAAGTTGACGTTTTCAGAGTCACACTACTCCAACTCATGGGTAATGTGAAGGAGTACATTATGGAAAGAGCACAACACAAACTCAAGCATGAAGACAAGGTGAAGGCATATCGGGAGCAATCAAGTGATAATATTGTGGATTCAGGTAAAGCATCGGATGCTGGGTCAGTGGTCACCAAAGGCAGAGGATCAGAGACTGTTAAGCTTGACACAATGAACAGTTCAATGACTCCTACACGTGATGTGGATGCATATATCAGACCGGTAAATGAACATGTGTCATGTGCTAAGGTACTCGAACTGTGTAACATGGTTGATGAACAAAAGATTCCTAACAAAGTACAACTGACAAACGATGTCGATTCAGATGTTGTTGACATGGGAAATAGCAATGTTGACCCATGTGAACAACATATGAAACACAATGAAGTGTCTGTTGTACAATGTAGTGCATCTTTTGTTTTAAATGATGAATGTGTGTTGCATGAGAACACTGCCTATAACCCTGATGACTCCTTGACCAGTAGATTAATATCCTTAAGGATCAGGTGGCAATGTATGAACAACGTGCTATATTTGAACTCACTGGACGTGAGCAGAACATGGAATGGCAAATGCGTGCATACATATCTGAAAATAATCTTAAGCGAGAAACATTGAAAAAGGAGTTACAATCTTTGCAAAAACAACTGGATCAAACTGTTAAACAAAAACAAGAGATTCAGAAAGGCTTAAACATACTCAAACATGATTTCAAAGAAAAGGAAACAAAACTCCTAAATGATTTCTCTAGTCTTAAAATCCTAAAAAAAAAACTTGAGGATAAGTTATACACGCAAGGCCAAACCATTCAAACTGCTCAAATGATGCATAAACATAGGAAGTTGAGTGATGATCATAGTGAGAAGGATTCTACTAAGCCAAAAGCCAATTTCCTTAGAAGCGGTATAGGTGCACAACCGGCATTATATGATGCAAACATTTTGCTTGAGCCTAATCATGCCCCACCTGATGCTACATCTGATGATGAGGGCAATGAGATAGAAGATAGAACCAGAGAAAAACTTGCTGAGAAATTAAGGGATCCCCAGTGCATAGCTAATAAAATCTTGTACAATTATGATTACTTTGAAGATAATCAATTAGCTATCTTTGTCCCACAAAAGAAATTTACTCCAGAGCAAGTCTTCTGGAACATTGACATGGAAAAGATGCAAGCAGAAAGAATAGTGGGAAAAACACGTACAGTTTTTCGGATAGCTGACCCAACCATTTATCCCCTGCACACACCCCAGCATCTAGTACCATATACTCTTCCCACACAGTGTAATACCCTAATTGCGTTATATGTCCTTGGTCAATTATTCGCTGATTTTGATAAAACATGTAAAAAGAGAATAACACCAACGGGCATTACTGAAGGGGAAAGAGGTTTTGAGCAAACAAAACAATGTTACCTAACTGAAGTCATGCCATTTTTCAAACTTCTCAAAGAACATTTTGAGGGCCTTAAAAATACCATTAATGATGATGTGACTCAAATGAAAAAGGTTTTTCAAGATGTGGAAAATGAGGGTAAACAATTGGCAATTGATCTTAAATGCAGTGAAGTTGCGAGAAAAAATATTCTCATCGTGAATGAGAATTTGATTACTAAATGTGTTGCTCAGGACGTATTTTATACTGCTACTGATTTTACGTTATCTGCCTGCCAATTTCATGAGATGTCTATTGCATTGACCGCTCTCCAGAATCGTGTTGTTGAGCTTGAGGGGGAGAATTTAAAATTGCGTGAGAAAATTTAAAACGATGACCATGATAACATGGTCAGGCATTTGTCAAAACTAGAGGTTGATAATCTTAATTTGCAATTAAAGTATCAACATCTAGAAGAAAGAACCAAAATCTCAAATGCCAAGACATCTTCGGATGCTCCTGAATTTGATACATGTTTTGAATTAGCCAAACGGGATGAAAAAATTCAAGCTCACACGAACACGATTCGAAAGTTGAGGGCACAAATTGCCCAATTGAAGTCAAACAACAGTGATGTGATTGGCACCCAAAAACCACTGTCTGTAGATTATCAGAATTTTCAATTTCAAGATACCATCAATAAATTGCAACATGAAAATGATTGGTTTCGTGCTGAAAATTCGAAAGTTAAACAACATTACAAAGAGTTATATGATTCAATTAAGATCACACGTAATATAAATAATGAAAAGATAACTTCTTTGCTTAATGAGATTGAGAATCTAAAGACTCAAGTTAAAGGGAAAATGCCAATCATCACTTGTGATAATGTTGTTCAAAAGGTTTCTTCTTGTAAGAAGTATGCAATTGATGCTGTGAATATTTCGCTTCCTCTTAGGAACAATAGGTCAGCTCACTATGCTTATCTCTCGTACCTTAAGGATAGCCTTGACATGCTTTGTGAGACTGTAGAAGAGGATAGGATAGTGAAACAACTTGATGATGCTATTGTAGGCACCTGCTTTCTCACTAATAGATCTCAGGAACTCTTAGAATATGCTATTGGTACATGTCCTAAGATTGATAGCAAGCAAGATAGGTCATCTGCATCATCCTCTATGTCAAAAAACAAGCATGTTACCTTTGCTGAACCCTTGGAAACTTCATATCCCAACACATCAAAACATGTTCAGCAATCAGAAGTGAAAAGGACTAAAATTCCCATTAGTCCGTCTACAGGAGTAAAAAGTAACACTAAAGCTAGAGAGTCTAAACCAAGGAGAAATAGAAGGAACTATAGGACTTTACCTGCTAAAGGTGTTCCTAAAAAGAAAGTAGACGACCACATGAGGAACATTAAGTCCAACTTGAGCAAAATGAGTCATAATTCAAAACCTAATTCACTTTGCAAAACATGTAACGAATGCATAATTTCAAGTAATCATGATAAATGTGTTGAGAAATTTCTGAAGTCGCTTTACAAAACCCCAATCAAGAAAGTTTGGAGAGCTAAACAAAGTAAGCAAATTTGGAAAGCAACAGGTAAACTGTTTGCCAATGTTGGTTATCAATGGAAGCCCACAGGAAGGAAATTCACTTTAGGAGAACAGTGCCCTTTAACTAGGATAACCAACTCTAAAGTAGCGCCCATTAAGGAATGGAAGCCAACTGGTAGAACTTTCCGTTTGGAGACCCAACGTCCTTTAAATAGGCCCATTGCATCTACTAGTGAAATTTCCACCATTGAAACGAATGCACATAAGGTCTTAGTTGCTCCAGAACATGTTTGCACTAACCAACTGGAACCCAACTCAAATTGGGGATCCGACGCTCCAAATTTTCTGCTCTCGTCTGTTTCCAAATGCAGGTCGTACATTTCGTCCTTTGATATTTGGACTCAGGCTGCTCTAAACCTATGATTGGGGATCGCTCAGGGCTCGAGAATTTCGTGAATAAGTTTTTCGGGACAGTAAGATTCGGGAACTATCATTTTGGGTTAATTATGGGTTATGGAGATTATGTTTCTGGTGACAGCTAACTTCGTGGGTATACTACATGGAAGGACTTGGGCATGATCTGTTCTCTTTTGGTCAATATTTTGATTCCGATCTTGAAGTTGCCTTCAGAAAACACACATGCTTCGTATCAAAATTGGATGATATTGATCTTCTTAAAGACAGTCATGGCACAAATCTATACACCTTTTCTATCTAATACATGATGCGGTCCTCTCCAATTTGCCTTCTCTCAAAGGCCTCAAAGAACAAATCATGGCTATGGAAACAAAGTTTTAATCACTTAAACTTTGGTACCATCAATGATCTTGCTCACAATGATCTTGTATGAGGTCTACCCAGATTAAAGTTCAAAAAAAGAACTTCTTCATTCGGCTTGTCAACTGGGTAAACGAAAGAAGCATACTCACAAACCTAAAATTGTCAACACCAACATGGATGTTCTTTACACCCTTCACATGGACCCAGGCAGACCAATGAGTGTGAAGAGTATAAATGGGAAGTAACATGTACTCGTTGTTGTCGACGAATACCCTCGGTTTACATGGGTAAAGTTTTTGAGAACCAAGGACGTGACTCCAGAAGTTATCATAAAACTCATCAAACAACTGCTAGTAAGACTCACAAAACCGACGGAATCATCCGGTCAAACGATGGAACGGAGTTTATCATCAAACAACTCGTTCAATTTTACGAAAGTATTGGCATCACCCATCAGTAAAGTATCCCATGCACTCCTCAGTAGAATGGAATTGTTGAAAGACAAAACTATTCTCTTGTAAAAGCTGCACGAACCATGCTGATATTCTCCAACACACCGATGTTTCTATGGGCGGAAGCAATTGCTACAGCTTGTTACACCCAAAACTGATACTTGATACATACTCTTCACAACAAAACTCCAAATGAGCTGATTCATGGCAAGAAACCGGATCTCTCTTTTCTATTTGAGTTTGGTGCTTTATGCTACCCTACGAATGACAGTCAAGATCTGGGAAAGTTAAAAGCTAAAGCTGGTATTGGATTCTTCGTTGGTTATGCTCCAGATAGTAAAGGATACAGAATCTACAACAATCGAACCCGAAAAATCTTGTTAACCATTCACGTCACATTCTTTGAGCTGACTGAGCAAACGGCTTCTGTACAAATCAGTGCAGGACCCGCGTCTAAACTTTTGTCTCCTGAACCAATTAGTTCAGGTCTTGTACAGAATCCCACCCCTGCATGTACCTTATGCACCACCTAAAAATGAGCATTTGAAGATCTTGTTTGACCCAATGTTTGAAGAATACCTTGAGACACCTACTGATGATACACCGATACCACCAGCCGCTGCTGCTCCAGTCTTGTATAACTTAAATGGTCCATCAGTGTCTACGTGAATTGATCAAGATGCTCATCTCTGTACATCTAGGTACTGCAGTCGACAATTCTTTTGAAGAGAATTCATTTGCTACTCTTGAAGATGCTCCGTTCAATAATCTATGTGTTCTTGAATCTTCGACTGAGACATCTTCTTCAAGGGATACAAACATAGCGTCTTCAGGTTCTTACCCTCAACCACATCACAATCTCATAAAACAGACTGATGATCATCCGATTGACGACATTATTGGGAATCCTTCTCGATCGGTGTTCACATGAAGGAAACTTACCACCCATGCCTTGTGGTGCTGTTATAAATCCGTGCTATCCAAAGTCGAACCCAAAGATTTCAAGACAGCTATCTCTAAAGACTGTTGGGTTAATGCGATGCAAGATGAAGCTCGTAATTTCGATTGACTCGAAGTATGGGAACGGGTACTACCTCCAGACTATGCAATGATTATAGCTCTAAGTGGATCTTCAAAGTGAAACTTGATGAGCATTATGTCATTCTGAAAACAAGGCAAGGCTTGTTGCTAAGGGATATCGTCTATAGGGTGGCATTGATTTAGAGGAATCTTTCACTCTGGTTGTTCGTAATGAAAATATCGGAATTTTTCTCGCCAATGCTCCTAGTCAGAACATGATGGTCTATCAAATGGATATGAAAATTGCATTTCTAAATGGCAAGATGAATAAAGTTCTTTATTCAGTCAACTGGAAAGATTTGTATATTTTGATCGTCCTACCCATGTCTATCGTCTGAAAAGGGCTCTCTATGGCCTAAAACAGACGCCTTGGGCATGGTACAATACACTGTCAAAGTTTCTCCTGGGAAACGGATTCTCCAAAAGTGTGGAGGATTAAGATGAGAATGGGGTAGTGGAACTTTACTTCATGAGGACAGAATTTCAACTGGCTGACTTCTTTACAAACGCTCTTCCATGAGAAAGATTTCTATTCATTCTTCCACGACTTGGAATGAAGGGTCTTACGCCAGAATATCTTATGTCTTCGAGAAGAGAATGAGGAGTAAAAGGATTTTCCTCACATATCCTTTGTACATAGTTTAAAACAAAAAGAAAATAGAAAAATATAAAACCTATAAAAAACCATAAAAATCTGAAAAATCTTAAAATCCAAAAATATTCTTCTTACGACATGTCTCTTGTGTAATCAATATTATGTACGTTTCTAGAAATGTCATTCAATAATGACACGGAAAAATACATATGCTTGAGCAAGAGTTTTTTCTTTTTAATAATGTTTTTCTAAAACATGTCGTTTCTAAAAATATTCTTTCAAGATGGTTTGTTGTTACTTCAGATAGCAACCCGGTCTTAATATTGGGGAAAGTTCGTTGCCAAAAAGACGACTGTTTCTAACAAAGGCATGAATTACTTTATATTCGTGCCTTTCCGATCAAATGTACGTTTCAGTGCATTATTTCTTGTTTAAGAAGAGAAGTCTTCTTTTTATCAAAACAAATAATTTTCTTTTATGATTCTTCGGAAAATTATTTGAGTGATACATGGTGGTAACATGTTGCTTGTAAATCAATCAGTCTTAGATACTTCATCAAATTTGTCACTCAATTAATGACAATGGGTCATCAATTGAGGGGGAGAGTGATTTCCAATTTTATATCATCAAACGGATTTCTTGGTTGTCTCATAATTATTAGAAAAGGTTTTGTAGTTAATGGGGTATTAGTTGAAGAGGAACTTACTAAGCTTTATCTTAAATGGCCAAATGTGTTAGTTGTTAGAAAGATTAGGGCATTATGTGCTATTTGCATATAGTTTCCTAGCTTTATGTAACTAAAAGGTCCATTTGTCTCACGTTGGTATCCTCGCTTAATCCCCTAAATACATTTAAATCCATAATTTTAATGATGTTAGATAACCATTGTGTTTGATGCTATTGTTCTCTCCTTTGGCATTCGTATAATCTGATTGATTGTTTTTCATTTGCTGTTTGCTGATAATTGTTTGATTGTTGCTGATTATGTGTTCGTGTTCTCAGGATTTGCTTAGGTATGTAGTTGCCGGGTTAGAATCTTATTCCTAAGCTCCTGATTTGAATGTTGAAAATATGCGTGAACTGCCATGTTAGTGATTGTTGTTTATGTCTGATAGAAACTTGCAATGAATGTTCATGATTGCCAATTTCTCTTCATGCTAGATAGCATTTTGATGTGTTGCTTGAATATTCTTTCTTCATGATATGAATATGGTATTATGAGTAGGCTAGTTGCAACGTGGTATCTGTTAATTAAGAGTGAATCTGTATGTATGCATATCTTTGTTGATACTCTTATGCAGATTCCATGGCTGATGTGAATGTGTCTGCTCCTGCTCTAACCATTTGATCAGATGTTCAAACTTCATTGGTTGGCTTTGATTTCACCACAACAACAACATCGGTAGCAACAATGACAACAACTTTTTCACCACCACCACCAGTTATCTTGTGCGTCATAAGTAGTGTGGCATCAAATGTTATGTGTCAGTACATGATTTTTTATTTTCTTGAGTTTCTCGTTAAACTTTAAATCATTTATAAACTCATCATAACTGACACTAACATTCTCCCTCATTGATTGAGGGGGAGTAATGAAATTGTCTCAATATCAGAATATCATTAATCAGACCACATCTTGCTCCCAAACTTTTCTAACTTATTTAAATCACTTGGGATCACAAATCTTAAATGGTTTGAAATTTTTGATCGAGGGAGAAAATGTGATTTAAATATGAAATCTGATATAAAATGTAATTGTTTTGGACTTAAACAAACGCTCCCCGATATGTGCTAAACTCTTTTGTATATCGATGCACATATTGAGGGGGAGCAAAATGGCTTGTGTAAAAGGATCCTTGCATCTTATGTGAGTGCATCTCAGTCTTGATTCATGAATTGACGAAACAGAATTGTCTTGAATCGAAAGGACTAGTCCTGGACGGGTAATAACTTCAAGCTGGTTTAACCAGTGATGTAAGCGTGTCTCGAAAAGGACTAGTTTGAGTAGAATGTACCATTTCGAGAAACCTTGGATGAATCTGATCGGGTCGGATAATAACTTCAAGCTAGTTTAACTAGTGATGTAAGCGTGTCTCGAATGCCCGGTCATGTTCACTTAAGGTAGATCAATTCAAAAAGTGTAACTCTTCCCGACATGTGCAAATTTTCAAATCAATACATATGAGCACATGTTGAGGGGGAGCATTTGAAAATGACAAAACTCTCAATGTGTTAACAAAGTGTATTTCTTAATCATAAACACATTGAGAGAATTTTCAATGATTTGGTGTATGGCAACATAGGATAGTCATGAAGTTATAAGGTGGCTAAGGTTAAGAAAACCGTCCTATGATCCGCCAGAGCCGGAGGGATCTACCCATGGACAATACCAAATAGATAGTATTAGAAAGTCCGTAGGTATGATTATGAAAAAAGGAGAAATGTGAGAATGGAGAAAGAAGGGGTTGAAGAATTAAAAAGAATTGAAATGAGAAAGGGTGAAAAGAAATAGCCCTCCAATTATTCAACCTTAGGGCAGAAACCGGGTTCAATTCATAATCTACTGATGGTTGCTAAGGCGACATCGGTATTGAAGACAAGACGTCATGGACGCAGTGACGCAATGCACTAAACCTTCTAGCCACTCAAGTTCTCTTAAAAGAACTTGTTTCATTCTCATGGGGAACCGGTGTAATCTATCGACATATCTCTTAGAGATGGTTGATATTGAAGCAGGAGACCTCTCCCTAATCTACGCATAGGAAAACCAAATGCACTTATTGAGTCTAGAGCCTCGAGATGCATACAAAGATCTCATAGGAACACGTGCTACTTCTACCCTGGTTGTTCAACATTAAGGACACCAGTGGTAAACTTATGAGTCCTACGCAGATCTTAGCAATCTGCCAGAACATTTATGAGGGAAGTTACTATTGTAACTCCCAGTGATTGAATGGAAATTCCTGCCAGGGTCAACATCAAGCAGCCCTGAAAGCAGGTCACTTAGGTAATTCCTTGTGGATTACGCTTAGTGGTCGCGATGGTTACAAACGGTCAACAGTCATGGACCCATTCGTTGATCTACTTAGGTAGTTCATATAAATCCTCTCAGGGTTTACCGATTGGGAACGGTCTTGGTGAGAATTAGAGGGAGTCTTCACACTATGCTGTTGACAATCTCTAATTCCAAACCTATAAGTACCGGATGATTTGTTGCTAACTGTCTATTTGCAGGAATCTCTGACGGTTGCGGTTAATTGCTGAAAAGATGTTGATTCATCAACAATGCTCACACTTCAACATCACAATCTAAGAAATCATGATCATTGATTGGGCCTCATATATGCTTCCACAACTCTGATGCAAAAGAACATGATCCTGAAAAGTGTGAGCATGCCAACACAAAGATGTTCATATCACATGGAGATGTGACTACTCAAAGATGACTTTCAGATACCCTTTTGGATGATGGACTCGAAGTAATGCCAAAGATCATCCACCTCATTTAACGAGTCATCTAGAGTCTGCTGCTGAATGTACAAAGACATGTTTGAAGAATCAAAGACTACGAGCTACAAGATTTCAAGGATGCAAGAATTCAATACTTATCTTCTGGGGTGACCTCCCTTAGGGGGAGATTGTTAGGAATACGAATATTCAGATAAAGACTCGGTCACCCCAAGTATTACTCAGCATCACGTAGCTCGTAGAATTATCCTTATTATAGTTAGTACGCAGTTTATTAGTAGTTAAATATATAAATAGTATTCGTAGAGTGGGTCGGGTCTTTACCCTCTGTCAGCTCATTCTACAGCTCGTTTCATGGAGCACAAGTAGTTGTAGTATATATACCCTCTCCCACCCAAGGGAGAGGGTTGGAACTTCTCACACATTCAATCTAATGCATTTCTATTTCTCTCACTAGAAGTCTCCCACATCTCTTTCTCTCTCTAAACTTCTTACACTATTTTGATCCATAAATCACAATACCATACGTGTTTATAATTATGAGTATCCTACAATAATGTTTTCAAATTGATTATTGTGGCATAATACATGACTATACTATACTATCTTGAATGATCCTATAGAACCTCGTAAAAATTTCTTGTAATTATCCGTTTTGGAATTTCAAGTAGGAGACAGAGTCATGTTGAAAGTTTCTCCCTGGAAGGAAATGATCCGTTTTGGAAGACGTGGAAAGTTAAATCCAAGGTAGATTGGACCTTTCAAATTTCTGGAGAGAATTGGTCTAGTTGCTTATAAGTTAGAACTTCCGGAAGAACACAGTAGGGTACATCCTACGTTTCACGTATCACAACTCAAGAAATGTTTGTCTGACAAAACTCTCGTCATTCCACTAAAGGAGATTAGATTGGATGACAAACTAGTGTTCACAGAAGAGCCTGTGGAAATAATGGATAGAGAAATAAAACAACTCAAACAAAATGGTATACCTATTGTAAAGGTTAGATAAGACTCAAAGCGAGGACCAACTTACACATGGGAAAGAGAAGATAGATTCCATGAGAAATATCCACATTTATTTTCATAGAACGCACTTGTTAGATTTCTTAAAATCGAATTTTGGGACGAAATTCAGAATGACAAGTGGGTACTGTAGAACCTCGTAAAAATTTCTTGTAATTATATCGTTATTAAATAAATAATCTTTCGTTATCATTACTAATTCCCATTTTCTCAGAAAAATTTAAAATTTTTCTTATTATATTATTTTGTTGTTATCACAAAATAATATAATTCACGAAATGATGGAACCAATCCTCGACACGTTAATCGAAACCTAAAACATTTCATTTAATTCTAATTAAATTTCCTAATCTTAATTAAATCTCCTAATCACAATTAATACCAAACGGGCCTTTAATCATTTTTTTAGCCCAACACCTCGTACACTATTCATAAGCCCAATTTTCAAGCCCAATTCCAAATCTTATTATTTTATTCATTTGACTAGAAATCAAGCTACAAAACGCCACGCGTATTCACGATTCTTACACACGACATACCAATATTTTTACACCACCTCGTTTACTACCTAGCCAACTATTAGTGTGTCGAGTGTCATGTTCATAGGACGACATTTGATACGTTTTTAAGGGGCAAAGTGATTGACGAAAATTCAATTCAATCGATTTATATATAACTCAAATCTTAACCGTTTTGATTCCCGTTTGTTCCTACATGTTCCTAATAACATTTCTAACATGTTTTCATGTTTAAATGTCATCTATGATCAACTATATTCAAGTTGTACAGGATTACACAAATCGTGTATGGAAATAAATGGTGGTCGACATCTTGGTGATTCACCAGGGACATTTACCTTATTTCATGCACTTTTAAACTCATATTATAAGTATATAAATCATCCTATAAGCCTAGAGTTACTGACATGCATAGTACTTGTGGTTTCCTTGAAATTTTCTCACTTACGTGTGATAAAATGACACCATATATACTACTTATGCATGCACCCGTTTCTCTCAATTATCATACACTCTCAAAGTTTCCTTTCTTCCTAAAAACTATTCCTTAAAAGCCAGAAGTTGATTGCAATATCGTTTGGACGCAAGACAGGGAAATCGACTTTAAGTTATACGTATATTATTTGGGTTATAAGTCGTACGTGATTTTCCTTGTGTTCCATTCATTCACTCTCGACTCTCTACCACATAAGAGGTGTTGTAAATTGTTTCAAACTCATTTCCTTCTATTTCACACGTTACAATATAGTTCATGCATCATATATATATTTATTCGATCGTATATTACTTTACGTATTATTTTCACGTACATATTGTCATATAGAACACCAAACGTGGCTAGCCTCTATCATGGAAGGCCTAGGAGTCACGTAGCACACATATTACACATTCATTTCAATGTTACATGCATCAAATAAACTTGTTTTGAACCATACACAATCGCATGAAAAACTATATATAAACACTTAGCAAATTTATAAGCTTTCACATATATATAAACGATCCATACATGCTACAAAACGCTCTTATATCTTTAAATATCACGTAACAAGCATATCATATTTTTACACGACTCAATAAACCACCTAGAAAACTACCACTTTCATTTATATAACTTGTAAAAATACTCACGTTTCGACACTCAAATTACTTCATTTTGAATCGGCAAATCACAAGATTTTCAAATCCTATTTTAGTCAAAAAGTTAATAAATTCGTTTGGGCTTATTTCAAGCCCAATAAGAATTAATGATCCATAAGCCCACTGGGCCCATATGAAACATTTTTAGAATCATAAAAATAGTCCAAGTCCAGGCCCAAAACAATTTCCATGCCCTCGCCTCTAAAATTCTTAACGGGCCTTGAAATTGATTTGTTAAAGGCCCATAAGCTAAAAAATAAGCTTTTAATCAAATAAGCAGTTAAAATAAGCTTATTATTAACTTAATAAGCCACGGAAAATTTTAGATAATTTATATAATCATTTTTGTAACTTTGGACTAAAAATGTAACGCGACGACACCTAGAAGGACTAAAATTGTAAATATTGAAAAGAAGGACTAAAACTGTAAAATCAGACCCATAAGGGTAAAAATTGATAAAAGTTAATATTCTAAGCCTATTTTTGACTCTTGGACAATTAGAGGACAATAGTTGTAATTTATTTATAAAAAGGACTAACGGTGTAACGCAAACATCGTTAGAGTAAAATGGTAAAATTGGAAAAGGAAAAGGACTAAACATATTCTATTTAACATTCTTATTTATTTTCTATTTTCGTTAATTTATTTCATATGCATTTAATCTTTCATTTTAGTTATATATATATTATTTAACGTAACGTTAATAATATATATAACGATATTACAAAAATTAATATTTTTACTTACGATTAAAAAGGTAAAACTTCGATGGATAATTTAACTAACATATTTTGTCATATCATGCATATCGTAAGTATTACACTGCACATCATCTATTCGTCATAACGAATAATCATTATTCGTTATTCGTTCATATTTACCAAATAGTATTTGGTCAAATTCTCACATAAATCTATTTATCAGGTTGTATTTCGAAGCCGTTACCATAAATTCGTCCGACTTTATTTTTTTCATTTCAATATCAATCAAGGTGAGTCATAGCCTCACATTTACTTATTTTCAAACTCCGTGAGGGGGATAGATGTTATAAACAGATCACAAGTAATTTTCCGTATGCTTCCTGACTTGATATATGTCTAAGTTACCTATTGCCAAAAGACCCTTGACCATGAGCCATTAATCACTGTTATGTGAACGCGAATATAATGAATATATCTATTTAAGATTTGACAGCCTATCCCACTAATACTTGACGGAATGCCATTATGCATGTGGTTAGTCGTATTAGTCGTGATAATTATATTTGAGTAAAAATAGAAATTGGCAAATCACCTATTACACGAGGGAAAAAATTATCATTAATTTGATAACACCTCCGTATTTACGGTATTTGTTAACGTTTTGCGTGTCATGAGACTTAGAGCAATATATACTGCAATATCAAATTTTTAACTGATTGTATTTCCAATACAATCTTACTTGTGTATCAAAATGATTACTAAATTCAAACTCTATAATATCACTCAACATTTTTGTTGACTTTTAAACATGTATCTCAGGTATTTAGCAGGGGAAGCAAGCATGGAACGGGCGGAAAAACTTCAAAACTTATCTACTGTATTTAAATAATGGTGTAAAATAAAAGATGTTTGATTCAGTTTAAAACATCAAGACTTTTAATTATAATACTCTGATAGTGACCTCTTGTATTTGAATCTTTATTAATAAACTTATATTTTAAAACGTCTCTTTCGAGCCGTTTTCTATCATTATGACTTCGATCCTCACCGTAACACCCTAATTACAATTCCGCTGCCACATTTCAAATTAGGGGGTGTTACAGATTGGCATCATAGACATAGTTATAGAGAACCAAATGTTTTCAAACATTGAACTATAACCACACTTTCAAATAAAGTAAATTTACACCATACTATTTTCCGCCCGCCGTGCCTGCTTGCTACCATACTCAGTAAGTTAATCATTAAATTATGATACTTTGATCTTGATATATTAGAATTTTACATTCTTTAATGATAGTAAATTCTTATTCTGCACTATTTACGAATCATTACAGTATTATTTCAATATGAGTATATCAGACTCTGACTCTGAGATTTCCGTCGCATCTGTTACATTGCTTGTTTTTCGTTCTACCTTAGTACCTGACGTTGTTTCCCAAGAAACAGAACCATTCGAGCAAGACGAAATTGTAACAACACCTGAAAATCCCGATGTATTGGTTTTACCAACACATATACCATTACCACATCATGAATTTGATTCATATGCACCCGATCACCTATTCAATCTTTTTAGTCAAACTTATCCATATACTTTTCACCATAGAGAACAAATTCCTGAGGAAGATATAACCGCATCCAGCCGACTTCGTATTTCCGATTTTACTCATGCACTTTCACCATCATTACCATATCCTCCTGGTTTCACTCCCCCAGCTCATATCAATGAAACTGGCGAGAGTGCTAGGATGGAAATCATCCCTACTCTTTCACCTTCTGTAGTAGTGACGCGTTTGGAGCATCACGAAGAACAGATAGACTCACTTCTTCAGATGATTGATTATTCATCATTTGACCACTCAGATACTATCCACAATACCTTACATAACCTTATAGCCAATAGGATAGAGTTGCAGCAGGGTTTAGCTCAGATACATTCAGATATCTCCGAGACACGCTCTTTCGCGATATCATTGCGAAGAGAGGGACAGAACCGTACTTGGGAAGCCCAGCTAGCACATCGAAGAGCAGATACATTGGAAAACCTAGTAGGAGATATGCAGATTCAACACCATACCGAGATGCAGGATCTCCGAACTCAGATTTTAGAGATGGGAGGACATGTAGACGTACCTGACCATTAGAGGCAGTTAGTATTTGTATTAGTAATGAGGCATCTAAGCCTGCCGCATGTGGCAATTAATAAAGAATCTTGTATCGTTTTGTTATGAAAACTCAACTTTTCAAGTTATTAATGTTATGCTGTTGGTTGTGATATTACTATATACAAATGTTAATTTATGCTTATGGTTGTTCATGTGTATTAATAATGCATCTAACATATTCGAATAATTATGATTGTTGTATCGAATTAAAAACTACATATGGTGCCCAATTATTGTTAGAACTCATAAATATTCATTTCCCTACTTCACAAGATCCTTTAAACAAAATTATTGTTTAAATTCTAATGCTATATTTTTGTATTATCAATAGAAAAATGGAGCATGCAAATAGCGAAAATTCCAACCCGGAAGTGATCATGACACCTACTGAGGTTCAAAGGATGATTGTTGAGGGTATATCTGCAGCTCGTGAAGCTGATCGCTTGAATAACATCAATGGAGTAAACCATGAAGCTAATACATCTACTCATTGTAAATGTACTTACAAGGACTTCATGACTTGCAAGCCAACTAATTTCAAAGGAATAGAAGGAGTTACTGAAATGGCCCATTGGTTTGAGCATACTGAGACAGTCTTCAAGAGGAGCGGCTGTTCTGAAGATAGCAAAGTTACATTTGCTACAGGAGCTCTTCAAGGAGAAGCACTATCGTGGTGGAATACTACCGCGAATGCTATGGGTCAGGATGAAGCTTTCAAACTTTCCTGGAATGAGTTGAAGAATAAAATGCTTAAGAAGTATTGTCCTAGGACAGAGATCAGAAAACTAGAGGATGAATTTCATCAGCTAGTAGTAAAGTACAATGATCTGAAGACATACGACAGAAAGTTTCTGGAGTTGTCGGTGTTATGCCCAACAATAGTACCCGATGTTGAAAAAGCATTGGAGAAATATGTGGAAGGACTGCCACCATATATTGAAGGGGATGTTACCGCATCGAACCCACAGACGGTAGAAGAAGCTATGGGACTTGCACAGAGATTTTTGACCTGGGTGATCAAAAGAGGTTCTACCTCCACGATCAATGAGCATAAGAGGAGTGCTGACAACCGTGGAAACAACAATAGCAACAACCGCAACTACAACAACAACTACAGTGGTAACAGAAGCTACAACAACAACAATCAAAGCAGCAACCGCAACAGAGATCAACAACAGAACCGTAGTAATCATCATCAGCAACAGAATCGTGGACAAGAAGCTACCAGAGCTTATGCAGCAGTGCCTGCAGAAACTAAAGGTTATGCCGGAACTCTACCCCCATGTAACAAGTGCAACATGCATCATACCGGATCATGTAAGGCTACTTGTGGCAACTGCAGAAAAATTGGTCATATGACAAAGGACTGTCGAGCAACTGGAGCCAACACACAACCGATAGCAGTAAAGTGCCATGGTTGTGGTGAAGTTGGACATTACAGAACTCACTGTCCGAATAATGCCAATAATGTTGCCCGAGGAAGAGCATATGTACTCGGTGATGGAAACACAACTCAGAATTCTGATGTTGTTACGGGTACGTTCCTATTAAATCAACAAGATGCTAAGATATTATTTGATTCTGGAGCAGATAAAAGTTTTGTGTCTACTTCGTTTTCCGCAATTCTAAATATTACTCCTATAGAACTAGATACTATCTATGACATAGAATTAGCAGATGGAAATATCCTAAGTACCAATACCCTAATCAAAAATTGCACCTTAACTTTTCTAAGTAAATCTTTTCCCATCGATCTCATGCCTATCCAATTGGGAAGTTTTGATGTCATCATTGGTATGGATTGGTTATCTACACACCGTGCCATAATAATTTGTGACGAGAAAGTCATTCAAATTCCACTCAACGGTGAAACCTTAATCATCCAAGGTGATAAACCTAAAACTTCGTTCAATATTATCTCATACTCCAAGACGATGAAATACATAAGCAAAGGATGCCATGTATTCCAAATTCAAGTAACGGGAGGAGAAACAAAAGAAAAGAAGAAACAACTTGATGAAGTGCCAGTTGTAAAAGAATTTTCTGATGTATTTCCTGAAGACTTTCCTGGAATTCCACCAACCCGTCAAGTAGAATTTCGCATCGATTTAGTGCCTGGAGCAGCACCAGTTGCAAAAGCACCATATCGATTAGCACCCTCTGAAATGAAAGAATTATCTGAACAGTTGAAAGAACTATCAGATAAAGGATTCATCCAACCAAGCTCATCCCCTTGGGGAGCACCAATCCTATTCGTCAAAAAGAAAGATGGAACGTTCCGAATGTGTATCGATTACAGAGAGTTGAACAAACTCACGGTAAAGAATCGATATCCATTACCAAGGATCGACGATCTATTTGACCAATTACAAGGATCTAGTGTTTACTCAAAAATCGATCTAAGATCAGGATATCATCAATTAAGAGTCAGGGAAGAAGACATTCCCAAGACAGCTTTTCGAACATGGTACGGACATTATGAATTTCAAGTAATGCCATTTGGTCTTACCAATGCACCAGCAGTGTTCATGGATTTAATGAATCGAGTATGCAAGCCATACTTGGATAAATTCGTTATTGTGTTCATTGATGACATCTTAATCTATTCGCGCAACAAAGAAGAGCATGTCGAACACTTAAGGATTATTTTGGAGTTACTTAAGAAGGAAAAGTTGTACGCTAAGTTTTCCAAATGTGATTTTTGGATTTCTACCATTCAATTTTTAGGCCATATCATCAACAACCAAGGTATCCATGTAGATCCCGCGAAGATAGAAGCAGTTAAAGGTTGGACATCACCCATCGCTCCAACCGAAATTCATCAATTTTTAGGTCTCGCCGGTTACTACCGAAGATTTATAGAAGGTTTCTCAAAGATTGCAAAACCTTTGACGGAACTCACCCAGAAGAACAAGAACTATATCTGGGAAGAGAAACAAGAGTCAGCATTTCAACTGTTGAAACAAAAGCTTTGTGAAGCACCAATATTAGCATTACCGGAAGGAAATGAGGACTTTGTCGTGTATTGTGACGCATCTCATCATGGTTTAGGTGCGGTACTAATGTAAATAGACAAAATCATAGCTTATGCTTCACGACAGCTAAAGAAGAATGAAGAAAATTATACCACCCATGATCTAGAATAGGAGCAGTAGTTTTTGCTATTAAGATATGGAGATATTACTTATATGGTACAAAGTGTACAGTTTTCACCGATCACAAGAGTCTTCAACATATACTGGATCAGAAGGAGCTGAACATGAGACAACGAAGATGGTTGGAATTACTCAACGACTACGACTATGAAATTCGTTACCACCTTGGTAAAGCGAATGTTGTAGCCGACGCGTTGAGCAGAAAAGACAGAATTAAACCTCTTAGAGTTCGATCTCTAGGAATGACAATTCATTCGACACTTCCAGCTCAAATCATCAAAGCTCAAACAGAAGCTCTACAAGAAGAAAACCGGAAATATGAGAAAATTGACAGAAGGTCAAACCCTGAAGATCAGGTTGACAGAATGCCAAATAATGAAAAAGAATTTGTGAGAAGAAATGATGGAATGTTATGTTTTAAGGAAAGATATTGGATTCCTCTCTTTGGAGGTATTCGATACCTTATCATGCATGAATCTCATAAATCCAAATATTCTATTCATCCTGGTTCCAATAAGATGTATCAAGATCTTAAGAAGAATTATTGGTGGCCAAATATGAAAGCTGATATCGCAGAGTATGTTGGTAAATGTTTAACATGTTCTAGAGTAAAGGCAGAGACTCAGAAACCATCAGGATTACTCGTGCAACCAGAAATTCCGGTCTGGAAATGGGAATGAATCACCATGGATTTTATTACCAAATTACCAAGGACTTCGACCAGATTAGACACAATCTGGGTTATCATCGATCGATTAACCAAGTCTGCACATTTTCTACCTATCAAAAAGACTGACGAGATGGAAACACTCGCTCAGTTGTATTTTAAGGAAATTATGATTAGACATGGAGTTCCGATATCTATTATTTCCGATAGAGATAGTTGATTCACCTCAAGATTTTGGGAATCTCTACAGAAATCTCTTGGTACTCAGTTAGATATGAGCACCGCTTATCATCCGCAAACCGATGGACAAAGTGAAAGAACAATCCAAACCTTGGAAGATATGCTCCGAGCATGTGTAATTGATTTCGGAAAAGGTTGGGATAAACACTTGCCATTAGTTGAATTCTCTTACAATAACAGCTATCATGCCAGCATAAAGGCTGCACCTTTTGAGGCACTTCACGGAAGGAAGTGCAGGTCACCAGTCTGTTGGACAGAAGTTGGTGATATGCAACTCACCGGACCAGAGCTAATACATGACACGACCGAGAAAGATATTCCGAATCAAGCAACGCTTACAAGCTGCTCGTGACAAACAGAAGAGTTATGCTGATGTCAGGAGAAAGCCTATGGAATTTCAAGTAGGACACAGAGTCATGTTGAAAGTTTCTCCCTGGAAGGGAATGATCCGTTTTGGAAGACGTGGAAAGTTAAATCCAAGGTACATTGGACCTTTCAAAATTCTGGAGAGAATTGGTCCAGTTGCTTATAAGTTAGAACTTCCGGAAGAACTCAGTAGGGTACATCCTACGTTTCACGTATCACAACTCAAGAAATGTTTGTCTAACGAAACTCTCGTCATTCCACTAAAGGAGATTAGATTGGATGATAAACTAGTGTTCACAGAAAAGCCTGTGGAAATAATGGATAGAGAAATAAAACAACTCAAGCAGAATCGTATCCCCATTGTAAAGGTTATATGGGACTCAAAGCGAGGACCAACTTACACATGGGAAAGAGAAGATAGATTCCGTGAGAAATGTCCACATTTATTTTCATAGAACGCACTTGTTAGATTTCTTAAAATCGAATTTCGGGACGAAATTCAGAATGACAAGTGGGTACTGTAGAACCTCGTAAAAATTTCTTGTAATTATATCGTTATTAAATAAATAATCTTTTGTTATCATTACTAATTCCCATTTTCTCAGAAAAATTTAAAATTTTTCTTATTATATTATTTTGTTGTTATCACAAAATAATATAATTCACGAAATGATGGAACCAATCCTCGACACGTTAATCGAAACCTAAAACATTTCATTTAATTCTAATTAAATTTCCTAATCTTAATTAAATCTCCTAATCACAATTAATACCAAACGGGCCTTTAATCATTTTTTTAGCCCAACACCTCGTACACTATTCATAAGCCCAATTTTCAAGCCCAATTCCAAATCTTATTATTTCATTCATTCGACTATAAATCAAGCTACAAAACGCCTCGCGTATTCACGATTCTTACACACGACATACCAATATTTTTACACCACCTCGTTTACTACCTAGCCAACTATTAGTGTGTGGTGTGTCATGTTCATAGGACGACATTTGATACGTTTTTAAGGGGCAAAGTGATTGACGAAAATTCAATTCAATCGATTTATATATAACTCAAATCTTAACCGTTTTGATTCCCGTTTGTTCCTACATGTTCCTAATAACATTTCTAACATGTTTTCATGTTTAAATGTCATCTATGATCAGCTATATTGAAGTTGTACAAGATTACACAAATCGTGTATGGAAATAAATGGTGGTCGACATCTTGGTGATTCACCAAGGACATTTACCTTATTTCATGCACTCTCAACATATTATAAGTATATAAATCATCCTATAAGCCTAGAGTTACTGACATGCATAGTACTTGTGGTTTCCTTGAAATTTTCACACTTACGTGTGATAAAATGACACCATATATACTACTTATGCATGCACCCGTTTCTATCAATTATCATACACTCTCAAAGTTTCCTTTCTTCCTAAAAACTATTCCTTAAAAGCCAGAAGTTGATTGCAATATCGTTTGGGCGCAAGAAAGGGAAATCGACTTTAAGTTATACGTATATTATTTGGGTTATAAGTCGTACGTGATTTTCCTTGTGTTCCATTCATTCACTCTCGACTCTCTACCACATAAGAGGTGTTGTAAGTTGTTTCAAACTCATTTCCATCTATTTCACACGTTACAATATAGTTCATGCATCATATATATATATATATATATATATATATATATATATATATATATATATATATATATATATATATATATATATATTTATTCGATCGTATATTACTTTACGTATTATTTTCACGTACATATTGTCATATAGAACACCAAACGTGGCTAGCCTCTATCTTGGAAGGCCTAGGAGTCACATAGCACACATATTACACGTTCATTTCAACGTTACATGCATCAAATAAACTTGTTTTGAACCATACACAATCGCATGAAAAACTATATATAAACACTTAGCAAATTTATAAGTTTTCACATATATATAAACGATCCATACATGCTACAAAACGCTCATATATCTTTAAATATCACGTAACAAGCATATCATATTTTTACACGACTCAATAGACCACCTAGAAAACTACCACTTTCATTTATATAACTTGTAAAAATACTCACGTTTCGACACTCAAATTACTTCATTTTGAATCGGCAAATCACAAGATTTTCAAATCCTATTTTAGTCAAAAAGTTAATAAATTCGTTTGGGCTTATTTCAAGCCCAGTAAGAATTAACGATCCATAAGCCCACTGGGCCCATATGAAACATTTTTAGAATAATAAAAATAGCCCAAGTCCAGGCCCAAAACAATTTCCATGCCCTCGCCTATAAAATTTCTTAACGGGCCTTGAAATTGATTTGTTAAAGGCCCATAAGCTAAAAAAATAAGCTTTTAATCAAATAAGCAGTTAAAATAAGCTTCTTATTAACTTAATAAGCCACGGAAAATTTTAGATAATTTTTATTATCATTTTTGTAACTTTGGACTAAAAATGTAACGCGACGACACCTAGAAGGACTAAAATTGTAAATATTGAAAAGAAGGACTAAAACTGTAAAATCAGAACCATAAGGGTAAAAATTGATAAAAGTTAATATTCTAAGCCTAGTTTTGACTCTTGGACAATTAGAGGACTATAGTTGTAATTTATTTATAAAAAGGACTAACGGTGTAACGCAAACATCGTTAGAGTAAAAATGGTAAAATTGGAAAAGGACAAGGACTAAACATATTCTTTTAACATTCTTATTTATTTTCTATTTTCGTAAATTTATTTCATATGCATTTAATCTTTCATTTTAGTTGTATATATATAATTTAACGTAACGTTAATAATATATATAACGATATTACAAAAGTTAATATTTTTACATACGATTAAAAAGGTAAAACTTCGATGGATAATTTAACTAACATATTTTGTCATATCATGCATATCATAAGAATTACACTGCGCATCATCTATTCGTCATAACGAATAATTATTATTCGTTATTCATTTATATTTACCAAATAGTATTTTGTCAAATTCTCAGATAAATCTATTTATCAGGTTGTATTTCGAAGCCGTTATCATAAATTCGTCCGACTTTATTTTCTTTATTTCAGTATCAATCAAGGTGAGTCATAGCCTCACATTTACTTATTTTCAAACTCCGTGAGGGGATACATGTTATAAACAGATCACAAGTAATTTTCTGTATGCTTTCTGACTTGATATATGCCTAAGTTAACTATTGCCAAAAGACCCTTGATCATGAGCCATTAATCGCAGTTATGTGAACGCGAATATAATGAATAGATCTATTTAAGGTTTGGCAGCCTATCCCATTAATACTTGACGGAGTGCCATTATGCATGTGGTTAGTCATATTAGTCGTGATAATTATATTTGAGTAAAAATAGGAATTGGCAAATCACCTATTACACGAGGACAAAAATTATCATTAATTTGATAACACCTCCGTATTTACGGTATTTGTTAACGTTTTGCGTGTCATGAGACTTAGAGCAATATATACTGCAATATCAAATTTTTAACTGATTGTATTTCCAATACAATCTTACTTGTGTATCAACATGATTACTAAATTCAAACTCTATGATATCACTCAACATTTTTGTTGACTTTTAAACATGTATCTCAGGTATTTAGCAAGGGAAGCAAGCATGGAACGGGCGGAAAAACTTCAAAACTTATCTACTGTATATAAATAATGGTGTAAAATAAAAGATGTTTGATTCAGTTTAAAACATCAAGACTTTTAATTATAATACTCTGATAGTGACCTCTTGTATTTGAATCTTTATTAATAAACTTATATTTTAAAACGTCTCTTTCGAGCCGTTTTCTATCATTATGACTTCGATCCTCACCGTAACACCCTAATTACTATTCCGCTGCCACACTTCAAATTTGGGGGTGTTACATATCCCATTATTACCTTGATATTGCCTAAGTTACCTTCATCGCCATAAAGTCCCTCAATCATGAGCCATTAATCACTGTTATGTGAGCGCGAATATAGTGAACAGCTTTGAAACCTGTTAAGGATTGACCACCTATCCCACTAATACTTGAAGGAATGCCATATGCATATGGTTAGTCGTATTAGCCGTGATACACTATATTTGAACAAAAATTGGAATTGGCAAATCACCTATTATAAGAGGGCAAAATTTATCATTGACTTGATAAATCACCTCTTTTGTTAACGTTTTGCGTGTCTTGAGGCTTGGTGCAATATCTATAAGGAAATGTATGTTTTCAACATATATTTAGATACAGCTGTATAGGAATTTGACCATACTTGAATTGTATATCTTATTAAATTAGTATCATGAGTTCCAACTCATGTTAGGATTATTGATCCCTTATTTGAATTTGATTGAATATCTATATGATTTATTCTGTGATTATAATCAACATTACCAAATACTTGTTCCATCATTGTTTGTATTCATCAGTACTAAATATTCCTGAAATCTATTGAAATAAATGGTTTTCCATAAAACTCTATGAACTCACCAACATTTGTGTTGACACTTTTAAGCATGTGTATCTCAGGTAATTTAACGGAGCAGGACAAGACACGGAGCGGGCATTTATTTACTCTGATAAATTAAAACGGTGTAAAAATCATATATGTCATTTTTCAAGCTTTTATATCTTTTAAAAAGATTTTAAATCAAATGGTTCATCTTTTATCAAAAATATTATTTGAATGACAATTAATTTTCAAAACGCTTCTTTTAAGCTGTTTTATGAGATTATAACTTCGATCCTCCCCGTAACACCCAAATTACTTTTCCGCTGCTACAAACTTAAATTTGGGGGTGTTACAGATTGGCATCAGAGCTAGAGTTATAGAGAATTAAATGTTTTCAAACATTAAACTATAACTACACTTTCAAAATAAATGATTTTACACCATACCATTTTATGCCCTCCGTGTCTGCAGACTGCCGTGCTCAATACCTTATCTGTTGAGATTATCTTACATGTTTAGAAATTACTCATACACAATAATTATTTCATCTGTACTGTTACATCTTTAACATACAAAATTCTCATAAAATATTATTCTTGGTTACTACAGTAACATGTCTTCAGAAACTCCCGTGAATATCAAAACTACTCTCCAGAATACTAATAGCTCACCTATCAATCAAAATTCTCCGAATACTGAAGATCCTTACGTATAAATATCACAACCCCAGCCTGATATAGAACTCACTCAGAGATCATCTCCATCGTCATCTATTCGTTCACCTTTACATCAAAAACTCAGGAGAGCTACCGAATCATATGAAGATTTGATTGGTGGCCAGGCAACATTTGAAGTTGGACAAATTTCAAGCCCAAGGATGCCGTGGAAGAATGTTGAGCCAAATTCTCAGTTACCTTATACTTTAGATTCCTCAATAGCAGATTTTCCAAATAATTTATCCTCACCTAACTCACCCGATTACAATATAAGCACTCCTGATACAATATGGAATCTTATTTATCGACAAGCCAGCATATTGGATGCTCACACTGAATAGCTAAAAGGGTTACGACCAACTCAATTTGAATGGTACGACCGTAACCTTGACGCATTGTTCAAAAGGGCGGATGCTGAGAGACGAACAATGTGTGAATTAGGAATAAAGATTAATGAGATAAAGGACAACACCAAACAGGAGCTTGGAAGCTTGGACTCCAGGGTCCGTTGTGCAAGAAGAGAACACGGTCATACACATGTAAGAATTGAAGATATTGAAAGAACCCTATGGATGGCCAGAGATGCAGCCAGAAACCAGGGTCAAAAGATTGCCGCATTAGAGACTATGTTGGCAAATCAAATGAACATGTGTCAAGAACGTTTCTCAAACATGGAAGCTGCACAACTTGAACTTGAGAAAGAAGTTAGATATTTACGTCAGAGGCATAACTAATCTTAAGTTTACAAGTATCCTTGTTGTGCCTACTAAACCAAATAGTTTTGGTTAGTATTTCATGTAATGTTCAATAAATCTGAAACTTCAGAACTTGTAATCACATCATAATGTATAATAACATCCTTTCTGTTATACCTCTATGTTATGAATCGATCTTTTCTTTCATATCAACCATGCATGTAATGAATCCTCATATCTTCATGCAAAAATCTCATCATTTGTTATTTTCTTTGATAACCAAATGATTCTACGCAGATCAATGGAGTATTAATAAAAGATCTTGTATCGTTTATCTTGCAAAAACAATCAGTCAAGTTATTAATATTCTGTTTACCTCTGTAATGTTATTCAAATCTACCGTAAGATTTCTGACAAATTGTTAAGATTTCTTAAACTTACCATAATTAACCTAAAATCTTAAGAATCGTCTAAATATCAATTTTTGAAAGGAAATTTAAAGAATGGAGAAAAGATTAATAAATTTCAGCTTTAATAGACAAGTCGGTTTGTTCCTTAGTAATCCCATATCAAGAGTTGATCATTAATATATGATACAACACAGACATGTCTTGAAATTAGATTACAGTAGGGAGTCAATTCAGTCTATCATCAATGAAATAATTAACTTCATTATTTGAATTATTCTGATATTATATTGATTCTAATGTTGAGTTTCATTAATGATTTCAGAAAATGGAAAACATGAACAATGCATATCCATCATCCTCAGAAATCACCATGACTCCTGGAGCTATCCAGAAATTGGTAAAAGACATAGTGTCGGTGGTATTAGAAGGGACTACTGTAGTTTATCCGAGAAGAGAGACGGGTATACTTGATAAGCACCACCCTGCAAGTTTCATGAAGTATAGGCCACCTCACTTAAAGATTCAAGAAGGAATGATCAACCCTACCATCAACCATAATCAAGGAATTAGGCACGGAGTTATACCTAATGGAAATAACCAAAAGCGGAAACTCCCTGAAATTGGAACCATCAACCCCATCTACTGCAACATCATCAATGCTCAAGATCGCTATCGTAAACATCTAGAAGACCGTATGAACTATCAACGTCAGCTAGAATACAATCAGAAAGCTAATATAAATTGCCTCGTCGCACCTGTTACTGGAAGTGGTTATCGTGGAAGTCAACCCTGGTGTCAAAAATGCATCAAGCATCACACCGGAATCTGCAGGGTTAAGTGCACGAAATGTCAGAAAACAGGTCACCAGGCAATTAGCTGTAAGACTAAGGACAGGAAAGGACAACCAACAACAGTAGTATGCCACGGATGTGGTGGAAAAGGGCACTACAAGAGCCGATGTCCAAACTACAATGTTAATTGGAAAGCCAAGACTTTTACAAGAGAATGAAGAATCTTTAAAGACCTTGATAGTATCAAGGGAATGGCAACTAGATTTAAACAGATGAATAAATTCCTGTTGTAGATAAATAAAATCTAGTTTAAGAATTTCCTAAGTTGTAATCTCTTTCCTGTATTTCACTTTAAGTTACGATGGATGTAACTTAAGTATAACAACAATCTTTCTACCGTATCGAAAAATCTACCTTGTAATATTTACATAATAATGATAATCTAAGTTAATTTCAATTTCTGTCTCATTTGTAACAATTCGCATTTTCAAGATAATTACTATTCCCGGAAATTTTCACTATTCACTTTTACTATTCATTTTTCCCGAAATTTTCCCGAAACTTGATTTTTGTTTCTTGGCCTCAAGTGATAAATCATTTCCATGACAAATTAAAAGTTTGACATTCATAAGCTCATTTTCGTGAAAGTTAATAAGGAATACACGTTTTAGGGTAAAACGTCATTCAGAAATTCTACGCACAACGAAACTCGAACGCGTTAAGTGACCCCAAATCAGAAAAATGTTTGATACACTCATGATTTATTTGAGAATTAATCATGACTGTGAAAAACGTGACCAAAATAAGCCTCGGCCGTGAAAAAACTGGAATTTTCAGTTTTAAGCGTTTTTACTCAGCCGTAACCTTAGCCTATACCTACACCGCGTTTCTAAGACGATTTGAGTTTTCAACTTATTAGAAAAAGTCAACATATTATTCCCTCCTCCATTGACCAAAAATCATCCCTTGATTTTATAAGTCATTCCTTGATTTTTAGGCTTACGGTTTGATGTCTAAAAGACATTTAATACCAACCGACACTAGACTGAGCCCAGTCTAGACATTATAAGTCATTTTAAATCATTTTTATCCTATTAGAAAAGTAACATTTTACTTTTCTCAATTTTACGCAATATTCGTACATTTTACGTATTACGCGTTTTAGACCCGTGTTTCCAGTTTTAGCAGGGTTTTACCACCCAAATGGAACCTACCACTCATTTTATATTTTATTATGGAACATATGGACATTTTTAACAATACTTTCAAATTCCATAATTTTACGATACCCGGTTTTACGTTTCGTGGCTTAACCATTTACGGTTAGCATTTTACGGAGCCAAAACTATCAATATAACTTGGATAATATCAACAAAGTCCAACCCTTCCTCCCCAAGTTTTGCAAACCGCCACTAGGGGGGGATTCACACTAGGTGGCTTGATCTCATGCATTTAGTCATGAGATGTTTACATGTGTATAAGCTTCCTTTACAAGCTTTGACAAGTCAATACATGTAACCTCCTCAACTCACTATAAATAGCCCTCTCCCCCTCCTCTTGTACGCCACACATAACACTCCCCATCCTCTCATCCTTAGCTCATTCTCTTCCAAGTTTCATGCAAGATTCAAGTGCAAGTTCAAGGTTGAAACCCTAGTTTGATCTTAGGTTACCAAAATACTTCCATAACCTCATATACTTGGTGATATATCTTGAGTTTGAATCCACTCAAGTCACCTCAACCTTCATCATCCATCTTTCAAGATTACAAGAGTAGAAAGATTGCATGAAGTGAAGTGGGTTGAAGCAAGTCTATCAAAGTCCTTTTCCTTACTTGCTACTTTCCTTTCTTTGTTGAAAGCCAAAAGTTGTAAGCCAAAACCAAACTTACTTCTTGTTAAATAATAATGTTCATGTTATTTACATATTATTCTTGCTATATTATGTCTTGTAGTTATGTCCATGATGTATAAAAGTGAGCAAAACAAGTTATTGTTATTAATTGTTAAAACAAGTTATTAAAACAAGTAAACTAGTGATTTTCTTGGAAAGACCTGATCAAAATGGTAAAAATATGATATTGGATCATTACATATTGTAGTAGAGGACCTAACAAGGAAACCGTAGCAATTTGAACGACCTAAAACGAGTATACGAGTCAAAAGTTATGACGATTTGAAGTTACCAAAACTTTGCGGCAAAGCTGCCAAAATGGCTTCTGTTACAGAAACTTAAAACACGCAAAAAGAGGCATTTCTGGTCTGTTTCATGAAAAAGTTAAAACACGAAAGTTGTCCGGAATCACGTTTTCGTTCAGGAATATAGAAGATCGAGCTTTGAAAACGCTTTCCGAGTGAGATATTTCTCAGTTTCTTAACAGCTATTTACATATATATAAGTCACTATATATTGGTTATACTTTAAAAGGAACAAGAGGTCTTATGACCTATAATCAAGACCACAACCATGGCTAGAGCCAAGGTTGAGTCTCATGACCATTGAACAAGGACCAAAGGTCATGGCAAGGCCATGACTAAATGACCATACAAGCTTACTTAGGCGTAAACATGAAACAAGGAATTGGCGATAACTTGAACAAGCAATTTGGATCTACTTCACTTAAAAGAACCATGAGTTATTACAAATAAAAAAAAATGGTTATACAAGTTATATGAAACATACCCTAATAACAATCTTCATGTAATAATAAACTTTCCTAAGTTTATTCAAATATCGGACATGTAACTTTTCGGATCAAGACTTATATCTATATATTTTATCAACTACTACAATAGTAGGGAGCCTCATGTGAGGAGTTCATTATGTAAGCCGTCGAGATGAGTTGTGGATTTACGAATTAAAGTGTCCTGGCTCCTCGAACGCTTACTAACATGACTTCTGAATTATGTCGGCCCGAACGGTAGTAAACGATATATAAAACATACATGTTTCATGAATCTTTTCTTTCAAAGACTTACAATATACATCATACCACATCATGGACTAGATGCAAGATATATATATATATATATATATATATATATATATATATATATATATATATATATATATATATATATATATATATATATATATATATATATATATATATATATATATATAGGCACTTATTCATATTCTTTACTCCGATCCTAAGTCGCAACATTCTATTATAGGTTGCTCGTAGAAACTTTCACAATCCAACCACTACCTTCATTACTTGCTATCTTACTTAAGGTGAGTTCATAGCCCCACTTTACATTACTTCAATGTTTTACAAACCCTTGGGGGGAATACATGCTATTATTTTTCTACTCGAACACAATGCTTTCTACTGTATGCTATTCGACTATGTTTTATTATCACTAAGTAACATTCTTGCCAAACCAAGATCCCTTATTATGAACCATTTAATCACTTGCGAGGGTTACTTGCAAGTGAGCGCGAATATTGTGAATAGGCCTATTGGGATTGACGAATCCCATTTGTTTTGACTAAGTTCAAACAAATGCATTAATATTTGAGACATTAGGTATGACGGCAAAGTACCTACCGGGATAAATCTGCCGATCGATATTGGTACACGTTAACGTTTTGGTGTCATAAGCTTAGTGAATTAATAACCTTTCCGGGCATATAACAACGTAGCCCATCTTTGTTTTCTAACTATGAGTGTGAGTCTATAGCTCACACTACGATTATTGTGTTCAAACGATTTAACTACAAACACTACGATTATTGTGTTCAAACGATTTAACTACAAACACTACGATTATTGTGTTCAAACGATTTAACTACAAACACTACGATTATTGTGTTCAAACGATTTAACTAAACTCTATGAATATCACTCAACCTTTGTGTTGACCTCTCAAGCATGTATTTCAGGTTCATGACGATCAAGGATGGCACGGAAGGACACGGATACTCAAGAGGGCTATAAATTTTATTATCATTCAAAAACTCATTTAATGTAAATTGTAAACATGAAACCATTTGAGACCTCATTTTGTAATCTCTGATATTTATATAATTTGAATGATAAATCTTTTAAAACGACTCAATTGGAGTTCGTTTTCTATTATTGTGACTATTGTGCCGTCCAGTAACACCCAGTTTGAATTCCGCTGCATCCATGAATTGGGGGTGTTACATCATTTATCAAATGACAATATACTATATTTACTCCATAAATTTCTGATTCATGGTATGAACCCTAAAATTTTCTACTTTATTTGTAAAGGGAATTACGTGTTATATTATAAAAACAACACATTGAACACCATCTAAAACAATTTATAGAAATATATGATTGAGCCAAACATCACATCATTTGGTCCTCAATTATACATAGCCTGATCAACTATGTCTAATTTAGGAAGAATTATGTTATGAAAGGAACAGTGATATTTTCAAATTTATAAATAACAATCTTCATTCAAAAGCAAAATATAGAGCTAAAATAAATTGTTCATAAATAATACATTGAACAAACCACAATAAATACCTATCTTATCTCATCACCATTATAATAAGAAACCAACAAAAGTACAAGTGAGAGAACCCAAATAATTCACAAAAAAAAAAAAAAAAAAAAAAAAAAAAAAAAAAAAAAAAAAATCCTAATAGAAGACCCAAATAGCGAAAATTTTATTAAAATCCATAAAAATTAATACATAAACAAATAATTAACATCGGAAGTGCTACCGTTACAATTATTACAATATAAACCATGGAATCTTCAATAGGTTGATCCGCTATGGCAACAAAGACTCCCACCAACAAAACAATAGCAAGAGCCACCACAGGATGAATCACCCTGATTATGCTGAAAGATAAATATAAACAAACCATTAAAAAAACAATAATGAGAGAAATTCCAAAACATAAAAACAAAACGAGTTTTATTTCTTATTCGTTACAAGTACATAGAAAAACAACAAGAACTTAATTTAAAACAACCCTAGCTCAAGATTTTTACCCCCAGATTTTGTCTACGGTAATGGCTAGGATAGTCAGGGGTATGACAAACATCAAGATCGCGACCAAGAATCCAAAGTCTTCATCCAGAACATACGCTAAGTAGATAGCGGCAAGGACGACATACACAATCGCTAAGATGGTGATGAGGTGCGGCATTTTGAGATGGAAAATGAGAGGAAAATGGTTGATGGAAGAAGTGGAAATTGGAAGTGGTATTTATAGGCTAGAATATAGCCGTTGGGCACTATTCCCGACCGTTGGACACTATGCACTAGCCGTTATTTCACTATTCATGACCACTATTTTCAATATTCACAACCCTTAAATACATCAGTTATTTTGTCTTGTCTGGTACAAGTAAATCTAACTGAATCACGTTTTCTTAATTTTAGGAATAAAAATTTCTCGACAACCTTCTGTTCAAAAATTCTTTACTCAAGTAATCACGTTAAATTTGAATTTCGGGACAAAATTCAGAATTACATGTGGGTACTGTAAAAACCTCGCAAAAATCTTTATAATTTGTAACGATTAATTATATATTAATCTCCGTCATTATTTTAATCACCATTTTTACAGGAAAATTTGAAATTTTCTTATTATATTAAATGGTCACGATTACGATATTGCAAAATTCATCAAATGACAAAACAAGTTCTCGACACGATAAACAAAATATTAACAACTTACTAATCCTAATTAATAAACTAATTACAAATCAAACGGGCCCTTAATCAATTTTCAGCCCAAATGCCTCGAACACTATTCATCGGCCCAAATACAAAAGCCCAATCTTTCCTTTATTATTCCAAATCAGTAGACCAAACTAGCTCCAAAATGATTCTCGTTTTCTTGATTTCTACACACGACTCATATATATTTTTGCACCATCTCATTCACCACCTAGCCAACTATTAATGTGTCGAGTGCCATGTTCATAGGACGACTTTTGATATGTTTTTAGGTGGCGAAGTGTTTGACAAAAATCCAATTAAATCGATTCACAATAAACTCAAAACTTAACCGTTTTGATTCCCGTTTGTTCCTACGTGTTTCTAATAACATTTCTAACATGTTTTCATGTTTAAATGTCAATGATGATCAGCTATGTTCAAGTTGTACACGATTTAGCAAATCGTGTATAGAAATAATAGGTGGTCGACATCCTTGTGAATCACCCAAACATCTACCTTATTTCATGCACTCTCAAACTCATATTATATGTTAAAATTTCATCCTATAAGCCTATGTTTACTGACAATGCATAGTACTTGTGGTTTCCTTGAAATATTTACACTTACGTGTTAGGAAAAGTCACCATATATACTCTACATGCATGCATCCGTTTCCATCATTCATCATTCACTTTCAAACTCCCTTTCTTCCTAAAAAAAAACTATCCCTAGAAGACCAGGAATTGATACAATATAGTTTGGAAGCAAGAAACAAGGATCGGGTTAAATAAATTCGATTATTACTTTGGGTTATAGTCGATTTGATTGTTTCCTTGTGTTTCCTTCGTTCATACTCACTTCTCCACCACCCTAGAGGTGTTGTAAGTTGTTCCAAGCTCTTGTTAATTCATTTCACACGTAAAATATGTTCCATGCATCAAGTATATATATTTTTCGATCGTATATAGTTCATGTATATATTTACGTACGTATAAATTTGTAGCAACACAAACGTGGCTAGCCTCTATCTTGGAAGGCCTAGGAGTCACGACACACACTTGTTTCACGTTTATTTTACGATTCATGCATCATACGAACTTATTTTTAAACCTTGCTTAAATCGGATCTAAAACACAAAACACATAGAAAATATTCTAAGTTTTTGATATATATAGAAACGATCCATGTAGCCCAAGAAACACACGTATAAATTGAAATATTACTTAATGAGCACCCAATATTTTTATACGACTCAATAGACCACCTAGAAAACTACCACTTTCATATAGATAACTTGTAAAAATACTCATGTCTCGACACTAAAATTTAGCCAATTTGATCTCGACAACTACAAGATTTTCAGAATTCCATTTCTATTTTAAAAACTTAATATTATCGATTGGGCTTATTCAAAGCCCAACAAGAGATAACAATCCATAAGCCCACTGGGCCCATATGAAATATTTTTAGAATCATAAAAATAGCCCAAGTCCAGGCCCAAAACAATTTCCATGCCCTCGCCTCTAAAATTCTTAACGGGCCTTTGTTTTGGTTCGTTAAGGCCCAATTTCATGAAAAATAAGCTTTTTAGCAAATAAGCTGTTAAAATAAGCTTGTTATTAATTTAATAAGCTTCGGAAATTTTTATAAAATTTTTCTTATAATTTTTGTAACTTTGGACTAAAAATGTAACGCGACAACACCTAGAAGGACTAAAATTGTAAATATTGAAAATTGAGGATTAAAACTGTAAAAACAGAAACATAAAGGTAAAAATTTATAATAATTAATATTCTAAGCCTATGTTTGACTATTGGACAATTAGAGGACTATAATTGTAATTTATTATAAAAAGGACTAACGGTGTAACGCTAACGACGTTAGAATAAAAATGGTAAAATTGGAAAAAGGACAAGGACTAAATATATCCTATTTAACATTCTTATTTATTTTCTATTTTCGTAAATTTATTTCATATGCATTTAAAACTTTCGTTTTTATTCATATATATTATTTAAACGTAACATTAATAATATATATAACGATATTTCAAAAATTAATATTATTACTCATGGTTAAAAAGGTAAAACTTCGATGGATACTTTAAATAAAGTATTTTGTCATATCATGCATAACATAAGAATTACACTGCACATCATCTATACGTCATAACGAATAATTATTATTCGTTATTCTTTTACCAAATAGTATTTGGTTAAATTCTCAGATAAATTTATTTATCAGGTTCCGTATCGAAGATGTTTCCAAAATCATTCTCATAATCTCATCCTACTTAACTTTTCATCATCCCAACGTCAATCAAGGTGAGTCATAGCCCATTTCCAATACTTGTTTTTAACTCATTGGGGGAGATACATGCTTACATATACTTTGATAATTTTATAAGTATATGAATAAATTACATGATTCAAATCAATTTCCTTATTAATAATTACCTGATGAAGTTTATGATTATTGTGACATGTGATATACATATGTTACTGGCGAATTACTTAACTGAAATACTGATACTCATATTATAATGTTTCCAATTTGATTATTGTGGCATGTGATATATGTATGTTACTGGCGAAATACTTAACTGAATTACTGATACTCAGATGATAATGTTTTCAAATTGATTACTGTGGCATAATACATGACTATACTATACTATCCTGAATGATCCCATTATTACCTTGATATTGCCTAAGTTACCTTCATCGCCATAAAGTCCCTCAATCATGAGCCATTAATCACTGTTATGTGAGCACGAATATAGTGAACAGCTACGAAACCTGTTAAGGATTGACCTCCTATCCCACTAATACTTGACGGAATGCCATATGTATATGGTTAGTCATATTAGTCGTGATACACTATATTTGAACAAAAATAGGAATTGGCAAATCACCTATTATAAGAGGGCAAAATTTATCATTGACTTGATAAATCACGTCTTTTGTTAACGTTTTGCGTGTCATGAGGCTTGGTGCAATATCCATAAGGAAATATATGTTTTCAACATATATTTAGATACAGCTGTATAGGAATTTGACCATACTTGAATTGTATATCTTATTAGATTAGCATCATGAGTTTCCAGCTCATGTTAGGATTATTGATCCCTTATTTGAATTTGATTGAATATCTAAATGATTTATTTTGTGATTATAGTCAACATTACCAAATACTTGTTCCATCATTGTTTGTATTCATCATTACCAAATATTCCTGAAATCTATTGAAATAAATGGTTTTTCATAAAACTCTATGAACTCACCAACCTTTGTGTTGACATTTTTAAGCATGTGTATCTCAGGTAATTTAACGGAGCAGGACAAGATACGGAGCGGGCATTTATTTACTCTGATAAATTAAAACGGTGTAAAAATCATATATGTCATTTTTCAAGCTTTTATATCTTTTAAAAAGATTTTAAATCAAATGGTTCATCTTTTATCAAAAATATTATTTGAATGACAATTAATTTTCAAAACGCTTCTTTTAAGCTATTTTATGAGATTATAAATTCGATCCTCCCCGTAACACCCAAATTACTTTTCCGCTGCTACAAACTTAAATTTGGGGGTGTTACACAAGGTTCTCAACTTAGGCTGAATACGGAGCACTAGTAGACAACACTTGTGAAATTTCATCGCTTAAGTATCTTTTACTTGATTTGGGAATTCAGATACCTACACTATCCTTAGTCATGTGTGACAATGTTTCAACCATTGCATTGGCCAATAACCCAGTCCAACATGCTAGGACCAAGCACAAAGAAATTAATTGTCATTTTTGTTAGGGACAAGATAGAAGTGGTCAAATTAAACCTATATTTTTTTCTTCTAAAGTACAAGTAGCTGATGTTTTAACCAAAGGCCTGAGCAAATATTTTGCCTACAGATGTTTGTCCAAGTTAAGCATCTATTATCCATACACAGTGCCAACTTTTTTTTTTTTTTTTTTTTTTTTGGGGGGGGGGGGGGGGGGGGGGGTGGGGGTTGGGGGGAGGGATAAAGAAGCCACAACTTCGTCTCAATCCATACAGTCAAAGTCTCGAACACAAGACAATGCAATAGTGCTCACTACAAGAAGGCATCGCTTCCACAAATTGCAAATCACCTATAGGAGAAGTTTGATTTCTTGTGATGTAACGTAACCGTGTAATTAGTTTGATTACCTAGTCTAGTATGATGTAGTTAATTAGCTAGTTTGACTTTCAACTTTGACTTTTATGTTCTTTATTTATACTGCATATAAAGTTTCAATTCATTAATGAGAAATTTCCAAATATCTTGTTCGCTCTTAATTTCAATAGATTTTTTTTTTCTATGTGACAATAAAAGGAACCAAATTCTTTCTTTAAAATTTTGGAAGATTGTCGCAACAATCCATTGAATGTTGTTGTTGTTGTTGTTGTTGTTGTTATTATTATTATTATTATTATTATTATTATTATTATAGGATTTTTTTTTTTTTTTTTTTTTTAACAAAGTATTGTTGTTTTCTTTTTTGAATTATACTATTCGTTGATGTTAACATTTGAAGTAGCAAGTGTCATACATCATCAAAAGATTACAATTTCTTTTCACATATATGGTGATCAAGATCCTCCATTTTCCTAGTGCATGTCCCATTCACTATAATTGTATGATGTAATTAATTATGAATATTCATGTTCTTTTTACTCTTCATCCTAACATTATAATTGTAAGTATTTGGTTTTATATTAAGTTTAATTAACACCATTTAAAAGTGTTACAGTAAAAGATTGGTATTACAGCTTACAATCTAGAAGTTACAAAAACAAACCCATAAAGTCAAATATTACTTATTTTGATGGATTATTTGGGTGTATCGAGAGTGAAAACCATGAATTCGGTAAGTGTAGACACAAATGGTCCCAAAAACCTGGAATTAATAAAAACTGTTTGGTATGGCAGAATTGGGACAAAAGGTGAAGAGGGTAGTAAAACTTTGTTACAAAATTTATTAAAGCTAGCACTAGCAGAATGGACCAGTTAAAAAGTGAGACGTGATTGTATACATTGTCCATTGGAATTTTGTCTCTTTTTTCATTAATTCTTTTGGGGTTTCATTAGTCATTAATGTTCTTTATTTGATTTGCTTAACCATTGATCCATGCATGCATTAAGTGTTAATCTGGTAGTAGAATTCGGCCAAAACACATATTAGTACATTGAATTTGACAAATTGGATTATTTAGTACCCTGAACTTTTAAAGGTATAGAATGATACATTGAATTTGTCAAACTGAAATTACTACTAACCTATACTAAATTGTAAATTATCTCCATAATATATTTATTATTTTTACTTTTTGCTTAAAAATCAATTTACTGAGGTCTAATGTAATATAAATGATTTGTAGTTAAACTTAGGATAATTATTATTATTATTTTTTTTTTAACTTTAGTTCATTTCATTTTTGTTTTAATTAATATAATATAATATTTAGTTATTGAGAATACATTTATATTTGAAATAATACTTTATAAAAAGTGAATTTCATGCACTATAAAAAAGTGTTTGTTTGAAATTTTTGAGGCAATAACAATATAATTATTTATTTATTCATATGCATATATTAAATTAAAAATTTTGAAATCTATTATATAGTCAGTTGTAACTTGATTTAAAAAAATACTTGTAGCAAACATTTAATAATATAATATAAAGACATATTAACAATAATGCATTAAAAATATTTTAGAAATAAATACTACATATATATTCTTTATACTCTAAATAATCAATTAAAATACTATATAAATTTTTAAAAAATGAAAAATAATTAAATATTAGAAAAAATTATATAATATACCTAGACAAAGTTTTATTATAAATTATTTATTAAAAGACTTTAATAGTTTAATTTTTAGAAAGAAAAAAAAAAATTAATTGTTGAGTTAATTAGTATAGGAGGGTAGTAGAAATTCTATTTTGTCAAGTTCAGGGTATCATTCTGCACTCTCAAAAATTCAGGATACAAAATGATCCAGTTTGTCAAATTCGAGATACTAATATTTGTTTCGGCCTATTTAAAATCATGTTGAGTTCCCAAGTCTGACTTGTAATCTTAAATGTGTCCAAATTTAAGTTTATTTGATATACGTGAATAACTAACCAACATGTTTTAACTCGATTTATACTAAAATAAGTTTTGAACAATTATTACTCTGCTCTTCATTTTATCCTTACACAGCAAGAAGAAATTTGAACCAAAATTAAAGTAGTAAGCGCATGACTTGGCCTAAATTGTAAGTAAGTTGATACCATGAATCATGTTGCCACCAAACGCATGGATTCTATGATTAAAAATCTAGTGAAATAGCTGAATGATGGTGTTTTGTTACGTTTAAATGGCACGCAATATACACCATAAAAAGTAGGGTTCATGAGCAATGATGAGACATAAGTAAGAACCATGATCTCTATAGCTTTTTTTGTAGCAAAAGTCAAATTTGAGATTATTTTTTGGCAGAAGATAAGAACTTTGTCATATTTCAACAAAATCAAAGATCTGTTCAGATTGTTATATAACACTATTTGTTAAAGATACATTAACTAAAGCTTAAGTTTTCATGATTCTAAAGGTAACTAAATTACATACAATTAAGGTCTCAAACCACCTAGTAGTTACGTTCTTTTACATATATCCACTAACAAATGGGGCAACTTTTTTATTTTCTTGACAGTATAATGTCATAGTACATTCGTACATAATAAGAAATCAATGAACTTCTTCAAAGAACAACATCTACAAACAAAAAAACAAGAAGGGTCATATTCAAGGATTCTAAACAAATGGAATTTACTTTGTCGTATCAGATATATTGTTAATTAATATATAAAAATGATATTTGGTTTCTTAAAGATTAGAAAATGGAGACTTTCTTGGATCCTGGGAGGGACAGCAGCAAATGCAGCCAAAGATAAAGCATAAAAAAAGAAAACAAAGAATGCCCAGGAATAATCATCAAAAGTAAAGTTTTGAATATGAAATCCCAAGATAAAAGTTTTATCACTCACATACCCTCCACAGTCCACTATTCTTGTCATATTTGAATAGATGAACTTATCAAGTACATATATTGTTATAGGACTATAAAATCTTTATTTTGAGATAATGAGTGTATTAGTTACAAAAGTATTTATATTGTTATAGGACTATACTCCACCATTTTAGAAAGCATAAATATTATATTTGCTCCAAATTTAGTGTAACAATTTTAGTACTATTTGAATGACCTATATGTAGATTAACTTGTTATGAAAAAAAAAAAAAAAAAAAAAAAAAAATCATCCTATTTATAGAAGAAAAAAATTAAGCAAGTATAGTTTGAGTTGAGAAATACAATAAAGTAAAAGAAGTACAGTAAATTATTTGGATAAATGAGGTAATAAAGAAAGAAATTTGCTACATCCACATAAAAACTCCACAAAAAACTCCCACTCGCTGACGTGTCAGCGGGTGATTGGTTTTTTGTGGGTTCCACATCCCACTAAAAACCAATCACCCGCTGACACGTCAGCGAGTGAGAGTTTTTTGTGGGGTTTTTATGTGGATGTAGCATCCCTCATAAAGAAAAAGAAAAGATAAAGCTAGGGAGTAGTTGTTTTCAAGTTAAGCAAATATAGAACTTACAAGTAGTTGTACTAGTAGAATATCCTCTTCATTCATCTTCAAACACCAAACATCTCCACTCAACCAAAAAAAGAAAACAACCATCATCATGATGAACAACATAAAACATCCTCAATATCCATCAACCACTCCTAAAAAGCAACACTCAAAGACCTTCATATCTTCACATCCTTAAAATCAACCTTCTATTCTTCCAACCCTTAACCACATATCACCACCATAAACCATCATGAACCGCCCTCTTTCGTCGCTCTATCTCCTCGTTTTCGTACTCTATCTCCCCCTCATTTCATCCACAACCAATCTCCCTTTAGAACTCATCTCACTTCTTTCCTTAAAATCATCTCTGGTAGACCCTTTGAACAAATTTCAAGACTGGGATCCAACTCCTTCATTAACAAAGCCAGGGTTCGAACCCGTATGGTGCAAATGGTCCGGTATCAAATGCGACCCGAAAACATTCCAAATCAACTCATTAGACATATCAAACCGTAACTTATCCGGTACCATACCCGATACCATCAAGTACTTAACACATTTGCATCATTTAAACATAAGTGCTAACTCGTTCACTGGACCTCTACCAGCTTCAATCTTCAACTTAACTTCTTTACGTACTCTCGATATTAATCATAACTATTTTAACTCATCTTTTCCTAGTGGAATTTCCATGTTAAGTTTTCTTACATTTTTTAACGCGTTTAGCAATAATTTTATTGGCCCGTTACCTGAGGAAGTTGTTCAGTTACCAATTCTTGAACATCTTAACTTAGGAGGAAGCTATTTCGATGGCGCGATTCCTAAAAGCTATGGTGGCTTTATTAGTCTAAAGTTTTTATACTTAGCTGGTAATATTCTTAGTGGTGAAATACCATCTGAGCTAGGTTTTGTAAAGTCGCTAGAGCGGTTAGAAACTGGATATAATTCGTTCACGGGCCAAATTCCTACAGAATTCGGGTTGTTGGCGAATTTGTCCTTCATTGATATTTCATCAGCTAATCTTTCTGGTGTTTTTCCATCGGCTTTAACAAATTTGACGAAGCTCGAGACGTTGTTGATTTTCAAGAATAATATGCACGGTGAAATTCCAAAAAGTATAGGAAATTTGCGAAATTTAAGGATTTTTGATTTGTCGAATAATGAATTCTCGGGTAGCATACCCGAAGAAGTTTCGTTGTTAAAGAATTTAATGGAGCTGAGTTTGATGAACAATAAGCTAACAGGAAATGTTCCTCAAGGTATCGGTGAGTTACCGGGGCTCGAGTTTTTGTTTCTATGGAACAATTCACTCACGGGAATGTTACCACAAAAGCTCGGGTTAAACTCAAAGTTACAAAGACTTGATGTGTCTTCAAACTCGTTCACTGGTCCAGTCCCACCAAATTTGTGTCTAGGCAACAATTTGATAAAACTCATTCTGTTTTCAAATGAGTTTTCGGGGGCTATTCCATCTTCGTTAGCTAATTGTTCTTCGTTGTTAAGGTTTCGAGTACAAAATAACAGGCTCAACGGTTCGATTCCTATTGGTTTTGGAAGTTTGCCTAATGTTACATTCATGGAAATGAGTGATAACAGTTTCACAGGTTCGATTCCCGCTGATATAGTGAATGCGGCTAAACTCGAGTATTTAAACGTATCAGGTAATTCATTGGAAGGTTTTTTACCAGAAAGTATATGGAGTGCACCGAGTTTACAGATTTTTTCCGCGAGTTTGAATAAGCTTAAAGGTACTATTCCGAGGTTTAAAGGATGTGAAAACTTTTACAAGATCGAACTCGAAGGGAACGAGTTGTTTGGTAGTATACCGTGGGACATTGGTCATTGTATGAAGCTACTTTCGTTGAATTTAAGGCATAATTCGTTAACAGGAATTATTCCTTGGGAGATTTCGACTTTACCTTCGATAACTGAAGTTGATCTTTCGCATAACTTTCTTAACGGTACGATTCCTGATACTTTTGGTAATTGTAGCACTTTAGAAACTTTTAATGTTTCGTACAATCAGCTTACCGGGCCAATACCGTCTTCTGGGCCTGCGTTTTCTAGCCTACACCCTTCATCGTTCGCGGGAAATGAAGGGCTATGTGGTGGAGTACTCCGCAAGCAATGTGGTACCGAACCTGAAGCAGATGCAATGCCACAACAAACGAAGAAAACTGCAGGGCCCATCGTGTGGATTTTAGCCGCCGTTATCGGCCTAGGGCTTTTCATTGTTATAGCCGGAAGCAAATGCTTCCGTGCTACTTTCCGACATAGGATTGTTCTAGAAGAAAAAGAAATAGGTCCATGGAAATTAACTGCTTTTCAGCGGTTAAATTTCACGGCTGATGATGTGGTTGAGTGTTTGTCAATGTCGAATAAGATCCTTGGGATGGGGTCTGCTGGGACCGTGTACAAAGCAGAAATGCCAAGTGGCGAGGTCATAGCAGTTAAGAAGCTGTGGGGGAAGCACAAGGAGACGATAAGACGGAGACGAGGAGTGTTGGCTGAGGTGGACGTGTTGGGTAACGTGAGACATCGGAACATAGTGAGATTGTTGGGGTGTTGTAGCAATAGGGAATGTACAATGTTGCTTTACGAGTATATGCCTAACGGAAGCTTAGATGATTTGTTGCACGGGAAAAACAAATGTGACAATTTGATGGCGGATTGGATCACTCGTTACAAGATAGTCTTAGGCGTGGCGCAAGGAATTTGCTACCTACATCATGATTGTGATCCAGTTATTGTACATCGTGATTTGAAGCCTAGCAACATTTTGCTGGACGGCGAGATGGAAGCCCGTGTGGCTGACTTTGGGGTAGCGAAGCTAATCCAATGCGACGAATCAATGTCAGTAATTGCCGGATCTTATGGCTACATTGCACCAGGTATATATATATTTTAGTTAGTCCATTATTCTTGCTTTACTAACCAACAAATGGTGCAATGCTAATTCTACATTAACAAATAAAAGGCTAATTTGTTGCATTGTTGACTTGAACCATATAAAGTTAATTAGTTGAAAGATTACATGTCTTATAGCAGTTTGAAATGAAACCATTTTTTGTTTTTATATGAGTTTTTTATAAGAGATAATGGGCACCGGGAATATTGAAACATCATGTTGATTTTAATTCGTCGTGTAGGGTGACCTACTGATATTTTTTATATTTTTAATAGCAAACAGTTGAAAACTAAAGAAATAATTTTATACGGAGTAATATACTAAGTTTTGGCGCCAGTGAGTGTAACAGTTTGAAGTTTATTAAGCGCACTAAAATACGCGTGAAGAACCTTTTGCTTTTAAATATGTACTTTTTCGTTATCATTGGACCCCTACTAGATTTGTTCATGATCCAACGGTGGATAAAGCATTAATGTCAAACATATTGGGCTGCCAACACAATTATTTATCTTTCTTAAATCGTATGTGTTGTACGTACCTATGTTTTTGTGTCTTTTTTTTACCTCACTGTAGAATTTTTTTGACATAAGTTTAAAAGACATATGTATAATCTGTAGTTTCTTTTTATATTGTTTTGAACTTATGATATGCTAATGTATGTAATTATATGTAGAATACGCTTACACTTTGCAAGTCGATGAAAAGAGTGATATATACAGTTTTGGAGTCGTGCTAATGGAAATCATTAGTGGGAAGACGTCGGTGAGCTCTGAATTTGGGGATGGGAATAGTATCGTGGATTGGGTGAGGTCGAAAATGAAAAGCAAAGAAGGGATAAAAGACGTGTTGGACAAAAATGCAGGGGCTTCGTGCAGTTCAGTGAGGGAAGAAATGATGCTATTATTAAGGGTTGCATTGTTATGTACAAGTAGAAACCCGGCAGATCGGCCTTCAATGAGAGACGTGGTGTCAATGTTGCAAGAAGCAAAGCCTAAACGAAAGTCGCCCGAGGATAGAGTCGTAGTTAATGGTGATTCTAAACCAAATCCACCACAGCAAAAGGCAACTAATGAATGTTAATAGAATTTGGTCTCTTTGGAGTTTATTTATTTTTTCATTTTGGGGGTTAGTATGAGTTTGTGCTTTACTTCTTTTTTGTTTTCTTTTTTCATTAGTGGTGGGGATTGGTATAGAAGATTACAATTTGTTGTCGCAATCAATGGAAAATATCGAGTCGTTAGTCAACTATTATGGGGTGGTTTTTGCAATTTAAAAAATGGACATTTGATGTATGTGGGCATGAAAGAAACAATCAGTGATGATGGTGGTGGGTACAAACTTTTTTCCTTTTGGTGGTCCTCCTTGAATATTAAAATGTTAACTCTAATATTGAGTGTCAAAGTATAAGTGTAATTTCACAAGAATATAAGTAACCAAGCATTACATATGCCCAATGGGTTGCTCTTAGGATTTTTTTTTTTGAAAGACAATAGGATATATTAAAACCACATAAAATTACAAAAAGTTGACCCATAGCCTATGAGGCGCAGACAACAAGCATTTAAAACAAACAACACAGCTACACAAACCAAATAAAAGATACAAACAATAAGCAGCCAGTAAAGATATCGTCAGAAATGACTCCATTACAAAGCAGCCAACATATTGGATCTGTTGTGGAAACAAGCTTCCAAGCCCACACCTGCCCGAACACGAGCCACGATAAACGAGTGACAAACATCAACGCAAACCCAAGCTTGCAACAGAACCTATCACACCGAGCACCATAAGTAACTTGACCCTGAATTAAATCATCAAAAACACGAGCCTTTGCATCAATCCACCCAACTAATACCAAGTTTTTTTAAATCTACGTGAAATCCAAAAGAAAGAAATCAACTGAATCTCAAAAAATATATCAGGAACCACCATGTCTTTGGACTGAAAAATCTTGTTATTTTGAGCTTTAATTTCCATATCAAATACAAAGAACTCCAATTGACATCTAGCCACACGCTCTCATGTTTCGACGACACAAATCCATCATAGGATAAAATATCTGATAACGATGAACCATTAAAACAACCAATATCCCACCACAAAAAAATCTTCGACCAAACAGCAGAAGCAAATGAACATCGAACCATTATGTTATCAATTGTTTCAATGGCACTCGCAACATGGGCATAACGTGGAATGTAAATCTATCCCAATATGATCAAGAAGAAACCTTACCGGGATCCGACCACATTATAATCTCCATATAAAGACATTTACTTTCCGAGGCACTAACTTACACCACGACGTTTCTTCAACATAAGCGACCGACCGAAGAATTCTCTCATCTCTCGGAGGAGAATGTTTTACCAATAAAATGAATACTCACAAATGGCTAAAATCCAAAATCCAACCTCTTACCTCTCGGAGGAGAATGTTTTACATATGGTTAATTTGAACTTTTCACACATTAGCTTCTCAACAAAAATAATGGGTGTGATTACATGTACTCATTTACTTGTCAAACAATCATACACAAACAAAAAGGATTGAAGTATCAATGACAGATAAATGATTTTCAACTAGTATATGTACTAGCATAAGTTATCTAGTTAAGAGATCAACTACTATAACATGTTTAATTTTGTTTTGTTTTTAATGCTACTACAATAGTTTTTTCTTTTCTGCGTATGTATATCACTGATATGATGCACAACATTGGTTCTAAACAATGTGGGCTGGCTTTTGTATTGCACTACTGGAGACTGCTTACGACTCGTGGATATTCTCTTTAAACCCTACGAATGTGTTTAGTGTCTCTTCCATGAGAAAGGTTATTGAACAATTTACCCTATTCTCAGACACTAATCTGTTAAGATGGAACAAGTGTCTCCCCATCAAGGTAAATATTCACTCATGGCGGCTATTACTAGACGGTTTACCAACGCTAAGCAATTTAGACAGTCGTGGGGTGGACCTCAATTCGTCTCTATGTCCTATTTGTGATGGTGACATTGAGACCTCCCAACATCTATTCGTTGAGTGCCCCTTGGCCACCCACATCTCTAGAAGAAGATCGTGACATGGTGGGGGTTTGAATGACTATCCAAAAGTTGTTCATGATCTATTAAAATGGGAGGAAGCTGTTAACTTAAATGATGAAGTAAAGACATACTTTGACGTTGTGGTTCAAACCACGACTTGGGTAATTTGGAGATATAGAAATCGAGTTTGTTTTGACTTGAAGCCGCCAAGAAAAGATACACTTGAAGAGGAGATAAAGGTGCATTCGCACTCATGGATTTTAAATCGTTATAGGATCGTGAAACCTAATTGGATTGAGTGGTTAGACAATCATGTATATTCTTGTATGAACTCTTTGTATCTTTGATTATTCTAGCATCTTGCTAGTTTTTAATGAATTGCCGTTAAAAAAAAATGGAGACTGGCTTACGTCTAAAAATGAACTCTTGTAGCCGTATGTAATCATACATACTGGCCACTTTCCAGGAATCCAGTTATAATAATGATTAGAATCTCAACAAATAATTAACTGGAACAAAATGTTGCAAAACGGAAGTTATGCATTATAAAATCGAACAAAAGGTTTTACTGATGAGAGACCCAATTTGGTTTGCACTCAACCCAATCTGAATCTTTTAATGCGTCAAGAAAGCTTGTCAAGGAACTTGTTAGAGTTTCCCATTTTCCGTTATAAGAATTTTTCAACTCAACATCTTTTAGATCAGTCGGCTGCCTTTCCATCATCTCCTTCACCACTAGCTTAGTCGACATTATGTAACAGGGACGGAAAATCGTGAAAAATGCATCAAAAAAACGTCTGTTCTTCCACAAGTGTTGACGCGAAGATATACTAAGCCGTAGTCTGTGCACATTCTTAACCGGAAACGCGCACCTTCTTCTAAGATCGTCAACATCAATGTTCAACGGCACTACTGGACTATATAACGATATACTAATATTGAACCTGCTTGATGAATTGATTACTTCTATCAGATTCAGAAAAAATAGATGATCCAAAGGTCTACTTAAGAGGTATGTAAGATTAATTTGCTTGGGAGCTATGGTTGGAACTTGGAAATAGGAGACCATGTACATTACCAATATAATACAAAGAATGTAATCTTGGAGCATGCACTTGTACATTGACTTGCCTGTTGCCTTCCCATATAAGTATAGGGTCAAGCTCTTCAGCGAAGCACTTGTGATAACTAAGCTTTCAAGCCCCCAAAACATAATTTGAAGTGTCAAATTCTCTAGCAAAGGAACTTTCGATTTGATTATGTCCAAAAATGCACCGTCCACAATCACACCTTCTATAGATAATTGTGTCACACTTCCTAATGAATTGTTCGAACCCCAATTAAGTGTGTGGTAATTAAACAAGCTGAGACTTGGTACATCGTTGATCTCCAAAAGAACCAAGGTTATTACCAGTTCACGAAGACGACAAAGGTTTTTGACGATAACATTCTTCAAGCCTTTGCAACACCAAAGTTTAATCTTCTCAAGCAAGGTGCATATAGCATTAAGTTATGGAGTACCTCTTCAGTTATATTCACATTTTTCAAATCCAGTACACGTAGAGTGCCACAGTTGATAAAAGGATTGCTACAAATTCGAAGGTGATTGGGCCCCATGACATAACCTGCTGTTATGTTTATTGTGCTGAGGTTTTCACTAGAGAATAACTCATTTGGCAATGTAAACGAATCATTGATCAAAACCCATATTTTAAGGGAAAGCTCTTTGAGACAACTTTTCGAAACTATGGGCTGAATCCATTTTTCAGCCACAAAAGCTGACTCTTGGTTCTGAATGTGGAACTGAAGATCTAAACTTTCGATTGAGATGTTGTCTCGGTGATACCTTTGTAGAGTATGGTCAATCACATTCTTGTACTTTCTTTCTTCTTCATCAGTTACAAACTTCTGAAATTGAGGTGGAAATCTGAGGGTAGGGATGGTAGACCAAGCATGTAGCCATGACTTAGATAGGATGCATGTGCGTGCGGCTGCTTTTCTGGGCAACAATGATTGTATACGGTGGATCAACTCTGGAATATCTTCTAGTTGTGGGGTGCGGATCAGCCTGCTACTAGTCATGTTCGACATCTCCAAATCAACAAAACTTGTTTAGACCGGATGTCTTGGAATCCTTAATACAACAATATCCTAGAACTGACAAATCAAACACAAAATATAAGTAGGTAGGAGATAGAAACGCAGCAAAACACCATACAACATTCATACAAAACTAATACTATAAAGGGATAAGAACAAAAAAATGTATCTAATAATTATCATTTTTTGTTATTATCCCCACTATAAATATAAGGAGTAACTGTTTTTTGAAAAGCATAAAAACTTTAGAAAAATAAAAAATAAATATACAAATTGCAATATTATAACATCAAACCAACTAGATAAGCATAATGTATACAATTAATTCAAATTGTTTTTGGAGATATATAATCTATCACAAGAAATAGTATATTATCTAAGACATCATTTAAAAAACAACTACACACAAAAATATTACCTTAAGTATGCATATGAAAATGCATCAATAAATCATGCATATGTTGCATTTTATTGCAGAAAAGGTTTCAAAATACCATTGATGATTATCAGCAGATAAAATATTTTTATTTTTAAATATGCAAATATAATTGCAATATACTTTTGAACAACGTACACAGACGCATGATGATTAAAATAGATAATTCTAATATCCAAACTTTGAACTGGTTGCTTATCTTTTTCACAGATTAAACAAAAGGACTGGCTACAGCATTTTAGTTGATAGAGAATTATACTCGTAATAAAGGCAAAAATCGACGAGGTGACAATAAATCTCTACCATGAACGGAGAGAAGAATGAACATACTAGCAAAGGCGGCAAGAAGAATGATCTCTGTTAAAGTTGTCATATATATCTCAATAGAAAAGTTTGAGAAAGAATTGTGAGGATTTTGTTAGATGTAAGTGTGTGCATATCCTGCACTATATAATAGGCTAAGGATGACACGTCACAAACCTTCAGAGTTGAGATCTATGAAGAATCCATATATGCCATATAACCTATCAACCAATCATAGCTACTCATTTATATTTTTCACTTTTTTTTCTTTCAAAACAACATATCTTGTAAATGGTAAATCTTCAAGCTACAAAAAAATACCATCGCGACGAGAATTAAATCATCTTTCTATAGATATGCATTGTTATATACTTTCGACGATTTTTTTTTTTTAATTTCCGCCCAGAAAGAATCATATATGATTCGTAAAAATCATATATGATTCGATTCTTACGAATCATATATGATTCGTAAGAATCATATATGATTCGTAAGAATCATATATGATTTGTTAAAATCAAATCATATATGATTCTTACGAATCATATATGATTTTTCTGGGAGAAAAAAAAATTCGTCGAAAAAAAAAATTCGTCGAAAGTATATAACAATGCATGTCTATAAAAAGATAATTTAATTCTCGTGGCGATAGTATTTCTTTTAGCTTGACGATTTACGGTTTGCAAAATATTTAAGTTTTAAAAAAAAGGTGAAAGTTTATTTTTTTATTTTGATAAAAAGAATGAGTGGCTAATATTGCTTGATGGGTTCTATAGTAAAAGCTCAAACTCATGACCTCTTGAACACCCAACAAACACTCAACCACCAGAGCACTTGAGTGTTTGTGTTTAAACATTTGAAAACAAAATATAGATGCTTAAAATTGAATGCATAAATCAGTTACAATTCAAACTATAATTAAAGAGTGTTTGACTAAAATTCAAAATAGCTACAATTCAAACTACATTCACTAATTTCTATTACAATTTACATCTCATTAAATTCGGTATCCTTAAATCAAAGGGATTATTAATTTAAAAAACAATACATTTATTTTTTTAGTTTGATTCTACGATTTTCAAAAAGAATAAGAAAATCATGGATAATTTGAATGGCACAAATATTATCTCCTAGTTTAACATCAATTGATTTCAAAATCACAGCTAATGATATTCAAGAATATCATCTTCTTCCATTCAACAATCCATTTGTTGCAATGAAGCCATAATAAAAACCCGTTCAACAATCTCATCTTCTTGGTCTAAAACAGGTACTACAACAAACCCCGTTTTAATCTATTGATTAAATTTTTGGTCTAATAGTTTTGTACACACAATATCTAATATTAAGAAAACATGCATAATCATATTACATGCATGTATGAGTGAATAGGTCAACCAGCTGCTATGATGTTGCTTATGATCATGCATTAGAGGGAATTCCAAACTATGATTAGGTATATTATTGTACTACTTGTGATTAATTATATAAACATAGAATATATTGATCTACTAGCTTATAGACCCGTGAAATTCACGGGATTTTAGAGGGTTTTTGAATAAGAAAACGTAAGTACGTGAATACAGGTATAAGTGCCTGAAATCATAAAATACAACGGTTATAAATATATGTGAAATAAACGTTGATTGACTCTTGATCTACAATGTGTTTGTCTTGAGAAGAAAAATGCATGTAGTGAACATTCTAAAACTTGAAGAAAAGCTCCAATTCATCAACATCTAATATGCATAGAAAAAAAATGTAAGTGATATAATATTATGGATTTATAATAACTGTAAATAAGAAAAATAAGAAAAAATATTTAATATGTATAATGTACATATCTATTGATCGTTTGATCATAGACTTTGAAGAACTTCTTTATATAAAACATTCATAGTATTATTTGAAACGGGTAAGAAATGTCAGTTTTGATTTATGTACATCTATATGGGTCGGTAAGGTCGTGACAATTTCTGTTAATTTACATGCAAATGAGTAGCTAAGGGTAGTATTTTATCTTTAAATGAGTGAAGTGGATAATATTTTGAGGATGTTTAATAAAAGGACGTACTTTGGAAAAAACGTTACTATCCGATAATGCAATCTTTATTTTTAAGGATGTTTAACAAAAAAATCATCATTAATAAAAGTTCGTCCAATTGACGGCTAGTTATATATTATGTTTGGAAAAAATTAAACTCAAACTAATTTATCAACACACACCAACATCCCCAACTTTTAAACTAAGCAAAATTGAGAAAAAGCTAAAGGTGTGTTACAACTTTTGCACTAAAAGTTCAACTTTAAAATCGTTTGAGTGCATTTTTTTTAATGAAGATATGTATAGTTTATATATCATCATTGTTAGCACCAAATTATAAAAACTTACATAGTTTTTTTATTAGTTATATATGGTTTGATCATTTATACATATATGCTATTACATAAACTCAATTATGCATGTGACATTAAGTTGTTTGCCTCCATCACGTCTCATGTTATTTTATAATGTTTCTTTCTAGCGTCTTGCTAGCTTTGTTTAATAAAATCCGTCGTTCAAAAAATAAGTTGTTTGGCTCTGTACTCATACTTCTATACTTTCTTCTTTACTGATGCACACAAATACCCATCCTTTCTTTTTATTAAAATCCATGGCATATGTATCCTTTCTAAGAAGGAAATTGAGGTGCTTTTAACGCCAAACTTTATTAGAAATGCACCAACCTAAACTAAGGATGAGACTAAAAACACATAAACAAAGCTCAAGTTCCTCGAGAGGGCAAGAGTGAGGCCATATCTTGGGAACAAAATGAAATCTATACCTGCGTAAGACAACAACCAAATAGTAGTTGCACACCCAAATCGTGAACCTTGAAAAATTAGAGCCAAACACCCCATTTACAATCAACACCCAAGAACACAACCTATAAACATCCCCTAACTCAAACGATATGATGATGAACTAATAAATTCAAGCTCACTAATATTTATTTTATTTAAATTCGATTTATCAAAGAACATGTATCAGAAAGAGGGAAGTGGTGCAATGTTTTCGTGTAATTCTTGTAAACTTTCTACTACGACATCCTGTTCTCTTCAAAATAAATATATGCAAAAAATGATTCAACCTTTTTTCAGCTGCGTGAATGGCTTGCAAGAAATCCAGAACTAATTCTCCATCATTTCACATGTCAATGTCATCTGTGCCTTCTACATCATCAACCCCATTTACAGCCTCAGCTACTTCCTTCAGTTTCACATCACATGTAATTACTCTTTTTTCCTAAAAGAAATAACTACATATTATCTAAAAGGCCCTCGGGTTAGAAACCCAAGTAACAAAAAAATAATAATAAATAAAATAAAAAATAAAAATCAGAATACTATTTCCAGAAGCGCTTATTTCTAATCAGCTTATACCTTATAAGTATTTCTTAATTATAAGCATAAGCAGAATAAATAAGCATGGATGTGACTGAAAATTCAGTTTTGTAGTATGAACCACCGGTCCGACCCACTCTTAAGCTTTCATAAACAATTGATTCTGTTGGTTCATCATTTCTTGTATAGATTGAATTTGCAGGGGAATCCACACTGACCCATGTCATTGAATTGTTCTTAGAAGTCAACTCGAATCTTGAATGAGCAGCAATGAACGATGGATTTTTTTTTATCCAAACACAGACTTCCTACCATTAGAATCTGCTTCTTTACAGGCAACCCTTTTGGAAGAACGTGTGTGTAGTTCAGCCTCCATCGTGTGCTTCTTGGGAACTAAAGGGGGCTTATTTTCATAAAAATGATGTCAGACTTTTGTTAAAGAATCACATTCCACTTTGGCTTATGGTAACATCAATCTTGTCCTGCTTGCGTGTTGATTTAGTTGGTTCCATTACTTCAGGAAGAAGAGATAGACGTCTAACTTTCCATGGGTTCACTTTCCTTTGAAGGACTAAATACACTATTTCTGGTATCTTGTATTCCCTGGAATAAAATAGAAACAATATAAAATAGTTAGTGCATGAACTAACGGCACAAGATGGAACACCCTATATCTAAGCTCATAAACTCATTCCAATTCCATTACACCCTATATCTAAACTCATGGCGATAGTGATTCAAGACTCCAAACTAAACGCACCCTAAGTTAAAGAAATTGATTAATTAAAACCCAAAGCATAGACGGCAACACCTTTGGAATAAACCCAAAGCACAGAGGGACTCACTTTCAGAATAGGTACTACCACCACTGGACCCATTTTGAGGAAGATAAGGTGCCATGAGTGATCTTCCTTGTTGCATGGTGAATAAAACCAAGACCAGCTGGTGCACTAAATTTAGCCCAGTTTGTGGCCTTGCTCAACCAATCCTGAAATCACATGCAAGCAACAACACTTAGAATTTTGAATGGTAGTATGTATAAAAGATAACAATGATAGCAAAGCACAAAAAAGCATGCATGAGTGTATTTGCGTATAGTGTTGCACTCTGGAAAATGTTGTCCGTCGTCTCGATCGATTCCTTTATTCTCTTGATAATAAGTAAATCAGGTTTGTTTAAAGATTCGTAACAATATATGAATCTTTCTAAATTGCAAAATCTGGACATGTATGTCACAGTAAACCAAAATAAATTGCTCACTTATTATGAGTGTATAAAAACTCAAGATTCAACTGTATGGAGGTTTCTCCACACTAAATCACTTACATTTTGGTCAACCTCTCAGCATAGGTCACTTCACTTAATTTTGACCACATTGACCCTTGGTAACCCGTGATGCCACTATTCAGCCTAGTGTAGATTACTTAAAAACTCAAAAAATGTTACTTGAGCTCCTCGAAAGAAATGTCAAGGGAATGACTTGTGATTTGTAACCTCCACAGTGGCCACGGGATATTTAAGCATAACAACAGGTAAGTTAAGATTTTCACGTATCATCTTTTGCGTATTAGTGGCTATGTGGAAAGAAACGTATGCCTTCATCATCCTGAAGAAGAAAAACAAAACACCATCGTTAGAAACATGCATACACATGAAAGCTCAGACTTTCTTTAACTAAAATGCTATATTTTTCTATAATTAAATAGTGAGCCTATGAGTGTTTTTGTTATGAATTTCACCTATCCTTTTGCATGCTCTTAAAAACAATTATTGCCTGCTCCACCATTCGAGAAATTTCAAACACATCAAGCAATATGTTATAAGCTTTTTGCATTGGCCTAAAACAAAAACCAAAATGAAATACAAATGTTAGGAACACGGTTCAATTAAACTGTCTTGATACCATTAAAATGATATATCATCCATTAAAGGCTCGAGAGCTTAATTAAAGTTAGTGACCCATGTTTAAAAACAAAGTTAAATCAAACTCTGTAAGTTAAATGTAAAATTCCATCATATCATATCAGGACATTGTATGAAGAAACACAAGAATGATATTAGCTGTGAGTGACTCTACTATAGCATCGGTCAAAGTCTTATAATCAGTTGGCCATGTTATGAAAAATGCAAGGAATCTTGTATCTAAATAAGTAGAATCAGACTTTGCTCTTAAACAAATATAATAACACACACACCCTCTACCTGTTATTGATGGATAGGACTCGACAACTCGAAATCCCATATGGGTCACTTTTCAAACCATTTTTAAGAAATCTACTATTGTAATTTTCTAAAGTCGGCTAACATGTAAGAGTAATATAAATTGTGTTCTATCTAATCTCAAATGGATCAAATGGGAAAATTTTAAGCTTACTGAAGAGAAGAAGAATGCAACTTTAATTTTACCTTTTCTAAGTTCTAGAGCATGAATGTTCTTCAAGTGACATGATATAAAATTGTTCAAACAACAAATAGAACTTAACCGACGATGTCTGCAAGGTATCCCAAGGCTATAACTTCTGTCAATTCCATGTTGTTATATACAACAATAAAATGCAGGGTGCTCATTGGTATTTTAGAAAACTTGTATTGATATTATGGAGCTTAAGAAATTCATATGCACCAATCGTGTGGATATGCTCTCTTATGATAAAGAAGAACATTATGAAAATGAATGTTATAAGAACTTACTCCTCCACTAATAGTACCAAGCTTGATTAGTAAGTGATGTCGGTTTGCACTTGCTTAAAAAATAGATTTCTCGTCATATATAGAGAAAAGAACACACAAGAATTTGAGTAAGTCAAAATCCACCTTCCATGTAATAAAATTAACATAACCTTGAAACTTAAAACACATGCGATAAGATCATTAAGCAGAAAATACGATGATACCATATATATTAAGAGTCAGACCAACCATGGTTTCATATTTCTACAATTTCGTATCTCTCGGACCGTAAGAGAAAGCAACCTTTGCGTTATGCTAATGAGGAATAGGATTGAAAGGTTGTTTAGGATTAAGGCCATTTACAACATTATTTGTCGGCATCTTTGGGGTTGGCTTTTGTCAGCACTTGACATGATCTACAACATAAACAAAGTTTTGTATATACAAAAAAATTTCCAGAAGACAAAGATGCATATTAGAGTTTCAACTTAGCTTTTGCAAAAACCAATTAAACTTTTTCTTTTCTGTACTAAGCTAATAATCGCTCATATACAATTTTTTTTTACCGTATTGTGTCTTGAAAATATCTAGATCTCCAAAGCGGGCCAACTATAACAATCTCAATTCATTGATATAACAAAGACCACCTGAAATGTAACATAGTGTTGACAGTGTTCTATATTCAAATTCATCCCAAGTTCAAAATAGGCAATTAAAATATTAGAATGACAGAATTATCCATGCTTTGTGCAAGTTGGTAATCTCATTAAAACACATATTGCTACTACACATGAAAAATCCACTATCATGTATTGCTACTATGAACTACAAATTTTTTTTTTCAACAAACACATCTATTATAAAAACCAATATTTTACCTTTATATTGTCCATAATATTCATTCATAGTTCTTTATGAACCCGTTCTTTATGAAATTCATTCATCTCCATGAGATTCCTTTCAAACATTTCATCAAACACCTTGCACTCTTTAAATCACTTGCAAACCTTTGATCTTCAATCTTCAAACTCCTGCACAAACATGTATCACAGAAAAATTTACACCAACATTTAGATCTACTATATCTAACCACACTTATATTCATAATCAATGGAATATCTAGAAGTGCCTAATTAACACATCAAACTAAACAAAAGAAGATAAATCAAAACTTACAAATGTTTATATGCGGTAATTGAATTAAACCTGCATAATCAAAAAAGAAAATTATCATGCCAATAACCAACGCCATTCTAACTATAATCTACATCTTCGTATTATGCAAAAAAAAACATGTAATTCAAATATCTTATAATTGAATCCAAACCAAATAATTGCAATATCTGAACTAATAATTGGAAACCCTAAATATTATAATTAAATAGGTACTTACCAATTCTTCAATTGCCCGATTTTTGAATATGGGAATCATTGTTTGTATTTTACTTTGGAACCATGAACTGATTTGATGTGAAAAGTGGTGTTTTTGATTTTTGAATCGTGGTGCATTTGAGATGAAACTGATATAGCAAAGATGGTTTTGAATTGGAGTATGAGAGGTTCGGTTACAAATATGTGGGAATCAATTACCTTAAATCTTAACAAAAATAGAGCAGTGATTAGGAATGAATTGAATGTGTGTGTTGGAAGGATGTAGATGAAGCTTAGGAGTTGTACGCAATAAATCATTAGCCAATCAGAACTGACACACATCAGCGCATTAATGAATTGGACTGCTTTAGAGGGCTTGTACAGTTTTCCCATTTATTAGATAAAATAGATTTGTATTTATGATACGTAGTTGTTTATGGGACTCTTGATTCTTTCATTGGATGGGATTTGGAATTTCTTTTAGTTATCGTTAAGAAAGCATTAAAATCACTAGAATGTGATAAGGACTAGAAAAAAATTATTCAGGTACAAACTTATAACTTAAAAGCTTTATCTTTTTAGTATGGTGTTTCCATTTTTGTTTTCGTTTATTATATAGAGTAGGATTTGATAACACGGATTTAAGGTGACCAAGTAAATGCTAAACAAAGGTAAAGGAAGAACGTGGGGAGCTATTATATGTTGCTATATGCTTTGGCAACCGAGAATCAATATGAATTTATTCTATTTTCAGATTATACCAAACATTTGGTTCTGAAGGTGTTGCAAGGGATTGAGTCAGTCCCGGTACTGAAGATCTGGATGAATGGTTGGCATTCTTTAATGTTAAGTTCAAACATATGTGAAAAGACATGAAGGTTAAGTTCATGGAAACTTCGACAAATAACAATAGTCTTTTGTTTACCAGATATACGTATCTTAGATTGTGAATATCATATTTTCTCTCATGCACTTTCAGTTTCTTGATAGAAGCAGCCCGACTCCTTTGAGGAAATCTTTGGCTTAGGTGCCCAATTTCAAAAGGTGGTACGTACTTAAACTTCACATTTATATCAGTTTTCGTTATTTTAATGATATTTTAGCAAATGCAAAAACATATTACCAACTTAAGAATTATTAGACCTGAACTTTTTTTTCTTCCTAAGGGGGCCTTCATATCACATTCCGGGACTTTACTCATTAGTATTTTGTTTAATACCAGTGATGTTCATTTTACATACTAATAATCTTTTATGTACCCAAAAACGTTTTTGACAGGCGAAGCCAATTTTGAGCAGTGAAATTTTTTCTCAGATATTAGACCAAAGCTTAGGCAACAACTATGATACTCATCAAACGGCAAGGATGGCTCTAGCTTCTACTCTTTGTATATAAGGTGTGCACCACCTACTCGACCCTATATGAGCTCTGTAAGTGTTTTAATTTTTTTTTATTAAATAATGTACCAAGTCAAATGTTATGTATTAGTAGCAATAATTAGAAGGGTTATATGTTACTTAGACAATAATAAGGGGATTAATTGTATTTAGTTTAAATAAAGTTTAGGATTGTACTTAGATTAGGAAACTAGTTGTTTGGCTTGCAAGCTAAGGTTTCTACCCCCTCATCTCTATAAATAGAGATGAGGGGATGCTAGTTAAAAATTCTTCTTCCTCAATTGTAAAAGCTTTATTGGTTTTAATAAAGGGTTCGTTGAGGGTATATCGTGTGCATATTCTTGTCAATTCTTTGTGGTCTCTCGTGTTGCTACTTGTACTCGATACAACTTGCGATCTAGCGTTCCGCGATCGAACTTCGGATTGTTGTCGAGGTATTTTCCAACAAGTGGTATCAAGAGCCACGGTTATTGTGGTTAGGGGTGTCATTCGGGTCAACCCGACCCGATAAGCCTCTATCGGGTCGGGTCTATCGGGTTTTCAAAAAATAAAAATTAACCCGCAACCCGATCCGATAAGGAATCGGGTTATCGGGTTCGGGTCTATCGGGTTATCGGGTCTATCGGGTTCGGGTTATCGGGTTATCGGGTCAAGTTCAAAAATTATAAAACTTTTAATGGATTATTATAGCTTATCGGGTTATCGGGTCAACCCGATAACCCGATAACGAAATAATTAAGACCCGCAACCCGACCCTATAAGGCTATCGGGTTTATCGGGTTGACCCGATAACCCGATAAGGTATATTGGACCCGAATCAACCCGACCCTATAAGGCCTTATCGGGTTCGGGTCGGGTTCGGGTCGGGTCGGGTCGACCCATATGACACCCCTAATTGTGGTCATCAAAGTTCGAGTGCTAGATCGAGGTGCCGAGTTTGTTCGATGTTTCGAGGTTCGGTTTTGGTTCCGTCGATAGTAGCAGTATTTAAGACGAAGAAGACAATCGTCTTTTGGAGGTTTACTTTTAATATCACGTACGAGAAGACAAAGTGTATTATTGTTTGTTTTAAAATAATCACGTGAAGAGTTAACAAGGGATTTAATCTTTTATACTATTTAATAGTTAAAGGTTGTTTTTCGTTTATTGGTAACATAAACGCTTTTTACTTCGATTAAGTTTGAAGGTTTCTTGTTGCGAGTTTCTTGCGTACAAGTTTCGATCGTGGTTTGCTTGGGGTTCAAGTTTACGATCGGGTTTGCTTGTTCGAGATCGAGGGTTTAGGGTTATTCTAATTAATTCGATTTGCAAGAAGGGTTTTTAGCAACAAGAAGGAATATTGCACACGACTTGTGAGGCTTATCGGTAAAGTTGATTAAGAAACAACTTGACAAGGGTTTTAGCAAGGTATAAGAAGAATGACTAGTTCTATAACTAGGTTTAACATTGAAAAATTCGATGGGAAGAATGACTTCGGGTTATGGAAAATAAAGGTGCGTGCTTTAATGGTACAGCTGGAATGTGATGCTGCATTAGAGACATTACCCGTGGATATGGAAGCAGGTGAAAAGGCTGCTTTGATAAAGAAGGCATACAGTACCTTGATTCTATGCTTAGGAGACCGGGTTTTACGGGAAGTTACCAAGGAAACAACTGCTGCAGGAATTTGGACGAAGCTAACTAGTCTGTATATGACTAAGTCCTTAGCAAATAGACTGTATCTGAAGAAGAAGCTGTACACATTCTATATGAGTCAAGGTACGAAACTGGAGGATCATATAAATGAGTTTAATAAGTTGATACTTGATTTAGCGAATATTGATATCGAGATTGAGGATGAAGATCAGTCACTTATGTTACTTACGTCGTTGCCATCGTCTTATGAAAACTTTGTGGAGACATTGTTGTACGGGAGGGAATCCTTGACAATGGAGGATGTTCTGCCGACTCTGAATTCAAAAGAGTTGAAGAAAAGAATTGAAGGCACAAAGGAAGAAACTGGTGACGGGTTATACGTAAGGGGAAGGTCAGATCATTCAAAGAAAGCTCATTCTGATGGAAGTTTGCGGTTCAATTCAAGGGGTGGAACTGGTAAACTCAAGTGCTTCATATGTCATTCAGAGGGTCATCTAAAGAGAGATTGTCCAAGGAAGAAGTCAAGTGGGTTCGTCAGGAAGGGTAAGCATAATCAGGATTCTGATTCTTCTGATGATGACGGTAGCGCTTACTTTGGAGAAGCCTTGATGGTAGTCGGGAATGATGAGATGGCTGAATTGGTAATGGATTCAGGTGGGTCTTATCATATGACACCTAGGAGGGATTTCTTGTATGACTTCAAGGATGTTGATGGTGGTTCGGTTCAGTTAGGTTGATGCGTAGGGATTGCACCAGGCTTTACCTCTCGAGGGATCTCGAGAAGCTTAAACCCCCACCAGGCAGTGTACCTGGTCGTTGTAGTATAGTATAGTGACAAGTGCCGGGGGATTGATCGTTCAGCTAGGAATAGTGTCGCTAGGATTAGAAAACCTAAAGACTAGGTCTAGAGATGAGGGATGATTCTTTTTTTGTATTTTTTAAATTTTATGAAAGCAATTAAAAATCTCGGTTTTGAAGGAGTTGGGTGGAATTAGTTGCTAGTCAACTAACCCAATTACTAAGATGCAATCAAAATAAAATACTAGAAATGAAAATAAACTATATTAAACTAGTGGTGTGAGCAATATTGTAACACCCCAACCCAAAAAGGGCTAAAGTGTAACATTTTGGAGTCAAATCAGAACACAAGTAAACGGAAATACATTACTAATACAAGGGTTACAAAGCAGTTCTAATGAAAAGATAAATGACTAATTCTAAATATTACAACTTCCAAAACTAATAACAACTAAGAACCAAAAAGGAAAACTCTAAGTCAAAACTCTAATCCATGGAAGGGTATCAACAATGTAGTCCACTAATAGCTCCTAAGCACTCTTCACTTAACCCAACTTCCTTCTAAAACCTGCCGCAGGAAAGAAATGCGGCTGAGCTTAAAAAGCCCAGTGAACAGATATAAACAAACGAAAACTAATAACAAAAGGAAAACGAAGGTGAATACGTCCAAGCGAACCTGCTGAGATAGAAATCAAGAATATGGAAACATAGAACATGATCAAAGAAAATACGGATAATGGATATCAAACACTCAAAGAAAAGAAATGAGTCATAAGTGTAAGCAAAAAAAATAGAGCAAGCATAAGTTAATCACATTAGAGATGACAAGAGAATAAGAATCATAGAAAAGTAGAATAAATAGGAATGCCCAACAATATATATACTAATTGTACATAGGAGTCATGACCTCCACTGTACCAAATGTGAAAGGGGTGTATTGCACACACACCAAACATTCACCAAATAATACTAAACAAAGTACCTAAGATGCATCCATACGCCCCCTGCGAAACAAATATATATGATCAAAGCTCTAGGCTAAGTAAACATATACAATAATAAATATAGGCCTGAATAGCTAGCTTAAAGGGAACGCTGTGGACTAAAACCCACCTCCACAGATAGTGTCAATACCACTGGTGCATCAGTGGCAAGGCCATGGACTCCCCATGACTGGCTACAAATTAATCAAATCATATACAAGTAACACATAATGGGCATAGAATCAAGAATGCTATAGAAAATAAATATAGCATGCAAACGAATGTCAAGCTCATATCAATATTAAATATCAACAAACACGAATCAACAAAGGGGGAACATAGCAATGACTTAACTGAAGGGTTCATAATCGAAATATTAAACAAAAGAGATAAGGATGGCCTTTACTAAAAAGGCGGAATATCTGTACCTCAACCGCAAGTGCAAACACAACAGAAACATAAAGATCGGAAGCAACCTCCTTCTTCAGCGAATCTACACGAATTCATGATTGCCTTATAATTAATAACTTATTTTAAATCAGATTACTCATTTTAGATCTCTCTCCATTTTTAGAAACTTTCGATTTTTAGTGACTTTCTAAAAATAGTAACTTTCCATGGTAAGCTTCGACTTTAAGTATCTTTAACCATTTCAAGTAACTTTATATTTTTAGTAAATTTTCCGAATTAGTAATTTAATACTTTTAAGGTTACAATGGACAATTAATAATATTTAAGGGTTAAAATGACAATTATAATAGTTTAGGGTTAATTATGTCAATTTGATAAAGTTTAGGGTCATAAACGTAAATTATCAAATTAAATATTAAAAATGTCAATAAAATTATTTTAAGGTTTATACTATAATTTAAATCAAAATGATAATTTTAGGTCCTGTTATTCACGATTATTTAACGTACTCTCGACATTAAAATTTTGACCGCGACAACCAAAATATTATTATCACATGCATGACTCGTATTTATACTCGACACACTCTTTTTTTAAAACGACAACAATTTTCCGCATGCATGTTTTAGATCAGTTTTTTTTACGTGTGATTTCATGTGACACCATCAGGTAAGTAGCAAAACATTTTTTCAAAACTGTTTCACATGGTCCAAAACGGAAATACTAGTCTACCTATATATTTCATTTGTGTATGAGCACTTTTGTTTGTTACCCCTCACGCCACACAAATACAACATAAGCTGCCTATCAAACTCACATGATCGATCCCACTTCCATGCACACACACACGTACCATTTCAACCTAACACCAGTTCTTGATTAAGTTTACATACACATGTTTTAACTTTTATTTTTTTCGTCTTCATATATAGTAACCCTTTTTATTTCCATCTCGTTAAATATTGTGTCACATTAATATGACTCATGACCACAGGTTTTAACGAGCCAAAATCACAAAGACATGCATACCACTCGACCACAAAGTTAACGAGACACCCACACTCATATATATATATATATATATATATATATATATATATATATATATATATATATATATATATATATATATATATATATATATATATATATATATTTTAATCTTGTTCAAATACGCATAAAACATGCTTCCCAAATAGCTATCAGGTTTTCATTGAATGTTAAATGTGATAAAGACTTACCCACGACACACCAATATCATATGCAACACACACACTCACATGCACGAACCAAAAACCTCTTCCATTTGTTTAGCTCATAAAGAATTTGATGTACGTCACCAGTTATAGATTGAATAACAGATATATTCTCAAAGTGTTATTTATGTGTTCATTTCTATCATTTCATGTGACTTCATCCATGGTTTTATTCAAGCTGGTTCTATTATTTCATGTAGGTTCGATAGTCGATTCATATTACTGTTCCAGTGACATGCTTTACGTTAATAATGAGATCAAAAAGAAAGAAGAATAGAGTAAGGAGGATATGATACCCTCGACGCATTATCGGAAAGGAGCGAACAAGGCATCAGAACCCAACCTAAGTCGACACCAGCAGCCTCTAAGCCATCGACTCCAACAGACTCGCGATCTCAGCACCCCCCTTTCGAACAGTAATAAACCCGCAACTAGGACCCTTGTCGGGCTAGAATTAGGCCACAACCAATACACCTTCATACCACGTATCGATACCGCGACTGGACCTCCTTGGAACCAACCTCGCCAACCTTGTACACGTCCCTTTTTAAACCTTATACACAAAGCTTGCTGATCGAATAGGGAGAAGAAAATATTGTGCCGCCATTTTCTTTGTTTAGGGTTTTATGTTTTGAGTTGTGACTTTTGATGATACGTATAATATTATAGGGGAGGGAGAATTTATGATGCCATGTATCTTGTGAGGGAAAGTCGTGTGAGGTAATAAGGGAAACAAAGCAAACCGTATCTTCTATTTGATAAGGGTGATTACAAATTCAAGTCTTGTGTTTATCTTGACACAAAGAGGAGTATAAAATAAAATATAGATCTCTAGCCGAAAATTTGGACATGCTTCATAATTATGTGCTAAAAATACTTTAGGTTATATTTTATATGCATTTAGTCATCATATATTATAAGGTTTTTGATTTAATTAGGTATTGTGAACTCTTATAATCATATAACATATAGTTTAATTATTTAGTTACCAATTAGTCCCTGGACTTTAGAAATTTTCAAATTAGACCTCATTTTTGGTTTTTAGATTTTTGGGTTTTACAAATATATGAAAAATTGTTTTTACTTAGATTTCATTACTCCATAGATATCTTTTACAGGTTAATTACTTGTTACAGTTGCGTGGATGACGGATTGTATTCCTTAATACCATTCATGGGGTGGCGTACTTACTTCCCAAATCCTATAATCGCCTACTTCACTCCTATGTCGAGCCGGCTAAGAAGCTCCTAACATGGGATCATTAGAATTTGCTCATGCATTAAATACAACCAATAAAACCTAGTACACATCGGTTCATGTTTCCTAAGACGTTCAAGCATGTTACACAATGGAGATCTGCCAGTTTTCTTAAGCCTAACATTGAAATCATTCATCCATTACAACTATAAACAAGTAATCAACATATAATTAACATCTAGGTTTCATTACATCTAAGCAAACACATGAAAGATCTAGCCTAGCATGTTGAAATCAAGACAAGCATAAGATATATTCAAACAACACATAGACATATTGAATGAATTGAAAGAGGACTTATCTTAATTGAACATGAAAGGTTTCAAGGGGTGAAAACCCTTGAAAATACTCTAAAAAACGACCAAGGGTTTCTCAAGTTCGGCCCTAGTATTCTCCACACAAGTTCCTCCTTTTGATGAATGAAAAATAGAAAAGTGTATATAGTTTTTGTGAGGTGACGGCGTCAAGAACAAATGTCTGACGCCATCATCTCGCCGCCAAATAATTTCTCGGACTGCCTAGATCTGGGTTTGACGTTGTCACGTGTACTCCTTATGCAGGCCATCACAAAATTTACTCTTGACGCCCTTCTCTTGACGCCTTTAGGTTTTCACTGGGTCGTCACGGATTTTACTCCTGACGCCGTCAAAATTTTTCCTCTTGACGCCGTCAGGTACTGTTCTCAGCATGGAAAATTAAGTCTTTGCCGTTTTCTTCACTTTTATGCTCCAAAAACGTCCAAAATGCTTCCTTTTCCAGAATTCACTCCCAAAATACCTAAAATCACAAAAGGAATGATTTAGGGCAATATTTGATCAAATAAATTCAATTTCAGACTTAAATGACCCACTACAAACGGTTCATTTTTCACCTCATCATATACCCTTACACTTGAGATTTGCTTGTCTTCAAGCAAATGTGCTTTTATTCTAGTCAAAATACAAGTTAGGGGTTATTTAACACTAATATAAAAGTAATTACAACAAATAATCGTTCCACTAAAGACCAAAGACAAGCACGGAGGTCATATACTAGCACCTCACAAATAGTGTTTAGATACTCACATCTCTCGGGTATAATAAAGTATATATCACAATATGGAAATGTAAAACATCTCTCACTACCTGTCATAGCAAAATAGATTACCATAGGCTTGGGAAATGATCAAACCTCCACCACATGGCGTAAGCACCTAGGATAAACTATCAAAGAGGTCTTTTAAAGGGTTGTAACGTTAGGTGTAGGGATATGGAATACACGGTTTTGTTAGATATAGGCAGTCTTTATTGGTGGCGAGTTAACAATCTTGGTTAATTACATGTACAATATGGCATTGCTAAGCCAAAACTAGACTCGACTTAAGCTATTAAATGAAAAATAACAAAAACATAAAATGAACATAGAATGAAACGGGATGGTAGTCCGTATGTTTTATATCTTTTCTTTTTCTATTTTTTTTTTTTCATTTTCTTGATTTTCCGATTTTTTTTTTTTTATTTTTTATTTTTTTTTATTATTATTTTTTTTTTTGCATACACTTTTACCCCTACCATCCAAAATAATACAACATAGGGGATGAAAATTCCCCTTACACTTGAATTTTTACAATAAACTAATCTAATGACTCGAATTAAGATAATCAAAACACTTGGAGTACTTTTAAGATTAACGCACATATGGGGGTAATAAATGATTTTCTTCCCCATTACTCCATAAAATAAGTACTTTACCCATGAGTCCCAATCGTCCCAAAACAATATGTACAAGGATATGACTTGACTTAGCAACCATGTAATCAATTAGATAATTAACTTAGGGTTTAACAAATAACAATAATGCACTAAAGATGAGTGCATTCACGGAAGGCTAAAGCGATTTGGTTGTACATTTAAGTGGGGTGTAACAAATTCTTCCTTTAAGTAAGATGCTTAAAGTTAGAAACGAAAAGATAGGCTCGGAGGGGTGTACTAAGGGTTTCGTGTACTAAAAATGAGTACAATACTAAGGGTGTGGGAAAAATTAATTGACTTAACTAGCTAAGTAATATGACTTAAATGGTCAAGTAATTATGATACGGGTTTAATACAAGGGTGATCCTAATGCCTCTTACCATGTAGTAAATCCTACTACACGAATGTAGTCTCACTAGCGGTCTCGGGATGCATCACTAACGCAAGTTCTAGAATCTAAATGCTACCGGTACACTCATAAGCACTAATAGTAAATGCTTTTCCTATCAAATCTAAAGGCGAACCTCACATATTTGGGTGGAAAATTTTTCTAAATATTACGGTTTTGTGCTAATCATACAATCTCCTATCCATGAGACGCTTGCTATGGCTAAAGTTTCACTCCTAAATGTTGTAAAAAATTTTAAATTTGGCGCTAAATTGCACTAACAAGTATTTCTCATAGTTTTATTACACATCTACTATCAAACAAACAAACTCAAACGAAAGTGTATTTGTAAGGTATCATCATTTCACCCTCCCCTTACACTTAGGATGAACATTGTCCCCAATGTTCAAGTAAAGAATGTAAAAGTGAAATAAGTAAAAAGAATGAAATCAAATACTCCCCTGATTCGCTCGGTATGGATAATAAGGTGGCCAGGTTAGATCTTCCTCCAAGAAAATGAACAATCTAAGCTTTCCTTCCAGAATATAAATCATCTTCTTGTCATACATAACCTGTAAAACCTGAGAAAACAGACAAGGTAACCTCACATAAAATCGGCGGCAATCTATATATGCTAACAAATCCTAGAAAACAAAGTAAGATATAATGCTTGTGGAATGATGTTTGCAGATTTCTTGGAGATTATAAAACAAATTGTTCAACAAAAACTTTAAGACTCCATTAGAAAAACAAAACTGGTAAAATTTCCAGATTTTTACACGTGACGCCGTCAGAAGTGATCTGCAGAAATTCTTATGTTAAGTTTCCGGAAAATTTCTGGAAAAACTTCGTCCTACTTCTTGGAAAATCCTGCAAAACATCATTATGACTCGATACAAGCATTTGACTCTAACAAATACGAATATACATGTTCACTTAATATTGTGGAGAATCATGATTGGTTTTGTTTCTTAAAAACATATTTGGGGTTTCCCCTTACACTTATCTTTTGCGAAATACCTTTGGATGAAGTTAAGACTAAGCCAAACAACAAAATAAAGTATTTTCGTCATTTTAGTTTTGAAACATGATCTACCAACAATAAAAATAAAGCATGCATATGAAAGCAAATAACAAACAAACAAAAATAAAAATCACAAAAAGCATGGGTTGCCTCCCAAGAAGCGCTTTTCTTTATTTACGAGTCTTGTAGCTAGACTAAAGGTCATGGGTTACTACGTGACCTCATCCCTTGAGATGATGTACCCCATGTAGTTGTGATCATTACTATCATGGTGGTAGTGTCTCAATCTGTCAATCTTGCAATCACCTCTCCTCCTACTTTACTTCTCAGGTTTGCCATCCCATCTTGGCTTATGCTCTCAATTGTGAAAGGTCCATACCACCAGGGACTCGGTTTATCGGGAGGTATCGTTATCTCCAAGTGTCTTAAGAGTACTAAGTTCCCTTCCTCAAATGGTACATGGCTTCTCACTGGTCGACTGTGTTCGAACTCGACATGAACTTCATTGCTTTTGCTTCTTTCATGTTTAGCCTCCTTGTAGCTTTTGATTCTTGCCTCCCATGCAAGTATTTTCTCCTGAACACGAATAGGTGACGTGTCAATGTTGTTTTTGAGCTTTCTCCAACTCAAACTCTCTTGCCCATATCGCGGGGTCATGGGGCAGATAATCTTTCTTTTTCCTGATTTAAGCTCAATTTTCCTACCTTCATACTTAATGACAGCTCTAGAGGTGGTGAGGAATGGTGCCCCAAGGATTATTGGCATGCACCCATCTCCCTTATCATCGATGAGCATAAAATCAACGGGATACATGAATCCTACGACATTAACTAACACATCTTCTGCGATTCCTAGGGGGTATACGTAAGAGTGTCCAGCGAGGGATAGCCTAACACGAGTGCGGGCTGGCATTTTTGACGTTAGTTGGGTGTAGATAGTTAGGGGCATAAGATTTACTTCCGATTCTTGGTCGGCGAAAGCACTTAGATATTTCAAATTCTCGATGCTGGCCGGTATCTCAAAGTTCCCACACGCCATCTGCTTAGTAGCCACTTTTTGTACCAATAGTTTCTCGAATATCGGTCCTCCAGGTAATGTATCATACTCATCTTTTCCCTCTTCCTCCTTCTCAGAACCCTGTTTGGAAGATTGGTTACGCCCGTCACCCTTTATCCAATTTGTTATAGTGTTTTCGTTTATATCATGTTTCAGGTAGTAACTTAAGGAATGGAATTTTGGCGGCTCTTCTACGGTTTATTCAGTAGGGGTTTCTACCTTCTCATTATCCGTGTGGACAATTGTGATGGAATTAACAAATCGGGTAGTGGGGATGACGCTTTCTTTTCTTAGTAACATCCTTTCGGGGGTTCTCTGGTTGGCATACTCTTCCATCGCTCATCATCTCATTCATTTTCTCTTGCATCTCCTCTTTTTGCTTATAAAATGCTTCCTCGAATCTAGCAAGCCAATCTGAATGAGTTGCCATGTATTCTCTCATTCTGGCTTCAAATTCCGGGCTAAGTTTCTCGGGAGGGGAATAAGGTGGGGCATAGTTTTGAAAAGTCTCAACATTCTCTCTAGAGGGTGACTCTGATAACGGCATTGAAGTCATTCTCGAGACAGAATTGACAGTAGCCCGTCTAGGACTTAAGGGTCTCTTTTGCCTTTCCTCAAAATAGTCAACTTTTGCCTCAAGTTTGCATAGGAGTTCATCAGAGATTTGGTTAGACCCTTCAGGTGTCGAGATTGCGTTGATGACCGCTTTTATAGTATGATTAAACTCCCATATCTCTTGATTATCGGTGGCAAGCTCTTCAATAATTGCCCAGGACTCCTCGGCCTCCTTATCACGCAATCTACCTCCCGCAGCCCTATCGATTGTACGTTTAGTGTGATAGTCGACATGATCATTAAAAATCTGAACTAATAACCAAAGGTTTATACCATGATGAGGGACTTTATGGAGGAGATCCTTGAAACAAGCCCATGCTTCGTAGAAAGTTTCACCCTTTTGTTGTTCAAACATCAAAATGTCATTTCTAAGCATCGCAGTCTTCCCCGGTGGGAAGAATTGGGCAAGGAAGCGAATGGTGAGATCATCCCATGAGGTGATGGATCCCGCAGGTAAATGCTCAAGCCATTGACTAGCTTGATCACGTAGAGAGAATTGGAATAGGCGTAATCGGGTCAACTCTCTAGTTGTAGCATCAAGGTCTATAGAATCTACGATTTTAAGGAAGTCCTTGAGATGTTGATTTGGATCTTCGAAACGAAGTCCATGGAATGCACATCCGCTTTGCACCAACCGGATGGTGTCGGATCGCAAGGGAGACACATTGGCTCCTTGGGTGAGCTCAATGGTGTTTCGATAGCCTTGGTGGCTAGGTCGGGAGTACTCTCCTAGGGTTCGGGGCCTAAGAGGTTAGTTAGCTAGTGGTGGGTTTTGTGGGTGGTCTTGTTGTGGTGGGATGATGGGTTCAAAGATGTTACCATCGTCCATGATGTCAGATGGTGAAGGGTTACGAACAAAAACACGAAGAAATAAGATAGACTAAAGAGAACCTAAAAATAAAAATAAAATCTTACTAGAAAGGAATCTAGCAAGTAGACCTAATAAAAAGAAATTCTAACCTAGACAATAACTATTCCCCGGGCTGCCGCGCCAAAAACTTGATTCGTAGGGATTGCACCAGGCTTTACCTCTCGAGGGATCTCGAGAAGCTTACAACCCCCACCAGGCAGTGTACGTGATCGTTGTAGTATAGTATAGTGACAAGTACCGGGGGATTGATCGTTCAGCTAGGAATAGTGTCGCTAGGATTAGAAAACCTAAAGACTAGGTCTAGAGATGAGGGATGATTCTTTTTTTGTATTTTTTTATATTTTATGAAAGCAATTAAAAATCTCGGTTTTGAAGGAGTTGGGCGGAATTAGTTGCTAGTCAACTAACCCAATTACTAAGATGAAATCAAAATAAAATACTAGAAATGAAAATAAACTATATTAAACTAGTGGTGTGAGCAATATATGGGAGAATTGTGTTTACTTAGATTTCACTACTCCCTAGATATCTTTTACAGGTTAATTACTTGTTACAGTTGCGTGGATGACGGATTGTATTCCTTAATACCATTCATGGGGTGGCGTACTTACTTCCCCAATCCTATAAGCGCCTACTTCACTCCTATGTCGAGCCGGCTAAGAAGCTCCTAATATGGGATCATTAGAATTTGCTCATGCATTAAATACAACCAATAAAACCTAGTACACATCGGTTCATGTTTCCTAAGACGTTCAAGCATGTTACACAATGGAGATCTGCCAGTTTTCTTAAGCCTAACATTGAAATCATTCATCCATTACAACTATAAACAAGTAATCAACATATAATTAACATCTAGGTTTCATTACATCTAAGCAAACACATGAAAGATCTAGCCTAGCATGTTGAAATCAAGACAAGCATAAGATATATTCAAACAACACATAGACATATTGAATGAATTGAAAGAGGACTTATCTTAATTGAACATGAAAGGTTTCAAGGGGTGAAAACCCTTGAAAATACTGTAAAAAACGACCTAGGGTTTCTCAAGTTCGGCCCTAGTATTCTCCACACAAGTTCCTCCTTTTGATGAATGAAAAATAGAAAAATATATATAGTTTTTGTGAGGTGACGGCGTCAAGAACAAATGTCTGACGCCGTCATCTCGCCGCCAAATAATTTCTCGGACTGCCTAGATCTGGGTTTGACGCCGTCACGTGTACTCCTTATGCAGGCCGTCACAAAATTTACTCTTGACGCCTTCAGGTTTTCACTGGGTCGTCACGGATTTTACTCCTGACGCCGTCAAAATTTTCCTCTTGACGCCGTCAGGTACTGTTCTCAGCATGGAAAATTAAGTCTTTGCCGTTTTTTTCACTTTTATGCTCCAAAAACGTCCAAAATGCTTACTTTTCTAGAATTCACTCCCAAAGTACCTAAAATCACAAAAGGAACGATTTAGGGTAATATTTGATCAAATAAATTCAATTCCGGGCTTAAATGGCCCCCTAAAAACGGTTCATTTTTCTCCTCATCATAGGTGATAACAGGACATGCACTATCAAAGGGACATGAAAAATGAAGATACAGTTGCATGATGGATCAAGCTTTATACTGGAAGATGTCAAGTATGTTCCAGGGTTAAGAAAAAGCTTGATTTCATTGGGTACTCTTGAAAAAGAGGGTTATACTGTGAAGATGCAGATGGGTAGAGTCAAGGTGATCAAAGGTTGTCGGGTTCTGATGACTGGGATCAGGAAAGAGAACTGTGTGTATACACTTGAAGCAAAAGTGATGACTTTTGATGCACAAAAGCATGGAGGTTTAAAACAAGTTGGATTCAAGCAACTTGGTCATAAACAAGTTGGGTTCAAACAACTTGGTAATAAACAAGTTAGTTTCAAACAACTTGGTCATAAACAAGTTGGGTTTAAACAACTTGGTCTTGGTGTTAAAACAGGAGTCCATGGAGTACAGGTTGATGAACGTGTTTGGTTTGAGGTGGAACTGCAGGGAGCTCAGGGGAATCGTGAAGCTGAGGATGTTCAGGTTAGTAACGATGATGTTGTAGTGGCTCAAAGAAAGTTGGAGGACAAACAACTTGAAGAAAAGACAAACATGGGCTGCTTAGTAAAAGAGCAGGAAAAGATACATCTTGGTACAAAGGTGGAGGCGGACATTACGGTAACCGGAGTACTTGGTCAAGAGGGTGCAGAGGGTAATGCTGCTGCAAAGAAGAAAGTAAAGGAGTCTAAGAAAGCTAAACTCATGAATTTACTAAAGTACAAGGCCTGATTTACAAGGCAGTCCTCGGTTCGAGGTTCCAACGTTGGATGAAGATGCTGAGTATCGTTAATGCCTAAGTATTACTCCTAAGGTGGAAATTGTTATGTGCTAGTAGCAATAATTAGGAGGGTTATATGTTACTTAGACAATAATAAGGGGATTAATTGTATTTAGTTTAAATAAAGTTTAGGATTGTACTTAGATTAGGAAACTAGTTGCTTGGCTTGCAAGCTAAGGTTTCTATCCCCTCATCTCTATAAATAGATATGAGGGGATGCTAGTTAAACATTCTTCTTCCTCAATTATAAAAGCTTTATTGGTTTTAATAAAGGGTTCGTTGAGGGTATATCGTGTGCATATTCTTGTCAATTCTTTGTGGTCTCTCGTGTTGCTACTTGTACTCGATACAACTCGCGATCTAGCGTTCCGCGATCGAACTTCGGATTGTTGTCGAGGTATTTTCCAACATCAAACATTTTGATACTTGGTACCCAATATGGCTGCTTGACTATGAAAGTCCAACCGCACATTCCGTTTTGAAACAAAGCTAGGACCTTAGTGTATTCGACACACGTTGTGGCAAGATAACTACAGATTATAATTTAGTGTATCGAGGGGTGTTTGGATGTGAATTTTAAAAGAGATACGGCCTAGACTAACATAATCTGTTGTTATATAACGAGTTATAGAAAAGAGTTTTGATGTGCTGATCTTTCTTTTAAGTAGTAGTAAACAGTAATTAAACGTTTGAGTGTTCGGGACATTCAGATTATCGTCCTTTCATGCTTACTTTTTGTTGTGTTCCTTGAAACTTGCAACTTCAACAACTTTGTTAGATGTTGCAACTGTAAAGTTGCAATTTGAATATATTGGTTTGCTTCATTCTCTTTTAAATTTTGTTCATACCAATAAAGTGTTATGTGTTTTGCACAAATTCAGTTTTAACCCAGTTTGGTCTTAAACCAAAATTATCTTGATTGACAAGTTATTTTTCTCCATTTTGCAGCATTAAGAAAACATCAGGCCACAGAGTCAGTACGCACATGATTATCAGAAGCAAACTGAGAGAATGATATCTGCTAATAATTCTCATAAATACAGTCTTCACTGATCTTCCACTCCCATTCATCTCACACCAGCATTAAATGCAAATGTCACAAGAGTCTTTACCAATCCCGTTTTGTACATGCAATTAGTTCCTTGATAAATTAGTTCCTTAATAGTTAGTGTTTACTATCATAATACACAAAGTTCAATTGAGATGCATAAATTATCGTTGGGATGACTTTGAAAACCAGTTGCTAAGATGTAGAAAAAGTGCACAGTTGTTTTGTATAGTCTGTATTAGTGTAGCAAGTCTACAAGTGTTACTGTAATAATCACTAATTTGAATCAGAGCACTGCCTTAATGACATTCTTTTATTCGTTTTCAGGTGTTGGAAATGTTTTCCGTTATGATCAGCATTGTGTCCATGCAATGTATCATTACAATGCTGCTTCATATATTCAGAGTTCCCAACAACTCTGTAATGGCAAAATGGACCAGTCAACATATAACGCTCTCTCTACTGAATACTTAAGGTCTTCTATATGTAGTTCAATAAAGTCGTGATTTTTTTTGGCACAATTTGATTATAATTGGTTTAAATGTTGCAGGTTTATCATTCGGTTTGTCCTCAATGCAATGTTTTTTAAATGACTGTAGCAGAAGAATGGATGAATTTGGGCTCGATTAACGCATTTGAAAAGAAAATGGAGCTGAATTAGTGCTATTATTGCTTCTATTATCCATCGTTACAAGGTTCTGATTAGGCAGCCTTTAGAAGATGAACTTCTGTCATATTCAAGACTTGATGTTGTGGTACTCATGCGAATTATCACCTTCAGGTGATTACATTTTTCATAAGAATAAACTCACTGCAATAAATGTTCAATTTGCACACTTATGGATGAAAGTTTTGGTTTATGCTTCTTTATGTTATATATTGATCGATATTCTTATGGATGAAAGTTTTGGTTTATGCTTCTTTATGTTATATATTTATCGATGTTCATTGCATGATAAAAGTACTTTCTTCCAGATTGCAGCTTAAAAGTATTTTGCATCGCGCGCTTTATTGGAACAATCTTGGATTTGGTCTTAAACGTACCGATTACATGTACACGGGTAAATGCATACATAACGAAAGTTTTCAACACAGAAGATTAAGAGATTATGGCAACGTCGAATTAAGCCCGGCTGCTGGAGTCTTAAACTATGGCCAGGTAATGTATAACCTAAAGAAAGTAACTTGAAAATCTCTAATCAGATAACACCAAAAAATTTAACGTCGGGTAGCCTTTAATTTTAGTCTAAGTATGCCCAAGCTTAAAGAACTGAATATTAAAGGATTGGTGTTTTATAGGGACTGTTTGGATAACTTATTTTCAGCAGCCATTTGGCTTCTTGACATGTTCTAATGGCCTTTTTAGATAGCTTATTTTCAGCAGTCATTTTGGCGTACTGACTTATTCTTAGAGGTTGTTTGGGTAGCCTATTTTCAGCAGCCATTTGGCGTATTTGCATGTTATTAGGGGCTGTTTGGATAGCTTATTTTCAACAACCATTTGGCGTCTTGACATGTTCTTAGGGGTTTTTTTAGATAGCTTATTTTCAGCAGCCATTTTGGCATCTTGACACATTATCAAGGGCTGTTTGGGTATCGCATTTCAGCAACCATTTTGGCACCATGACATGTTCTTAAAGGCTGTTGGATAACATGTTCTTAGGGTCTGTTCTTAGAATTGACAAGTTTGCAAAGCTGAAACTGAGTAAATCAACCCTATGTTATGAATCTTGCCTCTTTTTTTTTGTTGTTGTTGATTTGACGCTATGTGAAAAAAAAACGGTTTGAAGTGACTTGAACTAACAAATGTCTTGCAGTATCTAAAGTGTATTTTTTGTGTCTCACCCAAGCAATGATTGTTTTGTCTACATAATGATGGAGGTATCTAAAGTGTATTTTTTGCGTCTAAAGTGTATTTTTTGTGTATTAGAGAAATTGTGTCTGATCATGAAGAGGAGCGAGTATGTCCACCGGAGTAAGTATTTTATTGCATTTCCATTTGACTCTATCCATTATGTTAACAAATACTTAATTATCTTGCTGTTCAAAGCAGGATTTTGTTCTTATATAGCTCTGATTTCTTGACGTCTCTCAAGAAGGAAAACTATTATTAACCCGATGAAGATTACTAATGATTACATTGGTTGGTGTGGATTATTTTCTTAATAAGAAAGGGTTGTTTGATTATGACTACGATAGCTTTGTGGATGTGTCGAGCAGTGTAATGCAAGGTAGAAACTTTATACAATAGCAAGAAGTTGTGAGAGAAGTGTCACTGTCTATGCTTTCTCTCGGTGCCCCTGATTAGGTACGCGCTCTCTCATAGGGAATGTTTAGGATTACTACTGTAAAATGGTTGTACGCTTTGAAAACAAGTGAACTGCTTATAGTATTTAAGCATGTACTAACAGACTTTAGGATTGTTTACGTGCTTTAATGACATATGATATTGAAATAAGGAATCACAAACACTACTTTAATTCGACATGACGAGTGACAATAAGTAAAGTGTCAATACAACAATTTATGCGGTTCTGTAGCTTATATTTACTTTTGAATATATAGTAGTTGTAACCATATAGAGTAGTTGTAACCATAGCTGTGTAAATCTAAAACCACAATCTTGGCTACAAGGGGTATTTGGATGTGTGTCTAATGTGATTCCTAGGAGCTTGCAGTTGTGGTAATGGGTTATGTTCTTAGTATGCACCCTTTAATCCGACTATTTTATTGCTGTAACATTCATAAATGTAGTTTTTTGAATTTTTTGAGCACATATTTTAGAGTAATGCAGGTAAAAAAAATGTTGCTTAGAAATGATATGAGTTGGACATTGCTACTAGAATGGTTATGAGTGGAAAAAAAAAAAGAAAAAAAAGAAAGAAAAAAAGCTTGCGAATGTAATTGTGTAAACACATTATATGTTATCGAAATTGTTAATAATTTTTATATAAAACCACATGTTGAATAATTGTGGTCATTCAAATTCATGCTATGTTGGTCACTCATTATTTGTGGATATTGTTTCTTCATTATTATGTTCTTTTGATTCTTTTAGCTATGTCGTAAAGTTTTTTACTATGTGATATATGGCAATAACACTGAAAAATGACCATGGTAACCATTACATCTCTTTTAATACACGAGCAATATATTTATGATTTTCAATTCATTGCCTTCAACATATTTGACTTATTCATTATTTATTTTATGTGTAAAAAAAATTCGACAAACAATTTTATGAAGTGTATCCGCCCATCGGGCGGGTCATGAAGCTAATATATATATATATATATATATATATATATATATATATATATATATATATATATATATATATATATATATATATATAAAGTTAAAATGAAAAGACAAATATCCATAAAAAGAAAAAAAAAAAAAATTTATAAAAAGTTTCCGTAAAATTCCAAAAAAATTCCACAAGATCAGGTATGTTGGTGCATAAAATTTTTGTGAAAGAAGTTTTTCTAATTATGAGTTTTTATACGTTTTTTTTAATGCACAAAAAACGAATTTTAATGCGCAAAAAAATTTTAATGCACAAAATTTTCAACTTGTTTTAGTTTGATGCGCAATGTTATTTTGATGAAAAATGTCAAAAGAAGTTGAGTCCAGAAACGAATTTTTGATGCACAAAAAAAAGCGATTTAATGAACAAACGTATTTTTCTATAATTTTTTTCGGATAAAGTATCCACTCTTAGATAAACTTCCTTTAGAATTTTTTCATGCACCAACATACCCGATCTTGTGAAATTTTTTTGGAATTTTTCGAGAACTTTAAAAAAAAATCTTTTTGGTCTCTTTACGGATATTTGTATTTTTATTTGATCTTTACCCTATATATATATATATATATATATATATATATATATATATATATATATATATATATATATATATATATATATATATATATAGCGTCAACACCATAAAATATGTTGGAGGGGGATGAAATTCATCTTTATTTTAAGGTAATCATAAATCACTTATAGGCATTATCTTTTATGTTTTTGATCAAGAGTATATATATAGTGAGACTTTCTGGCGAGAACAATTTTATCTGCGATAACTGAGAGAACCACAAAAAAAAAAAATACATGCAAGCCTTCAATATTTGCATTTTTGCACATATGTTCTAAAAACAACATATATGTTTTATAAAAAACATATTTGTTCTAAAGTATTTGATAAGAAATTAAAAATACAAATTTTTTCTTTGAAGGTGTGCATGTATGTTCTTATAAGGCGTGTAACAACAATATTGCGGCAGTGTGTAAGGTTTTTGTGAAAAAAGATGATGAATTTATGATGATATTAAAGAACATAGGTGGATACTTACGATTATCGATGATTTGCATGTATTTCCACCCAACTCGAAAAATCACACAACCTCAAATCAAACTCTAAGACTAAAGGTAGTGATCAGACCTGCTCACCTTCCACATCAGCGCCATGTTGGAGATTATTAACAAACCAAATGTTTTCTGTTTTCAAGGTACATATCTGATTGTAATTTGTAATATATTTTTGAACATCAAAGAGATGGGATCAATAAATTGATAATTATTCCTTCCCATATTTTGAACTCTTTGCCTTTTTCTTTTATAGATCGATTCAGCAAAACTTAATTACATTTGTCTGCCACACACTAAACGGGAATTCATCAAATTACATTAATTTTCTACTAATAAATAAATAAAAACGAATACAATACAATACAATAGAAATTAATATTAACAAAACTAAAAAATTACTTAACTATAGAAAATATCAGTTATGGAATAACCTTGCAATATGTCTGTTAATTCACTCTTGGGAAGTACTGAATTTATGAGATGACCTTTTGCTTATATAGCTAACCTAGTCTTTATTTTCTCTAAATTGCACGAATAATCCCCATGGTTATACTAACTTTCACATTTTGTATCTTGGAGCAGTTGTAATGCAAATAATGTTAAACACCATCAAAACCCTCTCATTAGATATTTTTTCCGTTTCATAAATAAAAACATTAGTCCTAAATGTTTACTTACGAAAATTAACAAATAACAACAACTTACACACCAAACCCATCAGTAACCCCTCGAACCGAATCCTCAGGCGACTGTGAAGGAAACACCACATTGTCATAGACAACACCGGCAACGCCTGCTCCAATCAACGGCCCGATCCAACAAACCACGTGTTTCTTAAAAGTTCCACCAACCATAGTACACCCAAACTAGTACGCGGGTTTCATTGATCGATCCACTAGTATACGAGCCTCAAGCCAGCACGTTTGCTCCCGCTATCAAAATGTGTAATGCCTACAATATACAGGTCATGATAAAGGGAAACTAGTATATCCACATGAAATGTTTTTTAAGTCCCAACTCCCAAGGATTAAATATATGATTTCAACTAGTAGATGTACTAGCATAAGTTATTTTCTTAAAGAGATCAACTGCAAGTTTTGGTTTTCAGACTGTAAAATACTAGTACTACAAGAGTTTTTGCTTTTCTGCGTATGTACGTATATCACTGATAGTCTGATATATGATGATGCACAACTTTGAATCTAAACAATGTGGGCTGGCTTTTGTATTGAACTACTTGAGACTGGCTTGGGCCTAAAAATGAACCCTTGTAGCTCACGCACTATCATTTTCAGGCAATCCAGTTAAATATATACTTATTAGAATCTCAACATAAAAAAGGAACAAATTAAATCGAACAAAATGTTGCAAAACTGAAACTATACATTATAAAACCGAACCCAAGGTTCTATTGAGAAACCCAATTTAGTTTGCACTCAACCCCATCTGAATCAGTTAATGCGTCAAGAACACTTGTCAAAGAACTTGTTAGAGTTTCCCATTTTCCATTATGAGGATTTTTCAATTTAACATCTTTTAGATCAGTCGGTTGCGGCCTTTCCATCATCTCCCTTACCACTAGGTTACTGGAAATTGTTAAATGTTACGTATAAACATTAATAGGTGAATGTCTAGGATCGAACGCGAGACCTCGGGATTGCACACTTTACAAACAAGAATAATGTAAATAAATATATATGTTTATTAAATGTATGAAATATATATATTTATGACACTTAATGGACTAAACGGTCGTTAGTTGTTAACCGTATGGACTAACTATCGTTAAATAAGAAAGACAAGGACTAGAGTGTAACTTGGGAGTCAAGGAGGTTCTAGAAACCCCTTGTGGGTTCTATGGCCGGTCGAAGCCCACTCCTAGGGGTCGACCCATGCCTTCCTTGTGCTCCAAGATATCACCTAGTATAAATACAAGGCCTTGGGGTTAGACTTAACAATCTTTTGTGCACACACTCTAACCCTAACTTTTTTGTTTTCTTTCTTTGGTGGCCGATCGGATCCCCCCTCCTCAAAGGGTTCTTGGTTCGATTTTCCATAAGCAAAAATCATTAAGTATTTTGTTTACTTGCAACAAACCTTTATTCGTTGGTAGTTTGTGTGTACAAGAACGAGGTAATTACTTACTTTAGTAATTATCAAGAGATCGATAAACAAAACGGTAAGGGGTTTATCATTGATCTAATTGTCCAAGAATCAAGGTTTATTGAAGTGCATCGGGTACGTTTACTATTTATGTTTTAGTTAATATTTATGTGTTATACTTGATCCTAGCTTCCGCAATACGTGTATTTGATTGTCAAACTCTAACAGTGGCATCACGAGCCATATATAACATGTAATTGATTACTAAAACGTAATAAAAACCGGATCTTTAATTGTTTTAGATACATGTTTTTTTTGATCTAGGGTTTTTCCTTTTTTTTTTTTTCTAAAAATTTCGAAACCCTAACCCTAATTTTGGGGGGGGGGGGTCGATTTTCCCATGAAACCCTAATTAGGGTTTTGTGGTTTTATTGATTATGTGTAATCACTAGAAACCCTAGGTCATTAACCGGTTAATTGAACGTATCTTGTGACCTAATTGCTAATTGTTAGGTTTTAATCCGTGACTTACATGCATGTTTGTCATGGATCTTGTTTTGTTGTCACATATTTAGATAGATCTTAAATTGGGGAAGACTCCAATATATATTAAAATCAATTTTATATGCTATGTGGTGTGTTTTTAGCTTTGGCCTACGCAATTGATTCGTCAATGTATGTGGCTCACCTCCATTAAGAGGTGAAGGCCTTAGTTGATTACATGCGTTATTATACCTAGAATTGATTTTATTAGGATCTTTTCTAAAACGGTTTGCATGTGGCTAATTGTTTCACTTATATTATTATTGTTTGTTTGATTTTCTTTGCAACTTGTTTTATTGTTTTTAGTTGGACTTGATGTAAGCAATAAAAGGGTGTTTTCATAAAGAAAATTAAAACGAACTAATAATTGTGAAACCCTAAAGTGATAAAGTAAGAATCTTGCAATGGTCTTATGACAATCGTGGTCCGATTCGCACGGTAATCAGCTCCCAGTCGAGACTAGCATTATTCAAACTTTATTACTATTTTGAGATTGAATCCATAAACTTTTGCTTGAATGATGTTTTGTGCAAATATACTTTTAAAATTAAATCTTTTAAGATGATATTCATAACCGTGATTTGAAGGCTTAGAAAAGAGCCTTAGAGTCTGCCTTGGTTATCACAATCTTGAATATATCTTAAACGAATTACTTTTAAAATTATATGTTGTAGAAAGTCATCTTAGGGTTTTGGCATAAACCTCAAGTAAAACTTTGTGTATTAATTTCAGGAATCGGACATAAAAAGTTTTTATGAAAACTTATGTTATAAAGATGAGTGCATGCATCTTTGTACATAATTTTGATTGACATATCAAAAATTAATACCCTTAAAATTTAAGTCACGTGCCATCTACCTATAAGAAACACTTGGAATTTTAATTTAGTAAACGTGAGACCTAGGCTAAATTACTATAACAAGGTAAAATTCTTTTAACGCGTGAGACCATAATTGTAATTTTACAGTTTCTAAGGTAGACGACTTAATTAAGTTGTGCGTGAGACCTAGAACTTAATGCATGAGATGGGATAAAACATGCTTACAAAGGCAAATTGATGAATCAATTTGATGTAAATCCCATAATGATCTAGGAATTGGAAATCTTGTTTGCCAATTATTGTTCGACAGATTACTATCTTTTGTACTTTTACCACTAGCAGATCAACTGATGTGGTGAAACTATGTAAAGATAGATCCTAGGTTTTCAAGAAAATTTGTTGGTTATATGAATATAGCCTTGGGTATTTTATTTTCTTGAAGATATTGATTATCGAAAATACTAATATTTGAACTTTATCTGTAGATATGGCTCAACCCGATAACCAAACAGTGATTAATGCTTTCAAGAGTCATCTTGAGAGAGAGAAACTCACTGGAAAGAATTTCAATGACTGGTACCGTTCGCTCAGAATTGTCTTGAGGGTGTCTGGTAAGATGGATTTATTTACCGAGGAATGCCCACCTGAGCCTCCTGCTACTGCTACACCAGAAGCAAAGGCGGCTTGGAAGGTAGTACATGCTAAGTACAATGAGGTTGCTTGTCTAATGCTCACTAGCATGAGTGCTCAATTACAAAAGAAATATGAGTACGCGTTTCCTAAAGATATGCTTGAGATGCTTCAGCAGTCTTATGAGAAACCGCCTGCAGTTGAATTGTATGATGAACTTGACAAGCTACACAACTGCAAGCATGGTGATGGTAAACCAGTAGCCGATTATGTGGATGAGATGATGGACTCCTTTGATCAACTTCACAGAATTGGTTTTGGTTACCCCGAGAATGTGCAAGTGCACTTGATCAACAGATCCCTTAACAAGGATTTTGCTGGTTTTGTGCAGAACTTCAACATGCATTGCTCGGGGAAGACAGTCTCAGAATTACTCGCATTGCTTGTTGATTATGAGAAAAGTCTACCAGCCAAGGTCAAGAATCCCACCCCGCAAGTGTTGGCAATTCATGGGGGGAGAATCCAGAAGAAATCGCAAGTGAACAAAGGCAAAGGTAAAGGTGATAAAGGCAAGCAGGTCATGGCCTATCAACCTCAACCCAAGATGAAACAACATCAGCCTAAGCAGAACAAGGTGAATCCGCCAAACAGGAAGGATCAGGCTTGTCACCATTGTCATGAAAAGGGCCATTGGAAGCGCAATTGCCCTCTCTACATTCATGACTTGCGACTCAAGAAGCAGGGGAATGATGCTGGTAACCCCAGCTCATCAGGTGCGTTCTTTATGATTGAATTATTCACTCTTACTCCTAAATTGAATTCATGGGTATATGATATTGGATGTGGCATTCATATCTGCAATACCATGCAGGGGTTTAGAGTTGAGAGAAAGCTGGCCTATGGACAACAATTCTTGCACGTTGGTAACGGAGCGCATGCAGGAGTTGAAGCTATAGGAGTATTTAATTTAGTGTTGCCTTCGGGCTTAGTACTATCTTTAAATAATTGTCATTATGCACCGTCAATTGTTAGAGGTGTAATTTCATTTTCATGTTTGTTAAACCTTGGTTTTGAGCATACTATTTCAAGCAATGGAATTTCGGTTTCTTTAAATAATGTTTTTTATTTTAATGCTATTGCTGTGAATGGTGTATTTGAAATTGATATGAATGACAATGATAATGCTTTTGTTAAAAATAATTCAATGTATAGCATCAACAATAAGAGAATCAAGAAAGGTCTGGATTCGTCTTATCTTTGGCATTGTCGACTTGCTCACATTGGCAAAGATCGCATGAAAAAGCTGCAACATGATGGGCTTTTAAATAAGATCAATGATGAATCATTTGATAAATGCAAATCTTGCATTGCTGGGAAGATGACTAAGAAACCCTTTAAAAATAGGATTGAAAGGGCTAAGGATCTACTTGGTCTTATTCACACAGATGTGTGTGGACCACTTAGACATGTGTCAAGGAGGGGTGCTAGCTACTTCTTAACATTTACGGATGATTACAGCCGTTATGGTTATGTTTATTTACTTAAACATAAACATGAGGTATTTGAAACATTCAAAGTGTTTAAAGCAGAAGTAGAGTTGCAACTTGGAAAAAAGATTAAAGCTCTTCGATCCGATAGAGGTGGTGAATACCTGAGTCAGGAGTTCATAGATTATCTAGCAAAGGAGGGAATTGTCCAGCACCTTACTTCTCCATATACTCCACAACAAAATGGTGTATCTGAAAGAAGGAATCGTACATTGCAAGACATGATACGATCTATGTTTAATCTAACAACTCTTCCTTTCTCGTTTTGGGATTATGCCTTAGAATCTGCGGTTCGCATTCTAAATATGGTTCCAACAAAGAAGGTTGATAAGACACCATATGAGGTATGGACTGGAAAAGCTCCTAACCTGTCTTATCTTAAGGTCTGGGGTTGTGAGGCGTATGTTAAACGTGACTCAGCAGACAAACTCCAACAAAGATCTGTGAAGTGCATCTTCGTAGGATACCCTAAGGAAACTATGGGATACTACTTTTATTACCCACCTGAAAACAAAGTATTTGTTGCAAGGTATGGAGACTTTCTTGAAAGAGAGCTCATATCTCAAGAATTCAGTGGGAGAGTGTATGACCTGGAAGACGGTCAAGAAGATGTAGAACCTTCTGAAAACACTAACCAACTTCCGGTAGAACCTGAAAGCTTAGGTCCTCCACCTGAAGTTGAAGTGATTCCCATTCGTAGGTCAACAAGACCAGTAAAGGCTCCTACTCGTCTATGTCTTAATGTAGAGAGTGATGAGTATATACTGGGTGATCTTGATGAGCCTACAAGTTATAAAGCTGCCATGAATGGTCCTGAAAAGGCCAAATGGAAAGAAGCTATGGATGGGGAAATGCAATCCATGGAAGACAATGATGTCTGGGAAGAAGTAGACCTACCTCCGGGTGCCAAACTAGTTGGGAGTAAATGGCTCTACAAGAAAAAGACTGACATGGATGGCGTTGTACACACCTATAAGGCCCGTTGTGTAGCTAAAGGCTATACACAAACTTTTGGTGTTGACTATGAGGAGACCTTTTCTCCTGTAGCTGACATAAGGGCAATTAGGATTCTTATAGCCATAGCCGCTTACTATGACTATGAGATTTGGCAAATGGATGTTAAAACCGCCTTCTTAAATGGTCGCCTAGATGAGGACATCTATATGGCGCAGCCTGAGGGGTATGTAAATCCAGAATTTCCAAATCGTGTATGCAAGCTTAAAAGATCCATTTATGGATTAAAGCAAGCATCACGACAATGGAATAAGAGATTTGATGGTGAGATTAAAAAGTATGGATTCACTAAAAATCTTGATGAGCCATGTGTATATCACAAAGTTAGTGGGAGTAATGTGATTTTCCTTATATTATATGTCGATGACATATTGATCATGGGGAACGACATTCCAAGTTTACAAAAGGTTAAGGAATATCTTGGAAGTTGTTTTTCTATGAAAGATTTAGGGGAAGCTGCATTTATTCTGGGAATCAAGATATATAGAGATAGATCTCAGCGATTAATTGGATTAAGTCAAAGTGCTTACATTGATAAAATATTGAAGAGATTCAATATGCAAAATTCCAAGAAAGGATATTTACCGATGCAAGAGCAACATGGCTTGAGCAACAAGGTTTGTGCTTCAACACCTGCAGAGGTGCAACGCATGAAGAGAGTCCCTTATGCTTCGGCTGTGGGATCTATAATGTATGCGGTGAAAAGTACAAGACCTGATGTGGCGTTTGCTCAGAATTTAACCAGTCGATATCAGCAAAATCCAGGTGTAGCTCACTGGACTGCTGTTAAGAATATTCTTAAGTACCTTAGGGCAACTAAGGATATGTTTTTGGTTTATGGGGGAAATCCATCGGCAGAACTTGATGTTACAGGTTACTGCGATGCTTCTTGGAAAGGTGATAAGGATGATACGAAGTCTCAGACGGGTTATGTCTTTGTCATTAATGGAGGAGCAGTGGATTGGAGGAGCAGAAAGCAGAGTGTACTAGCGATGTCTGCTACAGAAAGTGAGTATATAGCTGCTTCAGAAGCTGCAATGGAAGCTGTTTGGATTAGGAAGTTTGTTTCAGGGCTTGGAGTCATGCCTTCGATTCAAAGACCTATTAAAATGTATTGTGACAATTCTGCTGCAATCACATTTGCCAATGAGCCTGGAATCATGAAAGGCACCAGACATTTCCCGATTAAGCATCACTATGTTCGAGAACAAGTCGAAATAGGTGAAATCGAAATGCTCAAAGTTCACACAGATGATAACTTGGCGGATCAATTAACAAAGCCTTTACCTGGCACTAAGCTTCACAAGCATGCTGCAGGTGTAGGACTTAGATTAGCTGAAAGTTTCATGCCCATTTGTGATTAGTGTTTGGATAAAGGATGTAATGTACAATTATTATTTTAATGGAATAAAATAAGTTTTATGTTTATTTATCATTGTCTTAATAATATATCCTATATTTGCATGTTTAAGATCCATGAATAATTTATTATTCTAAATGTCCATTGTCGATTAATGATATGGGAATATCATTAAATTAAGACAAATTTGAGTATTGGTTTAGAATATACTTGAAAGTATATTGATGCGTAGTCATACCAATTTCACATAATATTCGATGAATTGAATATTGGACTTATCCCAACAATATGATTTAATATTTAATGTGAGAATCATATTTAAAGTTATCCTCAGACTTGAGATACCAGATAAGTGTCATGGATGTAGTGCATTTTTGTGAGGCAATCTACCGCTCACCGTAGCAAGGAGTCATAAGGATTGTTTTCAGAAGTGTTGCAAAGTTCATGGGTTATTCTTGTAGTCAAGAAAGAATTTATTCCTTCTGATTTGTTCAGAAGTTTAATACTGCTGGGCCCCTCGTAGGGTTGACAAAATGTTTGCATGGCCATGCCCAAAGTCTATCTGGAATACGTTCAGATGTTTTGGTAATTTTGTTCAATCATAAAGAAACGAGAAACAAAATTTTAATAAAGGAACTCACATCTTTATTAATGCGGTATTAGTAATGAAAGGATAATTATAATGATGAATCATTAAAGGTTTTTCCAGGAAACCTAGCTCGGTTTGAACTAGGGGCATTGGAGTGTTGCAAGACGCTAACCAATGTCATTTTACTATTAATGAATATACGAGTGGGAGCTGTTAAATGTTACGTATAAACATTAATAGGTGAATGTCTAGGATCGAACGCGAGACCTCGGGATTGCACACTTTACAAACAAGAATAATGTAAATAAATATATATGTTTATTAAATGTATGAAATATATATATTTATGACACTTAATGGACTAAACGGTCGTTAGTTGTTAACCGTATGGACTAACTATCGTTAAATAAGAAAGACAAGGACTAGAGTGTAACTTGGGAGTCAAGGAGGTTCTAGAAACCCCTTGTGGGTTCTATGGCCGGTCGAAGCCCACTCCTAGGGGTCGACCCATGCCTTCCTTGTGCTCCAAGATATCACCTAGTATAAATACAAGGCCTTGGGGTTAGACTTAACAATCTTTTGTGCACACACTCTAACCCTAACTTTTTTGTTTTCTTTCTTTGGTGGCCGATCGGATCCCCCCTCCTCAAAGGGTTCTTGGTTCGATTTTCCATAAGCAAAAATCATTAAGTATTTTGTTTACTTGCAACAAACCTTTATTCGTTGGTAGTTTGTGTGTACAAGAACGAGGTAATTACTTACTTTAGTAATTATCAAGAGATCGATAAACAAAACGGTAAGGGGTTTATCATTGATCTAATTGTCCAAGAATCAAGGTTTATTGAAGTGCATCGGGTACGTTTACTATTTATGTTTTAGTTAATATTTATGTGTTATACTTGATCCTAGCTTCCGCAATACGTGTATTTGATTGTCAAACTCTAACAGAAATTATGTATCGGGGATGGAAAATCGAGAAAAATGCATCAAAATATCGTATGTTCACCTTCGAAGATTCACTAAACCATAGTCTGTGCACATTCGGAACCGGAAATGAGCACCTTCATCTGAGATCATCTACATAAATGTTCGACGGCCCTACTGGACTATCAATATAAATATTAAACTTGCTTGATGAATTGAGTACTTCTATCAGTTTCAGGAAAAAACGATGATCCAAAGGTCTACGCAAGAAGTAATAAAGATTAGTATGCTTGGGAGCAATGGCTGGAAATAGGAGACCATGCATTTCAGCATTATAAGTGAAAGAAAGTAATTTTGGAGCATACACTTGTACATTGACTTGACAGTCGTCTTTCCCGATGTCTAGGGTCAAAGTTTTCAGCGAATTACTTGTGATAACCAAGCTTTCAATCCCGCAATATTCAATTTTAAGTGTCAAACACTCAAGCGAAGGAAATTTCAATTTAATTATGTCCAAAAATGCATCGTCCACAATCACACCTTTTATAGACAATTGTGTCACACTTCCTAATGAATCTATTTAAAATGGTACAGGTTTGTTAAGTACCCAGTAATGAAACAAGCGGAGACTTGGTACATCGTTGATCTCCAAAAGAACCGAGGTTATTACCAATTCGCGAAGATGACGAAGGTTTTTAACCATAACATTCTTCAAGCCTCGGCAACCCCAAAGTTTAACCTTCTCAAGCAAGGTACAAGTAGACAATAAGTTATGAAGAACCTCCTCACTCAGGGACGGAGCCAGGGGGTTCTCGTGGGTGCCCAGGCACCCTATGAATTTTTTCGATATATTATTAATTTTTGAAAAAAACATTGATTTTTTCTAAAGTCATCTTAAATGCACCCAGTCCATCAAAATGTGTTTCTAGTATTACTGTTCAAATTCTTTTGTGCACCCGATCATATTTGGTCCTGGCTCCGTCTCTGTCCTCACTTATATTCACATATTGCAAATCCAGGACACGGAGAGTGCCACACTTGATAATAGAATTGCTAAAAATTCGAAGGCGATGGGTCGTCCCCTGTACTGTTAAGTTTATTGCATTGAGGTTTTTACTAGAGAATAACTCATTTGGCAGTGTAAACGAATCATTTAAAACCCATATTTTTAGGGAAAGCTCTTTGAGACAACTTTTGGAAACTATGGGCTGAATCCATTTTTCAGCCACAATGGCGGACTCTTGGCTCTGAATGCGCAACTGAAGATCTAAAGTCTCGACTGATATGTTGTCTTGGTGATACCTTTATAGAGTATGGTCAATCACCTTCTTGTACTTTCTTTCTTGTTCATCAGTTACAAGAGGTGGAAATCTGAGGGTAGGGATGGTTGACCAAGCATGTAGCCATGACTTAGACAAGATGCATGTGCGTGGTGCATTTCTGGCGGGCAAAAAGGATTGTATACACGGTGGATCAACTCCGGAATATCTTCTAATTGTGGGGTGTGCATCCTGCTACCAGACATCTCCAAGACGACAAATCTTGTTTAGATCAGAAGCCTTGAAACCCTTTTATGAAACAATATCCTAGAATTGACCTGTTAAATGCAAATATAAGGAGAAGATAGAAATAATTCGAGAAACCATACAACATCCATATAAAAACTTATAACATAGCATTACACCTTTATTGATCACGATAATCACTAAGTAGAAAATAAATCTTCGGATTACAATACTTACTGTAACACCATATGATCAAAAGAAGCAAAATGGATAAAAGTTAACTCAACTTATTCTTGAAGAGATGATACTCCAATGCTCCATTAAAAGAAAAAGTTTGTAGCATTAGAAATCATATGAAAACAATCATGCACAAATATATAAACCTTAATAATGTGCATGGAATTTTGCATTAGTGAATCATGAACATGTTGGATTTCATTGTAGACAAGGTTTCCAATATATATGGTTGAAGATTATTAACAAACCAAATGTTTTCTGTTTTCAAGGTACATATCTGATTGTAATATACGTTTGAACAACAAAGACATGGGATCAATAAACTGGGATTCAGCAAAACTTAATTATTATACCTTTGTTTGCCTCACACTAAACGGGGATTCATCAAACTACAATAATCTTCTACTAATAAATAAATAAAAACGAATACAATAGAAATTTAAAAATCTCTTATATACTAAAAGAATTACATCATTTCGGAGTGTTTTTGCAAATCCTTTTTCATTGAAAAAAAAAATTGGACCAATAGGAGAGCTTGATTTTGCCACGCATGCGAAATCGACCAATATAATTGGTCAATAGAAAGTCAAAATTAAATTGATTTTGGTCAAACTTAATAAATTTAGTGGAGAAATTTGGTTAAGAAAAAAAATGCATAAAAATATAGGTGTCAAATTTATGAAAACACAAACTTAAAAAAAGATGAAGTAATTAATAAAACTTTAGTGGTTGAATTTTTAAAAAAATATATAGAGCTAAGTGTAAAATTACAAGTTTCTATATTTATTAATAACTTTAGAAAAAATACAAATAACCCTTATAATTTATAATATTAACTTTGTTTAAAATTACATGAGTATTATTATTAGTTTTTAGACTTTTATCCATTAAAATTACAAAATTTGATAAATATGTGAATTAGTTTTAATATTGTTAGTTTTAGACTTTAATCCATTATAATACTTTTTTAAATAAGGACTCATGCTATTCTATTTAAAAGTTTAATTTATGCGTACACGAGTTTGAATATTAAATACGGCTAAATTATTAGTAACGGGAATATAAATATCAAATGGTAAGCACGAGTTATTGTGATATGAAAATAAATATATGCGATTCTACTTATAACAACGACTCATTAAATTGTTATTTAAAATTTATATATGAATATCCAAAAAAAACATTTTAAAAACTTTACGGAGCATATTTTAACTTCATTAATGCTCATTATGTGCTACTAAACTCACACATTTTGTACAACATGATATCAATAGTTAAAGTTAAACAATAACAGCAACCTCAACATGTCAGTCAGTTAAAAACGTTATACAAAGATAATTTACTCATTTTGACAAGTGATATGCTCTATTAGGATGCACCTTCTCTTTTTTACTCCCTCCGTCCCATTTTATAAGTCCATTTTGTCAATTTGGGTTGTCCCAAATTATATGTCTAGTTTCAACCAATGAGATTGCTTGTAAGTGGGTGATAATTAATTTTTATTGCTTAGTATTGTTAGGGCCCCACTTTTCTTAAACTTTGTAAAATATGAAAGTGGACTTATAATTTGGGACGGAGGGAGTATTACTTTAACATAAAGTGTATTGTGCGAGTTGTTAAGTCCGAAAGAAATGAAGAAAAAAGTGTACGTTTTGTGCCAATAGTTTGAGTATTAGCTGATTGATGTTTCTTTCAGGATGTTTTATATACCAATTGGTTCTTATGCGTTGTTTATTTGAACTTGACACATTAAGAGAACGGTTGATGAGTGTGTAAATACTCATCATTTTTACCGTATTTTAACTGCCAAAACGTGTGAAAACACTCAAAAATGCATCAAAATAATGAAAATATCCCAAAGATCGTGTTTTATATGTTTTAAATGCAAAATGATCGAAAACAAACGAAAAACAAACAAAGTTTGCATAATTGGTAGTTTCAGTCCCCCAACTTTCAAAGTTTTACAAAACTAGTCCCTAAGCGTTTATTTTAAAAGAAAAGTCAACTCAAGTCTTTAAAAGTCAAATATTATCAGAAATGGTCTTTGGGGAAAAAGTTTTAGAAATATTACAAGTTTGGTCCCTCTAGTTTTAAACTTGGTAGAAAATACCCCCGGGAATTCAAATTTGGGAAATATTCATTCAAGGTCCTTGTGTTATTGGTACTTGGCAAAAATCATCCTTATGAGTATTTTGAGGGAATTACAATTTCAGTCCTTGGATTTTCAGTTTTTGGCAAAATTGGTCCTTGTGATAAACTAACCAAACCAAACGGACCTATGATATTATTATCCAACCATAACCCAACACCACAACACCAAACCCAGTCCACCTAAAACCCCCCTTGGCTCATTTCATAAACCAAGCCCACAACACCCAAAACCCTTTTACACTTAGAATAAATAACGTTTCCCTTGTTTTTTACTTGGTCAAACCACGCTTCACCTCTCCCCCTTTTACTCAATCAACGACACAAACATCACCCTCAACCTCTTTTACCCATCAGTACGTTCCACCCTTTCCAACCCTTCACGTGATACCAAACTTCACGTGATACCACTCCATCCCCATCAAAAGTACTCCCCAAGAAGTAGTCACGAGATGCCATGTCCAGGTCACGAATCCACAACAACAAGTTGGGCGCCAAAACAAGAGATCAAAGGCTGTGGTGCATCTATAAGGATCCAAGGGCTGGGATTGACTCAGAGGGAAGCAAAAAGCAGAAGCATCAAAGTAAAAACCCTAGTTGAAGAGTAGTATAAAGGGATGTTTTGTAAGCCTTTGAAGGCAGTCGATTAATTAGGTTTTAGTAGGTTTTAATTTTTAGGTTAGTTTTATTGTTAAATTTTAATTTAGTACTCTCTGTTTTTTTTAAAAAAAAGGTTTAATGAAGATTTAAGTTAAGTTATTTTTCACTGTTCCAATCGCTTAATCATATCTGTTTATTCAATTACTTATTTTCTTGTTCGTTTGTGCTTATTTAGTTCCTAGTTGTTGTGCCTTATTAAATTCTCAAAGATTACTTCAAAAAGATTGGGTTAGTTTCAATGTTTGGAGTTGCATAGTAGTTTAGTCATAATAATCAGTTTTGACCCACTTTGAATCTCAAATCAGTTTGCTTTAACTTTCTTAAGGTAATATCAGTAGGTTAGAAGTAATTTACAACACTTGCGTTAAGTTTTATAGCTTTTCCAAAAATACAGACTCTAGAATTACTTCAATCAGCCTGAATTCCAACTTGTAAGTTTAGGAGTATTAGTTGTTATTCTCGTGAGTTCTTTTAGTTTCAAATAGGTTAGAACTAGTGTAGGTAGCTGTGGTTGAATTGTCATGGGTCGAATCTCACCATGTTTGCCCATTTTATCCCACTCAGTTACCTGTTACATTAATTCATATGCACCATTTTAATTTCAAATTCAGTTAGGATTTAATCCGATTTAGGTTTGGTTTTTGGTTCTTATCGTTAGTTTGTAATATAGAATCCCTTAGTCTCAGCTTTTCTAGGTTTGTTTTGGTTTATTCGATAGTTTACTAGGGCTGCAAAACCCACCCCAATCAGTCGTTGTTTCCAGCAGTATAAGCTTGTCCAGCAGCGCCCACTCCAACTCCCATAACAAGCTCAGTTCATGCCTAAATTAAGTGAAATTTGATTCTGCTTGTTCCTTGGCAGTTGGTGCTTAGCTTTTAGTAGCTTTTAGTCATGATCCGTTTGGTTTCCTAGCTTATTTTCAGGCATAAAGTAAACCTTTTGCAATATTCAAGTGCTTATTTGCTTTAGTCATTAGTTTTTAGCTTAGTTTGATTGCTTAGTTCTGTTGTGTTTAATGTTAGCATGTTGGCTTATGGGTAGTTTTTAGCAAGCTTGTGTGAGCTTGTCTTAACCAAACTGTTGTGCCAGTTTCATTCTTACAAAGGTTTTTAGCAATTCTGTTAAGTGGTTAAGCTGATTCCAGCTTGTTTAGTGTTTTCTAAAAGCTTTTCCTTTGCAAAAAATTGTTAATCTTTAGGTTTTTAATAAGTTTGTTAAAAGAAAATTTGAAAAAAAAATAATAATAATAATAATTGCAAAAAAAAGAGGGATTGTGAGGAATCGAACCTGGTATCTCTTGTTACCAAGAGACCCAACTAAATTACCACTCAACCATCTGCTCTATGCCTTGCTTCTTGTTATTATTTGTTTTGTTAGTTATTTAATATAGTATTAGTGTTAATTGCTTAATTTCTCCTCAGCTTTTAGTCTGCTTATTTCCTGCTTATTTTCACTGCTTATTTCATGTTTTTATTTTTATTAGGTTTATTTTAGGTAAATTTAGTTTTCATAAAAATTTCAGAATTTTTAGGAGTAGTTTAGTATTTTTAATATTTAATTTAGTTTATTTAGGAATTAATTCATTATAAAAAATATAAAAAGCAAAAAACTATTTTTCTTTCTCCAAAAATTTTCTTTTGTCATTAGAATCGTAGGAAAATTAATTTCGTACCCGTAGGACTAGCGTAGCGTTGAATTTACGTTTTATTTCGCGCACTTACGTTTTATTTAAAGTAACTTTTACGTTTTTGAATTAGATTACGTTTTAGGTTTCCCTAACTTCCTATTATGATTCCCGTAGGATTTTAAGTAGTTTTTAAAGTTTTAGTTTTCATTCCTTATTTGTATTCATGTTTTAGTTACGTTTATTTAATTGTTCATACGTTATTTGCAATTTCTCGTAATTCAACAATATCAAATAATCTCTCAACCGAACTTACAAGCATTTTAATCCCAAATCTCACACGATATTGCCCATTCACACCTCGTTGGGACACGACCCGGGTAATCACTTACCCGGTATCACACATATATATATATTGTATTCACGAGTTTTCGCAAGTCTTCCTTTTCCTAAAGGTTGATTAGTGAATTCCACTCACGTCTACCTTGTATATTTTTGATACGCACTCAAAAATGCAACTATCACCGGTAATAAAAGTTCATCACCAAGTATGTTAAAGTAGGAACCATAAAAACCCCCGAAACTACACCTGATGCATCAACTACGGATTTACTTTGAAGTTTACTTAGAACATATATTTGATATTATAATTTGCTTATATGCTATATGTGTTTATTGAAATTTAAAATCAAGTTGTCTCTTGAATTTTCATATACTTAAACGGATAACTCACATAATCCCAAGTTAACATTATATAAATGCCTTTGTCTCGGGCACTGATATGTGTTGCATTAACCTTATTCCAAAGTTGCAACAAAAAACAAATGTCACAAGTATTTGATGAGTTAACTGCTTTTGAATTTGTTGTAATATAGAATAATGATGATCTAGAAAGAGATGTAACTAATATGTCTCATTCACTTGAAAATCTGCTGCGAAAAGAATGAGCCGGTTTACTAAAGTAGGACTTGCTTAAGTTGTTGGAGTTTGTGACTCTTATTTTCTACTAATTATAGTAATTTTAAAGAGTTTTGGGGCCGTCTTAATAGTTAGATTCGTGGTGATTAAGATTGTTTTAATGACTGTCTTAATAGTTATTAAAGGGTTTTTATGACTGTTTTAATTGCAGAATTCAAGGTGTTTGGGACTGTTTTTAATAGCTGAACTGATGGGTGCATTAAACTGCCTTGATAGCTGAATTCAAGGGTGTTTGAGACTATTTCAATTGCTAATTTTAAGGGTGTTTGGAACTTTAATAATAGCCGAATACAGGGGTGTTGCGACTGTTTTTAATAGGCATTGTTATTGCAAAATAAATTTGACTTATACTAAATTAATAAATGTAAAGCTCAAAATATTTTAAGACAATATATTTGGTATTAAACGCATGATAAAATTTTTATGTCAAAATCCCGTGCGTACACGGATATTATTATAACTATTTACTTAACTATAGAAAATATCAGTTATGGAATTACCTTGCAATATGTCTGCTAATTCACTCTTGGGAATTACTGAATTTATGAGATGGCCTTTTGCTTATCTAGCTGGAGAGATAATTAACCTATTCTTTATTTTGTCTACATTGCACGAATAATCCCTATGGTTATACTAATTTTCACATTTAGTATATTGGAGCAGTTGTAATGCAAATAATCTTAAACACCATCAAAATTCAAAACCCTCGCATTAGATATTATTTCCGTTTTATAGATTAAAACATTAGTCCTAAATGTTTAATTATGAAAACTAACAAATCTTTTTCCTAATAAAACAAAACCCCTATTGGTAATTTTCCATTTCAAAAAAATCAATTCATTCCTTTTTTAGTAATAATTTTTTTATTCTGATTTTTTAAAAAGTATTTTAATTAGCAAAGTAACCTTAAATATTTCTATATTTACCAAAAAATTGTATAAAAAACGTTTTTATACATAAACATTAAAATTGGGCAAAAATACACATGGACTTCATGGTTGTTTTTAGATATTTTAGGCCTAAAGTGTAAATTTTTTATAAAAACTGTAGTACCCATTAGATTGTCACCCACATCAAACACACATAACACCACACATAACCGGAGTACCCATAACAACGACAACAATCTGATGCTACAACAATCCTGCTACAGCAACAATCCGATGCTACAGCAACAATCCTTGATTGATCCATCTAAAACCTAATAACAACAACAATCATAACGCCACCAGAAATTGAAGATAAGTTTATAATTTTTTGATTTGAATTTGTTTGAGATTTTAGGTTATTAATTGCTAATAGGATTAAAAAGTCCCCACTTTAATTGCTAATTGTTTAATTTAATTAAGGTTAATTGTTGTGTTTTGTTTTCTTAAATCTTTGTTTTCCTTTTGACTATTTTACTACCATCTGATATGTTATTCCAAATTCCAGGTTCTATGCAGTTTTACAGCTCCAGGTTCTATGTAGTTTTACAATTTTCAGGTTCTTTGTAACAAAGAATGTTGTTTTGTTTTAATGTATTGGTGTTCTGAAATTTTTTAATAAGTTTTAGTTGTTTAAGTAACTTTTTGAAATTGTAGGACTTAACTGTTTTTTATTTTTAATTTTTAAAAACTATTGCTCAGTTTATATTGTATTACATTTACAACTAGTTATAATGCCCGCGCACGCGCGGGTTTTCTTTTTTCTTTTTTTTTTGAATCATATATTTTTATTTATTAAAAAACAAATAATTTAATTTTTGTTTTGTTTGATTTATGATGTTTAATTATAGTTTTTTTATTATTAAAGATAATCATTTAAAAATTTTAATCCTATTGTTAATTGTATCTTATCTATATTTTTTGTGTTTATCTTTTACTTGTGTTATGGATAAATATAAAATATTATCTAATAAGAAAATAATATTTTTTTTAAATAAAATTATTACTAAATAATGTATGAATTGATTTTTTGAAATGAAAAATTCCGAATAACAGTTTTGTTTTATTATATAAAAGATTAGAATCCTAATTGGACATAAACTTAGACCGGCTTAAACCATTATACAAACTCAATTGATAGCCCAACTTATTCCTATGAAATCATCATCAGAGATATAGCTTTATCATTCAATAAAGCGCAAAAAATAAAACAGCGGGTTTTATTTTTCAACTCTATAGAAACATATTTATATGTATTAAACATCTTATTCGTTTTCTTTTTCAACTTTGTAATATGATAGTAAACATGTTATTCATCAGGTAGTACAATAGTTGTTAGTTAACAAGAGTAAACAACGGAAAAAGATGATAATAGGATTAGAAGTTGTTTGATTGATAGTAAGGTTTCTAAAAGTTTAATTGCTAATGGTTTTTAAAATACCGATGTTAAAAAGTTTTTTGCTTTTTTGTTGTTGTGTGATTGTGGTTATGTTTAAGGTTGACGTTATTATTATCATGTGTAGATAGAGGTTGATTGAGTTTATATATTCATGTAAAACAAAACTCAATAAAGATTTAATTTATTTATATGCAGGGTTATTGGACAGATTCCCAATGGCAAGAAAAATACAAAAAATGGACACAATGGACAGACTGATGGAGAAGCCACCAACATAATGTGATAGTAGCGGTGGTGAGTAACCGTAGGCCACTAAACAAATCAGAAGGCATAACAAGGTATCACATTCATATTTCAATGTTCAAGCTGAACTTGGAAAGCTTTGAAAAATAGTTTTGAGTCCAATATGATAGAACATAAGGTTATCAACTTGGGTTCAGAAGTGGTCGAATGGGTCAAAAGTGACAATTTTCAGAAAACATGAGTTTGATAGAAAGCCATAAACTCTGAGTTCCTTATGATAAATAAGACTAAATTGACCATTCTTGATGTGTAGATAGGTTTGGTCAATAGTTAATCAGTTATACATCGATAACATAGTGGCATTAGGTGTACACCATCTCTATTAAACACGACAAAAAGTCAAATCTTGAATGATAACTGAAGACATAAAACACATAATTATCTTCAACATAGTTTGCTAGATCGAATTGCTAATACTCGTGTGTAAGGCTCTCTTTCCGTGTGTGCTGTTACCATACGTAAAGATAGAAGACAACTACACATTATCTTTGATGGCGGAATCTGTTGAACTTTCGTAGCCAAATTGGTTAATTATGACATGATCGTTGGGATATTTTGGTTGCTTATTAAATATGTCATTTTGAAATAACTAAAGAAACAGGTGTTGCTTAAATGGATGTTAATTCATGAAATGGATTATTAATTGCAGATGTTAATTAGTGTCCATTGTGCTTAACTAGATACAATTGTTAATAATTAATAGAATATCATTACCAAATATACTGAAAAAGATAGTGTTGATGCTATAAGAACATAGAAACTGGACTACATTGACCATGATGCTTATCATATTTTTAATATATGAGAAAATACACTTTTTTATGATAGTAAATTGTGAAAGAATAATGAGCTTATTAATGGTTTGATGTACAGCTTAATTGGATGTGTAAATTATGACATGATCATTGGGATCACTATGAGAGAAAATTGTGTATTACAATTAAAGAAAAAGAAGCTCATCGATTGGAAATTGATCCTGTAGGTATTTTTCTTCATCTCTCTGAGTCAACACTTTGACCCATCACAATAATGGCCAATCAAACATGTATCTAAACTAGCCACCCAAAATATAAAGCTATATGATGACATGTAGCGTGCATAAATCTTTACTACTTTCTTAAATCATCCAACTACTGCAATATAATTGTGCATTGATTATAATAATATGAATTTGGGAAATTCAGCTTTGACAAAAGTGGCTTATTGCTCAGTATTTGGACCCTTTTATATCAGTCTATGTCACGTTAGTTTGTTATTATGCCATATGGACCTCAACATACTTACTTGAATTAAATTTCAAGAGTTAACTTCATCAAAATGTTAAATTTGCCACCTTTTCCCTTTCGTTTACTTGCTAATGATTTATTGTGTAACATGTAATCGTAGGTGCTATTTTGTAGCATACATAATGAAATAGGCACTAATGATTTATATAGGGTAAAGGTGTAGCTAGACATGAGAACTCATAAAAAATAAGCTAAGAAACTGGTGTGAATGAGCTTACTGAAAATATGATATATAAGCTAATAAACTAATAAGCTTAAGCTGTTCGGCTTTGTCTAGACAGGGAAACACACAAAATAGCTTATTATTGCATTTTGCTAATGAAATAAGCTGATTAGCTGCTTACATAAGCTTACCCAACTCCCTTTGTAATATGAACAGATTGTACCTCTGTAATTTCATATGCGCCTTACGCCTTTATGTAGTTTTTGGTATACATACCAATGGATTGTATATGAATTTTCTATTAGTAGCTGTGTGGTTTTTGGTAGATAGAATTGAGGTAAATAGGAAAGAGCAGAATTGCTAACAAGTATATGTTTTATGGAATCCATGTTTCCTCAAGAAGAGACAGTGGTATTGTCTGATTGTCTTTATATCTTAGAAATGACTAAGTACAATTAGTATATAGTTGTGATAAATGAGCTTCTTTAAAATTCTTTTATTGACAGTGGATTTATGTTTGGTAAATGTATAATTTGATGACCTAACAGTTAGTTATTAGTTTTGTGCAACTACACTAGTATATGCTTTTTTTTTTTTTTTTTTTTTAACGAAGCGCCAGTATATGCTTTCCCTCTGAAAACTTGCATAGGACCTTACATTGCTGAGCATGAAACTTTTATATTCAAGTTGACTATGGTGAAAGGGGTGTTTGGCATTACTTATTTTTAAGTGATTATTGTAGTTTAAATAAGAAAATTAAATACGGAGTTTAATCCAAACAACCAAAGTTGTTTATCATTTTAACTGATGTAGGTTTCTATAAGAGTAACAAATTTTCCACATTTTGCCCTCCAACCTTTCCTCTCAAACTCTAAATCAACTTCTTGCTTTGATTAACCAAAGGTGTGTTTTTCGTTTAATGAAAACAAAATCATAAGCTTAACGGGGTATCAAGTGAGGTATTGGGTCAAGACAAATTTGAAGCAGCAAAGAGAAAGCTTCAGGAAGATAAACGGGTCAACTTGGGTGATGTTTTATGTCTATTGAGTTTGTGATAATAAGTTAAAGAGTTAACTAATAATCAAATAGATTAAAAGAGTCACCTGCTACAATTATTGAACTTTATGGCAGTTTAACTGTGTTTAGGTGAGCTTATTTCAAAAGGAATATTGCTATTTTCAGTGAGTAAAAAAGCTAATAAGCATATGCTCTCAGACCGGGGCTTTTTGAAAACACGTAGTTAAAACTCAGAGACAGTCTTTTTGGGACAACTCGACCCCACCCTTTATAACACGCACCAAAAGATTACCTGATTTGTTTCATGTAATTAATCGACTTTCAAATCGAAAATGCTCACAGAAGGTTCCTATAGTGGTTGGAGAAGTATGGAAAAGGCTATTGGCACAACATTTCATGAAACTCAGTTGTAACAAAGACGCCGACGACACAAGTTCAAACCATGCCCAACCAGCTACGTATTAATGCCAAGGTGAAACATATTTGAATTAGTAGATACCAAATGATGGAGAAAGAATTGCTAATGGGTTTAACCTGCTACGATTCTTATTATAGTTATCTCCTTCATAGGCTCACCTATTCGAGTCACATCTGCTAGATTAGAGAAGATAAAACTTTCTATATACACAGAGAGAGAGAGAGAGAGAGAGAGAGAGAGAGAGAGAGAGAGAGAGAGAGAGAGAGAGAGAGATGGGGGTCCCAGCAAGGTGGTGGAAATGGTGGTTAAGATGGCGGAGGAGGAAAAAGAGAGGTTACGATTAATTCGAAAAATGGGAAATGGAATACATTGCAAGAAATATCTGAAGATTACGGCAAAGAAGATGGTGACTTCAGGTGGTGGTGTTTCTAGGATGTGGGAAGGTGAGATTCTTAATTGTTTTGATAATCGTCGTTTTTTTCTTCAATCATCTCTGTAAGTTTTAAAAAACGCTTATGTAATACTAAATAATAATTTGAGTTAGTTTTCCGAAAACGCTCCCTCCAAAAAGTCAGTCTTAGCTTATTTAAACTTTTTTATGAGGCTCTTAAACTATAGGATGCCCAAAATATAGAAATCAGTTATTGTGAGTTGAAGATAGTGGGTAAGAATGTAAGATAAATAATCAGTTTTAAAGTATACATCCAAGCACCATTTATATATGTACAGGTATAGGTATGTATGTGTCAATGTTGAATCAATTGGCTCTGGATATTTGGTTCTCGGTGTTTTGTTCTAATTTGGTAAGGGTTTGTGTAAACTCTAAAGAATTTACTTTTATTTTTCGATTAAGTTATGCAGGATATGAATGGGGAAATGGAGCTTGACAAGGGGATTTTGTCTAATTCGATAAGGGGTTTGTGTAATCCTCTTTTGACTTTTAAAAAGCTAAACTGTAGTTTCTTTTAGCAATGTATAAATTGTCATCAAATTTGCAAGTCATTTTAGTGATGGTGACGGTGCACTCCTCCCTATTAAAGTGTTGGGACTAAAGAGTGATCATCTTATGATCGTTGGTGTATTGCTTTCTTAAAAATTGATTATTGGTGTGTTTGGACTTCAGAATTTTGGCAAAAATATGTAGAAATATATGCTTCATATATTCTGTTTGTATTTAGTTTCTTTCTCATACATGCATTTTTTTTAATATTTCATGTTCAAATGGCCTGCAACAAAAATTTATATAAATAGTGTTATGGGCAAACTTTCCAAGTGTATTTTGTCTAACCTGTCAATTTTGGCATATCAAACTTGTGGAGGTTAATTAGTTATGAAAATTAGTAACAATACGTTCAAAAAGTGTCATGCAAGGAGTTATAGCTCTAACATATGGAACAAAGATGTTAATATCGTCATTGTACAATGACTATATTGTGATTTATCTCCCACCTAGCATTGTTGGAAAATGAGCATACAGAAAAAGGAAAAATCCTACGCGAAATTTGTATTTTGATTATTAGATGAAATTCTATGTCAGCAGAAGTTCTAAGCAAAGGAGCAATAGTTTAGGTCATCTTGCAATTGCATAAAGGGTCATTTTTTAATCTTACCAATTGTGATAACATATCTTTGTACATTTTTTTATAACCAACATGGTTTAAAATGGTCTTTCTTGATTCAATACATGTTAGTGCTGGAACCCATGGATAACATCTCATACTATTTGATGGGTAGTAAGTAAGATGAGGAAGTTGCAAAATATCCAAGTCACATAATTGTGGTTTCTATTGTTTGATGGATATCCAAAATTAGTCGTCGTTAAGATGAGGAAGTTGCAAAATCATTTTTTTTTAATGTCTAAAGATAAGATTGATATTCAAGCAAAAAGCAAATAGTAAAGTTGAATTGCACTTATGTAAATACTAAAAAGCCCATGTATACATGGAGTTATAACATAAATAAACATAAATAGTCTTTTAATTTAACTTATGCCAACTTCTTGCTTATGAGGTTAGATAGTGTTTGTAACATTATACTTTTTGTAACAATATTTTGAAATGAATAAAGGTAAGTGTTTGAGTGTCTTTTTTGCCACAATAACCCAACCCATCCATAAAAGCATGTTAACAACTTAACTAAAAGTGATCATCAACGAAAGCTATAATGAGACGATAATATTGATTCGGGTTAAGAGTGAGTTTTGCTAAGAAATGTATCTACATAGGTGTTCCATATATGTTTGGGGTATGTCTTAGTCTGGCACGACATCTATCTAGGCTGGATATCCCTGTTTGACGATGATCTTATGTTCACTTTTGCAAAGAACTTGGTGTTAGGATTGTTCCTTACATTCGTATTGGGGTTTTCAATCATAAATTGGTAAAATATCAATAAAAGTTGACTTTGGGAAGGTAAAATACTTGCGCATATATGTGATATTACTTGGATGGTTTGTGAAAAAAGGCTCCTAATAAGCATTCAAATTGAAGATTGAGCTGATGGTGTGAAATTTGGTTGGATTAAGGTGAAGGCCAATTGGTGAGTTGGGTGAACACAACATGGTTACTAGCCACACCATTAATTGGTTTGGCATATCAATCAAGGTCATTGCAATGCTCCTCGATCACTAAATTGTACAGGTAACCACATATTCATAAAATATGTTTCTTTGTTTAATACATTGTATATAAAGTTGAAATTATATAAATTTATGAATACGTGCAAGTTCTTCTTTTTATCATGAGGAAGATTGGTACAATGTGCCGATATAAGAGAAAAAGAGAGATTCAAAGGGTATTAGTTAAGCCAGTTGTACATTTTATAACTTTTAATCACTAAACCATCTAATAGTTTATAGAAATCTAAAAAATAACATTTTCATTACATTATTAAAAAAAAAAAAAAAAAAAAAAAAAAAAAAAAAAAAATCGCCACGACCAGAATTTTAAAATTTAATTAAAAAAAAATCATAAGTTTACGAGAATTTTAAGAACATATACTCGAGCTATCTTAATCGTATATCTTTCTCTCGGTGCCCCTGATTAGGTACGCGCTCTCTCATAGGGAATGTTTAGGATTACTACTGTAAAATGGTTGTACGCTTTGAAAACAAGTGAACTGCTTATAGTATTTAAGCATGTACTAACAGACTTTAGGATTGTTTACGTGCTTTAATGACATATGATATTGAAATAAGGAATCACAAACACTACTTTAATTCGACATGACGAGTGACAATAAGTAAAGTGTCAATACAACAATTTATGCGGTTCTGTAGCTTATATTTACTTTTGAATATATAGTAGTTGTAACCATATAGAGTAGTTGTAACCATAGCTGTGTAAATCTAAAACCACAATCTTGGCTACAAGGGGTATTTGGATGTGTGTCTAATGTGATTCCTAGGAGCTTGCAGTTGTGGTAATGGGTTATGTTCTTAGTATGCACCCTTTAATCCGACTATTTTATTGCTGTAACATTCATAAATGTAGTTTTTTGAATTTTTTGAGCACATATTTTAGAGTAATGCAGGTAAAAAAAATGTTGCTTAGAAATGATATGAGTTGGACATTGCTACTAGAATGGTTATGAGTGGAAAAAAAAAAAGAAAAAAAAGAAAGAAAAAAAGCTTGCGAATGTAATTGTGTAAACACATTATATGTTATCAAAATTGTTAATAATTTTTATATAAAACCACATGTTGAATAATTGTGGTCATTCAAATTCATGCTATGTTGGTCACTCATTATTTGTGGATATTGTTTCTTCATTATTATGTTCTTTTGATTCTTTTAGCTATGTCGTAAAGTTTTTTACTATGTGATATATGGCAATAACACTGAAAAATGACCATGGTAACCATTACATCTCTTTTAATACATGAGCAATATATTTATGATTTTCAATTCATTGCCTTCAACATATTTGACTTATTCATTATTTATTTTACGTGTAAAAAAAATTCGACAAACAATTTTATGAAGTGTATCCGCCCATCGGGCGGGTCATGAAGCTAATATATATATATATATATATATATATATATATATATATATATATATATATATATATATATATAAGTTAAAATGAAAAGACAAATATCCGTAAAAAGAAAAAAAAAATTTATAAAAAGTTCCCGTAAAATTCCAAAAAAATTCCACAAGATCAGGTATGTTGGTGCATAAAATTTTTGTGAAAGAAGTTTTTCTAATTATGAGTTTTTATACGTTTTTTTTAATGCACAAAAAACGAATTTTAATGCGCAAAAAAATTTTAATGCACAAAATTTTCAACTTGTTTTAGTTTGATGCGCAATGTTATTTTGATGAAAAATGTCAAAAGAAGTTGGGTCCAGAAACGAATTTTTGATGCACAAAAAAAAGCGATTTAATGAACAAACGTATTTTTCTGTAATTTTTTTTCGGATAAAGTATCCACTCTTAGATAAACTTCCTTTAGAATTTTTTCATGCACCAACATACCCGATCTTGTGAAATTTTTTTGGAATTTTTCGAGAACTTTTAAAAAAAATCTTTTTGGTCTCTTTACGGATATTTGTATTTTTATTTGATCTTTACCCTATATATATATATATATATATATATATATATATATATATATATATATATATATATATATATATATATATATATATATATATATATATAGTGAGACTTTCTGGCGAGAACAATTTTATCTGCGAGAACTGAGAGAACCACAAAAAAAAAAATACATGCAAGCCTTCAATATTTGCATTTTTGCACATATGTTCTAAAAACAACATATATGTTTTATAAAAAACATATTTGTTCTAAAGTATTTGATAAGAAATTGAAAATACAAATTTTTTCTTTGAAGGTGTGCATGTATGTTCTTATAAGGCGTGTAACAACAATATTGCGGCAGTGTGTAAGGTTTTTGTGAAAAAAGATGATGAATTTATGATGATATTAAAGAACATAGGTGGATACTTACGATTATCGATGATTTGCATGTATTTCCACCCAACTCGAAAAATCACACAACCTCAAATCAAACTCTAAGACTAAAGGTAGTGATCAGACCTGCTCACCTTCCACATCAGCGCCATGTTGGAGATTATTAACAAACCAAATGTTTTCTGTTTTCACGGTACATATCTGATTGTAATTTGTAATATATTTTTGAACATCAAAGAGATGGGATCAATAAATTGATAATTATTCCTTCCCATATTTTGAACTCTTTGCCTTTTTCTTTTATAGATCGATTCAGCAAAACTTAATTACATTTGTCTGCCACACACTAAACGGGAATTCATCAAATTACATTAATTTTCTACTAATAAATAAATAAAAACGAATACAATACAATACAATAGAAATTAATATTAACAAAACTAAAAAATTACTTAACTATAGAAAATATCAGTTATGGAATAACCTTGCAATATGTCTGTTAATTCACTCTTGGGAAGTACTGAATTTATGAGATGACCTTTTGCTTATATAGCTAACCTAGTCTTTATTTTCTCTAAATTGCACGAATAATCCCCATGGTTATACTAACTTTCACATTTTGTATCTTGGAGCAGTTGTAATGCAAATAATGTTAAACACCATCAAAACCCTCTCATTAGATATTTTTTCCGTTTCATAAATAAAAACATTAGTCCTAAATGTTTACTTACGAAAATTAACAAATAACAACAACTTACACACCAAACCCATCAGTAACCCCTCGAACCGAATCCTCAGGCGACTGTGAAGGAAACACCACATTGTCATAGACAACACCGGCAACGCCTGCTCCAATCAACGGCCCGATCCAACAAACCATGTGTTTCTTAAAAGTTCCACCAACCATAGTACACCCAAACTAGTACGCGGGTTTCATTGATCGATCCACTAGTATACGAGCCTCAAGCCAGCACGTTTGCTCCCGCTATCAAAATGTGTAATGCCTACAATATACAGGTCATGATAAAGGGAAACTAGTATATCCACATGAAATGTTTTTTAAGTCCCAACTCCCAAGGATTAAATATATGATTTCAACTAGTAGATGTACTAGCATAAGTTATTTTCTTAAAGAGATCAACTGCAAGTTTTGGTTTTCAGACTGTAAAATACTAGTACTACAAGAGTTTTTGCTTTTCTGCGTATGTACGTATATCACTGATAGTCTGATATATGATGATGCACAACTTTGAATCTAAACAATGTGGGCTGGCTTTTGTATTGAACTACTTGAGACTGGCTTGGGCCTAAAAATGAACCCTTGTAGCTCACGCACTATCATTTTCAGGCAATCCAGTTAAATATATACTTATTAGAATCTCAACATAAAAAAGGAACAAATTAAATCGAACAAAATGTTGCAAAACTGAAACTATACATTATAAAACCGAACCCAAGGTTCTATTGAGAAACCCAATTTAGTTTGCACTCAACCCCATCTGAATCAGTTAATGCGTCAAGAACACTTGTCAAAGAACTTGTTAGAGTTTCCCATTTTCCATTATGAGGATTTTTCAATTTAACATCTTTTAGATCAGTCGGTTGCGGCCTTTCCATCATCTCCCTTACCACTAGGTTACTGGAAATTATGTATCGGGGATGGCAAATCGAGAAAAATGCATCAAAATATCGTATGTTCACCTTCGAAGATTCACTAAACCATAGTCTGTGCACATTCGGAACCGGAAATGAGCACCTTCATCTGAGATCATCTACATAAATGTTCGACGGCCCTACTGGACTATCAATATAAATATTAAACTTGCTTGATGAATTGAGTACTTCTATCAGTTTCAGGAAAAAACGATGATCCAAAGGTCTACGCAAGAAGTAATAAAGATTAGTATGCTTGGGAGCAATGGCTGGAAATAGGAGACCATGCATTTCAGCATTATAAGTGAAAGAAAGTAATTTTGGAGCATACACTTGTACATTGACTTGACAGTCGTCTTTCCCGATGTCTAGGGTCAAAGTTTTCAGCGAATTACTTGTGATAACCAAGCTTTCAATCCCGCAATATTCAATTTTAAGTGTCAAACACTCAAGCGAAGGAAATTTCAATTTAATTATGTCCAAAAATGCATCGTCCACAATCACACCTTTTATAGACAATTGTGTCACACTTCCTAATGAATCTATTTAAAATGGTACAGGTTTGTTAAGTACCCAGTAATGAAACAAGCGGAGACTTGGTACATCGTTGATCTCCAAAAGAACCGAGGTTATTACCAATTCGCGAAGATGACGAAGGTTTTTAACCATAACATTCTTCAAGCCTCGGCAACCCCAAAGTTTAACCTTCTCAAGCAAGGTACAAGTAGACAATAAGTTATGAAGAACCTCCTCACTCAGGGACGGAGCCAGGGGGTTCTCGTGGGTGCCCAGGCACCCTATGAATTTTTTCGATATATTGTTAATTTTTGAAAAAAACATTGATTTTTTCTAAAGTCATCTTAAATGCACCCAGTCCATCAAAATGTGTTTCTAGTATTACTGTTCAAATTCTTTTGTGCACCCGATCATATTTGGTCCTGGCTCCGTCTCTGTCCTCACTTATATTCACATATTGCAAATCCAGGACACGGAGAGTGCCACACTTGATAATAGAATTGCTAAAAATTCGAAGGCGATGGGTCGTCCCCTGTACTGTTAAGTTTATTGCATTGAGGTTTTTACTAGAGAATAACTCATTTGGCAGTGTAAACGAATCATTTAAAACCCATATTTTTAGGGAAAGCTCTTTGAGACAACTTTTGGAAACTATGGGCTGAATCCATTTTTCAGCCACAATGGCGGACTCTTGGCTCTGAATGCGCAACTGAAGATCTAAAGTCTCGACTGATATGTTGTCTTGGTGATACCTTTATAGAGTATGGTCAATCACCTTCTTGTACTTTCTTTCTTGTTCATCAGTTACAAGAGGTGGAAATCTGAGGGTAGGGATGGTTGACCAAGCATGTAGCCATGACTTAGACAAGATGCATGTGCGTGGTGCATTTCTGGCGGGCAAAAAGGATTGTATACACGGTGGATCAACTCCGGAATATCTTCTAATTGTGGGGTGTGCATCCTGCTACCAGACATCTCCAAGACGACAAATCTTGTTTAGATCAGAAGCCTTGAAACCCTTTTATGAAACAATATCCTAGAATTGACCTGTTAAATGCAAATATAAGGAGAAGATAGAAATAATTCGAGAAACCATACAACATCCATATAAAAACTTATAACATAGCATTACACCTTTATTGATCACGATAATCACTAAGTAGAAAATAAATCTTCGGATTACAATACTTACTGTAACACCATATGATCAAAAGAAGCAAAATGGATAAAAGTTAACTCAACTTATTCTTGAAGAGATGATACTCCAATGCTCCATTAAAAGAAAAAGTTTGTAGCATTAGAAATCATATGAAAACAATCATGCACAAATATATAAACCTTAATAATGTGCATGGAATTTTGCATTAGTGAATCATGAACATGTTGGATTTCATTGTAGACAAGGTTTCCAATATATATGGTTGAAGATTATTAACAAACCAAATGTTTTCTGTTTTCAAGGTACATATCTGATTGTAATATACGTTTGAACAACAAAGACATGGGATCAATAAACTGGGATTCAGCAAAACTTAATTATTATACCTTTGTTTGCCTCACACTAAACGGGGATTCATCAAACTACAATAATCTTCTACTAATAAATAAATAAAAACGAATACAATAGAAATTTAAAAATCTCTTATATAATAAAAGAATTACATCATTTCGGAGTGTTTTTGCAAATCCTTTTTCATTGAAAAAAAAAAATTGGACCAATAGGAGAGCTTGATTTTGCCACGCATGCGAAATCGACCAATATAATTGGTCAATAGAAAGTCAAAATTAAATTGATTTTGGTCAAACTTAATAAATTTAGTGGAGAAATTTGGTTAAGAAAAAAAATGCATAAAAATATAGGTGTCAAATTTATGAAAACACAAACTTAAAAAAAGATGAAGTAATTAATAAAACTTTAGTGGTTGAATTTTTAAAAAAATATATAGAGCTAAGTGTAAAATTACAAGTTTCTATATTTATTAATAACTTTAGAAAAAACACAAATAACCCCTATAATTTATAATATTAACTTTGTTTAAAATTACATGAGTATTATTATTAGTTTTTAGACTTTTATCCATTAAAATTACAAAATTTGATAAATATGTGAATTAGTTTTAATATTGTTAGTTTTAGACTTTAATCCATTATAATACTTTTTTAAATAAGGACTCATGCTATTCTATTTAAAAGTTTAATTTATGCGTACACGAGTTTGAATATTAAATACGGCTAAATTATGAGTAACGGGAATATAAATATCAAATGGTAAGCACGAGTTATTGTGATATGAAAATAAATATATGCGATTCTACTTATAACAACGACTCATTAAATTGTTATTTAAAATTTATATATGAATATCCAAAAAAAACATTTTAAAAACTTTACGGAGCATATTTTAACTTCATTAATGCTCATTATGTGCTACTAAACTCACACATTTTGTACAACATGATATCAATAGTTAAAGTTAAACAATAACAGCAACCTCAACATGTCAGTCAGTTTAAAACGTTATACAAAGATAATTTACTCATTTTGACAAGTGATATGCTCTATTAGGATGCACCTTCTCTTTTTTACTCCCTCCGTCCCATTTTATAAGTCCATTTTGTCAATTTGGGTTGTCCCAAATTATATGTCTAGTTTCAACCAATGAGATTGCTTGTAAGTGGGTGATAATTAATTTTTATTGGTTAGTATTGTTAGGGCCCCACTTTTCTTAAACTTTGTAAAATATGAAAGTGGACTTATAATTTGGGACGGAGGGAGTATTACTTTAACATAAAGTGTATTGTGCGAGTTGTTAAGTCCGAAAGAAATGAAGAAAAAAGTGTACGTTTTGTGCCAATAGTTTGAGTATTAGCTGATTGATGTTTCTTTCAGGATGTTTTATATACCAATTGGTTCTTATGCGTTGTTTATTTGAACTTGACACATTAAGAGAACGGTTGATGAGTGTGTAAATACTCATCATTTTTACCGTATTTTAACTGCCAAAACGTGTGAAAACACTCAAAAATGCATCAAAATAATGAAAATATCCCAAAGATCGTGTTTTATATGTTTTAAATGCAAAATGATCGAAAACAAACGAAAAACAAACAAAGTTTGCATAATTGGTAGTTTCAGTCCCCCAACTTTCAAAGTTTTACAAAACTAGTCCCTAAGCGTTTATTTTAAAAGAAAAGTCAACTCAAGTCTTTAAAAGTCAAATATTATCAGAAATGGTCTTTGGGGAAAAAGTTTTAGAAATATTACAAGTTTGGTCCCTCTAGTTTTAAACTTGGTAGAAAATACCCCCGGGAATTCAAATTTGGGAAATATTCATTCAAGGTCCTTGTGTTATTGGTACTTGGCAAAAATCATCCTTATGAGTATTTTGAGGGAATTACAATTTCAGTCCTTGGATTTTCAGTTTTTTGCAAAATTGGTCCTTGTGATAAACTAACCAAACCAAACGGACCTATGATATTATTATCCAACCATAACCCAACACCACAACACCAAACCCAGTCCACCTAAAACCCCCCTTGGCTCATTTCATAAACCAAGCCCACAACACCCAAAACCCTTTTACACTTAGAATAAATAACGTTTCCCTTGTTTTTTACTTGGTCAAACCACGCTTCACCTCTCCCCCTTTTACTCAATCAACGACACAAACATCACCCTCAACCTCTTTTACCCATCAGTACGTTCCACCCTTTCCAACCCTTCACGTGATACCAAACTTCACGTGATACCACTCCATCCCCATCAAAAGTACTCCCCAAGAAGTAGTCACGAGATGCCATGTCCAGGTCACGAATCCACAACAACAAGTTGGGCGCCAAAACAAGAGATCAAAGGCTGTGGTGCATCTATAAGGATCCAAGGGCTGGGATTGACTCAGAGGGAAGCAAAAAGCAGAAGCATCAAAGTAAAAACCCTAGTTGAAGAGTAGTATAAAGGGATGTTTTGTAAGCCTTTGAAGGCAGTCGATTAATTAGGTTTTAGTAGGTTTTAATTTTTAGGTTAGTTTTATTGTTAAATTTTAATTTAGTACTCTCTGTTTTTTTTAAAAAAAGGTTTAATGAATATTTAAGTTAAGTTATTTTTCACTGTTCCAATCGCTTAATCATATCTGTTTATTCAATTACTTATTTTCTTGTTCGTTTGTGCTTATTTAGTTCCTAGTTGGTGTGCCTTATTAAATTCTCAAAGATTACTTCAAAAAGATTGGGTTAGTTTCAATGTTTGGAGTTGCATAGTAGTTTAGTCATAATAATCAGTTTTGACCCACTTTGAATCTCAAATCAGTTTGCTTTAACTTTCTTAAGGTAATATCAGTAGGTTAGAAGTAATTTACAACACTTGCGTTAAGTTTTATAGCTTTTCCAAAAATACAGACTCTAGAATTACTTCAATCAGCCTGAATTCCAACTTGTAAGTTTAGGAGTATTAGTTGTTATTCTCGTGAGTTCTTTTAGTTTCAAATAGGTTAGAACTAGTATAGGTAGTTGTGGTTGAATTGTCATGGGTCGAATCTCACCATGTTTGCCCATTTTATCCCACTCAGTTACCTGTTACATTAATTCATATGCACCATTTTAATTTCAAATTCAGTTAGGATTTAATCCGATTTAGGTTTGGTTTTTGGTTCTTATCGTTAGTTTGTAATATAGAATCCCTTAGTCTCAGCTTTTCTAGGTTTGTTTTGGTTTATTCGATAGTTTACTAGGGCTGCAAAACCCACCCCAATCAGTCGTTGTTTCCAGCAGTATAAGCTTGTCCAGCAGCCCCCTCTCCAACTCCCATAACAAGCTCAGTTCATGCCCAAATTAAGTGAAATTTGATTCTGCTTGTTCCTTGGCAGTTGGTGCTTAGCTTTTAGTAGCTTTTAGTCATGATCCGTTTGGTTTCCTAGCTTATTTTCAGGCATAAAGTAAACCTTTTGCAATATTCAAGTGCTTATTTGCTTTAGTCATTAGTTTTTAGCTTAGTTTGATTGCTTAGTTCTGTTGTGTTTAATGTTAGCATGTTGGCTTATGGGTAGTTTTTAGCAAGCTTGTGTGAGCTTGTCTTAACCAAACTGTTGTGCCAGTTTCATTCTTACAAAGGTTTTTAGCAATTCTGTTAAGTGGTTAAGCTGATTCCAGCTTGTTTAGTGTTTTCTAAAAGCTTTTCCTTTGCAAAAAATTGTTAATCTTTAGGTTTTTAATAAGTTTGTTAAAAGAAAATTTGAAAAAAAAATAATAATAATAATAATTGCAAAAAAAAGAGGGATTGTGAGGAATCGAACCTGGTATCTCTTGTTACCAAGAGACCCAACTAAATTACCACTCAACCATCTGCTCTATGCCTTGCTTCTTGTTATTATTTGTTTTGTTAGTTATTTAATATAGTATTAGTGTTAATTGCTTAATTTCTCCTCAGCTTTTAGTCTGCTTATTTCCTGCTTATTTTCACTGCTTATTTCATGTTTTTATTTTTATTAGGTTTATTTTAGGTAAATTTAGTTTTCATAAAAATTTCAGAATTTTTAGGAGTAGTTTAGTATTTTTAATATTTAATTTAGTTTATTTAGGAATTAATTCATTATAAAAAATATAAAAAGCAAAAAACTATTTTTCTTTCTCCAAAAATTTTCTTTTGTCATTAGAATCGTAGGAAAATTAATTTCGTACCCGTAGGACTAGCGTAGCGTTGAATTTACGTTTTATTTCGCGCACTTACGTTTTATTTAAAGTAACTTTTACATTTTTGAATTAGATTACGTTTTAGGTTTCCCTAACTTCCTATTATGATTCCCGTAGGATTTTAAGTAGTTTTTAAAGTTTTAGTTTTCATTCCTTATTTGTATTCATGTTTTAGTTACGTTTATTTAATTGTTCATACGTTATTTGCAATTTCTCGTAATTCAACAATATCAAATAATCTCTCAACCGAACTTACAAGCATTTTAATCCCAAATCTCACACGATATTGCCCATTCACACCTCGTTGGGACACGACCCGGGTAATCACTTACCCGGTATCACATATATATATATATATATTGTATTCACGAGTTTTCGCAAGTCTTCCTTTTCCTAAAGGTTGATTAGTGAATTCCACTCACGTCTACCTTGTATATTTTTGATACGCACTCAAAAATGCAACTATCACCGGTAATAAAAGTTCATCACCAAGTATGTTAAAGTAGGAACCATAAAAACCCCCGAAACTACACCTGATGCATCAACTACGGATTTACTTTGAAGGTTACTTAGAACATATATTTGATATTATAATTTGCTTATATGCTATATGTGTTTATTGAAATTTAAAATCAAGTTGTCTCTTGAATTTTCATATACTTAAACGGATAACTCACATAATCCCAAGTTAACATTATATAAATGCCTTTGTCTCGGGCACTGATATGTGTTGCATTAACCTTATTCCAAAGTTGCAACAAAAAACAAATGTCACAAGTATTTGATGAGTTAACTGCTTTTGAATTTGTTGTAATATAGAATAATGATGATCTAGAAAGAGATGTAACTAATATGTCTCATTCACTTGAAAATCTGCTGCGAAAAGAATGAGCCGGTTTACTAAAGTAGGACTTGCTTAAGTTGTTGGAGTTTGTGACTCTTATTTTCTACTAATTATAGTAATTTTAAAGAGTTTTGGGGCCGTCTTAATAGTTAGATTCGTGGTGATTAAGATTGTTTTAATGACTGTCTTAATAGTTATTAAAGGGTTTTTGTGACTGTTTTAATTGCAGAATTCAAGGTGTTTGGGACTGTTTTTAATAGCTGAACTGATGGGTGCATTAAACTGCCTTGATAGCTGAATTCAAGGGTGTTTGAGACTATTTCAATTGCTAATTTTAAGGGTGTTTGGAACTTTAATAATAGCCGAATACAGGGGTGTTGCGACTGTTTTTAATAGGCATTGTTATTGCAAAATAAATTTGACTTATACTAAATTAATAAATGTAAAGTTCAAAATATTTTAAGACAATATATTTGGTATTAAACGCATGATAAAATTTTTATGTCAAAATCCCGTGCGTACACGGATATTATTATAACTATTTACTTAACTATAGAAAATATCAGTTATGGAATTACCTTGCAATATGTCTGCTAATTCACTCTTGGGAATTACTGAATTTATGAGATGGCCTTTTGCTTATCTAGCTGGAGAGATAATTAACCTATTCTTTATTTTGTCTAAATTGCACGAATAATCCCTATGGTTATACTAATTTTCACATTTAGTATATTGGAGCAGTTGTAATGCAAATAATCTTAAACACCATCAAAATTCAAAACCCTCGCATTAGATATTATTTCCGTTTTATAGATTAAAACATTAGTCCTAAATGTTTAATTATGAAAACTAACAAATCTTTTTCCTAATAAAACAAAACCCCTATTGGTAATTTTCCATTTCAAAAAAATCAATTCATTCCTTTTTTAGTAATAATTTTTTTATTCTGATTTTTTAAAAAGTATTTTAATTAGCAAAGTAACCTTAAATATTTCTATATTTACCAAAAAATTGTATAAAAAACGTTTTTATACATAAACATTAAAATTGGGCAAAAATACACATGGACTTCATGGTTGTTTTTAGATATTTTAGGCCTAAAGTGTAAATTTTTTATAAAAACTGTAGTACCCATTAGATTGTCACCCACATCAAACACACATAACACCACACATAACCGGAGTACCCATAACAACGACAACAATCTGATGCTACAACAATCCTGCTACAGCAACAATCCGATGCTACAGCAACAATCCTTGATTGATCCATCTAAAACCTAATAACAACAACAATCATAACGCCACCAGAAATTGAAGATAAGTTTATAATTTTTTGATTTGAATTTGTTTGAGATTTTAGGTTATTAATTGCTAATAGGATTAAAAAGTCCCCACTTTAATTGCTAATTGTTTAATTTAATTAAGGTTAATTGTTGTGTTTTGTTTTCTTAAATCTTTGTTTTCCTTTTGACTATTTTACTACCATCTGATATGTTATTCCAAATTCCAGGTTCTATGCAGTTTTACAGCTCCAGGTTCTATGTAGTTTTACAATTTTCAGGTTCTTTGTAACAAAGAATGTTGTTTTGTTTTAATGTATTGGTGTTCTGAAATTTTTTAATAAGTTTTAGTTGTTTAAGTAACTTTTTGAAATTGTAGGACTTAACTGTTTTTTATTTTTAATTTTTAAAAACTATTGCTCAGTTTATATTGTATTACATTTACAACTAGTTATAATGCCCGCGCACGCGCGGGTTTTTTTTTTTTTTTTTGAATCATATATTTTTATTTATTAAAAAATAAATAATTTAATTTTTGTTTTGTTTGATTTATGATGTTTAATTATAGTTTTTTTATTATTAAAGATAATCATTTAAAAATTTTAATCCTATTGTTAATTGTATCTTATCTATATTTTTTGTGTTTATCTTTTACTTGTGTTATGGATAAATATAAAATATTATCTAATAAGAAAATAATATTTTTTTTAAATAAAATTATTACTAAATAATGTATGAATTGATTTTTTGAAATGAAAAATTCCGAATAACAGTTTTGTTTTATTATATAAAAGATTAGAATCCTAATTGGACATAAACTTAGACCGGCTTAAACCATTATACAAACTCAATTGATAGCCCAACTTATTCCTACGAAATCATCATCAGAGATATAGCTTTATCATTCAATAAAGCGCAAAAAATAAAACAGCGGGTTTTATTTTTCAACTCTGTAGAAACATATTTATATGTATTAAACATCTTATTCGTTTTCTTTTTCAACTTTGTAATATGATAGTAAACATGTTATTCATCAGGTAGTACAATAGTTGTTAGTTAACAAGAGTAAACAACAGAAAAAGATGATAATAGGATTAGAAGTTGTTTGATTGATAGTAAGGTTTCTAAAAGTTTAATTGCTAATGGTTTTTAAAATACTGATGTTAAAAAGTTTTTTGCTTTTTTGTTGTTGTGTGATTGTGGTTATGTTTAAGGTTGACGTTATTATTATCATGTGTAGATAGAGGTTGATTGAGTTTATATATTCATGTAAAACAAAACTCAATAAAGATTTAATTTATTTATATGCAGGGTTATTGGACAGATTCCCAATGGCAAGAAAAATACAAAAAATGGACACAATGGACAGACTGATGGAGAAGCCACCAACATAATGTGATAGTAGCGGTGGTGAGTAACCGTAGGCCACTAAACAAATCAGAAGGCATAACAAGGTATCACATTCATATTTCAATGTTCAAGCTGAACTTGGAAAGCTTTGAAAAATAGTTTTGAGTCCAATATGATAGAACATAAGGTTATCAACTTGGGTTCAGAACTGGTCGAATGGGTCAAAAGTGACAATTTTCAGAAAACATGAGTTTGATAGAAAGCCATAAACTCTGAGTTCCTTATGATAAATAAGACTAAATTGACCATTCTTGATGTGTAGATAGGTTTGGTCAATAGTTAATCAGTTATACATCGATAACATAGTGGCATTAGGTGTACACCATCTCTATTAAACACGACAAAAAGTCAAATCTTGAATGATAACTGAAGACATAAAACACATAATTATCTTCAACATAGTTTGCTAGATCGAATTGCTAATACTCGTGTGTAAGGCTCTCTTTCCGTGTGTGCTGTTACCATACGTAAAGATAGAAGACAACTACACATTATCTTTGATGGCGGAATCTGTTGAACTTTCGTAGCCAAATTGGTTAATTATGACATGATCGTTGGGATATTTTGGTTGCTTATTAAATATGTCATTTTGAAATAACTAAAGAAACAGGTGTTGCTTAAATGGATGTTAATTCATGAAATGGATTATTAATTGCAGATGTTAATTAGTGTCCATTGTGCTTAACTAGATACAATTGTTAATAATTAATAGAATATCATTACCAAATATACTGAAAAAGATAGTGTTGATGCTATAAGAACATAGAAACTGGACTACATTGACCATGATGCTTATCATATTTTTAATATATGAGAAAATACACTTTTTTATGATAGTAAATTGTGAAAGAATAATGAGCTTATTAATGGTTTGATGTACAGCTTAATTGGATGTGTAAATTATGACATGATCATTGGGATCACTATGACAGAAAATTGTGTATTACAATTAAAGAAAAAGAAGCTCATCGATTGGAAATTGATCCTGTAGGTATTTTTCTTCATCTCTCTGAGTCAACACTTTGACCCATCACAATAATGGCCAATCAAACATGTATCTAAACTAGCCACCCAAAATATAAAGCTATATGATGACATGTAGCGTGCCTAAATCTTTACTACTTTCTTAAATCATCCAACTACTGCAATATAATTGTGCATTGATTATAATAATATGAATTTGGGAAATTCAGCTTTGACAAAAGTGGCTTATTGCTCAGTATTTGGACCCTTTTATATCAGTCTATGTCACGTTAGTTTGTTATTATGCCATATGGACCTCAACATACTTACTTGAATTAAATTTCAAGAGTTAACTTCATCAAAATGTTAAATTTGCCACCTTTTCCCTTTCGTTTACTTGCTAATGATTTATTGTGTAACATGTAATCGTAGGTGCTATTTTGTAGCATACATAATGAAATAGGCACTAATGATTTATATAGGGTAAAGGTGTAGCTAGATATGAGAACTCATAAAAAATAAGCTAAGAAACTGGTGTGAATGAGCTTACTGAAAATATGATATATAAGCTAATAAACTAATAAGCTTAAGCTGTTCGGCTTTGTCTAGACAGGGAAACACACAAAATAGCTTATTATTGCATTTTGCTAATGAAATAAGCTGATTAGCTGCTTACATAAGCTTACCCAACTCCCTTTGTAATATGAACAGATTGTACCTCTGTAATTTCATATGCGCCTTACGCCTTTATGTAGTTTTTGGTATACATACCAATGGATTGTATATGAATTTTCTATTAGTAGCTGTGTGGTTTTTGGTAGATAGAATTGAGGTAAATAGGAAAGAGCAGAATTGCTAACAAGTATATGTTTTATGGAATCCATGTTTCCTCAAGAAGAGACAGTGGTATTGTCTGATTGTCTCTATATCTTAGAAATGACTAAGTACAATTAGTATATAGTTGTGATAAATGAGCTTCTTTAAAATTCTTTTATTGACAGTGGATTTATGTTTGGTAAATGTATAATTTGATGACCTAACAGTTAGTTATTAGTTTTGTGCAACTACACTAGTATATGCTTTTTTTTTTAACGAAGCGCCAGTATATGCTTTCCCTCTGAAAACTTGCATAGGACCTTACATTGCTGAGCATGAAACTTTTATATTCAAGTTGACTATGGTGAAAGGGGTGTTTGGCATTACTTATTTTTAAGTGATTATTGTAGTTTAAATAAGAAAATTAAATACGGAGTTTAATCCAAACAACCAAAGTTGTTTATCATTTTAACTGATGTAGGTTTCTATAAGAGTAACAAATTTTCCACATTTTGCCCTCCAACCTTTCCTCTCAAACTCTAAATCAACTTCTTGTTTTGATTAACCAAAGGTGTGTTTTTCGTTTAATGAAAACAAAATCATAAGCTTAACGGGGTATCAAGTGAGGTATTGGGTCAAGACAAATTTGAAGCAGCAAAGAGAAAGCTTCAGGAAGATAAACGGGTCAACTTGGGTGATGTTTTATGTCTATTGAGTTTGTGATAATAAGTTAAAGAGTTAACTAATAATCAAATAGATTAAAAGAGTCACCTGCTACAATTATTGAACTTTATGGCAGTTTAACTGTGTTTAGGTGAGCTTATTTCAAAAGGAATATTGCTATTTTCAGTGAGTAAAAAAGCTAATAAGCATATGCTCTCAGACCGGGGCTTTTTGAAAACACGTAGTTAAAACTCAGAGACAGTCTTTTTGGGACAACTCGACCCCACCCTTTATAACACGCACCAAAAGATTACCTGATTTGTTTCATGTAATTAATCGACTTTCAAATCGAAAATGCTCACAGAAGGTTCCTATAGTGGTTGGAGAAGTATGGAAAAGGCTATTGGCACAACATTTCATGAAACTCAGTTGTAACAAAGACGCCGACGACACAAGTTCAAACCATGCCCAACCAGCTACGTATTAATGCCAAGGTGAAACATATTTGAAATAGTAGATACCAAATGATGGAGAAAGAATTGCTAATGGGTTTAACCTGCTACGATTCTTATTATAGTTATCTCCTCCATAGGCTCACCTATTCGAGTCACATCTGCTAGATTAGAGAAGATAAAACTTTCTATATACAGAGAGAGAGAGAGAGAGGGAGAGAGAGAGAGAGAGAGATGGGGGTCCCAGCAAGGTGGTGGAAATGGTGGTTAAGATGGCGGAGGAGGAAAAAGAGAGGTTACGATTAATTCGAAAAATGGGAAATGGAATACATTGCAAGAAATATCTGAAGATTACGGCAAAGAAGATGGTGACTTCAGGTGGTGGTGTTTCTAGGATGTGGGAAGGTGAGATTCTTAATTGTTTTGATAATCGTCGTTTTTTTCTTCAATCATCTCTGTAAGTTTTAAAAAACGCTTATGTAATACTAAATAATAATTTGAGTTAGTTTTCCGAAAACACTCCCTCCAAAAAGTCAGTCTTAGCTTATTTAAACTTTTTTATGAGGCTCTTAAACTATAGGATGCCCAAAATATAGAAATCAGTTATTGTGAGTTGAAGATAGTGGGTAAGAATGTAAGATAAATAATCAGTTTTAAAGTATACATCCAAGCACCATTTATATATGTACAGGTATAGGTATGTATGTGTCAATGTTGAATCAATTGGCTCTGGATATTTGGTTCTCGGTGTTTTGTTCTAATTTGGTAAGGGTTTGTGTAAACTCTAAAGAATTTACTTTTATTTTTCGATTAAGTTATGCAGGATATGAATGGGGAAATGGAGCTTGACAAGGGGATTTTGTCTAATTCGATAAGGGGTTTGTGTAATCCTCTTTTGACTTTTAAAAAGCTAAACTGTAGTTTCTTTTAGCAATGTATAAATTGTCATCAAATTTGCAAGTCATTTTAGTGATGGTGACGGTGCACTCCTCCCTATTAAAGTGTTGGGACTAAAGAGTGATCATCTTATGATCGTTGGTGTATTGCTTTCTTAAAAATTGATTATTGGTGTGTTTGGACTTCAGAATTTTGGCAAAAATATGTAGAAATATATGCTTCATATATTCTGTTTGTATTTAGTTTCTTTCTCATACATGCATTTTTTTTAATATTTCATGTTCAAATGGCCTGCAACAAAAATTTATATAAATAGTGTTATGGGCAAACTTTCCAAGTGTATTTTGTCTAACCTGTCAATTTTGGCATATCAAACTTGTGGAGGTTAATTAGTTATGAAAATTAGTAACAATACGTTCAAAAAGTGTCATGCAAGGAGTTATAGCTCTAACATATGGAACAAAGATGTTAATATCGTCATTGTACAATGACTATATTGTGATTTATCTCCCACCTAGCATTGTTGGAAAATGAGCATACAGAAAAAGGAAAAATCCTACGCGAAATTTGTATTTTGATTATTAGATGAAATTCTATGTCAGCAGAAGTTCTAAGCAAAGGAGCAATAGTTTAGGTCATCTTGCAATTGCATAAAGGGTCACTTTTTAATCTTACCAATTGTGATAACATATCTTTGTACATTTTTTTATAACCAACATGGTTTAAAATGGTCTTTCTTGATTCAATACATGTTAGTGCTGGAACCCATGGATAACATCTCATACTATTTGATGGGTAGTAAGTAAGATGAGGAAGTTGCAAAATATCCAAGTCACATAATTGTGGTTTCTATTGTTTGATGGATATCCAAAATTAGTCGTCGTTAAGATGAGGAAGTTGCAAAATCATTTTTTTTAATATCTAAAGATAAGATTGATATTCAAGCAAAAAGCAAATAGTAAAGTTGAATTGCACTTATGTAAATACTAAAAAGCCCATGTATACATGGAGTTATAACATAAATAAACATAAATAGTCTTTTAATTTAACTTATGCCAACTTCTTGCTTATGAGGTTAGATAGTGTTTGTAACATTATACTTTTTGTAACAATATTTTGAAATGAATAAAGGTAAGTGTTTGAGTGTCTTTTTTGCCACAATAACCCAACCCATCCATAAAAGCATGTTAACAACTTAACTAAAAGTGATCATCAACGAAAGCTATAATGAGACGATAATATTGATTCGGGTTAAGAGTGAGTTTTGCTAAGAAATGTATCTACATAGGTGTTCCATATATGTTTGGGGTATGTCTTAGTCTGGCACGACATCTATCTAGGCTGGATATCCCTGTTTGACGATGATCTTATGTTCACTTTTGCAAAGAACTTGGTGTTAGGATTGTTCCTTACATTCGTATTGGGGTTTTCAATCATAAATTGGTAAAATATCAATAAAAGTTGACTTTGGGAAGGTAAAATACTTGCGCATATATGTGATATTACTTGGATGGTTTGTGAAAAAAGGCTCCTAATAAGCATTCAAATTGAAGATTGAGCTGATGGTGTGAAATTTGGTTGGATTAAGGTGAAGGCCAATTGGTGAGTTGGGTGAACACAACATGGTTACTAGCCACACCATTAATTGGTTTGGCATATCAATCAAGGTCATTGCAATGCTCCTCGATCACTAAATTGTACAGGTAACCACATATTCATAAAATATGCTTCTTTGTTTAATACATTGTATATAAAGTTGAAATTATATAAATTTATGAATACGTGCAAGTTCTTCTTTTTATCATGAGGAAGATTGGTACAATGTGCCGATATAAGAGAAAAAGAGAGATTCAAAGGGTATTAGTTAAGCCAGTTGTACATTTTATAACTTTTAATCACTAAACCATCTAATAGTTTATAGAAATCTAAAAAATAACATTTTCATTACATTATTAAAAAAAAAAAAAAAAAAAAAAAAAAAAAAAAAAAAAAAAAAAATCGCCACGACCAGAATTTTAAAATTTAATTAAAAAAAAAATCATAAGTTTACGAGAATGTTAAGAACATATACTCGAGCTATCTTAATCGTATATCTTGGTTTATAAAATTTTGTGTAAAAACTAATTGAAAATAGAACCCTATGTAACCAATAACTACGACATAAAAAAATAATTATAACATGAAATTAAAAAGAATAATTTATTTAAAATATTAGTAAAAACCCTGCGCGTGCGCGGGCATTATATCTAGTCTTTTATATAATAAAACAAAACCCCTAGTGGGTACTTTCGTATTTCGAAAAAAAGAATACTTCCTTATTAGGTAATATTTTAATTATCATTTTTTAATTTAAAATTTTAAAAATTTGTTTTATTGATATACTACACAAGTAAAACATAAATACAAAAAAATATCGATAAGATGCAACTAACAACATGATTAAATTTTTTAAATGATTATCTTTAATAATAAATAAATATAATTAAAAATCGTAAATCAAACAAAATAAATATTAAATTATTTGTTTTTTAAAAAATAAAAATATGTCATACAAAAAAAAAAAAAAAAAAAAAAAAAAAAAAAAAAAAACCGCGCGTGTGCGGGCATTATAACTAATAACAGCTTACACACCAATCCCATCAGTAACCCCTCAAACAGAATCCTCAGGCGACTATGAAGGAAACACCACATTGTCATAGACAACATCTGCAACGCCTGCTCCAGTCAACGGCCCGTCCAATAAACCGCTTGATGCATGAAAGTACCATCAACCATAGCACACCCAAACGAGTACGCTGGGTTCATTGATCCACTAGTAAACAGGCCTGAAGCCAACACATTGGCTCCTGCCATCAAGCCGATCACTAACGGACCAAGCATCCCAAATGAACCTCGCCTTGGGTCCCCAACAGCGTAAACAGTGTACACCAATGCAAATGTCATCAGACCTACAAAATTAATAAGATGAAAGTTATAACTTAATTAGAATCAAAGTTTGGATATACAAATCTTTTTCTTATAAAAAAAAACTAATATTATTACTTTATTTAACAGTCTAAAGTAGGGTCATATGAATCTAAAGCAACCACCAAAACTTATATGTGTCATAGTTTGTTCAGTATAACTGAATAGAATTAGAATATAGAATACTTGTTTTTGTCAAGTTTTATTTGTAACAAGCTCTGTGTAAAAATCTAGGACATGTCCATGTATGTTTACAAGAGTTTTGTATACTTTTGTGATTAATAATATTTCTCCTTTCAAAAAAAAAAAAAAAAAAAAAAAAAAAAAAACTTATATGTGAAACTGAAAGTTACAAGAAGCACACAAAATATATGTATACACACGTTTCCAGTAAAGGTTTTTTTTTTTTTTTTTTTTTTTTTTTTTTTTTTTGAACGCAATTGAATTAGAAGACTAGCAAGGAGCTAGACAATTACAAGGAAATGGATAGTGCGTTACAAGGATTACAAAGCCACTCTATCCAATTAAATGTAGCTTTTTTTAACCTACTTGATATCCAATTGAAAGGTAATTGTTTTACATCACTGAGAATTAGGCTCTTCGATGGCCGTTTGACCGAGAATGTATATTCAAAGGATTGGATAACGGCATCAAACACGATGGTTAGGTTGGAAGGAAGATTTGCATGACTTGCTATAGTGAAGACTTCATTGAGGTTGTTGATACGTATATGATGAATATTCCACCATTTGAGGATTTCGACCCACGTGTTTTTTGCAACAACACATCTTACAAGAATGTGTTCTCCCGTTTCAAGATCATCATCACACACCGGGCAACGAATTAAATCAAGATCGATGCCTCTATAATCCAAATTAACTCTAGTTAGGATTCTTTGGTTTTCAATTCTCCAAGAGGCAAAATATTAACCTTAATTGGCACTAACTTGTTCCATCTTTTTCGGGGAAACATTTGAGGAGATTGAAGAATTGACAATAAGATTCCGCACACCTTTTACCGAGAAGCCTCTTGAACCATCTAACAAGCATTCCCATTTGTCATCTTCATTTGAGAGGTGTAAGTTTGAAAGTAGACTTTCCAGCTCCAATAATTCATCATTTTCAGCCTCTAATCTAAGTAATCTGGTCCAAGCCCAATGAAACATCATCCCATGAGGGGCAGCAGGCCTCAATTGATGCATAAAATTGGCAGGCTGATGGGAATTAATGTTTTGAGGCCTATTATGGAGCCCCAATTCAGATTGGACGAGGTAGGATGAAGTATCAGTCCTAGTAGCTGATGGTGAACGCTCAGATACATAACATTGCGGTTGAGAATCAAGTCTAAAAAGTCTTGGGACGAGAAACAAAGTGGGGCATTTCCAACCCATTTATCCAGCCAAATTCGAGTGCTTGAACCATTTCCAATCTTTTTTTGAAGAATGAGTGAAGATTGATTCCATACACATTTAAGTTGTCATTCAAATTTGCAATTTGATACCACGGACCCGATTTGCTTCTAATAGATGCTAAGTCATGTAAACCGCCTTGTGGGCCATGAATCGAACGGTTAATACTACACCAAAGAGCGTTGCTTTCACAATGGAATCTCCACCACCATTTAGCAAGCATACCAAAGTTGCCTATCCTAAGACTCCCGATACTAAGCCACGATGATTATGAGGGGAGATCACTTTATCCCATGAAATCCAAGCCATCTTATAACACCCCCAAAATCGATCAATACAGCGGAAGACTTATAATGACAGCGGAAGACTTTTGGGGTATTATATCGTGGATCTTTGTCACAATTATAGAAAATAACTCAAATGAGACGCTTTAAGTTTTAAAATACCAAATATTCGTATTTCCTAGAGGTTTCATTATTCAACAACAAGTTTTTATTCAAAGAGAAATAAATGTTTCTTTATTTGCCCACTTCATGCCTTTGTCATCCATTCCATTTAGTTACCTGAGATAAACATGCTAAAAGTCAACAAAAGTTAAGTGAAATTCATAGGTTTAAAATTAAGAGTTTGAACACAATAGATAGGTGTTTATTGTATATAAATATGAATAATCAAGTTAGAAATCACATTCATTATTGCCTTAAGCTCATGACACTCAACAATTCAACAGACATCAAAATTATCCGTAATAATGATGTGAAATAAATTGCCCCCAAGATAGGTATTTGCCAGTAACCTATGATATTTAAATAAAGTGCATTTGGTAACTTTCCTCTAGGCAACCTAACGGGGATTGTCAATCCCTAATAGATCTATTCACAATTATTTACGTTCACCCTTCAAGTGATTAAGGTTCATGATCGAGGGACTTTCGGCAATAGCTACTTAAGTAATAATAAGATCAGGAAAAGACTTGTGTTCGGTTTTTAAGCATGTATCCCCCCACAAAAATAAGTTAAATGTGGGCTATGAACTCACCTTAGTAGTACAGTAGAATAATCGTAATCTCAACGATGCAAGGCAACGGCTTCACACACAACCTATAAGATATGGCAAGTTTCAGTTTTTAAGTCTCGTTTTATTGCGAACGTTTATTATTAATTACGATTAATCCATAATGTGCATAGGCGATGTGTTACGTCGTAGATAAAATAGATAATGGTTTCGTATTGTTTTATCGTCTAAAATTTAATTACCGTTATATAAATTTTATACGTATATATATATATATATATATATATATATATATATATATATATATATATATATATATATATATATATATATATATATATATATATATAATTATTTGAGCCTTTAAGTTTCTCAATTTTACACTTTTCACCTTTAACGAAAATTATTTACGTTTTAAGTCCAATTATATCAATATTTACATTTTTCAATTCTAAGTTTCAATATTAACAGTTTATACCTATAGAAAACAGATTTTACACTTTTCACCTTAAGTTTACAAGTTTGACACTTTTAGTCCCTAGTTAACAAAACTTTGCAAATTTAGTCCAAAAATTACCAAATTCAAAACTTAACATTTTTATTATTTCAATAAGCTCAGGAAGTGTAGAATAGCTTATTTTAACAGCTTAATAGCTTATTTTCCTTATTTTTCACAAAATGGGCTTTAACAAGTCCAATTAAGGCCCGTTAACAATTTTCGATCCAAAGGGTTTGGGGAAACCTTGGGTTTATCAAAATCCATCATTTTAAGTTCTAATAACATTTCAAAAGGGTTTTTACGATTAGCTTATTAGAATATGCTAAAACTAGCTTTTTGGGCTTATCGGCCCATATATAGTTTTTATGTTTCTGAAAATCTCATGGAATAGCGTTTTGCTTTAGGCTTGTTCAAGTGACTAAATCAAGTTGTTAGGTCGAATAAATTATCATTCTCGTTTGTATACCAGGTAGACAATTAGATCGTACAATAATAATAGGTGGTCATGTGTCGAATATTTAAATGGCGAGGTCAAACTGCATGGTCAAAACTCATGCGTATAACTTATAAAAGTTGAAAAATAATCTAAGTGTTTTAGTGAAATCGTATGGGTCCAACTTAACTTAGAAACGTGTGATTTTTGTTGTGTATTCGCTAATATAAGTTCAAATCTTTTATAGCTTCTCGTTTATGACATAACTAAATAATAGTACGACGTATAAAACATATGTGTTGTTTTTATGATTTACGATTTATAAGCCTCAAGTGATTGTGCACAAACATAAACATACGTATGTATATATATAGAAAGAAAGGTTTATGGTCCTCACCCCACCTATAAAAGGTGGTGTAAAATGATGTGTAAGGATCGTGTAATGGTACAATAGCTTCGTGGTTCACTTCACGTTCCACCAAGGGTTCAAGAGACTCCAAGCTTGGTCTCCTAGGTTCACTTTGAGACGTGGTACTCTTGGCGATCCGTTTGTCCTCCAACAACTCCTTCTCGTTACTATTTTTGGTGTAATGGTGCGTTTAAGTGCATGTAACATTTTAGTTTGCATGTAAGTTCTTTTATAGTGAGTTTTGAAGGGTGTATGGACAAGATAGGCTCACAAGTGTTGGTGTAAGCATGTGAGGGCAAATAGTAACGCCACAACCATTGCCCAATCGAGTTTGTACATGGCTAGGATCTTGTGAGATCTTCCCTATTCATTCCTGACACTTTATGTATGCACATTATTCGCTTAGATGTAATTGGGGGGCAAGGGTGGTGCTAGGGAATGTTCTTCCACGTTTTGGTCTTATCTTTCAAAGGTGAGTTTGGTTCTTCACTTGGGTGGTTTTTAGGGTAGTAAACGAGTGAGTGAGGGTGCAAGTTTTATTGTTTCTGTATCTTGGGTACTAGGTGAGACGAGACAAGCAAAAAGATGTATATGTTATGTATCAAAATCGAAAGAAAATATGGGTGTTTTGGGTGTGTGTCGCGACAGGAAGAAAGAAAGAAAAATAAAAATAGGGTGCGTTTGGGCTTGTAACTGGGCTCAGGGTTTGTGTTGGCCCAAAGAAAGAAAAAGGAAAGAAAGGAGTCCGTTTGGTTTGTATTTGGTTTTTCGTGGCCCATTGGGTGTTGGGGGCCCACATGGCGTGTTTCGAGTATCGTGTCGAAGTTCAAAAATATTAGTGAGCGTTCTCGGGAAGTTTCGTAGGTTCGGAAAATATATAACTAGTATACGGTATTTAGACAAAACGTATAGTTATAAATAATAACGTTTTATATATATTTATAGTTCGCAATAATTTTAGGTTATCTAGGTTGTGTGTAAGCATCGTTCCTGGGTAAACGGTCAATCATAGTTGTCGTAGTGGTTCCAATATCAAGTCATATCATAAAAAAAAAATTTGTTACCCGTAAAATGGTGTTAAGTTATCATAACATCGTTTTATTTATTCGTGTGCATTTACTAATCGTAAGGGAAATTTACGAGAGATTACATTACCTACCTCTTACAGGGAATTTCGTCCCGGAATTCTAGTCTAAGATAGTTGCCAAGGGTGTCTTAGGTGAAGAGATGTGGGTACTTGGAGCGAATCTGATCCTCGCACTCCCATGTATACTCCGGAACACTTCTTAAGGTTTGACACATGAAAGGTGTCGTGAATCCGACTAAGTTCTTCGGGTAGTAAAAGTTTATATGCCATGGGTCCTATCCTTTCCAGGATTTTTAATGGACCGATGTATCTGGGGTTCAACTTTCCATGTTTTCCAAATCGTATCATTCCCTTCCAGGGAGATACTTTCAATAAGACTCTATCTCCTATTTGAAATTCCATGGGTTTCCTTCTTATGTCGGCGTAGCTTTTCTGTCGGTCTCGGGCTGCTTGTAAGCGTTGCTTAATCTTAACGATTTTCTCAGTGGTTTCCCGAACAAGGTCTGGTCCTATAAGTTGTCTTTCTCCAACTTCTGCCCAACAAACGGGCGATCTGCACTTCCTACCGTACAGTGCTTCGAATGGTGCTGCTTTTATGCTGGCGTGGTAACTATTGTTGTATGAAAACTCTGCTAATGGTAAGTGCTTATCCCAACCTTTTCCAAAATCAATAACGCATGCTCGGAGTATATCTTCCAAGGTTTGAATAGTTCTTTCACTTTGACCATCAGTTTGAGGGTGGTATGCGGTACTCATATCTAGTTTAGTTCCTAAGGCTTTCTGTAGCGATTTCCAAAAGTGAGAGGTGAAACGACTATCTCAATCCGAGATGATTGAAATTTGTACTCCATGTTGAGTGACAATTTCCTTCACATACAGCTGAGCTAGTGTTTTTATCTCATCGGTTTCTTTGATGGGTAGAAAATGAGCGGATTTTGTGATACGATCCACAATAACCCATATTGTGTCGTATTCGGATGAGGTTCTTAGAAGTTTTGGTGATGAAGTCCATAGTGATTTGTTCCCATTTCCACATAGGAAGTTCTGGTTGTACAAGTAGTCCTGAAGGTTTCTGATGTTCTGCCTTTACTCTTGAACACGTCAAACATTTACTAACATACTCTGCGATGTTAGCCTTCATGTTTGGCCACCAATATAGTTTCTTTAAATCCTGATACATCTTGTCGGAACCTGGGTGAATGGAGTATTTTGATTTGTGGGACTCATACATGATGAGCTCACGAATACCTCCAACCATAGGGATCCAACTTCTGTCCTTGAAACACAGTGTTCCATCGGATTTCTTTACGAAACCATTCTTATTCTCTGGCATGCCGTAAATCTTTTCCTTGGGTCGGTTTTCTTCTTTAAGTGCTTCGCTCTGTGCGGTAAGGATTTGGGATGGAAGGGGTGAGTGAATAATCATTCCTAGCGATCTAACTCGAAGGGGTTTCAATCGTTCTTTTCGGCTTAACGCATCTGCTACTACATTAGCCTTTCCTGGGTGGTAACGTATCTCACAATCATAATCGCTGAGCAGCTCTAGCCAGCGACGTTGCCTCATATTCAAATCCTTTTGATCCAAAATATGCTGAAGACTCTTGTGGTCTGTGTACACGGTACATTTGGTGCCATATAAGTAGTGCCTCCATAACTTGAGCGTAAACACTACAGCTCCTAACTCCAAGTCATGAGTCGTGTAGTTTTCCTCATGTTTCTTCAGTTGTCGGGATGCATAAGCTATCACTTTGCTTCTTTGCATCAAAACTGATCCTAGTCCATGATAAGATGCGTCGCAATATACTATAAAGTCCTCATTTACTTCTAGGAGGGCTAATATTGGAGCTTCACAAAGCTTTTGTTTTAACAACTGGAAGGCTACTTCTTCCTTTTCTTCCCAGATGTACTTCTCATTCTTTTGGGTTAGCTTAGTCAAAAGTTTTGCAATCTTGGAGAATCCTTCAATAAATCTTCGGTAGTAACCTGCGAGACCTAAAAATTGACGTATCTCCGTGGGGTTTGTAGGAGACGACCAACCTTTTACAGCCTCAATCTTTGCAGGATCTACATGAATGCCTTGACTATCTATGATGTGTCCTAAAAATTGTACGGTGCGAATCCAAAAGTCGCATTTGGAGAATTTAGTGTACAGTTCTTCTTTCTTGAGCAGTTCTAGAATGATTCGTAAATGTTCCGCGTGCTCATCTTCGTTGCGAGAGTAGATCAAAATATCGTCAATGAATACTATTACAAACTTATCCAGGTAAGGTTTGCACACTCGATTCATTAAATTCATGAAAACTGCTGGTGCATTGGTCAGACCGAACGGCATTACTTGAAATTCGTAGTGACCATAGCGCGTTCTGAATGCAGTTTTCGGAATATCCTCTTCTCGAACTCTTAGCTGATGATATCCCGATCTCAGATCAATTTTTGAGTACACACTCGATCCTTGCAATTGATCAAACAAATCATCAATTCGAGGCAATGGGTATCGATTCTTTACAGTAAGTTTATTCAACTCCCGGTAATCGATGCACATTCGAAAGGATCCATCCTTCTTCTTAACAAACAAAATTGGAGCTCCCCAAGGTGATGAGCTTGGCCGAATAAATCCTTTTTCCGACAATTCCTTTAGTTGTTTTGACAATTCTTCCATTTCAGATGGGGCTAGCCTATAAGGTGCTTTAGCCACTGGTGCCGCTCCAGGCACTAGTTCAATCTGAAATTCTACTTGACGTGTGGGTGGAATACCAGGTAATTCTTCGGGGAATACTTCAGGAAAATCCTTAACGATAGGAACGTCATCAAGCTGCTTCTCGGATGACTTGTTTTCCGTAACTTGAGCCATAAATACCTGACATCCTTCCTTCATGTATTTCATCACTCGCATACATGAGATAATTCCATATCGAGGTTTGCTTTTGTCGCCCTGGACAATGAGTGTTTCATCCTTGAGTGGTATATGGACGGCCTTTTCGTCACAGTGAATCCTAGCACGATGGTGGGATAGCCAATCCATGCCGGCGATAGCATCAAAACTACCAAGTTGAACCGGCATAAGATCAATGGCAAAAGGTTTTTCGGATAGGGTTAGGGTGCAATCTTTCATGATAGTATTGGTATCTATTAAATTCCCGTTAGCCATTTCGACTTCGTAGGTGGTGTTTAGCTTAGAGGGGGTAACATTAAGTAAAGGGGCAAACGTATCTGATATAAAACTCTTATCGGCGCCCGAATCAAAGAATACTCTAGCATTATGATGGTTTAGTAGAAATGTACCGGTGACTACATCGGGTCCGTTTCCATCTCCGAGTAGGTATACCCTAGCTTGGGCGTTGGCTGGTTCATTTCCTCTTGGGCAGTTCCTCCGGATGTGTCCTACTTCTCTGCATCCGTAACAAGTGGGTGATACAGCCTGTGTGTTGCTTCCTGTAGCCGGAATCCTACAGTTTCTTGTTTGATGACCGATCTTACGACATTTGTCGCACCGGATGGTACAACGACCCTCGTGATCAAGTTTACATCGTTGACATTGGGGTTTCTGTCCGTTGTACCCTACACCTTCCGTGGCGGCATAGACTCGGGGTTTCTCTTGTCTTTGATTCTGTTGTTGAGTGCTCTGATTGTTGTGATATTGTTGGTGGTTCCGATTATTGTTGTGGTGGTTGTTATTGTGGTGATGACTATTGTAGCTTTGTTGGTTGTTGTTGTGATGGTGGGTGGTTCTCTTATCATCCAATTTCCTTTTAAGCTCGTTATATTTAACTTCGTCTAGAAGTTTCTGAGCAAGTTCCATTGCTGCTTCCAAGGTTGGTGAGTTTGCTGAGGTGACATTTCCTTCAATACTCCTAGGGAGTCCTTCGACATATTTCTCTAATGTCTTCTCATGATCGGGTACCATGGTAGGGCATAGTACTTTGAGTTCTTGAAATCTCCGGTTGTAACTTCTCAAATCAACTCCTTTCACCATTAAGGCATGGAACTCATCCTCGAGTTTTCGTAGTTCGGAACGGGGACAATACTTCTTTAGTATTTCAGCCTTGAATTCAATCCAAGTAAGTTGATGTGCTGCCTCTGCTCCTAGTGTTTGAACGGTAGAATTCCACCAGGATAGAGCGTCTTGCATCAGTGTTCCGGTTGCGAAGCTTACCTTGTTGTTTTCCGAGCATCCACTTCTTCGGAAAACAGTTTCACTTCTTTCAAACCATTGAGCTAATTCCGACACTCCTTCAGTTCCTTTGAAATACGTTGGTTGGCATGCTATAAAGTCCTTATAAGTGCAGTAGCGGGGTGCAGGCGCATTTCCATCTCTATTACAGGCTTGTCCAGTGTCACACCCCGCCACGACGGAAACGCGCAGGTGTAACTTCATGGATATCATCACAACACCTGGTGTCTACATAGAGAACAACTACATGCACATAAATAGAGCAATGTACAAACACAAAGTGTTGTAACAATACCCCAAAATAAAATAACCAAAACAAAACATAAACCCAAACATAGATGATAACCACTTCCAATGCAACTAAGGTCTCGTCTATCCACATCCTTCTATCTTATCCTTAGAAAGCTCACCTGAAAATGATGCTTAAAACGTCAACATAATGTTGGTGAGATTCATAGGTTTTAGACTCAACACACAAGGCAACCGAATTCACTGTGATTACAAAATATAGCTGGACAAATAATTATAGGTTATCATATAGCTACATGCATTTGCAAGTCATTAATCACACACAAAGGCAACAACACTCATAAGGCAACCATTAGGACGGCTCGTGTCCCCCGATCCCATAATCATCAATTAGGTCGCATGCGCGAGCAACAGGATAAGCATCCTCCTAATTGGATCCCAAAAACATATCATCAATTAGGTCGCATGCGCGAGCAACAGGATAAGCATCCTCCTAATTGGATCCCAAAAACATATCATCAATTAGGTCGCTAACCTAATTGGATCCCAAAACATATCATCAATTAGGTCGCTATCCTAATTGGATCCCAAAAATATCCACACAAGCAAATAATCACACATAGCATACATACGATAACATTATAAGTCCAAGCTCTTTAATACCACACACATAATCACAGTAAACCAAAACATTTAAGACAAGTATCATTCCCATCCCAAGTTTAAAACAAAGTAAAAATATGGGACTATCAACTCACCTTAAACTCCGCAGCTTCCACAAAATAACTCACAATCTATAGCACACAAAAATAATCCATATTACACAAGGTCAAGCTAAAAGCTAAAAACCATGTAATACACATATGATGGATGTCTAAGACTCATATGACCCACCATGGATCTCCTAGACACCACACTAACCACTACCATAACTTAATACTCACTAAATCCCTTGCACTCAAAAACTCAGAAAACGCAGAATTTTTTAGTACATTCACTCACATGAAATCACGACAAATAAAGCTCAACAACTCACACCAAAAATTTACCATGGTCTCTCATAAGCATAGAAGCTAATCCCAGAAGCCCATAGACCAATAACACACACAAATACTCATAAGAAATTCAAACTTGTCAACTACTCAAATTCGGATCTGAACGCACACCAAAAAGTTTTGATTTTTAATAATTACTTCCACAACTTTTTATCGCAAATCCTCTTCGTGGTAGTCTAATATAACCTAAAACTTAACTATTCCAGAATACCAAGTCAAAATACCACTTTTACAACCACATACAAACCTCAAACTTTTACCCAAAATCTGTCCCGGTTTGACAGCTTTGACACCTTATCAAAGAAAAATCAAAAGACCGACTTCCCGACCTCAAAATTGATCGTGGCTGGACTTTTTGGAAAGCTCTTTCATTATAATTCAATTTGGACTTAAAATTCGTGACTTAACTCATCACCATCTGTTATTTACACTCACATCTTTACAGCCTTACAAATCTGTTCAAACCCTAACTCAATAACTAGCATGTTTTACGCTCAATTCTCTTAACCAATCATCATACTATTATCATTAATTGATCCCAACATGTTTAATAACATTAATTTACAGAAGTTAACACAAACCCTAATCCACCATACTTAATATTACATGAATTAGATTAATTAATCAATTAATTGAACATAAGGTTTAAAGATTTTACCTTGATTCTTGATTATTGCTCCCAAATTACAAACCCTAATTTTTCTTCTTCTTTTCTCTCTTGGATCGACCCATAATTGCAGTAAAAACGTTTTAGGGGTGTTTGGTTTGATATATATATTAATTATGGATAATCCTTGGGCCTAAAAGTCATATTTGGACTCAAATTGGGTTTCCTTTTTCCCCCTTATCCCTTAAATCCGAATTTTACATATATAAAATATATATTTTTATTTACTTTTATTAAATTTATTTATTACACTCAAAACCTCATACTTTTTCATATTTTATAAATACCCATAGCTAATCCTAACGTCTTACGCGATAAACCTTAATTTTACGATAAACCGGAAAAATATCATTTTCAAAACAAAGTTTCCAAAAATAGAATTTCACACTCTTTTTGAAATATAACTCATAAAAACAAATCCCACGTAACTTACTAATGCTCAATTACTTGAACGAAACCTCGTTACACAAAACACAAAAACACCAAAACTACACAAGTCATTTCTACACCACAAAGGTGATCAAAATGAACTTTTCCAAATTCCAAACTTTCCAAATCACAATAAAACCGTTTACGCAAAGGGATTTAGTGCTAAAACTCAACTATATCACTCATATATCACTTCACACACCTAATACACACCAAACAACCGTCAACCGAGTCAAGACTATCAGTCAAACTGACCTGCTAAAACCACGGTTGTTACATCATCCCCCACTTAGGGAAATCGCGTCCCGAGATTTCAACTTCTATAGTCACCACTCATAACAGCAAAAAGGAAATTTATGGAATTTTAAGCGGACAAATACCATCCCATAAACTCACAGAGAAAGAATCGCAAAAATGTGAACCGACTAAATACTCGAATTCACACAATAGAAAACATTCCGTCACTCCAACAATACACGCAATTAGATACACTCCCCGATCAATAATACCAACAATCCAAACGACTTCTCACAGGTAGGTACGATACCCTAGAACCAAATGAAAAGCCAAATGGTAACCGCAAGACGCACTCACAAATAACAAATACCCATAAAACAAAACATTAATTACATCTGATCCTCACGTTCCCAAGTAAACTTAAGACCACGCTTAGAATCCCACCATACCTTTACAAACGCTATCTCACCACACTTCAAACCCTTAAAATCTCGATCCATAATCTCAACAGGTTTCTCGACAAAACGAAGAGTCTTGTCAACCTTACATTCATCTAATGGACATGCAGACTAGCATCCGCCAACCACTTCTTTCCATTAGATACGTGAAACGTATCATGTACACCACTTCAGTCCTCAGGCAAATTCAACCGATCTATCTCAAATCCAATCCTTTCCATAAATCTCAAACGGTCTTACGTATCTTGGTGCTAGCTTGCCTTTCTTACCGAAACGCACAACACCCTTCCAAGGAGATACTTTTATCCTCACGATATCACCAACACCAAACTCTAAGGGCTTACGGCAATAATCCGCATAACTCTTTTGGCGATCCCTTGCTGCCTTAAGTCTTTCCTTGATCTGAAAGACCATATCTGTAGTCCCTTGTACCAGTTCAGGACCAATCAGTTGGCTTATCCCAACTTCTGCCCATCGAACAAGTAATCTACATTTCCTTCCATATAATACTTCAAACGGCACATTCTTAATACCAGAATGATAATTGTTGATATAGGAGAACAAAGCTAAGGATAAATGTATACCCCGGCTCCCTCCCAAAATCAAACACACCCATGCTCTCATCATACCATCCAACGCCTGATTTGTACGCTCACTTAGTTCACTCATTAGAGAACGATAAGTCGTACTCATCTTCATACGCTATCTCAAGGCTCCATAAAACATTTACCACAATCGCGAAATAAGTATTTTATCATGTTTCTTGATGATCAACGCGACAACCCATGGCTCGTTACCAACTCACCGAGCGAAAAGTCTCGCCTACTCCTCCATACATATCTTGCTAAGGTAATAATACGTCTTATCCATTCTCGGGTGTATCAAATACCTTTCATGATTAATGTCCTTACGCTTCCTCTCAATGGAACCAATAGCTGGAACGCAAAGTACATTCCTCCATCTTTGTTCCTTTCCATTTACTGGTCTAAACCAAGTAATCATTCTTCTTTCATGTTCTCAACCTTGAGCCTCTCTCTCTAGGCTGCCAGTATCATCCTCTTAACTCCGAACCGAATTATCATAACCATTGCTCATAAACATCCAAGTTTCACTCATTCACTCCCGCTCAGCGCTCTTACCACGATGTCCTCCCTTCCTTGACGATAGCGAATCAGACAATCGTAGTCACTGAGAAATTCCATACCCAACTTCTCTTCAACATATATTAACCTCTTGTCAAATATATGCTAAAGATTCTTATGATCTGGGTAGACCACACTCTTTGCTCCATAAAATATCATCTCCAAGTTCTACTCCCCAACTCTAGGTCATGCATCACATATTTTCTCTTATGGATCTTCTACCTCCGCGATGCCCACGCAATCTAAAGAACGTAAATCTTAAAGCTGAATTTCTCACTTGGACAACTTGGCAACATCCTCTTCTTCTTCAACGAACAAATTGATAATCAAAATGACAATCTATCCTAAGTAGACGACGCGAACCATGAAACCGATCGAACTAAAACGTATATCAACGAACTCAAAAAGGGTACAAATTATCGACTAACGAAATAACAAACATCAAAATCAAAGCTAGAAAAACACAATGAGAAAATTTTCCCAATAAAAGTACACATGGATAAAATGTTTATGAAAACCCATACAAAGAAAATATAAAATACACGTACCCATAAAACAACCACAAGCATACCTCAACGAAAGAAACACTCGATGAACCAAATACATAACAAGTTTGGTAAATGAGAACCATAGACAGTTCTTATTCTCGTACTCGACCTTCCAAAAAAACAATGAACACCGTTTTTTCACAAGACATATCTTAAACTTATACATTTTTTTTTATAAAATATATATAAACCATTTTATGTAAGACATCAACATAACCATTTTTTTTTACACTTCATTTTCACCATAAGAATAATAGTTTCCAACAAATGACCTTGAAATACCCAAAATGATTTTTTTTTTAATTACCATAAAGACTTTAACACAACCCCTTTATTGGATGCGAAAAACACAGAAGAATCGCATAATCAAAATAATCATCAAACGAATCTCATACCAGTGAACACTCACGCAAATACATTGCAAACCAAACGATGAACTTACAAACTCATTCGTACAACGACCAAACCAAAATAATAGAAAAACACCGATACTAACGGGTCATAAAACATGTCACGAAATTCAATTGGTGCGTGTAAATGAGGGATTAAATATCCACACCAACTCGTCACGAACCACCAATACTCGAAAAACAATATAATATTCATTCGCAGAATGAATGCAAGGAATAACCAAAGAAACGAAACAGTATCCAACAAAAACGAATTCAATTTCCCAACACCTATCACGACATCAAAGAGAAAGAATATGACATATGTACCATCATGGTACGAATAGGTATGCCAACCAAAGAATTAGGTATACAAACAGAGCGTCTAGCAAACGAATCAACTTAAATACCACAACATAAGTACCCATCGATAATTGAGGTATCAACATATGATAGGTAGGATGGAATCTTACCACCTACACACCCCAACATATAACGACTGCCCAAACGGTTAAGAGAATACTTCTCTAACCATACAGCCATCACCAACATGATATCACATACCATCTTCCACAACATATAACAACAAACATCAATCAATGCAATAATGGTCACAAGTCCACGTGTGTGATACCCTTATAATTATGTTCGCGACCATAGTTATAAGCCTATTCCACACGCATACTTACTTCCAAAACCACACATCTCAATGATAACGCACATATACCACATAGCACCTAATACACCATGCAATCCATGCTATCATACTTGCAAGTCCACTTGTGTTGTGACGCATGTATAATTATGTTGGCCACCATAATTATCTATGCCCCCTTTCATAAGTGTACTCCCTCCTATGACAACACATTATGCAAACAAACATGCAAACAAAAACAAAAGACGTCGCAAACAATCATCTGACATGGAACAATTCCAACGATAATGTAAACTCTATAATCAGAATCACTTGGATAAGGTCGATCCAATTTCCAAGAGTAATTATGCTCCAACATGGCTCCAAACGGCAAAAGACAATATACGAATTCCAAAACATAACACAAAACAAAAGACGTCGCATAATGGCTCAAATTCCACTCTCGCACTTATCTCCCTACTCAGATCAATTCAACTTACTACTCGTTGTGGACTCTAGATCCAAATCCACACCATTCCATCCTAACTCCCTTTCATCTTTACTCAACCACCCATTCATGTTTCCTACATGTTGAGGTAGTCGACAACATGCAAAACCATCTCTATTTTTTTTTCTTCCAATTCTACATAATTCACAAGCACATACAAATCTCGAGGTTTAGACTAAACCACATCTCCTTCCTAGGTGAAGTGGGGACACTACCAAGGGTATTTGGTAATGGCTCCATCTCCAGAAGTCGTCGTGGTTCCAAACCTCTCCACTTCTTCTCCACCAACGTTTCCCATAAACGTCCTCTCCTTCTCCGAACGTAGATACATACTATCGAAAACTCGGATTCCACGGTTAGTCCGCTTCATCCTACCACTTCTCTCACATCCGATATAGCGACAACGATAGTCCAACGAAGCATCTTACGTGCTGAAGACGATATGATAAATTCGATATATACAATACTACGTATAGGGGATAAAATAGACGTCCAAAACTCAATAAAACGTCTCATAAATATAGGAAAATAGACATATAAAATACTATACTTACACATAGGCCCTAAATGCAACTATATGAGGGACTCCTAGGTTATAGTCTAGGTCCAACCGCCTAATTCTCTATAACCAAGGCTCTGATACCAATCAGTCACACCCCGCCACGGCGGAAACGCGCAGGTGTAACTTCATGGATATCATCACAACACCTGGTGTCTACATAGAGAACAACTATATGCACATAAATAGAGCAATGTATAAACACAAAGTGTTGTAACAATACCCCAAAATAAAATAACCAAAACAAAACATAAACCCAAACATAGATGATAACCACTTCCAATGCAACTAAGGTCTCGTCTATCCACATCCTTCTATCTTATCCTTAGAAAGCTCACCTGAAAATGATGCTTAAAACGTCAACATAATGTTGGTGAGATTCATAGGTTTTAGACTCAACACACAAGGCAACCGAATTCACTGTGATTACAAAATATAGCTGGACAAATAATTATAGGTTATCATATAGCTACATGCATTTGCAAGTCATTAATCACACACAAAGGTAACAACACTCATAAGGCAACCATTAGGACGGCTCGTGTCCCCCGATCCCATAATCATCAATTATGTCGCATGCGCGAGCAACAGGATAAGCATCCTCCTAATTGGATCCCAAAAACATATCATCAATTAGGTCGCATGCGCGAGCAACAGGATAAGCATCCTCCTAATTGGATCCCAAAAACATATCATCAATTAGGTCGCTAACCTAATTGGATCCCAAAACATATCATCAATTAGGTCGCTATCCTAATTGGATCCCAAAAATATCCACACAAGTAAATAATCACACATAGCATACATACGATAACATTATAAGTCCAAGCTCTTTAATACCACACACATAATCACAGTAAACCAAAACATTTAAGACAAGCATCATTCCCATCCCAAGTTTAAAACAAAGTAAAAATATGGGACTATGAACTCACCTTAAACTCCGCAGCTTCCACAAAACAACTCACAATCTATAGCACACAAAAATAATCCATATTACACAAGGTCAAGTTAAAAGCTACAACCCATGTAATACACATATGATGGATGTCTAAGACTCATATGACCCACCATGGATCTCCTAGACACCACACTAACCACTACCATAACTTAATACTCACTAAATCCCTTGCACTCTAAAACTTAGAAAACGCAGAATTTTTGAGTACATTCACTCACATGAAATCACGACAAATAAAGCTCAACAACTCACACCAAAAATTTACCATGGTCTCTCATAAGCATAGAAGCTAACCCCAGAAGGCCATGGACCAATAACACACACAAATACTCATAAGAAATTCAAACTTGTCAACTACTCAAATTCGGATCTGAACGCACACCAAAAAGTTTTGATTTTTAATAATTACTTCCACAACTTTTTATCGCGAATCCTCTTCGTGGTAGTCTAATATAACCTAAAACATAACTATTCCAGAAGACCAAGTCAAAATACCACTTTTACAACCACATGCAAACCTCAAACTTTTACCCAAAATCTGTCCCGGTTTGACAGCTTTGACACCTTATCAAAGAAAAATCAAAATACCGACTTCCCTACCTCAAAATTGATCGTGGCTGGACTTTTTGAAAAGCTCTTTCATTATACTTCAATTTAGACTTGAAATTCGTGACTTAACTCATCACCATCTGTTATTTACACTCACATCTTTACAGCCTTACAAATCTGTCCAAACTCTAATTCAATAACTAGCATGTTTTACGCTCAATTCTCTTAACCAATCATCATACTATTATCATTAATTGATCCCAACAAGTTTAATAACATTAATTTACAGAAGTTAACACAAACCCTAATCCACCATACTTATTATTACATGAATTAGATTAATTAATCAATTAATTGAACATAAGGTTTAAAGATTTTACCTTGATTCTTGATTATTGCTCCCAAATTACAAACCCTAATTTTTCTTCTTCTTTTCTCTCTTGGATCGACCCATAATTGCAGTAAAAACGTTTTAAGTGTGTTTGGTTTGATATATATATTAATTATGGATAATCCTTGGGCCTAAGAGTCATATTTGGACTCAAATTGGGTTTCCTTTTTTCCCCTTATCCCTTAAATCCGAATTTTACATATATAAAATATATATTTTTATTTACTTTTATTAAATTTATTTATTACACTCAAAACCTCATACTTTTTCATATTTTATAAATACCCATAGCTAATCCTAACGTCTTACGCGATAAACCTTAATTTTACGATAAACCGGAAAAATATCATTTTCAAAACAAAGTTTCCAAAAATAGAATTTCACACTCTTTATGAAATATAACTCATAAAAACAAATCCCACGTAACTTACTAACGCTCAATTACTTGAACGAAACCTCGTTACACAAAACACAAAAACACCAAAACTACACAAGTCATTTCTACACCACAAAGGTGATCAAAATGAACTTTTCCAAATTCCAAACTTTCCAAATCACAATAAAACCATTTATGCAAAGGGATTTACTGCTAAACTCAACTATATCACTCATATATCACTTCACACACCTAATACACACCAAACAACCGTCAACCGAGTCAAGACTATCAGTCAAACTGACCTGCTAAAACCACGGTTGTTACATCCAGCTAAAACGGCATTGACACCATCAGCAATTGCTTGCTGGATTGCTGCCGGGGTCATAACTTCAGGGTTCGTTGGTGCGGCGGTCGTGGTTGTTCTCCTAGTTCTAGCCATGTTGCTATTATAAAAGAAGGTATATCATTAGAACATTTATAATAGTCCTATCACGTTGAAATATATATCGAGTAATAAATAGTAAATATAGGTCGTAGTTACAATGATTTGATCATTGAAAAGGTTTAAGTCATAATTATCTTATGTTGGAATGACACACATAGGAATTATGAATAAGTTTGACCAGCATGAACTAATATATTACGATATAATGTATAAAGTTTGCAACGTAAATAAAGATAAAATAAATTTCCATAAATCAATGTCAAGGTGTTACAACACTTATTGATACTTGTGCAAATGTTTACAAAACATGACAAGATTCTCTTATTGGTAGGACATTGATTTCACTAACAAGGCGATGGTCTCATGGTTTCCCTAAGGCTTTGTCTAGGCGGTTTTGGAGTTCTTGAATGGCAGTGGACATGGTTTCCATGGTTTGATCTCGAGTCCTTTCCCTTTCTCGAGATTCTAGCAGGGCTTGCCTAAGGCGTAGGTTCTCAGTGTTGATCTTTTCAAGTTCTCGGTCTAAAGTTCCCATCATTATTTCTGTTGAAGTGTTAGCCCCACATAGTGCTCCTATGAATTCCATTTACTCCCAAAATAGAGAATCCAACTTTTCAACCTTATCTTCCATAGCAAGATGACCAATTATGAGACTGTTCATATCATCTTCAAAAGTTTCTAGATGTTCATGTGGAATCTTGTTGAGTATACCAGTGATGGAATCAAGTCGATCTTCGTGGCGAACCATTCTTGCAGCTAACAATGGTATGGTGTGATGTATGGGTTCCCCAGTAACTGGAAGAATTCGGGAGGTAGAGTAAGAACTTTCCCCAAGTTCCCTTGTTGTTGGTGTTCCTTCTTGAGATCTCCAATATCGCATGATGGGCAACAAGAACGACCATTTACGAGCATCCAGTCGCTTGTGGGTACTTCGGCGGCTGCAGTGAACACAAGATTCTGAGGTGGTTGGGCGGATTGGGTAAGTCCTTTGGTGAGGTGATATTGAGACACTTCGGTAAGGTGCAGGTGGTGATGCTAGTGGAGGAGATGCTATGGGTGATGGTGTTAGTGGCACAGTAGTAGTTTGGCTGTAGAAGATAGTAGGTAGTGGTGGTATCACAGGTGGTGCAGGTGGTGGTGGCACAACTGATTCAGGTGGTATGACAAGAGCTGGTGCTGGTACAGGAGTACTTGCTTCATACGGCTGAAGTTGTCTAATTTTCCTAGATCGGCGAATCGGACCAGATGATGCCAGAGGAGGAACCTCTGTGTCAGATGCTGGCAGAAATTGCTGGCTTTGCATGTATCTGTCGGTAGCAGGAGACATAGGCATAGGTGAGGTAGTATAGGCTGAAGTAACATCTTCAGTTCCTGAGTTTGAGGACATGCTGATAGGGTGGGTGTTCGAAGACATGACACTGTAATAAATTTCCCGATTAGTAAATGTAAGCATAATTATAATCAATTTAAAATGCTATAAAGTAAATAATAGTTTTTTACCAATTTATTGGAATGCTCAGGCACGAAGAGCGTAGGATGGTATTTTATAAAAATTTTGTCCCGTTTAAAGTGTAGTTATAGTCCAATGTTCCAAAAACACTTGGTTCACTATAAACCTGTCTCTGATGCCAATCTATAACACCCCCAAAATCGATCAATACAGCGGAAGACTTATAATGACAGCGGAAGACTTTTGGGGTATTATATCGTGGATCTTTGTCACAATTATAGAAAACGACTCAAATGAGACGCTTTAAGTTTTAAAATACCAAATATTCGTATTTCCTAGAGGTTTCATTATTCAACAACAAGTTTTTATTCAAAGAGAAATAAATGTTTCTTTATTTGCCTACTTCGTGCCTTTGCCATCCATTCCATTTAGTTACCTGAGATAAACATGCTAAAAGTCAACAAAAGTTGAGTGAAATTCATAGGTTTAAAATTAAGAGTTTGAACACAATAGATAGATGTTTATTGTATATAAATACGAATAAACAAGTTAGAAATCACATTCATTATTTCCTTAAGCTCATGACACTCAACGATTCAACAGACATCAAAATTATCCGTAATACTGATGTGAAATAAATTGCCCCCAAGATAGGTATTTGCCAGTAACCTATGATATTTAAATAAAGTGCATTTGGTAACTTTCCTCTAGCAACCAAACGGGGATTGTCAATCCCTAATAGATCTATTCACAATTATTTACGTTCACCCTTCAAGTGATTAAGGTTCATGATCGAGGGACTTTCGGCAATAGCTACTTAAGTAATAATAAGATCAGGAAAAGACTTGTGTTCTGTTTTTGAGCATGTATCCCCCCTACAAAAATAAGTTAAATGTGGGCTATGAACTCACCTTAGTAGTACAGTAAAATAATCGTAATCTCAACGATGCAAGGCAACGGCTTCACACACAACCTATAAGATATGGCAAGTTTCAGTTTTTAAGTCTCGTTTTATTGCGAACGTTTATTATTAATTACGATTAATCCATAATGTGCATAGGCGATGTGTTACGTCGTAGATAAAACAGATAATGGTTTCGTATTGTTTTATCGTCTAAAATTTAATTACCGTTATATAAATTTTATACGTGTTATATATATATATATATATATATATATATATATATATATATATATATATTGAAATAATAAAAATAATAAACGTAACTTTATATATATATATATATATATATATATATATATATATATATATATATATATATATATATATATATATATATATATATATATATATATATATATATATAATTATATATAAAATTTATTATTTACAAATCAATATTACTATTTGAGCCTTTAAGTTTCTCAATTTTACACTTTTCACCCTTAACGAAAATTATTTACGTCGTTAGTCCAAATACATATATATTTACGTTTTAAGTCCAATTATATCAATATTTACATTTTTCAATTCCAAGTTTCAATATTAACAGTTTATACCTATAGAAAACATATTTTACACTTTTCACCTTAAGTTTACAAGTTTGACACTTTTAGTCCCTAGTTAACGAAACTTTGCAAATTTAGTCCAAAAATTACCAAATTCAAAACTTAACATTTTTATTATTTCAATAAGCTCAGGAAGTGTAGAATAGCTTATTTTCCTTATTTTTCACAAAATGGGCTTTAACGAGTCCAATTAAGGCCCGTTAACAATTTTCGATCCAAAGGGTTTGGGGAAACCTTGGGTTTATCAAAATCCATCATTTTAAGTTCTAATAACATTTCAAAAGGGTTTTTACGATTAGCTTATTAGAATATGCTAAAACTAGCTTTTTGGGCTTATCGGCCCATATATAGTTTTTATGTTTCTGAAAATCTCATGGAATAGAGTTTTGCTTTAGGCTTGTTCAAGTGACTAAATCAAGTTGTTAGGTCGAATAATTTATCATTCTCGTTTGTATACCTTGTAGACAATTAGATCGTACAATAATAATAGGTGGTCATGTGTCGAATATTTAAATGGCGAGGTCAAAGTGCATGGTCAAAACTCATGCGTATAACTTATAAAAGTTGAAAAATAATCTAAGTGTTTTAGTGAAATCGTATGGGTCCAACTTAACTTAGAAACGTGTGATTTTTGTTGTGTATTCGTTAATATAAGTTCAAATCTTTTATAGGTTCTCGTTTATGACATAACTAAATAATAGTACGATGTATAAAACATATGTGTTGTTTTTATGATTTACGATTTATAAGCCTCAAGTGATTGTGCACAAACACAAAGATACATATGTATATATATAGAAAGAAAGGTTTATGGTCCTCACCTCACCTATAAAAGGTGGTGTAAAATGATGTGTAAGGATCGTGTAATGGTACAATAGCTTCGTGGTTCACTTCACGTTCCACCAAGGGTTCAAGAGGCTCCAAGCTTGGTCTCCTAGGTTCACTTTGAGACGTGGTACTCTTGGCGATCCGTTTGTCCTCCAACAACTCCTTCTCGTTACTATTTTTGGTGTAATGGTGCGTTTAAGTGCATGTAACGTTTTAGTTTGCATGTAAGTTCTTTTATAGTGAGTTTTGAAGGGTGTATATAGGCTCACAAGTGTTGGTGTAAGCATGTGAGGGCGAATAGTAACGCCACAACCATTGCCCAATCGAGTTTGTACATGGCTAGGATCTTGTGAGATCTTCCCTATTCATTCCTGACACTTTATGTATGCACATTGTTCGCTTAGATGTAATTGGGGGGCAAGGGTGGTGCTAGGGAATGTCTTGCCACGTTTTGGTCTTATCTTTCAAAGGTGAGTTTGGTTCTTCACTTGGGTGGTTTCTAGGGTAGTAAACGAGTGAGTGAGGGTGCAAGTTTTTTTTTTCTGTATGTTGGGTACTAGGTGAGACGAGACAAGCAAAAAGATGTACATGTTATGTATCAAAATCGAAAGAATATATGGGTGTTTTGGGTGTGTGTCGCGACAGGAAGAAAGAAAGAAAAATAAAAATAGGGTGCGTTTGGGCTTGTAACTGGGCTTAGGGTTTGTGTCGGCCCAAAAAAAGAAAAAGGAAAGAAAGGAGTCCGTTTGGTTTGTATTTGGTTTTTCGTGGCCCATTGGGTGTTGGGGGCCCACATGGCGTGTTTCGAGTATCGTGTTGAAATTCAAAAATATTAGTGAGCGTTCTCGGGAAGTTTCGTAGGTTCGGAAAATATATAACTAGTATACGGTATTTAGATGAAACGTATAGTTATAAATAATAACGTTTTATATATATTTATAGTTCGCAATAATTTTAGGTTATATAGGTTGTGTGTAACCATCGTTCTTGGGTAAACGGTCAATCACAGTTATCGTAGTGGTTCCAATATCAAGTCATATCATAAAAAAAAAAAAAAAAAAAAAAAAAAAAAAAAAAAAAAAAAATTGTTACCCGTAAAATGGTGTTAGGTTATCATAACATCGTTTTATTTATTCGTGTGCATTTACTAATCGTAAGGGAAATTTACGAGAGGTTACACATCTTATTAGAATCCAATGAACCACCCCAAAAGAATTTTCTTCTAATCCTTTCAAGCTTGCTAATAACCATTTTCGGGGCTTTGAAGGTTCAGAAATAGTATACTCAAAGGCTTCTAAGAACGGACTTAGTGAGAGTGAGACGACCTCCAAAGGATAGCGCCTTTGCCTTCCAACTTGTGAGCCAATTTTTAAATCGCTCTGATTGAGCCTGAACCACCTAACTTATATTGACCAGATAATGGTCAACAAAGTCAAATAGCTTAGGTCAATGCTCCGGGTAATATAGGGTATCACCAGGTCGTTAAGTCCCGTTGAAGTGTGAATTGTAACTTTGGCGTATTTGTGATCGGGTAATTATTCACAGGAAAAGGTTATGATCAGAATTATTTGGAATTATTTAACGAATATAGCTTAGGAAAGCTACGTGACTGATTACGGGAATTTAGATTACGAAGATTTGAGCTAAACACTAAAAACGTACGTTTTAATTAAAAACGTAAGCAGACGCACAAAACAAAAAGTACAACTGAAGGACGGGAAGGGTTAAAAGTGCAAAATTGAAATTTATACAATCCTAATAATAAAAGAAAATTTTAAGAAAAATTAAAATTATTTTTACACTATTTAATTATTTATAATTAATTAATTACTAATTATCTATTTAATACTAATTAAACTAATTAGAATTATTAAAAATACTTAAAAGACTTAGAAAATTAAGAAAAATTTTATAAATCTAATTAACCATCATGGGAATCCTAAAAAATTATAAAAAGTTAATTTTATGTATTTTTAAATTAATTAACTAATTATTATTCTATTTATTAATTAATATCTAATTAAACTATTTAAATTATGAAAACTATTAAATGAACAGTAAAAATTCTAAAAAAATTTATAAAAGTATTTTAACTAAAATACAAGCTAGAAAAAATATAAAAACTAGGTTATATTATATAAAAACTAATTATGCTATGTAATTGATTAATATTAATTAAAACTAAATTAAACTAAAATTAATTAGAAATACCACTAGTTGACAAAATAAAAATCTGGAAAAATTTGTAAAATTATTTTAACCTAAAATATAATTTCTAAAAATATAAAAGTGACATATTACTTAGAAATTAATTAAAAAGAAAAATAAATAGATAAATCCTATTAAATAGAAGCTATCACTATTGTTAAAATTGATTTTTTTGATTTTTTCTTTTTCTAAACTGATAATAAGCTAAAAACAACTAACTTTAATAAAAGCACTTTTGTTTAAACCCACTGAATAAGCAATTGAAAAGCTTATTACACCTTCAGTTGACTTTTGTTGACTGTGGGGTGTTTTAAGCTCAAATGGGGAATGGTGGGGTCCACACTGCTAAAACTAGGTTTCACTGAGTCTAATAAACAATATTAAGCACTTAATAAGCAACAATTGAACCTGAATAAGCCAAAAAGCTTGAATAAGCACTTAACAAAATAGTTACTGAGGCAGTTTGGGGACAAACTTAAGGGACCAAATCAGATGGGGTCCACAGGTCTAGGGTTCAAATGAAAGGTTCACAAACACTCCTGGGTAGGAGGGGGTTGGGAGAACCAAAATTGAGACCTAGGGGATCACTGTGGTGGTCACAATGAACCACCAAAGTGGTGGTGATTGTGGTGATGGTCTGTGCACAGGACACTGGGTTGCCCTGCAGCCTACTTCAAGGGGGTGTGGGACCCACCAAATAAATTTATAAAAATCTGAATAAAATCTCAAAAATAAACTAAGTGGTAAAGATTATCCACACCAAATTTCAGATCCTAAAACTGTAAATCCAACAAGATACAAGCCTTCAAAGATTGCTCAAAATGACTGAGGACTGCTTTTGACTTTTCCACTTAACCACTCAGTTTGACTTTTATGAACTTTTGCTTAATCTAGCTTACTCTAATCATGTTTATAACTTAAATGAGGAATGAATTAAGTTGAAACATTCACTTATCTATTGAAATGAAAAACTTTGGACTCTAAAAACCACCACAGTTAACTGTGGTGGTGGATCTTTGCCATTTTGACTTTAAAGCTACTAAGACCAGATTTTAAGGTTTGATTCAAGCTCAAGCAGACCTAGGTGATGTATATCAACAACAAGTACCAACCAAGACCAAGGAATCAGTGGCTAATCCACTGATCCAAACACCCATTTATCTATCTGTTATGAAATTTTATACTTGAAAACTAAGTTTGAACAAAGATTATCTGAAAATCAGGGAATATTAGTATCACAACTTTACTGAGAAACCATTACTAAGACCAAATTAACACTTATATGACAAGCTAAGTAAAAAGATTACACCTAGACTATTTAAATGAAAATGACCAAGGTTCTAACTGATTTAACTTAGGCTACCAAATAAGCATGAGTTGCAATTATAACTAAGCATAAATAAGCATGAGAATAAGTGCAAAATATAATAAGCAGTGAATAAGCATTTGCAAAGTAGAAAATGGAAAATAAGAATTGAGCTTACAAAAAGCCTCCAAGCTGAAATCAAGTAATTCAAGATCCACAATCAACCCCTAAGTGCTCCCATGAGCTCTAAACCAGGTCCATCCAATACTTAACCTGCTCCAATGCTTAATCACCTTCTTTATTTTTATTTTTTTTTCTTTTTACTGATTTTTCTTTGTGTTTTTGATGATTTATCTAGTTTACTGAGTTAAGCCAATTAAATGGCCTTACAGGGATTTAAAAGCTACTAAGTTAGCTTAATGTGACTTAAATGAAAGCTGTGAGATGACTTAGGAAGCTCAGACCAACATTTAACTAAAACTTGAGCATAAATATGAAAACTAAAAAAAACAATATCAACACTGGAATTTAAGAACTAAAAGTTTTTTTTTCTTATTCAAGAGAAACTGGTTACAATCTAAGAGCTTTTTCTGAAAGATAAAATTACAATAAGCTTACATAATTTAAATTAAGCTAAAACTACACTCCCACTTCTCAGCTTCTCTTCTTCTTTTTATACCTCCAAATTAGGGTTTGGGAGGTCTTGGACTCTTCCTAGCTCTTCTCTTGGACCATTGGATTAAACGAAACAATCTCAGCCTTTGAAAGAGTTTTGGCGCCCATTTTGCTTTGTCTGTTTCTTGGAGCTATTTGAAGCCAGAGGTGCATCTTTGTTTGTTTGTGTTTGTTTGGTGCACAAGGGGGGGGGGGGGGGGGGAAGGATATGATGATGGAGTGTGCAGGTGGTGAAACTAGGGGTGATGATGAGGGGGGGGGGGGGGGGGTTTGTCTGGTAGCAGCTGAGGTGGAGTGGAGGGGATGGTGTTGGTGTTGACCGAAGTCAAAGGGTGGAGTTTAGTTAGTTTGGACGGGGTGTTTTAGCTTTCTTTTGGTGGGCTAAAATGGAATGGGCCTGGAGTTGGTAACTGGATCAGAAATGGAGTTATAAGGTGGGCTGTTTGGTGTTGGGTTAAATTAGTTTAGGTCCGGATGGTTTTAGTAACTTTAGATCACAAGGACCATTCATGTAATTTACCAAACATTGAGGGGTGTGTTATGCCACTTTCCTAACATTATCCCATGGGCTAATAATGACAAGTCTAAATAGTATAGGGGTTATAAAAGGTAATTTCCATTTTTGAAAACCCGGGGGACTTGTTTTGCCATATTTCCAAACTTGAGGGACCCATGTTGTAATTTCCTCAAACTCACACCAAAATATCATTTTTGACAATTTATGATTTTCCAAGGGCCAAAAGTGATTTTCTTTCAAAATTATCCCACCAGGGACTGAATCTGTCAATTTCCAAAATTCCAGGGACCATTCTTGTCAATTTTGGATTTTAAGGGGTAAAAGTGTAATTTTCTCAAACTTTATCACCCAAGGACTTATTTTGATAATTTTTGACTTTTATTTGCCTTGGGTTGACTTTTCTTTCGTTTTAAACTTCCAGGGACTAGTTTTGCCAAATTTTGAAACTTGAGGGACTGAAACTGCCAATTGTGCAAACTTTGTTCGTTTTTCATTTGTTTTCAAACTTTTTGCATCTAAAACATATAAAACACACTTTTGGGATAATTTGTGTATTTTGATGCGTTTTTGGGTGTTTTTGGATGTTTTGGCAGTCCAGATACGGTAAAAATGATGAGTGTTTGAGCACTCATCAATCCCCCACACTAAGCTATTGCTAGTCCCTAGCAATATTTTGAGAAAAACTTGATGGATTTTTATCTCTTTACCAAAAGCCATCACTTCTGGAGTAGCCAGGTGTAAGAACTGTGGCACACCTGATAACCGTGTGATTTTGAGCAAACCACCAGCTGTCAACGGATTTGATAAGTCTTTACCAGGAGCCGTTTGCTCCTGGACTAGCCAGCATCTTGATGGACCTAGTCAACATCTTGGTGAGCTGATTACCAATTATGGTTTTTCCACTGCCTTTACCACAAGCCATAATCTTGTGGGCTAGCCAACTCATTTGCTTATAAGGATGCGGGGGAGTTGAGGAACCATGCAAGTTTTTGGCAAACTGCCAGCCATCAACGGATTTGAGATGTCTTTACCAAGAGCCGTTTGCTCCTGGACTAGCCAATCCCTTTGTCATTAAGACTTTGGCGGACTGATAACCACAAAAATTTTGGAATAAAGTGAAAAATTTTGAAAAATTTTGGCCTAAAATTGGGGGGTACTTGGAAAGTTTTATGATAAAATTCGTAAGAATTTCCCCCCCCCCCCCCCCCCACACTAGAACTGAATATTGTCCTCAATATTCAAAGTCCCGGCTATTATGCCGAATCTCTGAATGGAAAAGCTAATATTCGATTCTAACTGTGGAAATTTCTATTTTTCACTTTATTTTATCTGTACATACAATCTTTTTTTTTTTTTTTTTTTTTTTTTTTTTTTTTTTTTTGCTCACTACCTCCCAGGCTTGTGTTAGGTTTACCACGCTAGCTAATCACTTGTGAATGATTAACTGTAATAAATTTGCCCTAACAGCCCGGGAGTTGAATGATAAAGTTTATAATATACATACACCGTCCAGGTTTATGTCAGGTTTACCACGCAAGCTAATCACTTGTGAATGATTAACTGTAATAAATCCGCCCTGACAGCCTGGGAGATGAATAATAATATACATACACTTCCCAGGCTTGTGTCAAGTTTACCACGCTAGCTAATCACTTGTGAATGATTAACTGTAGTAAATTTGCCTTGACAGCCCGGGAGATGAATGACATAATATACAAAACATGTTTATTGAATTTTGAAAAATATTTACTTTTGAAACGGTGGGGGATGGCCACTCCCCCACACTAGGGTGGTAGAAAATAGAAAGAAGTCAGAAATACGGGTGAAAACCCGTATATGTTGCTAATTTTTGTTCACCGAGTCACTAGCTTGACTCGATCCCCGAATTCAATTGTCCTTGGGGAAAGTTTGGAGATCTGGGACAACCATGGATGGTATGTCCTCTCCAAAGTAGTGCTTTAGACGATGTCCATTCACTTTAAAATTAGGTCCGTCATTTTGTGATAACTCGACGGTGCCATAAGGATAAACCTTAACGATAGTGAATGGACCAGTCCATCGGGTTTTGAGCTTTCCCGAGAAGATCTTGAGTCTAGAGTTGAAAAGAAGGACTCGATCACCAACGTTGAAAACGCGGTTTTTGATCTTGGAGTCATGAATCTTCTTTGTCTTTTCCTTGTAGATCAAAGAGTTCTCGTAGGCTTGATCACGGAGTTCATTTAATTCATTGAGTTGAACTTTCCTGTGATCACCCGCAGTTTTGAGGTCAAAATTTGCATGCTTGAGAGCCCAATAGGCTTTATGCTCAAGCTCGATCGGAAGATGGCACGCTTTCCCGTACACAAGCTTATATGGCGTACACCCAATGGGTGTTTTATACGCCGTACGGAAAGCCCAAAGTGCATCATCTAATTTGTCCGACCAAGATGCACGATTTTCCCCAACGGTTCTTTCCAAAATTCTCTTAATGCCCCGATTGGAAACTTCTACTTGTCCACTTGTTTGCGGGTGGTACGCAGTAGAAAGACGGTGAGTTACACCATACTTTTGCATGACTTTATCGAATTTGTCATTGCAAAAATGCGTACCACGATCACTAATTATAGCACGTGGAGTTCCAAATCGAGCAAAGAGAGCTTTCAAAAACTTCACAACTACTCGGGCATCATTTGTGGGTAAAGCTTTTGCTTCGACCCATTTTGACAAATAGTCAACTGCCACGAGTATATACTTGTTTCCATGAGATGACGGGAATGGCCCCATAAAGTCAATGCCCCAAACGTCAAAGATTTCACAAACTTGAATTGCATTTTGTGGCATTTCATTCTTTTGTGAAATATTCCCGTGACGTTGACAAGCGTCACAGGATTTGACTAATTCATGGGCATCCTTGTAGATTGTGGGCCAAAAGAAACCGGAGTCAAACACCTTTTTGGCGGTGTAATTTGGATTGTGGTGGCCCCCCGTGGGACCAGCATGGCAAGCCTTAAGAATTTCAGTGGCTTCTTGACCATATACACACCGCCGGATGACTTGATCCGCACAGATTTTGAACAAGTAGGGGTCGTCCCAGAAATAATGTTTTACATCTTTAAAGAATTTATTTTTCTGTTGGGACGACATCCCTTTCACAATGAAATTACCCGCAAGGTAGTTTGCAAAGTCGGCAAACCATGGGGTAATAGAGTCTCCACGAAATGAAACCGCATTGAGGGTTTCGAGAGGAAATGTTTCATTTATTTCCTTTTTCTCGAAAGCATCTTGGTGGGGGTTTTCAAGACGGGAGAGATGATCAGCAGCTAGGTTCTCAGCTCCTTTTTTATCACGAATAATGGTATCAAATTCCTGAAGGAGGAGAACCCAACGAAGAAGTCTCGGCTTTGCATCTTGTTTTGCAAAAAGGTACTTCAAAGCCGAGTGATCCGTATACACTATGCTTTTTGTCAGAATCAAGTATGGCCGGAATTTTTCAAAAGCATACACCACAGCTAACAATTCTTTTTCAGTGGTGGTGTAATGGCTTTGAGCCTCGGTCATAGTCTTGCTGGCATAGTGTATAGGCTGAAAATGTTTTGTTTTGCGTTGCCCCAAGACTGCCCCAATAGCATAATCACTAGCATCACACATGAGCTCAAAGGGCAAGTCCCAATCGGGGGCAACAAGAATCGGTGCCTCGGTAAGCCTTTTCTTTAATGTTTCAAAGGCTTCGATGCACTCAGGGGAGAAGATAAAAGGAGAATCCTTTTCGAGGAGATGGGTCATAGGCCGGGCGATTTTAGAAAAGTCTTGAATAAACCTACGGTAAAAGCCGGCGTGACCCAAAAAGCTCCTAACACCTTTCACAGTTGTGGGATGAGGTAATTTTGCAATGACGTCCACTTTGGCACGATCAACCTCAATCCCGTTTTTTGAAATTTTATGGCCGAGGACAATGCCCTCTTTGACCATAAAGTGACTCTTCTCCCAATTTAGACATAACTTTGTGTCTTCACAACGTTTTAGCATATTGTCTAAGTGGGAGAGGCATGACTGAAACGAATCCCCAATGACCGAAAAATCGTCCATAAAGACCTCCATACTTTTCCCGATCATGTCGGAAAAAATGGCCATCATACATCTTTGAAACGTGCCCGGAGCATTACATAAGCCAAATGGCATACGTTTATATGCGAAAGTTCCATAAGGGCACGTGAAAGTGGTCTTTTCTTGGTCTTGCGGGTCAATGGGAATCTGAAAGTAACCCGAGAAACCATCGAGGAAGCAATAATACTCATTCCCCGCTAATCTCTCGAGCATCTGATCCATAAAGGGCAGAGGAAAATGATCTTTGCGGGTGGCGTCATTTAACTTACGATAATCAATACAGACGCGCCAACCCGTAACCAAACGAGTGGGAATTAACTCATTTTCCTCATTTGTGACAACTGTAATGCCACCCTTTTTTGGAACACAATGGATTGGGCTGACCCAAGGACTGTCCGAGATAGGGTAAATCAATCCGGCATCAAGAAGTTTTAAAACCTCTTGCTTGATAACCTCGTGAATTTTTGGATTCACCCTTCTTTGTTGTTGGACTGCAGGTTTGAAGTCGTCCTTCATTAAAATTTTATGAGTACAGAATTCAGGGTCAATGCCCTTGATGTCGGAGAGACGCCAAGCAATTGCTTGTTTATGAGACTTCAAAACCTTTATGAGAGCAGCCTTTTCCTCATCACTTAAGTCTTTGGCAATTATGACGGGTAATTTATCATCACCCTCCAGAAATGCATATTCAAGATGAGGCGGCAAGTCCTTAAGTTCAACCTCAGGGAAGTCATCAGTTTTCTCAACATTTTTGACCTCCTCTTTATGAAGTTGTTGTGGTAGAACAGGAAGAGGAGAGGGATCTTCGTTTAACAATTTTTCAAGTATGAGAATATCCCTCTCGAGGTCGATCTCTTGGTTATCAATTCCATCGGGAATCGAATCACTTTTGAGAAACGCCTCCATTTCTTCTAAGATGAAGTCACTTCCCTCAAACGGAGTAAGGGAAGGATAAGAATTGGCGATAATGGGGTGAGAAGACTGAGTGAGATTTTCACTCGAAGAATCATCAATGAAACCTAAAATCTCTTGAGCATACTCCTCAGCAGCAACATCGATGACATCAATTTGATTCACCGACTCACAATCATAATTGGAGGAGTATCTCGAAGTTTGATTTAGGTTGAAGGTTATGGCTTCCGTTCCAACACGTAATGTGATCTCATGCTCAAATACATCGATAAGAGCGCGCCCAGTTCTAAGGAATCCCCGCCCAAGAATGAGAGGGACCCTAGAATCGGCATCAAAGTCAACAATCACAAAATCTGCCGGAAAATGGAACTTCCCCACTTTAACGAATACGTCCTCGGCAATTCCGATGGGACGAGAAATCGAACGATCGGCAAGCTCTAAAGTCATGCACGTGGGGGTAAGTTCGGGAAGAGAGAGTTTCTTCCACACAGAATATGGCATCAGGTTGATGCTAGCACCTAGATCGGCCAGGGCGAAGCAATCAACCATACCCGGGAAAGTACAAGGAATGAGAAATTTCCCGGGATCTCCAAGCTTTTCAGGAAGCTTTTTCAAAAGAACCGCAGAGCAGTTCTCATTCAGAGGAGTTCTTGCCATCTCAAATAATTTTTCTTTGTTACTCAACAGATTTTTGATTGTCGATGCAAACTTGGGCATCAAGAGAATAGCATCCGCGAAGCTGATATCAAAATGCAAATCTTGGAAGATTTGGAAAAATTTATCCATTTGGTGATTAGCTTTTTCGCGGAGCTTTTGTTCACTGAGACGTGATGGATAGGGAATAGAAGTTTTGGATTTAGGGCTGTCCACTGGAGTTTCTAGTGGTTCAAAGACAACTCCAGGCTTACATCTGGTTTCAGGAATAACCTGAGGTTAGACGTGTGCTGTACTTCGTGGGCTAGGATTTTGCACTTTGTCCTTTGTCACCTCAGGTTCACGACTCACTACCTTTGGAGGAGAAGAAGAGGTAGTAGGAATCGCGGGTTCATCATATGAAGCACCACTTCGTGTTGTGATCGCCTTAGCATCGCCCCTCGGGTTAGCGATCGTGTTGCTCGGTAAAGTAGTACCTGAGCCCGAGGGTCGATCATTTAAAGACTTCTTGATGTCAGAAATCTGGCTGACCAGCAACTTGTTCAACTCTTCTTGGGACTTCATGAATTGTTTCAACAACTCGTCAGATGAAGGCCCGGTTGGAACAATGGCTTGATTCGGATTAGGAATATTTGGAGCTCGATTGTTCGGATTGGGACCTTGATTTTGAAAATTACCCTGATTAGGGTTGTTGTTTCCATGAAAATATCCCTGATTGAAGTTACCCTGACCTTGGTTCCGATTAAAGTTTCCTTGATTTTGTTGTTGGAAACCTTGATTTTGGAACCCTTGGTTTTGATTTGGAAAACCGTGGCCCTGATTGAAGTTACTTTGGTTTTGATAACCTTGGTTTTGATAACCTTGGTTAGCTCTATTTTGATTTTGGCCACGGTTTTGGACATTTTGGTTTTGATTAAAACCAGGAGGTCCAGGATAATGATGTTGAGGACGATAGCTAGGGTCCATAGGAGGGCGATATTGATTGCCTCCTTGATTTTGGGACCCCGCTAAAGCATGAGCTTCGTATGGAGTACCATCAGTAGCTGTGCAATTGTAGTAGGCATGCGGCCCACCACAAGTTACACAGACTTCCACTTTTTTAACCTCAGCAGGTGGAGGATGTTGTGGAAATGAAACTTTCTTTGTTTGGGCGAGAACCAAAGCTTGGATCGCTTCAGTGAGCTTGTCAATCTTAGCATCCGTGCTAGATTGACTCACAGAAGATGAAGTGGAAGGACCCGCATTAATTTGGGAAACAATCGGTTTGCTTCGTGTAGAGCGAACCTTAGACTTGTTTTCTATGATTTGCAAAGCTTCTTTTGTGGTTTTACTCAAAAAGTTGCCTCCCGCGGAGGCATTGAGTGAATCCTGATCAGCTTGGCTCACGCCATTGTAAAACGTATCGAGTTGCATCAACTCAGAGAAACCATGATGTGGACACTTGCGAAGTAATTCTTTGAAACGATCCCACGCTTCACCAAAAGATTCATCATATTTTTGAGTGAACTTGGTGATTTCGTTCTTAAGACTCGTGGTCTTGGAAGGTGGGAAGAATTCATTCACAAACTTTTTGACAAGATCTTCCCAAGTCTCAATAGATCGTGGAGGTAGTTTTTCAAGCCAAATCCGGGCTTGCCCCTCCAATGAGAATGGGAAGAGAAGAAGTTTTATTGCTTCACATGGGACATTTTTGTACTTGATGGTTGATGTGATTTTATTGAACCATCGAATATGAGCATGAGGATCGTCCCTCTCAAAACCGTAGAACTAACTTGAGGTTACAAGATTGAGTAACCCGGTTTTGAGCTCAAAACTATCAGCCACGATGGCTGGGACAATAATGGCATCTCCGTAACCCTCGATGGGTGCTTGGAGAAGTTCACACATGGGACGGTCTTCCGCCATGGTGATAGTGGGTGTGGCAACAGTACGGATCTCAGATCCGACTGTTGGTGCTGAACGACGACGAGGTCTTCTAGGTTTTCGTACAAGCTCACGTAATGGGCTAGTAGACCTAGAAGAACGAGTGCGCATGCACTAGGAACTAAAATCAATCAAAACAAAGTCGAGACAAAACCACAGTGAACTTAAACCAATAATCACAAGTGAGTGGCTTCTTGAGAAAAGGTACACCACTCACCAGGATACAAAGGCAAGTTTTAATCTTTTTGATTTGGGAACTTATTTGTTCACACCCCCAGTTGGAAGGTGTTCTGCCTTGGTTTTCGACGGTTTATTTTATGTAGAATTATTATTCACAAGAAAAAGACGAATGTTTTTGTGTTTTGTGTATGGGTTTAAAAACTTTTGGAGAATATTTTTGGTATCGTTTCGTTTACCAAAATCGTTTTTCTTTAAGAATCACCTTAAAAGAAAACCGAATCAGAAAACGTTACGATCTGTTTTGTTGTTTTTAATTTTTTTGGTGTTTTAACACTTTAGGAAAAGTGTTAATGACTTTTTTGTATTTTGATTATGAAAATATACACAAGTGGTGGTATTTATACAGTGAGTGAGGTGAGATAACACTAATCTCAAATAATGCTAAAGAAACGCGCACACTTCCCCGGCAGCGGCGCCAAATTTTGATTGAGCCTGAACCACCTAACTTATATTGACCAGATAATGGTCAACAAAGTCAAATAGCTTAGGTCAATGCTCCGGGTAATATAGGGTATCACCAGGTCGTTAAGTCCCGTTGAAGTGTGAATTGTAACTTTGGCGTATTTGTGATCGGGTAATTATTCACAGGAAAAGGTTATGATCAGAATTATTTGGAATTATTTAACGAATATAGCTTAGGAAAGCTACGTGACTGATTACGGGAATTTAGATTACGAAGATTTGAGCTAAACACTAAAAACGTACGTTTTAATTAAAAACGTAAGCAGACGCACAAAACAAAAAGTACAACTGAAGGACGGGAAGGGTTAAAAGTGCAAAATTGAAATTTATACAATCCTAATAATAAAAGAAAATTTTAAGAAAAATTAAAATTATTTTTACACTATTTAATTATTTATAATTAATTAATTACTAATTATCTATTTAATACTAATTAAACTAATTAGAATTATTAAAAATACTTAAAAGACTTAGAAAATTAAGAAAAATTTTATAAATCTAATTAACCATCATGGGAATCCTAAAAAATTATAAAAAGTTAATTTTATGTATTTTTAAATTAATTAACTAATTATTATTCTATTTATTAATTAATATCTAATTAAACTATTTAAATTATGAAAACTATTAAATGAACAGTAAAAATTCTAAAAAAATTTATAAAAGTATTTTAACTAAAATACAAGCTAGAAAAAATATAAAAACTAGGTTATATTATATAAAAACTAATTATGCTATGTAATTGATTAATATTAATTAAAACTAAATTAAACTAAAATTAATTAGAAATACCACTAGTTGACAAAATAAAAATCTGGAAAAATTTGTAAAATTATTTTAACCTAAAATATAATTTCTAAAAATATAAAAGTGACATATTACTTAGAAATTAATTAAAAAGAAAAATAAATAGATAAATCCTATTAAATAGAAGCTATCACTATTGTTAAAATTGATTTTTTTGATTTTTTCTTTTTCTAAACTGATAATAAGCTAAAAACAACTAACTTTAATAAAAGCACTTTTGTTTAAACCCACTGAATAAGCAATTGAAAAGCTTATTACACCTTCAGTTGACTTTTGTTGACTGTGGGGTGTTTTAAGCTCAAATGGGGAATGGTGGGGTCCACACTGCTAAAACTAGGTTTCACTGAGTCTAATAAACAATATTAAGCACTTAATAAGCAACAATTGAACCTGAATAAGCCAAAAAGCTTGAATAAGCACTTAACAAAATAGTTACTGAGGCAGTTTGGGGACAAACTTAAGGGACCAAATCAGATGGGGTCCACAGGTCTAGGGTTCAAATGAAAGGTTCACAAACACTCCTGGGTAGGAGGGGGGTTGGGAGAACCAAAATTGAGACCTAGGGGATCACTATGGTGGTCACAATGAACCACCAAAGTGGTGGTGATTGTGGTGATGGTCTGTGCACAGGACACTGGGTTGCCCTGCAGCCTACTTCAAGGGGGTGTGGGACCCACCAAATAAATTTATAAAAATCTGAATAAAATCTCAAAAATAAACTAAGTGGTAAAGATTATCCACACCAAATTTCAGATCCTAAAACTGTAAATCCAACAAGATACAAGCCTTCAAAGATTGCTCAAAATGACTGAGGACTGCTTTTGACTTTTCCACTTAACCACTCAGTTTGACTTTTATGAACTTTTGCTTAATCTAGCTTACTCTAATCATGTTTATAACTTAAATGAGGAATGAATTAAGTTGAAACATTCACTTATCTATTGAAATGAAAAACTTTGGACTCTAAAAACCACCACAGTTAACTGTGGTGGTGGATCTTTGCCATTTTGACTTTAAAGCTACTAAGACCAGATTTTAAGGTTTGATTCAAGCTCAAGCAGACCTAGGTGATGTATATCAACAACAAGTACCAACCAAGACCAAGGAATCAGTGGCTAATCCACTGATCCAAACACCCATTTATCTATCTGTTATGAAATTTTATACTTGAAAACTAAGTTTGAACAAAGATTATCTGAAAATCAGGGAATATTAGTATCACAACTTTACTGAGAAACCATTACTAAGACCAAATTAACACTTATATGACAAGCTAAGTAAAAAGATTACACCTAGACTATTTAAATGAAAATGACCAAGGTTCTAACTGATTTAACTTAGGCTACCAAATAAGCATGAGTTGCAATTATAACTAAGCATAAATAAGCATGAGAATAAGTGCAAAATATAATAAGCAGTGAATAAGCATTTGCAAAGTAGAAAATGGAAAATAAGAATTGAGCTTACAAAAAGCCTCCAAGCTGAAATCAAGTAATTCAAGATCCACAATCAACCCCTAAGTGCTCCCATGAGCTCTAAACCAGGTCCATCCAATACTTAACCTGCTCCAATGCTTAATCACCTTCTTTATTTTTATTTTTTTTTCTTTTTACTGATTTTTCTTTGTGTTTTTGATGATTTATCTAGTTTACTGAGTTAAGCCAATTAAATGGCCTTACAGGGATTTAAAAGCTACTAAGTTAGCTTAATGTGACTTAAATGAAAGCTGTGAGATGACTTAGGAAGCTCAGACCAACATTTAACTAAAACTTGAGCATAAATATGAAAACTAAAAAAAACAATATCAACACTGGAATTTAAGAACTAAAAGTTTTTTTTTCTTATTCAAGAGAAACTGGTTACAATCTAAGAGCTTTTTCTGAAAGATAAAATTACAATAAGCTTACATAATTTAAATTAAACTAAAACTACACTCCCACTTCTCAGCTTCTCTTCTTCTTTTTATACCTCCAAATTAGGGTTTGGGAGGTCTTGGACTCTTCCTAGCTCTTCTCTTGGACCATTGGATTAAACGAAACAATCTCAGCCTTTGAAAGAGTTTTGGCGCCCATTTTGCTTTGTCTGTTTCTTGGAGCTATTTGAAGCCAGAGGTGCATCTTTGTTTGTTTGTGTTTGTTTGGTGCACAAGGGGGGGGGGGGAAGGATATGATGATGGAGTGTGCAGGTGGTGAAACTAGGGGTGATGATGAGGGGGGGGGGTTTGTCTGGTAGCAGCTGAGGTGGAGTGGAGGGGATGGTGTTGGTGTTGACCGAAGTCAAAGGGTGGAGTTTAGTTAGTTTGGACGGGGTGTTTTAGCTTTCTTTTGGTGGGCTAAAATGGAATGGGCCTGGAGTTGGTAACTGGATCAGAAATGGAGTTATAAGGTGGGCTGTTTGGTGTTGGGTTAAATTAGTTTAGGTCCGGATGGTTTTAGTAACTTTAGATCACAAGGACCATTCATGTAATTTACCAAACATTGAGGGGTGTGTTATGCCACTTTCCTAACATTATCCCATGGGCTAATAATGACAAGTCTAAATAGTATAGGGGTTATAAAAGGTAATTTCCATTTTTGAAAACCCGGGGGACTTGTTTTGCCATATTTCCAAACTTGAGGGACCCATGTTGTAATTTCCTCAAACTCACACCAAAATATCATTTTTGACAATTTATGATTTTCCAAGGGCCAAAAGTGATTTTCTTTCAAAATTATCCCACCAGGGACTGAATCTGTCAATTTCCAAAATTCCAGGGACCATTCTTGTCAATTTTGGATTTTAAGGGGTAAAAGTGTAATTTTCTCAAACTTTATCACCCAAGGACTTATTTTGATAATTTTTGACTTTTATTTGCCTTGGGTTGACTTTTCTTTCGTTTTAAACTTCCAGGGACTAGTTTTGCCAAATTTTGAAACTTGAGGGACTGAAACTGCCAATTGTGCAAACTTTGTTCGTTTTTCATTTGTTTTCAAACTTTTTGCATCTAAAACATATAAAACACACTTTTGGGATAATTTGTGTATTTTGATGCATTTTTGGGTGTTTTTGGATGTTTTGGCAGTCCAGATACGGTAAAAATGATGAGTGTTTGAGCACTCATCACGCTCTAAGAGAGGGTACCAATTAGCACTTCTAGACATGTTAGCACCAATAGGAAGACCTAAGTAGGTGCAAGGAAAATGAGAAGGTTGACAACCAATTGATGTAGCAGTGGTGTTCAACTCTTGATTATTAACACGAACACCAAAGATTTTGCTCTTATTAAAATTTACCTTTAGGCCGGAAGCAAGGTGGAAAAAAGTGAGGATTCTTGACAAATTCTTTATGTTTTGTTTAGACCACTCTCCCATGATAAGGGCATCATCCGCAAATTGAAGGTGCGATACATCAACCTTGTCTTTGCCAACTTCTACGCTTCAAAACAAATTTTTATTTTTAGCTTCAGTATGTGCAACGTTAAGAGCCTCTATAGCTAAGATAAAGAGAAGGGGGAAAGAGGATCGCCTTGCCGAAGCCCTTTTTATAATTTAAATTCGGGGGTAGGAGAGCCATTAATCAGAAGCTTTTTCAAAGTCAACTTTAAGTATGAACACTTTTCTATTCCTTAGCTTTGCTCAAGAGATGATTTCATCAACAATTAAAGGACCATCAATTATTTGGCGTCCTTTAATGAAAGCCATTTGAACCTCCCCCACAACCGATGAGATGACCTTAGATAATCGATTAGCCAAGATTTTTGCGATTATCTTATATTGGCAACCTATTAAACTAATAGGTCTAAAATCATTTATGGTTAGAGGATCATCAATTTTTGGGATAAGAGTGATAAAGGATGAGTTACAACCTCTTGGTATGAAGGATGAAGATTCAAATTCTTTGACGTATGAAATTATGCTGCCTTCAAAGACGTCCCAATGCTTCTTGAAAAGCTTGAAAGTGAATCCATCCGGACCGGGAGCTTTATCACCACCACAAGACCATATTGCATCTTTTATTTCTTGAGAAGTAAAAGGTTGATCAAGGAGTATAGAATCCGCATAAGAAAGTTGTCTAATGAGGTTACTAGAGAATGAAGGTCTCGATAAGACGTCTTCATGAAATTTTGCCTTAAACGTATTAAAGATGTGAGCTTTGATCAACGTCGGTATGTTATTACTAAATTATTTATAAGTCCATAAAAAGAAACCTTATAGTGATGATGGTGGGTACATACAAACAATATTCGCTTAGTCAGATTAATAACAAACAGAAAATAAGACATTTAAGTCTTGAAGCCTTAGATTAAAGACGTACTCTAGCCCATGGGTTGCGCAAGAAATTGTCTGCATATAAATAGAGCCAACTAACTATAAATGTTTTCCAAATGTGTAATACCTACAAAATGCAGGTCATGGTAAAGGGAAAGTAGTATACAGGCGTGAAATGTTTTTTAAGTTTCAAGGATTAAATTAAATATATGATTTTCAACTAGTAGATGTACTAGCATAAGTTATTTTCTTAAAGAGATCAACCTTTCAGACTGTAAAATACTGCTACAAGAGTTTTTGCTTTTCTGCATATGTACGTATATCACTGATAGTCTGCATATGTACAATTTGTTGTCGCAATCAATGGAAAATGTCGAGTCATTAGTCAACTATTATTGCGTGGTTTTTGCAGTTAACAAGTGGACATTTGATGTATTTGGGCATGAAAGAAACAATTAGTGATGATGGTGGTGGGTACAAACTTTTTTTCCATTTGGTGGTACTCCTTGAATATTAAAATGTTAACTCCAATATCGAGTGTCTCGTACGAGTAACTCATAAGTCAAAGTGTAAGGGTGTGTTTGTTTCATTAAGATGTTTTGGGTCTGAATCTGACTACCACATCTTACTGGTAAGATGTAGCTATAAAGTCTGAATCTGACTGAAATAATGTTGTTTGTTTTTCTATAAATGTCTGAATGATTTTAATTGCCTTTTCTAATATATATTAAACTATAACGATACGATGAATAAGTAGCTTGTGTAAATATGAAACAAAACAATTTTATAATAAATCTATCACAATAATAAACTAGTAAATAAATTATCTTAATACATATCCAAAATTTAACATAGTAAAAAACTATTATACGAATTGTCTTAGAATAGAGCATAAGTTTAACGTTTCATTTTTCCATCATTTCCTTTATAAGCTCTGAATTCTTAGTTTCAAAACGTTTCGTTTTTTCGATAATTCTGATATTTGAGTCATTTCAAAAACAAATTCTTTTTTAAAACCATCTACACGTTTTATTAGGCAATCTATTTTCGGTACAAACTTATCTCTTAAGACATAATTTACTACACAAATTAATTTCAAGTACTTGATTTGGCCTAATGCAACATCAAATAATAAAACAAGGCTACCCAAATATAGTGAGTACATTTGGCCCAAAGTTGTCTTAAACTTTTCACTACTTAGCCCACATAAAAAATAATGCAACCTTAAAACAAATATACTAAACCTAAATATATAGAGGTGTGCTACACCCACTCAATCTTTACAAAATTTCTCCCACACGCTGATGTGGCAGAGAGATGATTGGTTGGTTTTCTGTGGGCCACAAAAAACCAACCAGTCATCTCTCTGTCACATCAGCGTGTGAGAGAAATTTTGTAAAAATTGAGTGGATCTAGTATTTTTCAAATATATATATCACAAGTTTTTGGTTGCCCTAATAGAACACACGCCTCTCTCTTAAACAAGCAGCCACCAACCTCTTTATTCATTCTATTTGTCACAGGAAACATAAACCACAAGAACACCCTTATGTATTAATCTTTAATGGTTCGGTTAAGATCTTTTTAGAAGGTCTCGGGTAAGGTTTTGGTTCTTGTTCAACTCTGTAAATTATAACCATATAGCGAAGACACAAGACCAAGAATCTTTTTTTTAAAAACAAGTTTTTGTTATGGTTTTGTTGTCATGGTTAAGGTGATATTTTTATTTCTTTTTAGGCAAAGATCGATGATGGGTTCATTCAAATCTGTAAAGATTTTGTGAACAATACTTTTTAGGCACAGTTTTATATTGAAACTCGTTTATATTTATAGATCAATGAGGGATTTATATAAATCTTTAAAGATCTTTTATTAAAATTAAAACCCGAGATCTTTTATTTATTTTTGTTCTTTTCAGCTTTTGTTTGATATTGTGGAGTTGGATACATATGGGTAAGAGGCGGTAAGACATGATCACCAAGTCTGACCGAGTAAGATATGAACCATCTGACCGCGTCTGACTCTCGAGAAAAAAACAAACAACCAAAACATCTGACCGCGTCTAACTAGTCAGACGTCAGATGTGGTTCAGATGTTTTTGGCAAAAACAAACACACTCTAAGTGTAATTTGACAAGAATATAAGTAACGAAGCACACACTATATATGTGCAATGGGTTGCTCCTAGGATTTGAGGTACCTCATAAGTTATATGGGTTGCTAGACCCTTTTATGTTCCTACCATTGATATACAAATTAGCCATTAGTGTTATTAGCTTTTCATCAAGAGATAACAAGATGCAGCCTCATCATCACCTTGGAAGTTTGTTCGTAACTTAATTCTACAATTGACTATATATACCGGCCATGATCGATAAACGGAAACTACTAACTACTATAACATGTTTAATTTTGTTTTGTTTTTAATGCTACTACAATAATGTATATTTACTTTTCTGCATATGTATATCACTGATATGATGCACAACATTAATTGGTTCTAAACAATGTGGGTTGGCTTTTGTATTGCACCTAAAATTAAACCCTTGTACCTGAATCATAACTACTACTTTCCATGAATCCAGTTATAATAATTATTAGAGTCTCAACAAATATGAGGAACAAATAAATAACTCGAGCAAAATGTTGTAAAACTGAAATTAAACATTATAAAATCGAACAAAAGGTTTACTGAGATACCCAATTTAGTTTGCACTCAACAAGATCCGAATCAGTTAATGCGTCAAGAACACTCGCCAAAGAACTTGTTAGAGTTTCCCACTTTCTGTTACAAGGATTTTTTAACTCAACGTCTTTTAAATCAGTCGGCTGCCTTTCCATCATCATGATCTCCCTAACCACTATCTTAGTAGACATTATGTAACAGGGATGGAAAATTGAGAAAAATGCATCAAAAAATCTGTTCATCCACAAGTGTTCACGCGAAGATATATTAAGCCCTAGTCTGTGCATGTTCGTAACCGGAAACGAACACCTTCTTCTGAGATCATCAACATCAATGTTCAATGGCGGTACCGGACTCTGTTCTGTTATATAAATATTAAACTTGCTTGATGAATTGAGTACGTTCATGAGTTTCAGAAAGAAGAGTTCATCCAAAGGTTTACTCAAGCAGTATCCAAGATTAATAAACTCGGGAGCTATGGTTGGAAATAGGAGACCATGTACTCCACCATTGTATCGGAAATGAAGTAATTTTGGAGCATACACTTCTACATTGACTTGCCTGTTGAGTTTCAAGTCTAGGCTCAAATACTTCAGCGAAACACTTGTTATAACCAAGCTTTCAAGCCCGCAATTTTCAATTCTAAGTGTCTCCAGCAAAGGAAATTTCGATTTAATTTTGTCCAAAAATGCATCGTCCACAATCACACCATCTACTGATAATTCTGTCACACTTCCTAATGAATCCATTTTAAATGGAACAGGGTTCTTCCGACCCAGATAAGGTGCCTGGTAATCAAGCAAGCGGAGGCTTGGTAAACCGTTGATCTCCAAAAGAACGGAGGTTATTTCCAATTCGCGAAGATGACGAAGGTTTTTGACTATAACATTCTTCAAGCCTTCGCAATGCCAAAGTTTAATCTTCTCAAGCAAGGTACAATTAGACAATAAGTTATGAAGTACCTCTTCATTTATATTCACAGATTCCAAGTCCAATACACGTAGAGTGACACACTTGATAAAATGATAGCTACCCAGATAGGTCCCCTTCTCTGCATCGTCCACAATCACACCATTTATAGATAATTCTGTCACACTTCCTAATGAATCTATTTTTACAGGGTTCTTCCGACCCCGATAAGGTGCGTGGTAATCAAGCAAGCGGAGGCTTGGTACATCGTTGATCTCCAAAAGAACCGAACTTTTTACCAATTCGCGAAGATGACGAAGGTTTTTGACTATAACATTCTTCAAGCCAGCAAGACCAAAGTTTAATCTTCTCAAGCAAGGTACAAGTAGACAATAAGTTATGAAGTACCTCTTCATTTATATTCACATTTGCCAATTCCAATACACGCAGAGTGACACACTTGATAAAAGGATAGCTACCCAGATAGGTCCCCTTCCTTACTTTTAATGTATTGAGGTTTTCACTAGAGAATAACTCATTTGGCAATGTAAACGAATCATTCAAGCCCCATATTTTAAGGGAAAGCTCTTTGAGACAACTTTTGGAAACTATTGGCAGAATCCATTTTTCAGCCTCAAAAGCCGACTCTTGGTTCTGAATGCGCAACTGAAGATCTAAACTTTCGATTGATATGTTGTCTCGGTGATACCTTTGTAGAGTTTGATCAATCAGCTTCTTATACTTTCTTTCTTGTTCATCAGTTACAAGAGGAAATCTGAGGGTAGGGATGGTAGACCAAGCATGTAGCCATGACTTAGACAAGATGCATGTGCATGCGGCTTTTTTGGCAGGCAAAAATGATTGTATACGGTGGATCAACTCCGGAATATCTTCTAATTGTGGGGTGTGGATCCTGCTACCAGACATCTCCAAAACGACAAATCTTGTTTAGATCAGTAGCCTTGAAACCCTTTAATGAAACAATATCCTAGAATTGACATGTTAACGCAAATATAAGGAGAAGATAGAAACGCTTCAAGAAACCATACAACATCCATATAAAAACGTATAACATAGCATAACTCCTTTATTAATCACGATAATCACTAAGTGGTAAATAAATGTTCGGATTACAAAAGTTACTGTAACACCATATGAACAAAAGAAGCAAAATGGATAAAAGTTAACTCAAATTATTCTTGAAGAGATGATACTCCAAATGTCCATTAAAAGAGATAGTTTGTAACATTAGAAATCATTTGAAAATAATCAGGCACAAAATATCAACCTTAATAATGTGCCGGGAATTTCGCATTAGTGAATCATGCACATGTTGGATTTCATTGTAGACAAGGTTTTCAATATATCGTTGAAGATTATTAACAAACCAAATGTTTTCTGTTTTCAAGGTACATATCTGATTGTAATATATTTTTGAATAACAAAGGGATGGGATCAATAAATTGATAATTCTTCCATCCCATATTTTGAAGTCGTTGCCTATCTTTTTTACATATTCAGCAAAGCAAGTAGCCACACATCTTTCACTTGAACACAATAGGGACGAAATCCGACGAAGGAGAAAATGATGAACACAACAAAAACTGCAAGAATAGTTTAAATCTTCATAGTAAAGAGTCCCTTATAAGAAAATCCAAAGATAATTCTTTGACTCTTTTTTCGGCCGAAAAAACAAAAAACTTTTGTCCCATACCAAACACGTTTCAACCCAACTCGAAATCACATAGCGTCAAATCATCTCTAATCTACATCAAAACTTAACCATACATTTGTTTGCCTCACACTAATCATCAAACTACAATAACCTTCTACTAATAAATAAAAGAAACGAAGAACGAATACAATACAATACAAAATATCAATAACAAAATTAACAAATTACGTAACTATAGATAATATCAGTTATGGAATTACCTTGCAATATGTCTGCTAATTCACTCTTGGAATTACTGAATTTATGAGATGGCCTTTTGCTTATATAGCTAGAGAGATAATTAACCTAGTCTTTATTTTGTCTAAATTGCACGAATAATCCCTATGCTTATACTAACTTTCACATTTTAGTATCTTGGAGAAGTTGTAATGCAAATAAGGTTAAACACCATCAAAACCCTCGCATTAGATATTTTTTTCAATTCCATACATAAAGGATTTACACAATTCCTTAACAAATCAAAATACACACACAACATTAGTCCTAAACGTTTAAGATGAAAACTAACAAATAACAACTTAAACACCAGTCCCATCAGTAACCCCTCGAACAGAATCCTCGGGCGACTGAATGCGAAGGAAACACCACATTGTCATAGACAACACCCGCAATGTGTGCTCCAATCAATGGCCCGATCCAATAAATAGCTTGATGCATGAAAGTTCCACCAACCATAGCACACCCAAACGAGTAGGCCGTGTTCATGGATCCACCAGTAAACGGGCCTGAAGCCAACACATTGGCTCCTGCTATCAAGCCGATCACTAACGGACCAAGCATCCCAAATGCACCTCGCCTTGGGTCCCAACAGCGTAAACAGTGTACACCAACGCAAATGTCATCAGACCTACAAAATTAATAAGATGAAAGTTATAACTTAATTAGAATCAAATTTTGGATATACAAATCTTTTTTTGATAAAAAAAACAAATATGTATATTACTCCGTATTACTTTATTTAACAGTCAAAAGTAGGGTCATATGAATCTAAAGCAAACACCAAAACTTATATGTGAAACTGAAAGTTACAAGAAGCACACAAAATATGTTAGTTTATAGACATTATTTTAGTAGTCGTATGTTAGGATCGAACTCGAGATCACGGGATTGCACACTTTATGTATGAGAATCGATGTTTATTAATTAATATATAAATAGTTATATTTAATTAATATTTCACAATAAAGACCAAGAAAGAAAACATGGAAATTATGTTTTGGTTTAATCCCTTGTACATGTATACGATAGTGTATATATTATTCTGATTGGTTTGCATGTTTAAATAGTTTTGGGATTGCATGTGCACATCTAATCCTAGTCGGTTGTGGTTTTGTTTGATTGGAGGACAAGTAAGTTTGACTATAAAAAGAGATCCTAGCTCTTTAGTCATGGGGGTATTATTTTTCCATTCAAACTCTAAACCGATTATAGTTTTAGTGTTTTCTTTATTCGACTAACTTTACATCAATACAAAAGGTTTCTATTGGTGTTCTTGCTAAGTTGACTGTATATCAAACCAAACTAAAGTGTTTAGGTTGGTTATTGTGATCAAGAACTAGCATTCATATCGAATCGCTAATAGTACGTGTGTACAAGAACGTGATACAATCACACTATTGATTGTATCTTGGATTGAATAACAAAAGGGTAAGGGGTTATTCTTACAATCCACATAAACCCTAATTAGGGTTCATAAGTTGAAGATTGCTTTAACTGATTCTTGTTCGGGCTAGAATCACAAAGGTACGTTTACTATTTATTATTGATTAATTAATTACATGTTATATGATCTTGTTATAATTGCTTCCGCTATGCTTACTTGATGTGTTTGGTTTATTTATATGATTGTCATGATATTATAATTTCAACAGTGGTATCAGAGCCGTTATAATGTGTAATTAATTATCGAAACGCATAAAAATTAAATCTTGATTCGTTTAGTTACATGTTTTTAGGGTTTTTTTTTATTCCTAACCCTATTTTTTTTTTAATTGGGTCGATTTAGACCTTTTAGGGTTTTAGGGTTGTGGTTTTGATTTTTTAATATGATTAGAAACCCTAGGATGTCATGTAATTGGTTATGCGTTTTAGTAAACGATCTTGGTGCAATATGTTAATTGTTAAGCATAATCCATGAAAAGTGCATATTTGCATGGATTTTATATTGTGTGATAATTTAAATGGTTTAAATTGGATATATATATATATATATATATATATATATATATATATATATATATATATATATATATATATATATATATATATATAAATTAATGGTTAAGTTATATCGAAACATGTAAACTTATTAATAGATGTCGAATTGGGGAAGACTCCAATATTAAGTAATCAATTATGTGCTATGTGGTATTTGTTTAGTTTTGGCTTACGCAATCGATTTATCGATGTATGTGGCTCTTTTTCCTAGAAGAAGAAAGCCTTAATTGAATAAATACGTTATACACTTAGATTTGATTATTAATAGGACTATTAAATAAGATTTGCATGTGGCTACATGTTTTATACATATTTAATTGTTATGTTATGTATATATGTTTATTTAGTTGTTTTATTTTTTATTTTATATTACTTGTTTTTGTTTATTATTATGTTAGACATGTTTATAAACGAAAAGGGTAATTTTTTGAATAGAAAAATAATACGGACTAAATAAATGGCGAAATTGTTTTGGTTTTTAAGAGTTTAAATTTCAAAGGATTGGTTGATTGATGTTTTTGTACATAGTGTGCGAAAGGCGGACCGAAGTTTGCCAACCAATGTACTTGTAGAGAGGGGTTTTTAAAGCTCATGCACCTACCGGTTCTCTACAACTGCTTGGTTGCCGACTCTAGACTTACCTATATCACTATATTACGTACATTGTCATCTTAAGAGTGAATTCATCACAATTCCACAATGATTATCTGAAACACTAAGCCTTAGGGCTTATGCAAAAGTACGATATAGTGGACGATAATTGTTGGTAATTTTTTAATTGGTGAACCCGATACCTCAATCAAAACTTTGTTATTTTACTCTTAGTAAATTGGTAATAAAAATGTTTTGAAAAACCAATGTTATGAAGTTGTATGCATGCTTCTTCATACATTATTTTGATTACACGTCAAAATTTAATAACCTTATAAAATTAAGTCGAATGCCATCTAATTAAGAACACTTGAAGTTGTAATTTACGTCATGTGAGAACTTGGCGAGATTGCAATGGAGAGGTAAATTTCATAAATTCATTGCTAGCAGATCAACTGATGTGATGGATTTATGAGTTTGCAGTTTTTAAGTTAGACGACTTAAATTGAGTAGGAAGTGAGATCTTGGACTCAAGGCATTAAGATGGGGATCAAACATGCCTACAATACAAAAGGACCATCAATTATTATGAGGGGAGATCACTTTATCCCATGAAATCCAAGCCATCTTATTATAATCCAATGAACCACCCCAAAAGAATTTTCTTCTAATCCTTTCAAGCTTGCTAATAACCATTTTCGGGGCTTTGAATGTTGAGAAATAGTATACTCAAAGGTTTCCAAGAACGGACTTAGTGAGAGTGAGACGACCTCTAAAGGATAGCGTCTTTGCCTTCCAACTTGAGAGGCACTTTTTAAATCGCTCTAAGAGAGGGTACCAATTAGCACTTCTAGACATGTTAGCACCAATAGGAAGACCTAAGTAGGTGCAAGGAAAATGAGAAGGTGGACAACCAATTGATGTAGCAGTGGTGTTCAACTCTTGATTATTAACACCAACACCAAAGATTTTGCTCTTATTAAAATTTAACTTTAGGCCAGAAGCAAGGTGGAAAAAAGTGAGGATTCTTGACAAATCCTTTATGTTTTGTTTAGACCACTCTCCCATCATAAGGGCGTCATCCGCAAATTGAAGGTGCGATACATCAACCTTGTCTTTGCCAACTTCTATGCCTCGAAACAAATTTTTATTTTTACCTTCAGTAAGTGCAACGTTAAGAGCTTCTATAGCTAAGATAAATAGAAGGGGGGGGGGGGGGGAAGAGGATCGCCTTGCCGAAGCCCTTTTTCTAATTTAAATTCGGGGGTAGGAGAGCCATTAATCAGAAGCTTTTTCAAAGTCAACTTTAAGTATGAACAATTTTCTATTCCTTAGCTTTGCCCAAGAGATGATTTCGTCAACAATTAAAGAACCATCAATTATTTGGCATTCTTTAATGAAAGCCATTTGAACCTCCCCCACAACCGATGAGATGACCTGCAATAATCGATTAGCCAAGATTTTTACGATTATCTTATATTGGGAACCTATTAAACTAATAGGTCTAAAATCATTTATGGTTAGAGGATCATCAATTTTTGGGATAAGAGTGATAAAGGATGAGTTACAACCTCTTGGTATCAAGGATGAAGATTCAAATTCTTTGACGTATGAAATTATGCTGCCTTCAAAGACGTCCCAATGCTTCTTGAAAAGCTTGAAAGTGAATCCATCCGGACCGGGAGCTTTATCACCACCACAAGACCATACTGCATCTTTTATTTCTTGAGAAGTAAAAGGTTGATCAAGGAATTTAGAATCCGCATAAGAAAGTTGTCTAAAGAGGTTACTAGAGAACGAAGGTCTCGATAAGACGTCTTCATGAAATTTTGCCTTAAAAGTATTAAAGATGTGAGCTTTAATCAATGTCGGTATGTTATTACTAAATTATTTAAGTCCATAAAAAGAAACCTTATAGTGATGTGGGTATATACAAACAACTAGCTTATAGACCCGTGAAATTCACGGGATTTTAGAGGGTTGTTGAATAAGAAAACGTAACTACGTGAAATTTATAAGTAACTGAAATCATAAAATACAATGGTATAAATATTTGTGTAATAACGTTGATTGAGTCTTGATCTACAATGTGTTTGTCTTGAGAAACAAAATGGATGTAGTGACCATTATAAAACTTGAAGAAAAACTCCTTTCCGTTAACACCAAATGGCTTGATTGTGGGTAAATTTATATCATTTGTGGATACTAAGCGATGTTGATCATCAAAACCATCATTAATAACCAACTTACGCATATTCACATACTACACATAAGGAAATTTCAGAAACTATGACTGATCTTACCTTAGTCCGTAATTTATATTACAAATAACCTTACGCTATACTCATTTGGACAAAAGGGTACTACCGTTAGCTAATTAACTGATGTTCATGCAAACACTTGAAGAAGATGGTACATCAATTATGTAACCAAAAATTAAAAATAGTATCCTAAATTCATGTTTACACTAATTTTTAACATACCTTTCTAATACAAATTCTAATAAAATTATCACAAAAATGTAGCAAACGCTTAAACCTCTTAGCTAACATACCCTCGTCTATGTTCACTTGCACCAAACACTATTCTTATCATTGTTGACCACTTTTAGTCTAATCTCAAGGTAAGACTAAGTTTATAAAACACTTTTCAAAAAACGCTTGAATTTGTCTTCTTAAAAAAACATAATATAAGATCTCTTTTTGTTTTAAAAAAAAATAGCTGAAGAATCCAATTTATTATTGAAAATGAGTGGTCTTGGCCGCTCGATGGTTAACTAAGGCTGCCCGTATCAATGCTCGTGAGAGTAGTGGCGAACCCAGAATCTTAGAGGATGAGGGCAATTTTTTTTTTTTTTTTTTTTTTTTTTTTTTTTTTTTGATAAAATCTTCAACGACTACCAATGCAATTGTAAACCCGTTCCCCAAGTCCCGGACCCACCAATATGTTCCACTTGTAAAGTTGTAATCACAAATGTTATAAAAGCGGAATTAGGGAGTCAAAACTGATTTATAACATCAGCAATCTTACCAACCTAGACTCAATTATTAAATTTAAGCATGGTCATAATAAAATAAAAACTACATTACATAATGGCTTATTGCTCTAAAATCAGACCTTGGGTAGTCTGAACCAAAAGGGCTACCCTCTCCTAGTATGAGATGCGTCCATGATATCATCAAGCACAAGAAATGACTAACAATTAAACAAGAAATGACTAACAAGAAATGATTGGAAAAGAGATAATCACCGATTCAACTTTCCTATTAAAATAACATATCAATACATATATTAATAAAAAAAATGACTAACAATTAAACAAATGATAGGAAAAGAGAAGCATATATTACCTCCAGGTACGTTGTAATCAAGCATCTGCAATGAAAATAATTAGCAAAACATTTTGTTATATTTAGAGCAATGTACGAATGTAGAAGTAAGCAAACATGGAAAGTGAATTTTTTTTTAGCCTCGAAGTTTTATCTTTCACATACTTTGCTTGATAAAAGTCATTCGGGACCAATACAGCTAAATCTTAAGATATAAATCCAATGTCATCTTTTGATCTTATTCATTTGTGGCTCAAATTCTACAACTTTCTTTGCTGATAGAAGCATCCCCTGTAAAGAAAAATAAGTATTAAATTATAACATTTTTAATAAAGACATTGTTTCATACTAAGCTAATGTAAGTGGAGTTGTTTTTAGTGTATACATAAATGGTTTGAAGCAAGGTTATCAAGATCGCGATCCTACCTAGGATCGTTTTCGTCTCCGCAAGATCGGGATCGTAAGATCGAATCGAGATCGTAAGATCCTACAAATATGTAATTTTATTAATAGAAGTTGTAGTTTTATATAGTTCACTATATCATGGTTATCAAGATCGCGATCTTGATCGTACGATCTTACGATCCTACACAAGAAAACCTTGCAAGATCGGAGTAGGATCGGAGATGGCATAGGATCGAAGTAAGATCGTAAGATAGCTAGTAAGATCGTAGGATCGCTATCGATCCCGATCCTACTAAAAAGTTTAAGTTTTATTATCAAACATAAAAATATGCCCACTTGACCTAGTTTTGCGTATATATATGGCCCAACATCACAATTAACATCAGTTATAGAATAAAAGACGCCCTAAAATCGAAACTAGTATAGTGACGATTGGGAAATGGAAACTACTCTTATTCTATCACACAAATGATGACTAATGTTTTGGAATTCGTGGCACTTGCCATTTAAGCTAGGATGTTTAAATAACTTTTTTCATATACGACTCGTGTCGTATTTTGTTTAACCAAATCGCTCATCTAATCACTTGAAACATGAACTTATTGCATGTATTGCATTATGTATAAATTAGCATGGCTTTTTAACTTTTAAAATATCATTTGTATCAGTTTAAATCGGTTCAACTGATTGAATTATATAGTGAACTATATAAAACTACAACTTCTATTAATAAAATTACATATTTGTAGGATCTTACGATCTCGATTCGATCTTACGATCCCGATCTTGCGGAGACGAAAACGATCCTAGGCAGGATCGCGATCTTGATAACCTTGCACTATATAATTCAATCAGTTGAACCGATTTAAACTGATACAAATGATATTTTAAAAGTTAAAAAGCCATGCTAATTTATACATAATGCAATACATGCAATAAGTTCATGTTTCAAGTGATTAGATGAGCGATTTGGTTAAAAAAAAAATACGACACGAGTCGTATATGAAAAAAGTTATTTAAACATCCTAGCTTAAATGGCAAGTGCCACGAATTCCAAAACATTAGTCATCATTTGTGTGATAGAATAAGAGTAGTTTCCATTTCCCAATCGTCACTATACTAGTTTCGATTTTAGGGCGTCTTTTATTCTATAACTGATGTTAATTGTGATGTTGGGCCATATATATACGCAAAACTAGGTCAAGTGGGCATATTTTTATGTTTGATAATAAAACTTAAACTTTTTAGTAGGATCGGGATCGATAGCGATCCTACGATCTTACTAGCTATCTTACGATCTTACTTCGATCCTATGCCATCTCCGATCCTACTCCGATCTTGCAAGGTTTTCTTGTGTAGGATCGTAAGATCGTACGATCCTACGATCAAGATCGCGATCTTGATAACCATGGTTTGAAGTGTTGTCTTCATGACATAAACAAAAAAACACCACTTAATATTTCAGAAATTGCTGAAACCTCGGAGGTCACTGAAATCTAATACTGGTACAATAGGAAAATTCAGTTCGATGTGGGAGTTGTCTTGTGCAACTCTTTTGGCTATCAACTTACCAAAAAGAGTTAAGAATTCCACAATGTGACAAAAGAATAATAAATCAATGTAACATACCTAGCATGATGTTAACACTTTTTTGAACATTCGTATTGCCATCCATCCTGCAATTATAGCACAAGTGGTCATATCCGATAACTGAACTTGGTTAAAATAGGGAGAATGAAATAAAGCAGAGGTAAAATGTGTATGTCTCTCTTTTGGTTGCGTTTGGATGTGCGTAAACCATTTCAAACTTACATACCTGTGCAAACCCGCAAATTAAACACATTCAACGGAGGAATCATCAAGTACAACATCATCTCTTGGTTATAAGCAATGATAATGTGCTTCATTTTTTTTTTCCTACAAATGACATTTACACAAATACAATTTATCAAATAGTTGGCGTGCATAGAAAACACACATAGAACATAAACTACAAATAATCATTTTCATCAATCCATATCATCTACTAACAATTAATTTAAAGAATGAAAAGAAAAACTTGTCAAACCTGGATAATCTTCTTTAATCACAATCTACCTACAAAAATAAATTAAAACATACTCAATCAAAATATATGAAGGTAATTTCAAAAAAAAATTTTACGGTTCTAATTAAAAACAAATAAATTATAACATATTCAATATAAATATATCAATTAGCAAATATATGGTGTGGATAGCATAGAAATCACTGGCAAATCAAGAACAATTGGAATCCACGGGTTTATAGAAGACATTAGGCAAAAAAAATTAAGCGTGTAAACAAAATTAGAAAAAGAAACCGAAAGCAAATAGCTTGAATCGTGTATTTGAAAGAAATATCAACTAATAAGTAAATGATAGTATATAGTATAATGCTTGTAACTAATAATGTAATAAACGTCATGCATTGTGGCATATGGTTTTGATGATCTAATAAATGTCCATGCACGCGGGCTCCATTTTTGATGGTCTTGAAAAGCAAAAGTATGTAACTCAATTAACATATTGTGAGCACCTAATAATTTAGAAAAAAAAAGTGTAAGTAAAAGATGTTTGTAACTTATAATACGTATAAAAAAATCGTATCAAATATATCATATGTGTATTAGTACATACCTTTTTGAAACTTGGACATAGACCTTGGAGAGCCTCTTTGTCAATGTTTTGAAACCAGGTTCGAAATCGACCCGGTCGAGTCACCGGGCACCGGGTCGGCCGGTTCGACCGCCGGGTCAACCCGGTTTTCAATTTATTCTTTTTTTATTTTTTTTATCGGGTCAACTGGTTCGACCGCCGGGTCAACCCGGATTTTTATTAAAAAAACTGAAAAAATGAAACCCGGCTGGGTTTCGAGAACTGGGTTGACCCGGGTTACCCAAAACCCAGCGGGTCCAACCGATTAACCCGGGTTTTTGACCCATTTTTTGTCCAGAACCGATCGAACCGGTTAACCCAGCCGGGTCGACCCGGGTTTCGAAACACTCCTCTTTGTAGACTACGTTTTTAGTAATGTTTGATAGATGACCATCCGCATCTGAAATAACAACTTTCAATCCTTTTTTGCCTTTGACGCATGAAAAAATCAACATAGATAACATTTCAACGGTCTTAATTACGTTAGTTATTAGAAACCTATTTCAAGTGTTGGTGGATTATGTGGCAAGATGATTTACCATAGAGCTTACTATGTCAAGTGACAAGTAAAGTGACAAGTACTGACGTTCTATATAATAAACATGCATACTTGTTAATTCTTGAAGTATCCAAACTATGGAAGTGGAGCAAAAATCATATTGGAGGTGAAGCAAAAATCATATTGGAGGCCTTATAAGACACCAATTATGGTGATAATTACATGACAACACTCATATTTATAACAGTTCATTTTAAAGAAGCATTGATCAAAAAGCTTGGTGCATTAAACAAAAAAAAAAATCACAAGGAAGCATTCAGAATATATGGTGACTCCAAACCCAAGCACTCGCGAAATCACTTTATTATTAAGAAGTTTTAGAATTGACACAAGAAAACAAACATTAAAAAAATTACTATAATTATTTACTTTACAAACAAAGTAGGATTTAAGTCATCTTGTTCTTGAGTCTTCGTTCTTGGAGACCCGTCAAATATAGAAGAAAGATCTTGGAGCAGACATTCAGTTCCTGCAATATTCAAAAGGTTAATGTTGCTTCTTAGACCTATATAATCCACATACAAAAAGACAAAGTGTTGGTCAATCACGCGACCCGACCTAACTTGAATAAAAGCCTTAAGCCTTCGCTCCTCAAGGTATTCAAGCTGATCCTCCTTTAGGTAAAAAGAGTCATCTTAGTATATCTGCCAAGGGACCCACCAGAAGTGTCTCTGGTGACAGTGAACGACCCTCAGGCTAGAGACTCCCATACATATTGTTCGATGAATAATATCATATTCAAGTGATTATTATGTCCCTCTAATGACAGTTGCACTATACTAAAAAAATTATTTAAATTATGACTTACATTCGCCCCAATCAGAACGCGACTTTACATGGTAACATGTAATACCATGTGCAGATGTGGCAAATACACATATTGAATGGTTTGGGTAACATGTCAAAATGTGTATAACAAAGACAGTATCAAAAACACAATATATTCATCGGTCGTTACAGATTCAACTAAAATAATGACATTTACGAATGCACACAAAGGTTCGAGTAAAGATGACAAATATCTTTATAATGTCTTGGATGTCTGTAAATTAAAGTAAAGATGACAAATATCTTTATAATGTCTACGAATGCACACATGTATCCAAAAACATAGAATCTCTTTGATTCCAACCTTATATCAGAACAATCTGATTTTTTCATAGTTCACAACTAGAATACTGAACAACAGCGACGACAATTAGCGACCAAATTATTTCGTCACAGAAAAATGATTCACAGTGACGGATTAACGATAGATTAACTACAAAATTGATTTTGATAAATTAGCGACAAAGTAGTGACAATTTAGTAACAAAATTAGAGACAAATTACGCACCTGTCACAATTCTATCGCTAAATGTAGTCATACAGAGACGGAGTTAACGACGAACTTAGGTTGCATCTATTAGCGACAGAATTATGACGATATAATGATGGAATTTTCAGCTCTCTCGAATGCGTCGCTGAGTTTTTACGCTTAGCTACGGATTAGCTATGGGCTTGGTTATAACAATTAATGATAGATTTTTGACGGAACACTACTAGAAAACAAGCGTAATGCATTATTTTATAGCAACACTTTCAAAAAAAATATTTTCTTTAATGTGCCTCTAAATTCCAACTTGATAATAGTTGGCACCACTTAATGTATACTCCGTAGTACATTCCCTCCATTGTTTCAAATTCATTAACTGGAACTCAAAGAACACCTAAAAGATTTGGCGTCACATTTTGCACATTCCCTCCATTTTTCCCAATTAACTAGAGTAGTTATATAAATCAAAGTTTGCCATGATTTGGCATCACATATTCAGATATTCCCTCCAAATGCTTAAGTTATTGTAGCTTGAGTATAATCTTACTAAGTCGAATACCATGAAAAGATATATGTTACGACTTATAAGCATTACTAGTATAAAATGAGCCTAAGCCAACACTTTTGAAGCAACACTTATAAAATGTGTTTCTTCTTTGACAACATTACTTCTAATGCAACATTTTTGAATTAAATGTTGCATTTTAAGACTTGATGCAACACTTTATTTTGAAATGTAAAATTTACATGTTAGTGAGAAACTTTCAGTTTGTGTTACATATATAAAAACTTGAAAGCAACATTTAGCATGAAGCGTTGCAAATCTTTAATAATAGGCAACATCATTTATACTTGTGTTTGATAGAGATGCAAAAGGATACATAGTTTAGAGAATTGTGTACTTTCATTATTTTAATTGGTATGCTTTTAGTTATGCCATTCAATTTAAATACTCCGTATTAATCTCAGCATCAAATCTGAAAATAAAGTGCACCATAATATCTTTCAGTTACTTCAATTTTCAAAGTTAATAGTAATTAAAATTGAAACAACACCTACAATACATGGTCTATATATGCTTTTGGCGCTACATTTTCTATATGTTCCCTCCATATTTCCAATTCAATGTAACCACCTTTACTTAATATCCATTATTAAAGAGGGAATAATTGTTTTTGGCGCCACATTTTCTATATGTTGCCTCCATATTTCCAATTTAATGTAACCATATTTACTTGAATATCCACAATTAAAGAGGGTATAATTAGAGGTGGTAAAATAGATGGGTCGGGTCACGTCATGGTTCTAGATGAGTTTGGGTCTAACCTAGGGGTGTTCATCGGTTCAGTTTTCGGTTCCATGGGTTGTATGATTCGGGTTAATCGGTTTGAAAATTTTAAAAGTTAAAACCAAAACCAAAACCAAACCAGTTATAAAACAGATAAAACCAAACCATACACCAATTTAAAATTCGGTCTGGTTTCGGTTAAAACCAAGAACACCAAATTTAAGTAAACTTCTAAAAGTGGCAAATAAAAACCTAAAAGTTCAAATAAAATTGCCAAATCAAAAGGACTAACAAAGTGTTTAAGTAAATCAACAAAACAAAAGTTTAAGAAACCAAAAGGTTTCATAACTTAACGGAAATAAATGAAAGTGAAATAAGATAAAATGTTCTTCGACAAAGGTCTACAGAAGTCTTATGGTTGAATATTCTATCTTCAAGCATCCTTGATTTAAGGAGTAGTTAGTTTATAAGATATTTAAATTTTTAGGATTTTTTGTTTGGAAGATAAACATATAAAATCTGTATATGTATAATTTAAACTTTTTTGTGTGGATAGATATATATTTGGTTTTTTCGGTTTGGTTTCGTTATGTATTTGTCAAACCCAAAACCAAACCAAACACCAATTAAATATTTCAGTTTGGTTTTAAACCAAACCATACACCAATTAAAATTTTCGGTCTGGTTTTATTCGGTTTCAATCTTATTTATATTTCGGTTTGTTCGGTGTCAAACCAAATACTGAACACCCCTAGTCTAACCAGGTTCGGGTCTAAATAGTTTTTACAAAAACACTAATTTAAATGGGTTTGGGTTTGTATGGGTTTTGGTCATTTTCAATTTTTTTTAAAAGAAAAATATGAAACAAGTTAAAAAATGTTTGAAAGTAAATTTGACCCGTTAGACCTGCCTAGAGCCGTTGGATAATTGTTATATAATTGCACTTTCAATCACCAATTAGGCTCATATATAATATTTAGGGAAACTCAACTAGATCTATCCCTAACAGATATTTAACAAAGTAAACTAATGTTTAACCGATGAGAAGTGATTTGGACGCTCTCATATTTGATTGGGACACTCCAAAAACCTGCATTAAACAAGTGTATTGTAAATATAAATTACTTTAACTGTTTGTACATTGGGTATCCCAATCAAATTTATGAATGTGTCAAACACTTCCCTTAACCGATAGGTCTCAAATTGCAACCTTCATGTATAATCATCATATAGTTTATTTAAGAAAAGAAATTCTGAAATCATTTTAGAAAGAAAAATATATATCTTTAAATATAATTCAATTGGTACAAAGCAAGAGCATCATTTTGGCATGTGAAAAAATTAATTGACTAATATAAGTCAAAATTGAAACACTAAGAAGTGGTTTGGTAGAGAAACGATTTGTGACTATCACACTAACATGTGTGAATTCTCAATTTCAATTCACTTTAGGTCCAAACAACTATGAAACGGTCATGACAAACTCCTGAAAATGGAGGGCTTTACTTGTTTTTAGTTTGTGGCGGGTGGGTTCAAACTCGTAGATTAGTCGGTAATAAGGTCAAAAATCATGGTTAACAAAAAAAATGTCATACGGTTTGTTCGAACTGACTTGAATAAAAATAATCTTAAGCAATAGCTATTTGAATCGTGCATCTAAATGATAACTAAAAAAAAATCCAAAATATAAAGAAAAATTTATAAAACTTTGAGGGTTGAATATAAAATTACATTTAATTTTATTTTAAATTTGGCCAATCTAATTTGCATTAAGCCGAACAATATTTTTGTTAGTCTTAGACCATTTCATCATACTTTACGAGTTTACCTCATTATTCCATAATGATCAATCCCATAAAACTATCACCACTACACTATAACGGTTAGAAACATTGTCTAGAGGGTTGTAAAGCTTGTTTTATCAAACCGCACATCACTACTAAATCCCCGCATAGAACTAGCCGAAAGTACTTAAAACCGAGAGAATAACTGCTTCGTAGCCCAACTGATGGTGCATCGATGGTCCAATCACAAATAAGATCATTGGCACAAAACATAAGCTTCTGAATATCAGAAGGATCGTCTAGATAAGCTAGATTTGGGTATAACCCGAATAGTTATGAAGGAATTAGCTACATTCAGAAGGAACAACATATAAACCAGTTGACCGGTAGAACGGTGCATAAATGGCTAAATGACATGATCGTACATTTATGTCACGGTTCCTCTCAAAGGCCGATGTACAGTATTGCACATTAGAGCTTATTCCTGTATCCCTCGGGACAATAAGGTATATTATAAGTTATTGTAAATATGTTTCACTCACCACATTGAGTAATCCATTTTAAGGGATTCGACCGACCTATACCCTTAAGGGTTATGGTTTTGCAATGGTTCGGTCGACCCCTTGGTCTTCGTCGGTCGCCTCATTGTGAGTTGAAGGTCGTGCTTGGTCGTTGGATGACAATTTGCAAAACTCGGTCGAAAATTCGACTGAGTGTATAACTCAAAAAATGCCAAAAAAATGTGTTGCAAAGTAAAAATGAATAAATAAAATAAAAATTAAGAAGGTCGCTATTGTGGATACTTGGTCATCTTAAAGTTGCCGAATAAAGAAAGCTGGTCACCATTCCGCATAACTAAATATAGGGGTGGCAATTCGGGTCGGGTTCTGGTTGGCGGGTTCGGGTAGTGAGGTTAGCGGGTTAGAAAACCCCAACCCAAACCTGGCCCATTTAAATCATCGGGTCAGCTATGTCAACCCACCTGTTTACACATAACCAGAACCTAACCCGTATATATACTTGGGTTGGTGGATTAAATAGGTGACACGGGTTGAATAGGTTAAACGGGTTTTGGGTTGACCCATTTAACCCATTTTTTATATAAAAGTTGCCACATTACACGAGTTAAACGGGTTTGCGGGTCGACCCGTTTAACATGTATAATAAAATATAAATAATTTTTAATTTAAGAAAAAAAATCTTAAACGGGTTGGCGGGTCGACCCACTTAATTTATTCCAACCCGAACATGACCTGTTTAATAAACGGGTTAGATGGGTCGACCCAACCCGACCCGAAATCTATTTAACTCAACCCGAACCTGTTAATTTTTGTGTCGGTTTCAAGTCAGGTTTCATATCAGGACAGAAATTGCGACCGCTAGCTAAATGTAATGCTATAAGCCATAAGTTCATAACCGTTAGCAAAACTTACTTTTCCCCTGTATTCTCACCCATTACCCAATTCCAAAAAATCTAACCACTCCCTTTCTTTCAAATCCATCATATAAAACCGTCGACCCACTCTTTCGCCGGCGGCATCTCTCTCAACGAGCGTAGTCTTAGTTGCCATAACAGGTAAAATTGCTAAATTTCTTTTAATTGCATCAACAAAATTTAGTTATAAATGATTCTACATGTTTATTCGAATTCATGTGCTTATGTAACATGATTATTAAAGGACTTGGTGAGGGCTTTTTACTTTTATCTTCAAGTTAAATTTGAAATTTTTAGTTGAAGATCCGGTACAATTTAACTTTTAATTTATGTGCGAAGGCATGAATTTTGGACTAGTTTATCGTTTCTCATGGTGGAAACGAATATTATTCTGATAGATACCTATGTATGTTATAATGTATTAAGATTGTTTGTTTTGTTGTTCGATTGAATGGAACCAGAATGGGTAAGTCTATCAAACATTGGGAAGTTCATCAAGAAATTTGGGGATATTTCCTCACAAGGTGTTGCATTAATAAGGGGTTTTATCCGGATCGGGTTTTAAATTTTTTTAAAGTGACCCGCAACCTGACCTTATTAAGAATCGGGTTATCGGGTTCGTGTGGGATTCAGGTCGGGTTATGCCGGGTCATGTGATTTTGGTTATCGAGGTACAAACATCAATGACTGCACCCAATTAATTAATTTAGGTCTCCCTTGCTGCACTTTCTTATTTCACTTGAAGGTGATGTTTAATAGCTTTCGTCAAATTGTCTTTCATAAAAGCATTGGGTCACAACTTGAATAACGCACACTTTCTTTCAAATCTTGGTTAAAGTAGTTTGTTCTTAAAGACTTGCTGTCATTGGCTAAAATTAATTCATTAAAGCTAAGTATAACCTGATTATTTTACCCCTAAAAGTTATATGTTTTTGCCTCTTAAGTACTGATAATATTACTCCTCAAACTTCTGTTAAAATCGGATACTTGAACACTGATAAGCTGGTTATTGTGACATTAAGTTTACAGCATATTCCTACATCCCTTAGTATGCTTGTGCAATCTGTTTACATGGTCTAATATTACATTACATATGGATAATAAAGAAACTTACATTTCACATTCTAAAATGCAATACATCTGTTGTAGTTTCAACCTCACTTACATGTATATTTCAATTCATCTATTCAAACTAAAAAAGATACAAAAGAAAGCAACCTGGGCTTTTAAAATTATTAGGATAAAAAATTAAATATTGATTTTCGGGTCTTATCGGGTTGACCAGATAACCTAATAGCATTAATTATCTAACCCTAACCCGACCCGATAACGCTATCGGGTTACCGAGTTCGGGTCAAAACAACCCGGCAAGATTTTTTAACCCAATTTAACCCGACACTACTGACACCCCTAGTTGCATATGTCCAAATAAAGCATTAATGAGACCAAGAAATGGATAGGTATTTTGCTTTCTAGTACAATTAATTGGGAATAGTTATGCTTTCTAGTACAAATAAGAATAATCTAAGATTGTTATTTGCTCTACGCAAGCTAAGACTTGAGATACATACCCAATTGCGCTTATACGGATATGGGTATCAAAGAAAAGCCATGTATTGGGACATATATCAAATGTTTGGTCATACATAGTCATGCTATGTTGCTTTTTTTGTCAATATAGATTTACTTACTTCTGATGTTGTTGTTATGAGTCATGCTATGTTGTTGTTATGTTAACAGCTTGGTGTGATTTTTTTGCCTTAACCTCATGAATCTGCATCTTCAAGCTATTAGTGAAATTCATTCTTTTTCTTTATTAACGATTTTGTCTGCCTTATCATTGCATGCTACTAATTGTATCCTTTGGTAGAAGAGGGTGGAAAAGAATTAACGGGTCAATGTTTGTTCCTATTATTTTGGCACGACAAGTAGGGGATTTTATACATGTTTTGTTTAATGAGTATACTCACCCCTACTGACAACAATATAGGGATTTTAGTCATTTATTTGAGTACTTTGCAAGATAGTATAAATAAGCTGGCCTAAAATTAGAATAGTTTTGAGATCGTATTAGAAAAGAATAATGTTAGATTGTGTAAAGATATTCTTAAAATATGTGTGTAACTATTTAGTTTTCTTCTTTTCCAGGTGATATTTGGATCTTCAAAATGAGACCTATGACGATTGACATCTTTAAGTAAGACCATACATGGTATCGATAGTATTGACACACCTGCAAGAGAACTAATCTATGGTTATGTCCTATCATTTTGGTAAGGTAAATATTTTTATAAACTTGAGATTGCCTATGAAACCATGATTTTACCAACACGCTGTGCTTATACTTTGTATATGTATTTTTGACCATAGGTGGATTCGGATCATCAAGCAATAATATCTCAAAGAAGTTCACTTGGCAAACAATCATGATTTTCTAATTTCCTAGGAATTTTCTGTACAATCATTCAACTTATTATTATTCTTGGATCTATGTATAATTGGTAAATCATTTCTTGTGAATGATGATGATTATGTTGACTTTTGTATACAAATTGATTATTTGAATGATGAAGATTTCTTTGTTTAATTGTTGAGCTCATAGTTTATTTGTGAGCAAAATAACATTTTCGCTAATACATCAAATTGTTAGTGACTGTTTTGTGACAATAGTTTTAATGGCAGATTAACGAGAAATATTTCCATCTCTAGTAACGATGGAATAACAACAAAATGGTGGCATATTATTAGCAATGGATTATTGACTATTTCGTTGTTACTTTAGCGACAGAAAGTTTGTTGCTAAGCCGTCACTTGATGGTCGAATCAAATTTAATTTAGGTAACTTTTGAAAGGGTCTAGTGAGGGGTTTGAGACCAACAATCTGTTGCCAAGACTCTAAAACTTTTGTCGCTAAACTTGTAGCTAAAATTTTGCGAGGCCCTTTTTTGCTACGGAATATATCCATCACAATTCCGTCGTTGAAGGGCTTTAGTGACAGAATAGCGATGCAAACTTTCGTTGCTGATGCCCGATTTTCTAGTAGTGGTTAGAACACAAGCTACCGGTTTCTGACATACAAAAAATTGTTTCACGACTCATAGCCAAATTTAATAATAGATATAAGAACTCGAGTACAACATTACTTTATCATATCATTATCAATTTGTAGACACCCTTAGCGGATTTGCAAGTATATGCATAACTTAAAATCGCGTATAAAACTATAATATCTAGTCACTTGGTATTTTGGTAAGTTAAAGCAACAAACAATATTTTTTGGAAGAGCAAAATGACAGGTTACAAACTCCTAAGAGCCAACTATCTTACAAACCCGTAGCACCACAATCTAGTGATTTAGGCTAATCACTTATACTCAAATTGCCAACTAAATGCAGCTTTTCGATCAGCCTAAAATTACCCTATATCGTAATGAGTATGCATAAATAAGCCAATTGCATGCATAAACTAAAAAGGGATCATTACGATTGCGGCATGAAAGGACTAATGTGAAATGAAACTTGTGATGCAAGAAGATGTACCTGGAAAGATCTTTTGAAGATGAAAGATGGTAGATATCACATCCTCATTTTCTTTCAGCAAGTCATGGGGTACTATAAAGTACAATCTCAATGTAGTATGGGGTGAAGACACTTCATAAATCAACAAACTGTTTCTTACAGATTAAAGGTTACCTAACAGAATGGCATCATTTCACTAACTGGTTTTGTTGCAGCATTTTGGTTCCATGAGGACCTGCCATACAGTCAAAAAACATTAGTCCCACTCCTAATGAGTTTGACCACTACCGTCTGCATGTAGTTTTTGTAAACTCAAGTCCCACTATTTTGTGTGACCAGCTATACACGTATACATAATAAAGTATTTGGGATTTGGAGATACTTACCTTTCTAGAAGCAATTTGCTCTTGCACCAGACCATGGCAACAACATATAGAAGATGCTATCTGTGGTACCACCACCAACAGTCCATAGAAATTTACTCATACCAACTTCCTTTTGTTCTTTGATGTCACCGTCAAAGAGGTAACATGCTCTGCACATAAATTCAAATTTGATTACAGGCAGCTTGCTTTACATTGATACGTTATATACTGACAATTGACTTTGATAGTGTTTAGGTGTAAATGCAAAACTTATGGCATATTTAGTCACGTCTAATTTCACAATAAGAAGATCCCAGATTAGATCATGCATCATATTCTCTGCTTTTGTCAGTTTAGTGTTTCGTATGCATATTCATAAAGAAATTGTCACATTCCTACAATACCTACCCTTGTTAACTCAAAGAAGGCAAATCTCAAAGTGGCATCACCCTTACAGAAGGCAAATCTGATGTAACGATTATGGTAACTAATCACATTCTCTGAAGAATCACGACTTTTATGAAAAAAAAAAACACACCCAAGAACAGCTGCAACTCATGCTTGTTTTATTAATTCCTCCACGAATTCAACCTGGAAAATCCATTCCAATAAAGTTATTCGATCCTGAAACGTACAAATATATAATGAAAACAAAAAGGATTAAAAAAGAGCACATACATCAGTAAGTTTCCAAATCTCGGGAAGTGCTGCAAATATGAAAAGGATCCCAATGTTTGAAACTCAAGGTTGATCTACACCTCGCCAAGTAACTTCAACACAAAATCTGTTCTTAATTCATAATCCTGAGAAACAACGTGTCAAATATCATAAATGGACCAATAAGATGATTATATAGAATGATGACTTAAATTGTTAGTTCATTGTAAAGATTTTACTCGTATCTCAGACAGCCCCTAACTGCAGGAACTGAAGCTAATAGTTAAAATAACCATATTTAACATGTAAACCATTTCATCAAAACAAAAACACATTCTACACTTACTAAAATCGCTTAATCTCATGAGTTAATATTGTTTTCAACTTTGGCATCCGTAAGGATTATTAGAGCAAAACTGTGTTAACCACATCTAAACAATGACACAATTCCACTGTCCCACAAAACTTATTCAACACATTCAAGAAAAACATCATTCCAAATTTCCATATTAAGAGCTACATCAATACTAAATGCTACAAAAATTTTAGCTCAAGTACCTCAGATACTCTCTTTTTGCTTGGAGCATTCCGTAGGGTGTGACATAACTGTCATTAGTACCGGTGACAAAGACGTTGTAATTCCTAATCACCAAGAAGATTAAAGTGAAAATTGTGCAGTTGCACCCACATTTCTTATAATACCAACATAAATATAAAATCACATTTTACGATTCTTGCTAATATTCTCACTTAAAAGTGAACATTGTGCATTTTAGAAACATATATACCAATATTTGACATACCAACAAAAAGTGAACTTAGACACAGGCCCATCATCAATGGCTCATTCTCATATTTAACCAATGGTTGAAAGTTAGAACCTTTACCTTGTTTGACCTTGAATAGGAAATAAACTCCTTATTGTCATATTCAGGAAGACCTCAGCTATAATAGCCACAACCCTCATGGTAGGATGTTTAGGATCATTAACTTTGATGAAGCAGCCGCGCTATACACATTTCCAAAATATCAATAAGTTAGACAATGCCTTTTAAATGGTGCAAACTTTACGAATACATTAGAAGTCGGGTGCATTGCACAAGTTGCCTCAATGCTGCAACATTGGTGTAAAACAATATTAGAGTTTCAGAAAAACGTGAAATAAACTTTGCTGTCGAATAAACAATAACTAAAATTAACAACATAAAACACAAGTTCCAAAAAAGCCCAAAAAATTATAACAACAAAAAATCTAAAAACTAACAATATTAGGTTTAGCATCTAATGTTTTCATAGCCACAGATTAAACTAAAATTAACAACATTTGTTGTCGACTCTAATTCATCTAATAATCGAACTTTTCTTGTAGTAATATTAATCAATTTGCAACATAAATTATAAAAACCAAATCATGAATGTGAATTCCCCAAATTTTTTCAAGGGTTTCACATAACGCAATTGAATCGAAATATGTTATGAACCGAATCGAAACACATATTAAAAACAACACATTAAAATGGTTAAAGTATGGGATTTAAATCAAAACCCTACAAAATAACTTGAATATATGAGATACTTACCAAATTGACGGTGTTGACACCATAACAATCATTGGCAAGGAACAGATGTACTATCGGATTCAATCAATTTTTGAACCGGTGTTAGTGAAATGGTTGGTTTGTGTATGTGTTTTTGAATCGGAAATTATTGCATGTGTATATTTTTAGAGATGATTTGTATTAACAATTAATCGATTGATTGTAACCGATGGATTTGAATGACATCAATGCAGAGAAAGAGTATAGAAGAAGTTTCTTTTTTATTTTTATTTTTTGTTTTGAAGAGTGTAAAACATGCATGCTTAGACTTGTTGTACGCAATAAATCATCGACCAATAGGAGAAGAGACACATCATCGAATTAATTGCAATGTGTGCTTTAAGAGGCTTGTAAAGTTTACTGGTTTATTAGTATAGATAGATATTCGCTTAGTCATATTAATAACAAACAGAAAATAAGACATTTAAGTCTAGATTAAAGACGTACTCTAGCCCATGGGTTGCGCAAGAAATTGTCTGCGTATAAATAGAGCCAACTAACTATAAATGTTTTCGAAATGTGTAATACCTACAATATGCGGGTCATGATAAAGGGAAAGTAGTATACAGGTGTGAAATGTTTTTTAAGTTTCAAGGATTAAATTAAATATATGATTTTCAACTAGTAGATGTACTAGCATAAGTTATTCTCTTAAAGAGATCAACCTTTCAGACTGTAAAATACTACTACAAGAGTTTTTGCTTTTCTGCATATGTACGTATTGTTGGTTATTAAGTGTTTGAGTGTTCCCAGATTAGGGTAAAGATAATCAATGAGTACCGGATAATCACTTGAAATCGCGTTATCACTTTCCAATAGAAACTATTCGACCCTATGCCTGGGTTACACGAATATCTCTGTGGGATAATACCAAGTGATGTTCTTGTTTTAGGCACAAATCAAGAACAGAATCGTATTCATGTGTTTAGGGTTTGTGTTGATAATCGTATCCATGCAGAATGTTATGACCTCTATTTATAATATAGAATACTCAAACCCTAGCCCATGGAATTATGTATAATTAACGGCCCATTAATTATATCATAATACTTTCCATAATAATAGGAATCAGTGGTTAAAAACGAGCAGCAGAATGAACTGATGCTAGCAGCAAATTCATACTAGCAGCAGAATCTACTAGCAGCAGAATCCTACTAGCAGCAGAATCCAATCAGCAGAAACAAATTCATGCTATCAGCAGAATCATGCTATCAGCAGAAACACAGATTCATGTTATCAGCAGAATCAATACATAACCACTATTGAAGGGGATTCAGTGACCAAATGGGTGTACACTCCGTACCTCCAAACCCATTACCAGGTGTGAATTAATCCCTCAAGTTCACTAAATTTTTCAACAATCCTCCCCAAATTTAGTTCACTTCCTTTGCATGAAAAATTAAACACATAACAAAATATATGCATAAATGAAAATATCTTGAAGATTGAATTCTCATCTTAGTACATTACACGTTCAAATATTCGAGAATCAGGGTGTTCTAATAATTGAACCCTTCAACCCATTTGAATACCTGAAGATAAAATACACATACATTTTCAAACACTTAAATAAATCTGACACTATACAAGCCATGTGTCCATATCCAATTCATAAATGTTGTAAAAGCTAAAAGTCCAAAGCTTCCTGAAGCGGCAAAACTTCAACATTTACATAGGTTGTTCCTCTTTATTCATGCTCCTGCTTAGCACTTTTTCAAAGAAAATTAACAATTAAGAAGTTATGACTTCATCCTCCTTTCCAGCAGGTTCCAAGCATAAACCTTGGGATGTTTGTAAAACATGTGCTCCAGTCCACTAAATGTTCAGCTTTCCACATTGAACTCAGCTCCCAAGTTTCCTCAGGAGGGAGTTGGGTGTCTTTGCATTCAGTGACTAAGTTGGACTTAAACTCATCCCTTTAGCAGACTTCAAAACCAAGTCTCTAGCCAAACCTTTCGTCAAGTGATCAGCTAAGTTTTGTTGAGATCTAACAAACTCTTAGATACCACCCCATTCATGATAAGTTCACGAATCATGCTATGCATGACACCTAAGTGTCTAGACTTCCCATTGTACATCTGGCTATAAGCCTTTGCCAATGTAGCAGCACTATCACAATGGATAGAAATAGGTGCTATAGGTTTAGGCCACAATGGAATCTCAAAAAGCAAGTTTTTCAACCATTCAGCTTCTTTTCCAGCAAATGCTAAAGCCACAAATTCAGATTCCATGGTTGAACTGGTAATGCAAGTTTGTTTCTTGGATGCCCAAGAAATTGCACCTCCACCAAGTAGGAATACCCAGCCACTAGTAGACGAATTGTCTTCAGTGTTACTGATCCAACTTGCATCAGTGTATCCTTCTAATACTGAAGGATAACCAGTATATGAGAGACTATAATTCATAGTTCTCTTCAAATACTTAAAAACCCTCTGAATTGCTTGTCAGTGATGAGCACTAGGATTACTAGTATATCTGCTCAGTTTACCCACAGCAAAAGCAATGTCAGGTCTTGTACAAGTCATGACATACATCAAGCAGCCAATCACCCTAGAATACTCAAGTTGAGATACAGCTTTGCCAGTATTAAGCATTAGCTTCTCACTTGTATTCATAGGAGTACTTACTGGAGTACAATCAAAGTAATTAAATTTCTTTAACACCTTCTCAATATAATGAGATTGAGAGATAGAAATATTGTTACTTTCATGTTTAATCCTTATACCAAGGATAACATCAGCCTCCCCCATATCCTTCATGGAGAACTTTGATGACAAAAATGGCTTTGTAAGGTTAACTTGATTTTGGTTAGTGCCAAAGATCAACATGTCATCAACATATAGACAAATGATGACTCCTTTACCAGATTCATCAAATTTGCTATATACACATTTATCAGCCTGATTAAGTAAATAACCACTAGACAAAACCACTTCATCAACCTTTTGATGCCATTGCTTAGGTGCCTGTTTTAGTCCATAAAGAGACTTAATCAGTTTACACACCTTGTTTTCATTGCCAGGCATAATGAAGCCCTGAGATTGGTTCATATAAACCTCCTCATCTAAATCACCATTCAAGAAAGATGTCTTCACATTCATCTGATGAATAATCAGATTGTGAATTGATGCCAAAGCAATCAGCATTCTTATGGTACTGATACGAGCCACTGGAGCATAAGTATCAAAATAGTCTATTCCTGACTTTTGTCTAAAGCCCTGAATAACTAGTCTTGCCTTGAACTTTTCAACAATTCCATCTACCTTCATTTTCTTTTTGAAAATCCATTTGCTACCTAAAGGTTTGCAACCAGGTGGTAGATCAGTCAACACATAAGTGTTATTGCCCATGATAGAGTCCATCTCATCATTAATTGCTTCTTTCCAGAAAGCAACATCCTGGGACTTCATTGCTTCTTCAAATATTTTGGGATCATCCTCAACAATGAAGCAATAGGAGTATTGATCAGAGACCTCACTCCTTGTACCTTCAATTAAGTATAACTGAAACTCAAGTCCAAATGACTTTGGAGTCATGAACCTATTGCTCCTTCTGAGCTCAGGTTCAGGTTGTTGTTCCACAACCTCATCAGGGGCCTAAGATGATAATTTACCAGGGACCTCTGATACACCAATGTCATCAGTTCCATTTGGAATCCTTTGACTTGGTCTAGGGACTGATGAGAATCTATTCTCATCAAACAGTGCATCTCTCTATTCAATTATTGAGTTAATTGAAACAGATTTATTAGGTTCAATAACATAGAACCTATATGCCTTGGAATGCTCAGCATATCCAACAAAGATGCATTCAATGCCTCTTTCACCCAAAGTTTTCTGCTTTGGATCAGGGAGTCTTACAACAGCCCTACAACCCCAAACCCTGAGATAATTCAGGTTGGGTTTCTTTTTAGTCTAGAGTTCATAAGGAGTAACCTTGTTCTTTTTATTGGGAACCCTATTTAATAAATAGCAAGTTGTTAACATAGCTTCACCCCAGAACCCTTGACTCAGCCCTGAATAGGACAACATGGAATTAACCATCTCCTTCAGCACTCTGTTTTTCCTTTCAGAAATACCATTTTGCTGAGGAGTATAAGGGGCATTCGTTTCATGGATTATACCAACAGACTGAAAATACAGAGTATCCATGTACTCACCTCCCCTATCAGTCCTAAATCTTTTGATTAGAGACCCTTGTTGCAATTCAACTTCAGTTTTAAATACTTTAAATTTATCTAATGCTTCATCCTTAGTAAGTAATAAATAAACGTAACAAAAACTAGAAGCATCATCAATAAAAGTCACAAAGTATTTCTTGTTCCCCAAAGAGGGAGTAGCATGAAGATCACATAGGTCACTATGAATCAGCTCCAAAACTTTAGTTTCACGTTTTACACTTTGAAATGGTTTCTTAGTAATATTGGTCATCATGCAAGTTTTACACTTTTCAGTGTCCAAATCAAAGGCTGGAATTAACCCATCTTTAGACATATCTCGCATTCGTTTACAATGTACATGGCCAAGTCTTGCATGTCATAGGGTTGAATCATTAAGTTTAGAGGTTGATATAAAAGCAAAATTAACATTATCATGAACAATATTAAGTCTGAACATTTGATTACACAAATAGCCAAAACCAATAAACACACCATGTTTAGATAAAACAAACTTATTAGATTCAATCACTTGTTTATAACCACAATTATTCAAAACACTACTAGAAACCAAGTTTTTTCTAATATCAGGAACATGTAAAACATTAAATAAAGAAACAATCTTTCCAGAACTAAACTTCAAATTAACACATCCTTTTCCATGCACCAGGGCAGTTGACTCGTTTCCCATATGAAGAATAGAACCATCATTCATTGACTCATAAGTCTTGAACCAGCTTCTATCTTTACACACATGAATTGTTGCACCAGAGTCAACCCACCAAGCAACATCATCATCCTACACAAAATAAATTTCAGATATATATGTAACATAATAAATCTCAAAAGATTTATTAATTATATTCTGACCTTTCAGAGAATTGGTATTACCATTCCCTCCACTTATGCCTGATCCGTTGGTTTTATTGCCAATCTTAACACCTTTACAATCATTCCTGTAGTGTCCATTTTTACCACACTTCCAACAAGTCACTTTTGGTTTCTTGTTAGGATCAGATTTGGTGTTATCCTGATGCTTACGCTTGCCCTTGTTGTCATTGTTCCTGGAGGAGTTGTTATGCTCCACTATATTGACAATTGATGGACCTGTAGCATTGCTACTCTTTGGCTTGTCAATGTCTTGTACTTTGAGTGAATCCTCAATGCGCAAGTGACTGCCCAACTCAACAAGAGTTAACTCCTCCTTCTTATGTTTCAGCATATGCTTAAAATCTTTCCAAGAAGGAGGTAATTTATCAATGATACAATAGACTGAAATAGCATCATCCATGTTCATCTTGTGTTGTGTGAATCGACCAAGTATACTAAGAAGTTCATTGTATTGTTCCATGACATGTCAAGAATCAACCATTTTGTAATTGTTAAAATTACTTAAAAGGAACATCTTGCTTGATGCATCCTCAGCCATATATTTGGCTTCCAAGGAATCCCATAGTTCTTAAGAAGTTTCAACATTCTGATAAATATCAAATAGAGAATCAGACATACCATTGAGAATTAAACCTCTTCAAACATAATCATCATTCTCCCATTTGCTTCTTGCCCTCATCTGATCCATAGTAGCATCATCTCCAAAATCTTCTGGAATCTCAATTGTCAGAACATAAACCACATTCATACTTGACAACAAGAAGCGCATCTTCTTTTGCCACCTTCTGAAATCAACACCTTCAAACTTTTCCAACTTGGAAAAGTTAGCAGCCATTTGTCTCATAGCAGCAGCCATTGATTATCACTAATAGTTTCTATTGATTGTTGGTTATTAAGTGTTTGAGTGTTCCCAGATTAGGGTAAAGATAATCAATGAGTATCGGATAATCACTTGAAATCGCGTTATCACTTTCCAATAGAAACTATTCGACCCTATGCCTGGGTTTCACGAATATCTCTATGGGATAAGACCAAGTGATGTTCTTGTTTTAGGCACAAATCAAGAACAGAATCGTATTCAAGTGTTTAGGGTTTGTGTTGATAATCGTATCCATGCAGAATGTTATGACCTCAATTTATAATAGAGAATACTCAAACCCTAGCCCATGGAATTATGTAACGGCCCATTAATTATATCATAATACTTTCTATAATAGTAGGAATCAGTGGTTAAAAACGAGCAGCAGAATGAACTGATGCTAGCACCAGATTCATAATAGCAGCAGAATCTACTAGCAGCAGAATCCAAATCATGCTATCAGCAGAAACACAGATTCATGCTATCAGCAGAATTAATACATAACCACTATTGAGTCAGGGGATTCAGTGACCAAATGGGTATACACTCCGTACCTCCAAACCCATTACCAGGTGTGAATTAATCCCTCAAGTTCACTAAATTTTCCAACACGTATATCACTGATAGTCTGTATATGTACAATTTGTTGTCGCAATCAATGGAAAATGTCGAGTCGTTAGTCAACTATTATTGGGTGGTTTTTGCAGTTAAAAAATGGACATTTGATGTATGTGGGCATGAAAGAAACAATTAGTGATGATGGTGGTGGGTACAAACTTTTTTCCATTTGTACGAGTGTCTCGAACGAGTAACTCATAAGTCAAAGTGTAAGTGTAATTTGACACGAATATAAGTAACGAAGCACACATTATATATGTGCAATGGGTTGCTCCTAGGATTTGAGATACCTCATAAGTTATATGGGTTGCTAGACCCTTTTACGTTCCTACCATTGGTATACAAATTAGCCATTAGTGCAGTGCAAGCGGCAATTCGGGTCGCCAAAAAATAAACCCTTGTAGCTGAATCATAAATACCACTTTCCAGGAATCCAGTTATATTAATTATTAGAATCTCAACAAATATGAGGAACAAATAATTAACTCAAGCAAAATGTAGCAAAACTGAAATCATAAATTATAAAATCGAACAAAAGGTTTTACTGAGATACCCAATTTAGTTTGCACTCAACAAGATCCGAATCAGTTAATGCGTCAAGAACACTCGCCAAAGAACTTGTTAGAGTTTCCCACTTTCTGTTACAAAGATTTTTTAACTCAACGTCTTTTAAATCAGTCGGCTACCTTTCCATCATCATGATCTCCCTAACCACTAGCTTAGTAGACATTATGTAACGGGGATGGAAAATTGAGAAAAATGCATCAAAAAATCTGTTCATCCACAAGTGTTCACATGAAGATATATTAAGCCCTAGTCTGTGCTTGTTCGTAACCGGAATCGAACACATTCTTCTGAGATCATCAACATCAATGTTCAATGGCTGTACCGGACTCTGTTCATATATATAAATATTAAACCAGCTTGATTGATTGAGTACGTTCATGAGTTTCAGAAAGAAGAGTTTATCCAAAGGGTTACTCAAGTGGTAACTAAGATTAATATACTTGGGAGCTATGCTTGGAAATAGGAGACCATGTACTCCACCACGGTAGTAGAAATATAGTAAATTTGGAGCATACACTTCTACATTGACTTGCATGTTGAGTTTCAAGTCTAGGGTCAAATACTTCAGCGAGACACTTGTGATAACCAAGCTTTCGAGCCCACAATTTTCAATTCCAATGGTCAGACGTTCGAGCAAAAGAAATGTCAATTTAATTATGTCCAAAAATGCATCGTCCACAATCAAACCATATATAGATAATTTTGTCACACTTCCTAATGAATCCATTTTAAATGGAACAGGGTTCTTCCGAACCCGATAATGTGTGTGGTAATCAAGCAAACGTAGGCTTGGTACATATTTGATCTCCAAAAGAACCGAGTTTATTACCAATTCGCGAAGATGACGAAGGTTTTTGACTATAACATTCTTCAAGCCTTCGCAATGCCAAAGTCTAATCTTCTCAAGCAAGGTACAATTAGACAATATGTTATGAAGTACCTCTTCAGTTATATTCACAGATTCCAAGTCCAATACACGTAGAGTGACACACTTGATAAAATGATAGCTACCCAGATAGGTCCTGTTCTCTGCATCATCCACAATTACACCATTTATAGATAATTCTGTCACACTTCCTAATGAATCCATTTTAAATGGGTTCTTCCGACCCCTATAAGGTGCATGGTAATCAAGCAAGCGGAGTCTTGGTACATCGTTGATCTCCAAAAGAACCGAGGTTATTACCAATTCGCGAAGATGACGAAGGTTTTTGACTATAACATTCTTCAAGCTATCACAAAACCAAAGTTTAATCTTCTCAAGCAAGGTACAAGTAGACAATAAGTTATGAAGTACCTCTTCAGTTATATTCACATATTCCAAGTCCAATACATGTAGAGTGACACACTTGATAAAAGGATGGCTACCCAGATAGATCCCTTTCTGTGCTTTTACTTTTATTGTATTGAGGTTTTTACTAGAGAATAACTCATTTGGCAATGTAAACGAATCATTCAAGCGCCATATTTTAAGGGAAAACTCTTTGAGACAACTTTTGGAAACAATGGGCTGAATCCATTTTTCAGCTACAAAATTAGCCGACTCTTGGCTCTGAATGCGCAACTGAAGATCTAAACTTTCGATTGATATGTTGTCTCGGTGATACCTTTGTAGAGTATGGTCAATCACCTTATTGTACTTTCTTTCTTGTTCATCAGTTACAAGAGGAAATCTGAGGGTAGGGATGGTAGACCAAGCATGTAGCCATGACTTAGACAAGATACATGTGCGTGCGGCTTTTTTGGCAGGCAAAAATGATTGTATACGGTGGATCAACTCCGGAATATCTTCTAATTGTGGGGTGTGGATCCTGCTACCAGACATCTCCAAAACGGCAAATCTTGTTTAGATGACTTTGAAACCCTTTAATGAAACAATATTGAATATCTTAGAATTGACATGTTAGACGCAAATATAAGGAGAAGATAGAAACGCTTCAAGAAACCATACAACATCCATATAAAAACTTATAACATAGCATTACACCTTTATTAATTACGATAATCACTAAGTAGAAGATAAATCTTTAGATTACAAAAGTTACTGTAACACCATATGAACAAAAGAAGTAAAATGGATAAAAGTTAACTCAAATTATTCTTGAAGAGATGATACTCCAATACTCCATTAGTCCGTTAAAAGTAATAGTTTGTAACTTTAGAAATCATTTGAAACCAATCATGCACAAATATATCAACCTTAATAATGTGCATGGAATTGTGCAGTACTTAATCATGCACATGTTGGATTTCACTGAAGACAAGGTTTCCAATATATTTATTAACAAACCAAATGTTTTCTGTTTTCAAGGTACATATCTGATTGTAATCTAACAATCTTAGAAAAGCACAAACCACTTTTATAGCATTAAATGACTAAGGGTGTGTTTGTTTTTCTAATGAAAGTTTTTATCGCCTCTTATCACTTACGAGACAATATAAGAGACAAAAGTTTGTTTATCACTTACGAGACAATATAAGAGACAAAAGTTTGTTTTTTTCCTTCTAGTCAGACGCGGATCCTCTTACCCAATAAGATTAGGTGGTAAACTCTTATTGCCTCTTATTTAATGATTTGTTTTTGTTTTAAGTTTATAAAAATATTTTGTTTCATATTTATACAAGTTATTTATTCATTGTATTGATATCGTTAACATATACTTAAAAAAATAATTAAAAAAAAAAAAAAAAAAAAAAAAAAAAAAAAAAAAACCTTCAGTCAATCTTTTATATAATAAAAGAATTACATCATTTCGGAGTATTTTTACAAAACCCTTCTCATTGAAAAAAAAAATTAGACCAATAGAAGAGCTCGATTTTGCTACGTAGGCGAAATCGAGGAATATGATTGGTCAATAGAAAGTCAAAATTAAATATATTTTGGTCAAACTTAATAAATTTGGTTTAGAAGAAAAAAAACATAAAAATATAGGTGTCAAATTTATGAAAACAAAAACTTAAAAAAAGATGAAGTAATTAATAAAACCTTGATGGTTGAATTTTAAATAAAATATATGGAGCTAAGTGTAAAATTACAAGTTTTCATATTTTTTAATAACTTTAGAAAAAACACAAATAACCTGTTAGTGCAAATATTACGATATTTAATCTATACAGTCTCGTTTGTTTTGATTGATGACAAACGTATAACTTGATACATAACGTAAAATGTACAAGTTACTTGTAATCATACTTTGTCTCAACAAACATTCAACACCTCTCAACGTCTCGAGTCATCGTATGCTACAACACAGGTTCGTACATGTTTGTTATGTAGCATTATGATCAAACCCCTTGACCAACCATTTAGAATGACTAAAATACTTTTAGGGTCTTTAAGTATATTAGGTGTCTAAGTGCACTTTAGGTATCAAATAGAATAAGTACCACTTTAGGTGTTAAAGTAATATTAGTAAGTTTTACAAATGACAAAAATGTGATGACATTAGGAATCAAACATTTTTAAATAACTCATTAACTTATTATAATAACATTACTTAGGTAATATATACAAGTTTACTTTCATATATATCTAAATTTTAAATAGATATATATATATATATATATATATATATATATATATATATATATATATATATGTCACATCATGCATTTATGGAATGTTTATGTGTTTGACTAGCAATACTCTTACACATTTTGGAAGTATTTCATATTTGGTTCAATGCATGTTGATTAGTATTTACTAGATGTGACATTGTGAAAGTGACTAGAACATGGTTTTTACTTTTGCTAGTTTTAGGAATATGGTTTTAGAAAAACCTCTTTACTTGTTTTCCTATAAATAGTAGTCCATGGTTTTCTCATAACTTGATGATGAAAAGATGAAAAAAAACACACACACATAGATAAGTAGGAAACCATGTAGATCACCCTTTCCAAAATGATCATAATGCTTCTAACATTCATCTTTGTTGTAAGCATATCATACTTCATGATCCACCAAGAAGGTTACAAGATCTTGAAGTCATCATTCATTAAAGCATTCCAACATATGAAGATTCAAGGGCACTTGACATCCTCAATGGTTGAAGACTTCTTATTCAAGAAGTTCATGTAGATTAGGCATGCATATCCATTAGACATTTATGTCTTGGATCATCATTGTATCATAACAATATAGATTAGATGGTTTATGTGTTTGTGCCATAAAGCACAAGGTTTTTATGTTGGGCCACAAAACATAGTGGGAGTGGTTGTACCCTTGGTAAAGAACTCGACATCTAGCTTAGTGTCGGTAAAAGTGTAAGCGACGAATGGGAGTGGTTGTACCCATGTAAAAGAACTCGACATCTAGCTTAGTGTCGGTAAAAGTGTAAGCGACGAATGGGAGTGGTTGTACCCTTGTAAAAGAACTCGACATCTAGCTTAGTGTCGGTAAACGTGTATAAGCGACGTGTAAGGTTTTCTCCGCCGAAAAGGGAGGTTGTTGATCTAGTGAAGTAACTCTCGAGTTGAGTACTCGAGGAGTGGAGTAGGACGGAGAGGAGATCCGTGACCGAACCACTATAAATCCTCGTGTTCGGTTTGCACTTTCCTTTTACTTATTGCTTTTCTATATTGTTTGCATTATGTGATTGTTTGTGTTGTGACTTGTTGTTTATGCTTGTGTGATAACTTGTCTTTAGTTTATGCTAGTCATAAACTACACTTAACATATTTCATATTAGAACAAGCTAAGAATGGATATTTGATACAACAAGAAATAAAGTTTTTAAATGGTAACGTATTCACCCCCCCCCCCCCTCTACGTTTTCACAATTGGCATCAGAGCTTCCTAGCTCTTATTTTCAAAACAAATGATTTTTAAAATGGAGCACGATCCATGTATCAAATTACCATTGAAGCGGAATATAATATGAAAAATGTTTCGTTAAGTATACTTAGAAATTTTGTGGTTAAATATTACTTTGTATACAAGCTTGAAGGTATCCTTGAAAAATAAAAGAAAACTTTTCTTAAAAAGTTGTAAGTGTCAAATTATGTGGTTAGAGCTAATGTACGTAAAATACGGTTTTAAAAGGAGTGCTTGGGTTAACTATAAATTTAGTTTAAAAAAATCACCTCTGTAAATGTTTAGATAAGTCACATAAGAAGTAATGATGTTAAAATAGGTGTATTATATATTTACTAACAAATCTAGTAAGTCCTACACATTTTCGCTATGCGAAATACACGTTTTTAGCATTTTGTGAAATTTTGTTACAGCAGACCCCGCGGATTCCGCGGAACCCTCAGAAGGGTTCCTTGCCCTTTGGACGAAGGTTCCTTGGGCTGCACAGTATACAGTTTTTGTCAAACTTCAAAAATTCATAACAAATTAACCGTAAGTCCGTAGGAGTCGCGCCACCTATCATTTTAAAGGTAATTGAGTCTACTTTCTTTTAAAAATAATGCCATGGCCTAAATCTAATCTGAAGTCAAAAGAATAAACCAAATACTATAGTGTGTCCAAAATATCAAATTTCGTTTTGACATAGAAACTCAAACTTTTGAGTTAGGCAATATAAGTTAGTATCCTTTGAACATTGACATTATTTTCTTTGAAACTAAAGAATTTTGTGATATTCATATTGACAAAGGAAACTAATCAAGCTTGGCATACATCGTCATATTTAAACGCAAAGTGACGAAAAGTATATCTCTTTTTATGTTATGCTAAATGACTACTTGTTTTAGTTGTATGTATATATGATATTTGCTTATTGAAAGTTGTGATTGCACATTGTTTATTTGTGATTCATGAGCGTCAATCTTGTCATGATATTCATTTGCTTGTTTGTCGATTTCATGTTTATACACAATAGGATATTTGCTAGATTGTGTGTACTAAGTTGAAAATTTGTGTTTGTATTGCTTATTGTTTTAGCTACTCTTTCTTGCACATGTTATGTGATTATTTTGCATAATTCACTTAGGAATGAGAATTAAGTAATACTAATTAAATAACTTGGAATATGGTCAAGCGTCTAAATAAGTCACTACATTTTTAAACATGTAGTATTCTTGTAAAATGGTGTTTGGTATATATGTTTCTACAATGATTTTTAATGAATGTGTCGTGCAATAAGATAGAAACTCATCCTTGATTGATCATATAAACTAACCATACCATGTTTGGACGATAACACTGTGTTGTTAAAAAATTTCAATGCTTAGCTTAATTTCCATTTATAGGAAGCTCATAATCCTCGGCTTGATCTATATGCTAACATGTGTTAGAATATGTGTTTTTAGTTTTAATCTATCACATCTAATTGGGTGCATATGTTTCAAGTATTATTAGGATACTTGAACGGGTTTCGGGAGTCGATAAATGTCCTTTGTTAAGGAATGTTTGGCACAACTTGAAATTTGAACAATTTGGTAGTCAAACAATGTGTTTCATGGATATATGTTCTTCTAGGATCTTTTGTTATCTTTGGACATTGTCGTGTACTAACGGATATGCAGGTAGACAACATTTGAGATGTTGTCAAATTTTCAAGTTTCTGGATATTTCACTAAGTATAGTGAAATTCGCTAGCCCCCGGTCAAAGTTTAACGGTTAGAGTTTTTCTATATCCAACTTTTGCATTTCCTAATCAGTACTATATTTAAGTTTTGTTTTTAGGAGTTTTCGAAAAATTTGAAATTCGTCTCGAGGCTCGAAATAGTGGACTGCCTCATTTCTGGTGTCTGGCGGATCAGGCGGAACCTTCAAATGGGTTCCGCCAATGCATTTTATGGGAAACCCAGAAATAACCCAACGGAACACACGGAACCCTCAACAGGGTTCCGCCTGTGTATTCGTAGGGTTCCGCCAGTCCTGCAGATTTCTTTTTAAATTTTCATTTAAATCCCTCACTCAAGATCACTCACTTTCATCACTAGGATTCTTTTCACTAATGTTCACTCATATTAGGATTAGGACATCTCACCTACACCTATAAGATAATCATCTATAATAATACTTTCAAACTCCACAAGAATAATCCAAGATACATTTCTCCTTAGAGGAAGAAATCCGGAAACTTGTTCCTTGCAATACTCGAACCATTGAGTATTTGTGATCACTATACATACTCACTACATTCTTTCGTCCTTTACTCATTCATTAGCTTGATTTGTAAATTGACAACTTCCTAACCAATCCGGACTCGTTATTTGCAAAGATTACATACAATATCGAAATCACAAGTCCAACTTATGACTATAGATATTGTCTTGTATCTACATATGTTACCTCACTTGGTAAACAAAAAAATAATGTGTCATCCTTCAAGACGATAAGGATTTACATCGAGTCATAACTTACTCTTAAGTTATAGATGTATTATCGAGTCTTGCTATCCTTTTATGCTATCCGATTTCAACTAAGTAGGATTGACAACTTAAGTATTTCGTTCGAAATATTCAAGCAAACTTGACTTACTACCGTAGTCATTAAATGTCATATCCGAAAATCAACGCCCAAGGATTTTAACAATGTTTGTTAAAACACTCATCACAACTTGAACACTCATCATAGTACTTTCCCAATCAATATGAACAAAAACAAGTGTCAATAGGTTTTCATCCTTAAACATTTAGCACTTAAGTTCACTTGTTCTTTCACCATCATCTCATTGCATTCAACTTGTGATATATCTCGGCCCATAAGCTTCACAAACATGAGCAAAACTTCAAGCACCTCACCCGCTAGTTGTCCCAACCAATAGATGAGAACAAATTAGGATTAATCTTTCTTCACTTTCTACATCTATGAAACTTAAGTACTTCCTTAGCACAACAAACCTCCACATCACCACATCCTTCTTTGGACACACTAAAGGAGCTACCACCTAGATAAACCAATCCACCATCCTTACCTTCATTTGAATCCATTGAGTGCATTGCTCAAAAAGCCCTTTGTCTAAACACTCGTTTAACAAACTCAACCATACTTTACCACCTATAGGATTAGAACCTTCACCATCAAATGAGCATGAAGCGCACATTTAATTACACTAGGTTTAAGTAGTTCCGCTTTCACAAGTTATCAAAGTATTAGTAATACTTTTAACTTCTGCACATGTTTTATTAAACTTCAAATCAACATTTTAACAACATATGTTAAAATGCAATCTCAAAGCCAACCTCATATACCCTGAGCAACAATGACTCTTGAGGAGTATACATAAGAAACTTGAGTGAATTCCTCTAGTCATCCTCTAGTGATTATAATCTTGAGACCAAGTATATTTAGGATAGGACTATCCAATTCAAACACTTTGGCTTCATATCTTCATTTAGGAAAACATGATGTCTTGAAAGACATTATGCCTAAGAAATCATGCGTCAAGTTTTCATCATGATTAAAAGGATATTGTATATCCAATGCGTCATTCTCTCATTGAACATGAACGGTTGTGTTACATGAGATTTCATTATACCCCATTGGGTTAATGATCTTAAATCAACATCTGCAAGTTCTAGGATCTAGAGCCTCCTCATCATCCCGTCATTCTTATGTTTCATAAGCATGGTGACTTTATTCCACGTGATAATCTTACTTGTTGAAAGACACCATATGTGTCTATTTCCTTTTAAGCGTTCATCATAACCAAACCTTGCTCATAACCCAATTCAAACCTTATGCATATCCTACACATCTCTAGAGCATACAAAATTAAGATCCTATAAAGTTAGTAACTTTATACACTTGTTCCAAAGATCTCTATTGAGAACGTTCTTAACATATTCCATCATCACACACTAACACATCTCTTGGTCTTTGATGATCAAATCACCCTCATAACCTTTCATCACTCAAACCTTAAACCACCAATGTGAAATGAAAAACCGAGCTATCCTTTGTTCTACCAATATCGAGTCATCCACCACTTCCATGCCCTCAAAGAAACCAAGAGTCAATATCATACACCTAGTTATCTTCACAAGAAGATTCCTCCATGTAACCAAACAAGTGTGTCATCCCCACTACAACCTAACCCATTAAGGTTAAACCATCTCTCATGATTAATTAACTTATATTCACCCTTGTGTCGCTCTTTGAAACAAAGGGCAATTGTCATATCCTTACACTCATTGTCATATTTGTGTATGTAGTCGAAAGTCAAGTGAATTTCATTATGAAATGCGTCTTTTCCACTTTCTAGCAAGTGAAGAACACAAAGAAGATATCCAAGCTTCAAGTGTTGTCAAGTCATCATCACCTCATTTCACACATTCACCTTCAGTCGTCAACCAACAAAACACCTCAAAACTCCATGATTCCCAATCATCCATTAATGATAATCCACATTCACAAAGAGTCTCCTAATGTTAATCCTCAAGATTACTCATCGTCGCCTCCATACCAATATTCTAATCCTTTCCACCTCCTTTGAGAAAACCACATGCCTCTTCATGCGATCATCTCTGTCACAACTCGTAATTTCCGGTCATTTTCCAAACTTCGACAATCTACTATTCATCGATTACTATTCACCAATTACTATTCACCGATTACTATTCATCATTTTTGAGGTCAATTTGATATTTTGAGAAGCGTTCAGAAATTTTACTATTCACTTAGCACTATTCATTTCCGGAAGAAATACACTATTCATGTGCATTACTCATGTCATCGTAAACTTAGTTTACAGGTATTCAAAATTCGCGTAACCGTATTGGTTCAGGAGCGAATTCATGCATTATCATTGGGACATTTCATACAGGCTAGAAATAGTCTGCATATCATCTTTATGGCACTTGCATACTATTCCACTCGTAAGGTATTCAAATTATATTTTTAATATAATTAACGATTTACGTATGTTTATTTTAAATAAACACTAATACGCGAACTATAAATGAAACTAACACGTCCGACACTTCCGACTATGATCCCAATATATTTTTATATTCATTTTTATAATATAAAAATTATAATATTAATTTACCCGGTGTTTTGGAAATTTATTTAATTTATATCGTACGCCTAAATTATTTACGACGGTTTTCGTAAAAACTAAACAATAATTTTCCAAATACTCAATACTTATACCCAACATATTTTTATAATTTTTACGACTTTATTATGTCCCGGTTAACTCCGTTAAAATTTATTTTTAGTTAACTCGGTACCCGGTACACTTTAAAAACTACAACTAAACACATAATAATACAAAAGTCACCAAAAACTCTTACACTCCAACCCCCCTCCATTATGCCGCCCCCCCCCCCCCCTTGTGATTTCCTAAATTTATGGATCTTGTTCCTTCATTAAAGCTAGTACTAACTACATATAATATTTATACTACTAATAATACATATATCAAATCTTAGATATTTTCTCTCATTTCTCACTAGTGCAAGAAAACTCATTTCTCTCTTTCTCTCTACCTCATCTCACGGCAAACCACAAGGAGAAGAAGCAAGACCATCATTTTTCAAAGATCTAAGTATAATCTTGTTTATATAGTTATCCTAGTTAGAGTTTTGAGATAGAAACTCAAGGATTGTTAGGTTTTCACCATTCAAACTTCATTAATCTTCCAAGTAAGTTTACAAAACTCATTATATAATTTTTACAAGTTATTACTATGTTTATATATTTTTCTTACAAGATCTCATGCATATATTGGCTTATACCACTCCATTTGTATATATTTAACTTTTAAGCCCTAGAAAGTGATTTTGTTTAGATCCTTGTTAGATCTACTTGGTTTTGATGTTTAGGAACCCATGACACCCTAAGAAGGTGTATGGTAGGATTAGACTAGTTTTGTGGTGTTTGAAAGTGGTTTGAATGAAGATGGAACTAGATTAGAACTCTAGAAACGATTTTTGAAACATTTGAAATACCTACTGTCCCTATTTTTATTTCGTGGGAAAATCAGTGGATGATGAGTAAATTTTGACCAAAGATTTAGAAAATACTTTCAAAAACGAAACTTTTGGCGAAAGAACGGATTAAAACGAGCTTATAACGAAGGAGATATGATTTTTATAAATTTAACGACGAAAACTATTTTTCTGAAAACTGTTTGCTGTTTGGCAGATTTCGACGGGTAAATAGAGGCGTTAAACGTAACCTAGAGGAGCCGAGTTATCAAAAATATATTCTACATACAAAAACGAATCCGTGGATATAAAGAACGAGGAAAATGAACCTAAAACGACCAAGTTATACGCGTTTTAAGATCACCAAAACTATATATATATATTTGGTCACAAATAAAAATAATAACTTACGTACTAAATTGTATATTTTCTAGAAACGTTACTAAGGACTATATTCTTAACAAATGAATACGTACGACCCAAAAGAATATTTATACGACTTAACAACGTTATTTTAAGGTTTTCGATACGAGGAATATAACACTAATATTTTCATACGAGATAATACGACAAGTTATATACTTCCATATTTGGACTTATTTTTCCTAAGTATGGAAACTATTTTACTATGACGATAACTAGTATTTCCAAATTACGAGTGGTATAGGTATCATGTGCATGTGCATTCATTACATCACGGCATGATCTAAATTAGATCACGATTATTCATTTAGGTTGCGGCTATTGTTCGCGCCTCATTGTCCCGATTACTTTACCATCGTTGTACCATCTTTGTACTATCACTCCAGGTGAGTTTCATAGCCCCGTTTTAATTCTATATTTTGATTTCAAATCCCACGGGGGAGAATACATTGCATTACTTGTTTTTGTGTACATGCCTAAGTATAAAATTTCATACATTGCTTAAGTTGCCTTATTTACCACGTCTTGACAAGTCCCCTTTATTATCATGGACCGTTAATTTCTAGTACTAAGCGGGAGTGAGTGGATAGATCTATCGAGGGTGACGCCTCCATTCGCGTTGGGTTGCTCCAACGGGACGAATGCATTTCATGTCTTTATTATTAGAGTGTCTGGTAAACACTCATTGGGGCCAAGTAACGTCTAGCTTCGGGGTCATGAGCTTAAGAGCCAATGTATATATTTTCCGGACATCCTATTTCTTGACTTTACTTATGGCATATGTACACTAGATTTTTGTTATAAACCTATGATTATTCACCAACTTTATGTTGACCGTTTTTCGCAATGTATTTCTCAGGTTATTAAGGTAGCTCATGTTGCATACATTTGGACCTTCATGGAGTCGCGGAGTCGACGCGTCTCACCATATTTTCTGCACTTATGAAACGTTTGATCTTGTTGAACTTATTTTAACTATTTTGGGCAAACTCTTTTGGGACCTAAGCTTTGTAAACTCTGAATGTTTTAATGATCAAACGTTGTATTTTCTAAACGACACTTTAGGTCGTTCAATATAACTGTAACTATGGTGCTATGACAGTCACCCCCAGGTATTCCATTCCGCTGCCATTCAGGTATTTTGGGGGTGTGACAATCTCGCATTGATAGAGAAGAGCTACATGACTTCAAGGATAAAGTTCTTTGTATGCTAATCAACATCCCTAAACACTTCAAAATCATTCAATTTCACAAAGCCCATCGCTTTCACTAAGCTCATCGCTTACATTAACCTACAACCTCCTAAACACTTCATCATAATTCCTTATACGATGCATTACACAATATGTTGGATGTCCACCTATTTAGGAGGAGAGAAATTCATTCACATATTTGTATTTTGACAAATTGTATTCAAAGAACATCTACTCATGTTTCTTACACCCTAAAATACCAACACATAGGTACACTTCATTTAGTTAAAGTCGGTTCACAAAAACACAAGTGCTTCAAGCCTTTGACTTTTTCTCTTTTTTATTTCAAGCCTTTTTCACCCTCAATACCTCATCAAGTGAAAAACACATCATATGTTCAACAAAGTTTTTCATCTCCACAACCAACAACCAATGGAGTCTAGGATTATTCTCAAAACTAGGACTTCACAACTTCATTGTCTAGAACACCATCATAGGATCTGATCCTTTTTCTTCCTCGACACATATCATGCACGTCATTGTAAGTGCAAACGATATTTTAATCAAATTCTCATTCTCAACACGTTGGTTTAATCAACACTCTCGCATCTTATGATGTCATTTTCATCCTCATATAGGTGTTTTTAGTACTCTTTTCATGTGAACTCTTGTTCATAGGTGCTTATTGTTATCACTTCCTTTCAATTCCATTCAAGCATGCATTATGGCAAGATACATCATCTTTGGTAGATGATAAAGTCATATTCGTTGCTTATCCCTCTAGTTGTGAATTTTAGGATTGCATGAGTAGATATGTTCTATCCTTATCTTTCGATAAAGAATTTGCTATACACACGAGCTTCTAACTCTTTAAATAGTTGTCTACGTATCACCACCACCTTCAATCAACTCTTTCACTAATCATCACCACCATGGACTAGCGTAAAACCTACTTCTATTCATCTTGTGATGTTGTCATATTTTCAATACTTTTTCTAAAGTATAATGAAAATCGTTAGCCCTCGTTCAAACTCTAACGTTACGTGTGTTTTTACTTGCCCTGTTATCTTTTCCCAACCAGATATGAGTTATATTTGTGTTTTTAAGAGTTTTCAAAAATTTTGAAAATCGTCTCGGCACTTTAAAAAGGGGACTGTGTTGTTTTCCAGGTCTGGCGGATCAGGCGGAACCTTCACGAGGGTTCCGCCAGTGCAATTTTCTGGAAACCTAGAAATGGCCCAGGGGATCAGACGGAACCCTCACAAGGGTTCCGCCCGTGTTATCGCAGGGTTCCGCCAGACCACCTGCAAATTTTTATTTTCTATTTTTCAAATTTTCAACTACCACACTTCTTCAAAACAATCTTTTAGGTGAGAAACTCATTCCTTGTTAGTTTACAACATCATTAGAAGCATCTCATCCTCATGTCTTCTCTCTAGGCATTGTTTTGTAGGTTTATATCATATTATATTCGCGTTATTGTAATTCTTATTAGAAGAATACAACTTATTTTTCTTATGATTGTATTTCTTTATACAAGAATGCACCTCATGAGATATTTGATATCATGGGTCTCTACGTTTAGTCGCCTATATCATTTATATATATACATCTTATTTTTCTTTGAGGTGAAATATATTGCATTAACTCTTTCATTGTAGGTTCACCATTATATACGATCAATCGTATATAGCATACTCATCTAAGGATGAAGTTTTACATCGATTATTTTTCTTCTTTTATTTTAGGTTCATATTGACGCCCTATAACAAGGGGAGCTTCCGTCAAGCATAGGAAAATTATTGTCTTATACTAACCTTTATTTTGTAGGGTTCTTCATCCTTGAATCACATACGTTGGTACCCTAGCAACGGGGAGTATTGATCAAGGGGAAGTCGATCATACACTAACCTTGTGTCTTTTGTAGCTTTCTTATCCTTGTATCATATACGTTGGTACCCTAGCAACGGGGAGTATTGATCAAGGGGGAGTTAATCATGCACTAACCTTTATTTTTTGTAGCTTTCTTATTTCTTGTGCCATATACGTTGGGACCCTAGCAAAGGGGAGTATTGATCAAGGGGGAGCTACAATCTAGGGGAAGCATGCACGCATTTTTTTTTTCTCATTCTTCGACGCACCTTTGTGTTTCGACATAAAGAAGGAGATAAGTCAACATAGTCCAAAATGATTTTTATTCATCATGCATTTTTCGTATAACTTTTTTTTTTATGTTGCACAACACTAACCTTGGTGTAGGTCAAGGAACTTAATTTGATCCATGGATCCGCTAACAACCTTAGGAAATTGGAGTTGAAGAATTCACTTCACTAGGGATGATACAAACTCGCCATTTCGGGGAGAAATTAAGTTAACTCCAAGGACACACCCCTTTTTGTTTCGACAAAGGGGGAGAAGAGTGTAAACGGAGAAGGAAATGTAGAAGGTGTGTTGCGGATACAAGTAAGTAATACGGTCATAAGTAACTTTTTACATTTTACGTTCTATCACGTTTACATATTTTGTCATCATCAAAAAGGGGGAGATTGTTAGTGCAAATATTACGATATTTAATCTATACAGTCTCGTTTATTTTGATTGATGACAAACGTATAACTTGATACATAACGTAAAATGTACAAGTTACTTGTAATCATACTTTGTCTCAACAAACATTCAACACCTCTCAACGTCTCGAGTCATCGTATGCTACAACACAGGTTCGTACATGTTTGTTATGTAGCATTATGATCATACCCCTTGACCAACCATTTAGAATGACTAAAATACTTTCAGGGTCTTTAAGTATATTAGGTGTCTAAGTGCACTTTAGGTGTCAAATAGAATAAGTGCCACTTTAGGTGTTAAAGTAATATTAGTAAGTTTTACAAATGACAAAAATGTGATGACATTAGGAATCAAACATTTTTAAATAACTCATTAACTTACTATAATAACATTACTTAGGTAATATATACAAGTTTACTTTCATATATATCTAAATCTTAAAATAGAAATATATATATGTCACATCATGCATTTATGGAAGGTTTATGTGTTTGACTAGCAATACTCTTACACATTTTGGAAGTATTCCATATATGGTTCAATGTCTGTTGATTAGTATTTACTAGATGTGACATTGTGAAAGTCACTAGAACATGGTTTTTACTTTTGCTAGTTTTAGGAATATGGTTTTAGAAAAACTTCTTTACTTGTTTTCCTATAAATAGTAGTCCATGGTTTTCTCATAACTTGATGATGAAAAGATGAAAAAAACACACACACATAGATAAGTAGGAAACCATGTAGATCACCCTTTCCAAAATGATCATAATGCTTCTAACATTCATCTTTGTTGTAAGCATATCATACTTCATGATCCACCAAGAAGGTTACAAGATCTTGAAGTCATCATTCATTAAAGCATTCCAACATATGAAGATTCAAGGGCACTTGACATCCTCAATGGTTGAAGACTTCTTATTCAAGTAGTTCATGTAGATTAGGCATGCATATCCATTAGACTTTTATGTCTTAGATCATCATTGTATCAAAACAATATAGATTAGATGGTTTATGTGTTTGTGCCATAAAACACAAGGTTTTTATGTTGGGCCACAAAACATAGCGGGAGTGGTTATACCCTTGGTAAAGAACTCGACATCTAGCTTAGTGTCGGTAAAAGTGTAAGCGACAAACGGGAGTGGTTGTACCCATGTAAAAGAACTCGACATCTAGCTTAGTGTCGGTAAAAGTGTAAGCAACGAATGGGAGTGGTTGTACCCTTGTAAAAGAACTCGACATATAGCTTAGTGTCAGTAAACGTTTATAAGCGACGTGTAAGGTTTTCTCCGCCGAAAAGGGAGGTTGTTGATCTAGTGAAGTAACTCTCGAGTTGGGTACTCGAGGAGTGGAGTAGGGCGGAGAGGAGATCCGTGACCGAACCACTATAAATCCTCGTGTTCGGTTTGCACTTTCCTTTTACTTATTGCTTTTCTATATTGTTTGCATTATGTGATTGTTTGTGTTGTGACTTGTTGTTTATGCTTGTGTGATAACTTGTCTTTAGTTTATGCTAGTCATAAACTACACTTAACATATTTCATATTAGAACAAGCTAAGAATGGATATTTGATACAACAAGAAATAAAGTTTTTAAACGGTAACGTATTCACCCCCCCCCCCCCCCCTCTACGTTTTCACATAACCTCTTACACTTTATACCCCTTATACTTTATAATATGAACTTTGTTTAAAATTACATGAGTATTAGTATTTGTTTGAGACTTTCATATATTTAAACTACAAAATTTTGTAAATTTGCGAATAAGTTTTAATATTGTTAATTGTAGACTTTCATCCGTTAGAATATTTTTTAAATAACGACTCATGTTATTCTATTTAAAAGCTTAATTTATGCGTACACGTGTTTGAATATTAAATACGGCCAAATTATTAGTAACGGAAATATAAATATCAAATGGTAAGCACGAGTTATTGTGATATGAAAATAAATATACGCGATTCTACTTATACCAACGACTCATGAAATTATTATTTAAAATTTGTATATGAAAATCCATAAAAACATTTTAAAAACTTTACGGAACATATTAAGAAAAAACAAACACATGGGTTAGATAGTCATTGTTTAATGTAGAAGGTGTTTTCTTTAAAATTAAAAAAAAAAAAATGCACTCATCACAATCCTTATTTGATAACAATCACCTCCTAAATAAATAAATAAAAAAAAATAAATAAAAAATACTACGTAGATGACAGCCTAACTTTATTCATTGACGTGATGTTTCATCAAAAAAAAGAACAAAAATAAAACGTAATAGTTAGCCGTTAAGGAATTAAAGTATGTACATGATAATTATTAAGCAAGAATATATGGTTTTTAATCAGGTTATTACGTTACTATACTGTGATAATGTTATTGAGTTGGTAGTCACGGATGTGAGATACAACCATTCTTCTATATCTATAATTTATGTGTTAACCTCTTTGTGATTCATTTCTTAATCAATAATAATTGATGTAATCGTTTTAGTATAGTGTTTGTTTCCGAAGAAATGCTTAGGAAAGTATTTCCCCGGGTCGTGTCCTAGCGAAGGTGTGAATGGAATTTCGAATTCCCGATTTGTGAAACGTGTCGTGAAAGTGGTAAAAAGTGATTTTATGAGTTTATACTAATGAATAAGTAAATGAAACACAATTAATCACTTAAACACGTATTTCAAGAAATTAAACCAAAAACGTAACGTAAAATCGAAAACTGTAAGCTTAAACGTAAATAAAACGTAAACGTACGAAATAAAACGTGAATTTTGAGCTACACTACTCCTACGGACTTGAAAATAATTTTGAAAAATTAAAAATGATAAAAGAAAATTTTAAGAGAAAAATATTTTTTTGACTTTTTAATTAATTTTTATGAATTCAAAACTAATTAACTAATTTAAAAATCAAAAGAAAATGAAAATAAGGTGAGAAAAATGCAAATTAAATTTTGAAAATTGTAAAATAACTAAAAAGTAATTTTAAAACTGAAAACTAATTTTTTTTGGCTTTTTGTGTAATTTTTGGGAATTAAAATCTATTTAAACTAATTAAAAAGTAAATAAAATTGAAAATAAATGGAAAAATGCAAAATAAATTTCTAAAAATCTAAAATAAATGAAATTAATTTTCTAAAATATTTTTGGATTTTTCTAGGCTTTTTCTGATTTTTTTTGTAATTTTTGGTAATAAAAATTGATTAAAAATGAAAATAAAATAAGAAAAATACTAAATTAAGCTAGAAAAATTTGGAAAAATTCTGAAAATTCTAAAATAATATAAAAGATCCAGGAAAAATAAACGTTCTAAAGATTGAGCCCAAATAAGCTGATTGGACCCAATAAGCAGTTTGAAAAGAGCTTATTTATAAGCTGACTTTGACCAGATTGACCCCAACTTTGACCAAATGAATTTTGAACTCAGAAAAGCTTAGTGGAACAGTTATAAAACCTAGGTGAATAACACAGGAATGGAAACCAAACAGATTCAATAAGCAATATGTAATAAGCAGTTGGCAAAACAGAATAAGCTAAGGCTCAAATTCAAATGAAATAGTAACTATAATCAATAATGAACATAAATGAGCCACAATTCGCAAATGATGAGCTCAAAATCACACTAGCAGCCCTTAATTAGAAAACAGATTCTTGCTTAAACCACCCAACTTGCAGCTTAATCCTAGGCACTTAATAAGCTAAAGAGTAAAACCTAAGGGGGGGGGGGCAAAATAAAGTCTGTACTACTGAGTACTGGCTACCTAGAAAACTAATCAAAACCAAATTTAACACCTATTTGGACTCTTAAATGAACCTGAGATCAGTTGCACATGAACCTGCAGGCTGCTTGTTTGACTTTTCTGAATGCACAACCGGTTTGACTTAATCAAATTTCTACTGATCTAATATGACTATCTAAGCTATAATAAGCTATTGTAACACTTGATTATCCTACAGGTACCCTAAGTCTAATAGATTGCAAGATCACAGGTTCTAACAATGACTTATGCAACATAAACTGAGATTTAGTATGGATTTTTTACTATTGCTTTGTGACTAATGAAATTTTGTGCTAGTTCTAACCTATATTTACCTAATGCAATCTTATGATGCAGCAAACTCAGAGCAATGGCAACTAAAACTCACAGATCCAATATAATCCAAACACCCCTATAACCTTACGTAAACACCAACAAATCACACTGTAATGCAATAATTAATAAACCTATGATCTAAACTGGCTACTAAACTCTAATAGAAGCTAATGGAACAGTGATAACAGGCAAGTAACCTCAAGAAGTAACATATGCAAACTTGACTAATAAAGAGCAGTGGAACATCAATCTTAAACTAGAACATACCAAAACACTAAACAAACATATAAGGGATTCTCATAGACTGAAAACAACAGAAATAAACTAGAATCTATACCTAGAAGAATTCAAAGAAGCTAAAAGGCAAACTTACTTGCAAAGGAAATAACTATGGAAGGAATGAAATAAGCTCAGCCAAGCTATGAGTAAGCTTCTGAGCTTATCCAGAGGGTATACAAGCTTTTCCCTCAAGCTTATTCAATTCTCTTTTTTGCTTTTCAGTTGACTATTTGGAAAACTTTTGAACTTATGCAATTGTCAGTCATGACTAACTAAAAACTTTCAATAAGCAATGAGAAAACAAAATTGAAAACTTATGGAATTGTAAAAACAGAAAATGGAAAGCTTAAAGCAGACATGTAATAAAATGAAAATAGACTTATATTAATTGAAAAATGGATTACAATGTTTGAAAATTAAAAATTACAGCTGAAAACATAAATTTAAGCTAAAACTAAATTACTACTCTATTCCTACTCCTACTCCCAATAATTTTTCCGTGAGTGAGGAGGAGCTATTTATAGCCGTATGTGAGGAAGACTCTAGATGTCAATGTCACTGATCCTTGTGATGTTTGTGCTAGTTTGAGTCCCTTTTTAGCCGTATGATCACCCTTGGCCTCCAATCTATTAATCATGACCCTTGGATTAAAACCCTTCACAGGGATTGCCAGCGTGGCACCATGTTTCTGACCCCTCTAACATGTGAATAGCCTTCTAGAAACTCATCATTGGGTTATAATTACTTAGGTTGGGGTAATTTTTGAGGAGGGGGATTAGGGTTCATGAACAGTGGTTAATTCTGGGTGTGGTAAATTTAGGGGGCGGGAATAAATGGGAATGGGGTTTTTTATTATTTGGGTGTGGGTTGACTTTGACCGGGTTATGGGGAATGGATCGGGTATAGGGGTTGGGTGGACTGGGTAGGATATTAGGGAAATGTTGGGCTTGTGTTGGTGGGCTTTGGTATGTGGATTGGATTAATATTGTTGCTAGGCTGAAATTTGGACCTGGTTATGATTTGTTAATAGAAATGATAAGGACCAATGTTGTGTTTTCTAAAATTATGAGGACTAAACCTGTAAATCTTTCAAAGTTTCTTCCAAGGGCTTTATTTGACTTTTTCTGAATTATGGAGGGTCTCTGTTGACTTTTCTTCACATATTACTTCAAGGGACCATTTTTGTAATTGTCCGACAGTGCAGGGACAGAAGTTGTCATTCTCTTCAAACTTTGATCAGGGACTAATTTTGAAACTTTGCGAATCTCTGAGGACTTGTTTTAACTTTTTGAGCTTTGTTTGATCATTTTGCTTCCCCGGCTCCGACTTTTGACCTTTTTCCAATCTCGTGCTTGTTTTTGTCGGTTTTGGATTGTTTTTGTTCATTTTTCACATATCCGTACCTGCACATATACAAATACAAAAACATACATTCTCTTGGCATATTTGGTTAGTATTAGGTATATTTGGTCTGATTTAAGCCTAAAAAAGGATGTGTGAAAAAGCACACATTAAAATCCCCCAGACTAAGGTATTGTCGTGTCCTCAGGCAATGTCATCACCTCACGCTTAAGAGATAAATAATTTCAAAACCTCTCTTTACTGACGTTGTAAAGTAGCAATGATGTTCAAAAGAGATATCGAAATCATTTACTCTCAAAAACGCTCCGTTTTCCGTTTTTCATGAATAACACTACTACTGCTCTTTTTGTACTTTTTCATTTTTATATATGTGACGGTTTGCCTTGACTTTCATTATCAATTCTTATCTGTTGATAACTTTCAGGGTCAACGAGTAGAAACACTTCTCACAGAGAAGAGACCATACGGATAAAAATCGTCATCCTTGATTTTTCACAAGCTCCCAAACTAAGTATAAAATCGAGATCATTGTTTATCCACAAGTTAGGTGCTAACACTACCCACAAAAGTTACTTGTGTAATTACCTCTTGTTCCCAGGTCCTAAGTTTGGTATCTCAAGATTTTAATTTGTGAGAAATGAATTGCTTCATATTTTCTCGTTTTGATATTTGTTAGTCCGATAAGAGCACAAAATTTGAACGCTAAGTAGTTTCCAAACTTTCCCTCAAAAACCTCTGCATACAGAAATCGGGTCCACATGAAGGTCTCTGATTTAACACGATTTGTGGAGTCACCCCTTTTTATTTACGACCGAGACATCTCATGTCTGAGACCCGAAACGGGAGCTTTTTATTAGGGAAACCCCCGGAGTCGAAGCTTGGCATTTTTGCGTAATTATAAGCACTTTAATAATACTTGGTCCTTAGTCCTTTATTTCTTTTACAACAACGGTTTATAAGCCGCCAAGACGTAAGAGCTTTATTATGACCTTGGATTTATATCCGCTGCTTTTTATAGCTTTGGATTCCTCTGCCTTTTTAGTTGGCTTTGGACTATTATTATTGATATTCATAATCATATGCCAAACCCCGAGTCCTACGGCCTTTACTAAGATCACAACATCGGCTGCGAACCGGCAAGATGCAATAGTCTATTTCACCGTAACACTGGCAGTACCCCTATGTGTACCAAACTCCTATATGCAGAAATTTTGTTGGGAACGAGAAAAAACTAAGTATTGCCCAAACCCCATACACTTAATTAATCCTAGAGATCTATTTTTATTGATGTGCAAGCTTGTGGGAACAAGGAGGCCACAAGTACCTTCCGTGGGCTCTAAAGAGATCCAACTACTCCACGTTTAGCACGAAACTTCTAAATAAACTCTATCATTCCTCGATCTCCGCAAATTTAAAATCCCAAGTAATGAGATCCGCGGATGCTTAGCCATAATCTTTTGATTATATTGGTTAAGGGAGACGAGCTAGGGCTCAACACGCCTGGTCAAGTCGAAACATTTATTTCTACTCTCGCCGGTAGGAAAGTCAAAACAAGGTGTCAAATCTTATTATTATACCATACATCATCATTTTTTTTTTCTTTTTTTTTTAATAAAGAGGTGACAAAAATTTTAAATTTTAGTGGAAAACGGAGTTGCGTAAGTTAACAGCTTCAGATGAAGGTGTCAGGTCAAATCGAATCGAAGATTCACCCCCCAGACTAAAGTGAAACATTGTCCTCAATGTTTTAAGGGTACGGGTAGTCTTACGTAATATCTAAGGCCGTTTATTAAGTATGCCAAGAGATAAACGTTAGTTGATAAGATTTTGGATATGGTGAATTTCCGAAAGAGCAGCGAAGGATGAGACTCGAGTGGAGAGAACGACAAACCACGAGCACGAGAGTCCTCAATCTTCGGGGAAATTCCTGAACATTCACAAACAACCACGAAAACACGAGTTTGGAAAGGGTCGCCCCCTCACGTCATGTTACTTAGAAAATAGAAAATAAAGAAAATGAAAATGGATAAGCATGGGGTGCCTCCCACGAAGCGCTTGTTTTTGATTATCGAGTCACATGAGCTTGACTCAATCCCCGAATTAATTCGTCCTTGGGGAGAGCAGATAGAATGGACACCCGACATTAAAAGCGGAAATGCCGGGGTCAAAGATGGTATCCTCACTCCCGGTGGAGTGAAAAAGTGGAGAAATGATGGGATAAGAAAAGAATGGTTGAAACACCTAGATGACAAAAGCAAAGTCCAGTTCAGATTCACGGGTGGGTTGGGTGGGTAAAATATCAAGCACAGGAATATCATGCTCATAAGTCTCGTCCACCACTTCAAAAATATCTTCATTCGTACCGGATTCAAAATCTACATCGGGTGGTTTCGCCGGTGGACGAGAAGAAGGAGAATCGGAAAGAATATTTCTTTGAACGTCATTCTCGTTATTCTCAATACCTGGTGGAATCGAGTCATCCGCAGCAAGAAATAGATCGACATCCTCTAAAAGAGAGTCACGTGACGGATTATCGGAAATAAGCACAAAATCGATCTCAAAATTAAAACGTTCATAATCCGGAAGAGAGATATCAGCATGAGTAGTGGGATTGCCACTACTTGTCTCTTCAAATCGAAAAATTTCAAGCTCGAGTAAGAAATCACTATCCATAACGGGGATAGGAAATGAAATCGGTGGATTTTTCAACGCCTCGATCTTAGAAATGAGAAGATAAACTTTGGATAATTTCTCACGAAGAGCTTCATCTTGAATTTCCGTGTCAATTTCTTCATTATTCTCTTCTTCTAAACTAACGAGCTCAGAAGGTAATTCATCAACATATTCGATGTCTCCAAAAGATATATAATCGTCATCGTCATCGGAGAACATCTCAACACGATCATTCGAATTATCAATCGGAGATAACTCACATTCTTCAGTCGTATCAAAAACATATTTCTCAAAATCGGGTAAAGAATCCTGGAACTCGGGCTCCAAAGGATCTGATGGCGTAACAATCTCAGTCGAAATAGAATCATTGTTATCAAGAAAAGTATTGATTTCTTCCAAAACAGGATCACTTCCCTCATCCGGTGTGAGAGAAGGATGAGAAGAGTCGGGAGTAATTGATTCAAGTCTTGAAAAACATCTTGAAGAATCCGGAGGTGGGACAAGTGGTGTGCTCTGAGAGCTAGGAATTTCCACCACTTCCGTTATGGTCTCCGGTACTTGTTCGTGAAGATTAGGTAAGTTGTTTCTAAACACCGTTTTAAGCTCAGCACGTTTGCTTGACGAACTCTTAACCGTAAATCATGAAAGGTTAGGATCAAATCTTGACGGATTAGGAACAATTGTAAGCTTAGACTCTTGGACAACCATAGGTTGGACGTATTTAGCACTTCCATTGTTAGTGAAAAGTACCGAGTCCTTTGTCACCTCGGTTTCTCGTTCCATTTCCCTCACCGGAGAGGGAGTAGGAACCGATGGCCCATCATAATTAACACGGATTCTCGAAATTTTTGACAAGGCGTAAAGTTTTTCCATTTTGATTTTAAAAACCCTATTTTTAAAGAAATCGTCGTCGAGAGATGCCATAGAACAATTTTCAACATTTAAAGGTTCACAAGACGGAGTGGGATTAATCGTAGAATTTTCTTCTTTATAAAGCTCATTTTCATCACTCTCAATGGTGTTAACTTGTTTTCTTCTACGAATTTCCTCTTTAAAAAGGTTTATTGCAGTTAGACACTGCTCATTAAAGTCATTTTGAGCAGTCATCATTTTAAGAATCTCATTCTGAACCATGAGAATCGTGTCGTATTGTGGAGGTTGGTCGTGATAATTATTGTCATAGGGAAACGGTTTCCTTGTTTGACAATCGGTGCTAAAGTGTGGACCTCCACAATTCTCACAACTATTTTGTAGTTGTGAGGTCGGTGCATTTTGAAACGATTCATTATTGAAGTACGGAACTTGCTCATATGAATTGTAATCGTTTTGGAGGTGAATGTGGGTTCAGCTTTCGAAGCATAACACATACAAAATCCACGAGTAAATCCACATTCTTTCTAAAACACCATTCACAAAGTACTCCTTCTTAGGAGGGATTTCCACAATTAAAACAAGTGAACGAAGGCGGCGGTGGTGTTGGAGGATAATTGGAAATGTTTGAAGGATTGTTGAACGATCTTTGATCATACATGTGAGATTTACAAAACCAACAGACTCCGTCACAAATTTCACTACCACATTGTTTGCACGTACACCAAAACATGAACCTTCAAAGAACGGTTCTCCACATTTAAAACAAGTCGGATCCATAAGAATTATCGGTTTAGAGGGTTAAAGAAGAAGAATCAAATGATAAGAGGATAAGAAGATTATTTTTGGTTTTTAATTATCATAAAATCAAATAAAAGGAAAATCAAAATGGAAAAGGAAAATCTTTTTATTTTTGGAAAACAAAACTTAAAACTTTATTCTCTTTTGTTTTTCAAACGTTACGTTAATCGTAATCATTTCCTTCAAAATTACTCGCGACTGAACGGGAGAGAAGAATGGATCTCTCTTCAGCTTGCAATTTAATGTCAAAGCTTCCATATTTTCCACTTATTCAGTTATAGAATTAAAGTAATCCGATTAGCAACTAATTTCACGCGTTCTTATGTTGTTAAACTTATTTGGTTTACAACGCCCACCCTTCAACGGGAGAGTCGAGGCTGTAACTTTATTATTTTTTTTGTATTTTTGAAAACACTTTAGGAAAAGTGTTTTTGATTTTTCACTTTTTTTTTGTTTTTATAGAAAATATATACAAGGAAGGTTTTCAAAACACAATTTCGAAAAACAAAAACGAAAAATTCACTTCAACCTTCCCCAGCAGCGGCACCATTTTTGATGTAATCGTTTTAGTATAGTGTTTGTTTCCGAAGAAATGCTTAGGAAAGTATTTCCCCGGGTCGTGTCCCAGCGAAGGTGTGAATGGAATTTCGAATTCCCGATTTGTGAAACGTGTCGTGAAAGTGGTAAAAAGTGATTTTATGAGATTATACTAATGAATAAGTAAATGAAACACAATTAATCACTTAAACACGTATTTCAAGAAATTAAACCAAAAACGTAACGTAGAATCGAAAACCGTAAGCTTAAACGTAAATAAAACGTAAACGTACGAAATAAAACGTGAATTTTGAGCTACACTACTCGTACGGACTTGAAAATAATTTTGAAAAAATAAAAATGATAAAGAAAATTTTAAGAAAAAGAAAAATATTTTTTTGACTTTTTAATTAATTTTTATGAATTAAAAACTAATTAACTAATTTAAAAATCAAAAGAAAATGAAAATAAGGTGAGAAAAATGCAAATTAAATTTTGAAAATTGTAAAATAACTAAAAAGTAATTTTAAAACTAAAAACTAATTTTTTTTGGCTTTTTGTGTAATTTTTGGGAATTAAAATCTATTTAAACTAATTAAAAAGTAAATAAAATTGAAAATAAATGGAAAAATGCAAAATAAATTTCTAAAAATCTAACATAAATGAAATTAATTTTCTAAAATATTTTTAGATTTTTCTAGGCTTTTTCTGATTTTTTTGGAGTTTTTGGTAATTAAAATTGATTAAAAATGAAAATTAAATAAGAAAAATACTAAATTAAGCTAGAAAAATTTGGAAAAATTCTGAAAATTCTAAAATAATATAAAAGATCTAGGAAAAATAAAAGTTCTAAAGATTGAGCCCAAATAAGCTGATTGGACCCAATAAGCAGTTTGAAAAGAGCTTATTTATAAGCTGACTTTGACCAGATTGACCCCAACTTTGACCAAATGAATTTTGAACTCAGAAAAGCTTAGTGGAACAGTTATAAAACCTAGGTGAACTCAGAAACACAGGAATGGAAACCAAACAGATTCAATAAGCAATATGTAATAAGCAGTTGGCAAAACAGAATAAGCTAAGGCTCAAATTCAAATGAATTAGTAACTATAATTAATAATGAACAGAAATGAGCCACAATTCTCAAATGATGAGCTCAAAATCACACTAGCAGCCCTCAATTAGAAAACAGATTCTTGCTTAAACCACCCAACTTGCAGCTTAATCCTAGGCACTTAATAAGCTAAAGAGTAAAACCTAGGGGGGGGGGCAAAATAAAGTCTGTACTACTGGCTACCTAGAAAACTAATCAAAACCAAATTTAACACCTATTTGGACTCTTAAATGAACCTGAGATCAGTTGCACATGAACCTGCAGGCTGCTTGTTTGACTTTTCTGAATGCACAACCGGTTTGACTTAATCAAATTTCTACTGATCTAATATGACTATCTAAGCTATAATAAGCTATTGTAACACTTGATTATCCTACAGGTACCCTAAGTCTAACAGATTGCAAGATCACAGGTTCTAACAATGACTTACGCAACAGAAACTGAGATTTAGTATGGATTTTTGACTATTGCTTTGTGACTAATGAAATTTTGTGCTAGTTCTAACCTATATTTACCTAATGCAATCTTATGATGTAGCAAACTCAGAGCAATGGGAACTAAAACTCATAGATCCAATATAATCCAAACACCCCTATAACCTTATGTAAACACCAACAAATCACACTGTAATGCAATAATTAATAAACCTATGATCTAAACTGACTACTAAACTCTAATAGAAGCTAATGGAACCCTTCACACGCATTGCCAGCGTGGCACCGTGTTTCTGACCCCTCTAACATGTGAATAGCCTTCTAGAAACTCATCATTGGGTAATAATTACTTATGTTGGGGTAATTTTTTAGGAGGGGGATTAGGGTTCATGAACAGTGGTTAATTCTGGGTGTGGTAAATTTAGGGGGCGGGTTCTAGGTGTGGTAAATTTAGGGGGCGGGAATAAATGGGAATGGGGTTTTTTATTATTTGGGTGTGGGTTGACTTTGACCGGGTTATGGGGAATGGATCGGGTACAGGGGTTGGGTGGACTGGGTAGGATATTAGGGGAATGTTGGGCTTGTGTTGGTGGGCTTTGGTATGTGGATTGGATTAATATTGTTGCTAGGCTGAAATTTGGACCTGGTTATGATTTGTTAATAGAAATGATAAGGACCAATGTTGTGTTTTCTAAAATTATGAGGACTAAACCTGTAAATCTTTCAAAGTTTCTTCCAAGGGCTTTATTTGACTTTTTCTGAATTATGGAGGGTCTCTGTTGACTTTTCTTCACATATTACTTCAAAGGACCATTTTTGTAATTATCCGACAGTGCAGGGACTGAAGTTGTCATTCTCTTCAAACTTTGATCAGGGACTAATTTTGCAACTTTGTGAATCTCTGAGGACTTGTTTTAACTTTTTGAGCTTTCTTTGATCATTTTGCTTCCTCGGCTCCGGCTTTTGACCTTTTTCCAATCTCGTGCTAGTTTTTGTCGGTTTTGGCTTGTTTTTGTTCATTTTTCACATATTTGTACCTGCACATACACAAATACAAAAACATACATTCTCTTGGCATATTTGGTTAGTATCAGGTGTATTTGGTCTGATTTAAGCCTAAAAAATGATGTGTGAAAAAGCACACATTAATAATACATAATCAAAACGAGAGTCGCCACCGGTTTAGCTTGCTAGTAAAAGTCATCCGAAAACGAACCGAATAGGATCCATTGAAACCGATACAAATGGGTGAACTAGGCCTCATCGGGATCTACTTCTCCGGAGGTACCTTTTTCTTTTATAAATAGACTGGAACAATAAATCGATAATTATTCCTTCCCATATTTTGAACTCGTTGCCTTTTTCTTTTATAGATCGATTCAGCAAAACTTAATTAAACATTTGTTGCCTCACACTAAACGGGGATTCATCAAACTACAATAATCTTCTACTCCCTTTGTGGCCACGGAGGTTCACCTGCGCCGACTCCGGGCTATCCAAAAAGGGTAGTCGCTGTGGGATTAGTCGGCTCGCAATGTCGAGTCGGAAACCCATGTTTACAAAGAAAAAAGAAAAAAAAATCTTCTACTAATAAATAGATAAAAAAACGAATACAGTACAATACAATAGAAATTAATATTAACAAAATTAAAAAATTACTTATCAGTTATGGAATTACCTTGCAATATGTCTGCTAATTCACTCTTGGAATTACTGAATTTATGAGATGGCCTTTTCCTTATGGGAAGTGATACTTACACCATTTTTTTTATGCACACATCACAATGTTACATCATTAATGCACATCTTACAAAATGCTATATGCATAATTGTGGTGTATGCATAAAAAAAAGTGGTGTAAGTATCATATAGCAGAGAGATAATTAACCTAGTCTTTATTTTGTCTAAATTGCACGAATAATCCCTATGCTTATACTAACTTTCATTTAGTATCTTGGATGTAATGCAAATAATGTTAAACACCATCAAAATTCAAAACCCTCGCATAAGATATTTTTTCCGTTTCATAAATAAAAACATCATACATAAGGGATTTACACAATTCCTTAACAATTTAAAATACACACACAACATTAGTCCTAAACGTTTAAGATGAAAACTAACAAATAACAACTTAAACACCAATCCCATCTGTAATCCCTCGAACAGAATCCTCAGGCGACTGCGAAGGAAACACCACATTGTCATACACAACACCCGCAACACCTGCACCAATCAATGGCCCGATCCAATAAACCGCTTGATTCTTGAAACTTCCGCCAACCATAGCACACCCAAACGAGTAAGCCGGGTTCATTGATCCACCAGTAAATGGGCCTGAAGCCAACACATTGGCTCCTGCTATCAATCCGATCATTAATGGCCCAAGCGTCCCAAATGCACCTCGCCTTGGGTCCCCAGCGGCGTAAACAGTGTACACCAATGCAAATGTCATCGCACCTTCTATAATTGCTGCCCCAAATCCTGTCATTTCTTGTGGAATCCCGTGAACCGGAACACTCTACAAAATAAATAAGAAAAACATGTTCAAACTGTCATCTTTGTTTTCGGCATAATATACGGTGAATGCTAATAAACTATGACTTCAAATCTTATGATAGAAAACTAATATGCATAAGTAACTAGTTTAAACCTTCAAGTGGGTGAGTCAAATGAATACTCCGTATATACTAACGACCTAAACAAAAGATAATCTGACTATTTATCTTTGTAAAATTTTAAAATCATGAAAGTTATAACAATAAATTTTAACTGAATAATGAAGGAATAGAAGTATTAACCAAGAATAAAACGTAAAATCGTGAAACCTACTGTGAACGTATGCATGTACGTGTGAAGATAAAAATTTATGCTACATGTTTTTACTATAACCGTATTAGCCATGATCAAATACAATGAATTCGACATTAACAAAGAACAAAGATTATATTCAAATATGAGTAAGGATATAATAAGTTATGTACCGATGATACGGTCATGAATTTCAAGAATGCACACGCAAAGACCGACCCAACCATTTGAGACATGGAGTAAAAAATGGCCATAGGAATACTAATATGTCCACCAACCGCCATCCCAAATGTAACAGCCGGATTCACATGTCCACCAGAAACATTAACGGCTATATAAACCGCAACTGTCAATGAAAAAGTAGTTGCAATCGCGGTTGCTATAAGACAAGATGGATCAACCATTGTCGCTTCTGGCGTTATTTTTCCTAAAGAACAAAATATAAAAACATTGTGTTATATATTTAACAAATAGTACAATATTTTGTTATTAGCTAGGGAGTAAAATATGCACTTGCTGACATGGCGGAGCCAGTGGCCGCGAACACAAAGAAGAATGTCGAGAGGAACTCAGCGAGATATGATCGTAAGGCGGCAGAAGTGATAGAGTGTTCCAATCTGGTACTCAAAGGCGGCATTTTGATATTGAATTGAAGAAGAAATAAGATTGTTTTTTAGCGAATGCAAGTGTGAAATGAAGTCTTGTGAATGTTTGTAAACATGTTATAACCGGTTTTACGGCCTTACGGGTTTTATGAATGTTTTTTGAAAATTAACCGCTAGTTACACGTGGTGTTGCGTGATTAATTGATTCGATATATGTTGGTGGTTTTACGGTTAAGGTTTTTTGTTCCTTATGAAATTTACTTACAGCCCCCTTAATTTAGAGACTAATGTTTAACCTTTCAAAAGTTTAAAAACCAAATAAACGTTTAAAAATGCACTAGTGTTCATCCAAATTGTTATATTTTTGCATCCTTCAATGGTTTCAAAAGTTGCACAGCTGAAGCGGTTATACAAAGTTCAAACACTAGTTGCTTGTTACCAAAAAAGCTTTGTATTTAAACTGCTAGTCGCTAGTTGATTCAAAACGCTCACAAATGGTTGCTGCCAAACATGCCCAAATAAGATCCATAACCATATTATCGTTACAATTTACGAGTTACGACTATCACAATATTTCTTCAATCCTTTATAAACATACTGGCTAAATTTGATTACAACTTGATGTAACTAATAACTACAAAAATAAGTGATAACAACTCAATGTTGGTAATGAATAAACCCTGAATATACAACGATAATTACTCGTATATTTTGTTGTATGTAATTAAACAAAAATACGGATTGCCATATAGGGTTCTACACTCTCTACGTTTATATTAACTAACAAGTATGTGTAATGCCAAAGAAGTATACTATAGTGTATAGATATATGTATGTTCAGTGAAGTTATACTTTATCTATTGTGTCCGAATTCCGATAGATACACAAGGATGAAATGAAAGGAAGCAAAATTTAAAACAGTATGATACATGAACAAATTATAAGTGAACTTTCCTCCTGATTCAAGATGGCCAATTTCTATACCAACCAGCCCATGCAGAAACCAGCCCACTAATACCAAGTGTTACAGCATGATTACAAAATGGATTAGGCTCAATATCAGCTAGCCCAATTATTAAATCTGCCAAATTAGCAGACACAGCCATTAGTCTCATCACCCTATCAACTTTAATCTTCTTGATTTCATTTTCATCAACTTTTTCATCTGATGACAAACTCTTTTTAATCTTTTTTTCTTCTTCAATCCCTTCTTTGATCATAATAAATTCCAAAACACAAAAGAACACATACCCAAGTGATTCCCCGAACGCGGAAATAAAGCTCATTCTCCTAGCAAGATTTGCATCTATAACTCCCGTTCTTGATAACCAGAGGAAATGGTCAAAAAAGAAATAGACCATTTCCCCCGCGTTAGCAAAGACCGAGAGGAACCTATAAGTCGGGGTTGGGCCTGGGTTTCTCCTTAGGGCATTGAAGCCCGTGAGAAACCTACCCATCCTGAAGGCTTTTCGGCTCAACCCTGATGCCACCTCGCACTGCTTGGCCCGATGGGCTGATTTCGGATTTTTTGTTTCAAGGTGCCAAACAAGAAGCTTTGAGACATATTGGAACGTTTTGACAAGCTTGTCAATACCGTCCCTCTTTGCTAGGAAAATCACTAGCTTGTCTACTTTGTCATTCATGGTGTTGTGTGGTGTGAGCTCTAATGGTTAGAATTTGTTATTTGTGAAGAAATAGGTGATGAGGGCTGGAAGAGAGCCACAAGTTAGAGGCTGTTTTGGATAAAATAATTTCAGTTATGGATGGACAATATTATTTTGATATTATCCTTGAAAACAATTCTTTGTCTTCTACATACATTAAAAAATTATCAAACAAAGTAAGTAGCATTTGGAAAATTAAGCTTAGAATAAGTTGCCATTTTCTTGTTTCCTTGTGTGCTTCATCATTTTCAGTCAATGCCCCTTTGATGAAAGGTAAGCGCTTTGGCTATGACATTGGCAAAAACAGCTGCCTAAAAAGTGCTCTCACCAAGACATTGTTATGGTTTTAAAAAGTGTATTCAACGTGCCGGTAAATATGGATCCTAATAATTATTGTCAAAATGTTATATTATTTAGGGGATAAAAGGCAATTATAAATTTACCATGGCATGTAAACACGCATTTTGGTAGCAGAGCCGTATACGAGTGTGGGTGAGGCGTGCTACTGCACATGGACGTTACATATTTAGGACCTCAAAATTCACTTCCAACAAAAATTGTTACCGCTGTACAATTTTATGTTACAAATATTTGTTAAAATTTAAGATAGATCATCAAACTACGTTGTTTTTGGTTTCCATAGTTAATATAATATATTTTTTTATCATCGTATAAGTTTTCACACAGGGCCTCCGTTCACTCAGCTACGGCACTGTTATGTAGTACTATTTGTACATCGGTACGGAGTACTAGAAACCATCGAAATTTAGCAAGGCACGTAAACTCGCATTTAGCATTATATAGCGCTTATTCGTTCCGTAACCTTTTGCATCTTATGACCTTTCTCCATTAATTAAACACACCACGCACCATCGTGGGAATTTCATACCATTAAATCGTTATGTTGTTTTACTGTCGCGATCGAAAGATTAGAACCTATACAGGTTCATGTGAAGGGGGTATGATACTACATGCATGATCCGGATACAGTAGTTTACCCAAATGTATTATGTATCACAATAACTCACAATAATCATTAGTCAATTCAATGTCGACCGGTGAACGGAATAATATATCTTGGGCCCTACTATGGGCTGTCAAAGGGTCTAGGGTATTCCAAATGAACGCGGCCCAAATATACGACTTGTGTGCTCTAAGATTAGTTTTTAAAAGCAACACGCTACACGTAACATCGACATCGATACACATATACGGAGCAGTAATTTTATTGACTCATGATGAATCACATATACCAAAGAGCTTGTGTTTCAATGGTATCAATGTATCATTTGTTGTGTAAGAAGCTCCCAATCAAATGGTTGCAGATTCAAGTCCTACTTAAAACATGCGAGATAGTTTATGGTGTATATATCATTATATTGTGAGATAGTTAGTTGTCGTTTTAAAAATAATAATAACAATAAATAAATAAACTTATTGACTCACTTATGCACATAACTTATGATGAAAATAATGACTTATAATTTATAAACATACATCTGTTGTGAGACATTTTCTAATAATACAATTGATCTATTCTCAACAAGTAAAATCACACCCTACCTTTAACATACGAGATTTTCTTTGTTCAGGTTAACCGCGAAAAATGATCTTTTTTAACTTAGATGTATGCAGCTTCACCCAATTAATTTTGAGATCGTTTTCGAGCCTTCTCTGGTCACTCACAAATGTACACAGCTAACAAACGTAGTTTAATTTGAAGTTTTGAACCATTCACTTGTACCTTGTGACGAAATCAAGAACCTTATCACTATGGCATCTGGTGGTGATTAACACATATACCTTGTTATAACTTATTATTAATTGATATTTGTTAGTTAACAATTATTTTGAGATGTACAATAAGATGAACACCAAAAGGATAGTAGCTCAACAATACTCGTACCTCATGCGTAAGGAAATGATCCACAAGTCCACAATGAAATGATTTTGTAGATTGAAATTTTGTTTAGGACATGTGAGCTACTCTTTTCGTTACAAAATAAATTTCTTGTTTTAACTTTTTGAAACCTATTTTATTTTTCAACTTATGAACTTAAACATATTTTTTATGTTATATAATACTTGATGCAAAATATATAAATAGATTAGGTTTTAGATGTATTTTTATTGATACAATTTTCATTAAGTATTATATAATATAAATAAAAATATTTAAAATCAGTTTTTTTAATAAACTCATGCTTTTGATGTTTATTCATCTAATTTTTTTGGATTTACATAGAGAAGGTGGAAGTAGAACGTGCAACAAATTGTGCCGCTACCTTTTTTTTCTTGAAAAAAAAACATTTATTTAAAGACATATAAAATACTTTGTGATTACTGATAAACTACTTTGTAATTGGTGTTTAAAAGTTATTAAGACTTCTAAAAAATATTACTACTAAAAACTATAAATAAATAGAAGGATTTTATCTTGGATATGACCGGACTGAGCAATACCGAGATCGAATTAACCCAAAAGCCGAGATTTATGACCTAATCGAATGTGGACGGTTCGGTCCAGTCTAGTCTTGGTCGGTCGGTCGGTCCGGTCCGTTCGGATGGTCTCCTCAGCCCGAAAATCACATGGTTTAATAAAAATATGCTCACTTTAGTTTTCAACCATTTAAAGAAAATATTTTTGTATTTTATTTTATAGTTTTTACTTAAAAAAAAAATAAATAATTATGTTGAGTCAAAAAAGAAATATTGACAATAATTTTAAAACGGGAGAGTAAAAAAACATTGATTTATCTTTATTTATTCCTTAGAGAAAATAAAAACAGAAGGCGAAAAGCAGCTGATTCGGACATGTACATGTTGGATAGGCAATAACGTTGTTAGCACGTGTGAGAATATAAATGGCTAATAGAAAACAAACGTCAGCATGGCAGTGCCACGTAGGATAAAAGTGGGTCCGGGATATTCGAACGAATCACGAAAGGTATAATATGCGGATATGCGAATATGCTCCCGCCTCTGCAAACATCAAATAATTTCTCAAACAAGCCGGCTGCTTCATTTTACTAAATTACCCTTTTGCAACATCAAGTGTACTTACTTGAATTGACCTCTATACTCCTCTCCATTAAAGTTTCCTAAACAAACAAATATATATAACACGCCATTAAATCCAAAAACTACACTAAAAAACAATCCAATGTATACACTTTTATTTTCATGTTTTTAAAAGGTATATAAATTTTAATTAGTTTATTAACATTTAATAATATGCAGAAATTTATTACATTAATAAATATAAAAATAAATTGTAAACTAACATATTTTTCACATTTATAATTACATAAAAAAATAAAAAATAAAAAGTTAAAACTCTTTAAAGTGATAATAATTGTAAAATCCGATTTCTCTATACTCTGGGAAGTGTAGAGAAATTAGATGTTACAAATAACTTACACATCTATAAGTGTTTTACATATTTTTATATTTATCTACACTTAAAAATATGGTTTTTTTTATACAGTTATAAATGTAGAAAATTTATTGTTTGTCATTGAATTTTACACTTATTAATGTAACTAGTTTTTATATATTTTTAAGTGTTAATAAATTAATAAGAATTTAAACACATTTTTAAAATGTGAAGAAAAAAATATGTAAATTGTGCTATTTCTTTGTAGCTAGTGCTACCTAACAGAGGGAACATCTCATAACAAACCCTTTAGTCATATGCCGGTTCCATTGTTATTGTCATGTATTATATTAAAGGGTTTAAAGTTTAAACGAACGAAAATAGGTATGTTTGGCGAAATGGGCTTGGGTTGGGGCTTATATTATAAGCTGAAATTAAAATTTTTATTTTTTAAATTTGTTTGCCAAAGAGGCTAGGGCTTATAATTGCAAAATTACTAAAAAAAAACATAATTAAATGAGTTTTTGTATATGTTAGATTTTTTTGTGTGTAAGTAAGTAATTTATTCTTCAAAAGCTCGGGGCTAAAATTTTTAGCCCCTTTTATTGGGCTAAAGTTTTTAGCTGACTTATTTTATAAGCTCTTTCATAAGCTTCATGACAAATAAGACTTATTTTATTAGCCGACTTATTTTAAAAGCTCAAGCCCTTATAAACCCCTAATATGCCATTGCCAAACACAGCCTTTGTATGTATATATCATCGGTATCCGGGGATGGACCCAGGATTTTAAAGAGGGTATTGCACAAAACAATCGTTAGGCTAACCAAAGTTACATTGTAAAAAATGAAAGTAACAAATAAAAATTTGGGGGATGCACATACAAAAAAAAAATGATTGTTTTTTAATTTTTTTTTTTTGCATTACGTGATCTAAAATCGGATGTAGTCTGTGCCACACCCGGCACCCATTTAGGTCCGTCCATGTTGGTATCATATGACTAGCTATGGACTTTTGATCATAATACATATAAGGTTACGAGTAATGGTAACCACAAAAAATAACTTTACTTCTATTCTACCGTATACATTATCTCATTCCCTCTCATATCTTCCTTACCTATACCCCGATAACAAGTTATCTGCCTTCATCATTTACCTATACTTCACGCCAAACACAAAATTATTCATGCCCGGTAACGCCCCACCAAAAAACAAAATTTTCATCCCTCACACATAGTTTTGCAAGACTTAATTCCCACGTCTATCTGATACAAAATTCTTGTTTTGAAAACTTTGGAAACGTTTTTCACCTGACTTTTACTTTGTCTGCTTGTTCAATTAAAATTTAAAAATGCCATCGACTCAATGTTAAAAATCAATAAAAGTAAAATTAGAGTGTTAAAATCAATAAAAGTAAAATTATTGGATGACACATTAAGAGTAATCTATTATTTTCGTTATAAAATATGGAGGGGAAAAGGATAAATTCGTGGTTAATGCTCCCACGCATGTCTATTCATGGTCCACTACACGTCATTATTTTCTTAAACAACAAAAATTAGCTAGAAAACAATGTTATTTTTTGACTAACATGGAGCATTACTTTTACATGCTATATGAATTTGTTTTTAAGATTAAGATCATCCATCGTTGTCAAGTAATATTTTTTGTGTCAAATTAGAGCATAATTTGTGGGAACTATATATCTTTCACCTATCAACTCATAAAACCGGTGTTACTACGTTTTCATAATCTATTCGGCATTATGATTGATGTTAAAGCTCGATGTGTGGCCGTGATGGTGTGAAAAGTATTTGTTCTTTACTGTCTTTTGCGGTGAAATAATCCATTAGTTCTTCAGTAGTTTAGGTCATTTTCTCATACAAAAGGAAAAACGGTACTAGAAAAATAAACACAAAAATTGATAGCAAAATTTTTTGTGACATTTTATGATGATAAAATACATGATATAAATGGCAAATCGATCTTGCAACGATTTTATTCCCTACACGGTCGAATTTTGGTGTATTATCAGTTGATTTTTGGTTCACTTTTTGCTATATCATTATCAATTGATTTCTGAGTCATCTTTTGTAGCTACTTGAATTCATAATTGGCATTTATAAGTGATAAAATCAACAATTATTGAAGCAATATCAACTTAAACAACTGACAACACCAAACCAAGAATAATTAAACCAGTTCACAAGGACCACAAATGCTACAGCCACACATATAATAGATCGACCCTATAAAAATATTGAGGAGCCAACTAAACGATCCGTATGTGGTGAACGGTGCCTTTTAGTAACGGAAGCTTACTACTATAGTACGGGTATTTGTTTCATTAATATGTTTTAAGTCTGAATCTGACTACCATATTTTACGAGTAAGAAGTGGTTCAAAAATCTAAATCTTAACGAATTAATGTTGTTTGTTTTTGTATAATTGTCCAAATAATTTTAAGTTCTCGCTTCTGCAATTTAATTAAGTAACTTATGTAAATATTAAACAAGACGTTTTATCATAAATATAACATAGTTAATAAACCATCAAATATATTATATTAACACGAGTCTTCAATCTCTTATCGAGTAAGAGACAGTAAGATAAATCTCACACCTCTTACTGAGTAAGATGTTATATGTATAAATGAGTCTGACTCAAAAGAAAAAAACAAGTAAAACGTCTGGCCACTTCTTAGTAAGAGTAAAATGGCTAGTAAGATTTTTTTTGAAAAACAAACAAACCATATGTCATTGTTATGAAAACAAATGATAAACATGATAAATTTACCTCCTACAAAATGAAAGTATAACTTAGGAATGAAAAGGGGGAAATAAATGACAAAAACTAAAATAAACAAATGATATATACATGGAGCATTTAACTTAGAAAAAAAGTGAAAATAAAATAAATATTAACTAAAGTTGTAACATTTCATAGCCATTTTTATAGCAATATAGAGAGTGTAAAATGCATCAAAATATAACTTTGTGGTTTGTCAGTTTTCGCACTAAATATTTATGTCAGATATTTCTAGCAATTATTTTTCCTTTAGTAAAAGATAGACACAATATATCCCTAAAGACTAACGTTGTAATTTTCTCTCTCTTAACTACTAACACTCAAACACATTTTTTAATAAAATCACTTTCAAACACCTTTTTTTTCATTTTATTTTCTTCTTACCATCATCATTAATTATCATCATCTTTATCTATCTAAACCACTAACCATTAAATCGCTTTCAATTATCATAAAATGCCTAAACCCGTAAAACATTTATATCAAGATGGTGGAGGTAGTGAATGGTGGTGGTCACAAATCCGCCCATCAGAAATTTTATGATGATTAAGAGTAATTTGATGGTGATGGTGATGGGTATAGGTCTTTTGTATGGGTTTAAGTATTTAATGGTAGTTGTATTTGATTTTATGGTGTGTGATTTAAGTATTGAATAGAAGATATGTTGATGGGTAGTGCAGGTAATGCAAAGATGAATATGAAATGAATAAAATAGTATTTGAGAGTGATTTTATCAAGATGTGTGTTTGACTTTTAGTAGATAACGAAAATAACGAAGAAAAAATTACATTGTTAGTCTCTAAAGATGTATTTTGTTTAACTTTTACTAACTGAAGGAGAATTAGTACCAGACGTTTATGAGAGAAAGAAACCCGACAAATCACATGAACGAGGTGGTATACCCGCGCGTTGCCGCGGGGTGTTTTGCAAAAGAAGCATTTTCGGATATATTTAGTAAATTTTGCAAAATGGAAATGGTAGGAACAATATGTAAAAGGCGTTTGGTTTTTGATCATTTTGCTAATTGTTTAAAGTTTTTGTTTAAACGATGCTTCACAAAGGTGATTTGTTTCATAATTTATTTTAACCATAATGAGTACGCAAGTTAGTATAAAAAAAAAGGGGAATACAGTTATTGTACGATGGTCTTTTGCATAGATAAGGTTTCTATGCATTAGTATAGTCATACATGAGGGTAACATGTTTGCATACTTAAGGTATTTGCAATCAATACTTGGTAAAGACTACTCAAGCCTAAAGGCATATACATTACACCTTTATAAAAATTGTGGAAAAGAATAGAAAAAATGGACATTGGTTCATTTTCAACCTTTTTGATAGTAAAAAATTCTTCCCCACTTGGCATTCGAAGTTTGAACCACTCAATGCATTTCTTCAAATTCTCAACTGTGTCCACATGTTTATCTTCTGCTGGTTTCGGTTCACCAGTTTTCATATCTTTCACCAAAGACTTTCAGGTCCAAAGGGGGATTGCAAGTCGATCTTCTATGGAATGACATTTTTTACCATAGCAACACCAACCTGTACATAAATATGCTGTTAGTCCTTTGTAATACCACATATTAATTCAAACTATTCAATGAACAATTTCCATAAAGCCTAAAAAAAGATTTTACACTATTTAAATTGGAAAATGTCGCCTAATGTTTCTATTCTTTTCATTCACTTTGAGTTATTCAAACTGGTAAATCAAGTTAGGCGAGCAAATTGTTATGTGTCAAGTACGCTTACCATTCCACTTATCCCTATCCCTTCCCGAGTGCAGCAGATGCGACACAACTGAAAGCATCAGAAAAGCAAGCATCGTCAAACGCAAGGAAGCATCAGCCCTTTAGACCCATTACCCAACACGCTCTGTAAATAAGGTATTATATGTGCAAAATTTTTACCACACCTGATTAATCATACTAAAAAAAGTCGAGAAGGACACAACTTATTCACAGAAATTTTCACGGTAGACTAAACGCTTCACCCACCAAAAATATAAAATAAATGTTACTTACCAATCTCTTCGCACCCGCCACTGCATAAACTATTCCATGTCCATATTCTGTGCTTTATAAAGCATGGAAAAACTCTACTAAAACTCAAATTACCTGTTAAGTCCAAAAAGTAAGCTTAAACAAACATTTTCGCACAAATGGCTTAATTTCGCAACATAAACCAAAATAATAAATCTTATACCTCGTGATGGTATTGCAACCCATAAAACTGCCTTCCAACGCACTCCACATCTGCACTCACAGCCTACTTAGTTCTCGCAACAACTTCAAACCCAAAAAACAAAAATGTAACTGGTTATTATTAGTAAACAAATATACGTAACTGCATGCCAACATTCATAAAAATAGTGAAAAAAGGAGCGGTGGAGCAATTCGCAGCAGTGTGTGCATTAGCTTCACCTTGCTATGTGTATAGTTGTTTTAAACTGGTCGGTGCCATTTTTGTGCGTGCAGATACTACTCCTCCAAAGAAGGCTATTAAATTATAAAATGAACATTAAACGTAGATTGTTGCTGACCCGATAACCCCACTTTTCTTGTTTTTGAAAAGCACTAACGAACACATTTAATGATAATTCAATTAATCTGTAATAAGGAATACTATTTGCATGACGCTGAAAGAATGCGCTGACCTTTGGACACACGTTCTTTTGAAGCTACCTTTGGACAGACATCAACACTCAACCTGCGAAAATGCAGATAAATATATGATTTTTTTTAAAGCCTAAAAACGTATGTAATATAAGTCCAATTTAAAACTTTACCGGTTATAAACAACAATCTTTAGATTAAGCGTTCCACCAAACGTGGTGAAGGTTTCTTCCCTGTCAAGATATAATTAGAAATTATTATAATGTTGTTGGGCCAGTTTTGTAGTCTAAAGGCCATGGAACAATTAACACCATCTGGTACAACCATCAATTTAGAATTGAAGTACGCATGTTTATCAAACGTTGATAGTATGTATTTCACAAATCTCAATGCACAAAGTACTTTTTCGGGTGTGATAAGGCCTTTCTCTTCGGCGTCATTCATCATGGAAAGCGCAGACCTAATACAAAATGTGGGAAAAAGTCAAATTCTGTCTTTGAAAATTTAAAATTGCTGCTTCAAAAACAACAATTAACCATCAAAATGTGGCTAACAGTTGAAGAGATATACTGTTTTGATAAGCACTTAGGCCTGATGGGAGGTTATGAACTTTTCTAAGTTACGTTAAGTTCGTAAGCCAACAAATTGAGTTAATTCAAAGAGGCATGAAGAGTACATCACCAACGGTTTATATAAAAAACTTTCAATTAATTTAACGTAACAACATACCTTTAATTCTCCTTTTAGGGACAACAAATCATTTCATCTTCTGAAGCCATGCACTAAGCTCATTATGCACATTCACAATCCTCAGATCCGCAACACAAACCTTCTGCTGACTCTCATCCTGCAAACGCTCCTTCCTAGAATCAATTAGAAACACGATAAAATTCACATTAAGCCTTGATAAGATACGTATAGCTACTGTTCGGAAACTATTTACAGATAAAAATAATGTATTTAGCTTCTATTTATAGAAAGATAGAACCAAGTAATCATATAGACAGCTTCGGGTATCCCGCCTTTTATAGTTTATAACCTGAGTGATAATTAGATAATTTCTAGAGGTCGGTCATCAATGACATCATGTATTCTATTTTGTGATGCCTTGACAGCAACCACTCATGTTGTATTATGCACACGGGTAGCCGCAAACACGGCTTAGTTCACCCTCACATCCATGCCATAGTCCAGTGACTTCATAGTCGCAACTTTTTAAAAACTTACTTGTCCTCTAAAGCTAAAGTCCTAGAGGAAAATAGGCTGAACCATCACTATATTTGTGTCTTACGTAACATTCCTCTTTTCTTATTTTCACGTACTATAACCAAATTTGACAATGCCAAGCCAAGTTTAGGTGAAACATTGGATAACAATAACACATTAAGCTATATGACCCCCTAAGTGTTAGTTTGAAAATGAATCATTAAAATCAGTATATAAAAGCTTTAAATTACCGCAAAATAAAAAAGCATAACCTGGGAAATGATAATTAACTGCAAAGCCGCAACCGGTAGTCACAAATCCACAGCAACAAACGCCATTTCACTGAATCTGCGTAAGCAAAAATACATATTTAGCTTATAACATTTTTCAAAAAAACCATTCTAAGAAATGCTATCTTAATACTCTCAAAAACTATAGTAAATTTTCAAAAAAAAATTCGACCTTAGGTCAAATATTATCAAGTGGGAATGCACAAATATTACCGTATTTTCACAGGCCTACATTATTATTACCCAAAGAAATCCTTGCCACTGTTCCTTTTCTTCGCATCATCCATCCTAACATAATTAATGATTTTCTGAAATGAGAAACCATTAGAGCACCATTATCAGTTGTGTTATACAAAATTACAACAGAAAAGCCAGCTCACCATTCCTTCTTTCTAATCTTCTCCTCTTTTCATGCTAGCTGAAACACCCCCAAAAATCATCACGTCAGCGGAAGACTTAAAATGTCAGCGGAAGACTTTTTGGGTGTTACTTCGAGGATCTTTATCACAATCATAGAAAACGACACAAAAGTGACGCTTTAAAATTTAATTCATTCAAAATACCAAATATTCGAGACATCAAGATGTTTCATAGTTTAAACAACAAGTTTATTTGAAATGTATTAAAACGTTTATTTAAGCCCATGTCGGGTTGTGAGCCCACTCCGTGCCTTCAAGTTCCTTCTTGTTTAGTTACCTGAGATAAACACATGTTAAAAAGTGTCAACACAAAGGTTGGTGAGTTCATAGAGTTTATAGTTTAAATCGTTAATTAGAGAATGAGTGATTCCTTATTAATTCAAAAATAGTCCGTTAGTTTGCCCTTCACCGGATCAACACCCAAAATAGTAGTTGGTTTATAAATTCATTTAACACAAGTTTCGAGACTTGGGCCATGTTGTTGCGCCCATAATATAAACAGTTTACGAGGAACCATATTTAAACAGTTGAAACTGTATCCGAACAGTTTTTAGAGAACCGTATTTAAACAGTTGAAACTGTATCCAAACAATTTGCGGGAACCCGTATCTAAACAGTTGAAACTGTATCCGAACAGTTTTGTGGAGAACCGTATTTAAACAGTTGAAACCGTATTTAAACAGTTTGTTCCATAATTCCAAATATCGATAGTAAAATCGTTAGAAAAGTTGTTACACATGCATTTCTCCCAAAGAGTTTATAAAACAGTTAAACGATAGAAAGTGTAGCTATGAACTTATAGTAATATGTAAATAGTTAACGAGTACTTGTAAAAGTATAAAGCAATATTTAAGCATGTATCTCCCCCAAAAACGTGTATAAATCATTATAAAACAATTAAGAGTAGGGGCTATGACTCACCTGAGGATTATGATAGACATAGATAACGTATTGTCAGAGGTAGAATGGAAATGACTTCAAAGATAACCTGAATGATATGGAAGTTTCGAGATAAGTTCGACTTATCGAGAATCGTGATTCGAATAGTGTTAGATGACAGAATGAATGATTTGTGGCAGAGGGGACTTGCGTGGCAAAACGCTTAATAGTTCAAGAGCAAGTTATATACAATATAACTTGTCTTTACATATCGTTTATTTTATATTTTTCTTGAATTGATGATATGTATCAAAAGTTGGTGAATGATAATTTATAGTAATTGCAAGTTTATGCTTGGTTAAGTGAACCGATGAGTTTTATTGTAGGAATAATCATTTCTTAACATGTGGTCAAGTTATCCGATAATAACGTCAAGTTATATAATTTACGTTATAAATTATATATATATATATATATATATATATATATATATATATATATATATATATATATATATATATATATATATATATATATATATTCAGAAATACATAGTTATTCAAGATTCTTATTTCATTATCTCCTCAAAATGTAAGTTTCTATATACGTTATTATGATGTCGTCATTTTTATATTTATCATTTTTGTTAGGTTTCGAGGTGTGAAAATATATAAAGTATATATTTATTAAATTCGTGATAATATATTAGGACTAATATATATAGCTCATTGTTTACCCCAATGTGGTTACCAAATAAAATCAGTGTTAGACATACTTATCTACACGGGAAGTGGTAAAATTAACGTAGCTTGATTAGCTTGTAAAAGTATTTAGAAAAGAAGTGAATTAAAGTTAGAGATTTAAAATGTAATAAAAAGTTTTCAAAACTTATAAGAGTTTTAAGAAAAATGGCAAGTTGTTAGAAGTCGGGGGTTAAATGTGTAAATTTTAATAAGGTAGTAATGTTGTAAAATATCAATAAAAAGACGAGGACAGGGTTCGAATCCCCTGTCCTCAAGTTCAATAACCAAGTGCCTCAACCATCTATGCTAAGGCTCTTTTTGTGTTACACATAGCAGCTTAGTTTATTTAAGGGAGGTATGCATCTGTTTATTTCTTGTCATTGATTTCCTTTTACGTTTGATGTGTTGTACGTATATAGGTTTCGTTCTTAGTCTCATTTCTTTGCTGTATTAATGTATTCCTCATGCAATCATGATATATTTTCTGTGTCTTATATTTGCGTTTAAGAGTGTTAAATGTTTTAATATAATTGCTACTCAAGTTTTAAGTAAAATCAAGCCATCTTTTGAAAAGAAGTGTTTCAAGTATGAATTTATATGTATATACTTTCAAGTAGTAAGGGTTTTAAATAGTATTTGTAATACCAAGTTCTCTAGTAAACATTTATGAAAAGACAGTAACCCAAAAGGGAATAAGGTTGAGAATTATATAAGTTTACAGATGGTCGAGAGTGCTTAGCTTTTAGTTTTAGAAACGTATCATGTGAGCTTATCAAGATAGCTTATTTACGTAGTTTGTTAGTCTATCTTATATAGAATTGAACTGAGCCTCTTGCTCGTATGGTTATATGTCAAATTTGAAAAAAAATATGAGCCCGATCCTAGAGGGGTTTAGTCGCTGTTTTCATTTTCTCAAATGTCAATTATTATTCAAATTGGTTCATGCAAATTTTAAAATGTGTTATAAAAACTTGTCATGTGTGATTAATAGTTCCATGTTATTGTACCACTTTATGCATAGCCACGCCACAAAACATGATGCCCTACTTACATCCAAACATGATTACGAAAGTTTGTAAACTAAGGGTGCAAGCTAGAGTGACTATTTACGTATTAAGAGAGTAGAAGGGAAATACCATGCCAAGAAATGTGGTCCAAAGCACGACATGGGGACTAGTTATAGGCATAGAGTTGGTGCTACTTGTTTAGCAGTTCATCATAGAAACGAGGTCCAGCTTATGCTTGGAATGGTTATACGCATGCATGGTTTCTTCTTCTTATTCTTGATAGGAACAGCAAGAGTATCTTTATGTTTAAGTTTGGTTTAGTGATAGTTTTGATGTGGTAAGTTGATAGTGTACAGCTTGGTTAAGGGTTAGCCATGAACCATTATTAGTTCCTAGTTTCCACCGCTTGCTTACTCTTCCACCTTGGCTCAACTAGAAAGACTATAGGTTTGTATGATTTGTGATGTGATTTGTAGTGAGTAGACTGCTATTTGCATAGCTTATTTATATACTTGAGTTCAGTGCGAGATAACATGCAATCTTACAAAGGTGGTACGCTACCTCCCCCATTGTCCAATCGAGATCAAATAAGAGGGCATGTGTAAGGTTATTTCTAACAGCTTGACATGGTGTTTTGTGATGATTGGGGAGCAAGGGTAGCTGGTGTAAGAGTTGCATATGGGTTCTATTAGGTTGTATTCAAGGCAGTAGCAAGTGAGGAAGGTGGAGTAAGTGAACTGTCATTTACATGACCGGTCGCGATGTTACAACAATCATGAGTAAAAGAACGTGCAAGGCAAGTGCTTGAATATTTATGATAGCTTCTATGATGATTGGAGGACAATGGAGGTCGAATTGAGATGTAGCCTCTCGTAATTTTCCCCAACGGTTAGTAAATACTTACAAGTTATTACGTTATTTAAATACCCACTTTTACGTGTGAAAATTTTTTTTTATATAGTAGACTTGATATATAAATCACAACGGTAAATTGTGATTTATCTTTTGCTTAGAAACGTTGCTTGCACACAAACCTAGATAGTCTAAATTATCGCGAATATATTTTAAACGTTTTTATTTTTATAATATACGTTTCGATTAAATACCGTACAATATTTATATATTCCCGGAGCCTACGAAAATTCTCGAGACTACTCATTAATATTATTTGATCGTAACCCGACTCTCAAAACACACCAGGTGGGCCCCGTTGACCCTTTGGGCCACTTAAACCCACTTAACAAACCAACCGGACCCTTTCATTTTCTTTTTCTTCTTTTTCTGCTGGGCCGAAACCAAGCCAAGCCCAAAAGAGCTTATAAGCCCAAACGAACCCCTTTATTATTTTTTTTTTCTTTTCTTCTTTTCTTTCTTCTTTGGCAGCCACGACACACCTCCAAAACCCCCTCGTTTCTTTTTATTTCGACACACAACCCTATCAAATCTTTACATGTCTCAATTGACGACCTAGCAAGGATCTAGGAATGATAAAGTTTATTAAATAACTCGCTCGTTTGATACACTAAATTCAGCCAAAACAAACCAACGAAACCTTGTGAACAATAATACCAAAAACGTGGCCAAACATTTCTTAGCACCTCTCTATCACACCAATTGCATCAATTCAAACACTATACTCATTATTTGATGTCAGGAATGAATAGGATTCAGTCTTACATATCCTTCTTGTTGCTAGAACTCGGTTGGTCAAGCTTGTGGTGCCACCCCATGCAAACGAGCCAACACATGCATTGTAAATCTCTTGTGCTTATCTTCACTCTCAAAACTCACTATATAAGCATCCCATGCAACCCTAACAAATCCCACACCCTCAAACGTACCATAGTTACATATTCGTGAAGTACTAGTGTCAAGTTTGGGACGAGAAGTTGACAACAAGCTCGAAGTGTACAAGTGATCCAAGGAGGAACCAAATAGCTCGTTGTGAACCTTGCTAGGAGTGAACCATTGTACCAATGATCCTTTGATCCAACTCGAACCATACGTACCATTGTCACCACCTATCAGTGGTGAGGTGAGCTCTTGGAGCACCCTTGTTATATATTTTTCATTTCGTTATTTTTGATTTTCCTCATTCATTTTGATTCATTTATTCGAAATATAAAAACACAACCTACTCTTTTTATTCGATATATTAAAACCTTGCCATGTTGCCTAATGGTATAAAGATTCGATCATAATAATCATGAGAAAATGTCACGTTTAATAGTCACCTTGACCCTTTCATATAAAATCACAATACTTAGAATAATTCTAAGTGTTGGAAAACAGTTTCAATATTGATTTTCGTACAAACACTTTGCCTCGTTATTTCTTAATATACGAACGTAACATATTATTATTTTTGGAGACACTAATTATTTGGAACGTTGTCAAACGAGATGTAAAGAGTTTCGAGTCTAAAAATAACGGATGCTCAAAGTATTCGACCCCTTTTGAGACCCATTGAACTTTTCGAATAAAGTCTCAACACTTAGAATATTTCTAAGTGTTGAGCAGTTTTCATAATGAGTTTCATACATGAACTTGGCCTCATTAATTCGAAATGTAAACACACGACCCACACTTTTTATAGTTCGACCTCATTATTAACTTAGTAAACACTTTTCATTCGACCCCATGAACTTATATAAGCAGAATACGAGACCCTTTTTTTGAACCTGCCTAAAACAGTTTTCGTATGAAACTAAATAAGCCAAGTGGGCTTGTTAGCCCGTTAAGCTAATTTTGAGCTTATGTGATAAGCTGGTCACACAAGCTTGTTTGCAACATTTTTGTACTATAAAAATGAGTCCAAGGTCAGGCCCAAAGGTCTCGTAAGCCCAATGGATCTCAAATTATTAACGGGCCTTGTAATAGTCTCGTTAAGGCCCATTTATCAAAATAAGCACTTTATAAGCTAATAAGCAGTTGAATTAAGTTACTTTGAGTATTCTGAGCTTATTGAAAAAGTATAAAAACTAAATTCCAAGTTTGGTGAAATTTGGACTAGATTTGCAAAATTTCTTAAACCAGGGACTAAAAATGCAAAAGTTGTAAACTTTGGGTCAAAACTATAAATCTGAGTTTTCTGAGTTAAAAACAGTAAATATTGAAACTTGGAGTTGAGAAATGTAAATATTGATACTTTTTGACCTAAAATATAAATTATATATATTTTGGACTAACGGTGTAAAATATATTCCGTTAAGGGTAAAATATGTAAATCGATAAAACTTAAAGGATTTTCTGTAAATATTATTTTATAAAAATAATAATATTGTTTATATGAATAAATATATATTCGGGATAAAGAAACGAGATAAGTTTTATATATATACGTTATATATTCGTAATTATAATTAAACGATATAACGATACATTATTTATTTCTTGTAAAACGATACGTCTATTTTTATATCAATCATCAATCATTTTATTTACAAGTTATATGAATATATAACTTTATATTTTTTTTACTTCAAACATTTAAACAAACACGAGATTCGTTTATAATTAAATGTCTAACATTCGCGATAAAACCAGATTTAGACTATCAACTGAAACTTGCATTATCTTTTAGGTTGTGTTGTGTGAAGCCGTTTCCTTGCTTTATTGAGACTACGATACCACTGTACTACTAAGGTGAGTTCATAGCCCACTCTTTAACTATTTTCCCGTGGGGGAGATACATGCTTAGAACTCGAACACAAGTCTTTTATACCGGGTATTGAAATACCGTCAGGCCAATGTTATTTGCTTAAGTTACTATTGTCAGAAGTCCCTCGATCATGAACCTTAATCACTTGAAGGGTGAACGTAAATAATTATGAATAGTACTATTAGTGATTGACAATCCTCGTTTGGTTGTTGGAGAAAACACCAGGCGCACTTTATTGTTCTTATAAATAGGTTATTGACAAATACCTATCTTTGGGGGCCTATTACTTACCATCATAATCCACATTTATGATTGGCTGTTAATCGTTGAGTATCATGAGCTTAAGGCAATAACAGGAACATTGAATTTTTAACATATTGATTGTATGTGATTACAATACATTCTTAACTTGTGATTCAAACTCTTAAACTCAAACCTATGAATATCACTCAACTTTATGTTGACTTTAGCATGTTTATCTCAGGTAACTAAACAAGACGGATCTGGATGGCACGGAGTGGGCAAAAGCATGACAAGGACCATAATAAACTACTTATTTTCCTTCAGAATAAAACATGTTCTTAACTTAATAATGTCTTGTATCCCAGATATTTGGTATTTTGAAATAAATTAAACTTTAATACGTCACTTTGTGATGTTTACTAAAATTGTGACAAAGATCCTTGAAGTAATACCCCGAAAGTCTTCCGCTGACATGTTAAGTCTTCCGCTGTTATTAACGACTTTTGGGGGTGTTACAGATTGATATTCAGAGCCACGGTTATAGAGAACCAGATGTTTTTAAACATTGGACTATAACTACACTTTAACTGGACCATTTTTACAAAATACCACTTCATGCCCTCCGTGCCTACATTCCAACATCTGGTAGAAAAGTTACTTCTCATTATTTCTTACTTATATAACTTGATATATGCTTACATGTTATGATTATGCTAATAACTATGTTTACTAATCGGGATTATTACAGTACCGTGTCTTCTAAACCCAACTTCATTGTTTTGTTATCGGATTCGGAAACTGAGAGCTCTACACCTATTGTATCAACTCTTGCTCCAACTACTAAGACTGTATCACCTACAACAGACAAGAATAAGGAAAGTCAGCAGTCCTTTACTTCACCTCAAGCATCATCTGGTCCAATCAGACGCAGTAAGCAAACTTCTCCATTCCAGCCTTATGAACTAGCCACTGCTGGAAAAGCTCTTTCATATGCTGAAGAAAAAGACATCTGTGATGATACTGAATGGAAAAAGGAAATTGCTCCAGCTGCAGAACCAGTGATACTACCTAGTATATTTTATCAGCAGACTACTACTGTACCAGTGACAATCAACAGTCCACCACCTATGAAAACTCACAGTGCTCCTCTGCCTTATCAACCAAGGAATTACCAGATTCGTCCTACCTCCTCAGATCCTTACTATTATGCAAGAACCAACCATAAGGCTCGTAAGCGGGTCAATGCTCGCAAATGGACATTTCTACTACCAATCCTTAAGTATTGGAGATCACAAGAAGGTACTCCCACCAACAGAGAACTTGGTGAAAGATCATCATTTGCTGCATCCAGGATCCTTCCAGTCACTGGAGAACCCATTCACCATACCATACCACTCTTGGCAGCTAGATTAGTAAGACATGAAGACAGGTTAGACGCCATAGCCACCTTGGTGAACAACATCCCTAATGAACTGATAGAAATCATGTCAGCTGAGATAGAACAACTTGTGATGGGACACCTAGAGATGGGAGCCATGATGGAACAACTAAATACCCAATTCGGTGAAGCTATGGAATTCATCGGATTACTTTGTTCTGCTAACACCGTAAACAAGGACATCATGTGTGACATCGATCAAGCTCTCGACACCACAAGAGCCCAAGTCATGTCTCTGCGACGTGCACAACAAGAAACACAAGCTAGGGAGAGAGACCGAGACCAAATCATAGAAACCATGGCCGCCAAAATTCAGGAACTAGAACGTCGTCTTGATGATAACCAAGGAAAACCCTAGAAAGCCATAGATTGTCAACGTAGCCTTACCCACATCACAGTAATAACTTGTATTTGAATGTCCTAGAGATATGTCAACAAGAATAAATAAGTGATGTAAACTCAAAACGACAATCTAATCAATGATGTTATGTTTGCTTTATTTTCATAAGTGTTATGATATCGTATATTGCATCGTGATATATGTGACACTATTATAACTTTGAAGCTATTGATGTTACTAAATAGTCTAACACAAGATGGTTATTATGAAAATTCTGAACATATACTCTCATTTTTAGGAATATGGCACCTAAGAGAACCGCAACCGCTACCTCAGTAACAACCATGACCCCGGAAGAAATCCAACAAGCAATCACCAATGGAATCAATGCAGCCTTAGCAGAACAAGCAAATGCTAACGCACAACCGGCAAGGAATGTTGCTCCCGCACCTCGCCAATGTACCTATAAAGATTTTATGGCTTGTCAGCCGACTTACTTCATGGGTACTGAAGGGATAACTAAACTCGCCCATTGGTTCGAGAGATGCGAAACGGTATTCCAAAGGAGTGGATGCTCAGAAAACAACAGGGTCACATTTGCCACAGGAACCTTAATGGATGACGCTTTGTCATGGTGGACCGCTACAACTCAAACTTTAGGTACAGAAGCAGCGTACCAACTCTCTTGGACAGAATTCAAAGCCAAGATCCTAAAGAAGTACTGTCCTCGATCCGAAATAAGGAAACTGGAAGACGAATTCCATATCCTTGCAGTCAAAGGAATCGATCTTAGGGCTTACAACAGGAGATTCCACGAGCTGATGGCATTATGTCCTTCTATCGTACCAGATTTAGAGAAAACTCTGGAGAAGTATATTGAAGGTCTTCCCCGGAGTATTGAAGGAGACGTCACAGCATCCAACCCACCATCACTAGAAATCGCAATGGAGTTAGCACAAAAACTCCTAGACCGCGAAGTCAAGTGCAACGAACTCAAAAGAAAGCTCGATGACAGAAGAACCATGATTGAGCCTAAACCACCTAACTTATATTGACCAAGGAATGGTAAACAAAGTCAAACAACCTAGATCAATGCTCCGCGGAAGTTTAGTGGTTTCCCCGGGTCGTATGTCCCGACGAGGTGTGAATTGTTAATAAACGGTTTCGTGATCGGGTGAATTTGGATGAGAAAGGGGTTTGTATGTGATTGAGCTATGGAATCTACAGTGAAATAGCTTAAACAAGCTATTTGAATAAGACGGGAAGCTAAGAAAAACCAGAAACGATTTAAACCTAAAAACGCGTACGTTACGTTTTGAATAAAACGTAGACGTACAAAATAAAACGCGAGTTTTAACAAAATAAAATACTTACAAAAGTGAAAATCACATTTTTACAATCCTAATAATAAAAGAAACTTTTTAGAAAATTAAAATTACTTTTTACACTATTTAATTAATTACTATTAATTAAAAACTATTTAATACTTATTATTAATACTTAAATAACTAAAATACAATATAATATTATTTAAATACTAAAAAGGTGAAAATAAAATTTCTAAAATTATAAAATAACTAAAAACAAGTTTTAAAAATAAAAATAAGTGTTTTTATCTTTTTGTGGATTTTCTTTTAATTAATTACTATTTAATTACTAATTACCTAATTAAACTATTTTAAATTAAGAAAAATAGAAAATGAACAGTAAAAATTCTAATAAAATTTCTAAAATTATTTTATAACATATAAAAGCTATAAAAAATATAAAAACTAGATTTCACTTAATAAAAACTAATAATGCTATTTTAAACTTAATATTAATTAATAATTAATAAAACTAAAGTTAATTCTAATAAATACTAAATGGTAAAACAAAAATCTGAAAAAATTATTATAAATACTTTAATATATGAGGAATTTAATAAAAATATAAAATAGCTAAGTACTTAATTAAAATTTAAAAATGAAAATTAAAATTAAATTACATTAAATAGAAACTATCACTTATAATTAAATTAACTTTTTTGGATTTTTCTTTTACAAACTTACTATATACCTAAAAACAACAAACTTTTATAAAAACAAACTTTTTAGAAATAAAAAATAAGCTGAATATGGAACCAAAAGCCAAACAGTTGACTTTGGTTGACCAAGGGGCAAAATATGCTCAAATGAGATCTAGTGGGGCCCACAATGGTGAAAACTGATACAATTAGCTTATGTGAACATGTTTAAGCAGAAAGAAGCACAATGGGACCACTGAATAAGCTATAAGCTAATCAATAAGCACTTGCTTATTATTTCTGGACTGAAAAGTGGGACAGGGATTTGTGACCAAATCAGGTGGGACCCAGGGAGTGTGAGGTCAACCCAAGGGTCAAAACATGATCTCTACTAGGAGGGGGGATGGAAGGAAACAATTTGGGGGTTGTGGGACCACCATGGTGGCCAGAAAACCACCACAAAGGTGGTGGTGTGGGTGTGCAGCTGCTGAGACAGAGCACAGCACAGCCCTGCAGCTGTCTTTGGAGCTAAGTGGGGCCCACAGATAAAATCTCAAAAATAAAATAAAGCTTGGATCTTAAAGATGAAGTGGTGGACTTCATTTAGGAACAAGAATCAACTTCTAAAACAACACACAAAATTCACATTAAATCCTTAAAGTTTTGCAAAAATCTGAAAAACAAACTTTGACTTTTTGATAAAACTTGGCTAAATTGACTTTTGTGAGATTTGTTTGATTCTACTGAGCTGAATATGTAATATTATGCTTTAATGAGACTGAATAATGCTATCTTAATAGCTTGTGATGTGATTGGGAACCCTTAAGCATAACAGATGACAGATAATGTGAGTTAAGGGGTCATCTTAACTTCTGATCAAATGATACCAAGTTTTTATGACTAGTATGACCTAAGTATCTCTAATGTAGCATGAGTTAACCATTTGTAGTACCTAAAACTCACTAGAATACAGTGAATGATGCAGTGCCAAACACCCCCTTACAGAACTGAAAATGGTGATTTTCAAACAAACTTACTGATTTGGATCATGCTATTACTTCCTAATGACATAATATGATAAAGTAAGCTTTTAGAAACACAAGAACATCAACAATTACAACTAATTATCATATACCTTGTCTATGCTAAAATGGCAGTTGGGAAGAAAAGCATAATCATCATGAAATCTATTAGACAACTAGGTAATATTAAGTTATAATATCACTAAGCTAAGCACAATCAACATAAAAAAAAACAGATTAACACCTATGAGAGTAGATAAACAGTAAATGGTAAAAATCAAATAAAAAGCTTACAAAGGAATTAGGACTGAGCATCAAACAACCAAGGACCCAATGTGAAGTTTAAATATTTCCCATAAGACCTCAAAATCCTTAGTGATGAGCTTAACTGAGCTCAATGTAACAACCAACCATACTTTCCAATAGCTTTTATCTAAATTGACAATTGTACTTGAAAACTGCAAATACTGAATACAGAGGAAACACTTGAAATTACTAGTTCACAAACATTACAATCACTACTTTTAGCTAAAAATAAACCTTAGAAACTAATTTGATCCACTTAATTTTTGAGAATTACATAATGCGAATTTTAAAACTAAACTATAACTACTCTAGGTTAACTCTCCCTTTTCTTCTGCTTCTTTTTCACTTATAAAGGTCCTGGAGTGTCACTGAGTTAATCCCACTTGTTTTTTGGCCGTTGGATTGCTTGAAATAATCATGGCCGTCCAAATGGATTTTGGCGCCAATTTTCTCTTTGGCATTTTCTTTGAATTATTGAAACAAGTGGGGAAGTCTTGGAGTTTTCTGCTTGGTTTGGAGTGTAGGAGGGGGGTGGGAGTTTGTGTGTTGCAGGGGAAGTAATGAGTGAGGGTGTGGAGTGCAGCCCTGGTGTAGCAGGGCAAGTGGGGAAGGAGATGGGGGTGAGTTTGACCGAAGTCAAAGATGGGGGAGAATAATACGGGGTGTGTTATTTTTGGAGTGGGCTGAGAGGTGTTGGGCTGGGAAGTTGTGTGGGCTTGGGGGGTGGTAACTGGATCAGGTTTTAGGTTTGTTTGTTTGGTTTTAGAAATGGTTTAGGTTTAGTTTGTTTATTTTGTAGAAAACCACAAGGACCACTTTTGTAATTTAACAAACCATAGGGACTGATTTTGTAATTCTCTGAAAATATCCATAAGGTCCTTAATTTGCAAGTTTGAATATTAAAAGGACCCAAAATAATATTTTTCAAAATAAAACACTCGGGGACCAATTGTGACAAGTTACCAAACTTAAGGGACCAAACATGTAATTTCCTCAAAATTTCACCCAAGGATTAAAAGTGGTTTTTATGAATTCCCAAGGACCAAAATTGATTTTTCATTCAAAATTATCCCACTAGGGACCTTTTCTGCCAATATTTGAAACTCCAGGGACTAATTTCGTAAATTTCCAAAACTTTCCAATTTTTCACCAAAGGACTAAATATGACATTTTATGATTTCAAAATGACCTTTGGTGATAATTTTCCATATTTTGAATATCCATGGACTAGATTTGTAATTTTATGAAAGTTGGGGGACTGAAACTGCCAATTATGCAAACTTTATACGTTTTTCATTTGTTTTTGCTCATTTTGCATCTAAAACATATAAAACACAATTTTGAAATATTTTTAGTATTTTGATGCATTACTGAGTGTTTTTGTATGTTTTGCAGTTCAGATTTGACCAAAAATGATGAGTGTTTGAGCATTCATCAATCCCCCACACTAAACTATTGCTAGTCCCTAGCAATACTGTTTTGAAAACTTGATGGATTTGAAAAACTCTTTACCAAAAGCCATCACTTCTGGAGTAGCCAGGTGTAAGAACTGTGGCACACCTGATAACCGTGTGATTTTGAGCAAACCACCAGCTGTCAACGGATTTGAGTAGTCTTTACCAAAAGCCGTTTGCTTCTGGACTAGCCAGCTCTTGATGGAATAGTCAACATCTTGGTGAGCTGATTACCAATTATGGATTTTCCACGGCCTTTACCACAAGCCATAATCTTGCGGGCTAGCCAACTCATTTGTTTTCGGGGAGTTGAGGAACCATACAATTTTGGGCAAATTGCCAGCCGTCAACGGATTTGATATGTCTTTACCAAGAGCCGTTTGCTCCTGGACTAGCCAATCCCTTTTGTTGGTTAGACAAGGCGGACTAATTACCAAAAATTTTGAAGCACCAGTGAAAAATTTTTGAAATTTTGGCAAAAACGGGGGTATTATATAGTAAAATGTGATAAAATTCGCTGGAATAGCGAATACCCCCCCCCCCCCCCCCCCACACACACACTAAGCATGAATATTGTCCTCAATATTCAAAATCCCGGCTATTATGCCGACATTTTGAACGTAAAAGGGCAACATTACAAGTTGAGCGTGGAAAACACCATTTTGTATTTTCACTCTATTTGTAACCAGAGCATGGGGGACTCCCCCACACTTAGGGTGAAAACCCTATAAGCATGCTATTGTTTTTGTTTACCGAGTCGCTAGCTTGACTCGACCCCGAATTCATTTGTCCTTGGGGAAGCATGATGTGGAAGAAACAATCTCACTCGGACTTTCATTCAAAATGTTTGGACAAACATATGAGGCACGTGAAAGTTCCACACCGATGAGATAAGTGTCCGGCTCAAGATAATGGTACATGAAAATGCCGGGATCAAATATAGTGTCCTCACTCCCGAAGGAGTGAAGAAGAGAAGAAGTCACCCTGTAGGTGAAGAAAAGGAAGAAAATCATGATAAAAAGCATGATTTGATCTTCTTCCTCGAGAGGAGGCTCAATAGCCTGAGTTTGGATTTCAAAGGGTAAGCTCGTAAACAACCCGGGAGGGTGGGTGGGAATTTGCAAGTTCTCATAATTGAGAGTATCTCCCCCCGGGCAATCAAACTGATGAGCGAGTTCACCGGAGAACTCCTCATGAAGAGAATCATTCACAAGATGTGAATCTGTGGACTCATGTTCCATTGTGGACTCATCACAATCCTCGTCAAATATTGGATTATTAGAAATCATAGTGAATTCAGAATCGAATTCAAATAGAGGATTGGTGAGAGTCGTATCGAATGTTTCAGGAACAAAGAGATTAACATTCTCTATTGGATTGTCGGGATAAGAAGTGAGTGACGGATCATGAGATAGGAGACTTTCAATTTCTCCCAGATCGGCTTGGAAATCAAGGAGACCATCATCACTTTCCAATGAAAGTGGATCGATGTGAGCAAGTTCATCAGCGAACTCCTCAAGAAGAGGATCAACATCAGACTGAGGCAGTGGTGCCTCAATATACTCAATGTCTCCATGAGATGTACAATCATCATTAAAATCTGAGAAAGTCTCAAAATGATCGTTAGGACACTCAATGGGGGAAGGAATATCACACATATCATCCAAAGTTCCCTGTGACTCTCCTGGGATTGGGACAAGGATCTCAACACTAGACTTTATTAATTTGTCCGATTCCTTATCAGGAACAGTGCTAAGATGCTCATCCCCCATGATCGGAGAGTGAGTGTGAACTTCGGGTGTGATAACAACAGACTGAGGGAGATGAGAGGAGCTAACATTCATGGAATTTTCAAGTTCCATTTGTTCAACGGCTAGTAATTTCCCAGTCTCATTATTTTCTCCCTGATTTACAATGGGAGGAATCACAAGTGATGAATCCGACGAACCCTTATAAAATTGAAGGATATCAAGGGTGTCTTCAATATCACTATCATCATCACAATCTAGAAGAGCAGCTTGACGAAATTTGGCACGTGTTATAGCTGCTTGTTCTAAGACAAGTAATTCCTCCATACTCAATTCGTTTCTAGCCTCTCGTTCTTCAGCAAGTAATTCTGCCATAGATTTCTCACGAGAGTCTCGAAACGGTGTAGTAACCAACTCCTCCTTTAGTTCTTTTAAAATATCTAGAGCCTTTAGTAAAAGGTCTTGCTCGGTTTCTTGAGGAGTTGTGTGAATCATATCGTACTGTGGAGGTGGGTCTGAAAATGAATAGTCGTAATTGTTACAAGGAAATGGATTCCTTGTTTGACAATCCGAGCTAGAGTGTGGACCTCCACAGTAATCACAACAGTAAAACTGATGTGGATGTGGGTGATAAGTGCTAGAGTCATAATCGTTATCAGGAAACTGCTCATAGACAAGCGTGTTTCCCGATTGACAATCAGAACTGTAGTGTGAACCACCACAGTACTCACAACAGTAAAACTGCTGAGTATCATGGTGTGGCAGCTGATGGAATAAATCAGTCGTGTCATGGTAAGAATAGGGATCTTGGTTATAGACAGACCCGTTTCCTGACTCTACCATGCCACAACCGGGGCAATTACCACCATTATGAGAACTACCACACCACTGGCAAACCAGAAAGTGTGGATGAGACATAGAAAGAATCAAATGGTTTGGGAGGGGTAGGGATGAAGAATCAAAGGTGCGAGAGGGTAAAGGTGAATATTTTTGGATTTTTGGAAATACATTTTGTACAAATGAGAAGGAAAATCTTTTTGTGTTTTGTTTTTATGAAAATATGAACAAGGATGGATAAATGTACAATGGAACGAATTCCAAAGACACTAATCAGAAAAACCGTTTAGAATAGCGCGCACACCTCCCCGGCAGCGGCGCCAAAAGTTCACCGGCAGTATAGTGGTAAGTATTCCCGCCTGTCACGCGGGTGACCCGGGTTCGTTCCCCGGCAGCGGCGCCAAAAGTTGATTGAGCCTGAACCACCTAACTTATATTGACCAAGGAATGGTCAACAAGGTCAAACAACCTAGATCAATGCTCCGCGGAAGTTTAGTGGTTTCCCCGGGTCGTATGTCCCGACGAGGTGTGAATTGTTAATAAACGGTTTCGTGATCGGGTGAATTTGGATGAGAAAGGGGTTTGTATGTGATTGAGCTATGGAATCTACAGTGAAATAGCTTAAACAAGCTATTTGAATAAGACGGGAAGCTAAGAAAAACCAGAAACGATTTAAACCTAAAAACGCGTACGTTACGTTTTGAATAAAACGTAGACGTACAAAATAAAACGCGAGTTTTAACAAAATAAAATACTTACAAAAGTGAAAATCACATTTTTACAATCCTAATAATAAAAGAAACTTTTTAGAAAATTAAAATTACTTTTTACACTATTTAATTAATTACTATTAATTAAAAACTATTTAATACTTATTATTAATACTTAAATAACTAAAATACAATATAATATTATTTAAATACTAAAAAGGTGAAAATAAAATTTCTAAAATTATAAAATAACTAAAAACAAGTTTTAAAAATAAAAATAAGTGTTTTTGTCTTTTTGTGGATTTTCTTTTAATTAATTACTATTTAATTACTAATTACCTAATTAAACTATTTTAAAATAAGAAAAATAGAAAATGAACAGTAAAAATTCTAATAAAATTTCTAAAAATTATTTTATAACATATAAAAGCTATAAAAAATATAAAAACTAGATTTCACTTAATAAAAACTAATAATGCTATTTTAAACTTAATATTAATTAATAATTAATAAAACTAAAGTTAATTCTAATAAATACTAAATGGTAAAACAAAAATCTGAAAAAATTATTATAAATACTTTAATATAAGAGGAATTTAATAAAAATATAAAATAGCTAAGTACTTAATTAAAATTTAAAAATGAAAATTAAAATTAAATTACATTAAATAGAAACTATCAATTATAATTATATTAACTTTTTTGGATTTTTCTTTTACAAACTTACTATATACCTAAAAACAACAAACTTTTATAAAAACAAACTTTTTAGAAATAAAAAATAAGCTGAATATGGAACCAAAAGCCAAACAGTTGACTTTGGTTGACCAAGGGGCAAAATAAGCTCAAATGAGATCTAGTGGGGCCCACAATGGTGAAAACTGATACAATTAGCTTATGTGAACATGTTTAAGCAGAAAGAAGCTCAATGGGACCACTGAATAAGCTATAAGCTAATCAATAAGCACTTGCTTATTATTTCTGGACTGAAAAGTGGGACAGGGATTTGATACCAAATCAGGTGGGACCCAGGGAGTGTGAGGTCAACCCAAGGGTCAAAACATGATCTCTACTAGGAGGGGGGATGGAAGGAAACAATTTGGGGGTTGTGGGACCACCATGGTGGCCAGAAAACCACCACAAAGGTGGTGGTGTGGGTGTGCAGCTGCTGAGACAGAGCACAGCACAGCCCTGCAGCTGTCTTTGGAGCTAAGTGGGGCCCACAGATAAAATCTCAAAAATAAACTAAAGCTTGGATCTTAAAGATGAAGTGGTGGACTTCATTTAGGAACAAGAATCAACTTCTAAAACAACACACAAAATTCACATTAAATCCTTAAAGTTTTGCAAAAATCTGAAAAACAAACTTTGACTTTTTGATAAAACTTGGCTAAATTGACTTTTGTGAGATTTGTTTGATTCTACTGAGCTGAATATGTAATATTATGCTTTAATGAGACTGAATAATGCTATCTTAACAGCTTGTGATGTGATTGGGAACCCTTAAGCATAACAGATGACAGATAATGTGAGTTAAGGGGTCATCTTGACTTCTGATCAAATGATACCAAGTTTTTATGACTAGTATGACCTAAGTATCTCTAATGTAGCATGAATTAACCATTTGTAGTACCTAAAACTCACTAGAACACAATGAATGATGCAGTGCCAAACACCCCCTTACAGAACTGAAAATGGTGATTTTCAAACAAACTTACTGATTTGGATCATGCTATTACTTCCTAATGACATAATATGATAAAGTAAGCTTTTAGAAACACAAGAACATCAACAATTACAACTAATTATCATATACCTTGTCTATGCTAAAATGGCAGTTGGGAAGAAAAGCATAATCATCATGAAATCTATTAGACAACTAGGTAATATTAAGTTATAATATCACTAAGCTAAGCACAATCAACATAAAAAAAAACAGATTAACACCTATGAGAGTAGATAAACAGTAAATGGTAAAAATCAAATAAAAAGCTTACAAAGGAATTAGGACTGAGCATCAAACAACCAAGGACCCAATGTGAAGTTTAAATATTTCCCATAAGACCTCAAAATCCTTAGTGATGAGCTTAACTGAGCTCAATGTAACAGCCAACCATACTTTCCAATAGCTTTTATCTAAATTGACAATTGTACTTGAAAACTGCAAATACTGAATACAGAGGAAACACTTGAAATTACTAGTTCACAAACATTAGAATCACTACTTTTAGCTAAAAATAAACCTTAGAAACTAATTTGATCCACTTAATTTTTGAGAATTACATAATGCGAATTTTAAAACTAAACTATAACTACTCTAGGTTAACTCTCCCTTTTCTTATGCTTCTTTTTCACTTATAAAGGTCCTGGAGTGTCACTGAGTTAATCCCACTTGTTTCTTGGCCGTTGGATTGCTTGAAATAATCATGGCCGTCCAAATGGATTTTGGCGCCAATTTTCTCTTTGGCATTTTCTTTGAATTATTGAAACAAGTGGGGAAGTCTTGGAGTTTTCTGCTTGGTTTGGAGTGTAGGAGGAGGGTGGGAGTTTGTGTGTTGCAGGGGAAGTAATGAGTGAGGGTGTGGAGTGCAGCCCTGGTGTAGCAGGGCAAGTGGGGAAGGAGATGGGGGTGAGTTTGACCGAAGTCAAAGATGGGGGAGAATAATACGGGGTGTGTTATTTTTGGAGTGGGCTGAGAGGTGTTGGGCTGGGAAGTTGTGTGGGCTTGGGGGGTGGTAACTGGATCAGGTTTTGGGTTTGTTTGTTTGGTTTTAGAAATGGTTTAGGTTTAGTTTGTTTATTTTGTAGAAAACCACAAGGACCACTTTTGTAATTTAACAAACCATAGGGACTGATTTTGTAATTCTCTGAAAATATCCATAAGGTCCTTAATTTGCAAGTTTGAATATTAAAAGGACCCAAAATAATATTTTTCAAAATAAAACACTCGGGGACCAATTGTGACAAGTTACCAAACTTAAGGGACCAAACATGTAATTTCCTCAAAATTTCACCCAAGGATTAAAAGTGGTTTTTATGAATTCCCAAGGACCAAAATTGATTTTTCATTCAAAATTATCCCACTAGGGACCTTTTCTGCCAATATTTGAAACTCCAGGGACTAATTTCGTAAATTTCCAAAACTTTCCAATTTTTCACCAAAGGACTAAATATGACATTTTATGATTTCAAAATGACCTTTGGTGATAATTTTCCATATTTTGAATATCCAGGGACTAGATTTGTAATTTTATGAAAGTTGGGGGACTGAAACTGCCAATTATGCAAACTTTATACGTTTTTCATTTGTTTTTGCTCATTTTGCATCTAAAACATATAAAACACAATTTTGAAATATTTTTAGTATTTTGATGCATTACTGAGTGTTTTTGTATATTTTGCAGTTCAGATTTGACCAAAAATGATGAGTGTTGAGCACTCATCAAACCACCCACCATCAGAACCACAATCACTACCACAACGGCCATCGCAACAACAACCATCACCACAACAACAACAACAGGATCAACCAACAACAACACCGGAACAAGAACCCACATCGTCAACAGCAGAACCAACGACAAGAACCTCCTAAGGTATTTACGGCAACCAATGGCAATGGATACCAAGGTATTAAGCCGCAGTGCAACCGATGCAAGCTCCATCACAATGGTGCTTGTACAGTAAAATGCCATAAATGCCAAAGGATAGGTCATGCCACAAAAGATTGTAGGGCCCCTGCTACCGGCAGCAACCTACAACCAATAGCACCAACATGTTACTCATGCGGAGAAACATGACACTTCAAGAACCGCTGTCCAAAAGGAAATGGTCAGAACTCTGCACGAGCGAGAGCATACGTGATGGGAAATGAAAACGAACCACAAAACCCCGACGTCGTCACGAGTACGTTCTTATTAAATCATCATAAAGCTAGAATATTATTTGATTCGGGAGCAGATAAGAGCTTCGTGTCAGATACGTTTGCCCCTTTCATTAACTCTAACCCTTCTAAGCTAAACACCACATACGAGATAGAAATGGCCAATGGGAACTTAATTAGCACCAACACTATTTTAAAAGATTGTACCTTAACTCTCGTAGGAGAATCTTTTTCTATTGACCTAATGCCTGTCCAACTCGGTAGTTTTGATGCCATCATCGGTATGGATTGGTTATCCAAACATCATGCTAAGATTCATTGTGACGAGAAAGCCATACACATTCCTTTTAAGAATGAAACCCTCGTTATCCATGGCGACAAGAATAAAAACCGATACGGAATCATCTCATGTCTTAGAATGATAAAATACATGAACGAAGGATGTCATGTATTCATGGTTCAGGTGACGGAAAGTAAGTTAACCGAGAAACAACTTAAAGACGTACCTATCGTTAAGGAATTCCCCAAAGTATTTCCTGAAGATCTACCCGGTCTTCCACCGACTCGTCAAGTAGAGTTCCAAATTGAACTAGTGCCTGGAGCGGCACCAGTAGCAAAAGCACCTTACAGGTTGGCACCTTCCGAAATGGAGGAACTATCGGAACAACTAAAGGAATTATCCGATAAAGGTTTCATTAGACCAAGTTCATCACCTTGGGGAGCCCCAGTTCTATTTGTTAAAAAGAAAGACGGATCATTCCGAATGTGCATAGATTACCGAGAGTTAAACAAACTCACTATAAAGAACCGATATCCTTTACCTAGAATAGACGATTTGTTTGATCAATTACAAGGATCGAGTGTATACTCGAAAATTGATCTAAGGTCGGGATACCATCAATTGAGAGTTCAGGAAGAAGATATTCCCAAGACAGCCTTCAGAACCCGTTATGGACACTATGAATTTCAGGTAATGCCATTTGGTTTAACGAACGCACCCGCAGTATTTATGGACCTAATGAACCGAGTGTGCAAGCCATATTTGGACAAATTCGTGATAGTATTCATAGACGACATTCTGATCTACTCTCGTAATAAAGAGGAACATGCCAATCATTTGAGAACAATCCTAGAGTTACTTAGGAAGGAAAAGTTGTACGCAAAATTCTCAAAATGTGACTTTTGGATTCCCACTGTGCAATTTTTGGGACACGTAATCAATAGTCAAGGTATCCACGTGGATCCTGCAAAAATAGAGGCAGTTAAAGAGTGTTCATCACCTACAACTCCCACAGAAGTACGTCAATTTTTAGGTCTTGCAGGTTACTACCGGAGATTTATTGAAGGTTTCTCTAAAATCTCAAAACCATTGACCAAGTTGACCCAAAAGAACGAAAAGTACGTCTGGGGACAAGAAGCAGAATCAGCCTTCCAACTGTTAAAACAAAAGCTTTGTGAAGCTCCAATACTAGCGTTGCCCGAAGGAAGCAAAGATTTCGTGCTATATTGTGACGCTTCGTACCATGGTTTAGGTGCAGTTTTGATACAACGGGATAAGGTAATAGCTTATGCCTCACGTCAACTGAAGAAACATGAGGAAAATTACACAACCCATGATCTAGAACTAGGAGCAATAGTATTCGCTCTTAAGTTGTGGAGACACTACCTATACGGCACCAAGTGTACTGTGTTTACAGATCACAAAAGTCTTCAACACATCCTAGATCAAAAGGAGTTAAAAATGAGACAACGCCGATGGTTAGAACTACTTAGCGATTACGATTGTGAAATCCGTTATCACCCAGGAAAGGCTAATGTAGTGGCAGATGCATTAAGCCGAAAAGAAAGACTAAAACCCCTCAGGGTTAGATCGTTAGGCATGACTATTTGTTCACCTCTCCCAACACAAATCATTATCGCCCAGAGCGAAGCCCTCAAGAAAGAAAATCGACCAATTGAAAAGATTTTTGGTATGCCGGAAAACGAAAACGGATTTGTGAAAAGATCAAATGGAATGCTTTGTTTCAAGGAAAGAAGCTGGATTCCTCTATTCGGAGGTATTCGTGACCTCATCATGCATGAGTCTCACAAATCAAAATACTCCATTCACCCAGGTTCCGACAAGATGTACCAGGATCTTAAGAAACTATATTGGTGGCCGAACATGAAAGCCGACATCGCTGAGTACGTCAGTAAATGTCTAACCTGTTCAAGAGTAAAAGCAGAATACCAGAAACCCTCCGGATTACTCACCCAACCCGAACTCCCCATGTGGAAATGGGAACGTATTACAATGGACTTCATCACCAAACTTCCCAAAACCTCTACTGGCTACGATACGATATGGGTTATCGTTGATCGTCTCACCAAGTCAGCTCATTTCCTACCAATAAAAGAAACTGATGAAATGAACACACTTGCTCAGATATATCTGAAAGAAATTGTGTCACGACATGGAGTGCCGATTTCTATTATATCAGATCGTGACAGTCGTTTCACGTCTCATTTTTGGAAATCATTGCAAAAAGCTTTAGGAACAAAGCTGGATATGAGCACAGCTTATCACCCACAAACCGATGGTCAAAGTGAGAGAACTATACAAACCTTAGAAGATATGCTACGCGCTTGTGTCATAGACTTCGAAAAAGGTTAGGACAAACACTTACCATTGGCAGAATTCTCATACAACAACAGTTATCATACCAGTATCAAGGCAGCACCATTCGAAGCACTTTACGGTAGAAAGTGTAGATCACCCGTTTGCTGGGCAGAAGTCGGAGAAATACAACTCACGGGACCGGATCTAGTTCATGAGACAACCGAGAAAATCATCAAAATCAAACAACGTTTACAAACCGCTAGAGACCGACAGAAAAGTTACGCCAACCTAAAAAGAAAACCCATGGATTTTCAGATCGGAGATAAGGTTATGTTAAAAGTATCACCATGGAAAGGAATGATACGATTCGGAAAGAGGGGAAAGTTAAACCCAAGATACATCGGTCCATTCAAAATCCTAGAAAGAATTGTACCCATGGCATATAAACTTGAACTACCCAAGGAACTTAGCCGAATTCACAACACTTTTCATGTGTCAAACCTCAAGAAGTGTTTATCCGATGAATCTCTGGTCATTCCATTGAAAGAGTTACAACTTGATGACAAACTCGTTTTTACCGAGGAACCGGTAGAAATCATGGATAGGGAAGTCAAACAACTGAAACAAAACCGTATCCCTATCATAAAAGTTCGTTGGGATTCTAAACGAGGACCAGAGTATACTTGGGAACGCGAGGACCAGATTCGCACCAAGTACCCACACCTCTTCTCTTAGACACCCTTGGCAACCCTCCTAAACTCGAATTCCGGGACGGAATTCACTGTAAGGTGTATGTACTGTAGCCTCTCGTAATTTTCCCCAACGGTTAGTAAATACTTACAAGTTATTACGTTATTTAAATACCCACTTTTGCGTGTGAATTTTTTTTTTTATATATAGTAGACTTGATATATAAATCACAACGGTAAATTGTGATTTATCTTTTGCTTAGAAACGTTGCTTGCACACAAACCTAGATAGTCTAAATTATCGCGAATATATTTTAAACGTTTATATTTTTATAATATACGTTTCGATTAAATACCGTACAATATTTATATATTCCCGGAGCCTACGAAAATTCTCGAGACTACTCATTAATATTATTTGATCGTAACCCGACTCTCAAAACACACCAGGTGGGCCCCGTTGACCCTTTGGGCCACTTAAACCCACTTAACAAACCAACCGGACCCTTTCATTTTCTTTTTCTTCTTTTTCTGCTGGGCCGAAACCAAGCCAAGCCCAAAAGAGCTTATAAGCCCAAACGAACCCCTTTATTATTTTTTTTTCTTTTCTTCTTTTCTTTCTTCTTTGGCAGCCACGACACACCTCCAAAACCCCCTCGTTTCTTTTTATTTCGACACACAACCCTATCAAATCTTTACATGTCTCAATTGACGACCTAGCAAGGATCTAGGAATGATAAAGTTTATTAAATAACTCGCTCGTTTGATACACTAAATTCAGCCAAAACAAACCAACGAAACCATGTGAACAATAATACCAAAAACGTGGCCAAACATTTCTTAGCACCTCTCTATCACACCAATTGCATCAATTCAAACACTATACTCATTATTTGATGTCAGGAATGAATAGGATTCAGTCTTACATATCCTTCTTGTTGCTAGAACTCGGTTGGTCAAGCTTGTGGTGCCACCCCATGCAAACGAGCCAACACATGCATTGTAAATCTCTTGTGCTTATCTTCACTCTCAAAACTCACTATATAAGCATCCCATGCAACCCTAACAAATCCCACACCCTCAAACGTACCATAGTTACATATTCGTGAAGTACTAGTGTCAAGTTTGGGACGAGAAGTTGACAACAAGCTCGAAGTGTACAAGTGATCCAAGGAGGAACCAAATAGCTCGTTGTGAACCTTGCTAGGAGTGAACCATTGTACCAATGATCCTTTGATCCAACTCGAACCATACGTACCTTTGTCACCATCTATCAGTGGTGAGGTGAGCTCTTGGAGCACCTTTGTTATATATTTTTCATTTCGTTATTTTTGATTTTCCTCATTCATTTTGATTCATTTATTCGAAATATAAAAACACAACCTACTCTTTTTATTTGATATATTAAAACCTTGACATGTTGCCTAATGGTATAAAGATTCGATCATAATAATCATGAGAAAATGTCACGTTTAATAGTCACCTTGACCCTTTCACATAAAATCACAATACTTAGAATAATTCTAAGTGTTGGAAAACAATTTCAATATTGATTTTCGTACAAACACTTTGCCTCGTTATTTCTTAATATACGAACGTAACATATTATTATTTTTGGAGACACTAATTATTTGGAACGTTGTCAAACGAGATGTAAAGAGTTTCGAGTCTAAAAATAACGGATACTCAAAGTATTCGACCCCTTTTGAGACCCATTGAACTTTTCGAATAAAGTCTCAACACTTAGAATATTTCTAAGTGTTGAGCAGTTTTCATAATGAGTTTCATACATGAACTTGGCCTCATTAATTCGAAATGTAAACACACGACCCACACTTTTTATAGTTCGACCTCATTATTAACTTAGTAAACAATTAGTAAACACTTTTCATTCGACCCCATGAACTTATATAAGCAGAATACGAGACCCTTTTTTTGAACCTGCCTAAAACAGTTTTCGTATGAAACTAAATAAGCCAAGTGGGCTTGTTAGCCCGTTAAGCTAATTTTGAGCTTATGTGATAAGCTGGTCACACAAGCTTGTTTGCAACATTTTTGTACTATAAAAATGAGTCCAAGGTCAGGCCCAAAGGTCTCGTAAGCCCAATGGATCTCAAATTATTAACGGGCCTTGTAATAGTCTCGTTAAGGCCCATTTATCAAAATAAGCACTTTATAAGCTAATAAGCAGTTGAATTAAGTTACTTTGAGTACTCTGAGCTTATTGAAAAAGTATAAAAACTAAATTCCAAGTTTGGTGAAATTTGGACTAGATTTGCAAAATTTCTTAAACCAGGGACTAAAAATGCAAAAGTTGTAAACTTTGGGTCAAAACTGTAAATCTGAGTTTTCTGAGTTAAAAACAGTAAATATTGAAACTTGGAGTTGAGAAATGTAAATATTGATACTTTTTGACCTAAAATATAAATTATATATATTTTGGACTAACGGTGTAAAATATATTCCGTTAAGGGTAAAATATGTAAATCGATAAAACTTAAAGGATTTTCTGTAAATATTATTTTATAAAAATAATAATATTGTTTATATGAATAAATATATATTCGGGATAAAGAAACGAGATAAGTTTTATATATATACGTTATATATTCGTAATTATAATTAAACGATATAACGATACATTATTTATTTCTTGTAAAACGATACGTCTATTTTTATATCAATCATCAATCATTTTATTTACAAGTTATATGAATATATAACTTTATATTTTTTTTACTTCAAACATTTAAACAAACACGAGATTCGTTTATAATTAAATGTCTAACATTCGCGATAAAACCAGATTCAGACTATCAACTGAAACTTGCATTATCTTTTAGGTTGTGTTGTGTGAAGCCGTTTCCTTGCTTTATTGAGACTACGATACCACTGTACTACTAAGGTGAGTTCATAGCCCACTCTTTAACTATTTTCCCGTAGGGGAGATACATGCTTAGAACTCGAACACAAGTCTTTTATACCGGGTATTGAAATACTGTCAGGCCAATGTTATTTGCTTAAGTTACTATTGTCAGAAGTCCCTCGATCATGAACCTTAATCACTTGAAGGGTGAACGTAAATAATTGTGAATAGTACTATTAGTGATTGACAATCCTCGTTTGGTTGTTGGAGAAAACACCAGGCGCACTTTATTGTTCTTATAAATAGGTTATTGACAAATACCTATCTTTGGGGGCCTATTACTTACCATCATAATCCACATTTATGATTGGCTGTTAATCGTTGAGTATCATGAGCTTAAGGCAATAACAGGAACATTGAATTTTTAACATATTGATTGTATGTGATTACAATACATTCTTAACTTGTGATTCAAACTCTTAAACTCAAACCTATGAATATCACTCAACTTTATGTTGACTTTAGCATGTTTATCTCAGGTAACTAAACAAGACGGATCTGGATGGCACGGAGTGGGCAAAAGCATGTCAAGGACCATAATAAACTACTTATTTTCCTTCAGAATAAAACATGTTCTTAACTTAATAATGTCTTGTATCCCAGATATTTGGTATTTTGAAATAAATTAAACTTTAATACGTCACTTTGTGATGTTTACTAAAATTGTGACAAAGATCCTTGAAGTAATACCCCGAAAGTCTTCCGCTGACATGTTAAGTCTTCCGCTGTTATTAACGACTTTTGGGGGTGTTACATGAGATCTTGTGGTGTGTTATATAATTTTACCCAAGGTGAGTTGGGGAGTTTACTTTGGGCAGTAACAAGGGGTAAACGAGCATGATATGTAATGAGATTGGCCATTCATGATTTTATGGCAGGTGATCAATTTGTAAGTGCAAGGTTATATATAGGTCGTGTGTCGAAATCAAGAAGTATGGGGTGGTTTATGAGCCTAGTCGTGGCTAGAAATAGAAGGAGAAAATATACTAAGGGTGCACTTGGTCTCGACTGGAACAGAAAGAAGAGAAAAATAAAAGCATAAGGGTTGTTTGGACTTGGTTTGTGGCTTAAAGGTTCAAGTATCCTTGAAGTAAAGTGTGTGTCAAAGATAAGTGATTATGTTTTGAGAGTTGTTAGCTAGCACGAGAAAACAAGAAAAGATTCAAAGAGGGTCGGTTTGTTTAGTTTATTAATGAGAATTGCCAAAGGGTCCAAGGTAACCTTCCAATGTGACTAAAATATAGAGTGTACGTTAGCTGGGTAAGAGTAAAGGGAATAGGGTGAGTTTTGTGCTAGGAGCCTGGTGGGCACGTGGTGTGATCAGGCCCAAAGGTAGGAGACAAAAGAAGTATGGTGTCCGTTTGGTGCTGTAATGTATCACAAGAAGAGAAATGAAACGAAAATATATTTGAAGTGTGGAATGTTGTATGTATAGGGTTAAGGTTCAAGTGCGTAATTAGGGAATTTTCCGTAAGCTCGGGAATTATATATATTGTACTTGGTTAACTATGGAAATGTATATTTATTAAATATAAATGTTTTAAGTTACTTGTGATATATAGACTTGTGAGTATCGTTAAAAATGTTGTGATTGTCAAGTATGGATAAAAAAAAATTTTTTATGGGGAAAAATGGTTATCTTTATGTTATAATAACGTGTTTATCGTAGGAAAAATTCTACGGGATGTTATATTACCTACCCGTTAAACGAAATCCCGTCCCGGGATTCTAAGATAAGGTAGCTGTAAAGGTGAGGGGAAAGGGTGAACAAATAGTCATTCCTAACGATCTAATCCCTGAGCGGTTTTAATTTTTTTTTTCGAGCTTAACGTATCTACTACTACATTAGCTGCTTCTTTTTAATTTGTACTTTCCAGATTAACGTATTTACTACTACATTAGCTTTTTACTTGATGATAACCGATCTTAGTATGATTTTGAAAGAAAAACTTGGGGGAACCTTAGTCCAAAATTATAATTGTTACGTGGCAGTATTATTTGTAGTTTTTAAGGTGTAAACAGTATTTTACCACAGTGGTGTACAGTACCCAACTCTTATTCTCTTTAAATAACCCATTAGTATACTCCTTTTTACCTAACTTTTCTTTCTCACTTTATCATTTTCGGTCGACAATGCCGCACTTCATCACCATCCTTGCAATCTTGTATGCCATTGCTACTGCTATTTATCTAGTGTATGTTCCAAACGAAGATCGTGCTATGTTGGTTGGGATCTTAGTGTTTCTTGTACCACTCGTGGTCCTATCGATCATCGTTGACATGTTTTGGAAGTGAGGAATAGTATCGTAGTGTAGTGGTCGGAAATATTGAAATAAGGTTCGTTGTGTTTCCATGTAGTTTCGAATGTATGAATGAAATTTTTATTTCGTTTTATGCTGTCTTAGCTTATGTTGATTTCTTGCTTGTTTTTACTGCTTATTAAAGTCATTAGGTATCCAAAGCGTTTTAGAGTTGGTTGATTAAGTTTACAAAGGTGGGTTTTAATAAATTTATAACCGAAATTATATATGGAAGTTTTGCCTGTCTTTGTTTGGAACCGAGTATTTAAATACATATGATTTTTTTTTTTTTTTTTTGGTATAGTTGGATATGGCATTTGGGTTGAGCTTTGATGAAAAAAAAAATTTGACCATCGAAGGATCGATTAATTGGAAAAGATTCGTCACACTTGTTTCTTGGGTTCATGATAAATTGAGATGCACAAGAAATATTGATAGGGTGTTTAGAAATGTCTCGGAAAAATGGTTCAAAACTATAGGTCATGAGACGGTTGGGAGCAATATTTAGGTTTTGGGCTTGAGTAATGTCGGGCTTAAGTTGTTGGATCAAGTCCAATGATAATATAACGGTGCGTTTGGTTACTGAAATCTTGTGGCCCAAAGGTGTGTCGGCATATGGAAGCAGTGGGTTAAGGCCCAGGTTATGAAGGTGTATTTGGTTTAAGCGAGTATGAAGTGTTTATCGATACGTATTTTATCATTTCATGTTACATAAGGTTACGAGATGATCTGAGTTTGTTGAAATTTCATAAAATATTTGAGAGTTTGGAAGGATTATTAATAAGTTCACAATTTCTTAAAGACTGAGAGGTCAATTCGTGTGAGAGTGTATTATTCATATGTGGCGTGTTTATGATTTAGTTATGGTGTTACATGTTTAACGTGATCTGTTCCTGCCACTTGTGTTAAAAGCGAAATCCAAGATAGAATTTTTATCACACATCTCAAAAATTTGTTGCTATTTTTAATAGATACAGGTTTTTGAAAATTTTACCGTTTGAATACAAACGGTCATAAAAATAATTGAGAATCTCCAATTCCTTATAAATACCATTGGTACGTGTTGGGTTATCCACTCACACACACACAAAACAATCAATGGCCTGCAAGCTACCACATACCGCTGAACAATTTCGACAATATATCAAGGCAGAAACTGAGAATAGTGATTTGGATCGCCAAAATGCTATTGTAAAGGTCATTTTGAAGTTTGAGGTCGCGAAACAACTGAAACAACGGCTTAGGGAACGCTATGTAGGGTGTACAGACATACCAGATGATAGAAAATATGTGATCGACACGTTCTTGCATGACGAATATCGTAAGGATGCTGCGGTGATTGAATCGCTATGGGCTTGTGTTCATCAGGTAGAGAATCAAATTTCTAACAAAATCCGTTGGAGTTTTGAAGAGAATGTTGAAGTTGCTAGGGTTGAACCACAACAACAGCAACAATTCCCACTACCACCACCACAACAACCACCACAGCAACCATTACAACATGGTGCATCAAGTTCTTCTGCACCAAGAGTGGTTGTGCAACAACAACAATTGCCTCATCTGGATCAATTCCAGCCAAGTTTTGAGGAAAATGTGGCGGTCGATGATGGTGGTTGGACTTCTGACATGGAGCGGGAGCTGAGTAGGTTGGAGGCTCAAATAGAAGAAGAGAGGTTGGCAAGCTTCGACCCTTATGATGATGGATATGATTCTAACAATTCTCAGACTTGGGATCACCCAGACTACCGCTGAAGTGTGATGTTTAATTTAGCGTTGTTTGTAATGTTTTTATGTATTTCCGTTCAGTCTGCTTTTTAATAATATGGTGTTTGAATAAAATTCCTTGTGATCATACTTTGGGTGAGAATTTATTCTGTTACGTTTAGATAAATTAATAATTACAAAAATCTGTGCGGGTAACCTACCCGTTAAACAAAAGAGTTTTGTTGATATAGGTTTTTACAAAAAGGAAGAGGGTAGAGAAATTTCTTGAATTATCAGTTTTTGTGGATAGAAAATTTAGTTTGGGGAAAAGTGAGTGCACATGGTATTTTCATCAGCTGGGAGGATCAATCGTTTAGTGACGTCAAGGTTTACCTAATGATCTTGGTAACGTTAGCATTATCGATGTTAGTCATATCGTTGTGTATCAATATTCGTGGTTTCTAGTGAGATTTAGGGGTTTGTGCCTGTTAACTCAGAAATAATTAAACTTATTCATCTATATTTCGTTATTTACATAGAGAAGCGTCCCAAACTATGTAACTAAAGAAATATAAAGTTATGGTTCAATGATTTACAATTTCTTGATTTGAATAAAAGGGCGTCCCAATCCATTCAAATTTAGACGTTGTAAATCATTTTAAGATTCTGACTTAACATACTAATTGACAAAATAATTTATGCGCGGATTTTCCGAGAGTACGAAAAGAGTATGTCGTAAGCATCTATATGAGAGCGAGATAATTTAAAGAGGATTTGTATAGTACTCAAAATAGTTGGGGGAGCATATAAATATATATTTATATACTAGAGTGTAGTTGTAGCATAAACTATCTAAAAGTCACATAATCGTCGGATGGAAATATGAAGACACGGTATTTGTAATAATCTCGATTAGTAAATATAATTCATTAGCATAATTATAACATGTTATCATATATAAGAAATCATGTAAAAGTAATGTCTCTACCAGATGTTGGAAACGCGTAGGCACGGAGGGCATAAGGTGGTATTTTGTAAAAGTGGTCCGTTTAAAAAGTGTAGTTATAGTCCAATGTTCAAAACACTTGGTTCTCTATAACTGTAGCTCTGATGCCAATCTGAAACACCCCCAAAAATCATCACGTCAGCGGAAGACTTAAAATGTCAGCGGAAGACTTTTTGGGTGTTACTTCGAGGATCTTTATCACAATTATAGAAAACGACACAAAAGTGACGCTTTAAAATTTAATTCATTCAAAATACCAAATATTCGAGACATCAAGATGTTTCATAGTTTAAACAACAAGTTTATTTAAAATGTATCAAAACGTTTATTTAAGCCCATGCCGGGTTGTGAGCCCACTCCGTGCCTTCAAGTTCCTTCTTGTTTAGTTACCTGAGATAAACACATGCTAAAAAGTGTCAACACAAAGGTTGGTGAGTTCATAGAGTTTATAGTTTAAATCGTTAATTAGAGAATGAGTGATTCCTTATTAATTCAAAAATAGTCTGTTAGTTTGCCCTTCACCGGATCAACACCCAAAATAGTAGTTGGTTTATAAATTCATTTAACACAAGTTTCGAGACTTGGGCCACGTTGTTGCGCCCATAATATAAACAGTTTACGAGGAACCGTATTTAAACAGTTGAAACTGTATCCGAACAGTTTTTAGAGAACCGTATTTAAACAGTTGAAACTGTATCCAAACAGTTTGCGGGAACCCGTATCTAAACAGTTGAAACTGTATCCGAACAGTTTTGTGGAGAACCGTATTTAAACAGTTGAAACCGTATTTAAACAGTTTGTTCCATAATTCCAAATATCGATAGTAAAATCGTTAGAAAAGTTGTTACACATGCATTTCTCCCAAAGAGTTTATAAAACAATTAAACGATAGAAAGTGTAGCTATGAACTTATAGTAATATGTAAATAGTTAACGATTACTTGTAAAAGTATAAAGCAATAGTTAAGCATGTATCTCCCCCAAAAACGTGTATAAATCATTATAAAACAATTAAGAGTAGGGGCTATGACTCACCTGAGGATTATGATAGACATAGATAACGTATTGTTAGAGGTAGAATGGAAATGACTTCAAAGATAACCTGAATGATATGGAAGTTTCGAGATAAGTTCGACTTATCGAGAATCGTGATTCGAATAGTGTTAGATGACAGAATGAATGATTTGTGGCAGAGGGGACTTGCGTGGCAAAACGCTTAATAGTTCAAGAGCAAGTTATATACAATATAACTTGTCTTTACATATCGTTTATTTTATATTTTTCTTGAATTGATGATATGTATCAAAAGTTGGTGAATGATAATTTATAGTAATTGCAAGTTTATGCTTGGTTAAGTGAACCGATGAGTTTTATTGTAGGAATAATCATTTCTTAACATGTGGTCAAGTTATCCGATAATAACGTCAAGTTATATAATTTACGTTATAAATTATATATATATATATATATATTCAGAAATACATAGTTATTCAAGATTCTTATTTCATTATCTCCTCAAAATGTAAGTTTCTATATACGTTATTATGATGTCGTCATTTTTATATTTATCATTTTTGTTAGGTTTCGAGGTGTGAAAATATATAAAGTATATATTTATTAAATTCGTGATAATATATTAGGACTAATATATATAGCTCATTGTTTACCCCAATGTGGTTACCAAATAAAATCAGTGTTAGACATACTTATCTACACGGGAAGTGGTAAAATTAACGTAGCTTGATTAGCTTGTAAAAGTATTTAGAAAAGAAGTGAATTAAAGTTAGAGATTTAAAATGTAATAAAAAGTTTTCAAAACTTATAAGAGTTTTAAGAAAAATGGCAAGTTGTTAGAAGTCGGGGGTTAAATGTGTAAATTTTAATAAGGTAGTAATGTTGTAAAATATCAATAAAAAGACGAGGACAGGGTTCGAATCCCCTGTCCTCAAGTTCAATAACCAAGTGCCTCAACCATCTATGCTAAGGCTCTTTTTGTGTTACACATAGCAGCTTAGTTTATTTAAGGGAGGTATGCATCTGTTTATTTCTTGTCATTGATTTCCTTTTACGTTTGATGTGTTGTACGTATATAGGTTTCGTTCTTAGTCTCATTTCTTTGTTGTATTAATGTATTCCTCATGCAATCATGATATATTTTCTGTGTCTTATATTTGCGTTTAAGAGTGTTAAATGTTTTAATATAATTGCTACTCAAGTTTTAAGTAAAATCAAGCCATCTTTTGAAAAGAAGTGTTTCAAGTATGAATTTATATGTATATACTTTCAAGTAGTAAGGGTTTTAAATAGTCTTTGTAATACCAAGTTCTCTAGTAAACATTTATGAAAAGACAGTAACCCAAAAGGGAATAAGGTTGAGAATTATATAAGTTTACAGATGGTCGAGAGTGCTTAGCTTTTAGTTTTAGAAACGTATCATGTGAGCTTATCAAGATAGCTTATTTACGTAGTTTGTTAGTCTATCTTATATAGAATTGAACTGAGCCTCTTGCTCGTATGGTTATATGTCAAATTTGAAAAAAAATATGAGCCCGATCCTAGAGGGGTTTAGTCGCTGTTTTCATTTTCTCAAATGACAATTATTATTCAAATTGGTTCATGCAAATTTTAAAATGTGTTATAAAAACTTGTCATGTGTGATTAATAGTTCCATGTTATTGTACCACTTTATGCATAGCCACGCCACAAAACATGATGCCCCACTTACATCCAAACATGATTACGAAAGTTTGTAAACTAAGGGTGCAAGCTAGAGTGACTATTTACGTATTAAGAGAGTAGAAGGGAAATACCATGCCAAGAAGTGTGGTCCAAAGCACGACATGGGGACTAGTTATAGGCATAGAGTTGGTGCTACTTGTTTAGCAGTTCATCATAGAAACGAGGTCCAGCTTATACTTGGAATGGTTATACGCATGCATGGTTTCTTCTTCTTATTCTTGATAGGAACAGCAAGAGTATCTTTATGTTTAAGTTTGGTTTAGTGATAGTTTTGATGTGGTAAGTTGATAGTGTACAGCTTGGTTAAGGGTTAGCCATGAACCATTATTAGTTCCTAGTTTCCACCGCTTGCTTACTCTTCCACCTTGGCTCAACTAGAAAGACTATAGGTTTGTATGATTTGTGATGTGAGTTGTAGTGAGTAGACTGCTATTTGCATAGCTTATTTATATACTTGAGTTCAGTGCGAGATAACATGCAATCTTACAAAGGTGGTACGCCACCTCCCCCATTGTCCAATCGAGATCAAATAAGAGGGCATGTGTAAGGTTATTTCTAACAGCTTGACATGGTGTTTTGTGATGATTGGGGAGCAAGGGTAGCTGGTGTAAGAGTTGCATATGGGTTCTATTAGGTTGTATTCAAGGCAGTAGCAAGTGAGGAAGGTGGAGTAAGTGAACTGCCATTTACATGACCGGTCGCGATGTTACAACAATCATGAGTAAAAGAACGTGCAAGGCAAGTGCTTGAATATTTATGACAGCTTCTATGATGATTGGAGGACAATGGAGGTCGAATTGAGATCTTGTGGTGAGTTATATAATTTTACCCAAGGTGAGTTGGGGAGTTTACTTTGGGCAGTAACAAGGGGTAAACGAGCATGATATGTAATGAGATTGGCCATTCATGATTTTATGCCAGGTGATCAATTTGTAAGTGCAAGGTTATATATAGGTCGTGTGTCGAAATCAAGAAGTATGGGGTGGTTTATGAGCCTAGTCGTGGCTAGAAATAGAAGGAGAAAATATACTAAGGGTGCACTTGGTCTCGACTGGAACAGAAAGAAGAGAAAAATAAAAGCATAAGGGTTGTTTGGACTTGGTTTGTGGCTTAAAGGTTCAAGTATCCTTGAAGTAGAGTGTGTGTCAAAGATAAGTGATTATGTTTTGAGAGTTGTTAGCTAGCACGAGAAAACAAGAAAAGATTCAAAGAGGGTCGGTTTGTTTAGTTTATTAATGAGAATTGCCAAAGGGTCCAAGGTAACCTTCCAATGTGACTAAAATATAGAGTGTACGTTAGCTGGGTAAGAGTAAAGGGAATAGGGTGAGTTTTGTGCTAGGAGCCTGGTGGGCTCGTGGTGTGATCAGGCCCAAAAGTAGGAGACAAAAGAAGTATGGTGTCCGTTTGGTGCTGTAATGTATCACAAGAAGAGAAATGAAACGAAAATATATTTGAAGTGTGGAATGTTGTATGTATAGGGTTAAGGTTCAAGTGCGTAATTAGGGAATTTTCCGTAAGCTCGGGAATTATATATATTGTACTTGGTTAACTATCGAAATGTATATTTATTAAATATAAATGTTTTAAGTTACTTGTGATATATAGACTTGTGAGTATCGTTAAAAATGTTGTGATTGTCAAGTATGGATAAAAAAAAATTTATGGGTAAAAATGGTTATCTTTATGTTATAATAACGTGTTTATCGTAGGAAAAATTCTACGGGATGTTATACTAGCCTTTAAAAAGAATGTGTTCTAGCCTCTATCATAACCCCAAATCGTGACACACCCTTTCAATAACAAACAAATTCAATTAACCGACAGAACACAGAAGCAACAAAGTGGACAAAAAACACAATCTTTATCGCATATGCAAACCAAAAGCATAACCTTTATCGCACGTAGAAACGGTACCAAAATCCAGCCATGGTTGTAATAACTATTTGGGTCATGTTGCATTGGCCGTCACACATACATACATGCGTTCACATCTTCAAGAATACATTCATGTACCAAAAGTGGATGATCATCACGCAATGGCTTAGGCGTGTGAATATAGTACCAAAGGCGAACGACATGCATGGCTGCAACCACCACTCGGGTAAGGTTGCCCTGCCAAGATACCGACGCTGCCAAAGTAATCATGGTGAAATAAGCCAGGTTTGCAAGTATAGCAGCAAAACCGAGCACCGGCCATGGCTGCAACCACCAAGCGGGTAAGGTTGCCCTGCCAAGATACCGGTGCTGCTAAATCACAGTCATAAAAGTTGTAAACACGTATAATTATCATCATTGCCTGTATGTATGTGTTGGGCATTAAATAGGAGAAACACCAACAGGCCAATATCAACCTAAAATAATATCCGAAACGCATACCACAGAATGTGAATATTTCTGCACCATATATCTGCAGGCAGGTGATAATGACAATCAAAAAGAAGGCATCAAAAGGTTAAGCAGATTTTTGTTGAATAAAAGTTTACTAAGGCCTTTTAGAAAGTGGAAAAAATATAAACCACTTCAATTAACACCAAACATCAACCCCTACAAAGAATCGTAACCCATTTCAATTAACCATAAAAATCAGCTACTATCACCTTTAAAATTTATTAAAGAAGTCATGTCTATTTCGCCTTTCATCCAACCATATTAAATGAGATCAACTAATCTTAACCTAGTTGCATACACAGAAACATTATAACAATTAAGGATGCATAAATCAGTAAAAACATTAAAAAAAAAAAAAAAAAAAAAAAAAAAAAAAAAAAAAAAAAAAAAAAAAACCTATAACAAAGATAATAAGCATATCACACCTAAGATCAATTGTTATACGCAATTTGTTGAACCAAGAAAGGGGAGTTGTCTATTTTAATCTAACTACCTAGGAACATTTGGCAACCACGAAAACAACAAATCACACCTAAAGTGAGCTTTCCAACCGGAATCTGGTGAACCAAGGAATGTGTGCTGTCTAGGGTGATCTATTTTTTTGGTCTGGAAACTTCTTTGATCTAAAAAGTAACCAAAAGCTAATATATGTGGCTAGAAGAGATGTTAGGACTGTAGCAATGGACATTTGGCAGAAACAACAACAGCCTGATTAAAATATTGCCATCACTGTGCGTTTAACTGTGCATCCCCTCACAATCCACTGTAGCATAACAGTAGTAGGAACTTTGTCGGTTCGGAGCTGGGTTCATCGCCGGTGGATTCATGACCCAGTCGGACCCTCGATTAGAGAAGGAGATGTGAGTGAAAGAGCACAGTAGAAGTCGGGTAAAAAGTTACACTTTCACAAACTGGGCCTCCAATAACCCGACTCAAATGCATGTGGGCTTAAAAAAATGTGGGCAAAGCCCGCTTATTGTTATATTCTTATAATTATAATATAATGTTTTACGGTTTACCCTTAAAGTTAAAGTTATAATGTGAAAGTTTAACAGACAACAATAATTGGCCAAGAGTTATTTGCATGATTAATTGCACTTAGTACAAATATAATGGTTTAATAATTAATATTATCTTTATTGTTAAGAGTACTATCAGTGAATATTAATTATTCATTTTTGTCCTAATTTCACATTTTATCAATAAGATCTAAGGCAGTGTTTGTTTTTTTTCTTTCAGATCTGAATGGCGTCTGAAGTTTGATTCGGTCAGACGTAATCAGATTCAGACTGTTTATTTTTTTTTCAGATCTGAAGTCTGAATACATCTAAATAGGGTCTGATTCGTTCAGACATTGAATAACGTCTGATTATATCTGAAAAACCTAAACTTCAGTGATACTTCTTTTCAATCCTTATCTCCTCATCTTGGTCTTGATTTTTTATTAATAAACATGAATGGAGGGTCGTTTGGTTTGTTTTATAGTGAAACGATTGTTTTTTTTTTTGTTTATTCAAATATTCAAATTCAGACATAAAAACAGACAGTCTAAAATAATTCAATTTCAGACTTTTGGACCACTCATTCAGATTCGAAGTGGTATTCAGATTCAGACATAAAACTTTTTAAAAAACAAAGACCACCTAACTCAAACTTGGTCTGTTTATACTTTTATTGCACACGTAAGCCAAAACTTATCGTTAGGTGTATTATTTTTCTTTTTCCTATTTTAGTCGGAAGTGTTTAAGGGTAGTATAGTCACATCACCCTTGACCCACTGAAAAGTGATAAACGTATATATAAAAATAAAAAAGGGCACTTTAGTAATTGAATATATGAAATTTTAAGAAGGTTCATCTATAAAATAGGACAGCATTCATGGTAACGATAACCACAGCAAAAGCAGAAGAAATATATATATATATACGTCAACAACCTCAAACAACAACAAGAACATCAAACAGATCCATTCTTGTTACACATACATTTATAGAAGGTTTTTCTAGAGAGAGAAACAACTGATTGCATCAAAAACTGATAGAATACATCATCAGGTACGTAGGGTTTACTAAATTTAGATATGTTACATTACATGTGTTTACTGTTTCAGTATCTTCTATTTTTTACTTAGATACTGTATGTTACACTTGAAACCATAAATTTATTCAAAACTGTTAATGAAAATATTGTGTTGTGTTAAAAAAAGATATTCGATGAAACCTTAGACAATTAACGTGAGCATCAATACGGTCGTAGCGTAATGCTTTTTGGGTTACTTCAATAAAAATTATTTGTTAGATTCTTTTCTAAGGTAAGTAACCTGATTTTCATAGAAGATGGTGCAAGATCTCCATCATATATCATCTTGATCTTTTTCATTGAATTTTAGGTTGAATTACTTGGTTTTTTCTATTTTTAATAAGGTAGAAATTAAATAAGATGGTTTCTGATATAAGTATGTCGTTGTTATATTGGTTGAGTATTCAAAGATGTTCTGGAAAAATTTGATGATATCGAATTAATTTGTTGAGCTTTTTGTCTTGTGTATATTGTTATAATAATATTAATAATAATTCTTATGCATGTCATGATTATTAAATTTATATTTTCTACTCGAATTAGTGGCTGATCGAGCCAGTTGCATATGTTATTGAATCTTGTAAACTCATTATAATATGTTAGTAACATCTAATCTGGACAAAATTTGTAACATATACAGTATATGGTTAATTAATAAATACATATTTTATATATTATATCTAACTTTAATTTGTTTGAACTTTATTTTGCAGCTTGGTTTTCTTGACAATTATAAAAAGAGGAAAAGAAGTTGATGCTTGAAAGTACTAGTAATTCATCAATGGGTTCGATTTCGGAACCAGAACGAAAGAACACAAAGCCACCAGGAATCAGATTCGTCGAATGCACCAAAAAATCAAACATTACATTCAAATCCCACCAAGCCATTGTTCTAATAGTCACGTTTCTAGCATATGCAAGCTACCACGCTTCGCGTAAAACCACTAGCATTATCAAAAGTGCACTTGACCCTCAAACAGCAGACGACACCCTCGAGTCAGCCTCCTTTTTGCGACAATCTAATGTACTTTCATGGGTTCTAGGAAGTGGTTGGGCACCGTTTAATGGATCAAATGGGACAGCATTGCTTGGTGATCTTGACTTAGCGTTTTTATTTGTATACGCTGTTGGCATGTTCTTTTCGGGACATATTGGTGATAGAATGAACTTAAGGATCTTTTTAACTATTGGGATGGTGGGAACTGGTGTATTTACTTCGTTGTTTGGTGTTGGATATTGGGCAAATATTCATGTGTTTTACTACTATTTGATAGTTCAAATGATAGCCGGGTTGTTTCAATCGACTGGGTGGCCTTCTGTTGTTGCGGTTGTTGGAAATTGGTTTGGAAAGAGTAAGAGGGGGCTTATAATGGGTATTTGGAACGCGCATACATCAGTTGGGAACATTACTGGCTCGTTGGTCGCTGCGTATTTCTTGAAATACGGTTGGGGTTGGTCTATGGTGGTTCCTGGTTTGGTAAGTGTGGTTATTGGTATTGTGGTTTTTATGTTCTTGCCGGTTGATCCTGAATCCGTTGGGGTGGATAAAGATGAAGATGAACCGGACTTTACCAAGGAGGGAGTAACCGAGCCTTTATTAAGCTCAAAGACAGAAAATGAGAAAGGATCAGCTGTCGGGTTTCTAGAAGCTTGGAGAATACCCGGGGTTGCTCCTTTTGCATTTTGTCTGTTTTTCGCAAAATTGGTTGCTTATACGTTCCTCTATTGGCTTCCATTTTACATTAGTCACACAGGTGTGTGTTTAAATTTTAAGTGTTTATGTGCTAATTGCATTGATTTAGAGCGATCCCAAACTAATTGCGTTTTATCTTTGCAGCTATTAATGGTGAGTACTTATCAAATGAGGCGGCTGGGAACTTATCTACAATGTTTGATGTAGGAGGTGTTGTGGGAGGAATCCTAGCCGGTCACATTTCTGACCGGCTAGATGCTCGTGCTATTACAGCAGCGAGCTTCACCTATTGTGCAATTCCAGCTCTATACCTATATAGAAGTTATGGACATATTTCAATGCCCGTAAACGTCATTCTCATGTTGATCATTGGGATGTTTGTCAACGGGCCTTATGCTCTCATTACAACCGCGGTTTCAGCTGATCTAGGGACTCACAAGTCTTTAAAGGGCAACTCTAAAGCGCTAGCAACAGTCACCGCAATCATTGATGGGACAGGATCAATTGGTGCTGCAATTGGGCCTGTTCTAACTGGCTACATTTCAACTCAGAGCTGGAGTGCGGTTTTCACTATGCTTATGGTTTCAGCTTTCGTTGCAGGATTGTTTTTGACTAAATTAGTCGTAGCAGAAGTAACTGCAAAATGTCAAGATTTACAAGGGGGTTCAAGTAGTAGCACTCCTCGGTCCGTTCCAGTTGAAGAAGTGTGAATAATTGTCAACCAACGAAAATGAAGATTTTCTTATAGAGTGTGCGCTATGTGAACAAAATTATTTCATATTTAAGGTCTTTACTTCAAATGAGGAGAGGGAAAGAGGCCGTGTATACATATTTTCTCCTCGATTTAAGTATGCAAAGGGGATGACGGGGTATTAATGTCTGTACATGTAATAACGAATACCCCGTCATCAAACCAAACATTTAGTCAGATGTTATTTGAACCACTATATTAGAATGTCATGGTTCAAAGACGACTCGCTATTTATAGCATCTACATTTATGTTCTATTTTCGGAGTACGTTTCTTTGAGACAACAACATATGTGTTTCGATTGTAAGTGTAAGATTTTTCAATGTATACAAGCAATTTTGACATTACAACTTTCAGCTTTTGTTATATATATTTTCGACGTATTATTAGTGTGTGACCTCCAAAACGTGACTTAGCTTAACCACATGAATAGAACGACACTAGTTGTAGGTGGCATAAATTTGGATGCATATCCACATGAATACGACATGTGATATCGTTTAAACATGGCCCTTGATTTAAATGAAAAGCCAGAAATTTGTATCTAATTTGGTCTATAGGGAAATTAAACACGATCTTGTGGTTGAAGATTTAGTTATATATAATTGTCATCCATTGAGTGTTTAACAGGAAATAAACCACAGGCCATTAATACCAATGGTCCCCGTAGCTTTTAAAATTTACGACTTTTAATAAGCTAAAACAGGACAAGTTAGCTACTCGTATACTCTTCCTTCCTGATAATTATTACAATATACTAACGATAGGGCTTTAATAGCCCACTTTGCTGGCCCGGTGTATTTTAACCCGGCCCTTTTGTGCGTTTGATATGACCCGGTCATTGTCCGACTGTTTACCTTCACTCACACACGCTTTCCACTTTGGGGATCCGATCACCTTACCTCCGATAACACCACCAGCCACCGATTAGGTCCGATCCAACGGGTTAAAAAGTTGCTACAGTGGACTGTGAGGGGGTGTACAGTGTTAGGAACAGTAGCATGGTTTTTATAGTTGTTTTGTGGCTGATTTTGGTCCATGTGTTCTTGCTACAGTCTTACCAAGGTTGCTATCCACATCTTTGTGTTAGGTTGGTCTAATCTTTAGATTGGTTTGCTTCTTTTTTTTTTGTGTGCTCATAAGAAACTGACCCAGCTTTGTTCCTGTGTGAAAATTGCTTAAGAAATTTGCTAGAGGTTTGGATTTCTTGGCCTTTGTTTTCTGCTGTTGATTTTTGATTCTGTGTTCACCGTTTGCTTAAAAAATTTTGTGCTTCATTTGGTAGTTTTCATGGTTATCGACCTAGGTTAGGTTCATAGTTGTAGGATTTAGACAGATTGGTTTTAGTGTGCTAACTTTTTAATCTTTGTGATATTTAAAGCGAATCTAATCATAATTTCATGATTAGTTGATTAAGATTGGTGCTCTACTCAAATAGTTGTAAAGTTGTAATCTTTTCTGATATTGATGAGCTTTTATTATGATCCTAAATGTTGATATAGATTGGTGTTTTTTGATGTGTTTATTATTTTGTTTTTAGTGTAATGAATTGAAATCAATAATGGGTCAATATTTGGATTAATTTTACATAACAGTGGTCAAAATGGGTAGCGGTAGGATGACAGCACATACATGCTGCATTTAGAGAGCAATCATTTAAATTGTGCCACACATGAAACCAGAAAACCGAGCTGCGTTTCTTAGATTAGTAGACATGAGTATATTTTTCACCTACTAATGGATCAACTAACCAAATATGTAAGCTTTGTGCCATTGGATATTGTTATTTCATTAACCATATCTGGGTATTGTTATGTTTTTAACCACATTTTTTACTTGCATTGCAGAAATCATGGGACATAGCATATAAGGGTATGTTGAGGCTGATGGTACGGGACCTTCTGATTTCCTGATCGTCTGCTTATGCTTCTTCGATGCCACCACTCCTTTTGTTGCCGCTATCCAACGCGTGTGGCAATGGGATGGGTGTGTGACGATGGTGATACGCTCATATGCAGCCATGGCTGGCGTGTCTTCTTTTCCCGGGTGCTTGCGTATCTGACCCTCATAGACTAACACGGGCTGTGATGATTAACTTATGACAAATGTGGAAACCTGAGATTGTTCGCATCTTGGCAGGGCGAGTTACTAACTTTGTAGCCATGGCGGCTTAATCCACTTTTTCCATTGTTTATAAATCTGAGCCATTGATGATGTTATCGAGCTTTCTGCTTATGCTTACTCGATGCCATCAATCCTTTTGTTGCCGCTAACTAAGGCGTGTGGCAATGGGATTTATTATATTTGCCTGCCTCGGTTTTTTCCATTGACTGATGTGGATTTTTTAAATATAACCATTAAGGCAATGATAATTATCACATTTGACTTAACCCCATATCTTGGCTTGGCAGTCACGCTACAGATGTGGCTGCAGCCATGGCGGGAGTTTTGTACTGTGGTGAATTTGTGTATCTGAGCCAATGCATTGATGCTAAAAAAGAATACTATATGAAGCCGGGGGAGGTGGTTGTGACTATATTTGCAAGAATTGTACCTGAACAAACTCAATCTGAACAAGCAAAAGTTGAACGTTCATAAGCTGAACAAACAGAAGCTTCAACCTATATAAAGAAAGGTATGTGCTCTTTGATTTTATGATTTTATTTATATCGATCTCGATTTTTTGGTTTATCTATTTTGGTGATAATTTTATATGTTATTTTCATTAGTATGTAGCCGTTATTAATTTGTAGCCAATTTCTCACTGGTATGTGGTAGATTTTTATGGAATTTGGGGTGTTTGGGATTAGTTACTAGGGTTGTTTATATGTTTATTGGGTTTTAATTAAAGAGTTGTTTGCCTTATCTTTTTTGTTATGTTAAAGAAGTTAATATTGTTTGGGTGAAATTAAGTGGATACTGTGAAATAGGCAGTTTCAGATTACTTATATAGATCACATATTTATTCATGGAACAAAAAGCTAAAAGTTTACCCCCTTGGTGAAATAAGTTGTTTATGTTAATTAGCTCCTCATGTATATAAGCATAAGCTATAGAAGGTGATCCCAAACAATCCTTTTTTTATATATATATATGCGATTCGAATAAGGTCTTTTTGAATAAGAAATTTCTTATGATGTTTTGGCTTATTTCCAAAATTTGACAGCAAAGAGTAATCAGGTTAGTCTTAAGTTCCTTATTTATTTTCACTTGGATGTAATTGGTCATGTCATAGGTGGCACCTCTAGGAAAATAAGCATTTTCGCCTTTTTTTATAAGCAATTCCAAACACCCTCTTAATAGTAAGCAGGTTGCTACAATGCTATAGGTTAATTTAGTTTGTTGTTGTTAATTCATTACTTTTCTCTTCACTTACATGTTTGCCTTATTTTTGCATCTTGCTTTTAGGAAAGTTGGAAAGTCACAAATGCTTGAATGATGCACTTGAGGGTACATCCCACTCATGGACATATCGAGCAGTGGAGGTATGTGAATCTGTTTTAATTCTACCAAGACAGATTATTATTATTATTATTATTATTATTATTATTATTATTATTATTATTATTATTATTATTATTATTATTATTATTATTATTATTATTATTTAACGTGAACACATGTCACGTTCAACATTACAACTAAACATGGTCATCCATTGATCTTGCTGACGATGTTCTTAAATGCAGCTATCGAATTCGATTTATATGGAAAGTTCAGATGACAAGAAATGAAGTAGAAGAGAATTTTTATTGTACAGAAAGTTTGAGGTTTGTGGCACTTGTACTATTTGCCTTTTGCATATGCTTATTTCAGTTATGATATTAGTTTCATAATTTTGCAGTGGGAGCGTTGATTGAGGCAAGAGCAGTCAACTAAAGTCAACCACGGATGTGGTCAATATAGTCAAACTCCTTAGGCTCAATGCTCCGCGGAATATAGTGTTTTCCCGGGTCGTTATGTCTCGACGAGGTGTGATGGTTATTAAACGGATCTGTGATCTGGTGAATTTGGACAGAAAAAGGGGTTGTGAATTATTTGAACTAAGGAATATACGAAGAAATAGCTTAAACAAGCTATATGAATGATTACGTAAAAGTTAGATACCTAAAAACGCGAGTTTTTGTGAAATAAAATACTTACAAAGATGAAAATCACATTTTTACAATCCTAATAATATAAGAAAGTTTTTGGAAAATTAAAATAAATTTTTACACTACTACATTAATTATTATTAATTAAATACTATTTTCTAATTACTTATTAATTATTTAAATTAACCTAAATTATAACTAATTTTGAAATCACACTAAAAATACGAAAAATAAATTTAGAAAAATCTAAAATATTATAAAACTAATTTTCAAATTGAAAATATATTTTTCCTACTTTTTTTAATAATTATTATTAATTAAAAACTAATTTAAACTATTTAATAATACATTAATTAGTAAGAAAATGTAAAATAAACCTAGAAAATTAATATTAAAACTTAGAAAAATCTAAAGTAATATAAAACTAATTTTAAAACAGAAAATATATTTTTAAGACTTTTTAAATAATTATTATTAATTAAAAACTATTTATTAATTAATTTAAACTAAAATTAATTATAAAAAATACTAAATGGAATGAGAAAAATCTAAAAAAATTCATAAAAATACTAAAATATGTCAGTAACCTAGGAAAATTATAAACATGACAAGTGCTTTTTGAAAAAGATGAAAATAAGCTAATAAGCTCAAGCTTCTTAAATAGAAGCTATCACTTCTATTTAAATTGATTTTTTCTGGTTTTTTTTTTTTCAAATCTACTTATAGACTAAAATAACAAACTTTTAAAAAGGGAACAAGGCTTGAATCTTAGGAATAAGCACTTGTGAGTGCTTATCGCTTGGACAGTTGACTTTGGTCAACTGTCTAAGGTAAAAGCTTAGAAATAAGCTTTAAGCTTAGAACAATGGTGGATTAAGGTGATAATAAGCTAAAGGGACAAAAGGAAGTTAAAAGGTACAATGGCTGATACATATAAGCTCATATCAAGCAAATAAGCAATTTCATACCCTGCCAATCCAAACAGGCCACTGAGGCACTTTTACAAGCCTGTGGGACCCACAGAAGAGCTTGGAATCTCAAGTAAAAAGGTGACCCAATAAGCTGAGCCAACAAGCTTTCTAAAAAGCTAGAAGTGAAGCTCTGGGGCCCACAGGTGAGGGCATGAGAGGGCCTTGAGTGTTGGAACAAAAGCTGATTACTCAGCGGATAAGCAAAATGGGACAGAATGTATCGGGAGTGAAGCCCTAGCTAAAAGACCCTAGACTATAAAATAAGCTATAGACCTTGAACACTGGCTTATTGCCTTTCCAATAAGCCAAAAGTTATGGTGTGGGGCCCACTATGTAAGCAAGAAAAAGCCATTGAAGATGGGTGTTGGGACTGAGGTCTGATGCAGCAGGGCATATGCTTGCCCTGCAAGTGAGTTTGAGCCAGGGTGGGGTCCACAATAAAATTCACAAAAATTAAACAAAGGTGGGAAAATAGAGATGAGCTGGGATACAACAAACCCTAAAAATCCCATAGCCTGAATCACCTCACACAAATCTAGAAAATTCTTGCTAATTTGGAAAAAACTGAGAGAGTGAGCTTTTGACTTTTCATAAAAACTTGATGAGTTGACTAAATTGGATTTTGATCCTTCCTAATGAGTTGAATTAGATGTATTAAACATTAATGAGACCAAATAAGGTTAAAATTGGAATTATTGAATGGAAATGATGAAAGTACAAACCTAAAAACCTAACAGTGCTCAAATGATATGGATAAAATGGTGATTTTGACTTTCTGCTATTTGACACTTGGATTTGAGACTTTCATAGACCTAAGTTAACTTACTGATAGCCACTAATACCATATCAACAACAAAACAACAACCAAGCACCTCAGAACAGTGCAATGCCAAACACCCCTTAATTGTTTGTCTGTTTTGTGATTTCAAAGGAAATGAGGGATAAAGGCTATGAAACAGACCCACAGGGTTCTAATATGATGTACTAAACTGACTTAATCACATAAACACCAAAAATTAAAGCAAAGACACAGTGAAACATTTACAAGCTAATTATGGCAGTGAACAAGTAAAACTGAGCAACATGCAATCTAATGAACACACAGGTTCCAAATGGTATCACAACACCTCCTTTACACTAAATAAGTTTTAAGAGCACAAATAAGCACCAAATAAGCTAATCTACAGTACCAAACTTAAAAATTGAGAAATAGAATTACAATGATATCCAACTGAGAATTAAGTAACAAAGGAACCAAACCACAACCTATTGCCTCCCCTGAGGCTACTAAACCATGAGAATCTAAGATGAACCAGATTCCTTTGCTCCTTCTTTCTTTATACTGATTTTTGATTTTCTTTGTATTTTACTTTTTCTTTTCTTTTTTTGAGTACTTTGATATTTAAAACTTCAAAAAGCTTCTAAAGGGTTTGAATAAGTCTCTGAGATCAAATGGAATGCAAATTAAGGTAGTGAGTAACACTTTGCAGAAATAAAAAACTTAAGTAAAAATTGGATTAGCTTGAAAACTTAGTGATACTTAAATTTCTTTAAAGAAAATGTATTACATCTGAAAAGTAAACATAAAACATTAAGATTACAAGGAAATTGGATGTTACAACTGGGAATTATATTGAAAAATACAAACTAAACTAAACTATATCTAATACTACTCTAACTAGCTAACTGACTCCTTCTTCTTCTGTCTTCTATTACTTTTATAGACCATCAGGAGTTTCTCTTTCTATCCCACATCTTCTGAGCCATTGGATGAACCAATTTTGATCATGGCCGTTAAAAAGGTTTTTGGCGGGAAACTTGTTTGGCAGGTTTGAGTAGGAGTGGTTATGGTAGTTGGGGATAATTAATGAGGAGGGGGAGTTGAGTGGTATAGGTGAAGAGTTGGTGAAGAAAAGGTGGAGGTCATTAATGGAGGAGGGGGGAGATGGAGGAAACCAGGGAGCGGGTTTTTGGGGAGGATGAAGGGTTTGACTGGGTAGTTTGACCCTGGGGTGGATTTTTATTATTTTGGAGATGGGCCGGTTTGTGTGGGCTTTGGGTGGTATTTTGGATCAGGTTGTGGGGTTTAGGATTGGATTTGTTTTGGTTTTTGGTTTTTGGTTTTGGGTAAAATAAAAACAAGGGTCCGGTTGGTAATAGTTATGAAAAGGACCAATTTTGTAGAATTTCAAAAGTTGAGGGCTGAAACTGTAATTCCTCCAAAGTATTCACAAGGACCATAGATGCCAAACTTCATTAAACCAAGGACCATTTATGAATTTTTCCACTTTAAAACACCCGAGGACCATAAATGTCATTTTTCAAAAGATGAAGGACCAAACATGTAAATCTATAAAACTTTCACCCAAGTACCATATTTGCCAACTTGTAAGTTCCCAAGGACCCAAAAATGATTTTTATCCAAAAATATCCCACCAGGGACCAATTCTGCCAAAATATGAAAGTCCAGGGACTAAATTGCAAATTTCCAAAACTTTTGAGATTTTTCACCAAAGGACTAAATATGACAACTTATGATTTCAAAAGGACCTTTGGTGATAATTTTCTATACTTTGAATGGCCAGGGACTAGTTTTGTCATTTTATGAAAGTTGGGGGACTGAAACTGCCAATTTTGCAAACTTTGTACGTTTTTCATTTGTTTTTGCTCATTTTGCATCTAAAACATATAAAACACGATTTTGAAATATTTTTAGTATTTTGATGCATTTCTGAGTGTTTTTGTATATTTTGCAGTTCAGATTTGACAAAAAAATGATGAGTGTTTGAGCACTCATCAAGCGTCTTTTCCGGCTCCTTTTTAGCAGAATCATATGTGCACAGAGAAAGCAAAGAGATTGCAGGTTATTTTTCTTACTTGCTTCTTCTTTGTTTTGATTGCAGGTTATTTTTCTTACTCGCTTCTTCTTTGTTTAGCAAAATAAATTTCTTTTTTGTTGATCCGCAGTTTTACCTCTGTTTATTTATAAATTTGCTGATTTGGGTTGTATCTGATCTCAGAAAAGTAGTTTCACAGTAGCGAGATTAATTTTCATATACAGTCCTATTTTATTTATAGGTAGCGATTGTCTGGAAATTGAAATGGTTATTTATTGGATTTGGGTTTTATTGGATTTGGGTTTTATTAAAATGGTTATTTGAAATAAGCACTTATAAGATGTTTTGAAGTAACCAGTTTTTTTAAAAACAGTTAATGATTCAGCTTATTTTGTAAAAAATTTGTTACAGAATAGCTTATTTTGTTGGCTTATGGCCTTATATAGCAATTTGTTTCTAGCTATGAGTATTGTCAAACTTAGTTCTATTACCTGTCGTATAAACAACCTCGGTAACGGTTTTGCAGACTGTAGTATTGGCCGGGTTTTGAATGCTAACAATGTACGGGTAAAGTTATTTTTTTATAACGATTGGTTAAATGTTTAATGTGTGTTGCGTGTGATTATATTGGTAATCTGTACTTCTATGTTCGGTCTATGCCTCCAAGATTGCGTCATCTCTATTTATAACCTTTGGTAGATTTAAGATTTAAATAGAATTGGTTGTCTTATGAATCTGATGTTGCACTAATTTTTTGTAGTATGGTCAGCCTTTTAGCTATGGGTTACAAATGTGCTGAACTTCGTACACATGGAAATCGCGTAATGCTGTAATGGACTACATGTTTGTTCCGGTTCTTATAAACTGCTTACCTCTATCCTTTCTCGCGCTTTAATTTATAGTTATTGTAAATAAATGTTGTTGTTTGCATATGAACTTCACATTTAAAAGTGTCTTACCTATGCATTTTTCAGGGTATGAGGTGTGCCCGAGTGGTAATGGGTCTATTCAACTACAACGGGCCACCAAGCGAAGACGATCTTGAAGGCTAATGCTGCACGGTGGCTCATGGCGGTGCTTTATTATCTTGAATTCTTTTCGACGGGAATCCAGGTATAAATCAATTAAATTGTGGTGTAATAGTTCTGTTTTGGGTTTGTGTTTGTATTTCGCTATCAATGCCATGTTGATAATCGTAGTTGTTCAAAAAAGGTGTTCCCAAAAATATTTTATACAGTTAGGGAGTGTTTGGTAACTGTTTTTCGATATAATTACTTCCCAACCACTCTCTTTTTGTTACCATCTCTTTACACACTATTTACTATACACCTTATTTATAATAAACAGGGGGTGTTTGTTTAACCTTATTTGATTTTGGCTTAAGCGTCGACATATTTTCAGATCTATCTGCTTATATAAGCATTTTATATAGGTGTCTTGAATCTTGGCAAAACATGGGCTGAAATTTAGTGTGTTTGGGTGCTCAAATGGTGGATGAAATGTGTGGGTTTAGGGGATGAAATGGGTAGGTTTGGAGGCTGAAATGGGTGACTCTGGGGGCTGAAATGGGCGTGGGTTTGTAGGCTGAAATGGGTGGGTTTGGAGGCTGAAATCAGGATGTGTAAGTGCTAAACCGGGGGCTGAAAATTATGGACTTGGGTGTGCGTTTGTAGATATGAATTTTAGTCCAATTTCAGAAATTAGTGATATGGGATTAATAGGGCGATTGTGTTATTAGATGTTGGGTTTATGAGCTTATGTGACTGTTGAAAAACTAATAAGCTGAAAATGAAAATATGACAAAATTGCTCTTAAGCCATTTTATGGTTCAGTGTGCCTGAGGGTACACCTAGCTCGCTGAAGAAACTGATGCTGCTTCCTTTTTTTATATAAATGCAGGTGGAGAAACAATCTGCACATTTTTTAAGTCTCATTGCAAACGAAGAACAACCGTTGTTGCTTCACCAAAACTGAAAGAGACTCCATAAAATAATGACCAAACTAGCGTGTGAAGACCGCGACTGCCCAGTTTGCAAAGTAGATCGAGATGATTTGGGAGGTAATTTCTTCTTAGAGTCTTATTTGGATCAAACATATGAAGCATAGGTGGCAAAAAGGCCGGCTTTGTTAACGGGTCAGAACTATAAATTTAGAACAAGCATTTTTCTACTATGTATGTAGTCGGTTGTCGTGGTCCGATGTAATTATCATATAAAGATACTTGACTGACATTCTAAAAAAGATCCCCGACAAGCTCAGTTCATCAGTTTTGGAGCTTAATATTTTTTTTAATGAACTTATCATGTCAAAAATATATGGCATCAACATATAGTTGTGCTTAAATACAAACAGTTAAATTCCTTCATGAATTTAAAGGAGAAAGGTTTGAAAGCACAACTTTTAGTTCAATACTTATGGTTATAAACTCATGATTTGTGAGTTTAGTTATTGTTTAAGTTATTTCTTTTTCGAAAGCAGTTCCAAATGTGATTGATCTAATATCTTAGATTCATGTATATGTCTTCTTCTATAGCTATTGTACACTATGTTAAATGACATATAAAAGCTCATTTATAAATACAATGTTTAACTAATGCATATGTCGAGGCATGCGAAGAAAGCACTGTGTTCAATTTAATCTTAGAAAACACACATTTTACAGCTTCGTCTGCTGTATAACCATACTTGACATGTAACAGTTTGCTCGCCTAACTTGATGTTTGATGAGTGTGTAAATACTCATAATTTTTATCGTATCTGAACTGCCAAAGCATCCAAATACGCATCAAAATACACAATTTATCCCAAAAGTGTGTTTTATATGTCTTAGATGCAAAATGTTTAAAAACAAATGAAAAACGAACAAAGTTTGGAAATTGGCAGTTTCAGTCCCTCAAGTTTCAAAAATTGACAAAACTAGTCCCTGGAAGTTTAAAACGAAAGAAAAGTCAACCCAAGGCATGGAAAAGTCAAAAATTATGAAAAAATGATCCTTGGGTAAAAAGTTTGAGGAAATTACACATTTGGTCCCTCAAAATCCAAAATTGGCATAAAAGGTCCCTGGAGTTTCAGAAAATGACAGATTTGGTCCCTGGTGGGATATTTTTGAAACGAAAATCATTTTTTGTCCTTGGAAAGTCAAAATGTGTCAAAAATAGTCCTTGGAATGAAAGATTGGTGAAATGGCAGTTTTAGTCCCCGAGGTTTGGAAATTTACAAAAATGGTCCCTGGGTATTTATTTGTGAAAAATTACATTTTGGGTCCTTGGGTTATTGGAATTGTTAACTTTGGCCCTTGTGATAACTTTGGCGAAATTACAGTTTTAACCCCTGGATTTTCGGATAATTACAATATTAGTCCTTGTTGTTTTTTACAAAATAAACAAACAAACCCAAAATAAAACCAAACCCATTCACCCACCCTTTTTTGGTCTGATCCACAAACAATCCCAAGGCCCATGAAAACAGCCCACCACCCAACTAAAAACCTTACCCCGTAATACTACTCCTCCCCCAACCTTTGACCCGGTCAAATCTCCACCTCACCCCCTAGGTCTGCAACCCCCAAACACCATCATCCCCTTCACTCTGTCACCACTCACTCCACACTCCATCATCATATCTTTCCTCCCCCTTGCATCCCATTCCAAACACAAACCTCCAAAACTCCTTACTGGCTTCAAATAATTCAAGAAAACGCCAAATGCAATTGGGCGCCAAAACTATTTGAACGGCTGGGATTGCTTTATCTAATCCTAGGGTTGGTTTTAAAGCTGGGAAAGAGACAAAGGAAGCTTAGAACCCTAAGTGGAGCTATAAAAAGAAGCTGAGAAGCAGTGGAGCAGAGTGTTAGAATTTTTAGATTTAAATTAGCTATTTTTCAAGTTATTGTAATTCTTATCATCTCAGTTGAACTTTAGTTGTAACTCATTTCCTTTTATTAATATAAGCTTTTCAGTTTCACAAGTCATTTTCAGTTTACATTTTCAATCTCAATTTAAATAGAAGAAAATACATAGAAAAGAAAATAAAAAAAAATATATATACAGGTGAATGGATAATGGCATGAAGCAGGGCAAAAATTGGATGGCATATGGTTTAGGGGCTTATGGAAGCCATTAGGATTGGTTCAAAGGTCCTTGGTACATTTGGGAGCAGGATTGCACATTATGAGTATAATGATCAAATTTTCATTTTACTATTCATTAGCTTGTTAAACTGCTTAATGTTGCTTAATTGTAACCATTAGTTGTATTTAGATCTTATTGAAAGAAAAATTCAGGTTGTGGTTTGATAGATCTCTATTTGCATGAAAATCAAAAGTTGGTTGTCAAAATTAGCTTTATTAGCATACTTGAGTAACTGTGATCTTAACCTGTGTTTCTGTGTTAACTCAAGCTATTTGGATTATATAAAGTTGATTAGGATCATTTTCATCATCATTAGGATCTGTTTACCTCAAATAATCCAAAAACAGTCAAGTATAGGGGTGTTTGGGACAAGGTGATACCCTGCTCTCCAGGGTATATTTGTTGTTGGTTTCTGTTTATTTAAGCCATCTCAGGTCTAAATAGGGTATGCAAGTCATAAAAGTTGTACTTTAAACAGCAAAAAGTCAAAATCTCCTTCTAAGATTATTTGATTGTGCACTGTGAAGGATTGTTGGTATTGATTCATTCATTTGGACTCACAAGCAGTTAAGATAGCTTATGCTAGCTTCATTTCAGCTTAATATAACTTAATCATCCATTTATTATCACCCAAAGTTCACCAAAGTCAAACTATCATCAAATTTCAAAAAGTCAAAAGCTGTTTCAGTCATTTTGCTCAAACTTTGGAGGTCGTTAAATTGCTTGATATAAGGATTTAGGATCTGAGCTTTTACAAGCTTATTCTCTACCAGCTAGTTGATTTTTAGGATTTTTCTTAGATTTTTTGGAATTTGTTTAGTGGGTCCCACAAGGCCTCAAAGAGACCTGCAGGGCAACCCTCTCCCCTGTGCACAGTCAGTCACCACCAAACCACCACCTTTGGTGGTGGATTGTGGCCACCTCAGTGGGCCCCCAGCCTTGTGATTGGTTCCAACTTGCTCACATGCTTGCACACTAGCTTATTCAACCTAGCTTAGGCTTTTACCCTCTGTGGACCCCACCTGTTTAAGGGGTGTTTGTTTGTCCCACAAATCTGTTTCAGCCTAGAACCTTTTGAGCTTATTATGTGCTTATTGCTTAATCAGGCACCTTATCTGGTTGAGTTTAGCCTATAAGTATCTAATTAACTTATTTGAACCTGACTTTACATCAGTGGACCCCACACAAGCTTATTTAAGCTCATTTCCTTCATTGGTCAAACAAAGTCAAACTATGTGGCTTTTCACTTAGCACACAGCTTATCTTTGAGCTTATTCGAAAGTCCCTTCATTAAAGTTCCATATTTTGAGTAGTGAAACAGTTGTGTAAAAGAAAAATTGGAAAAAGCCAAAAATTTAGAAAGTGATAGCTTCTATTTAAGCTATTTTAGCTTATTTTCTGCTTATTTATAAGCAATTTTCATTTTTAAATTTTTCTTAGGCTTCTTTTTAGTTAAAATAATTTTAGTAATTTTTCCAGATTTTTCCTAGTTCATTTGGTATTTTTAATAATTAATTTTAGTTTAAATTAATTAAATAATTAGTTTTAATTAATAATTAATAATTAAAAGGTAGAAAAATTAGGTTTTCTGTTTTAAAAATAGTTTTATAATATTTTTGATTTTTCTAAATTTAATTTTCATTTTTCTAGTTAGTTTTCATAATTAATTAATAATTAGTCTAAATTAGTTAATTAAAAAGTAATTAGAAATTAGTAATTAATTAATAGTAATTAATTAAATAGTGTAAAAATTATTTTTCTTTTTCTAAAAATTTTCTTAAGTCATTAGGATTATAAAAACATAATTTTCACGTTCGTAGGATTTTATTTGCTCTCGTTTCACTTTTTATTTTGCGCGTTCGCGTTATTTTTAATTTAAACGCGCGTTTTTAGGTTAACTTACGTTTCTAGATAATCTGATCATCAGTAATTGTTCCAATAGTGTTTATAAGCCATTCTCAATCATAATCTCATAGTATAATCACTCAAAGCAAATTTCTGATCCACCTGTTAAATCACCCGATCACTTTAAACGTTTTTGATACAATTGCTTACCTCGCTGGGACATAACGACCCGGGAATACACTGTACTCCTTGGTTAGTTGGTTTTAGACGTTTGACTAGGTTGACCATCACCTGGGAAACTTAGTTGACCGTTTAGGACCAATCAATGTTCTATTAAAATTTGTTTTGGCCTTTATACGAGTGTGTGACCTTTGATGCTTAATCTTAGTTGAATGGCATCTGACAACAATCTGCTTTTGTGTGATCAATAGGACTACGAAGGGCGATTTAGTCAAAGACTCCGTTGGCCTAGGATTCTTTGCCACCAACGTCATCACCTGTTCTTACACTTTAGGTGATAGATGCTATCAATACACCTTTACCTCCAATAAATGCTAGAGCACGCTGATAGTCCAACAAGGGTGGTGGCCTATTGGAATCTGATCAGTGAAGAGTTCGGATATGACTTTGTTGCTTCTTACACAGTGGTACGTGCTTAATTGCATACTTTCAGTCCGACCCAAGTTTTTACTGATTTACGTTGTGATAGATAAGCAAATCACAAACATTTTGGATAAATCATGTATGCTTGACATGTGGTTTTATATTGTAGGGATATAGCTTCAATGGTTACAAATGATTATAGGAAACGGGCCATGATTGATGACACCTTAAATGAAGCAAGTGGAGATGGTGATATACCTTGCTTTCGTATAGGTAATGCTAGACGATGCCATTTCCTGATATGGATATGCAACATAAGGTAACATCAATACCCTTTATCTACTATTAATTGCTACTCGCACCCAATGACGGTTAGATATGGAAAGCAGTGTAGTGAAATCACTTGAAAGTGCTTCGTAATCTGATAATTTAGTTGATAATGAAGATCAGAGATTTAAATTGTGTCAACAACAACTTAGTATGTGATAAGATAAATGTCCAACCCTATCTGATAACACATGAGGTGATAATACTCATACAGGAAAAATCAAGTTCTACTAAACCTATTAGCATTTCAGTTTGCTGCACATTAGTCATCGCCAAGATAAATCCATTCTTAGTTGCCTTATACTCAAAGTTCTGTACAGGCACATGCACTATGCACATAAATACATGTCTAAACGTGAGTTGTAGGATTAGTAATCAGTTCCGCACAAATAAGTAAGAACATTGGAATGTACATTATTACTAAACAATACTTAGGTGGCCTGCACGCTTGGTTGTTCATTATTACTAAACAATAGTTAGGTGGCCTGCACGCTTAGTTGCCTTATACTCAACTTCTATACAGGCACATACACTATGCATATAAATACATGCCTATACTATAACTGTTCGACGCGTTAAAGATGAAACACAATACGCACCCGGTCATGTATAAATGGGTTAACGTTGTATCATTTAAGAACATGATATCATTTAAGAACATGAATATTCTGCTTTTACTATGTTACTAATTCAAGGTGTACATTTTTCAAATCAATCCTCTTTATATAGTAGTTATTAGATTAGAAATTTTGATGGAAATGTTGGAATTTTTGTAGTTAGTTGAAGAAAGATAAAGACAAAACGTAGATGCATATGCTTAGCGGGTTATCCAGTCCGTTTACTAGAACAAGAAAGAATATAATTAATACAAAATATTTTACTAAAAGGCTATAATTAGCATGTCATTTTTAGAATCTCTTCATGATGTTCGTGTCTGATGTTTACGCCTGACTTCTAAGGCTGCAAATATTGTTGATTAAGAAAAAATTCATCAAATAGGTAACCATGCCAACAAAATTAGAATGTTTATTTGTACTGGGTGTTTGTATTGCAAAATGAACTTCTATAAGTTTTTGTTATTAGGAACTGATAATAATTATGAACATATTTTTCGAATTTCTAACCATAAGCTGTCTTTGTTTTTGACAGGCAAAGTAATTATTAACCAAGATATACAAACAAATGACTAGGTGGTTCCTTATAACATGTTGAAACTAAAAGACCTAAAGAGCATCCCTTCATGGCTCATATAAAAGAAACGTCTGTACATAGCTTCCTGTATAAAAGAGACGGTGACTTTAGGTAGCATCTTTTAAAAGGTCCTTCTTATATGTGTACGCCTATATAATAGTGCTTCCATTTTTATTGTTTTTTTGGCTATTGCTCCTGCTCTTAGTTTTCCTGAAATAAATTGTGCAGAACATGTTATTCTTCGTGTAGGATCACATCAAGCAGTTCAGTGGAATTGTGCAGAGTCTCACACTTACTTTCTGCTAAAAGTGATGGATCTAACTACTTTATAGGTGAAGTAAATTGCACTTTTATACTTTTTAGTAACTCTGATGATTTATTTGTATACTTACTGATTCTCTGAAACTTTAGATTTCTTACCATTTAATTAATATATCTGATAGGTTATCTCCATAGTTGAACGGGTTCTAATCCACAAGTGAAGGCGCTATTGAGTAGTGCTGCTTTATGTATAGCAACTCTCACTGCAACTCCGAACGAAAGAGAGGCCTTGCAGCATCGATAATAATGATCAAGCAAAATGAGCATTTTCCAGATAGCATCTATTTTTTGGTCTCAATTTTCTTCCGGCAGTAGAGAACGTGAGGAGATTAGGAATTGAACGTTGTAATATATCAAATAAATAACATGTATGGTTCTTGTAGTTTGGATCGAATTCAAGGAAAGGAAAGAAAGAAGTAGAAGAGTTTTAGAGAGAGAAAGAGGTTGGGAGCCTTGTAAACAAGAAAGAAAAAGTTGAATTGCAAATGAAGGTCCAACCCTCTCCCTTGGGTGGGAGAGGGTATTTATAGTTACATGCTCAACGCCCTATAAAACGGGCTGTGGACCGGGCTGACAGTGGGTAAAGACCCGACCCGACTACACAAATACTACACTACATACTAACTATATGATAATTACTACGAGCTACAATATGCTAAATAATACTTGGGGTGACCGAGTCTTCAGTGGAATAAATGTATTCCTAACCATCTCCCCCTAAGGGAGGTCACCCCAGAAAATAAGTGCTGAATCATAGCATTTAATCTTTGTAGATGTCTTTGTAGCTCGTAGCATATGATTCTTCACTTTTCTTCACACTTTGTACTTTAAGCAAACAAACTTGTGATTTGGATTCCTTTGTCTTGTGTGATCTTTGAGCTTTTTGAGATCATCAGTCACAGTAAATCTCCAAGCTCATCCATAGCAGTATTGCCTTCATGTGATGTAGTGACTTTAGGACCATCATGCTCACACCCTTCTGAATCAGGAGACTCTTCATTAAAGTCGTGGATCAGGAGACTTTTTCCATCAGAGTTGCGGAAACGTTGTTGGAAGTCTCTCAACATTTGTTGTAGTAAGTCTCTCTTCATTATTGATAGTGAGTAGGATGTGTGAGCATGAGGTATGGATTGACCCGATTCAACTGGAAATTGGAGCCATCAACGCCATCTTTATATGTGTCCCTGAAATAAAATAGTTAGCAATAAAGATAGAGAACGAATATGGCTTTGTCATTCGTTCTGCGAGGACAGACTACCCTCCGGTTTTGTGAAAACCGACCTGTGATCAGGTAGAGTCTCTTTTAAAGAAGACTCTCCTTGACAGGAATTTCTAGCTTGTAGTAATGAATTTTCCAAAGAATCCACTTTGGAATCTTCATACTAAGCATGTTCTCATACCGGAACGTCTCAAAGCAGACAGCACGATAGAGTGAATCGGTGAATAAGTATTCACAGATTGATGAGAAATAGATTTATAGAAATTACTCGTGTGTCATATGATAAACATTTTTGAGACACGACGAGAGTTTTATGCTCAGAATCACATTTCCATCGAAAATACTTTTGTTTGAAATAGTGTACACAATCAATGTGCTCGAAAATTAGTTTGTGAGCACACTGAAAGGTTTTTGCAAAAGTATCCGTCAATCCATATCCTGGAACAAATTTGATTCAATGTTGAATCGCACCATCGTTGCTTTCCAGTTGTCACTTGATCATTGATCCAATATGGATCTCACATGTTACCTACCAAGAGCTTGAAAGATGTTCGCTCTAGAAGGATTTCCATCTTCATTGTGAATATTTTCATATCACTCGGATGTTCTGGCAATACCACAAGGATAATGCGTAGGACTCTAAATTTTTTTTTCTTATTTTCCACATTGTGTGAAACAATAAGCATATTAGGAAGTGTGTCCTAACGAGATTTATGGATGATCTCTTTGGCTCTAGACTCAATAGTGCGTTTTGATCCACTCCTGGAGACTGGGAGGCGTCTCCTGTTTTAGGTATCAACATAGCTCATAATGAGCAGTCGATACATTACACAGGGTTCCCCGTGAGAATGAAACAAGTTCTTTTAAGAGAACTTGAGTGGTTGGGAAGTTTGGTGCAGTGCGTCACTGGGTCCATGACGTCTTGTCTTCAATACCGGTGTTATCTTAGTAACCGCCAGTAGATTATGAATTGAACACGGTTTCTGCCCTAAGGTTGAATATATGGAGGGCTATTTCTTTTCACCCTTTCTCATTATATTTCTTTTTCATTCTTCAACCCCTTCAATGCTTACCAAGACTTCACCACTAGAACCTTGTTGGGTTTGTTCCAGTCCTAGCTCTATCTCAGTCCGCACTCTTCCCTTTCTCACTTTACTCCTTTTTTTCAATCATTCCTAAGGACTTCTAATCTATCTATAGGATTGTCCCTGGGAAGATCCTTCCGGTTCTGGTGGATCATGGGAACTCATACCTAACCTTAACCAATCTTATAACTCCATGCATAAAGATAACTGGTCGGTCTTTGGTATAACTTCCACAAACGCCTTTTGCTCCCCCTCAATATGTGCATCCATATTCGAAAGTGTTTAGCACATATGTGAGAGCCTATTTATTGAGTCCAAAAGATCACTTTTGATTATCAGATTTCATATTTAAATCACATTCTCTCCCCCGATCAAAAATATCAAATCTTTCGAGATTTTTGATCTCAATTGATTTAAATAATTTAGAAAACTTTTGGGAGAGAAATGCGGTTAATTTTTAATGTTTTCTGATAAAAGGAACTTTTTCTTGCTCCCCCTCAATCTGTGAGGGAGGTTGTTATGTGTCAGATTTGAAGAGTTTACAAAAGATGCAAAGTTGTAACGAGAACTCTTTTAAAATGTACTCATTCTGACACATAACCATCACCAATCGTTTAGTTGCAAGGTTTTGTACAAAGTGTGGGGAGTTTTTGATGATACATAAAATCTTGAGAAATCAATCTCCCCCTCAATCAATGACGGATGTTAAAACTAAAGTATTTTCATAAAATGTGAAAGTCATTGATTGAGTGAAAAACTTTATCAAGTTTTGAGTTCAATTTGATTTTCAATCAAAATCTCATGGTACCACCAAGTTTTGCTCAAGTACTTCCCGAAAAAATCATAGAAGGAAAAGTACTTGGCGATAAAAAGAAGATTTATCTTCTTTATCAAGAAATAACGCACTGAAGCGTACATTAGATCGAGGGCGCACGAATATAAAGTAATTCACGCTCGGATGAACGGCACCCTTTGCTAGGAACAACCATCTTTTTGGCAACGAGTTTTCCTCATTTTTGAAAAACGGGTTGCTATCTGAAGTAATAGCAAGCCATGATTTGACGCCCGGGTTACAGCCTGAAATGACTGTAAGCCATAATTTTGAAGTCCGGGTTGCAACCTGAAATGACAGCAAGCCCTAATTTTGAGAATGTTATGAGAAACGACATGTTTTTTAAAAAGACTTTATTCAGAAACTGAAAAACTCTTGCTCAAGCATATGTATGATTCCGTGTCATTGTTGAATGACATTTCTAGAAACGTACATAATATTGATTACACAAGAGACATGTCGAGAGAAGAATATTTTTGGATTTTAATTATTTTTCAGAGATTTTTTTTTTTTTTTTTTTTTTTTTTTTTTTTTTTTTTTTTTGTGTGGTTTTTATAGGTTTTATATTTTTCTATTTACGTATTAGTATACGATATGTACAAAGGATACCAAACAGTTTAAGGAGATGTTGACATGAGCATCAAAATGAGATTATCGTTCAGCTCATTGTAGAAGTAAGTAGTCAACATCTCTTAAACTTTCACCACCAAAGCTTTCGAGGCTCCTGAATAATCGTCTGAATCTGTAGTTGCCATGATATAATCTTAAACGGGATTTTACAACTCTTGCGACTTAAACCGAGAGATCGATTCTCTCCCGGGATTTTACTAAAGTCAACAAAAGAAACCGAAAGATGTAATATGTGAGTTAAACTTAGAGAGAGATCTTGGATAAGTGACAATTTGCATTAAGTGTCAAGTCGCGACAAGTCAAGTTACAATAGATCCGATCGTAATAAGTCAAGTCGTAAAGATTAACTCACAACGTCACATTACAATCAGACTGATTGAAACGACTTAAGTCACAACAATTCACCAAACGCAAGTAGTTAACAAATCACTAGAATCTCACAAATGAGTTAATCGCTAGACACCCACCAAATCGATGAATTTTAATTGCCTCCTCAATGTGAAACTTTGGTAGCTTCCCCCCAAACCGACTATCACCTACATGAGACCACTTCCCCAAGTAGTTGAAGTGATGCAAAAAGTCTCATTGTATGACGCTCAAAGACCCAAAGGAAATGATATCACCGAAGTAACAAGGTGAACCATGGATCATCTCTGCGGTTATCAATCCCGGAATGTATGATGAAGCCTGATCACATGACCATGTTGTGCATCCCCAATGTAAACATTACTTTGAGGTTTGGAGCATTTGTCTATTCGGGGGAATAAGATATCAACATCTTCATTTCAGTAAATGCTTTCCAGTTATCTTACACATACCAACTCAATCCATGTTGTACGCATGTATCCAACACAAGAAGAAACGATGACACCAAAGTAACAGGTTGAAGCACTGATCATCTCTGCGGATATCACATCCGGAATATATGATTAAGCCCGATCACGTGAACCTGTTGCGCATCCTTGATGTACACCAATCTCTCCCCTGATGGTTGCGATCTCATCGGAATCATTATACCATTTTGTACATGAAACATTAACCAGAAGCACTTTACCATAACTCTTATCAGCTCATATGAAGATGTCAATAAGCAATATCATCTCACGTTCCACATATCCTTCTCATATTTCATCCCACTGAACGCTGAAGTAATTCACACCACAAGTATCAAGAGACCACTTCCCCCACGTAGTTGGAATAATACACCAAACACTACGAGTTAATACATTGAGTTTCTCTACGGTTATGACATATGTCTTCCCGGGATAACTTCAATTAAGAAGAAGTATTATGTTCATCATTTGTACTCGTTATGCATTCAGATGTATGTCTCCTTCCCCCTTGCTGGTTTTGATACATCAGAATCAGCAACAACTTATAGGCACATCTACTTGAAATCATGAGAGGAGAACAAAATTGGCTCAAATAATTGTATGAGAATCAACTGCTACAGAAACTATCTGACTATCATTATTAACCCTCGTGTAGACTGTTTGAAGTAACCACTGATGAAGCAAATCCAATAAACCAAACTTGAAACTAAAGAAGAATTCCCCGTTCTTGTGACTTAAACTTGCACTAATGTGTGACAAAGAGCGGTGTAGAGAGTTCGTACTACATCGAATCCCTAAGTACTCTATACTCTTCAACCAACCAACCATTAAGTATAAGACGTACATCACCTCTTGACTACCGACAACTTCGTGTAAGTTGTGACACTCCTTGAAGTGATAGTTATTTTGTGGTAATAGAAATGAATAATTACCAAAATAACTAGATAACCAAGTCTTCGTCATTGTACAGGTAAAAGCTCAAGCAAGGATCTCGAAGAGTCTTCATCCAACCAACCCCGACTTCAAGAAAAAATAAGATCACGCCTTTGTGAAAGTCAACTTCAATCTCAAATAAGGGATACCAAATAAACTCCGTGATTACTTGACATTCCATGTCCAAATTCTTAGCCGTTTTGACATTATGATCGACATTTTCCATTATGTTCTTGTGGTTGATTTATAAAGTGCACATTTGGAGGGACAACAATCCATGATGAAATAGAACAAAGAAGACGGATCATTATTCATGTGCAACTTCATAATCATGATAGTCATCATCAACACCTTGAGGAATAACTAGAGATTGGATTACTTGAGCAAGTGATCAATCATCATTTGTAATACTTCTAGATGGTGCATCTTGATCAATCATCATTCGTTGAAGCTTGGAAGTAATCATCAGACATAAATCCCAGTCATCCTTAGTAAGTAGAACATTAGGTGTTGGAGGAGAGTCGTATGACCATTCTTCAAACATCAATCAACACGCAGTTTATGCACACTTCTCCCCCTCAAAAATTGCATACGAGGTTTACCATTTTTGATTGAGAGCAAGTGAATAAGAATACAATCAATCATGTAGTTTATTCACACTTCTCCCCCTCAAAAATTGCATACGAAGTTTGCCATTTTTGATTGAGCATGTGAATAAGAATACAATTAATCATGTAGTTTATTCACTCTTCTCCCTCTCAAAAATTGCAAACGAGGTTGCCATTTTTGATTGAGCAAGTGAATGAGAATGTAATTAACGGTAAGTAGATCCACTTGATGACTGAATGCACATGGAGAAAGCATGAAGCATGTTGTTGAGAACGGTCAAGAACAAGAAGATTTCTCTCCTTTCGAAGATAAGGCGCACTGAATCGTACACCTTTCTTTTCTTTGATGAACGGGGCCTGATGTGTTGTCAGCAGACGCCATAATGATGACATTGAGGAACGAGGCTTGAACTGAATTGTTCAAACGTCATAATGATGAAGAGCGAGGCCTGAACTGATTTGAACAAGCGTCATAATGTTGACATTTGAGGATCGAGGCTTGAACTGAAGTGTTCAATCGTCATAGTTAATGAAGAACGAGGCCTGAACGGAAGTGAACAGATGTCATAGCTATCGAAGAACGAGGCCTGAACTGATGTGAACAGGCGTCATAGTGCACACATACATCAACATTGACTTGCCAAACCTCCTGTAGTAGGAGATATGCTTGCTTTTGGCCTCCAGACTTTGAGTCTTCTCATGTTGTGAATGATTGATGTACCTGCAACTGAGTAAGGACTACCTGCACTCACATTACAAACTTGATTGCATATATATGGGTTAGTGACAACAGTATCCAAACCCTTAGGGGTTTCATAGTCAACCATGGCATTGCCATCAATAAGCACCTTTCCGGTAGGTATCCACTTAAGTCCAACGTACTTAAAAATTCTACCAGTTGGAATCCACTTATGGCAAGGTCTAGGATTGCTAATCTTCTTATGCATAGTAGAAGGCTTATCAATATACATAGTCTCCAAAGATTTAGCTGTTTGTATCCACCTAGGAGAAATATTAGATTTGTTTTGCTTCTTATGCATTGTGGATGACTTACTGTAAATCCTAGACTTAACAGGTTTAACCTTAGCAGTGTTCCTCAATAACCTAGGAGGCATCATACAAGGTTGTGAGCCTAAGATTCCATCCTTTTGAAGTAACGCCCTTTTCCTAGCCTTTTCTAGATCATAGTTCTTGTACAAGTCCTTGATATCATAAAATTTTTGAATCTTAATGCTTGGTTTCGACTCCGTTCTTAAACTAATCCTAGAGACACTAGAAGTGGGCGCAGCTACTTGTTGAGGTTGAACAAAACTAGAAGCAGTTACCTTGGGCAAATAATGTGGAGTGACTGGTTTTGACAAAACATTTTCCGCATCAACTTGGGAGGCAAACCGAGTTTTTGAAAATTTTGGTCGTTCAGATCTAAAAGCACTCGGTTGTCTAACAACTGATTGGTTTCTATTGGATTGTACAATTGGTTTCCCCAAGATTGATGGTTTTGCAAACTTAGTGTTCACACTATTCCCTGTTACTTTTCTTAGCTCGTTCTTTAATGCTTTAATTGTGAACCCCTTTTCCAGAATTTGAGCTTTGAATTCATCATTTTTGGCAATCAAAGCGGTTATCTGTTCTGTAGTCTTAGTTTTCGTTTCTTTGATTGAATCACACAAGTCTTTACAATGAATTTTCAAAGTCTCATTTTCCTTAAGTAACTCAGCCACATATTGTTCCAATTCAAAATTTCTTGTTGCAAAAGTCTTACTGACATGATTATCCTCAACTTCATTACACACATCACACATATCATAAATACGTTTTTTCAGGTTGTTGATTGTCAAGTTTTTGGCTTCCAGCTGAGCTTTCAAATCATTTATCATAAAGAATTCGCGGAAATCAGGAAGTTCCGGATTTTTACACGGTTGATTAGTTTGAAAACTTTCTTCCTTTTGTTGCATTGCAATTTCAAGTGAAATACAATGTTTTTCAAGTTGTGCAAATTTGTTTGAAAGTTCATTAAAAACTTCTTTATCAACCACATCATTTGATTTAAAAGACTCAGCAATAAACAAAGGATTAACACAATGTTTTTCAAGTTGTGCAAATTTGTTTGAAAGTTCATTAAAAACTTCTTTATCAACCAAAGAACTTGACACATCATCACGTTCAGCATCCTGATCTCTTTCTCCCCCTTTATGATTCATATTTGTTAAATCAGAAATGGTATTGCTATCAGTCTTTTTTAATAAATATGTGTCATAACTGGGCATAACTTGATCAGTATGCAGTCGTTCATCAAAAAGCACATTATGATGTTCAGTCAGGGGTACCTCAACACTTGACACCTGTTCTTTTACGGGTCTGAAATCAGCATCCATATCATGTGTAACAAGAGTCTCTGAAGTGTTGGTAGTCTCAAGCTTATCAGTCTTTGATCCTTTGCATTCAGTGACAGCTGACCCAACATCTGATGCTTTACCCGAATCAACAATACCCTCGCATGATTGCACCCGAGATGCCTTCACCTCGTCATCATATGCAGGTATATGCTGTGCCTTTTCGTTAATGAATCTTTTTACTTTATCCATAAGCTGGACAAGTGTATCTCTGAACGTGTCAACCTCAATTCCCGTGTGATCATCAAAGCACTTTTTCGGCATCTCACTATAATGGTCATACTCCAGAGTGAATTTTGAATCATAGAACACTTGGAGTTGTTTGTTGATCACACAAAGGGCAGCCATGGATCCCATCTTGGAAGGTTATGCTTGGTCAAGTTGTTGTCGTAATTGATCTAAATTAAGAATCATTGTCTCTGTGAAGGTCTGAACATCTTGACCGAAGAGAGTTACAAATGCACGTTCAAATCCCATCTTGAATCCAGTTCCCTCTAAAAGTGCCGAGATGTGTGAATGAAGTTGTTGAAAACATTCTATGCAACAATTTTTTGCATCATCGAGCAATTTCTGCGGCTGATGAAGTTCTATCTCAAAAATGACAGAGTCTGAAGTGGTAGACATGATGTAAACGTGCACGGGATTTTACAATTCTATGATTTAAACCGAGAAATAGATTCTTTCGCGGGATTTTACAAAATCTAGAAGAGACCGTGAAATGATGCAAGAGGACTTTAGTGATTGAGTGTGAGATGATAAACCTTGCAAGGTACAGTAAGTTATCTAAGTCAAGTCACAATGAGTCAAATCACACCAAGTCAAATCACAATTAGTCGAACTGCAAGAATCAACTCGCAACGTCAAATTGTAATTGGACAAGTTGCAACAACTCAAATTGCAACAATTCTCAAATCACAGAACTATTCAACTAGCAGCGTGTAGTCACCTCACAACAACTTGATCAACTAGCAGTGAGTTATCAATTCGCACTAAGAGTCAACCAGCAGTGAGTTATCAACAAGTAGTATGATTTGGTTCGGTTGATCCAAATTGTAATGTTGAAAAGTTTGGTCTAAAAACTTAAAACCTCAATAACTTCACTCCGGAGGTAATTTGGGCCTCAAGAAAATTCGTTTCACGACTTTGTGGTAAAGCTTTACAATATTTAGCCTGTTCCGGACGTTTTGATAGCTAATTCGCTGAAAACGGAGTTACGGTTCAAAAGTTATGGCCGTTTGAAGTTTTGACGTAAAATGTCAACTTTGGTCAACAGCTAAACAAGCAAATCGCGAGATCCAACTCGCTAAATCACCACCTCACAAAAAAAACCAACTCGCTAAAGACCAACTCGCTGAATGCCAACTCACTGGAAGTACCAAGTCTGGAATCATCAACTCGCTAAACCAACCAACTCGCTGAAGTTATCAACTCGCTAGGATATCAATTCTCTAAAATTGCCAACTCGCTAAAAGTACCAACTCTCTAGAATGGCAACTCTCTAGAATGACAACTCTCTAGAATGGCAACTCGCTGAAAACCAACTCTCTAGAATGGCAACTCTCTAGAATGGCAACTCTCTGGTTTAGCAACTCTCTGGCAGCAACTCTCTAGCAGCAACTCTCTAGTAGCAACTCTCTAGAATGACAACTCTCTAGAATGGCAACTCTCTAGTTTAGCAACTCTCTGGCAGCAACTCTCTAGCAGCAACTCTCTAGTAGCAACTCTCTAGCATCAACTCTCTACACTTCTGGACAAAAAGGTCGCTTTCTAGTGATTTTGTCTTCTTTTCTCTCTAGCATCAACTCTCTAAACTTCTGGACAAAAAGGTCGCTTTCTAGTGATTTTGTCTTCTTTTCTAACTATAGTAAAACAATCAAATCTCTACCAAAACTAACCAAGTCACTACCAAAATTAAGCAACTCTCTATGAAGAATCATTCACCAAGAAGCAACTCTCTACCAAGAAATACTTACAAAATACACTCGAAATTGCTCAAAATCACCAATAAACACAAGAAACAAGATACCCAACCACTAAACCAAGTTCATATGACCATCCTAATCATGAAAGTACAACTATAAAACATATCTAACCACAAACACTAAAAATCAAAGGTGTTTTGGTGAGTATGATTCGAACCAAACAAACCACACAAGAAACCAAACTAATTCGAGTACACCTAGTCCCTAAGATGTGACCATGGCTCTGATACCATTTGTAATATATCAAATAAATAACATGTATGGTTCTTGTAGTTTGGATCGAATTCAAGGAAAGGAAAGAAAGAAGTAGAAGAGTTTTAGAGAGAGAAAGAGGTTGGGAGCCTTGTAAACAAGAAAGAAAAAGTTGAATTGCAAATGAAGGTCCAACCCTCTCCCTTGGGTGGGAGAGGGTATTTATAGTTACATGCTCAACGCCCTATAAAACGGGCTGTGGACCGGGCTGACAGTGGGTAAAGACCCGACCCGACTCCACAAATACTACACTACGTACTAACTATATGATAATTACTACGAGCTACAATATGCTAAATAATACTTGGGGTGACCGAGTCTTCAGTGGAATAAACGTATTCCTAACAAACGTGCATCTAAATACTTCCGTGTTTGTAAGTTTGCGTCTTTTGTGTTTTTGTTACTGTACTTTTTTCTTTTTGGTTATAAAATGCTTCTTTATCAAAACACCCCGCGGCAACGCGCGGGTTTCCTACCTCTTTACCAAAATAAACCGGGCAAACCATGGTTAATTCGGCTTCTGTTTTTAGATAAATGTCTTTTTTAGACCGGACAACTGGGTAACTCAATCCAAATGATGACAAGTGTCCCAGTTGCCCAAAAAATGATGCCTGTTGCCTAAAAAATTCACTAGTTGCCAAAAAAACTTACAGACAATCGATACTTGTCACTTGCAGAAAAGTGACCACCTCGTCAGTTGCCCAATTGTACAAGTTGCCCTGGTCTAAAAAATGCATTTTTTTTATCTGAGGGCAGGAACCAAATTAACAATAGTTGCCCGGTCTATTTTGGTAATTATCCCTAAAATTATTGTTCGAATCAAAAATTTTAAATCACTACACTTTTTAACCAACTAAAAAAATATCATTCTTTACCTATTAAACTCTCATTTTTATTAGATAACATAAGAAAGACACTATTATTTTAAGATACAAAATAAAAATAAGAACAATAATTTTAGAACGTGAAAGTACATTATACGGCTATTTATGGTAATACTATACCTTTAGTATTACATGTGCAAAACCATTTGTTTGTTACTCATGTTTCACAACATTTATAATTCTTTTTGTATGTGAAGCTAGGTGTAATTGTTACCTTTCTAGAATTGAGGGCACCACTCTCATGTAAATTTTTCTTTTTAAGATAACTTAATAACTAACTTAGTGTAATAAAGAGATCGAAGACACAACAAAAAATATACCTCGTAAAAATAATTAAATAAACACATTTTACACACAAGCAACTCGGTCGCATAAGCGACCGACTTCCTTTTTTTCCTTGCCTAGGACGTGTCCCCGGGTTTAATGGTTGGAATGTATCCTCAAAGAGGGGTCGACCGACCATTAGGATGGTGGTAGTCGTGCTTCCGAAATTATCCATACCTCCCAAATCCACCAATAATATCATTTCATCTCATTTCACCTCATTCATACTTTTTTCATACCTCCCAACCTCTTTTTAGTGGCAACCATGCCTTTTTTATACTTCCCAACTAAATCAATAGCATCATATATATTAAGCTTATACATAATGCATATAAACTTGTACACGTTCCAAAATAACTCCATGCCGTGGAATCATATATTGCTGCTGAGCCTTGCCAATGGAGCATGCCGGCTAGGTGACGACGGTGTTCACCGCTGGCATGGGCATGCTGTTGGGCATGCCGTTGTCCACTGCCACTCTTCTTACAAATGGTATATCTTCTCTTGGATAGAGTTGCGTTCTTTATTTCATATCATCTTGTCCATGTTGGAAAACGATTATACGAAAAATACTAAACGATAAAAGTTGGTGTCAATCAATTTCACACTTAAAAATGCATGGGATGCAAAGTTCAAGACGTAAGTAGTCAACTTGTAAGGCGAGAGAAAATTTGTGACAAATGAAAACTATAGCTAAAAAAGTAATGGATTACTTGGTCTAATATAGTGAAATAGTAAACAACAAACGAGGCACACCAACAACGAAAGTGGTCCATCACATACTAGGTTGGAGTAGTTGGCAATCCACTAGGCTTAAAAAAAAAAAAAAAAAAAAAAACAAAGCCTATCAATTATAACACTTTTTGGCCGCTAGTTTAAAGATCAAATATCATGACCAAGAGAAAAAAATATGCTCAATTGATTCAGTGACGGAGCTTGATATCAAAATATAAACAGTTAGAGAACAAGAAGACTAATACTCGTATAATTTTTTTTTACACATGAAATACAAGCTATATTATACTAATGGTCTTAATTCTAAGAGCGTTGAATGTTATGGCGAGATCCCTCGCCGAATCCAATGTGGAGCTTCGCCGTTGCTTGCCACCAAATCAATGAACTTCGCCGATTGTGCATTCGTTGGGAAGTGACGAAGAAAAGGAACAAAAAAAAAAAAAAAAATTGCAGAACTATCAGTTCGTATGCATTCGCCAGGCTTAGTTATTTTGTGTTATGAGAAATGGGGTATTTTGAATTGTGAGTGTTGAAATGTTGTAGCACCCGTGAGACCCATTTGGCTTAGTTGCATCTTTTCATGACACTCAATGCTCTAAGTGGCAATACCTTTCCTAATTCATTAATAGCCCCGGCCTTTGAATAGGCTTATTCTAGACCACTAACAAGTGAGTACGGGACAAAGAGACTATAGACATAAGAAACTTACGATTATTATAAATCAACAACCATCTTTTTTAAAATGGACCACTAGTAATGTTACTATAAGTTGCAGAAAAGAATACATTTTTTCATGATTTTTGTAACTTTGATGTTTCTATTATTATAGTATAAAGTTGAATATGATGATTATCGGAAAAGAAACCAAAACCAATATGGACAAAGAAAGCACTCAGTATTGAGTAGCAAACCATACAGCTTTCCATATCCTGTAGCACATAAAGTTAAAAACGCAATTGGGCCTGTGAATCTGTGATTCCCATAGCTTGAATTATACTAGTATTTCGATAATAAAATGAAGTGTAGGACCCCATTTAACGCTACGATGTGTTCTAATAATGCTTTAGAGACCACAATTTTAAGAATATACGTCACTGTTCCTGAATTTAGGCCACAAGCAAATTGTTGCTGTCCCTTCACTTTTTTCTAGAACCAAATCCAATAAATCCAACTTGATCGATACTAGGGAACAAAACATCTCCCTCCATTCAGATTATAGAAATGGTAAAACGTAGTAACCAACAATTTAAAGATAAATGGCCATACCGAAACCATGTGTCGCGTTGAATAACTCTGAAACGTCCCTAAAATAACGTAAAAACGTGGTTCAGTAAATCAATGACAAGTCCTGAGTTAAGTTTGGATTTGCCTTGTACGTTCATTCGTATGGGCGTTTTATTGATAATGATAAATCACGTAAAATGGGCAAAAATTGTAGCTAGAAAAGCAACGGACCAAATGACTCTCAACAAGTTAAATATAGTCTAAAGTGTACGCAAATACTTACGACCTTTGAATTCATATGATATAAAAAGTTCTGTTATTTTCTTGATGAAAACAGATTGTAAACATTCGACCTGACCATTTTGAAACATCTGCTCAACAGTGTCCTTAAATGTTGAAACCAACACTAGATAAGTAGATACATGATAAGAACACTATTAAGCAGCTATTTAATTGGGCTCTCCTTGATTGAGCTTGTTAGTCTTCCCAATTGGGCCAAGGCCTTATTTAGTTTGTCTGTCCTTGTTGGGTACCTCACTCAATCTCTAAAAATTGCATGTACTCATGTAGGATTGTAGGTGACTACTTTTTTACTTTTTATGAATCAAGACATATAATAGACAAAATCATATTAAAGTACAAGTTTGTACGAGTAGAAAGAAAGGTTTTGGAAATACGTATGATACACCAAAAGCAAACACGTTCCTTACTTAGTAGCAAAAGCTATATAACATGTCTAAAAAATATGAAATTAGCAAATTTAAGGTACTCACTATATATATATTCAGTGTTCTAGCAAGTTCTTAAGAATAATTATCATCATAGTCAATCTATCAATCAACAAGTATATCATCGAAAAATATTTTATTTTGGTCATGCCATTAGAAGTTTAGAACCACATCTAACTTATAAAATAAGTGGCGTCTATAAAAGCAGTAGTACTTGATACCTTTATTGATCAAGTTCATGCATACGAGATCCAAAACTGATGATAAGTTGTTGACAAGTAAGATGTAGTACATATAAAGAATGCTAAAATGTAGAAATTAAAGTTTGCACCAACTTAGAATTTGATACGATGCATCATGTCTTTAAAGCTTGATGCATATCATAAGACATTTAATGATCAAAGCTTGAAGAAAGACTTTAGCTTTACCTAAGTATTTGTAGAAAAACTTTTGTTGCAATGCAAAAAACCTTTTTAAAAGACCTTTTAGAATAATGAAAAGCTTTCAACTACTTGACTCATTTTAGACGCTCTAATGAGTTAGAGTTAATTACTTAATTGGTCCTTATGGTTTACCGGGTTTCACATATATTGTCCCTGTGTTTTTTTTTCGACGGGTCATGTCCCTATGGTATGCAAAAGTTGCGGATCCTGTCCAATTTACTAACGGCGTTTAAACGGTCGTTAAAAAAGGACTAACGTGATATAAATGCATAACGTCGGGGCCTAAGATTACATATGTGAAACCCGGTAAACCACAGGGACCATTTTAGTAATTAACTCAAAAAAAAAAAAAAAAAATTAAATTACGAAAAAAGAAATTAACTCAAAAAAAAAAAAAAAAAAAAAAAAAATTTAATTTACGAAAAAGTAATTAACTCAAAAAAAAACTTTTTTTCAAAATTTACGAAAAGTAATTAACGCAAAAAAAAAAAAAAAAAAAAAAAAACTTTTTTTTTTTAAATTACGAGAAAAGTAATTAACTCAAAAAAAAAAAAAAAAAAAAAAAAAAAAAAAAAAAAAAAAAAAAAAACTTTTTTTTTTAAATAAAAGTTTAAATTACGAAAAAAAAAAACTTTTATTTAAATTTACGAAAAAAACTTTTTTCGTAATTTAAACTTTTATTTAAAAAAAAAATTTTTTTTGAGTTAATTAATTTTTTCGTAATTCAAAAAAACGTTTTTTTTTTTTTTTTTTTTTTTTTTTTTTTGAGTTAATTACTTTTTCGTAAATTTTAAAAAAAAGTTTTTTTTTTTTTTTTTTTTTTTTTTTTTTTTTTGCGTTAATTACTTTTCGTAAATATTAAAAAAAGGTTTTTTTTTTTTTTTGAGTTAATTACTTTTTTTGTAATTTTTACAATTTTTTTTTTTTTTTTTTTTTTTTTTGAGTTAATTACTTTTTCGTAAATTATAAAAAAAAGTTTTTTTTTGAGTTAATTACTTTTTTCGTAATTTTTAAAAAAAGTTTTTTTTTTTTTTTTTTTTTTTTTTTTTTTTTTTGAGTTAGTTACTAAAATGGTCCCTGTGGTTTACCGGGTTTCACATATATAATCTTAGGCCCCGATGTTATGCATCTATATCACGTTAGTCCTTTTTTAACGACCGTTTAAACGCCGTTAGTAAATTGGACAGGATCCGCAACTTTTGCATACCATAGGGACATGACCCGTCGAAAAAAAAACACAGGGACAATATATGTGAAACCCGGTAAACCATAAGGACCAATTAAGTAATTAACTCAATGAGTTAAGAACTTAAGATCCTTCTTTTAATGCTTTAAGACACTTGGAATTGGATTCACGAATTCCTCATGTTGTTTTATTTGTCTTAAATATTTGCTTAAGTGTCAATGACGGTTCCAGTTTTAACAACAGAAAAATTAAAAACCCTAATTTAACGCTCATACGAGACTAAATGTGAGTAATGCCTAGGTGCAAGAGGGAAAAGGTTAGAGGAGCCACTAAATGGTTAATGCGACCAATGCCACTACTTTAGTGTCACCTACCTTGACAACTACGTCATATCCTTTATCACTTTCTCACGATTTTTATCTCACAATGGCCACTACTCATTACCCTAACAAATTTTTAGAATAATAAAAGAAGTTGCCATTGTTTAATTTGCTCGACATCAAGAGTCACGGCATCATGACCACGGGCCCACCACTTTCTCACGTCAACTGTGACCGTTAGCGACATTGAGTAAGAGTTGCAACACCAAGCATAGTTGTTAAGATCTCAATCATGATCTTAGTATCTTACAATTTTACGATACCAAAAGAAAAACGATCCAAATCCTAGTAGGATCTTAGCAAGTTTAAAATGTTATAAGATCCCGATCTTAACCATACAATCATAAGATCTAATTCAATCCTTTCTTACTTTTCATGAACCGCAAATTAAAAAACTACAAATTTATAAATTATGTTTATAAAATTTAAAACAATATGTTAATTTTCTTAAACATTTTATATTCATAATTTAGATAAGATTTCCATAAAACATTTATACAAATTTGTGTTTATAATATAATAATTTGTAAATATTACAAACTCTATTAAAAAAATGACATGATAGTAGAATCTTAGCTATGATCTCGATCTAATTTTACTATTACGATTTTATAAAATGAAAAAAATCTTAATTAAAATCCCGATCTTAAAAACCTCGCGACCAACAACCAAACTCACTGCGGTTACTCTAACATGGTCATATGTTAATTCTATTTAATATATTTGACCACATGATTATTGTTCTATGACCAGCCGATTTAAAAACAGTTTCACGAACCCAGACTTTCTTGGATGTAGTAATGCAAGTTGGCCACACACACAAATTAAGGATATCACATACGAGTAATATTCATTAGGTTTTTTGGAAACGTGCGTTCTAACTGGAATGTTTTTGTTTTTTTTGTAGTCTTTGATTAAAATAATTTGCCGAATACCACAACTCTCGATTTGTTTGCATTGTTGTGGGTGTTACCAAATGAGATAATGTTATATTATATTGTTTTGGATCGAGATGTGTGTTAATGTGTACGTACACAACCATGTGTTAAATCTTTTATAATCTAAGGTAATGAAAGCAGCAGTGATCGAGTTTTGGAAATTTGGGATGACCGGTATACGAAAACAAAACAAGTAAATCTGGTTGATAACTCGGTAACAAATTAAAACCAAACTTATTTATGTCTAAGAACTACGTGGCCACAATTTTTATTGGTGACAAAGATGCATGTGTCGTTTGGCTAGATTTGTGTCACGTTTTACATGTATATTTCATATTGGTGTTTTAGCTATGTCGTTTCAGTTATTGTTTTGGTTGGTTAACTATCAAGTAGACGTGTTTCATCTTTCTTCGTATTTGTATGTTAGTGTTGTTTTTTAGGTATTAGGGAACGTCCTAACCTGTCATATTTGCTGACTTGGTACATCTCGCAAGATTGGTGAAACGTGATAAATTACTAGGCTTTCAACAACGACAAACCCAATTTCGCTAGAACAAGGTAAGAGGGAGGTGAAATGTGGACATATCCTACCCCTACCACCAGGATAAACTCGACAATAAAGAGACTGTTGACTGCTTCAGGAGGAGGTACCTCCGGCCAGTGTTGTTATATTCATCTTAAGTAGTAAGTGATGAACATATTATAATATAACCTTAATAAAAGGTATATCACATTTGTGAGCTTCAAAGCACAAAAAATAAGTCAATTTACATTGGCTTGACTAAAACCTACTCCGTATAGTATTTGCATAACGTAGTCTATAGACATGCTAATTATAGAAATGATAAACTTGGGAACTTATGTGTAAGTTCAAGGTAACTACATGTCTACATATTTTTATTTAAATACGGCACTGTTTAGTAACTTTGAAAATAATATAGAAATGATAAAATGACTTGAATGCAGATGGACCATCAGCTTATCAGATTTGATTATTTTCCTATCACGTGAAATACAACTAAAAACACACAAAGTTAAAAAGAATAAAGGAATTAAGAGCATGCTTGTGTGGATTATTTGACATAAAATTAATGTTTTTCAGTTCAATTTTCTTCGCTATACTCTCATGAAAATAGCTTAAATATGTATGAGTATGAACTATTGGGTTATTTATAAAAAAACCAGTTGACCATGTAAATAGTATTTGATTTTAGTTTATTACATATTCTTTTGTAAGAAATAACAAGACCGGTTCAAAAAGAAAAATAAAATAAAACATTTATAAAAATCAAAAAGAGTACCAATTGTCAAGGCTAATTGTATTACTCACTCCATCCTAAAAGAAAAGAGTACACCTTACTATTTATGTTTGTCCAAAAAAATTATTCAGTTTTTATTTTTTGATAGTAATTATAACTGGTTTTTCAACTTTACTCTTATAATTAAAAAATGAATTAATTACTCAATTTTAATTTTTATATTAAATATGAGGGTAAAAATAACTTTTTATCAATCACAACTAGTATTAATTATATATATCATAATTTTTCAATTTTTTATTTATGGACACTCTTTTTAAAACAGAGAGAATATGTGGTACCATCTTTTTTATGACATAAAATAATCTCATTTTTTTACAAACAAATAAATTACTGTTACACCAATTTTAAACTACATACTTACCGTAACATTTTTAGTTACCTCAATCATTTATCAACCAAGAATAGTAAACACTAAATTCATCTCTAACAATTATTTTTGGAAACTAATACGTATAAAACTTAAATTGGGAGTTGAACCAAACATAGTAAGTTTAAAATGCAGTCTAAAAAAGTTAGTCAAAGGTCACCACATAATGAAAAAGAAATTACACTAACAAACATCGGAAGTTGGCATCGGGTTAAAATCGACCCGAATTGGCCGAATCCGTCTCGGACCAGTAAAATTGACCCAAACCAAAACTGCATTTGAGGAAAACATGAACTGAGAACCAAACTAAAGTGGCTTGGCCGGTTCCTGTTTTGTGTCGGTCAGTTCAGTTTAGACGGATTAGATACGTTTTTCTTGATTTTGGCCAAACCAAACCGAGCAAAGCCGAAAATCATAAATATGTAAACTAAAAAGTGAACCGAGTAAAGTCGTTTCGATTTCGATCAAACCAGTTTAGCTTGGTTTTTCGGTTCGGTTTCGTTTCGGTCAATTTTGCTCTTTCCTAAAGGGAGGTGATTTGCACACCAAATAAATTGATGGGGACACCATAATATTACACCCCTATTGCATATGTTACAACATACCATGTGCATAATTATGATGTCCTTGTCAATTTATTTGATGTGCAAATCACCTCCATTCCCTAAAAGTTGGTAAGGTAAGAGGAAAAAAAGAGAGAGAGAGAGAGTCCACCAAGTGATAGTAGTTGATAGTGCGTTTTTGAGTGCGTATCAAAAATATACACAAAGTAATCGTGAGTGGAATTTACAAATTAACCTTTAGGAAAATATTAACTTGCGAAAACTCGTGAATACAATATATATATATATATATATATATATATATATATATATATATATATATATATGTATATATATATATGTATATATATATATATGTATATATAATATATGTATATATATATACATATATATATATATATATACATATATACATATATATATATATACATATATATATATATATACATATATATATATATACATATATATATATATATATATATATATATATATATATATATATATATATATATATATATATATATATATGTGTGTGATACCGGGTAAGTGATTACCCGGGTCGTGTCCCAACGAGGTGTGAATGGGCAATATCGTGTGAGATTCGAAATAAAAATGCTTGTACGGAATGGTTGAGAGATTATTTGGTATTATGAAATTACGATAAATTGCAAATAACGTACGAAAAATAAAATATACGTAACTAAAATGCAAATTCAAACGAGGAATGAAAATTAAACTTTAAGAACTACTTATAAAACTACGGGAAACATGATAAGGGAGTTGGGAAATCCTAAAACGTAAGTTAAACTAAAACCGCAAAAGTTAATAACACGCGAGCGCGCGAATAAAAACGTGAAATTAATGCTATGCTAGTCCTACGGGCATGAAATTAAGCTTCCTACATGCTAGATGACAAAAGAGATTTTTAGAAAAAGGAAAATTATTTGTTTGCTTTTTTAATTAATTACTATTATTTAAAAACAATTTAAACTAAATTAAATTATAAAAAAAAAATACTAAAACGGATTTTAAAAATTTGGAACATTTTTGGAAATTAAATAATACTAAAACTAACCTATTAAAAGTAAAAAGATGAAATAAGCAGTTAAAATAAGCTAGAAATAAGCAAGGCTAAAAGCTGAAAATGATATAATCAAACAAAATTCTATATTAAAAAAAATAAACTAATGTAAACATTAACAATAACAATCAAGTGGAGCAGCTGGTATGGGGTTTGTTTGTGTTCGTTTGGTGTGTGAGTGAGATGGCCCAGGTTCGAATCCTGGGTGCACCCCCTTTTTTTTCAAATACTATTTTTTTTTCTTTTTGCAAATCATTTTCAAGTTAAAAATAATAGATTTATGTGAAACTAATCTTTTTGAAGCTTTTATCTTTTTGAAACTTTTAGAGTAAGCTGATACACGGCTAATTCTTGAAACACTTTAATTAAAGATTTAAGTGGCAAAAAAGAAAGAATTAGATTAGAAAAGCTAGCTGCACAAAATCATAAGTTGTAAGCTACTTACTAACTACGCATCTAAACACTTAAAGGCAGCCAGATTAAGCTATGATAATCCAAGAAAACACTACCTAATAAGATATTAAGCTTAATTCAAGACTGATGCAAAAACAACAACAACAACAGAAGAAAAAAAAAAAAAAAAAAAAAAAAAAAACGAAACAGACCCTTCATGTGCCTACTGCACCTAGTTTAGGCTAACAAAAACTACTAAAAAGCTAGATTGAAAAGCTGAAATTGATAACACCAATAGATAGGCTAACAAAAAGTTCATAAAACCAAATTTAGGCTTATAGGTGCTTATACGAGCTACTAAACAAGGTGATGAAAGAGGATGCTTAGGGCAGGCCTGTTGGCTTATGGGGCTTAGTTGCAGGCTATAATTTAGCTAACAAATAAGCTTCAAGACCTAAAACAAGCTCAATCACATAAAAGGTTGTACTACAAGCAGTTTGTGAAACCAATTTCGAGTGCTAAAACCTACTCTATCTATCTAAAATTTTGGATCAAAAGGGGCTGGATGGGGGTGTTTGCTGCTGATGCAGTAGTTGCGCCAAAATGGGTGGTTTGGTTAGCAGCCCCAATGAGCCAACAAATAAGCTATAAATACTGAATTAAGCTAAAGTTTATAATCACTAGAATACCATCTTCTTACAAACCTAATTGGGAAATCTGAAACTTACTTTAACTAATCTAAAATAAGATCAAAAGGGGGGCTAGTGAGGCTGCTGATGCAGCGGGTGCAAATGGGTCAAGGCGGTTAAGAAAATTGAAATTTGGCTAAGCAAGTCCTAATCCAAGATGTCAAACTCAAGCAATTCCCTATTGTGAACTATAATAAAGTAAAACTACAACTATTAGAAGCTTAAACTACATTCTACCTAAACTATATATATATATATATATATATATATATATATATATATATATATATATATATATATATATATATATATATATATATATATATATATATATATATATATATATATATATATTCAAAACAGTTAACTAAAAATAGGTTTGAAAAATCATTAAGACAACTATGAAATCACATGAAAACACAAAAATTGACTATAAAATGAATGGAGAGACTTAAATTAAACTGTTTGAAATTCACTAAATCACAAAAGCCTTTTTAGACATGAACCTAGATAATGAGCCAAACATCCCTTTACCAGGTGACTGATGCAATTTATGAAGTGAAAGGCAATCTTAGGACTGAGATTTGAAAGAACAAGGTGCACTTAACTAAATAAAAACTAAATAAGCACATGTGAATACAAAATAAGCAGGTAGATTAGCTAAAAAGCAAAGAAGCAATTTCATAAATTTTGCATAAAAAGTTACAAACTAGAATTCAAAGAGTACTTAAGCTAAATTTATAAATCAAAACTATTCTAATTGTACTCCTACCTTCCTACTTCCTAACTGCCCTTGAATGGCATACAACTGCTTCTACTTATACTCAAAATAAAAATTAGGGTTCCCCTCATCTTTTGCCTCTTTTCCTGTGTTGTGCTTCTTGTGCAATTACAGCCCTTGGATGATAAACTTGGAGCCCCATCTAAACTCTGAGTCGTCTAATACATTTAGAGGAGTGGATTGGTGACATGGCAAGGATACCCGTGACTTCACATTGGAGGAGGTGAGGATGGTTACTTTTGAGGGAATAAGGTTGAGTGTAGCAGAGCAAAACGTGGAGGATGGAGGTTGTATTGTGGTTAATGGGAAGCAGGGGAGGGAGAAGGTATGAAGGGTTAGGCACGTTTTATTATTAAACGTGAAAGTGGTTTTGACTTTGTTGTTTGACTGAGGGTGAATAAAAAGAAAACGAGGGTTTTTATTAGTAAAAAGGGTTTGTGTGTGTTGGGTTGGATTAAGTTTAGTGTTAGTGGACTTGGTTTGTGTGGGTGATGGGCTAAGGTAGGAGGTATAATGGGATTAGGGTGTGGATTGGTTAAGATTTGGATTGGTTTAAACAATGGTTAAGGTTAGGTTTAGTTTAGGATTTAATTAACAAAAGTTAATCAAGGGACTAACTTTGTAATTAGGTTTAGGACTAGCGGTAAAAATGTAGTTTTGGTTTTGGGTTCGTTTTTCCATGCTCACTCCGTCGCCATATTCCGGGGTTGATTTTGACTCCGTCTTTTTTTTTTCTTTGTCTTTTCTTTAATTAATGCCTCAAATGGTGTCGAGTCGATCTTGAAATGTTCCGTTATGCTCCGTTTTCCCCTCCAAGCTCCGTTTGGCTCACATTTGCCTTGTTTTCAATCCTTTTGTACCTGAAATACAAAAAAACACACTCCAAGGATATTTGTGACATTATTTTATCGTTTTTAAGTGTTTTTGGTTGTTTTGACTCGAAAAATGGAAGAAAGAGTATGTGTAAAATGACACATATCAAATCCCCCACACTAAGCAATTGCTAGTCCCTAGCAATCTGATCATGAAAAGAATAACCCGTTTTTTGAAAATTTAATGGATTTGATGTCTTTTTACCAGATATCCATTACTTCTGGAGTAGCCAAATATTTCGGTTCAAGTAAGAACTATGGTACACTGATAACCATATGATTTTGAGCAAACCATCAGCTGTCAACGGATTTGATTTGTCTTTACCAGAAGCCATTTACTTCTGAACTAGCCAACTCTTTGATGGAATTATCATCATCTTGGTGAGTTGATTACCAATTATGGTTTTTCCACTGCCTTTACCACAAACCATAATCTTGCGGGCTAGCCAACTCTTTTACTTTTTAGGATATGATGAGTTGAATATCATACAATTTTGGGCAAATTGTCAGCCATAAACGGATTTGATATATCTTTACCAAGAGCCGTTTGCTCCTGGATTAGCCAGTCCTTTTGTCGGTTAGACATGGCAGACTGATAACCACAAAATTTTTGAAATAAAGTAAAAAAAATTTAAAATTTGGCCAAAAACGGGGGTACTAGAAGGTAAAATGTGATCAAATTCGCTAGAATTCCCCCCCCCCCCCCCCCACACTTAGGATTGAATATTGTCCTCAATATTCAAAGTCCCAGCTATTATGCCGACTCTTTGAACGTAAAAAGGCAACATTACAAGCTAAATGTGGAAATACCATTTTTTCACTTTAGTCATCATTTTTTATTAATTTTTTTTTTTGAAACTTATATACATGGTAACAACAGCATGGGTAACTCCCCCACACTTAGGGTGAAAACCCCATATGCATGCTACTGTTTTTGTTTACCGAGTCGCTAGCTTGACTCGACCCCAAATTCATTTGTTCTTGGGGAAGCAACATGTGGAAGAGACAATCTCCATCGGACTTTCATTCAAGATGTTTGGATAAACATTTGAAGCACGTGAAAGTTCCACACCGATGAGACAAGTACCCGGCTCAAGATAATGGTAAATGGAAATGCCGGGATCAAAGATATTATCTTCATTCCCGAAGGAGTGAAGAAGAGAGGAAGTCACCAGGTAGGTGAAGAAAAGAAAGAAATTCATGATAAAAATCATGATAAGATCTTCATCCTCAAGATCAGGTTCAGTTTCCTGATTTTGGATTTCATAGGTTAAGCTCTTTGGTTTGGACAACATATCGGGAGGGAGGGTGGGTAAATTTGTCATAGAAATACAAATTCTCATGATTGAGACTCTTTCCCCCCGATCATGGTTTTTCTTGTTATCCAAGTAATCATACTCTGGAGGAGTCATGATATAAGTGAGTTCACCGGAGAACTCCTCGTGAAGAGAATCAATCACATGATGTGAATCTGTGAACTCTTGTTCCGTGGTGGACTCATCACTATCCTCGTTCTGAGTACCAAAGATTGGATTATCATAAATCAACGTGAATTCGGATTCGAATTCAAATAGAGGATTAGTGAAAGTTGTTTTGAATGCTTCGGGAACAAGGTGATCAACATTCTCTATTGGATTGTTGGGATAAGAATTGAGTGAATGATCGTGATATAAGAGATTTTCAATTTCTCCCAGATCGGCTTCGAAATCAAAGAGACCGTCATCACTTCCTAATGGAAGTGGATTGATGTGAGTGAGTTCATCGGCGAACTCCTCAAGAAGAGGATCAACATTAGAATGCGGAAGTGAAGCCTCAACATATTCAATGCCTCCATAAGATGTATAATCATCGCTAAAATCGGAGAAAGTCTCAAATTGAGCTTTTGGACACTCAGTAAGATCACACATATGCTCAAGAATTCCCTGTGACTCTCCTGGGATTGGGACAAGGTTCTCAGCACTAGACTTTATGAACTCGTCCGATTCCTTTCCAGGAACAGTGCTAAGATGCTCGTCCCCCATGATCAGAGAGTGAGTGGGAACTTCGGGTGTGATAACAACAGACTGAGGAAGTTGAGAAGGACTAGCAGACATGGGTTTTATAAATTTCATTTGTTCTTCTGCTAGTAATTCCATCATAGTCTTTTCTCCCTGTGATTTTTGGATTGGCGGGATTTCAACTGATGTACTCGATGAATATTTTTGAATAATAACAACGTTATCTTCATCATCATCACTGTCATCAAATAGAGCAGCATTGCGAAGATTGGCACGTATTTTAGCTGCTCGTTGCTCAGCCAGTAATTCTTCCATGCTTTTTCCAGAATCTCGTTCTTCAGCAAGTAATTCTGCCATAGTTTTCCCACGAGAATTTGGAATGAGTAAAAATTGTGGGGGTGTGGATGTGTCAAAACCGGAAGGTTGACATTGAAAATCATCATGAGGACCCCCACAATATACACAAGAAAAACTGGGGGCATTTTGAAATGTTGTGCTATTCAACTCCTCCTTAAGTTCTTTTAATATTTCAAGAGCCTTTAGACAAAGGTCTTGCTGAGTTTCTTGAGGAGTTGTGTAAATCATTTGGTACTGTGGAGGTTGGTCATGATACGGATAGTCATAATTGTAACAAGGAAAGGGATTCATTGTTTGACAATCCGAGCTAAAGTGAGGACCTCCACAATACTCACAAGAAACATTCGGTGCATTTTGAAATGATGTATTATTGAAATAGCACGGTTCTTGTTCAAAGGAATTCTGAGGAGGGTAACAGAAATCGTTTTGAAAATTTGGAAACGCGAATGCATTTTCGATTTCAAAAGTGCAACAAGTACAAAGTCCATGGGTAAACCCACATTCCTTGCAAAAACATCGTTTACAAAGTGAACCATCTTCTAAGAGATCTCTACAAATATAACAATGATGTTGATCAAACGAAGATAGTTGGGGTTGTGGAGGGTGGTCGGGAAGACTTTGAGAATCATTGAAAGCATTCGGATTTGCTTTGCACCATTTACAAAATCCGTCACTAATATCACTCCCAGACCGCCTACACGCGCACTTGTAACAACGATGATTGTCATCCACTGGACCTTTACAATGAAAACAATTGTAGTCGAGTGATGACATAAGAATTAAACATTAACAAGGGATAAGAAGATAAGAATTAAACGTATAGGAGACAAAGATTATTTTTGGGTTTTTCGAAAAATACATCAATTAAAACGGGACCAACTCAAAAAGACAATTGTGAACTTAAACCAACAATCACAAGGTAAATGGCTTCTTTGAAAAAGGTACACCAATTCACAAGGATACAATGGCAAGTTTTAATCTTTTGTTTGGGAACTTATTAATGTTCACACCCCCAGTTGGTAGGTGTTCTGCCTTGGTTCTCGGCGGTTGTTTTTTTATGTTTATTTTATTTAACAAGAAAAACGGAAAATGTTTTTGTATTTTTTTTTGTGATAGATATATATACAAAAGAAAAGTAAAATATTTTTGTGTTTTATAAGTTTTTGAAAATGATAACTTCTTGATGAAGGTTTTACAAGTCACTAATCATTGAAATCATAACGATATTGTCGCAACACAACCTCCCCGGCAGCGGCGCCATTTTGATAGTGCGTATCAAAAATATACACAAAGTAATCGTGAGTGTAATTTACAAATTAACCTTTAGGAAAAGATTAACTTGCGAAAACTCGTGAATACAATATATATATATATATATATATATATATATATATATATATATATATATATATATATATATATATATATATATATATGTGATACCGGGTAAGTGATTACCCGGGTCGTGTCCCAACGAGGTGTGAATGGGCAATATCGTGTGAGATTCGAGATTAAAATGCTTGTACGGAATGGTTGAGAGATTATTTGGTATTATGAAATTACGATAAATTGCAAATAACGTACGAAAAATAAAATATACGTAACTAAAATGCAAATTCAAACGTGGAATGAAAATTAAACTTTAAAAACTACTTAAAAAACTACGGGAAACATGATAAGGAAATTGGGAAATCCTAAAACGTAAGTTAAACTAAAACCGCAAAAGTTAATAACACGCGAGCGCGCGAATAAAAACGTGAAATAAATGCTATGCTAGTCCTACGGGCATGAAATTAAGCTTCCTACGTGCTAGATGACAAAAGAGATTGTTAGAAAATAGAAAATTATTTTTTTGCTTTTTTAATTAATTACTATTATTTAAAAACAATTTAAACTAAATTAAATTATAAAAATACTAAAACGAATTTTAAAAATTTGGAAAATTTTTAGAAATTAAATAATACTAAAACTAACCTATTAAAAGTAAAAAGATGAAATAAGCAGTTAAAATAAGAAAAAAAAATAAGCAAGGCTAAAAGCTGAAAATGATATAATCAAACAAAATTCTACATTAAAAAAAATAAACTAATGTAAACATTAACAATAACAATCAAGTGGAGCAGCTGGTATGGGTTTGTTTGTGTTCGTTTGGTGTGAGTGAGATGGCCCAGGGTCGAATCCTGGGTGCACCCTTTTTTTTCAAATACTATTTTTTTTTCTTTTTGCAAATCATTTTCAAGTTAAAAATAATAGAATTATGTGAAACTAATCTTTTTGAAACTTTTAGAGTAAGCTGATACAAGGCTAATTCTTGAAACAGTTTAATTAAAGATTTAAGAGGCAAAAAAGAAAGAATTAGATTAGAAAAGCTAGTTGCCAAAAATCATAAGCTGTAAGCTACTTACTAACTACGCATCTAAACACTTAAAGGCAGCCAGATTAAGCTATGATAATACAAGAAAACACTATCTAATAAGATAATAAGCTAAAAACTAATTAAAGACTGATGCAAAAAAAAAAAAAAAAAAAAAAAAAAAAAAAAAAAAAAAAAAAAAAAAAAAAAAAAGATGAAACAGACCCTTCATGTGCCTACTGCACCTAGTTTAGGCTAACAAAAAACTACTAAAAAGCTAGATTGAAAAGCTGAAATTGATAACACCGATAGATAGGCTAACAAAAAGTTCATAAAACCAAATTTAGGCTTATAGGAGCTTATACGAGCTACTAAACAAGGTGATGAAAGAGGATGCTTAGGGCAGACCTGTTGGCTTATAGGGCTTAGTTGCAGGCTATAATTTAGCTAATAAATAAGCTTCAAAGACCTAAAACAAGCTCAATCACATAAAGGTTGTACGACAAACAGTTTGTGAAACCAATTTCGAGTGCTAAAACCTACTCTATCTATCTAAAATTTTGGATCAAAAGGGGCTGGATGGGGGTGTTTGCTGCTGATGCAGTAGTTGCGCCAAAATGGGTGGTTTGGTTAGCAGCCCCAATGAGCCAACAAATAAGCTATAAATACTGAATTAAGCTAAAGTTTATAATCACTAGAATACCATCTTCTTACAAACCTAATTGGGAAATCTGAAACTTACTTTAACTAATCTAAAATAAGATCAAAAGGGGGGCTAGTGAGGCTGCTGATGCAGCGGGTGCAAATGGGTCAAGGCGGTTAAGAAAATTGAATTTAGCTAAGCAAGTCCTAATCCAAGTTGTCAAACTCAAGCAATTCCCTATTGTGAACTATAATAAAGCAAAACTACAACTATTGGAAGCTTAAACTACATTCTACCTAAACTATATATATATATATATATATATATATATATATATATATATATATATATATATATATATATATATATATATATTTCAAAACATTTAACTAAAAATAGGTTTGAAAAATCATTAAGACAACAATGAAATCACATGAAAACACAAAAATTGACTTTAAAATGAATGAAGAGACTTAAATTAAACTGTTTGAAATTCACTAAATCACAAAAGCCTTTTTAGACATGAACCTAGATAATGAGCCAAACATCCCTTTACCAGGTGACTGATGCAATTTATGAAGTGAAAGGCAATCTTAGGACTGAGATTTGAAAGAACAAGGTGCACTTAAGTAAATGAAAACTAAATAAGCACATGTGAATGCAAAATAAGCAGGTAGATTAGCTAAAAAGCGAAGAAGCAATTTCATAAATTTTGCATAAAAAGTTACAAACCAGAATTCAAATAGTACTTAAGCTAAATTTATAAATCAAAACTATTCTAATTCTACTCCTACTTTCCTACTTCCTAACTGCCCTTGAATGGCATACAACTGCTTCTACTTATACTCAAAATAAAAATTAGGGTTCCCTTCATCTTTTGCCTCTTTTCCTGTGTTGTGCTTCTTGTGCAATTACAGCCCTTGGATGATAAACTTGGAGCCCCATCTAAACTCTGAGCCGTCTGATACATTTAGAGGAGTGGATTGGTGACATGGCAAGGATACCCATGACTTCACATTGGAGGAGGTGAGGATGGTTACTTTTGAGGGAATAAGGTTGAGTGTAGCAGAGCAAAACTTGGAGGATGGAGGTTGTATGGTGGTTGGTGAGTGCTTATTCACTCACCTTTTCTGAGCTAAAACAGCACCAAATAAACCAAAAACTAACCAAAATTGCCAAAGAATGTAGGTTTTTGTGTTTGTGAATGTGCACGAACGGATATTTAAGAAAAGGACGAAAAATCACGATAAAATGACAAAACGAGCACGAGATTTGGAAAAGTATAAATAGCCGGAGCCGGGGAAGCTTAGTGGTCAAAATCAAAGCTCACATGGTCATAAGAGTCCTCAAAGTTTCAGAAATTGCAAAAGTGACCCGAAATAAAGTTTACACAAATGACCCCTCAAGTTCAAGAAGTTATCAATTTTGGTCCTTATGAAGATATTTTGAGATATGGCAAAGGAAACCCTGCAACATTCATGAAATGTCTCAAAGAGTCCTTGGATACTATTTTTGAAGATTGGCAGCTATGGTCCTCAAATATTCTGAATTGACACTTATGGTCCCTATGATTACTTTGTTACCAAACCGGATCCATTTACAAACCTACCCAATAATAACTTTACCCAATCCATTACACTAATAAACCTTAAACCCATTACACACCACCACCTGGCCCAAAACACTACAAGCCCACCTCCCTATTATTATTACCCGGTCAAACCCCCAATCCACCCAAAAGTCAAAATAATAAAAAATAATAACCTAAGGCGCGTTTTACTGTTTCTCTTCCCCAACAGAGTTACCCTGCCACCAGTCACTTTCACCCAAGATTCTTAGTACGAGGTATAGACCTTCCAGAAGGTCTGACTTGTCAGAGGATGTTGTCATAATCCTTCCTCCGTGGCACCATGAAGACCCCTGATTGGACAAGAATACGTGGGATAAAGATAAGGCTCAAATTAACGGATAAGTTTTGATGGGATGTCGACATTGAGATAGGAATTGATGATATGTGGCCACAATTGAGTTTCTAGATCCTTCCTAAACCCTAGCACCCCTCACCTTGTGCTCTGCTATAAATACCCCCCTGTTTCACCATTGTAGGAGTGTAGGTTTTTAGTAATGTTATGCTGTCAAATTCATTTCATAATGTATTCTTAGCTTCACTTTCATGTAATCTCAGTTTTTAAATAAAAGTTCTTTGTTTAATGTTTAAATTTTCTGTTTTTAGTATAATCATTCAAATTCTGTTTTAGCTTAAAGGTTCTTATCCTAGCTTACTATTTCTTTAATAATCTCTTTTGTTAAATTTCATAGCTTTTAAAAGTTTATTTCTTTGTTTCTATTTAAATTTTCATAAAAAATCAAAAAATAAGAAAATCTGAAAAATCCAAAAAGAAGTTTACTTTTCTTACTCTTTGTTTCATTTAGCTTCTCAGAAGCTTGTTTAGCTTTACAATCATTACTCACTCATTTCTGCACTCAAAGTTATAAAAATAAAATAAAATAAAAGTATTCAGAATTATGTTTACCTTTATTACATAAAATCCGGCTTCAATAAGCTTTTTAGTCTTATATATGAGCTTATTCAAGCTGTCATAGCTTGTGGGAAGCTTCTTTAGTTCATTACCTCTCAAATTCCTAAAAGTCAATAAAAGTCAACTTAAGCTTATTCAATAAGCTCAGCTTATTGTGGAGTTGTAGGCAGCCAAGAAGGTGTCCACTTGGCCTGTCAAAAGACAGGCAAGCTTAGTGAACCCCCTCTGTTTGAGCTGAGGGGGGTTTTGCTTTGTAAGTTCTATCATTTAAATTTTAGCATACTATTTATTTACTGAGTGAAGTAGTTTAGACCTTAGTTGATTGCTTGATTCTGTGTTATTTCATGTTATTCAGTTATTTGTGTTCATGTCTGATACTTATATTTGATGTTTGAGTATTATATTTGAATTGATATTTGACTGTGAGGTGGTGTGGATCTGTGAATCTGAGAATTGGTGTTGTGTTGTTGTTACTTGCTATTAATTTGATGTTCATTGATGATATTGGACTGATTATGATCATGGCTGAGTAGATTTAAGGATTGGATTTGGTATTTGTAGTGTAACAGTTAGTATAAAAGGGTGTTTGGTAGATTAGTGTGCTGCCAGCCCGGGGTGTTTCTTTGCTTGTTTTTCTGCACTAATAGGTCACTTAGGTAATATTAGAGATAAATAGGTCATAAAATACATAGGTTGTTAAGCAAAAGTCAAATCTCACTTAAAAGCTAAATGTTGCCTGCATAAGCTTGATAATCTGTCCTGCTATAGTTTGAATTGTGGTATCTAGTGGTTATGTTTATGATTTTCATGTGTGAACCTGCTTAATAAACATCTAGTGTTACATTTAGGAAATTAAAATTCACTTAAGTCAAAGTTCTTGTGTAGACAAAAAGTCAGACCTGCAAGTTTTGCCTGTGTGAACAGTAGCTGATCTAGGCTTCAATTGGAGTTCAATTGGTGTATTAGATTTAGGGCTTTTGTGTTTTTTGTGTTCTCTGTTGGGTGGTCTAGTAGTTGCCCCCTTAACCTTCCACAAATAGCTTATTAGGAGCTTAATAAACAGCTAGTAAGTAGGGCCTGTTCACTGCTTTTCTGTCCCATATATGCAATCTGCTTATGTTCTTATTGGGTTGTTTTGAGTGCTTATTTATATGTTATAAGTTGTTTTATGCTTAAATAAGTGGTGCTTACTGTTTCTGAGCTTTTTGTGCAAAAGAGTGCTTATTGGCTTATTATTAATGCTTATTTAGAAACTGCTTATTCTAAAACTGCTTATTAGGGTTTTCAAAATTAAGTAATTTTATTTTTCCTAGATTTAATATATTAAATTAGAATTTTCTGAATTTTTTTTTATATTTTTCTGAGCTTATTTGATACTTTTTATAATTAAAATTAGATTTTTAGCCTTTTTAATTAATTTTTAATTACTTTTAATTCCTAAAAGTTACATAAAAATCCAAAAAAAAATAGTTTTCTGTTTCAAAATTAATTTTAAGATATTTTAGATTTTTCCAAATTTAATTTGTATTTTTCAAGTTATTTTTCACATTTATTTACTTTTTAAATCATAAAAAATATATATAAAAATATAAATAAATTCATAGAAAATTAATAAAAAGTAAAAAAAAAAATATTTTTCTTTTTCTGGAAATTTATTTTATTAGTTTAAAATTTTTAGAAAGTTATTTCACATTTGTAGGATCATTTTTAAATTAAAGTCACGTTTTAAATTTGTACGTTACGTTTTAAATAAACGCGTTTGCATTACCGTTTACGTTTTTAACTTTAGTGCATCCTTAGCTTGTACCCCTTGAATAATTCGTGTTTGTTTATCATAATTTGAATTAATTGATCACTATTTTCTTTTTCACCACTTCTCACTACACGATTTACACGAATCGATATTCTTGATTCCATTCACCTTCACTTGGAAACGACTCGAGTGATCCGTATTTCTTGCCGATCACTTCGATACTATACTACTATATTATATAATTGGTTTTCACACGAATCAGTGGTTAATGGGAAGCAAGGGAGGGAGAAGGTATGAAGGGTTAGGCACGTTTTATTATTAAACGTGAAAGTGGTTTTGACTTTGTTGTTTGACTGAGGGTGAATAAAAAGAAAACGAGGGTTTTTATTAGTAAAAAGGGTTTGTGTGTGTTGGGTTGGATTAAGTTTAATGTTAGTGGACTTGGGTTGTGTGGGTGATGGGCTGAGGAGGAGGTATAATGGGATTAGGGTGTGGATTGGTTAAGGTTTGGATTGGTTTAAACAATGGTTAAGGTTAGGTTTAGTTTAGGATTAAATTAACAAAAGTTAATCAAGGGACTAACTTTGTAATTAGGTTTAGGACTAGCGGTAAAAATGTAGTTTTGGTTTTGGGTTCGTTTTTCCATGCTCCCTCCGTCGCCATATTCCGGGGTTGATTTTGACTCCGTCTTTTTTTTATTTTTCTTTGTCTTTTCTTCAATTAATGCCTCAAATGGTGTCGAGTCGATCTTGAAATGTTCCGTTATGCTCCGTTTTCCCCTCCAAGCTCCGTTTGGCTCAAATTTGCCTTGTTTTCAATCCTTTTGTACCTGAAATACACAAAAACACACTCCAATGATATTTGTGACATTATTTGATCGTTTTTAAGTGTTTTTGGTTGTTTTGACTCGGAAAATGGAAGAAAGGATATGTGTAAAATGACACATATCAGTAGTATATGACTTTGTTTTAACCAACCACAAATTACATTTCATCTTTTTTCCTCTTTTAGTTTCCAGCAAAATTTGTCCCATTTCCTTTATTTCTCTCTCTAAAATCCGATCGGAGAATAATAATAATTCGCCCCCAAAATTAACTTCACCACCAGACCAATGAACTTCGCCGATTGTGCATTCGCTGGGAAAGTGATGAACAAAAGGACAGAGATTAAAATAAAATAAAATAAAATAAAAAAAAAAAAAAAAAAAAAAAAAAAAAAAAAACTTTTTGTAGAACTATCAGTTCGTATGCTTTCGCCGGGCTTAGTTGTTTTGTGTTATGAGAGATGGGGTATTTTGAATTGTGAGTGTTGAAATGTTGTAGCACCCGTGAGACCCATTTAGCTTAGTTGCATCTCTTCATGATACTCAATGCTCTAAGTGGCAACACCCTTCCTAATCCATTAATAGCCCCGCCCTTTGAATAGGCTTATTCTAGACCACTAACAAGTGAGTACGGGACAAAGAGACTATAGTCATAAGAAACTTACGATTTTTATAAATCAACAACCATCTTTCTTAAAATGGACCACTAGTAATGTTACTATAAGTTGCTCAAAAGTTTGTTTTTGTGCTTACGAATTTCGGGATCATTTAATTAAAATTTTAGATTATTACCCAGAAAAATTAGTAAATCTTGGACAGAGAAGTGTTCGTTGGTCAGCCCAGGCTCATTTGACCCCTAATAATGATGACCTGTCAACCTGAATCCATTCTGAACCATTACCCAACTTCTTCATCTTTCAGTCTCAAATTTTTATGAAAACATATTGAGTAAACGTTGGTAAACTGTGATATTGTCAACAATCAGGTGTTTGCAGACATGGAGGAACTAGGAGTGAAACCAGATGAGGACACTACAAGGAAAGTTGCCCGTGCTTTTCAAAAAGTCGGTGAAGTGGAAAACCAAAAACTAGTTCTTAAGAAGTACCACCTTATAGACACAGTGATGTAAGCATTTTAACCTCAGGGAGAGGATCCCTGGTTAAAAGAGTTGTTCTCACAGGCTGATAACAGTCATCAAGGCCCATGAGAAACTGCATCAACTTCATAAGTTGCTTATGCAACCCTAACTCTTTACTAGCAGCACAAGAACATTTAACTTCACAAACACAAACAGGCAACTTGGTTAAAGCATCAAATTCTCTCCATAGAGAATTCAGCCTATGATAATTGTGAAAAACTAGAAGGGGGGTTGAATAGTTTACCGCTTTTTAACTTAATTACCCTTTAAAAACTTTACGTTTCATTAAAGATATGAACTCAAATTACTTGTTAATCTTTGAAAAGCTTTACGTGTAATTAACAATTCTAACTAAAGACAATATGTAATAAGCAAAGACAAAGTAAGAAACGATCAAACCACAACACGATTGTTTATCGTGGTTCGGCTACAAGGACTCTTTTTCCTTGCCCTACATCCACGCCCCGAGTTTCCAACTCGAGAGTTTCAAGCACTAGTCAACAAGCTCCTTTCACGGGTGGAGAAACCTTTACAATCATCGCTTACACTTTATCCAGTACAAAGCTAGATACCGAGTCCTAGTTCAAGGTAGAACCAACCTAACGTCGCCTATCCACTATTTCTGACACTAAGCTAGATGTAGAGTTCTTTTACAAGGGTACAACCGCTCTCGATAGTTCTTTTAAAAGGGTACAACAACTCCCGTCACACTATGTATTTTGAGGCCTAAAATACTAACCGATCACTTCTACACAAGATACAAATGAAGTATAAACTACCAAAGTTTATATATAACAAAGCTAACAAGTCTTGCAACTTTTGAGTTGAAACTTGTAACTTCTTGGATTAACTTGTGAACTCCTTTGCTACATAAGAGAATCACACAAGTCAAATGTTACTGAGTTAGATGAGAGAATATGTGAAATATATGTCCTAAAGTAATGGGTAAAAACTAGTAAGTGGCTTGGTATTTATAGCAAAACAAACCAGCAGTCTGGCGGATCCGGCGGAACCCTAGAATGGGTTCCGCCCATGTACCCTGAGGGTTCCGCCAGGACTGATAGACAAGCTTGCCATAAATCTTTCCAAACCAACCAAGGTCACATCAACTTATTTCTAGTCAAACACACATTGAATCAAAGTAGAATGCTTCCAAAAATGTGTAAGAGCTTATGGTAAGTCAAACACACAAACTTACCATAAATGCATGATATGATGTGACACTTTCTTATTTAAGAAATAAAAACAATGTTATGTTTAAGATGAAATGTAAAATCTAGTTATACAAGACTTAAAACTAAAGTGATGATTTTACTATAAACTAAAGTTCATACTTTGTCATTAACAAAACTTAGCAAAGATCGTAAAATATAAATAACGTTTTTAGACGATATTTGTATTAACAATAATAATCAGCCACAGATGTACCACCTTGTTTAACACAATTAATTTTTTGAAGCAAATTATACACACCAGATCCATCAACTTTATCATATGTTTCTTGCAATTCTTTCCACACACAAGCAGCATTATCAGAATAAACAAGACCTGAAGGAATACAGAACAATATTGAGAGAACTATGAGAAGATAATGTGAATAATGAAACCCTAGATCCGGACTTGAGCTTATATAACCCATAGTTTCAGTTTAGTCCTCCATCTTACACTCTTTAGCTAAACAGCTTCCAAAGTTCCCTTAAGCACAAACTGACTTTCCATATTGACAACTTTAGTCCTTGATGTAATATATCTTTTAACATAACGAATGCTCACTGGGCAAAGGTTAAGGTGTAGTTAATGAACACAAACTTTCTTAATTAACTAAAAAATGCATTAAATACACATTTAATGAACTTGTAAATCACTATATTTGAACATGATTTTCACTTAAATAAATTAAAATATTTCTTTTATAAACAAATAACCCATGCCCACTGGGCAGAGGTTAGCAAAACCCAAAGAAAAATACAGTGAAATTAAACTTACACATTAGAGTTTACAAGACAAGAAATCTAGCTTTACAAACTACGAACCTATAGAAAACTAAAGCCCATCTAACGAAAATGAGACACAGAGAACCCTACGCTAACATAAAAAAGATGATCATGTTGTTCTGACAAACCTCAAATTAGACTTTGCAAGCGCTAGTTGCGTCTGAGCACCAATCCAGCCACGATACACTTGACCCTTTTAATCTTGTCGACAACCAATTATAAGAAACCACTTGTAGCTCGTCACAAAGAGTCGTAAGATTTGAAACTTTATTCTCATACACTCTTTTATTTCTTGCATACCACACAAGATATAGCATCGTCCAACACACCGTTTGCCATATAATTTCTTGTTTCTTGCTAAAGTTATTTCGACCATTATGAGTTAGGATGGCGTCAACTGTATCAACTTCAAAAACCCTGAACTTCCACCATTTAAACACTTATTTTCCAATTGTTGAAGACCCGAGGGCAATAAATATAACAATGATCAAAATTTTCAATATCATTACCGCAATGAGGGCAAAGAATAGAATTGAGATCTGTACCAATATGATGGAGCCATGACCAAACCGGTAGTCTCCTCTGTTGACATCTCCAAATAAAGATACACACCTTTCTTGGAATAGCTTTATTCCACCTTGTTTCTTGAGCAACATTCGAATAGTCCAGAATCTTGTTGTCAATCAATTCTCTAAGTCTCTTCACTAGTAAAGTGACCATCTTTAACATCAAGGAACCATTTCCAGGAGTCATCAAATAATACATTTGGTACAAAAAGTTAGTTAAACTCGTCAATTGCACAAGCTCTCCCTCACCTCTACCTCTCGGTGTCCTAACCCATCTCCATCTCCACACCCACTCCACTCCACTCCACTCACGCATTTCCCCCACTGTAACAGTTTTATTAGCTTCCAACCTAAATAATCTAGGAAACTTTTCATTAAGAATCACCTCGTCCCCTACCCATGAATCCAACCAAAAATATGTATTATACCCATTACCCATTTGTTTACATAAAAGATGTGTAAAAATTAATTTGTGGAGAGTAGAGTTGGGAATGGTAGAAGCAATGTCGGTTGTTGTTAGTTGCGACTCACATAAAAATTTCAATAGGTGTTACTAGTACTTAGAGCACTCGGTGTCTTAACGTGACACCCGAGTGAAAAAAATCACTTCACCCCCTAAAACAGCCAAAGTAGCCGTTATGTTTTAAAAAAATACACTTTCAGTCCCTTAACATTAACAAACAGCAATGTTGACTAAATGTTTTTTTTTTTTCATAACCATTTTCCCACCACTATAAATACTCAATAAACACACAATTTTTTTCACACTTCCACTACTCAATATAATCTATCATATACTTCTATTTGCTAAAAAAATTTCGGAAGGCAACAACAACGATGATTCGTTCATGAATCTCCTCGGTAGGTGGAATAACCCATACGCGGGTTCATCTTCAAACCCGAACGCGGGTTCATTATCACAAAACATCCCTTTCCCTAACCCACTCGGCTTGTCAATCCAAGAACTTTACCTACAACATCAACGAATGCTATATTGGGAACAAAGCCAACAAAACACACTAAACTCCAATTTCCAAAATCTACAATTCTCACAACAAACCGAAACAAATGAAGTTTCTGAAACACCTGCGTCTCCACTAGAGCCCAAAAGTCGTGGTAAACGAAAGTCCAAAAAATCCAAAGACCCCGAGCCAATCGGTCAGGATGAATAAAATGAAGAATTCGCCAATACACGTTGGCAATCAAGTGAGGGAAAAATACTTGCAAAGTGTTATGTAGCCGCTACGAGGATTCACAAGTCAGGTGTGCACAAGCTCGCGATACGTTTTGGCAACGGGTACAAAATGAGTTCAATAAACTCAATTTTCAAAAACGCAACAAGGATATGATACAAGGCAAGTGAAAAACGTGGAACCGTGATTGCACAAAGTTCAACGCGTATTACAAACGTTTGAAACGGGAAATAAAATGTGGGAAAAATGATATGGATGTCCTTAAACGGGCGAAACAAATGTATCGTAATGAGCACAAAACGACGCCGTTTAATAACGAGGAGGCTTGGGAAGTTTTGCTTGCTCATCAAAAATGGGACGCGCCGGATCCGCTTGATTTACCGGTGATGTCCCAAGCCAAACAAACAAGGCGTTGTTTAGTCATGATGCACAACCACGTCCGATGGGCAAAAAGCGTTCTTCGAAGAAAGCAAAATCCGAGAGCACGACAAGTACCGGGGGAGCGAGTACCGGAGGATCTTTTTCGTCAATCCAATTCGGGGAGGTTATGCAACACGAGTATCATTTAAAATGGGAAGACGCATCCAAGGCGTATCGAGCGGCCCCAGAAAAAGATGAAACAATGACAAGGTTGGAAGAGATGAAATTTTTGTTGTATTTTTTTTCCGCAATTTTTTTTCGTTGTAACGGTTTTTTTTTTTTTTTTTTTTTTTTTTTTTTTTTTTTTTTTTTTTAATTTCATATTGTAATATGTTTTAAGAATTAATGTTATATTTTTTAATAAATGAAGCATTTGTAAAACCTCGCAAAAATTCATATGATTAACTTCGGTTAATTAAATAAATAATCTCTGTCATTATTGTAATTACCATTTTGACGGGGATATTTAAAATTTTCTTTGTATATTAAAATGGTCACGATTACGATATTGCCAAATTCACCAAACGACAAAACAAGTTATCGACACAATTAACAAAATATTAATTTCACTAAACTTAATTAATAAAACTAATTAAAACCAAACGGGCCTTTGTTTTAATTAGCCCAACCGGCCCAAAATTTACCAAACCCATTTTCCATAATAATAATACATATTAGATCGACTAAGCATGCTCCAAAACATCTCGTTCATTTCTAATTTCTACACACGACCTACGTATACTTTTGCACATCCTCATTAACCTCCTAGCCAACTATTAGTGTGTCAAATCTCACGTTCCTACGTTGAGTTCTGATACGTTTTTACGAGGCAAAGTGTTTAGCCATAAATTAATCCAAACGACTTGTACTTAATCAAATTCTTAACCGTTTTAATCCCCGTTTGTTTCTAATGATTACTAATAATGTTTCTAAGATGATTATATGCTCAAATGTTAAGAATGATCATGTATTTACAAGTAGTGTACGATTTTGTAAATCGTATATATGGAAATATACATGGTCGACATCCATATGAATCACCACAACATGTTCCTCATTTTGTGCTCTCTCATTCACTTTGAAACCAATATATTATTCATCTATGATTCTATCATCCTGACATGAAAATAGTACGAAGAGTTCATATTGAAATTTTCTACTTACGTGTATATATTCAAGTAATATATAAACGTACTTGCATGCACTTGCTCTCATTCATTTCCATACTCCTGCATTATTTCGTCCTTCAAACTATCCTCACAAGACCTACAAGTCGATTGGTAATTATTTGGAAGCAAGGAAAGAAAATCGGGTTTGATATTAATATATAACGTTTGGGTTATATAGTGAAACGTGATTTTCTTGTGTTCCATTCTACCACACTCGACCTCTCTATCATCTCTAAGGTGTTTGTAAGTCTTTTGTACATGTTTCCATTCCATTTCACACGTTAAATTATGGTCATGCATCATATATATTTTTGTTCGATCGTATATAGTTTCATATATATATTTTACGTACGTACATATTCTTAGCAACACAAACGTGACTAACCTCTATCTTGGAAGGCTTAGGAGTCACGTAGCACACAAATTACACCTTAGTTTTAATGATACATGCATTTAACGAGCCTAAATTGAACCATGTTTCACACGTATTAAATCACCTAAACACTTAGAAAATAATTCAAGTTTTTCAAAATATATACCGGTTTCAAACATGCCACAAAACATACGTATAACTTTCAATTTCACGTAACAAGCACCCAATATTTTTCTACGTACTAATAGACCACCTAGAAAACTATTAGTTTCATATACACGACTTATAAAAATAATAATGTTTTGACATGCCAATCGAGCCAAAGTGAATCGACATAAACCGGATTTTTCAAATCAAAACTTTGTATAAAAACTAATATTTGTCGATTGGGCTCAACCAAAGCCCAATAGGACTTTACGATAAAACAGCCCACTGGGCTCATAAAATATATTTTTGGAATCACAAAAGAAGCCCAAGTTCAAGCCCAAAATAATTTTCATGCCCTCGCCTCTAAATTTTAAAATGGGCTTTTGTTCTATTTCGTTAAGGCCCATAAGCAATAAAAATTAAGCTTTTAACAAAATAAGCTGTTGAAATAAGCTTGGAATAAATAAAATAAGCTACAGAAATTTTTATAAAATTTTTATAATCATTTTTGCAAATTAGGACTAAAAATGTAACGCGACGACACCTATAGGGACTAAAAGTAAAAATATTGGAAAGAAAGGACTAAAACTGTAGAAACAGAAAGTTAGGATAAAAGTTGATAATATATGATGTTACAAGCTTAGATTGTAATTTTGGACAAGTAGTGGACAATAAATGTAAATTATATACGAAAAGGACTAACGGTGTGACGCTAACGCCGTTAGTATAAAAAGTGTAAAAATTGGTAAAGGACAAGGACTACACATAATCTATCTGACATTCTTATTTTCTTTTCTATTTTACGGCAACCATCACGTCATATGCATTTTATTACGTTTTATATATATATTATTTATTTTTACGCTAATAATATATATAGCGATATCTAAAAAGTTAATATTATTACTTACGATTAAAAAGGTAAAATTTCGATGGATATTTTAAATAAAGTATTTTATCATATCATTTATGGCATAATAATTTCACTGCACATCATCTATTCGTCATAACGAATAATAATTATTCGTTATTCGTTCGTATTTACCAAATAGTATTTGGTTATATTCTCTGATAAATTTATTTATCAGGTTCCGTATCAAAGACGTTTCTATAATCATTCCCATAAATCTCGTTCTACTTTACTTTCCATCATTTCCAAATCAATCCAGGTGAGTCATAGCCCCATTTCCAATAATTGTTTTTAAATCATTAGGGGAGATACATGCTTACATATACTTTGATAACTTGATAAGTATATGAAATAAAATACATGATTCAAATCAATTTCCTAATTGATATTAAAATAATATAATTTGTGATTTAAAATGTGATATATACAATACATGACAAAATACTTAATTGAAATACTGATACTCGTATGATATTGTTTTCCATTCAATTATTGTGATATGTGATATATATAATTTATTGATGAATTACTTGACTGAAATACTGATACTCATATGATAATGTTTTCCATTCAATTATTGTGGTGTGTGATATATATGTTTTGCTGATGAATTACTTGACTGAAATACTGATACTCATATGAAAATGTTTTCAATTCGATTATTGTGGTATGTGATATACATGTGTTACTGGCAAAATATTTAAAATGAATTTATAATACTCAAATGATACTGTTTTTAAATTGATTACTGTGATACGATACTTGATTACATGATGTTATGCTAAATGAGCTCATTATTCCTTGATATTGCCTAAGTTAGCTTATCGCCATATAGTCCCTCAATCATGAGCCATTAACCACATGTAAAGTGGGTGCAAATATAGTGAACAGCTTCGGAACCTGTTAAGGATTGACCCCCTGTCCCACTAATACTTGACGGAATGCCAATTGCAATTGGTTAGTCGTATTAGTCGTGATACACTATATTCGTAGACAAATAGGAATTGGCAAATCACCTATTAATAGAGGGCAAAATATGTCATTGATTTGATAGAACACCCCTTTCTGGTTAAGCTTGTGTGTCATGAGGCTTGGTGCAATATCTATAAAGGAAAAATGTATGTTTTCAACATATATTTAGATACAGCTGTATAGGTTTGACCATACGTGAATTGTATATCTGATTGATTTAGTATCATGAGTTTCCAGCTCATGTTAGGGTTATTGATTCTTTATTTGAATGTGATTGAATACTTATATGATTTATTTGTGAATATACTCGATACTTGTTTCATTACTGTTTGTATTTTATCAATACCAAATATTCCTGAAATCTAACAAAATAAAGGGTTTTTCCTAAAACTCTATGAACTCACCAACCTTTGTGTTGACACTTTTAAGCATGTGTATCTCAGGAAATTCAACGGAGCAGGATAAGACACGGAGTGGGCATTTATTACTCTGATAAATTAAAATGGTGTAAAAATCAAATTTGTCATTTTTACAAGCCTTTATATCTTTTCATAAGATTTTAAATCAAATGGTTTATCTTTTATCAAAATTATTATTTGAATGACAAATAACTTTCAAAACATTTCTTTTAAGCCGTTTTATGAGATTTAAACTTCGATCCTCACCGTAACACCCAAATTACTTTTCCGCTGCGACAAACTTAAATTTGGGGGTGTTACAGCATTAGTTTTAGTTTAGGGGTTGAATTTGAAAATAGTTAATTTAAAGTTGAGTTAAGGTTGAGTGATGATAAGGGGTGTTTTTTTTAGTTAAGGTGAAAAGGTTAAAGCTGACGAGGCGCTAACGTGACACTGAGTTAAGGTTTAAGGTGATGGTACCGAATGCTCTTAGTAAGAATTAATATTGAAAATGTGGAGAAATAAATGTTAGGGGTACATATGTAATTTCCTTCAATATATGTGGATGGATCAATTCCTTACCGTGGCTAAAGGGGTGTGTCTTTTTTATGTTAATGAGTCTTAATGGGGAGATAGTGGTGCGCCACACATATATTATGTTTCTTTTTCTGTTAAATAGTTTATATGAGGAGAGAAAGCAGATGGTGCTCCTCCCCTAAGACTCATTAACAGAAAAGGGCCCACCCACTTAATCTAGAAGAGGAAAAGAAAAAGAAACAAGGCCCTAAATCACTTCCCGATATAGAAAAATGTAAATGAAAATACATGGCATGCAGAGATATGTTGTAAGAAAATAAGTTATACAGTTACTTTCATCACCATCCAAGACGCTCAAAATGCCTCTTTGAACTACATACAACACCAAACACAATTTTTCCTCTTTACTTATCTATGCATGAATCCTGTGCATAATCTCAAATGTATAAACTAGGCGAAAAGTATAAATAAAGATTTATATACCATAAAAAAGTCCAACCCATTTCAACACATACCACGATCCTTAACCGTTGTGTCCCGTTACTCAAACCCTTTCAACCCATCCATTTTGTCACTCAAACTGTTCCAACCCTTTCAGCCCATCGATTTTGCCACATTTTGTCACTCAAACTGTTCCAACCCTTTCAACACATTTGGTTCCTTTTCGGTTCTAAACGGACCTTCTTTACTGTATTTTTTGAGTTTTTTCCTCATAGTAAAGAAAAATGTAACATTAATAGAAACCAATATGACCAAGTGAATTCGTACATAGTACTCGCATGTTGAAACTGGTTGGAGAAAAAGGATGTCATAGTACATACATACATGTGACATTCTCGAAACACATATATAGGTTACATGAACATCACATATACATTTTCTATAACCCGAGTATAATTGAAAAAATATGAAGAGTCAAAAGAGTATACAAAATACAGGAAAGCCTGTAGGAATATATAAGACAAAATATCGCTCTCATTCAATTACATAACACAATAATTATCACAAACAAACATCTACACAACGCTTCTGTTTAATTTATAGATTTCTCAAGCTACATCAAATTATGAAACATAAACCACATTGAATAATTTAAAAAAATTAAAAAAATATAATAATAATAATAAAAATGACACATGTTTAAGTTACACAATTGTGCTATAAATAAAAACATACTAGTAATAAATAAACAAATCATAACCAGCTTGGTTCAATCCACCCATGAGGAGCAAGATGTTGTTTCACTCCAATTAAATCCCCAAAACTGGCTTCTATGTTGGTGTTATCAATAGTGTGAAACCTGCATGTTTCAAGTGAATAGTACACTATAGGAAGCCTTAGAAAGTAGATCTTGTTTTCCATCTGTGTTGTTTTGGCATCGATGCAGACAGATGACGTACAACTGATATAAATCGTATGTTTCCCTAAACTGTTTATTTTCACCCATTCTTTTGCATAATCATTCAACTCAAATACCTCAACTGATTCCCCAAACCTGCCCATGATCACTCGTAACAGATGCTGTTCACATCTCACTTGGAATGACTGTGGGGAAGATGTGCCACAGCTTGTTGGTGCTTGAGCTACATTACGCACCCACGAGTGACCTTCTCTTCCCATTTCTTCAAAAACGTCAAGTCCTCCATCATGCCTCAAGGCATAAAGATCTCGGCCATAGAATGTGATAGACTTAAACATCTCACCACCTGTAACATCTAGAAGAATTTCACGCCAGGATGGTTCCCCGCCTACAAAGTGGATACAAACACGATAATACAAACGATAATAATGCAGGTGTATCGTAATTCCAACTACCATGCAATCAGGAGAAGTAGCTGGTGCCGAGAAACTACAGATATCTAAATCGTAATTAGGTAACTCTGGAAGCTCGCAGATATCACTTGTGAAGGGATTAAATAACACCAATGATTTATCAGGTTTTAAAATCAGCAACCAACCATACCTCGAATGCATTATTAGGAAATCGCAAATCAATTCTTGCGGTGTTTTCATAAAATACTTGTCGCCAAACAAGGGATCCGTAAAACTGATGATGCCTTTATGTTTGTCAAACAATATTACCCACGGTGAAAGTGATGAGTACTCTTGCAATCTCTTTGATGCTTTTCCGTTGTTCCACGGTATCAAAGGTGCTGCTAAATGACAACGTTTGCACATAGAACGAAACTTGAGGTACTCAACACAAACAGAACACTCTATTACCATCGACAAAACATGAAGTGGAAGATTGAGCAGGTGCGATTCATCCTCATCAACATCCTTGTCATTTTCTTGTTTAGAATCAGCATCATCACTTTCTAACCTACAATAGAATATGATCTTACTAATTAAACATGTACTGAAAAATTAAATTTCTCTTTTGTTGTTCCCAGAAAGAGTCAAAGAGAAAAATATAAATGTGACGCTTAATAGAGATGGCATATGAGTTAATTATACAATTCAATACAATACTAAACTATTATTTCCAAAGTAATAGCATATTTTATGTCAAATCGCACAAAAAGGTAATCAATGTTTTTTTCTCAATTTAAGATATCGAAGTTAATTTTTGTGCAATGTACGGCTGGTTTTTTTATGTATCATTTTAGTTGAGCATTAAAAGGTTATTTAAGCTTTTATGACCAATAACCTATTCTGAAAAGTCAAAAAAAAATTACATTGCAAAAATATTAACTTGAATACCTTAAATTTCAATTGGCTTAAAGTATAGTACAATTTTAAATTGCCTTAAACTGTGCTATTTTACAATTTTAAATAGCTGAAGTGATCTATATAACATTAAAACTTATATTGTATATCATAAGCGTAAAGAATATGACAATATTTTTTATTTCAGCTAAACAATTTTGCCACCCATAATAAGTACTATAAATAACTAAAAGCAATACAATACCTGTATTCATATCCAGAATACGGAAGGGGCGACAACTTGAGTCATTCAAAAGCCGCAAAACATTCCTTCATTTTCAAAACAGGACATGGATAACTAAGCAGGTCTGATTCAACGTCATGCTTACCCATTGCAGATCTTATGACCATCTGATCTTCCTTATGGCCCTCTTTTCCTTGTTTACAATCAACATGAGAGCGATCATTTTCTAACCTACACATCAAACATGATTTTCAAGAAACTGTTTTCGAGCTAAAGCAAAATAAATACATATTAAATCAGCTAAGCAATAAAATACCTGGTTCTTTCGTGCATTGCCAACACTGACATGTGGTTTGTTCCTTCTAAATAAGGCATAGAAGATAAGGTTTTATCTTTGACGTGGTATGAGTATATGATCTTTCCATTATCAGGAAGAATATGTACATAACCCCCAAATTCTGATGAGCTAATTGCAGGGCTGTCAAAAGGTGCTGAATTACAAGTAAGGCTCACATATAATATAGTGTCTTCGAGGTCTTCCATTTCTTCCCACGTCATATTATTCTTGTCCAGTTTAAACACATTCACAAAAACAACTGTTTGACGCTTGTCTTTTAAGCCCGTTACAATGTAGAATAGTTCTGTACCAGATCCTTTCATTGTAACCGAATTGTAGTAACAACCAATGAAGTCAGGAAAAGGGATTTCCAGAATTGGCAATAAAGTAATCACAACTTCTCCTAATTTCTTCCTTTTACAATCATTAACCACAATTCTTACCTCTACGAGAAGTAATTTAGGATGAACGGAGTCAGATATGCACGCATATACTTTACCATTGCAACAAGTCAGGAAGTGTAGCCAACCATCGCAACCGGTTATGTTCCTTACTTGCTTAGCATATGTGGATTCGGTCCATCTTAGATCCTTTCTTCTACCAAGCCTACAGTACACAAAATTGGGTTTGTCGGCTCGAGTTAACAAAAGAACCGAATTGAGATGCTCGGGAGGGGCTGACAAACAATAATATCCGATGTAATCACAATCTCCTGATGATCCGCTATGATTCAAGGGAGGAAGATTAATAATCTTAGATGTGATTGGATTCCAAAGACACCACATGACATCACGTGGATGGTTGGAGGAGAGAAGCGCCCAACAGCCATGAAAACAAGCTCGAATACGTTTCCCGAGTAACTCGGGGATTTGGCAGTGGTAATGAGACATGGGGTCGTGTAGGTTGTAGAAAATTTGGACTTCTGTGTTGTCGTCCTTGGCTTCCAAGTTCTGAGCAATAAACCATGGATATTTAGGAGATAAGGGAGGCACTAGCGAATGACAAGACATCTCCTTATGCTTTTGTCCCATCTTAAGATGTTCTTTGTTATATCAAATGAATATGCCCCTGCAACGTGTCATAATATTATTAATTCAAACTTAATCAAATCCGGAAAAGAAAACAAGGAATCTTAATCAAATCCAGTTGTTCAATTATATTGTTTTGGACATTACTTAAAGCTTTCGAAAGTAGTTTTCCGGTATCACCTCATACTTCATCTAACGGATAAGCAATTATTTAGTTATGGTTGATAAAATGATCTTGAAACAATCAAACATAACAAATTCAATGTTGGCATATCAAAAATCAGTAAATCATATTGAAAAGGTCAAGTTTCATGAATCAAAGACCTAATGGATAAAATAATCTTACATGGATCAAGTAAGAGGAGGGCATATGTGACAACCAAAACCTCAAATTACTTGCAAAACCTTATCAAAAATTGCACATGACCTAAAAAGGCTCGATTTCAATAAAAGAATAAATAGAAAGAACGGGATATTATAGCATACCAGCTTACCAAGTACCAACACAAACCACCTAATGAAGCAAACTAATCTTAGACATAAATCAAACAAGAAGAGGAGGATATGTGAGAGCAGTGGCGGATCCAGTGAACGACAAGACGTCTCCTTATGATTTTGTTCCATCTAAGATGTTCTTTGTTATATCAAATGAATGCCCCTGCCAGGTGTCATAATATTATTGATTCAAACTTAATCAATGCAGCATTAATATCCGGAAAAGAAAAATGAATCTTAAAGCTCCCATACTGCAATGTACTTAGAACTATGAGAGTAGTTATTCGATAAAATAAATCATATTGAAAAGGTCAAGTTCCAAGAATCAGACACCTAATGGATTAAACTAATCTTAGACATAAATCAAGCAAGATGGTATATGTGACAACCAAAACCTATCACTTGCAAACCCTTGTAAGAAAGTGCACAAGACTTCAAAAGGCTCCATTTTAATAAATGAATAAAGAGATATAACGGGATGATATCGCATACCTAAAAAGGCTCCCTTCTTATCAAACGTTTAAAAGAACTCAAAGCATATAACATATCACAAAAACACTGATATGAATCTTTATTTAGTGGAATAGAAGCAAAACAACACAAATAAGTAAATTAATCTTAAAATACGTGGCAAGACCTATACAAATAAAACATGAAAAAAACACAAGTGACAACAAAAATATCAAACCAATAGGCTAAAAACAAGTGCATAAGACTTGTAAAGTTTGGATTTTTGTTCAAATAAACAATGAAAAAGACACAAAAATACCAAACTAATAGGTAAAAACCTCAATAACAAGTGCATAAGACTAGTAAAGCTTGGAATTTTATAAACCTTTTATAGAAATTAGATGCGAAGAACAGAAACATCAAATTTACAGGTAAAACATTATAAAGAGTGCTCTAGACATGAAAAGCTTGAATTTTTATACATAAATAAAAAAAGTGATATAAATCAAAACAGAAACATGAAATTAATATAAAGAGTGCACTAGACCTGTAAAGTATGAATTTTTATAAAGTATTTGAACAAACCAAGCACGAATGAGACATAAACACATGAATTAATAGGTAAAAAAAACAAAACAATCGGAGCATATAACAGTGATTGGTGATACCAAACAAGCATTATAATAGTACAATTAACTTTGATTCATACCTTAAACTTGAAGAAAAATCGAAACCCAGTTGTCGATTCCTGACGCTTTTTGGTTTTTGAATAAATAAATAATCGTAACCTTAAATTTAATTTATACACCACCAGTTTCATATGATTTGGGAAGTGTGTTTGTGATTTCCTTAAATCATTTTTTTTTTTTTTTTTTAAATAAAATTACGGTTTCGCGCCCACTTTCCTTTTTTTACCGAGGTCGGGTCGTGTTTTGGAATGCACAAACACCAAATTCTTTAAATACCCAAAGTTACACCTCCACTCACCTCATATACTTCAAAAAATTCCAACTTCTCCAAATAACCTATGGCCGACAGTCGCCTCTGAATTTTTGGGCAACTCTCATATACTTGTGACAAGTGCGACTCTCCTTGTCCCTACCATAAAGACTATTTCTTTTTTTAGTCATCTTCCTGGTAAGAAATACAGATCTTAAAACCACCGTTCAAACAAAAAGACCATTTTTACTCATATTAGCCATTGAATTGCTTCTTGTCTTTCTTTCTTATCACATAGATCTAAGGTGGTTCCTGATCTAATTCTAAGATAAGTTCTAATTTTTCTTATACATATCTTCTAAAAGTCTTCGATCTTTAAAGTGTTTTATGAGAACCACCTTGTCATGGGGTAGGTCTGCCAGTGTTGGGGGTGGCCGAGCACCCTCCAGCCCCACACTGGCTCCGTCTCTGCTTGGGCTCTACTTCCACCATGTGTGTTGACTGCTCTCCAATTTTTTACTCCCATTTTTCTATACTTGACTGCTTTTTTTTCTTCTTATTTTCGTTAAATTTATTGCACATGCTATGCACCAAAACCCTAAAATAATGCATGTTTACAATAATATGTTTTGCAGAACAGCCATTTTGAATCAACGTCGAGTACCTTTTTTACCATAGTGTGATCATGTCGAAAGGCATTTAAGTCTCATTTGGTGTAAACTATTGATAACAATGCTAACCGAAATATAGTGTTAATGCCAACATTGGGTTAGGTAAATATTGTGTGTATAGAACTTTCATAAGTGTAACGATGATGACAACAAATTCAAATATCCAAGACTTGTTATCGACTCTAGTTACTTGATAAGGTCGACATTTAAATAATTCGTCTTGTTTGTAGATATTTTCACGATTATCAACAAAACGTCGCAATTATTACTTCAAATATATTAATAAAATAACTAGAATATCTAACAACATCGAAAAAGTCAGTATGTGATAAGGACATGATTCAAGACCAATCAATGTAGGTGTCGTTTAAATTACGGCGTAAGCTTGAAGCCTTATTTACGCCATAACCTTTTTCCTTTATCTCTTATTTTTTAGTAGTTGTGTTTAAGCTACGCCGTAGCTTATGTTCAAGCTACGCCGTAGTTCGTTTTATTTGTCAGTAGCTTAGGAGTCAAAGCTACGCCGTAGTTGATGTTACTACTACGCTGTAGTTTTAGTTGAGGGTCAGTTTCCTTATTTTGTTTTAAGTCGGTTTGTGACGAATTTAGGTTACTCTCTCTCCAAGTTTGGGTTCTCTATAATTATAGGGCTTGGGTTTATTGTTTTTTATTCCTGGAAATCATTAATAAAGTTTGTTTTAGAGTCTTTACTCTCTTTTGGGTTTAATTCCCGCAAGGTGCGCCTTGGTTATCACCCTTGGATTAGGGTTTATCTAAATACACTTCCGCGCGCCCTACGTTAGATGGCATCAGAGACACATTGTATCCTGGTGGTAATTGGTGTAGAAGGTTCTACGTCAATTAAACATTTAGAGCTTTGTTAGTATCCTAGATGGTAAAACGTAGTAACCAACAATTTAAAGATAAATGGCCATACCGAAACCATGTGTCGCGTTGAATAACTCTAAAACATGCCTAAAATGACGTAAAAACGTAGTCCCGTCTAGGATTGACCGGTTCAGTAAATCAATGACAAGTCCTGAGCTAAGTTTGGATTTGCCTTAAGTGTTACTTCGGACGGGGATTTATTGGTAGTGATAAATCACGTAAAATGGCCAAAAATTGTAGCTAGAAAAGCAATGGACCAAATGACTCGAACATGTAAAATATAGTCTAAAAGTGTACGTAAATACTTACGACCTTTTAATTCATATGATATAAAAAGTTATGTTATTTTCTTGATGAAAAACAGATCGTAAACATTCGACCTGACCATTTTGAAACATCTGCTGAACAGTGTCCATGAATGTCGAAACCAACACTAGATATATGATCAGAAGTCAGAACATTAAGGCATTAAGCTGCCATTTAATTGGGCTCTCCTTGATTGAGCTTGTTAGTCTTTTCAATTGGGTCAAGGCCTTATTTAGCTGATCAATCCTTGTTGGGCATCTAGTAAGACATCTAATCTCTAAAAATGGCCCAAAAGTTGAGAGGACTTCTTAACCCTCATCATTTCTCTTCTTAACTCTCAAAAAACCCCCGAGTATACTCCTTTTATGCATCAAGATCCTACACATATAAGAGACAAAATCATATTAATGTACAAGTTTGTACGAGTAGAAAGAAAGGTTTTGGTATATGTATGATACACCAAAAGCAAACACGTTCCTTACTTAGTTGCAAAAGCTATATAACATGTCTAAAAAATATGAAATTAGCAAATTTAAGGTACTCACTATATATAAATTCAGTGTTCTAGCAAGTTCTTAAGAATAATTATAAGTTAAGTATAAACCCCGTGTACTATTCACCATAGACTTTGTAGGCTACTGTAGCTGCTACAGTTTTCTACAATGCATATTCTGAGTATTGCTACAGAATCCCTCTAACCCACAAAATCTACAGCCCTCCTCATTTGTGTTTCTTGAAGCATCTTCCACACATACACACACATAACAATCAACCACATCCACAAAATGAAAATCCATCGGTGAGATTGATGATTTGTGAGTGTTTCTTCAGCATATCTTCCCCAAATCTACCCATAAAAACAGTCTCCTCTCTCATTCAAGATATCTTCTTCAAGATCTATCATCAAACGAAAAGATTGATGATGATGACACTGATCTTCCAAAAAGTAAGGTTTTTTTATTTCTTTTATTAGTTTCAAATTTTTGATTTATGTCTTTTAGATTCTTTTAACTGTTTTGTGGTTGATTTATGTTTAGTTTAAGTGGTTATTCACAGGATTTGGGTTGTTTGTATCGGGTGTGGTTCGACAATCAGATTATGGTATAAAAATTGAATCTTGAAATTAGGGTTTTCACATAAATTGGGGTTTTGCTGATTTCGTGTTTTTATGGGTAGATTTTAGGGGTTTTTATAATGGTTAAGCTTATGGCTTATTTATAAGACATGATTTGAAGATGTTTGGACTAGCTTAGGGTCGCTTGCATTTCGGATTTTTCCACATAACGATAATAACTTAGAAACTTTTTATTGACGTTTTGTGAAGGTGTATATGTGGCGGCAAGAAAAAAAATCAGAATTCACAAGTCTGGATGATGAGTGTGTAAATATTCATCATTTTGAGTCAAATCTAAGCTGCAAAACGATAAAAAATACTAAAAAACGCACCAAAATGCGAAGAAAATCCCAAAGATCGTATTTTATATGTTTCTTATGCAAAACGAGTGAAAACAAACGAAAAACAAACAAAAGTTACATGTTTGGCAGTTTCAGTCCCCCGACTTTCAAAATTTCACAAAACTAGTCCCTGGTAAATCATTTTCAAAGAAAAATCAACCTTTGCTCTTTAAAAGTCAAAACGAATCACAAATGATCTTTGGGTAAAATGAATTAGAAAATTACACAATTGGTCCCTGAACTTTGGCCAATTGGCTGTTTTAGCCCTCGGTGTTTCAAATATGGAAAAGTGTGTTTTTGGTCCTATGGGTTATCTAACTTGACAGTTTTGGTCCTCTTGGTGACATGGGATATTTACAAAAATGATCCGTGAAATTTCAAAATGCAAGTTTGGTCCTTGTGGTTTTACAACAATACACCAAACGAATCCTTTATTATCATTAACCACTTACCAGCCCACCAATCAAATAACAAACTTGGCCCAAAATTCATCACCCAAGCCCAATGAAAACCCACCCCTTTCTCCCTTTCACGTTTAATACCCTTCACAACCCTAACCCTAAAAACAAAATACGTATTCCTCCCTTCTCCCCCACTCACTCAAAACTGAATAAAAAAAGCTCCACCACTTCCTCCATTAAACCCACCCCGTGACTGCACATACCTCCAACCCATCACCATCTTCCCATCACCCTCAAACCCATTACCCAATCCCACTTCCCTAATCCCTCAATCCATACCTAACACCATTAAACCACTAAGGAGATGACAAGCTGGAGATCCACCACTTTTTTGGGCGCCAAAAGATCATTTAAAGGTCAAGATGATGTTTGAGGAATTCAATGGCTGAGATCTATTTCACAAGGTACAAGATGGAGCCAAGAAACCCTAAGAAGATGAAGACAAAGAGAAGAAAATTGGTACCTACCACTCTTCTAGTTTAGTATAAATAGATAGGGAATTGTAAGCCTAAGGGGATGAATTTTTATCTTATCTTTTTTTCATCTCTCTCAGCTTAGTTTCATTTTTTGTTTCAAAAAGTTTAGTGTAATTCGAAGTTTTTTTTTAGTATTAATGAAAGTTGGAATTCAAGTTTCTCTCAATTCTTATTTAAGTTTCATTTTTTTTTTTTATCAAAGTCTTCTTGGGTATTCATAATTAATTTTAAGTCGTGTAAAATAAAAGTTAGAAAAAGATATAAACACAAAAAAAAAAAAAAAAAAAAAAAAAAGGAAAAAATTCCCGAAAAGAAAATACAAAAAAAAAATAGTTTGAAGAGCAGTAGCAGAGCTTGGATGGAATGGTTTAGAGCCCATGGGGGCAATTAGGAGATTCTATCTGGTCCTTTTGATCTCGGTCATTAACTGCTTGGAGAGACCAAGTAAGATTATGCTTAAGTTCGAATTCTTATTTGTTAGATTGTTGCTTGTTATGAAACTTTTAATTGACGTTTAGCTTAATTTAGTGTATGTTAACATAGCTTTAGTTTATTTTAAAAATAGTGTAACAACTCAATAGATTAGGAATTAAAAGTTTTCTTTAAATTATCAAAAGTGAAGTGCATGTAACTGTGCAACGGGGCAGTTTTCAAACCACCTTGTAAGGCTCGATTCTTATTAGAAATCAATAAAACTTGTTGTTTTGAGTTGTTCAATTGCGGGGGTATCCAGTAGGAAAATAAATTTTAGATTAGGAATTCGATTGATCTTTGAAAATTGCACTCGAAGTAACGCATTTGGGCAAATTAGAGTGCTGCAGTTTCAGTTTTTGTTTGATTTTAGAGTAGCGTTTGACTGCTCATCGTTAAGAATTGGAATTTGTAGTTTGCTGCGCTTAAGTAAAACCCTTAGGAAGTGCTCGAGGTTCAGTTTTGTCGCTCGTTTAGAGTATTTGTTTGATGTTAAAATTGCTCGGATGTTTCTTGTTAAGTCGGCTGATGCAGCAGCCTTGTTGTGATTATTGTTAACCCCTAATTTGTTGATTGAATTGGTTGTATTTAGCATGTTGTTGTTATTGGTAATTGCTAATTATTGTTGTCATCTCAATCTAAACGAGTAAAAATATTGAGCCCATTTGTGAATTGGTCACAACCCAAGTTTGTTCATCTATCTACTGCTACTACCTGGGACATATTGGACATTCTTGTTGATTAATCTGATAACTGATTTCCGTATAATATAAAGTGTTAGAAACTGTTGGGAGTTTTAATTGGTATTTGTTAAAATACGCAACAACTGGAAGGTTGAAAAAGAAAAAAAAAATTATTGAATGAAGTTTGCAAAATGTGGGATTCGACCCACTGACCTCTCGGACAAGACTCAGACCCAAACACGCACTCAACCACTTGCTCTATTTGAATTTATTGTTAGAACTTATGTAGTTTTCTATTTATATTAGTTTAGCTTGTTTGTTTATTTTAGCAAATCAACTTATAATTTGCTTATTTCTTGCTTATTTTGACATTAGACCACATTTTTATACTTTCTAAAAATTAGTTTTAACTTTTAGGATTTTTGTAAAAAAGTTTCAAATTTTTAGGAATTGTAATTTATTTATTAGAATTTAATTTGTGATAATTAGTTTTTAACTTATTATAAATAGAATTTTAGTCAAAAAATTAATTTCTTTTTTTTTAAAAAATTTTCTCTTGTATTTTAGCTCGTTAGAAAATTATTCATAAACACGTGGGACGTTTAGAACTTAAAATTCACGTTTTAATTTGCGCATTCGCGTAATTTTTATTTAAAACATCACGTTTATAGTTTAAGTTACGCTTAGGATTCCCGATACCTAAATATGTTTTCCCGTAGTTTTTAGGTATTTCTTAGATTGTTAGTTGCCTTAGGTTAATTTATTTTTACATTCGTTCGTCAATTTTCAAATTCGTTAGTTTAACGTAACGCAAAACCAAATAACCTTTCCAATCATACAAGATTTTAATCCAAATCTCACTCGAAGCTTTCCATTCACACCTCGTTGGGGTACGACCCGGGAAATCACTTCCCGGTCTCACAATTTGAATATCACTTTCACAAGTTTTGCGAGGTAATCGTTTACCTAAGCGGTTTACTCGTATTACTTCACGTTTATTTGTCTCAAGACAAATTAAAACTCACGTTTGTTGATATTTTGATAAATTGTTGTTTACACACACCAAAACACAACGAATCAAATGGCGTCGCTGCCGGGGAGGCTGTGTGTCGAAAGTCTCGATAAGGTTTAGACGATTAGTCTTGTAGATCCTTCGCAATAAGTTATCGCTTTATAAAACGTATAAAAAACCAAAAATATTTTTCTTTTGTTTCTACTATATGTATTATATCTATATAAGATAAAGAAAAACACAAAAAGATTTTCCCGTTTCATTGTTTAATAAATACAAAGTTAAAATCTTACCACCGCAAACCAAGGCAGAACACCTACCAACTGGGGGTGTGACCATAATAAGTTCCCAAACAAAAGATCAAAACTTGCCTTTGTATCATTTGCGTATTGGAAAACTTTTAAACGAGATTCACACTTTAAGAGGAGTCGAAACGGTATGTGGCGATCCAATGAACTTCGCCCAGTGAGAGATCCATTCTTCTCTCCCGCTCCTTTGTGCGTTTCTCTTTAGAAGTTAACCTTGCGTTCTTGATTATTGGTTTAAGTTCCCTTGTCTTTAAAGTGGTATTGTTTTAATTGATATTTTTGTGGTGCATGCGCACACGTTCGTGTACGTCAACGAGTCCTTTGCAATCGCTAAATAACATTCCAAGAAGAAGGCGTAATCGTCGACGTACCAACCGAATAGCCGAACCCGAGTTTCGTGCTATTCCAATCATGGCGGCCGAGCCCACTATGAATGAGCTTCTCCAAGCACCCATCGAGGGTTACGGAGATGCTATCATCATTCCAGCCATCGTGGCTGACAATTTCGAACTTAAGACGGGGTTGATTAACTTAGTCACCTCGCGTCAATTCTATGGTTTCGAGAGGGACGATCCTCAAGATCACATTCGATGGTTCAACAAAATCACGTCGACCATCAAATGCAAAAATGTCCCTGAGGAGGCCATCAAACTTCTTCTCTTCCCGTTTTCCCTCGATGGGGCTGCCAAAAATTGGCTAGACAAACAACCCCCTCGATCGATTGAAACGTGGGAAGATTTGGTCAAGAAGTTTTTGAACGAATTCTTTCCTCCATCCAAAACCACCGCCCTCAAGAATGAGATCATGAAATTCACTCAAAAATTTGATGAATCATTCGAGTGAGGCATGGGATCGTTACAAGGACATGCTTCGTAAATGTCCTCATCACGGTTTTTCCGAGTTGATGCAACTCGACACTTTCTATAATGGTGTGAGCCAAGTCGATCAAGACTCTCTTAATGCCTCCGCGGGAGGCAACTTCTTGAATCGAACCACCAAAGATGCTTTGATGATCATTGAAAACAAATCTAAGGTCCGCATTCCACGAAGCAAATCGGTTGTTTCACAAATTAATGTTGGTCCTTCTTCCTCATCACCCGTGGCTCAATCTAGCACCGATGCTAGACTTGACAAGCTCACGGAAGCAATTCATGCTTTGGTTCTCACCAAAACAAAGAAAGTCTCTTCTCAACCTGCTGAAGTCAAAAAAGTTGACACTTGTGTTACTTGTGGTGGTCCACACGCTTACTACAATTGTACTGCCACCGATGGCAATCCTTTTGAAGTCAATGCAATAGTCGGTAATTCCAATCAAGGAGGCAACCAATACCGTCCTCAAATGGAACAAAATTACCGTACTAACAATCAAAGTGGTCCACCCGGTTTCTCTCAACCCAATAATCCAAATAGATTCAATCAAAATCAACAACAAAGAAACCCGAATGTTCAAAACCAATTTCAAGCCCCTATGAACCAATATCAAAATCAAGGGGGAAATTACAACCAAGGTTCTCATAATCAAGGAAACTTAAATAGAAACCAAGGTTATGGTAATTTTAATCAAGGAAACAATTTTCATGGTAATCAAAACCATGGAAATTTTCAAAATCAAGGTTTCAATCAAAACAACCGAGCTCAAAACTTTCCTCAAAATCAAACTGTTGCTCAACCTTAATCATCAACCGATGAGTTGTTGAAGCAATTTATGAAAGCTCAAGAAGAAACTAACAGGTTGTTGATCGGTCAGATTTCTGAACTTAAGAAGTCTTTAAATGATCGACCTTCGGGATCGGGAACGCTACCAAGCAACACGATCGCCAACCCGAAGGGCGATGTAAAGGCGATCACAACCCGTAGTGGAGTTTCTTATGATGGACCCACGGTTCCTACTACCTCATCTTCTTCTCCTCCCGAGGTAGTGGAACGTGAACACGAGGCTACAAAGGACAAGGTGCAAATCACAAGTACACGAAGTACCGCACATGTCCAACCTCATGTTGTCTCAAAAACCAAATCAAAACCGGGAATAGTTTTTGAACCATCGGAAAATCCCGTTCAACAAAAAGCTTCAATACCATATCCTTCGCGGTTAAATGATCAAAGACTCCGCAAGCAAACTAATGATCAAATGAAAAAGTTTCTTGAAATTTTTCAAAAACTACACTTCGACATTAGCTTCGCGGATGCTCTTCTCTATATGCCCAAGTTTGCTTCCACTTTCAAGAGTCTTCTAAGTAACAAAGAGAAACTATTTGAACTCACCAAAACCCGTTTGAACGAAAATTGTTCGGCGGTTCTCCTAAAGAAACTTCCTGAAAAATTAGGAGACCCCGGAAAATTTCTCATTCCATGTGATTTCCAAAAGCTTGAGGAATGCTTTGCCTTGGCCGATTTTGGCGCTAGCATAAACCTCATGCCTTTCTCGATTTGGCAAAAACTTTCACTTACCGAGCTTACACCAACACGAATGACTCTCGAATTAGCAACCCGTTCGGTTACGATTCCGAAAGGTATTGCTGAAGATGTCTTTGTGAAGGTTGGCAAGTTCCATTTTCCTATTGACTTCGTAGTCGTCGATTTTGATGCCGATCCTCGTGTCCCCCTTATCTTGGGGAGACCATTCTTAAAAACAGCTCGTGCATTAATCGACGTCTTCGAAGGAGAAATGACTCTTAGAGTTGGCGATGAAAAGTTGGTCATAAACATCGAAAACACTTCAAAAGATCTTCTCGAACTTGAACGAGAAGCAATTAACCAAATTGATGTCATCGATGTCGCATGCGATGACTACTTTGAAGAAGTGTTACATGTGCAAGGATCAATCAATCCTTCCAATGATATCTCTCCCCCCCCCCTCTCTTACTCCATTTTTGGGAGGTGACTTCATTTTGGAAGAAATCGAAGCTTGTTTGTCGTGTGATTCTCATGTTGATTATGATTCTATCAATCACGAGGAAGACATACTTCTCCTTGAGAAGTTGCTCAATGATGATCCTTCATCTCTTCCTCCTAAAGATCTTCATAATGTGGAATTCAAAGATGTTGAAGAAACTGATGACTTCCCTGAAGTGGAACTCAAGGAACTTCCGCCTCATCTCGAGTACGCGTTTTTGGAGGGTGACGATAAGTTTCCCATCATAATCGCTAAAGACTTGAATGCGGAAAACAAAGCCGCTCTTCTCAAGGTTTTAAAGTCACACAAGCAAGCCATTGCTTGGAGGCTTTCCGACATCAAGGGTATTAACCCGGAATTTTGTATGCACAAAATTTTGATGGAGGATGACTTTAAACCGGCGGTTCAACAACAAACACGGGTAAATCCTAAGATTCATGAGGTTATCAAGCAAGAGGTCATTAAACTTCTTGATGCCGGTTTGATTTACCCGATTTCGGATAGTCCTTGGGTGAGTCCCGTTCATTGCGTACCCAAAAAGGGTGGCATAACGGTTGTCAAAAATGATGATAACGAGTTAATTCCAACTCGATTGGTGACGGGTTGGCGCGTTTGTATTGATTATCAAAAATTAAACGACGCCACCCGTAAAGACCACTTTCCATTACCTTTCATGGATCAAATGCTCGAAAGATTGGCGTGAAACGAATACTATTGTTTCCTTGACGGTTTTTCGGGTTATTTCCAAATTCCCATCGATCCTCAAGATCAAGAAAAAACGACTTTTACGTGCCCATACGGAACATTTGCTTATCGACGCATGCCTTTTGGCTTATGCAATGCTCCGGGCACATTTCAAAGATGCATGATGGCCATTTTTCACGACATGATCGAGAAAACAATGGAGGTCTTCATGGATGATTTTTCGGTCGTTGGGAATTCATTCGAATCATGTCTCGCCAATTTAGACAAAATGCTTCAAAGGTGCAAAGACACCAACCTTAGTCTAAATTGGGAGAAAAGTCATTTCATGGTCAAGGAAGGAATTGTCCTTGGCCATAAGATTTCAAAGAGTGGGATTGAGGTCGATAAATCTAAAATCGACGTCATTGCTAAGCTTCCTCCTCCCACTACTGTTAAAGGTGTTCGGAGTTTCCTGGGTCATGCCGGCTTCTATCGTAGATTCATTCAAGATTTCTCGAAGATAGCTAGGCCTATGACCTGACTTCTTGAAAAAGAGACTCCATTTGTCTTTTCCGATGAGTGCATCGAAGCTTTTCAAAATCTCAAGAAAAAGCTTACCGAAGCACCCATTTTAGTTGCCCCCGATTGGGACCTACCTTTCGAACTTATGTGTGATGCAAGTGATTTTGCAATAGGTGCGGTCTTGGGGCAACGAAAAACCAAACACTTTCAGCCGATTCATTATGCAAGCAAGACCTTGACCGAAGCTCAAGCTCATTACACCACAACGGAAAAAGAATTACTAGCCGTGGTGTATGCGTTTGAAAAATTTCGGCCGTACTTAATCTTGACTAAGTGCATAGTGTACACGGACCACTCGGCTCTTAAATATCTCTTTGCCAAGCAAGACGCAAAGCCGAGATTGCTCTGTTGGGTTCTCCTCCTACAAGAATTTGATATCATCATTCGTGATAAAAAAGCAGCCGAGAACCTCGCTGCTGACCATCTTTCCCGATTGGAGAATCCTCATCAAGGAGTTCTCGAGAAAAAGGAAATAAACGAAACGTTTCCTCTCGAGACACTCAATGTGATTTCCTCTCGTGGTGATTCTAGTACCCCATGGTTTGCCGACTTTGCAAACTATCATGCGGGGAACTTCGTTGTCAAAGGAATGTCGTCCCACCAAAAGAGCAAGTTTTTCAAAGATGTTAATCACTACTTTTGGGACGATCCCTACCTGTTTAAAATTTGTGCGGATCAGGTTATTCGAAGGTGTGTTCATGGCCAAGAAGCCATGGAAATCCTAAAGGCTTGTCATAATGGACCCACCGGGGGACATCATGGCCCGAACTACACTGCTCGAAAAGTCTTTGAGTCCGGTTTTTATTGGCCTTCCATTTATAAAGACGCCCATGACCTAGTCAAATCTTGTGACTCGTGTCAACGTCAAGGAAAGATCACACAACGGGATGAAATGCCTCAAAACGTCATCCAAGTGTGTGAAATCTTTGATGTTTGGGGCATAGACTTTATGGGGCCGTTCCCGTCTTCACGAGGGAACACGTACATACTCGTGGCCGTTGACTACTTGTCAAAATGGGTCGAAGCAAAAGCTCTCCCAACCAACGATGCCCGAGTAGTTGTAAAATTTTTGAAGTCGTTATTCTCAAGGTTTGGAACTCCCCGCGCTATCATAAGCGATCGCGGTACTCACTTTTGCAACGAACAATTTGCAAAAGTCATGCTCAAGTACGGTGTCACTCACCGTCTTGCGACCGCCTATCACCCACAAACGAGTGGGCAAGTGGAGGTTTCAAACCGAGGTTTGAAAAGAATTCTTGAAAGAACCGTGGGTGAAAACCGTGCCTCTTGGTCGGATAAGCTAGACGACGCTCTATGGGCCTTTCGCACGGCTTATAAAACACCCATTGGGTGTACTCCTTATAAGCTCGTGTATGGAAAAGCTTGTCATCTACCGATTGAGCTCGAGCACAAAGCTTATTGGGCTTTGAAGAATGCTAATTTTGATCTTAAGTCTGCGGGTGATCATAGGAAAGTTCAACTCAATGAACTCAATGAACTTCGTGATCAAGCTTACGAAAACTCTTTAATCTATAAAGAGAAAACCAAAAAGATCCATGACTCCAAAATTAAGAACCGCGTTTTCAACGTTGGTGATCGAGTCCTTCTTTTTAACTCTCGATTAAAGATCTTTTCGGGTAAGCTTAAAACCCGCTGGACTGGACCTTTCACCGTTGCCAAAGTTTATCCTTATGGTACCGTCAAATTATCTCAAGATGACGGTCCAAATTTCAAAGTAAATGGGCATCGGTTGAAACACTATTTTGGAGGGGACATACCACCTATTGTCCCGGACCTCCAAACTTTCCCCATGGACCAATGAATTCGGGGATCGAGTCAAGCTAGCGACTCGACAAACAAAAACAAGTAACAACAAACACGGGTTTTCACCTGTGTATCTGATTTCCTCCTATTTTCTAACACCCTAGTGTGGGGGAGTGGCCACCCCCCGCAGCTACTTGAGATGTACATATCTATTCAAAAAAAAGAAAAAAAAAAAAAAAGGTGTGTGTTTGAATAAATAAAGTGAAAAATACGAATGACATTCCCACAGTTAGCTTTTAATATTCTCGTCTTTCATTCAAAATTTCGGCATAATCGCCGGGACTTTGAATATTGAGGACAATATTCAACTCTAAGTGTGGGGGAGGGGAAAATTCTAGCGAATTTTATCAAAATATACCGTCTAGTACCCCTATTTTTGGCCAAAATTTTTAAAATTTTTTTCACTTTATTTCAAAATTTTTGTGGTTATCAATTCGCCTTGTCTAAACGACAAAAGGGATTGGCTAATCCAGGAGCAAACGGCTCTTGGTAAAGATAACTCAAACCCGTTGATGGCTTGCAATTTGCCAAAATTTGTATGGTTCCTCAACTCCCCATCATCCTCAAAAGCTAATGAGTTGGCTAGCCCGCAAGATTATGGCTTGTGGTAAAGGCTGTGGAAAAACCATAATTGGTAATCAACTCACCAAGATGTTGACTGTTCCATCAAGAGTTGGCTAGTCCAGGAGCAAACGGCTCCTGGTAAAGACAAATCAAATCCGTTGACAGCTGGTGGTTTGCTCAAAATCACACGGCTATCAGGTGTGCCACAGTTCTTACACCTGGCTACTCCAGAAGTGATGGCTTTTGGTAAAGAGACTTCAAATCCATTAATTTTTCTCAAAAAGATTGCTAGGGACTAGCAATAGTTTAGTGTGGGGGATTGATGAGTGTGTAAATACTCATCATTTTGAGTCAAATCTAAGCTGCAAAACGATCAAAAATACTCAAAAACGCACCAAAATGCGAAGAAAATCCCAAAGATCGTATTTTATATGTTTCTTATGCAAAACGAGTGAAAACAAACGAAAAACGAACAAAAGTTACATGTTTGGCAGTTTCAGTCCCCCGACTTTCAAAATTTCACAAAACTAGTCCCTGGTAAATCATTTTCAAAGAAAAATCAACCTTTGCTCTTTAAAAGTCAAAACGAATCACAAATGATCTTTGGGTAAAATGAATTGGAAAATTACACAATTGGTCCCTGAACTTTGGCCAATTGGCTGTTTTAGCCCTCGGTGTTTCAAATATGGAAAAGTGTGTTTTTGGTCCTATGGGTTATCTAACTTGACAGTTTTGGTCCTCTTGGTGACATGGGATATTTACAAAAATGATCCGTGAAATTTCAAAATGCAAGTTTGGTCCTTGTGGTTTTACAACAATACACCAAACGAATCCTTTATTATCATTAACCACTTACCAGCCCACCAATCAAATAACAAACTTGGCCCAAAATTCATCACCCAAGCCCAATGAAAACCCACCCCTTTCTCCCTTTCACGTTTAATACCCTTCACAACCCTAACCCTAAAAACAAAATACGTATTCCTCCCTTCTCCCCCACTCACTCAAAACTGAATAAAAAAAGCTCCACCACTTCCTCCATTAAACCCACCCCGTGACTGCACATACCTCCAACCCATCACCATCTTCCCATCACCCTCAAACCCATTACCCAATCCCACTTCCCTAATCCCTCAATCCATACCTAACACCATTAAACCACTAAGGAGATGACAAGCTGGAGATCCACCACTTTTTTGGGCGCCAAAAGATCATTTAAAGGTCAAGATGATGTTTGAGGAATTCAATGGCTGAGATCTATTTCACAAGGTACAAGATGGAGCCAAGAAACCCTAAGAAGATGAAGACAAAGAGAAGAAAATTGGTACCTACCACTCTTCTAGTTTAGTATAAATAGATAGGGAATTGTAAGCCTAAGGGGATGAATTTTTATCTTATCTTTTTTTCATCTCTCTCAGCTTAGTTTCATTTTTTGTTTCAAAAAGTTTAGTGTAATTCGAAGTTTTTTTTAGTATTAATGAAAGTTGGAATTCAAGTTTCTCTCAATTCTTATTTAAGTTTCATTTTTTTTTATCAAAGTCTTCTTGGGTATTCATAATTAATTTTAAGTCGTGTAAAATAAAAGTTAGAAAAAGATATAAACACAAAAAAAAAAAAAAAAAAAAGGAAAAAATTCCCGAAAAGAAAATACAAAAAAAAAAAAAATAGTTTGAAGAGCAGTAGCAGAGCTTGGATGGAATGGTTTAGAGCCCATGGGGGCAATTAGGAGATTCTATCTGGTCCTTTTGATCTCGGTCATTAACTGCTTGGAGAGACCAAGTAAGATTATGCTTAAGTTCGAATTCTTATTTGTTAGATTGTTGCTTGTTATGAAACTTTTAATTGACGTTTAGCTTAATTTAGTGTATGTTAACATAGCTTTAGTTTATTTTAAAAATAGTGTAACAACTCAATAGATTAGGAATTAAAAGTTTTCTTTAAATTATCAAAAGTGAAGTGCATGTAACTGTGCAACGGGGCAGTTTTCAAACCACCTTGTAAGGCTCGATTCTTATTAGAAATCAATAAAACTTGTTGTTTTGAGTTGTTCAATTGCGGGGGTATCCAGTAGGAAAATAAATTTTAGATTAGGAATTCGATTGATCTTTGAAAATTGCACTCGAAGTAACGCATTTGGGCAAATTAGAGTGCTGCAGTTTCAGTTTTTGTTTGATTTTAGAGTAGCGTTTGACTGCTCATCGTTAAGAATTGGAATTTGTAGTTTGCTGCGCTTAAGTAAAACCCTTAGGAAGTGCTCGAGGTTCAGTTTTGTCGCTCGTTTAGAGTATTTGTTTGATGTTAAAATTGCTCGGATGTTTCTTGTTAAGTCGGCTGATGCAGCAGCCTTGTTGTGATTATTGTTAACCCCTAATTTGTTGATTGAATCGGTTGTATTTAGCATGTTGTTGTTATTGGTAATTGCTAATTATTGTTGTCATCTCAATCTAAACGAGTAAAAATATTGAGCCCATTTGTGAATTGGTCACAACCCAAGTTTGTTCATCTATCTACTGCTACTACCTGGGACATATTGGACATTCTTGTTGATTAATCTGATAACTGATTTCCGTATAATATAAAGTGTTAGAAACTGTTGGGAGTTTTAATTGGTATTTGTTAAAATACGCAACAACTGGAAGGTTGAAAAAGAAAAAAAAAATTATTGAATGAAGTTTGCAAAATGTGGGATTCGACCCACTAACCTCTCGGACAAGACTCAGACCCAAACACGCACTCAACCACTTGCTCTATTTGAATTTATTGTTAGAACTTATGTAGTTTTCTATTTATATTAGTTTAGCTTGTTTGTTTATTTTAGCAAATCAACTTATAATTTGCTTATTTCTTGCTTATTTTGACATTAGACCACATTTTTATACTTTCTAAAAATTAGTTTTAACTTTTAGGATTTTTGTAAAAAAGTTTCAAATTTTTAGGAATTGTAATTTATTTATTAGAATTTAATTTGTGATAATTAGTTTTTAACTTATTATAAATAGAATTTTAGTCAAAAAATTAATTTCTTTTTTTTTTAAATTTTCTCTTGTATTTTAGTTCGTTAGAAAATTATTCATAAACACGTGGGACGTTTAGAACTTAAAATTCACGTTTTAATTTGCGCATTCGCGTAATTTTTATTTAAAACGTCACGTTTATAGTTTAAGTTACGCTTAGGATTCCCGATACCTAAATATGTTTTCCCGTAGTTTTTAGGTATTTCTTAGATTGTTAGTTGCCTTAGGTTAATTTATTTTTACATTCGTTCGTCAATTTTCAAATTCGTTAGTTTAACGTAACGCAAAATCAAATAACCTTTCCAATCATACAAGATTTTAATCCAAATCTCACTCGAAGCTTTCCATTCACACCTCGTTGGGGTACGACCCGGGAAATCACTTTCCGGTCTCACAATTTGAATATCACTTTCACAAGTTTTGCGAGGTAATCGTTTTCCTAAGTGGTTTACTCGTATTACTTCACGTTTATTTGTCTCAAGACAAATTAAAACTCACGTTTGTTGATATTTTGATAAATTGTTGTTTACACACACCAAAACACAACGAATCAGTGGAAATCAGGAAAAAAAAAAGAAAGAAAGAAAAAATAAAAAAAAGGACCATGGGCTCCATTTTGGTGACCGTAATGGTAAGTTTATAAGTTCTTCATTTTTGGGTCATATTTCAGTTTCAACTGTAAATTTTGTGACTTGATGCTTAATTTGATGTTGATTTGCCATTAAATAAGGAAATGACAACATGCTACTTTTTAATGTGGTGTGTGTTGATTGCCCGACGAAAATGAAAACATGAAACTGAAAAATAATAAATCCCTTTTATAAGCATCGGATATCTGCATTTCGTACGCATCGTAACGTGGAATGAAGGATCCATACAGTGTGAACCAACTTTTATGGCATGATTGAAATGGTATTTTTTGCATTTCATGTGGTAAAGTATTTTAGAATTATAAGAAGTGACGCTAAAAGTTATGTTGTTTTTCAGGTGTATGGAGCATTTGGATTTATGGAATACCATGGTTGATTGGTTCCGAACGGTCAGATATTATTGACCAAGGTCAACAAGTCAAAGACAGCTCAGTTCCAATTCTCCGTGGATAGTATAGGGTTTCCCCGGGTCGTTATGTCCCAGCGAGGTGTGATGGTATAGAAAACGGATTTGTGATCGGGTGATTCTGAACAGGAAAGGGGTAATAAGGGTTTTGAATGATTACGCTAAGGAAATACGAATGAGAACGATTTAAACAAACTATATTAACAATAACGTGAAACCTAGTTAACCTAAAATGTAATTTAAAAATTTAAAATCAGAGTTTGCTTATAAATAAGCAGAAAAATAAGCCAAAAGGGCTTAAATAGAAGCTATCACTTTTTTTATATATTTGATTTTTTCTTTATTTTACAAACTACTTTTACTAACGTAACCTAAATTTAAAAACGTAAAAGTTATTTAAATAAAACGCGAGTGCGCAAAATAAAACGTGAATTTTATGCTACGCTAACCCTACGGGGGTAAAAATTACTTTTCTACGATTCTAACGATAAAAGAAAATTTCAAGAAAAAAAAATATATTTTTTTTTTTTACCTTTTAATTATTTAATATTAATTAATTACTAATTACTAATTAAACTAATTTAAATTAAAATAAATACTAGACTAATTTAGAAAATTACCAAACTTTTTCTAAAACTATTTAACAACTGCAGAAGTCTTACAAAATTACAAAAAGTCCTAAAACTTATAAATAAACTTTTTTAGATTTAATTTACTTAATTATTAATTAAAAGCTAGTTAATCTAATTTAATTATTAACATTACCAAATGAACAGTAGAAATTATGAAACTATTTTCTAAAATTACTTTATGACTAATAAAACCTAAGAAAAATATAAAAAGATGCTGGTACTTAACAAATAACAACTGATGATTTTATTTTTGATTTTTCACTTAAAATTAATTAAACTAAAATTAATTATAAAAAATACTAAATTAGAAAAGAAAATTCTGAAACTTTTTTAATAAATTCTAAAAGTGACTATTAATTTAAGAAAAATATAAAAAGTAGTGGTACAATAAAATAATAAGCTAGAAATAAGCTAAATAAGCTGTTTAAGCATTAATTAAACTAAATAAGAGGGACTATGTTAAATACTTAAGTTTGCATGATACAACTGAAACAAGACCCAAGGGCAAGTGGTTAGTGAGTGTGTGGTGTGTTTGTGTACAAGAGGTCCCAGGTTCGAATCCCTGCACCTCCTTTTTGCTACTAATATTTTTTTTTTCTTTTTCTTTGTTAGAAACTGATTACACACTAATCATGAACCACTTTTGAAAAACAAAGTTCAATGATAAGCACTAAATAAGCTTGTGCAAGCTTATTAGACCAACAGTGAAGGAGTTTTTTTGCCAAGATAAGTTTTTGAGAGCTTTTTGAGTCACAGGGGTACCACAGATTAGCACCCAAGCTAGCACCAAATCTCACACAGGGTCACATAAACCACTCTAACATAATTGAGCTAAAAACAACAATTGAACAAATCCAAGCAAGCAGGAACAAAAGAAATCAAATGCTACTGAGGTGAGACTAACACTAAACCAAACAGATTCAAACAGTCCTTGATGGGTGATATAGCAGGAATGAATAAGCTATGCTAATAAGCATATAAACCACAATCAATTAACAAGCTCAGCTCCAAACTCAAGAAAACATCATAACAACAACATTCGATGACTAAGAGTCAATAAAAATCAACTAAAATCAAACAAGCTCACTGCCACTGATTTGCATCAGCATAAGCAGGCCAATAGGGGCAACTAGGGAGGCTAATTCAAGCTAATCAAAAGCTTATAGTTGCAAACAAAGGATGGATCTAACAAGACAGCCTAGCAGGCTCCACAAATCACCAAAGATCAAGCCAAATGGTCAAGGAATGACCAAGTTGTGGTTAAGTGGAAAACGGGTCAAAACTGATTTATGGGTGCAGGGTAAACAGTGGGTCAGCAGCCCACTTTGGACACAGATTCAAAGGTCCAAATGAATCTCAAATTGCTATTTTCTTTTTGACTTGTATTAACAAGTTGGCAAAGTTTCCAAATCAACAAATACTTAGGATTTTTATCCACTAATGAATCCTAGAGAGTGCTTTGAAATTTATTCAAAATCTGAGTATGCAAGCTTTTGACTTTTTTGGAATTTTTGATAAAGTTGACTGATATGAATTTCTATGGAACCTAAATGATTAAATAAGCTAACTAGCTCTAAATTAATCTAAATGAGGCAACCTAAACAAGATTAGAGCCAAATGAGAGCTTTTGATTCCCTCACATCCCAACAGTTATGCTGTTAATGGGATTTAGGGAGAGATTTGATTTTTTGGCTTATGAACCTTGGGATTATGGTTTGACTGTCCTAATTGACACCTAAGAAGCATATGTGAACTCATGGCATACCAAGTGAACAACAAGGACATAGGTAAATCCCTTAATCCAAACACTACTTATAAACCAGATTTGAAAGATTAACAAAGCAAGTGATAGAATTAAACTACCAAACTGAAAAGCAAGATTATACTAGTCTGAGATAAATACAAATAGGCAGGAACAAGCAGTAATAACCAACAATTTACAACTACACTAATCAAGAGTGGATTATGCAAAATTTACACTAGAATTTGAATTTAGAAGACTGGAGTATAAAACCTTCAACCTGGCTGAACCAGGGGCAAACCAGGACTGCCACAAGCTCTTCTTCTTTTCCTTTCTTTTAATTTGTTGAGAGCTTATTAGAGCTTATGAAAACATCATAAACACAGTAGGGAATAAACAAGGATTTGACTGAAACTTTAAATTTCTATTAAAACTGAAAGTGGGATACAAGGCTTGAATTAACAAACATCAAACTTGAACTTTAAAACTGATTACCAGATTAATACTAAATTAAAGCATTCTTAAAAACATTACATAAACTATTCTAAAACCTACTTTTACCCTAAAATCTACTACTCTCCTTCTTTCATTCTTTTCTTTATTTATATGGAGCTTCTAGGGTTTGTGGACTCCCCTGGATCTTTTCATTCTCCATTCTGGACCTTTGGATGAGCATGATTAATCCTGGCCGTTGAGCTCTTTTTGGCAGGAAAAAAGGACTAAACCAATTAGCAGTTAGTATTTGGCGGGGGGGGGGGGGGGGGGGGCAAGAATTGGAGGGTAGTGGTGGAAAGGTAGTATGGCAGAGATGGAGTGTAGGAGTAGTGGTGATAGGGGTTGATGATGGTGTTGGATGTGGCAGGGTTGCAGACTCACGTGTGGAGGGATAAGGGAGAGGGTTGACCAATTTTGACTGGAGGGAGTAATAAAAAACACGGGGTGGAGGTTTTATTTGTGGGAGTGGATTGGAGGTTTGGGCTTTGTGGGGATTTTGGGCCAATTAAAGGATCAGGGGTGAGGTTTGGGCTAGTGGGAGATATAAGGGGTGTTGGTTTTGGATTATTTAGTAAAGGGTGTTTGTTTGTAGTTTACATTAGCCCAAGGACCAATTGTGAAACATGCTAAAAATCCAGGGACCACTTCTGCCAGAATTCCAAACTTGCTACAAGGACCACTCTTGCCAAATTATAATTCCACAAGGACCCTTAATGATAATTTTTTCCATTTTAACACCCGGGGACTATTTTTGCCAAATTTCAAACTCCAAGGACCAGTTGTGTAATTTTCTCAAACTTTTCACTCAAGGACTAAAATTGATAATTTTTAACTTTTAAAAACCTTGGGTTGACTTTTCTTTCATTTTAAACTTTCAGGGACTAGTTTTGTCAATTTATGAAACTTGAGGGACTGAAACTGCCAATTATGCAAACTTTATTCGTTTTTCATTTGTTTTTAAACATTTTGCATTTAAAACATATAAAACACAATTCCTGGAATAATTTCTGTATTTTGATGCATTTCTGAGTGTTTTTAAACGTTTTTGCAGTTCAGATTAACTAAAAATGATGAGTATTTACACACTCAACAATGGTCAGTGTTGATGCCATTGGCGTTTGTTTGCTTAGACTACATTGGGTATGTGCAACACAACATTGGATGCATTGATGCATTGGTATTTTTAGTGGTTAGCCTATTTGTTGAGGTGTTTAGGATTATTGCTTATTAAGTGCTTTATTGTTGGTTTGTAGCACTAACAGATTCAATGATGGTGGTCGACGAATAATGGTAATGGGCGGGTTCCAAAAGGGGGTGGTGCAAAGAGGGGGTTTGCGAATTCGGGTGCTTCCAGGTTTGAAGTCACATTTCCGAGTTCATTGATGAAACTCTAGACGAGGAGACGGAGGATGACAGTAGTAATGTACATAATTTTCAGACATCCAAGACAAGATGCTAGTGTACACCACTTGAATGCACATATTAAAAAAAACAAAACACCACATTAATGCTATTTAATATAGTCAATTAATTAACTGGTAAATAAATATAATTAATACAGTTATTAAAACAACCCTTATATAAGAAATACAAATTATCGAGCATATTATACAACCAAAATTAAACACAAGTAACTGCATTAAATATCACTAACACAAATAATAAAACACATTATTCAACCCCGAACGGGCAACGGGCTCGAGCCCAAATGGGCACGGGCCAACCGGTTCGAGCCCGAACGGGCACGAGCTATACGAAATTCTTGATATCCATAAATTTATTATCAAAAAGAACATAATAAATTAAAATACATGATTCACCGAAAAATTTCAGGGTATCCGCCGCCGCAACGCGCAGTTACCTTGCCAGTCATCATAGTCAATCTATCAATCAATAAGTATATCATCGAAAAATAGTTTCTTTTGGTCATGCCATTAGAACCGCATCTAACTTATACAATAAGTGGCATCCTATAAAAGCTTACTTGATACCTTTATTGATCAAGTTCATGCATACGAGATCCAAAACTGATGATAAGTTGGTGAAAAGTAAGATGTAGTACACATAAAGAATATTACAATGTAGAAATTAAGGTTTGCACCAACTGACTGTGAAGCAATGAGTTAAAAACTTAAGACTTTTTTTTTTTTTTTTTTTTTTTTTTTTTTTTTTTTTAAGGCACTTTGTATTGGATTCACGAATTCGTCATGCTGTTTTATTTGTCTTCAATATTTGCTAAAGTGTCAATGATGGTCCAGTTTTAGCAGCAGAAAAATAAAAAAGCCTAACTTAAGGCTCATACGAGACTAAATGTGAGTAATGCCTAGGTGGCAAGAAGGAAAAGGTTAGAGAGAGCCATTAAAGTGGTTAATGTGACCAATGCCACTACTCAGGTGTTGCATAACCACGTCATATCGTCTATCACTTTCTCACGATTTTTATCTCGCAGTGGTCGCTACTCATCACCCTAACAAAATTTTAGAATAACAAAAGAAGTTGCCATTGTGTGCTCACCATCAAGAGCCACGACATCATGACGGGCCCACCAACTTCTCACCCCAATAGTGACCATTAGCGACGTCGAGTAAGAGCTGTATCACCAAGCATAGTTGTTAAAATCCCGATCGTGATCTTAGTATTTTACAATTTTATGATACCATAAAGTAAAAACGATCCGGTTCCTACGTAGAATACTAGTAAGCTTAAAATCTTATAAGATCCCGATCTTAACCATACGATCTTAAGATATAATCCGATCCGTTCTTACTTTTCTAGAACTGCAAATTAAAAAACTACAAAGTCATAAATTATGTTTCATAGAATTTAAAATAACATGTTAATCATTTTAAACATTTCATATTCATAATTTAGGTAAAATTTCCATAAAACATTCATATAAAATTGTCTTTATATTATATAATTTGTAAATATTACAAACGTTATTAATAAAATGACATAATAATAAGAATTTAGTTAAGATTCCAATCTAATTTTACGATTTCGATTTTTCAAAATCTAAAATGATCTTTATTAAAATCCCGATCTTAAAATCCTCGCGACCAACAACCAAACTCGCTGCGGTTACTCTAATATGGTCATATGTCAATTCTATTTAGGGTGCGTTTGGTACCCATTCCTGGGAATCAACTATCACTATGAAAGTGATAGTTGGTGTTTGTTTAAGGTGCCTGGGCCCACAACTATGACTATGAAAGTCCATTATTTTTCATACTCCATATATGGCTAGAGAGTGGGGAATGAAACTTTCATAGTTGAGTACTATCAAACTCATACCCATTGTCATTCCTCCCAGCATACCAAACGCACCCTTAATATATTTAACCACGTGATTATTATTCTATGACCAGCCTATTTCTTGGATGTAGTAATGCAAGTTGGCCACACACACAATTTAAAGTCATAATATTCATTAGGTTTTTTGAAAACGTGCGTTCTAACTGTAATATTTTTGTTTTTATTTTAGTCTCTGATTAAAATAATTTGCCCAATACCACAACTCTCGATTTGTTTGACATTGTGGTGGGTGTTACCAAACGAGATAATGTTATATTATCTTGTTTTAGATCGAGATGTGTATTAATGTATACGTACACAACCATCTGTTAAATCTTTTATAATCTAAGGTAATGAAAGCAGCAGTGATCGAGTTTTGGAAATTTGGGATTACCGGTATACGAAAACAAAACAAGTAAATCTGGTTGATAACTCAGTAACAAATTAAAAACAAACTTATTTATGTCTAAGAACCACGTGACCACAGTTTTTATTGGTGACAAAGATGTGTCGTTTGGCTAGATTTGTGTCACGTTTTACATGTATATTTTTAGATTGGTGTTTTAGCTATGTCGTTTCAGTTATTGTTTTGGTTGGTTAATTATCAAGTAGACGCGTTTCATCTTTCATCGTATTTGTATGTTAGTGTTGTTTTTTAAGTATGAGGGAACGTCCTAACCTGTCATATCTGACTTGGTACATCTCGCAAGATTGGTGAAACGTGATAAATTACTAGCCTTTCAACAACGACAAACCCAATTTCGCTAGAACAAGGTAAGAGAGAGGTGAAATGTGGACATATCCTACCCCTACCACCATGATAAACTCGACAATAGAGAGACTGTTGACTGCTTCAGGAGGAGGTACCTCCGGCCCAGTGAAATTACTAGCCTTTCAAAGTTTTGGATTATAAGGTAGGTAACAAAGTGTTGTTATATTCATCTTAGCCTTTCAAAGTTTTGGATTATAAGGTAGGTGACAAAGTGTTGTTATATTCATCTTAGGTAGTAAGTGATGATATTTCAACACATTATAATATAACCTTAATAAAAGCTATATCACATTTGTGAACTTCAAAGCACAAAAAATAAGTCAATTTACATTGGCTTGACTAAAACCTACTCCGTATAGTATTTGCATAACGTAGTCTATAGACATGTTAATTATAGAAGGGTTGTGTTAACCGGACCCTCCCTACCATGGGGGTCCGCCTACTTTATTTAAAATGTACAAGTTTTATTGCAGACAGTACAGACGGCGGCAGCATGTCTTCCACAAACCCTCCCTACAAGGGGGGTCCGGTTAACTCAACCTTTATAGAAATGATAAACTTGGGAACTTATGACTAAGTTCAAGGTAACTACATGTCTACATATTTTATTTAAATACGGCACTGTTTAGAAACTTTGAAAATAATATAGAAATGATAAAATGACTTGAATGCAGTTGGACCATCAACTTATCAAATTTGATTATTTTTCTACCACGTGAAATACAACTAAACACACACAAAGTTAAAAAGAATAAAGGAATTGAGAGCGTGTGTGTAATTATTTGACATAAAATGAATGTTTTTCAGTTCAATTTTCTTCACTTTACTCTCATGAAAATAGCTTAAATATGGATGAACTATCGAGTTACTTATAAAAAAACCAGTTGACATGTAAATAGTATTTGATTTTAGTTTTATTACATATTTCTTTTGTAAGAAATAACAAGACCGGTTCAAAAAGAAAAATAAAATAAAACATTTATAAAAATAAAAAAGAGTACCAATTGTCAAGGCTAATTGTATTACTCACTCCATCCTATAAAAAGAGCACCTTATTATTTATGCTTGTCAAAAAAAAGTATTCAGTTTTTATTTTTGGATAGTAATTATAACTGGTTTTTCAACTTTACTCTTATAATCAAAAAATGAATTAATTACTCAATTTTATTTTTTATATTAAATATGAGAGTAAAGATAACTTTTTATCAATCACAACTAGCATTAACTATAAATATTATAATTTTTTAATTTTTTATTTGTGAACACTCTTTTTGAAACGGAAAAAATAGGTGTTACCATCTTTTTTATTGACATAAAATAAAATCATTGTTTCACAAACAAATAAATTAATGTCACACCAATTTTAAACTACATATGTACTATAACATTTTTAGTTACCTCAATCATTTACGTATAAACCTTAATTATGAGTTGAACCAAACATAGTAAGTTTAAAAGACACTCTAAAAAAGTTAGTCACACGTCAAATCGACCCGAATTGGCCAAATCCGTCCCGGACCAGTAAAATTGACCCGAACCAAAATAATGTTTGAGGAAAACATGAACTGAGAACGAAACTGAACAGGCTCGGTCGGTTTCGGTTTTGTGTCAGTCGATTCGGTTCGATTTAGTCAAATTAGATGTGGTTTTCTCAGTTTTGGCTCGAATCGAACCGAATAGAGCAAAACCAAAACCGAAAGCCATTAATATATAAAACAAAAAACCAAATCGAATAAAGTCGATTCATTTTCAGACCAATTTAACTTAGTTTTTCAGTTCAGTTCGGTTCGGTTTTTATCCATTTTGCTCTTCCCTAAAAGTTGGTAAGGCAAGTGAAAGAGACAAAAAAAAGTCTCCACCAAGTGATAGTATATGAGTTTGTTTAAACCAACCAAAAGAAATTACATTTCATCTCTTTTTTCTCTTTTACTTTCCCGCAAAATTTGTCTCATTTTATTTCTCTCTCTAAAATCCGATCGGAGAATAATAATAATTCGCCCCCAAAATTAATTTCAGGTTCATTTTTTTTTTTTCATTTCATTTCGTAGCTGCTAGATGCAATCAATATGATTAATTAGTCCGTAAAATTGTGAAATTGGTTACGATTATTTAATTCTAGGGCTTGTTTGACTTTTTATTCAATTGGATCTGTGTCTGTTGCTTTCTAGCTAGTATTTATTTTTAAGTTTTGACTTTAATTCAGTTTGTTAGTTTGTTAGATCAGTTTTAATTCTCTTGTCGAGTATATATTAAGTTACATATTAATTAAATAACAAGATATTTTTATAATTTTTAGAAACTGCACTACAAATCGGTTCGTTCGTTAGGGGAGTAGCAAATTACAAATCATAGCCAGATATTTTGATTTTTTTTTTTTTGATAAATTTCTGTTTGCCGAGTATATATTAAGTTGCAAACGAGATTAGAGATATTTTATATTTAACCCAATGCGCGATTGACTGACTATGCCGCAAGTATGATTTGTTAATTTGATATATATGGTCATGCTCTTGGCGAAATTCACTATTCTATATCTGTTAGAATGAGGGTGAAGCGGGGAAAGTAGGTGAATTGTGTAATAGAATGAGATGTTAGGCAGTCCCAAACTTGTACATCTTATATAGGGTTGCTAATGTAGCGTGGCTAGATGCAATATCCTTGTTGTTTTAGCTTCTCTTCGGGATTGCAAGCTAATATTGTTTGCCTTGTTATTTCATAAGCGCTTCTTTTTCTGATTGTATTCTTACTTATGAGCTTGTTATGACTTAAAACTGGACAATAAGCTCACAAGCTTGATAATAATAAGCCAAATAATTGGACTAACGATAAATAATATTTTTCCGCTGAATTTTGAGTTCGGTTCAGTTAGTTAGTTAGATCGTTTTGAAATTAATTGCTGTTTATTGAGTATATATATATATTAAGTTACAAATTATATAAGGGAACTAGTTTTGATAGAGATGAGAGATATTGAACGAAATATAAGGAGATGTTGGGGTAGCCCTAGCTTTTAGATCATATATAATGTAGCAATGCTAGATAGAATATGCAATAGCTTTTTCGTTTTAGGATATTTTCAGGCTTATAGGTTTATTCAGTTCAGCTTATTTTCCATAACTTTTTTCGGCTTTTATTGTGAACATTATCTCATAAGCTGGAAATAAGTTGACTTATGAGTAATAAGCACTACCAAGGCCAGGCATCCTGATGTACTCACAAGAGGTCTTAGGTTTGAACCTCACTAAGTAAACATTTTGGGGTGGCCAGGGAAAGGGTTCAGAAACAGTCACGGGGATACCCTGGTTAGGCTGTGTAATACTCACCCTCCCCAGGTAACTTAACAGGGAAAACCTCATCTATTTTTTTAAGTAAGCTCATTAGCCCAGAAATGAGGTATAACAAGAACCCTGTAACTTTTTGATTGGAAAACTCAACTCCCTATGCACGAGTTCACCTTGGACTAGCTATGAGTTGGTATTTCGTTTACTCGTGCAATACTGCAATAGAGAGTGTTAGAAGATAATCTGTTAGAAATTTATGATATTTAGCGAAAGTATGTTGCAGTTTATTCTTGCTGTGTTGGCTACTGCTAATTTGAAAATGTTCTGAAACAGAATACTTACTTTGAGATCTGATCACGGGAACTACTGTGAAGGGTGTGTCGGGGGAGGTGTACAAACTAAGCTATAGTTTGTGGGCTTCTCCATTAGTTTTGCACGGTGACCAGTTCAGCAGGCAAAGGGAGGTCATGTTTATTTTCATCTCATGAAATCCTCGAACTTTTGTAGCCCTAATGAAGTTTTCCTTGAATCCCATGGGTGTGGGCTATTTAACAATATCAGCAGTATGTACAGTGTTGAGCTTTATGGGTCTACAGTATGGGACAGAACTTTCGTATATGAAACTAAAGTCGGATGGTTTGATGGGTGAAAATCTTCTTCAACGTGGGGTTGCGACCCGTGTACTGGAATTGTTGTTGGGTTCTTATACCTCATTTGCATTGGTGGTCAATTTTGTCCTCAACATTTTTATACTGACTATCTTGGCGCTTAAGGTACTCAGGATTTCTATATCTTAATTAGTGTCTACTGAAGTTATTATCTGATCCTAATGAAGTCAGATTGTGGCCAATCACTGGATATTTACTTACATTTGTTACCTTCTGCTGCATAACCGTGACTCCCAAAAATATTTCATATTGCATCTTGATCTTTTTGATTCATCTTTTTTTTGTTCATGCAGACTATATTTTTTGTTGAGCTACATGCAACTGAATCTCGGAAATTGGTGGAGCGGCTAGTAAATTACGTTATATATAAGGTATGCAGTACTCAGTACTGTCTTACGAAGTAGATTATAGTATGCTTATCTTTAGCTCATTATGATCTTGGTGACTAAATGGCCACCCTTTTGTCTTTCTGGACACAATTTAAGACATTTTTCATTACTTGTACCATTTGGCTTGCGTGATATGATGATCATCATCATTAATAGATTTTTTTGGACAACACCCCACGAGAAAATACAAATGTGTGGCTAGTAATCACTGTTTAGAAAATAAAATTCGAGATGTCATCTTCAATATAGAATGCTATTTTATTTCTGCCTATGGATTTACTATTGGTGATGCTCTTGCAGGGAACATTTATTCCGTTGGTAATCCCACCAACAAAAGTTCAAGCAGGGTTGTGGTCTGCATGGTTGACTGTGCTATGCTCTTTAAAGGTATTATTACACTCGGATTTTAGAGTTGATTTGTGGTAAAGTTAAAAATTTGCAAATTTTATTGCGCTTTTATTTATATCATTTTCTACAGATGTTTCAAGCTTTAGCTAGGGATCGCCTTGAACGGCTGAATGCATCTCCATCTGCAACTCCGTGGACTTACTTCCGTGTATATTGTGTTTTATTGCTGGTTTTCACTGTTGACGCAGTTTGGTATACATCTTGTTATTCTCCTTAATTTTGTTCCAGCATGGTGTTTTCTTGAAACTAACAGTGTTTTATAAACCTAAAAGTTTGCTTTTTTCCAATATCGTATTTGCTTGATAATTATGAATTTATGATTCAATAACTCTTATTACGTTCCATTCGCTCGATAATTTCACTATCTCAGAATTAAAGTAAATTGCTAATTACTGTTTCAATGGTGTTTTTGCTCGAACATTCTACTATGCTTATATTGAGTTTCTATTCCGCAATCGCTGTTTATGCCAACAAGGCAACAAGTTATGACTTTGCATATTAGAAAATGTACTGTGTACTTATACATTTTTCCATGGTATCTCCAGGATAAGAATGTGTCTACTCATCTACCAAGCAGTACCAATATCATATTCATCTATGTTTTTGTTATTATTCTTTGAGCCTCTCAGTATTGCTTTCGAAACGTTACAGGTACAGCAATTTATATTTATCTTTCCTAATTCATTTGCATTTAAGATTTTTGTCCTTCATTTCTTTGTTCTTTAGATCTTCATAATGTGGCTGATATATTTTTTTTTATATTATATTGCTTTCAGGCCATTTTGGTTCATGGATTTCAACTACTTGATATATGGGTTCATCACTCAGCAGGCAATGCCACAGATTCCAAAATATCAAAGCTTTTGGATATGTCAGCAGCAGGCAAGTGACTTTGATTTTTATTATTCTAGTACTTGGTTTTTGTAGTTTCCCTCTGCGTTATTTATGTCTGGCTTTCTTATTCTAGACATGGTGTATACTTACAGGCTCACTGTGGGAATGGAAGAGTGTTATATTAAGGAATGTAGGATTTTTTCTAGATATTATGACTTTGCTAATGGCTCTTGGTCATTATGTGCATATTTGGCGGCTTCATGGCATGACATTTCATCTTGTAGACGCTGTGCTTTTCTTAAATATACGTGTAAGTTCTGTAATATGCTTTCAAGTGCTGAATGGACATAAATTTTATGCTATTTTTGCTTATATTGATTTATGTCGTACGCAGGCCTTGTTAAGTGCAGTTGCAAAGCGTACCAGAGGGTTTATTAAGTTAAGGATAGCTTTGGGAACCCTTCATGGGGCTCTCCCTGATGCAACATCTGAAGAGATACAAACTTATGACGATGAATGTGCCATTTGTCGGGTAATAATTGAAATTTATTTTGTTTGTCCTATTTTATTAAATTCTATCTGATGTATATGTCATGAAGTACTTTTTTTGGTAAATTTCAGGAACCAATGGCCAAGGCTAAGAAGCTCTCGTGCAATCATCTTTTTCATCTTTCATGCCTTAGATCTTGGTAAAGTTTCATTTATATAGTTAAAGTTGCTATGGCTCATATGTTATGGTTAATTACTTGTGGACATTGCTGAGGTGGCACGTTGATTCCAGGTTAGATCAAGGTTTAAGTGACAATTATTCATGCCCCACTTGTCGAAAACCCCTTTTTGTTGGCACACCTAACACAAATGCTGTACCTAATTCTGGAGATGTTTCAAGTGATGAACAACTTGCCCGCCAGCTAAGCTCTAGACTTGAACAGCAAAATGTTCCAGGTCACACCCTTCCAACAGGAGTAATTCCCAATCAAATTCCGACCACGTCGGAACGCGATGATTGGAGGTGTGTCCCTAACCTAAGTTAAGAAAAAAGTAGCGAAAAAAATGGTATTCAACGCTCATTTTTCATTCTTTTCTTTGCATATGCTATGCAGGGGGCCAGGACCAGAATCAGGTTGGCTGGGGTTTGATGGGGCGGGTCCGTCTACAGGTATAAGATCTGCGGGTTTGGGAAGGGTCCAGATGATGATGAGACATCTTGCAGCTGTTGGGGAAACATACGCTCAGACAGCCCTTGAAGATGCTTCATGGAACCTCTGGCCTATAAATTCATCGCAGGCTAGCACATCTACCTCAAACAATCCTTCCACAAGTACATTAAGACATCGAGGAGGACATGGTGGTGGTGGCAGTGCAGGTGGTTCAATCATCAGGACAGCTCCACGTGTTTCAGATGATGATTTAGCACGAATACTTGCTATGGCTGAAACTGTTCGTGAAGTGCTTCCGCATGTGCCTGATGAATTAATATTGCGGGTATTGACCTTTTTTCCGTGTCACAGAATTAATTTTTTAAATATGCTGTTCTGCTATATGTGAAAGTTGCTTTAGAAAATAGCTGGAAATATCTACAGAACTAGGCAAAGTTGATAAAACGACTACTGAACTTCAATTCTTTCACTTGCGTACCCTAATAACAAAATTATTTCACATGCTTAGATTGTTGGAATCTCACAACCAGATCAAATTACATATAGTTTGTAAAAAGTTAAAAGGGGATAAAAAAAACAAAAAAAAGTGGGATAATAGAATTCGAAAAGCCCATTTGTTTGTACACCTTCAATCTTGACTACTTGTATCACTCCAAGTATGTAATTGATATTTAGGTATGCAAGTGAAAAAGTCCACTTTCAACTGTTTTACCTAAAAACCAGAGGTGTGAGGATGGTTGGGTCAAGCGGTTGTGTACCGGTCAAAACGTTCACATTATCAGTACGGGTCAGTTTGGGTGGACACACACTACAAACCCTTTTACTGTCCTTTTTTAAATACTTTTATAAATAACTCCTGCGAGGTAAATATGAGTACAAAAACAGTGTTATTGCAAAAATAATCTGGATCTCTGAATGAAACGGTTCATTTCTAAAGTTCCGAAGTCGTATACTTTAGAAATGAAGTTGGGTGACTTTTAACTTGTATGACTTTTTGACCTGAATGTTTTTAGCTAATTGTTTTAATCTGACCTAATCGACATAAAACACAACTTAATAATCAAAATAGGAAATTCCTTAGCATGTGCCTCATTTATGGTTGGTTACAGAAGTTATAATATTTGTAATGTTTTATATAATATACTTTTAGGTGAAAGGTGAATTATAGATTAAAAACTAACTTTAGAAATCTTTACACAAAGCTAGCAATAAGATAGAAGTACATGCCCTTATCATCAACAATGCAGGTCCTAAAATTACAGACATAATACTACACATTGTAAGCTAACCATTACTTTATGCATTTAAAATACAGTTCGTTCCACTTCCAACTCACTAGTCATTTGCTTTCAAGCTAACATTCTTATTATAACAGTTAGATAAAATATAACCTGAATCGACCCTTTTATGAGTATATGGGTTTAAACTCTTACTTGCATACCCCAATCATCGAATTTAAAGTGTGACCACTCAATTTAGAAAGTCAACTTATTTGACCTATGATTTAATAGTTAGTTTCTTATTTTTTTCGTGGTTATTTTTTTAAAAAGTTAACCGAATTTGGTCTAATTTTTGTTTCACCTACCATCTTTCAAGAAGCTTATGTAAGGTAATCCATACAAATTACCAAGTTAAAATTAGGTCGTGACGGATATTAATCTTTGATCATGTTGACTTTTTGTTGACGTGGCGCTTGAAACTTTACTGCTGTCAAGGTTGAGGATCACCTTAAAACAAAATTGTAGGAAGTTTGAGGGTTCTTTTATGATACAAGCAAAGTTGGTTATTTGAAATAGATATTGGACCGAAAGTAGTTAGCTTTTGTGTGATTAATCCAATTTAGTTCAAAGTTAGTATCTTTCAAATTATTTACTAGTTGAACTCACTCTAGGCTTAAGGTTTAACAGTTTAGGGCATTTTTTTATTTATTATTATTATTTTTTTTTTTTGGGTTGGTATATGTGAATGCATACATCTTCTTTACACCATTTTTACCAAAAATCAAACAATAAGGAGGTGTCTTACATGTCACTTAACTGGTTTATATTGTGCAGGATTTGCAGAGAACAAATTCAGTTTCCATTACTGTGAATAATCTTCTTCAAATGTAACTTAATATCCATCTCCTTTGTCAATGAAGTCTCGTTCTCTTCCATGTAATAACCGAAAAAAGTGTGGTGCTGAAAGGAGGTTGTCTGCTCACGACACCACCCACATTGTCCCAAGGTTATAGTTTGTATATACGAAAGTGTCTACAAAAAAATAAGTTAGACAAAAATTGTTCAACTATAGCCATTGAGCTTTTAGGGAAACACATAAACAAAATTTGTAGATTTTGGTGTATGATTATGTGACTGGTGTATGTTTTTACTGTTGTACAAGTTGGGTTTAGAAATGTTTGAATAATAATGATAGAATTAATTTATTATGTGCTACGTACAAAAGTAGCTGTGGGTCAACAAGTGAGATGGCCTTGAAGTGGGTTTTTATGAAAATTGCCAAGTTTGAATTTAAGATACTACTATTAATGTAGTGGTTTGAAAAAGGCAATATGGAAGAGCAGACATGAGAATAAAAAAGGAAAGTTAGTTGTATTTATAGATATTGATGATGTTATATGGCTCAAATACCTGTGCAGGTCTTTGTCGGAGTGTTTGATATTTGTTGTCATGGACAGTATTCACATTTATTTTGGAATAGTTGTTGGAAACAAGATGTTAAGTTCCACGTAATTCCAGGCCGATTGCCTCTTTTATCATCTTGTTTGGTTAGACTGACAAAAAATTATCATCTTGAGTAAACAACTTCACCTTATATGATCAAAATTACAAAAACGGATGCTACACTCCAACAGTTTTAGATACTCTCACCAGACACTAGCAACGGATAGATGTAACAATGGAGCCGCGCAACATATAAGATGTGTGTTTAACTTAACTCGTTATGATTTTGACCTGTTAACTACTTAACTCAAAGGGACTTCCAACTGATAATTTTTACTGTCTAAAAACTCTAAAATAACAAACAAATGAGCATGTTCATGTTAACAGGAAAGGGGGGAGTCTTTGACACATATGCGGTATACGTGGCCTAACTGGGTATCTATGGTCGTATTCTGATTTTTTTTCCTGGCCGGTCCCTAGATGAAAACCTCTTGTGAGGCTATCTATCGAGATGGCTAACCAGTAGGCCAACTTGGTGGTAACAGTTAATGGATATGGTTTGCAAAACTGTGAGTCAATAATAGATGTGTACGTCTCGACTAATGAGTTATGACAATCAAAAACATTATAAAGAAAACAAAAAATTGATTAATGGATAAAGTGATGAGAAAGATGGATATGGAAATGTATTCGGTTGGTAGGAAGAAGGAGAACCCCACTCACAAGCAAATATATCGTATAGAGCGTATGCTTTTCGACATTACACATGAGTCTATACATTTACTCGTTTACATTTTACGTTGTCATTACCAGAGACGAATCCAGAATTTTTAAGAGATGTTGCACAAACTTTTTTGTAGAATTTTTAAGAGATGTTGCACAAACTTTTTTGTAAGATTATGAGTACTAAAGTTGTACCGTAAGAAATTTATTAAGTAAAATCAGGGGTTGCATGTACAAAGAAACGACATATTTTATAAATAATTTACACTTCGACCTGTGTCACACCCGGCTTCCAAGTGGTCCATCACTGGTCACTACGTGCGGCTTGCCATGAATGTCTACTATTTACTCTTTTTTTCTTTATATTCAAAAGATCTTTTGCGATCTATTTAATCCTCATATCTGCAGACCAAATAACTTGTCTGGTTTTAATAGAGCTTCAACGTGCTAAATGAAGTCGGTTGCCATTCGTCTTTTTCAGCAATAGACAAGCATTACTTTTTACTCGTCTGAAATTTGTTACAGAATCAAAATATAAGTAGAACGTACAATATCAAGTTACACTGTTACAGTGATACGATGAACACAATCTCTTGTATAACCAAATAGTTAGGTTCCATATATTTTTACTACATTATTTTAAGAATTATAAGAAACATCGGTATGAGTTGGTTATGATTTGGTCAAAGTTGTATATTATAAAACGAGTCCTTGAATTGCGAGAACAATAGATAATTTAGTCTATATATTTGTGTTTTCATCTTGTCGTCGGGTTTCGTTGCATGTGAATTACGAAGGGTAAAACCGGCAATAAAACACGGATCCACCGTAATTTCTTCATACCACATGCATGTCTTTCACGCTTCCACAAAATTTAGATTAATTAGTGATAAAACCAATATGAAAAGGTACGTAGAATATATTTGCAACAACAAGAAATTCCTACATAAGAAATTTTCAAACAAGAGATGATCTAAAACCTTTGGAAAAACTATTAACTTAGCGAAAGTGTCAGTAGTTTGGGTTACGATGTGTAAACACATATCAACAAAGTCTACAAGTCAAGATTGTTATCATCCCAAAATAAGTTGCAATATATATATATATATATGATGAAAATATGTAAAATACACAAATATTGGCTTTATGCATTTATGTTTATATTTTAGGCTGAGTTTGGCATTGAATCAAACAATGATTTTCATATTGATTTCAATTGTTTGGTTGAATATCTAGCAATCAAACAATGATAGCATACCTATAAAACTATAGTAGTTGGATGAGGTGACTTTTTGTCATTTTGATGCTCATTTCAGTGAGCCGCACTTCTTTGTATCCTCATCAATTTTTTTTCCTTACATGAGCACTTTAATGGACCTATTGTGATACCGATACTGATACATAAAATTTTATACAAAACAACAATAATAAAATTAATATCCCAATCTTATACACCCCTCTAATCAAAACGTGATTCCGAATAACGTACCAAATACACCATTATATTTGCATTATCATAAATATTAATTATTGTTTAAACAACTTGAGTGCCTACCGCATGTGGTTTAAACAACTTGAATCATATAAAGGATATTTTAAGCGTATATATATGGTAGATTGAGGATTGTTACACTTGTGAGTGCCTACCACATATTCATACTTGACATGCAATAATTCTGAATTCTTTCCCTCGCTACGTGTAGTTGGACCTTCATTCTAAAAAATGAACCACATACATATTTCCCAAAACCCTACCTCTTTATGACCAGTTGGTGATTTATGAAATACTGAAACTACATATCTATCTTACTCGAACCATCCATGATCCATAGATATCATCCAATTGACCAATTGTCAATCTAGTTGGTTAACATTTATTAGACCGGGTGTTATGGTCACCAAACTTATCACATTCTAACATTCACATCAACATTACATCATCAAACCCACCATCAAACGGGTGTTATGTTCACCACCAAACTCATTTTTTAACAAATTTAATTAAAAACTAAATTAAACTTTCATTCATAATTGAAAGCATGACACTAAAACAAAATTTAAAAAGAAAAAAAAAAAATCTAAATATTAAAAAACTTAAATTAAACTTCACTGGAAAGATGTTCGGCCAAATTGCACGAAGGTTTTGATGTGCGTCTCATGATTTGATTTGTCTGATAACTTGTAGTGTTTGTTCCTGAGGTCGTCTTCACGATGTGCTTCCTTCGGATGCCAGTCGGGAGACAACACATTTCCTTTGTGTTTTTGATACATATTATGGATTCAAATCAGGATCACGTCTACAATATTTCCCGCGATATGCATTTGGACAACCAAACCACTCCCATTTGCAAATATTGATCAAGGGCATCAAGAACGATGTAGTATGCTAATTGACAAATTCCGGATGTGCACTTCATCAATGCTGAAATGCCTTCTTTTTCCGTACAATCAATATTATTACTAAAGAATTCACAATGATTAGTTACATCTTCAACGATGCTTGTAAATACATTTTTATTCATTCGAAACCTATGTATATGCGTTGTATATCAGATGCTCACTAAAATAAGTGACGATTAAATGATCGTGAGCACCATAATGATCTCTACATACGATGCTTACGGTATTTCGCAAAATTTCACCTTTTAGTTTATTTTTAATAAATAACGCCGCATTTTAAAAAAATGACAAGTTCATACTATTAACTTCTTCTTCTTCTTCCGATGAGTCTGTGAACATGAATAATTCGGAATCCATTTGAAAAATGAGAAATAATAAATATATTTTTTGAGTTGCATAGATATCAGAAAGATAATGTTTAAAGTTGTGAATAAAAATGATGGATATGAAGGTATTTATTAAAAAATAAAATGATAAATTTTGTTTTATTTCAGAAAAATGTCAAACCGTTTAAATACTTTTGGCTTGGAATTCGTTCGCCGCGCACGATGGTGAAGGGTTGTTGTGAAGGATCGCACGCGGTGGTGCCACCACTCCTATAACACCCAACCTTATAGTTTGCATGCAATTTATCAACTTTAAATCACATTACGATTTACATACAAACAATGTATGCTTTTTATGATTTTTTACTTATCTGTCTTCCTTTAAGCATAAAAGCACTTTTTCATCCAAATAATGTATGCTTTTCTGTTTAAAAAAACAGAAGCAGTTTTTCATAGGGCAAATTATTTTAAAAAGTATTATACTTGTCATGGTTTCGTCTTCAGGGTAGCGAACAATTTTTTTTTTTTTTTTTTTTACATTTGAAGGTTTTTTTTTTTATATTCATCCTCTTTAGGGTATTTTGCGAAATTTCTTGACATTTTTGCCCCTCTTAGCTATAGAATTTTTTTTTTCTAAAGGGTAAAAATGTCACATAATACCCTAAAGAGAATGAATTTGAAAGAAAATTTCTCTCAAAAGTAACAACAACAACAACAACAGTAACAACAACAACAACAACAATAATAATAATTGCTACCCTGAAGATGAAACTATGACAAATATGATATATTTTTTTTTTTTTTTAATAATTTGCCCTTCTTTTTTTGGGTAAAAGGTCAACGACCCGGTAAATAATTTGCCCTTCTTCATAAGCAAGTTAGAAGTTACTTATTTCATGTTAGTTATTTGATATTAAACTAAAATAAAATTTTACTCTCAGATTTAACATAAAATCTTTTATAAATGAATTTGATTGAAAATCTATATTAAAATTACTATTTTCATAAATATATTTCGTTTTTTATAAGACAAGCAAATTCAAACACCGGTTCCAGATTTTATAAGTACTTATTTTTAAGCAGAATTACAAGCAGAAAATATGAGCCATCCCAAACATCACTTGGCAAGCTAGCAAATCATAGAATATTCAGAGACTTTTAGATGAACTTTACATGACTTGAATTAATATATAAAAGAAGTAGAAACATTACAAGATGTTGTTAGTAGTTAAATAGTTGTATCATAGGGAAGTATAAACATTACAAGATGTTGTTAGTAGTTAAATAGTTGTATTTTAGTATTTTGTTAGATTAGGTGCATGCATTGTTTATAAAAAGGATAGCTTGGCTATAATTTTTTTAGTTAGTTGGATACAATACTCTATCAAAATATGAAAAAATGAATCAGAGATCAACGAAAAGAAGTCAAGGACCCAAAAAAAAACTCAAGAACTCACAATTTATAACCCAAATTATAAGAAATTGACTACAATGCAATTGTATCTAATATATTCCCTTATAAAAAAATATGAGCAAATATAGAATCAAGAGAGTTCGGAAGAGTAGAGTATAGAGAGGGCCCAAGGTTGAAAGTGAGAGTTGAAAGAAAATGGGGGACAAGCAGGGCACAACCCCTTTCTTGATCTTGTGAATATTTGGTACTTTGGAGTTCACAAGTCTCATCTAAACCCTTCATTTGCATGTGTATTTGTCTTCAACCCTGGTTTTATTTTAATAATGATGATTTGACATACTCTTCATGCTTTAACTTTGAAGGAAATTTTAACTTATATATACGAAGATAGATCACTTACACTAAAGCTCAAAACATTCAAATCATTCTAGTCAACTTTTAAGTTATTCCACCTCTATAGAAAGCTAAGTTCAAACACTTGTACGTGAGCTTAGAAGAGGGATCATAATAAAAATATGGCTTCAATGATTCCTCTAATCATAGCTGCCTCTTTCTTTATGGTTCTTTGCATGCATTCTTCCAATGCTCGACTTCTTCCTTCCATTGTTAAACCTTCTTCTACAAAACCACATCATCTATCCATCTCTTTAAAGGTTATAGTTTCTTTCTATCTATGCTTTTATATATAAGTTTAGGGTTTGATCATGTTCATGTTGTTAGTCATTGCAGAATGAGAAATAGAATATACTAATGATATGATTTTAATTTCAAAACATGCAAACAGATTACAGAAAAGGATGGAGGCACATTGATAGAAGGAGCACAAGATCATACTCGACCTCCTACGTCTCCATTTTCGAAGGGTGCATCTAAGAATTCGTCAACGGGAAATGCACACAACAAGAAGATTGTTAGGGTTGCTAAAGAAGGTTCGTCTCACAACGAACATCTTGGTGTGCTTTATTCAGATTATTCAAGGCCGCACACACGTCCTCCCTCCCACAATTAATCAATTGCTCGTTTTAGAGAATATTTGACATAGTCACATAGAGTACGTATAGTTCATATATAATTAGACATGTATAAACATGCATGGAAATTTTGACCAAAATTTATTGATTTTATTGGTAATTTAATAACTTTGTTAGTTTGATGTTAACTTTTGTATTATACTAGCTTGGTGGTTTAGAAAGTTGGTTTTAATATATTATGCTTTTAAGACTCGATGTTCATACAAATACATTACTGTGTCTTCTTAGTTTGCATATGCTTTCTAAACAAGAATGATCAATATATATGCGCAGGAAGTGAAATGGTAGAATCATCTCCCTCTCATCATGTGGCTTTGCTAAAGGGAAAGCATGTCAAGGTAACTATTAATTAAGTAGAAACATCTCTTAATAAAAACGTTCAAATTTGTGGAGGATTTTGACGCATACATTTCCAACTTTAAGTTTAGCCATATGTGTTAAGTAGTCTGTAACTAAAAGCTTTTGGGTTCAAGTCTAAATCTAAACATTGGGTGATGTTTAGATATGAGCACGGCTGTGTTTGAGGGTGTGCAAGGTAAGTGATCGTTCAAGACCTCAAAATTTTTAGAGGCCCTAAAATTTGTCTCGTTAATAATTATATGCATGCCTACACATATTTTCCTCAAAGAAAATAGTATTTAGATTAAAAAATATTTTAAATAAATAATATGTTAGAACTATTAGATAACTAATTACTTTATATCTTATAAACGGTGACATTTTATATACAACATCCAAGGGCTTCAACATTTTTAGAACTCATGGGACGACATGGATATGAGTGTGTAAAATTTGGTTTCAAAGAAAAGTAACCTTAATTCTTATTTATTGGTCTACGAGAAAATGACTTCCATAAAGTAAGGAGTGTTTTGACCTTTGACCGCATGACTATCCTAATAAAATAGAGTAGCAGATAACATGCATATATTCTTAATTATCGATGTATTTGTAGGATCCAGAAAAACCGTCACTATCCCAAGACCATGGAAAAGAAGAAACGTTTACCGATCTCAAGAATGATGATATTGTCGTGATGGACTATCAACCACCTCATCGGAAAACACCGATTCACAACAAATGAGATTTTGTACGCTGCATTCGCGTTAGGACGAACATGCATTGTCTTATAAGCATTCATAATATGTACTCTTATACTCTTAAAAACTATGTACAAATGTAGTACTTACTCCACTAAAAAGATGTGTTGTTGCCTTGTTGAGCCATCCAAATGTGAGATGTTTAACGTTATACTTCAATATTTACATAAATCAGATTTTTGGGCTGAGAAAAGATTTGGGTAAAGGGTTACGTACCCACTTAACCTAGTAAATTTATTACTTTAAAAAACAATTAAGTACAACGAATGTGAGTAAATCCCACGTTTCAGTCTAAAACTAAACGAGACAAACACGCCAACTGTGCTTCAAACCTACCGATCATAAGAATGACATGCCACACTTATGAGAAGTACTACAAACGCTATCTAAGTTGACCACGAAGACTAATATCAAAAGCATTTGCAAACTGCATCTAAGCATTAGTCAACCCATGATCATCAAAGTCATCATCATATATCGTACGGGTCTTCATCATTAGAGCCTTTCTATTGTTCATACAAGCTTTTTTGTCCCCCTCCATTGCCACATTTATAAGCTTTATTAACATTGCAGCTCGTAAAAACCATAAAAGTCGTAGTTTCATTGTCCACCTCGAGCACTTCGCTATCACTATCCTCATTAACCAGATCAATATATATATATATATATATATATATATATATATATATATATATATATATATATGTTTTTGAAGGATTCGAAATCTTATATTACATGGTAAAGCTGGAGGGATGATGTTATTATTTTGCCCATGCTTATATTGCATGGTAAAGCTAGATGATGTGTTTTTTTTTTCAAACGTCAATGGATTAAAAAACTAGCAATGAGCTAAAAAAATAATTACAAGGAGTCGGAGAAGGCATTTCAAGGGTTACAAAGCCACTCAAACCAATCAAATGACGCTTTCTTATATCTATTTGAGATCCACGTAAACGTGTATTGCTTAATATCATTATCATATAAGATTAAGTTTAGACAAACGCAAGCTGGACACACATATTAGCTACTACGAATACAACATTATCATCGCGTACACGGTTAAAACACTATACCAACGAATAATCAAGAAATCATGTCGGCTCGCTGTCAAATTAAGTAGGGCACCATCTACTCTATGGATCCTTTGGCGCTTCCGGAATGAATCTACCTTCAGCTAGATGATATGATGTTGATATATACGTGGCAATGATCCATCTTATATGTTCTAGCTTTTAACATTTATTAAAATTATACTCCGTAATTCGTAACAAATGAGCATGTAATAACGCATGTATTCAGTCAAAACATGCACTCGTGTACCTTAAAAGTCATGCACAAATGTAGTTCTTCCATTAAACGACTTGCTTAGAAGTTGAGCTATCCAAAAATGAGTTGTTTAACGTTATATTTTACAGCTACATTTACATAAATCAGATCTTTGGGATGAGAAGAAGTCGGAGGATGATATTGTTAATTATTTTGCTCTGGCTTATATTATGCGTCGTTTATCGGATACACTTTTTAATCTACGTAACATGCATGCATGGTAGAGCTCGACATATGTTGTCGATAAGTATGTACTAAATATTGGCAAATGATCAATTCTATAGGTATTAACTTCGTCACTTTAGAGCAAATGACGTGGTGAGGTAATGGGACTAAAAATGTGCCATGTTCATCTCTGAAACTAGCTTATTAAAAGATGTGAAATGCATACAACATTTAGAACCAAATGTGGTTTTTATTCGTTTTTCTTATTTCCATTCTCCTAAACAACAACAATTTCACTTTCATCTCACGCACGATTTGAACCCGCAACGGCGCAACCTATTAGTTAAGGACATAACCATCTGATGGATAAGTTTCGACCAAAAACCCATTGATAATTATAATTCAGAGCAAATGAGCATCTAATAACGCATGTATTCAATCAAAACATGCACTCGTATACCTTAAAGTCATGTACAAATGTAGTTCTTCCATTAAACGACTTGCTTAGAAGTTGAGCCATCCAAAAATGAGTTGTTTAACGTTATATTTTACAGCTATATTTACATAAATCATATCTTTGGGATGAGAAGAAGTCGGAGGATGATATTGTTTATTATTTTGCTCTGGCTTATATTATGCGTTTATCGAATACACCTTTTAATCTACATAACATGCATGCATGGTAGAGCTCGACATATGTTGTCGATAAGTATGTACTAAATATTGGCAAATGATCAATTATATAGGTATTAACTTCGTCCCTTTAGAGCAAATGACGTGGTGAAGTAATGGGACTAAAAATGTGCCATGTTCATGTGAAACTAGCTTTTTAAAAGATGTGAAATGCATACAACATTTAGAACCAAATGTGGGTTTTATTCGTTTCTCTTATTTCCGCTAGAATGTCGTATGTTTCTCTTATTTACATTCTCCTAAACAACAACAATTTCACTTTCATCCCACGCGCACGATTTGAACCCGCAAAGGCGCAACCTAGCTATTAGTTAAGGACATAACCATCTGATGGATAAGTTTCGACCAATTAAAAACCCATTGATAGGTATACTCGTATTAAGTGTGGTAAAAGAGGCAAACCTCATCTGCCTACAAGACTAATTTTACACCATCATCCCACAAGACTAATTACGGTCTCGATCATTTTCTGTAGATAAATATATAGCCACATGTTAAAAAGCATCTTTTGGGTATACCCTTAGCTGTAAGAGTATAAACAAATAATCCACTATACTATGTAATAATTTTGTAGGAAATTTTTTATAAAGAAGAAATACAAATGACTAGCAATTATTTGTAAATACCTACTGAAGCTCGTTCATCCTCTACATATACCCAACCTTATGAAGTTATAATATGTATCATAATATGGTTTCAATGGCCTCTTTAGTACGAGTATTATTTACCGCTTTCTTTCTGCTTATTTGCATGCGTGCTACCAATGCTCGTCTTCTAAGGGTAATTTTCTATCTCTTATACGTATTTCATTTAATTTAATTTTAGATGAGGTCACCCAAAATGTATTTGTAGGAGAGTTATATTTTGACTTTAAGGATACATAAACATAAGTATCAGCTACCGAGTGGAGTAATTTATATTTCAAAAAACATATTGTTCAAATAATTAATATTAGGCTATTAGCTTGAAAGTATATATACTGTAATATAATTCAAGTAATTGTTTACCGGTTTGTATGCAGTGATTAGCATATTCGTAAAACTAAATTAACTTCCAATGAGTTTTTATAATCATCACTAACAACCCTACATATATACTTTCATTTTGCAAACTAATTGCTGTATTACTAGTAGGTTTACTTGTACATATGCTAATATTATTTTCTAATACTGAACAAGATTTATACTGTTTTACTAATTGTAAATTTTTATAATTAAAATGGTGGTGACACAAACATTGTCTCCTTTTCTTAATTAAAAAAAAAAAAAAAGTAAATAAATTATAAATTAAAAAAAAAAAAAAAAAAAAAAAAAAAAAAAAAAAAAAAACGTTTGCTCATGTAACCTTACCACACTTCAACAACCGTTTTTTTTTTCTTTCTATTTTTAGAAAGCTGATTCAAAAGTATAATATTCGTGTTTCAAATTATATAACAATTATGTATCACGATTGATATATTTGTAGGGTACATACAACCGGGCTTCATCAGACTACCATGGAAAACAAGACGTTGCTAATTCTAGAGGCTACGATTTTTATACAGCGGACTATTATGCTCCTCGGAAGCCCCCGAAACATAATTAATAAAGACCAATTGTACTAATGCATGTCAAATGATTAATAAATTAACCTTGAGTTTAAACTCACATTTTAGTTCTCTCTATCATTAGTTCATTACTTGTTAACAAATAAGTTTGTAACACGCGTGTACACATTTGTGTTAAAGTATTAACAAGGGTAGTAGAATTGCAACCACTTCGTCCGGATCAAGTGGCCGCCAGAGGTAATTTTGGGGTTGTTTCACACGAAGATCTCAGGTTCGAGGCTTGCTAATAGGGGTTTCCTTCTAGGCGAAGCAAAAAAATGAGTGGGGTTTATTCCTCAAACGCGAAGGTTCGAGAAAGGTACACTGTCCGGTTAGATGTCACTGCACGACTCGAATCACTAACTACTAAATATCCATTCTAAAAAAAGATACTCCCTCCGTTCCAAATTTACTGTCAACTTTGAATTTTCAAAGTCAAACTAGTTCAACTTTGACCATAAATATATATTTTTTGGTTATATAATTCTTAATGAAAAATTATACCATTGAAAAGTACACTTAAAACCCAAACCATTTATATATTTTGCATCAAATATTATATAACACCCACAAAAATATTTAAAGTCAAAGTAGAAGAAGAAAGACTAAAAAAGTCAACAGTGGACAATAAATTTAGGACGGAAGGAGTAGTATAATTGCGCGTTGCTACATGGAGTAGTTACAAACTCACAATACTCGGAAAGAACTTTATTACCATTACCACTATGCCTTTTACACATTTACCGGTCATTAGAAAAAGAAAAGAGAGAATTACATACATCACCAATATAACATTATTAATTGCATATTTTTCCACAAGTCATCTAAAATAATAAGGGCCCGTTTGATTTATAGATGGGTTTAGGATTAGGATTTGGATTAGGATTTCAATTTGATTATGATTTAGATTTGGAATTGATACATGAGAGAGAAAATAATATATTTAATTAATAATAATTAATTTATAAAAAAATAAATGAATTTTAATTTAAAACTATACATTTATAAGTATAAAAAAATAGGAATGATAGAAGAAGACAAAAAGAAAAAAGAGTACGTCCCATAAATTTCGAAAACCTACCCAACACCCTTACTTTTACACATCTTCAATTTTATGGGGATCACTCCCAAATCCTAATCCTCAAATTTCAACCAAACAACTAATTAATATCTTGTCAATTAAAAACTCATGCCAAAGTACTCAACCAAACGGGCCCTAAATATACCAATTGTTGCTAATTTTCCCTTAAAGGCAATTATGCCCTTTTAATAAGCATCGATTTGAGCGCCAAAACATTATTGTACTACTTTTTTGGATTAATTTCATATCTCCCCTTATTTTCATATTTAATTTCATATATACCCAAAATACAATCATTAAGTGCATAATATTCAATGTTTTTAAAGCATGTTTCAATAAATATGAAATTTTCCAATGAAATAAGGGGATATATGAAATTGTCCATACTTTTTTACCCCATCTCATTCTTTTGCCGTCATTCTTAATGAAGAGGTAAAACATAACTTTTTTTTATTGTGGCTACCAATAACTTTATCAGCTATCAAAATTGTAAGTGTCATTTATTAATTTATTCATTTTAATTTTCAAGCATGATAATTTTAGTATGTAAAGCAACGTCATTAAGAGGAGGAATTATTCTAATGTTTATTTATATGAATTGATTACCATATATATGTATAATAATCATGTGGTTACTATATTTAGAGATGATCATGTGGTGTAACAGGGACGTGCGCCTCTGGAGATTTTTGAAAATTGACAAACACATATTTGAGATACTTTTTTCTGATGATTATTTTTATGAAATGAGTTGTGTTTCAATAGTAATTAAGATTCATTAGTGGGCTAAGTTTGAAACTGCAAGAATGCTTCTTCATCCAATTTTGCCTGCCCTTCTTCTTGATCTAACCTTCTATGTTTTTCTTTTTTTATCAAAAAGACCTTCAAGATACTCTTGTTCCATAGTCTGCTTTATCTCGTCTTCATCCATCCATTGCAAAAGTAATAAATTCATACATCAACTTCAATATAAACACACAAGAACCTCTATCATACATGTAACCAATTCAAATGATAAATATATGCATACATGTTACCTTCTGCCATCACAATGCATTTTTCTTCTTCATACCTTACTTTCCTTTGGTGGTTTTGGTACTTGTTCCTTGTGACACCTAGTCTTATTATGTCCAATAGTATGACAATTAGTGCATTTAATCTGTCTACCAAATCTACATTTACCCATCTTCAAGCAATTTCAGTGATTTAAGAATTTAGGGTTTTCAAATAGAAATTGGGGAAAATATGTTGCCCAACATACACTGGTTGGAATAGATGACTTCCCAAATTTTATGCCCTAAAGACCAACTGTTATGGGACCAAATGCTTAAACATCTAAAAACACTAATTATAATCACCAAGCATTCAAAAAGCAAAAAACCAAAAAACAAAGGCACAAGAATATAAACAGATGTTCATTCATTGCATAACTAAAATCGTATTGTACATGATCATAGATGATTTACCAAATACATTATCAAAAGCCCCCAAAGCCCAAAAGACAACAAAGATTAAACACTTCATGTGCTTCCCTTATTGATTAACAACAAAATCAGTTAGCCCTAAGAACATCAAAGAAGTTATTCCTGTCAAACACCTGAGAATAGGTTTTAGAAATCAACTTCCTAATCTCCAACACCTTGATCACATTTTTCCTTTGAACATTGTGAAGATCATGTAGAACCTTGTACGTCATAACCAAAGGACGATATCCTTCAAGTTCAGTTATAAACTCTTGTGTTTCTTTTATAACCTGAACCAAATCAACAAATGACTTTTGGAGACTGTTGGCAAGATGTATATCCTTGTCGTTTTCACTTTGATAGTAAACAGCAATGGAATCAAACATCGAGTAAGAATTTGCAGTGGCGGAAAGTTCTTGTAAACGTGGGAAATTGGCATTTTTTTTATTTTTTATTTTTGGGATGAATCTGTGTTTGTGTATGTGGGTATGAACCCTTAAATAGCAAAGAAAAAGCGGTCCTTTCAAATTCAAGGACTAAATGTGAACTAATAAAAGCTTAAATAGTCAAGTTCATGAATATAAAAACGTAGGAAATAAAGTACAAAAATGGCTAACTAAACAAATTCAGGGACCAACTGTGAAATAATAAAATCATTACTCTGCACGTTGACCGTTTTCTTCCCTGATACGCAACAAATATTTTTCCTGCGACCCAGTAAACCTACCTACTAAGATCATAAAATAATAATACTCCCCTAATAACCCGACCCGATTAACATAAACCCAACCAAACTAGACCTAAAATACAAAACCAGACTAAAGGTGGACATAAAGACTCAACCTCAATCGTATACACACACAATCAAACATATACCAACTCACAACATGAAGGATAGAAGCATATTCGTGACAACCTTAAAGGATATCGAGGAAGAGGAAGGTGAGATATTATTTAGAATTCACATTAATGGGTTATTTGCATATGACCCACTCAGGTATGTAGGATGATAACTTATTAATGTGTGTGCTTTTACAAGTAATAGGGATATCTTTAATGAAAGCCTTGATAATGTATTGTTAGAGATTAAGGAACCAAAATGGGCATTGTTTTTCTGTGATCCTTAAAAAATGGTTTGCAATTGATTAATAGGGATGATGATGTTCATAAGTTGTATGAGTTGGCTGAAACATATGAGTCAGTTGATATCTTTGTTGCTCATAAGCCCCAAAAGTTATCATAATTTTATTTAAAAAAAACATAGGTTCAGAGGTTGAGGGTTGTGTTGAGCAAGATGCTAATTTTCGAATGACAAATCCAACACCTTTTAGGACTCGACATAAATGGAAGGGGATTGATAGGAAGAAAAAGTAGGGTAGTGTAAGCAAAATACAAACAAGGAAAGGTGGTGTTGTTATCAGAGATGTTAAAGGTGTTTTTCAAGACAAAACAGACAAAAATAAGGGAAAAGGAAAGCTAGATGATGATATTTTTGATTAAAAAAGCAAGGCCGTTGTAACAAATTATAATTAAGGTTTTGATGCGATGGGGAAGGCTGTGATTGTTAAATGTGCAGGTTCTGGTGAGGTTGAAAACAGGTCTGGTGGTGCTGCTTGTCTTGTGCTTAGTGTTGATAGGAAACCTTTTAAAAGTAGTGAAAAGATTACCAACTGCGTACTTGCCCTTGCTGCAACAAGACCATGTAAGGTGAGGCTTCAAAGTTTTATTGCATGGCATCCATTTCTTCATTTGAAACTATAAGTATACCTTATCCAACTTGAATATGTGGTGTTTGGATACTTGTTTTTGCAACATTAGTGGCAATATCGATGGAAGGTTGTTTAGCAGTATGTTGATCAATGGAAGGTGGTTCATCTTTTGTGTTTTAGGAATTATTAGTACAAGGTTGTAATCAGACAATGAATCATTAGTGTTGGACAAATATTAAGTGTTTGGGTCTTTGGCCTATTTGTAATTTGCATGTTATGGAACATTTTAACTGTATATTATGGTAATTTATACGTTTTATTAATTTGTGTTCTTTTGTAATCTGTGATTATGTTTATGTGTTTGTGTTAGCCTACCATGTGATGTCTGGTATAATCAGCATACCATGTTTGGCACTGCACTATACAGATTCAGTGTTAACATTATAGTTATGCAGATCCAATGTCAATATTTACAGATAGAAAGGGGTGTTTGTTTTTTTGCTGGTTTTGCTGAATCACGGGGCAGCAATATATTTGCAGATTCAAGAAGCCATAGAAGCTGATACAAAGGGGTGTTTGTTTTTTCTGATATAAAGGGGTGTTGCAAGTTTGGTCCCAGTGGTTTTGAAGGGTAACGGATATACGAATTTGGGTTAGGTTAGAATTAACCCATGTGTATGTAAAACATGAATCGTCTATTATGCCCCCAACAATGTAACGGCAAACAGTGTTGACCGACGACAAATGGGTCAAGGGACTCACTTGATACAAAAACCTTGCAAAATGGACTCTTGATAACGACGAGGTCATGGTATGACTCTAAATGATGTTTTCCAACATGTTTAGGGACCAACGATGTATTTTTGTCCATAAATTTATTATGTTTGTTGGATCAAAGAACTTTTAATCTTGACCATTACAATTCACTATTTATCCTTATTAACAAACTCGAGTTGAAAGTGGAATTTAAAAACACATTCAAATAAAATAGGATATGATAACTGATGCGTGGAATTGCGCCCTCGCAAAAGGTTTTACCTCTCAAGAGGCTTGCAATCCTCAACAGGCAGTGTACCTGACCGTTGTAGTATAGCATAGTGGCAAGTACCCGGGGATTGATTGTTCAACTCAAAGAATAGTGTTCTCTAGGGTTAAAACTCAATTAAACTAAGTCTAGAGGTGAGGGATGATTCTTTTTGTATTTTTATATTTTAAGGAAAGCAAGTAAAAATCTCAGGTTTTGAAGGAGTGGGCGGAATTAGTTGCTAATCAACTAACCCAAATAACTACAGATGCAATCAAAATAAAATAAAATGAACTTAAAGTAAATGTGGCGAAAACAATAATAAGAGAAAATGTGTTTACTTAGATTTCACTACTCCCTAGCTATCTTTTACCGATTGATTAGTTTGTTACAATTGCATGGATGACAGGTTATATTCCTTAATACCATTCGTAGGGCCGTGTACGATCTTCCCTAACTCTATAAGCTTCTACCTCTTCCTATGTCGAGCTGACTACTAGCTCCTAACATGGCCTCATTAGTAGTTACCAATGCATTAAATATTACCAATTTATCGTAGTACACCTCCGATCATGTTTCTTAAGATGTTCAAGCAAGTTACCAATTGGAAGTCTGCCAGTTTTCTTAAACCTAACATCGAAATCATTCATCCACAACAATTATAAACTAAAAACAAACCAATAATCAATATCTAAGTTTCATTACATCTAAGCAAACACAAAGAAAACCTAGCCTAGCATGTTAAAGAGAAGACAAGCATAAAATATAATAAAACAACACATAGACATATTGAATGATTGTTGGAAAAATTATCTTCAATTAAGCATGAATGAAACAAGGGTTTGAAACCCTCAAAAATACAGTAAAATTCGTCTAGGGTTTTTCTCCTCTCAAAGTTGCACACAATGAATGAAAATTAGAAAAGTATTTATAGATTTTACACTCTGACGGTGTCACGTTATGCTTGTGACGCCGTCAACTCGCCGCCAAAATAACAATCGTATTGCCTAGATCCAGATCTGACGCCGCCACTCTTTGAATTCTCTGGTCCGTCTCTCTTTATGATAATATGTGACGGCCTTGGCGACCCTAAAGGGTGACGCCGTCACGACTCCTTTGGAAAACTTTCTGGCGTGTCACTTGTATTTGTCATATCCACCTCTTTTGCCAAGTCTTGACGCCGTCACTAACGATCTTTGATGCCGTCAGGTACAATCTTCAGCATGATTTTGGAGACTTTGTCGTTTTCTTCATTTTTTCGCTCCAAAAACGTTCAAAATGCTTCTTTTTACAAATTTCCTCTCAAAAGTACCTAAAATGACAAAAGGAACGATTTAGGGCAATATTTGATTAAATAATCTCGACTTTGGGCTTAAATGACCCCCCAAAAGCCGTATACTTTTCATCTCATCAAATACCCTTACACTTGAGATTTGCTTGTCCTCAAGCAAATGCGCTTTTATTCTAATCAAAATACAAGGTAGGGGTCATTTAACACTAATATAAAAGTAATTGCAACAAATAATCGTTTCACTTCAACCAAAACAAGCACGGAAATTATACACTAGCACCTCACAAATAGTGTTTAGATACTCACATCTCTGGGGTGTAATAAAGTATATATTACAATATAGAAATGGAAAACATCTCTCACTACCTGTAATAGCAAATAGATTACCATAGGCTTGGGAAAGGATCAAACCTCCATCACTTGGCGTAAGCACCTAGGATAAACTATCAAATAGGTCTTTTAAAGGGTTATAACGTGAGGTGTAGGTATATGGTAAACACGGTTTTGTTGGATAAAGGCAATATTTACTGGTGGCGAGTGAATCATCTTGGTTAATTACATGTACAATGTGGCGTTGCTAAGCCAAGACTCGACTCGACTTAAGCTAATCAAAACTAACAAAAACATAAAATAAACATAAAAGGAAATGGGATGGTAGTCCGTATGTTTTCTCTCTTTTTCTTTTTCTATTTTTTTCTTTTTCTTGATTTTTCGATTTTTCGATTTTTTTTTTTCATACACTCTTACCCTACCATCCAAAATAATACATCATAGGGAATTTGTATTCCCCTTACACTTGAATTTTTACATACTTTACAATCAACTATTCTAATGACTCGAATTAAGATAATCAAAACACTTAGAGTACTTTTTAAGATTAACGCACATATGGGGGGTAATATATGATGTTCTTCCCCATTACTTCATAACAATAGTACTTTACCCATGAGTCCCAATCGTCCCAAAACAATATGTACAAGATATGAATCGACTTAGCAACCATGTAATCAATTAGACAATTAACTAAGGGTTTAAACATATAACAATAATGCACTAAAGATGAGTGCATACAAGGAAGGCTAAGGCGATTTGGTTGCACATTTGGGGTGGATTGTAAACAAATTCTTCGGGGTGTACTAGGGGTATTGTGTACTAAAAATGAATACAACGCAAAGGTGAGAAAATTAATTGACTTTACTAGTCAAGTAATTATGACTTCATTGGTCAAGTAATTATGATACGGGTTTAAACACAAAGGTTATCCTAATGCCTCTTATCATGTACTAAATTTTAACTACAAGGATGTAGTCTCACTAGCGGTCTCGGGATGCATCACTAAAGCAAGTTCTAGAATCTAAGTACTACCGGTACACTCATAAGCATCTTTTCCTAACAAATCTAGGGGCGAACCTCATATATTTGGGGGGAAAATTTTTGAGTGGTACGGTTTTTGTGCTAGTCATAAAACTCCTATCCATGAGACGCTCATTAAGGCTAAAGCTTCACTCCTAAATGTTGTAAAAAAAAAAAGTTAAATTTGGCGCTAAAATTGCCCTAACAAGTATTTCTCTTAGTTTTATTACACACCTACTATTGAACAAACAAACTCAAGTGTAATTGCATTCTCTAAGGTATCATCATTTACCCTCCCCTTACACTTATGCTGAACATTGTCCCCAATGTTCAATAAAAAGGATGTAAAAGTAATGAAGGTAAAAGAATGAAACAAATACTCCCCTGATTCGTTCGGTGTGGATAAATGGATAACATGGTTAAATCCTCCTCCAATAAAATGAACGGTGAAAGCTTCCCTCCAGAAATATAAATCATCTTCTTGTCCAATATAACCTGTTAAACCTGATAAAACAATCATGGCAAACCTCGCGTAAAATTGGTGGCAATCTATATATATATATAAGGATATAATGCTTGTGGAATGAATGTTTGCAGATTTCCTGGAGTTTATAAAACTAAAGAATTAACAAAAACTTTAAGACTCCAGTAGAAAAACAAAACTTGCAAAATTTTTTAGATTTTTTTTACACCTGACGCCGTCAGGTTATGATCCTTACGCCGTCAGAGTGTTTTGACAGAAATCTTATGTTAAGTTTCCAGAGAATTTCTGGAAAAACTCATGCCTTAATTCCTGGAAATCCTGCAAAACATCATTATGACTCGATACAAGCATTTGACTCAAACAAATACCAATATACATGTTCATTTAATATTGTTGTGGTTCATGTTCAATTTCGCTCTTAGAAACAAATTTAGAGCTCCCTTACACTTAGCTTTTGCGAAATACGTTTTTATAAAGTTAGGACAAACAATAAGGTAAAGCATTTTCACAATTTATTATGAAACATGATCCACAAACAATAAAAATAAAACATGCATACGGAAACAAATAAATCAAACAAACAATCAAACAAATAAAACAAATAAAACTTGGGTTGCCTCCCAAGAAGCGCTTATTTTTGTTCGAGTCACGAGCCTGACTCTACCCTTATTTAACGGAAATAGGGGAGGTTTTCCCTACACTTAGGATTAAGTGCGGGTGAAAGTAGCGATACACACCCTTAGGGTGGAAATATGCCACGTGAGGTGAAGGGGGTGAGTGAATGGCTTCCTTCATCCTAAAATTACCCGGATAATATTGGTTGATGGGTGGGTCGGTTCCTCTTTTGTCTCCTAGATGTAAATCTAAGGGTGGAAATGTGTGTAAAGATTGAGGTTCCGGTTTATCAACACTAGAAAATTCCCAAATAGTAGGAGTAAGGTTATCATTACAAGTGTTCAAACCTATATCCTCAAATGGTGCTTGGTCTAAGGGCTCTACCTCTATTGGGGTTCCTATAGTCTCTTTTACTTCTTCCGGGTAAGTCACGGGCCGTGTGTATGCCTCAAATGATGGTGGGACTTGTGGAGTACTTAGTAGGCTTGCGTTATTTTCCTCATCATTCCTCGTATCAAGATCACTTATATGTTCATCTTGTATTATGGTAGTGCCTAACAATGACATGCACTTAGGTGGCTCAACTCTACCCTCATGTGTGTTGTATGTTTTGGTGAAATCTATCCCGCTCATGCAACTAGGTAGTTCAACACTAACCATCTCATAATCTTGGTTTGATTCTAAGTTCATGTTCTTAGAAACTAGGTCATCTTGCTCATACGAATCCACCAATTCGTTGAACTTATGGGTCATGGTTAGGAAGCTTTTCTCAAAATTCATCCAACGGGTCTCACTAAAAGGAATTGATCCTGATAATAATCGTCTAATAGAAATCACAATTGCATAGAATTCATCAAACCCATCTAACTTTACCCCCAACTCCTCTTGGATGTCACTAAGATCACACAAAAATTAATTGGAATGATAAGAAGCAAATCTATTAGTGAAATATAATTGTTCTTCTATTGTCAGTGATCTAAATGGGATTTTGTCCGCCATAGTGACAATTGAAAATGGTTTTACAAACAAAGGGAACAAAGAAAAAGATAGACTACAAGAAAGCTAATAAAAAGAAAATAAAAATCTCACTTGATAGGAATCTAATGAGTAGACCTAATCAAAATAAATTTCAACCTAAACAATAACTATTCCCCGGGCTGCGGCGCCAAAAACTTGATGCATGGAATTGCGCCCTCGCAAAAGGTTTTACCTCTCAAGGGATCTCAAGAGGCTTGCAATCCCCACCAGGCAGTGTACCTGACCGTTGTAGTATAGTATAGTGGCAAGTACCAGGGGATTGATCGTTCAACTCAAAGAATAGTGTTCGCTAGGGTTAAAACTCAATTAAACTAGGTCTAGAGGTGAGGGATTATTCTTTTTGTATTTTTATATTTTATGGAAAGCAAGTAAAAATCTCGGGTTTTGAAGGAGTGGGCGAAATTAGTTGCTAATCAACTAAAATAACTACAGATGCAATCAAAATAAAATAAAATGAACTTAAAGTAAATGTGGCGAAAACAATAATAAGAGAAAATGTATTTACTTAGATTTCACTACTCCCTAGCTATCTTTTACCGGTTGATTAGTTTGTTATAATTGCATGGATGACGGGTTATATTCCTTAATACCATTTGTAGGGCCATGTACGATCTTCCCTAACTCTATAAGTTTTTACCTCTTCCTATGTCGAACCGACTACAAGCTCCTAACATGGCCTCATTAGTAGTTACATATGCATTAAATATAACCAATTTATCATAGTACACCTCCGATCATGTTTCTTAAGACGTTCAAGCAAGTTACCAATTGGAAGTCTGCCAGTTTTCTTAAACCTAACATCGAAATCATTCATCCACAACAATTATAAACAAACAACCAACCAATAATCAATATCTAAGTTTCATTACATCTAAGCAAACACAAAGAAAACCTAGCCTAGCATGTTAAAGAGAAGACAAGCATAAGATATAATCAAACAACACATAGACATATTGAATGATTGTTGAAAAACTTATCTTCAATTAAGCATGAATGAAACAAGGGTTTGAAACCCTAAAAAATACAGTAAAATTCGTTTAGGGTTTTCTCCTCTCAAAGTTGCACACAATGAATGAAAATTAGAAAAATATTTATAGATTTTACACTCTGACGGCCTCACATTATGCTTGTGATGCCGTCAACTCGCCGCCAAAATAACAATCGTATTGCCTAGATCCAGATCTGACACCATCACTCTTTGAATTCTCTGGGCCGTCTCTCTTTATGATAATATGTGACGGCCTTGGCGACCCTAAAGGGTGACGCCGTCATGACTCCTTTGGAAAATTTTCTAGCGCGTCACGTGTATTTGTCATATCCACCTCTTTTGCCAAGTCTTGACGCCGTCACTAACAATCCTTGACGCTGTCAGGTACAATCTTCAGCATGATTTTGGAGACTTTATCGTTTTCTTAACTTTTTCGCTCCAAAAACGTTCAAAATGCTTCTTTTTATAAATTTCCTCTCAAAAGTACCTAAAATGACAAAATGAACGATTTAGGGCAATATTTGATCAAATAATCTCGACTTTGGGCTTAAATTACCCCCCAAAAGCTGTACACTTTTCGTCTCATCAATAACTTTAAAATAGTACTTTGATTGTATCATTTACAGGAAAGTAATGTATAACAAACTCACCAATGTTATCTTAATAATTTTGTAAATTGAATTTTAAATAAAATAAATCTTGGCGGTTAAATTGACCATTAAATTAGGCTTCCAAATACAAAACCACTTTCATTTCATAACACAATCTAGTGAACTCATTTAAGGAACCAAAATGAAGGTGTAGATCATATGCTTTCTATTTCATCCGTTATATTTCAAAGAATTAAAGTAATATTTACATTTGAGTTCTTCCATTTACACAGATGAACATGTCAAGCAATGTGTTCACTATCGATTGAGGCAACCAAAAACGTGTTAACCGACATCGCCAAAATGAATGTCAATGAAGAAATCTTGGTAAAGTTCATATCTACACATTATCAATTTTAGACTTCAATTTCTTACGTCATTTTTTATACTTTTTATGAAGACCTAATATTTCATTTTTCTTTTGAATAGCAAGTCGAGGACAATGTTGATATCGATAGTCATGAGGTAACATTTAGTTATACACTTTTTCCGTTTCTCATTTCAACAAACGAATCTCATATTCCTATATTTGTATGAAGGTCTAATATTGTTTCTCTTCTTTAAATAGGACCATAAACGCAACAATACCCATTTGTTGTCTAATGAGGTGAATTGCACATCCAAGAAACGGAAACAGGAGTCAAATTTGACGATATGAAAATGAAACTATGTTATTGAAATTGAAAGTTCGGATGATTAGAACATTTTTTATTCGGATGATGATACTCTTAATGATGATCCGGATGGAAATACCGAATTACAAATAATGTATGTGTTGTTATTCCGAAATCAAATAGAACTTAATATGTTGCTTATGGATTTGTTATTTCTTATTTATATGTAGGATATGGAGGTGGATGATGTTTTGTCAATGGCCAATATCAAGACGAAGAAAAGAAACCAAGTTTATATTGTGTTGATGTATGCTTTTTAAAGTATTTGATTACTCACACAACAAGTTTCTCAATACAGTTTGTAAGTTATTTAATCGTTAGACTCGGGTAACGCACGAGTATTGTGCTAGTTTTAGATGACTGGTGAGGAAATATGTAATTAACAAGGTTATATTGGGGATGTATGTAATTATCCCAAAAAAAAACCAAGCTTACAAAATCAAAACCCCGTTTTACACCCATATAGAAAAAGGCCGTCCTAAAACAGTTCCTCATATCATCTTTTACCTAAAACAATTTTAAGTTTTACAACCATAAAACATTTAAGAGTTGAAGATTTATAAGGCATGATTATTAAATTTCAAGCAATGGCGGACCTATTAAGGGGCAGGGGAGGGTCCCGGTCCCCTCAAAATTTGCGGCACCTAATGTAAATAATATAGGTTTTAGGGGTAATTTAGTTGAGGTTACAAACAAATCTCCGATTCGGCCCCCCAAAATAAATTCGGCTCTCCAAAAAAAAAATGTTCTATTTCCGCCACTTATTCAAGATTGAAATTAACAATTCAAAATTGAAAAGAGGAATACATTTGTAAGTTTCTTAAGCTTAAACCCTAACATTCAAAATCAATACGTACGTCCATGGCAAATTTAGTTGGTAATGACTGATTTTATTTCTTGCGTTTCAAATTTTGATTTTGATTATAGGTTTAGGCAATATTTGAATCTTATTGGTTCCATTATTTGTATAATTCATAATAGTCAACCCATTTGCATGGGTGATCTATTCATATATAATTTACTATACGTTTCTTGTAAACACAATTAAAGTAAATTATGTGGGGATGAAAATAATGATGTGTATCCATATTTGTAGATAAACGTGATGCATGTGCTAAAATAGGAGAATGGACCAATGTAACATAAGAGGGGATAGATCATTGACACATTTGATTAGCAATTTAGTTTATACTAATAATTGTTAGATCGTTAAAAACAAAAAGGGTGAGTGTAGTTCCATGTTTCCATAGATTCTTTTAGGCTGGGATTGATAGTTTTAGCTTTGCCATATCCTGTTTTTCATGTTTAGTTTTGTGAAGTGAGTTAGTTCATATTTATAAAAGCTATGACAAAGCAAGCAAACTGTATGCAGATACATCTTAGATGTTAGATGGTAAGTTGCGTGTCTTACTAACTAAATTTTTGGGTTTTCAAAATATTTTCATTGTAATCTGTAGCTTCTTAATGCAAAATAACATGATTACTTGATAACTTGAATATCTTTTTGAGTCTTGGTTATGTATGGGCCTTATGGTCTTTTATATTGCGAAACGACTATATTGGTACTCTAATTGTTATATGATTGTTGAGAGTATTAAACCAATAACTATAAGATTATTAAAGAGACTGCAACTTGCAAGTATAGAACGCTACGAGAATTCCTTGCATCTTCTTATAATGTCGTTGTGATTAACTTCTTAACGCCGACATGTAAGGATTTACAGCCTACATATGCTACTTCCATCAGCCTTTGATAATGTGTTTAGAACTATGTGTTTTCTTCAACTCAAATTATATACATGCATTTGAATAGTGTATTCATATGCTGTGATTTATTAGTGGTTAGCCTACATAATCAACATCAGTATTTGTATATTCACTATGTATGTTTTCTATATTATTCATTAATTGTTTGGTGATATTTTTGTTGTTGTCATAGGCAGGGAATTGTGAAATGATGAGGCGATGAGGTAATTATTATACCCGTGGTTCGTGGTTTTGAAGACAGCTAAAGAGATTCGGCTAAAGAGCTCAAAAGCGAACTGCAATTGATTATTGATGTTGTTGGTCTTACTCTCGGCCCCTAGAGGTATTACCGTATTACAAATGTTTAATACTCCTATTGGATTATGTATTTTGCAGTAATTAATTTGATTAAGATTTTTTTTTTCTTCGGCTACTTGCTTACTTTATTTTGGGCATGACCAAACTGGTTGTGATTATCGCCTATTAAGACACGGCCATTTTGTTTAAACTAGCAGAATTTGAAACACTTGAACTAACAACTATTTATCTGATTAGTGTTGACAGAATTTGGTCACTTTTTATAATTTTACCTTTACCTCCAACCTTCCACTCCTTTACTATATCTATTAGTATATATATCATGTGGCTTTGTGGTCCACTGGGTGAAGCTTATTAAGTTAAGCGAGCCTAGATGAGAGTAGTACCGAGTTGGGTGACCAACCGGGAAGTCCTCACATGGGGACCATAAGCTCTAATGATATCAACCAGCTACCTTAGAAGCCGGGCCCAACCATGTGATGTCTTGACCAACTAAAGGACGCGAGTTCGATTCCGTTTCGCAAGCATGGTTGGGTATTGGGTGGAGGTATTTCACAGGCATCAAACCTTTGCTGGGTAGGGTTGATGGGTACCATTATGGTACACAGGGTTGAAGTGTCCCTGCCAATCTACACTTTTTTTATTAGTATATATCTCTATCTATAGATACATAAGTAGCAAGGATATGCATGTTCATAAAGCATCTATTGGGTATGCCCCTAGCTGTACGAGCATAAACAAATAATACACTAAACTTTGTACATTTTATTTTATTTTATTTTTAAAAGATGAAAGACAACCATTCCAGCAATTATTTAATTTGGAGATACCTAGTGAAGCTCGTACATCCTCTATTTATACCTAACCTCATGAAGTTATAATATGAATCATAATATGGTTTCAATGGGCTCGGTGTTATTTACGTCTTTCTTTCTATTTATTTGCATGCATTCGACCAATGCTCGCCTTCTAAGGGTTAATTACTTTCTATCTCTTATAAGTTTCTTCATGTTCGTGTTACCACTCATTTACAACGTCAGAGAGTAGAGTAGTAGAAGAAACTAATGTTATATTATTTGTTAAACCTGTAAGCAGATTGCGGATAAGAATGGTGAAACGGAGACGGTTGAAAGAACTCGAGCTCAAGTTCGAACTCCTGCAATTCCAGTTTTGAATGGTAACAAATTTGATAGTTTGGGACTTGGGTAATGTAGGGGTGAGCGTGGTGCTGGTTGGTGCGGCTTTTTGGTAAAAACCAACCCGCATCCGCAATTGCGGTTTTTAAAAAATGAGAATCCACATTCGCGCGGTTTTGCGGTTTCGGTTTTTGCGGTTTATGCGGTTTTGCGGGTTTTTGCAGTCTTTTGGGTCATTTTTTTTCATAGTATAATTTTTTGTATATATTTATTATAGAATAAATATATCATAAGGTTACATGGTGTGACAAAATGTTGTATATTACTATATTTGTATGATATAATAAATCTATACATTAGTAAAAGTCGAATAAAATGAAGAATTTTATAAACGTCCATGATAACTTGGAACAAAAATAAAGTTACGTTACCTAAAAACTCATATAATAATTAACCATTAAAATGTGTTTGAAACAATTTACTATAAAGGTATAAACAAAAATATTTTATCATAAAAAATTTATAAATTTTAATGTGTTATTCTAAAAAATAGAAAAATATAAATGAATATGACAAAGTGGTGAGGTGTGGTTATTTTTGTGCGGTTTTTCGGTGAAAACCCAACCCGCACCACAACATGCGGTTTTTCTATTTTTAAGAATCGCACCGTCGGTTTTTGTTATGTATCGGTTTTTGCGGTGCGGATTTTGCGGTTTGCTGATTGCGGTGCGGTTCCTGCTCACTCCTAGGCTAATGAGTTAGGATATGAATAGTATAATTGATCCAATAAGGGAATTGTTACGTGTCTAAGCTCAGGGTTTATACTACAAAAGCCATATTCATATATTTGTTTGTTAGTTATATATTCTAAACCAGAACGATTTATTATGCAGGAAATGATAGATATGAATCTTCTTCCTCTCATCATGTTGCTTTGCTAAAGGGAAAACAAATTAAGGTAATGAAATTTTGATATTTGTTTTTTATCGTACTAGTGTGTCAAAGTAGGTTGTCCTAAGTATTAACCATTGATATCTTGGTTTGTCTAAGATAAAGTTATGATCTACCAAGGAAAAGTCTTCCAAAATGTATAAAACAATGATGTATCACGACTGACGATTGACATATTTTTAGGGTACATACACACCGTTTTCATCCAGTTATCATGGGAAAGACGAGGTTGCTAATTCCCGAGATTACGATGTTGAGATGTTGAATTGAGGGACTATGGATCACCTCGTCCTAAACCCCATAACAAATAAGTTTCTGTACACATGTAAAGATTTGTGTCAAAACTTACATAAATACTGAGATATGTATCAGCATTCCTAAAAGATTATGTTCTAATGTAATTCTTCATTTAACAAAAATAATTCAAGACAGCAAGTTAAAGATCAATGCAAAGGGATGTTCTCAAAACAAGATGCAGATTAATTAAACCGAGCAACCAAGCAGCAACTGCTGGTTAAAAACTCAACGTAGTCGATACGTTTGAGTAGTACAAAGTACAAAGAGAAATTACACTGCAACAACACACAAATACTGTAGCAAACTACATAAACTAGCACAAACATAAGACTGGCATCCCCTCAAAGCTACATAGAATTGGTACAACACGATGAGCCAAATGCAACATGGGTTTCAAAGTGATTGGTTATGATGGTTGATCATGAACTTACAAGCAAGCTTCAAAGGTTTCCTCAGGGTTCTCTCCCAGCATGCGTACGACCTGAGCCACACCAGCTGCTAGTTCCTTTTGGATGACACCATCCGGCATGTCGAATGTCCTCCTCTTCATAGATAGGGACCTGCCACCACTTCCTCCTGGCTGTGGGTCCACCACGTCAAGCATTGCTTCTAGCTCATCCACCATCGACCTTTTCGCAGCCCTCACCATGATATCAGCACCCTGGTTTAGTATACAACAGCAATAGGTCATTTGCTCAAAAAAAATAATAACAAAAAATAAATAAATTAAATAGGTGTTTCAAATAATGCAAGTTCATATTGTCCTAAGTTAGTACAATTATGAGACAACGTTCATCTTCATTCACAAGATAGTGGACCTATTATGTACTAAAGTTTTTGAGTGGCATATTTCACCTAACATGAAAAATCAAAAACTGAAATAAAAAATCAAAGCTCACTCGCTTTACTAGGGTAAAAAACCCTTTACCCAAAAAAAATCAAAGCTCACATCGATAATCAAGCATCAAGCTTTGATAATGTTAATGTTTTAGCACACGATGGTCTATGCTTAATTTGAAATAGAACCACAGGCCAAAGAAAAGATGTGTCGACTCTAACCACGCTATCAGATATATAACTTATAAGAACTTAAATGACAAGCATACATCCATTTCAACAACCCCGTAGCACAAATTGCACAAGAAACAACATAAAGAGACCAATGTTTTACCTCAATGGCATCAACAGTAAGAAGTAACACGATAATCTTCTCAGAAAACTTTTGCCTCTCCTCACCATCACGAGCCACCTTTCGACGATAAGAGAAATTGTTAAACAAACCCCTGAGCTCCTTAAGCTTCCCTTTAGCAACAGCCAACTCACGAAGAGCCCGAAGAGATTGAGACCTCCTAACCAAATACTCTCTAAAAGTCATTTGAATCACCATTGCAGCATCCTGTGGTGACAACTCCTTCTTCTTCCCTTTGTTCCTCCTCTCCAATGCCCTATCAAACGCCTACCACAATTCCAAAACCGAATTCTAAATCATGCCACACTTTCTCATCATCTAAACAACATATAATAACTAATGTACTCTGTGAGCCCCAAATCAGTTGTCCGCTCAACAAAACATAAATTCAATCTTATTTTTAGCACAATGCCAGTTTTAACTTCCGCTATTTAAAGCAATATATCTACTGTCGGTCCTTTTGATCAATGACTAATGAGTTTTGATTTAACACTCATATATGAAACGCGATTAAAACGCTTTATAATTAGTAATTATAAAGAGTAATTACACAGTTGTTACTATTTTTGGTTACCGTTAGTTTTGGCAAACATAACAAGTACCGTAATTAAGGGTGCCAATTCTCGACATGACATGATAAACAACACGAACCCTACACGAAGTTAAAACAGGTTTGGGTCAAAAACAGGTCAACACGTCTAACCCGTTCAATAAACAGGTCGGACAACCCGTGAACCAGTTTAAGTATATAGACTGATAAAAAAATAAAATACAAAATTTGAATTTTATGTTGGATTCGGATTAAATGTGTTTTCTTATGTATTTAATATCAAATTTTAACTCGTTATATAATTTTTTGATTTAAACTAGTTGAATCGACAAAACACCAACCTTCTTCACCGCTTAACCTATTTATTTAACCGAGTTAAACAGGTCATAAACGGGTTACACGTATTATGCAGATATGTGTTAGGGTTGAGTTTCTTTACCCGATTAGGAAATGGGTCGTGTTTCGGAATAAGAGGTCAACCCAAACACAACTCGATTGACACCCCTAACCATAATACATGCTCCCTCCGTCCCATAATAACTGTTTACTTTCATAATGCACAAATTTTTAGGAAATCTCAATAACTAAACTCCCCACCAATCAAGTATCATATCTACCACTAAAGTCTATTCTCATTCTCATTGGTTGAAATATGAAGTGGGGTGAGCATCGGGTCAAACCCGAACCAAAAACCGAAAAAGGAAAAAACTCAAACCGAGAACCGAACCGAGAAATAGATATTAAAACCGAAACCGATAAAAACCGAAATAATAAATATACAAAACCGAAACCGAACCGAAAAAAGCCGGTGCGGGTCGGTTCGGTTTCGGTCGGTTTGTCAGTTCGGGTAGGTTTTTCGGGTGAATTTGGTCAGCCCTACAGACGTTGTGATATCTCAAAAATGTAATACTCATCTTTTAGCAGTATTTTACTATTGAATAACCGTTGTAGCTTTCTGCTTTACAAGCTTATTTTTACTACATTATAATACAAAAATTTACAGTTACTTATTTAAAAAAAAATGCTAAAGCTGAAAATAAATAAATAAACCTGTTTTAACAAAAGAGTGCCATGATCCTCAGGCTCGTCTCGGATCTCAACAATACGATGTCGTTTCTCCTTCTTCTTTTTAACAACCTCTTCTTCTTCGTTACTTTCACCACTTGATGCAGTAAAAGTATACTTTTTAACATCTTGACCACCGTTTTTTTTACTTTTAATCTCAGCCGTCCATTTACTCTCCTTCTTTTTGTTACTCCCTCCTTTAACCTCAGTTGTCAGTTTATACTTCCGATCTACCTCCCCACCGTTGATCTCAGCCGTCCACGTGTACTTCCGATCTAATGCTTTTGCTTTTGCCTTTGCTTTTGACTTTTTCTGTTTTTCTTGTTCTAAGTCAAAGGCGAGTTCGAGTGCGGCGACGCGGTCGGAGAGTGACTGGAGGTAGAGATGAGTGGTGCGGCGCGTGGTGAAGGAAGGTGTGATGAGGTCGGTGATGATGGTGGTGACGTCATGGAAGGGTGAGATGACGTCATCGAAGAGGAATGGGGTTAGGAGAGCGTATGAGGAGGGTTTAGGGAAGATGAATGAAGGTTCAGGTTCAGGTTCAGGTGAGGATAGGATGTGGTGGATGAGTTCAAGTTTAGTGAATCGACTCATGCTTTGTTTTTGTTTTTGTTTTTGTTTTTGGATTTGGATTGGGTTTTTTTAATTGGAGGAGGGATGTTTGTGATTGTGATTGAGAGTGATGAAATGAAATGGAATGAATAAAGAAGTGGAAAACAGACTGAGGGTGGTGGTTCAGGGTTAAAATTGGAAAGTTGTGCAAATGTGCACGCAAACGGATTCTCACAAAACAACAACCGCTCCACCACACTTGAAACTTGTTTACTTTTATGCTATGTTTGGCGACACGTAGCAATAGCAGATAGCAGATAGCAGATAGCAGTAAGCAGTTGGCAGTAGCAGTAAGCTGTAAGCTATAAACAGTAAGCAATAGTTGTTTATTTAGCAGTAATTATAAATTAAAAAATTACGAAAAACATCATATACAAATTAAAATAAAACAAATAATTAAACAAATGGGGGTATATATGTAATTTCAGTATCTAAACGCTTGGAGCAATTCTGGAAAGCTCATTCAAGAAGCATTTCATTTTGGAGCGGTTTGGATAGTTTCAACCGCTATTAGAGATGTTACCAAACAAGCTTTTAAACTAAATGTTTACCGCTTACCACTTGTCGTCCTAAACGCTTCCTTAACGATTGTTGCCAAACATGACCTTAATATACTCTCTATAAGAGCACTAGGTATCGTGGTGCCGTCCCGCTGGTGCCGTGGTGAAAAGTACCGCCATATCAGCACATTTTCTCATAACACCAGAATTCACCATAACACCAAAAACCCCCCTCCCTCCTATAACACCAGTTTCTAGTGCCGTCATGCACTCTTGAACCCCACATATATATCTTTTTCTTTTTTTCATTTATATATCGTTACATGTCAAACATTTTTATGAAGGTAAAACAAAAATCCAAGTATTTGACATTTACGATTTAAAATTGCAAGATATAAGAAAAATGAACTAAAAGGGGAAAATGTAAAAACTTAATGTTAAATATATAGTTGAAGCTAGTGTAAATTTAGTCTAAAATATTCGCAAGTTATGACTTTTCATTATTTTCATACATTACGATGTTATTAATAAGAGAAGTATATTTAACAATAATAAACATGAAAGAAAAATGATACAACATAATTTTGAACATTAAAGCCAATAAAAAAGTAAGAAACCTCAAAAGAAAACAGCCCAAAATTATCTTGGAAATAGTACCATGACCACCCTTTTTATGGTGCTCTTTTAACCAAAAATACTATTTTTTAAAACATGTATTTGTTTCTCTTTCTTAGCCTTCTTCTCCAATTTATTTTCTCCTCCATGGATGAAAAAAAAATGAGAATTAAAAACAGACTAAAAATCACGAGAGCACCAAATAAAACTATTCAGAACACATAAATATTCTCAAACAAACTGAAAAAACGGGATAACGCCAAGAAAAAAAAAGGAAAACGCGAGCCTCGGTACCGTGCTTGCGCCATCCCGTCGCGTTTTCCGGGATGATTTGGGCTGTTCGTGATGGCTCGGGACGCGAAAACGTGAGCTACGGTATGGAGCTCGCGCCGTCCGGTCACGCTTTGCCGGAAAACACCAGCCTTGAAGCTGGGTACCGAAGGCTCTAACCCAAATTAATACTCTACTATTCTCTTTTTTCATTTTTGGGTTGAAAAATGATTGAAATACCTAAAACTTGTGTTTAATTGTGTGCTTAACATATGTGAAGTTACCTCATTGGATTGTGAAGCGATGGGCTCTATTTTTACAATCAATGAATTATTGACATACAATTTTAGGCCTAAAATTAGACCTAAAATTAGGTCTCCCAATCATTACTCTTTTGGGTTATCGTAAAATTATTGTCCTTTTTCAATATACTTGTGAAGAATGTAACAAGTTTACAATATTGCATTTAATGATACTAAAAATTACAAAGATCATTCAAATATTTAATTAATTGTATAAGGGTAAAACTGTTATTTTACAAAGAAGTAAGAGAGATAATGGAGTAATGATCATATTTTTTTAAATTGTATATTTTTTGTCGGGAGACAATAATTTTAGGACGGATGGAGTAACTCAAAATGTGAAACAAACACATTTTATTTTGTACATTTAAACTAAATTTTATACATTTTTAGACTGAAAATGTGAAACAAAGTATCAAAGACTGAATGTAACGGGACAACAAAAAACCACCCCGGACACCGTTATATCAGCGCTACATCAGCTTTCTTTCTCCAAAGACAACACCTAGATCAAACCCACGTAGTAAGCAGACCACACTAACAACCAAAAACATACCCCACAAAATTAATTAAATACAAAATACATACACACAAACCTTTCCTTTTATTTGGTCCACTGATAGATCAAATGAATTGGGTGTCCAGGGGGGACATGTTCGGTTATTCCTCAAGTAGTAAAGGGAACGCGTTTGGTTGGGTGGACAAAAAAGTTTTCTTTTGGGGGGGGGGGGGGGGGGGGGGGGGGGGGGAGACTAACAGCCAGTTATCCGAAAACGTTGGCTTAAACTAGTCTTGTTTTATTTTGCTCACTTGAAGTTCCGAAGTTAAATTTTGAACTACGTCCAATTTCATATTTACACAAATTACATATTTTACTCAAAATATGTTTTAAATATATTCTACATCATACACTCAAAATTTATAATTAGATATGTATAACATTTTGATGTTTAGATCGAATATATATGGACCGTCAAGATTATCATACCTCAAAATCGTTCTTAAAGAATTTGTGTCCTTTTAATAATCTTAATTCTCTATTTTTTACATCATTATCAAAACCACTATTAAAAGTTTAAAACCACTATTATTATCTTTATCTTTATTTTCGTTATCACCCAAATGCCACTTTTATGTACATTTATACAGAGGCGGAGCTAGAACTTTATTATCGAGGGGGCAAAATATGATAATTTTTAGAAACTACATTAAAAATTGGTCCGTTAAGGGGGCAAATTACAAAAATAGCCGAAAATTTTAGAAAATTTACACTACAATTTTTTTCGCCGGGGGGTCACGTGACCCCCCGGACCCCCTTTTATCTCCGCCCCTGCCAGGGGCGGAGCCAGAACTTTATTGTTGAGGGGCCAAAATATGATAATTTTTAGAACTACACTAAAAATTGGTCCGTTGAGGGGGCAAATTACAAAAATAGCCGAAAATTTTTAAAAATTTACACTACAATTTTTTTCGCTGGGGGGTCACGTGACCCCCCAGACCCCCTTTTATCTCCGCCCCTGCATTTATATATTTATCGCTACTCTAATAACATCAACATAAATGTTCAGTACCAGCCTTTCTTAAAAGAATGTTTTGTACCAACCGACACTAATAACTCATAGCAATATTATTCAACACTCAAAAATTTATGATAGCAGTGACGGAGCCAGGATTGTTCGGTCGGGTAGGCCAAAACAAAAAAACTTGAAAAAAGTTAATTACAAAAAACAATAAAAATTAAAGAGTCGTACAATAATAGTTTTTCATTTCATCCGCACACGATGCTTTTTAACATCATTAAAATCATCTAGAATACTATCTAAACTAAAGGTATCCGCAATATAGTTTTCAATATAAAGTACTAAACTATCTGAAAGAAGGTCATCACTCATTTTATTACGTAATCTGGTCTTCACAATTTTCATGACTGAAAACGTACATTCAACACTTGCAATAGACACCGGAAGAGTCAACACTAGTCGTATCAACCTGTCAACGAGATAATTGTGACTTGTCTTTCCTGTGTATGCCAAGCCTTGACATAAATCAGCTATAGATGATGACTCTCCCAACTTTGGATGATCTTTAATATCAAGTTCAAAGTGTTCCAACTTTGGATGATAGTGATGCTCATTAGTAGCGTTATCTTGATTCCTTATGCTTCTTCATTCGAAATAAGGAGCACTAAAATCAGAATAAGAATATCATGTTTTTTGCAAAAAGCAATGACATCGTCAAGAAAAGAACCTCATTTGTCATCTCTTAGTGTTTGAATCAGCTTTCTTGTTTGTGAAACCATTTTAATTGCACTTATGACCTCTTGATCTTTTTGTTGCAAAGCTTTACAAAGAACATCAACATGTAATATGAAAACAAAATCAAAAGAAGACAACTTCTTTAATGTTGAACTAGCACTGCCCTTTGTTTTAAAGTTGCACCCATCTTTTTTATCTTCTCCAAAACTGTACATGTTGGATTGTACATCTGAATATGACTAGTAATTGAATAAAAATGTGAGCTACAGCGTGTATCGCCAGCACGTTTCACAGTACCAATTTGGTTAGCTCCTTTACCGGACTCAATTTCACTTGTCTGTAACATTTCTTCAATTTAAGCAGCTTGTAACTCATATTGTCATTTACAAGAGGCACCAACAGCTGTCACAATGTAAGATAAATCTTCAAAAAAATCATGTACATAATCTACCTCTCTAACTGTTGTAACCAACGCAACTTGCAATCGATGAGCCATACAATGTATATAATAAGCACATGGATTAACTCTGAGAAACAATGCTTGTAATCCATTCCATTCACCTCTCATATTGCTAGCTCCATCATATCCTTGTCCACGAATATTTTCAATAGGAAGCAAATAAAAAGAAAGTGTTGCACAAATTGTTTTGAATAAAGTGGCGGACGATGTATCATCAAGATGGACAACACCAAAAAACTGCCGTTGTATGAATTCCTTTTTGTCAACAAAACGAAAAATAATTGCCATTTGTTCTTTCTTACTTTCATCACTTGCCTCGTCTATCATTATACAAAATTTAGAATTTCCAATATCGTCAACAATCTTCTTTCGAACTTTCTCAGCAAACAAATTTAAAACTTCTTTTTGGACATCAGGTGAAGTGTATTTTGCATTACCAGGAGCATTTTCGAAGACAATACTTGCAATTTCTTCATTATATGAGCCTATGAAATTAAGAATCTCAAGGATGTTACCTCGGTTTTTAGAGCCAACTCTTTCATCACGAACTCTAAAGCTAATTGCTTGAAATGAGCACAAACGAACCAAATCAATCGTCGCTTTCACCCTTAGCCTATTCAATCTAACTTCTTCATCCGATAGCCGTTACATAACCTCATCAATATGCCCTTCCTGATTTAGCAACGCATCACAAAATCTTATTACATTATTATGTTGAGAGTTCGGTCCATCTCCTACATGTTTCATAAATGAATAATGCTTTCCTTTCACCTTATTCTAGTTTTTGAAACCATTAATTGCAAACGCGTCTTGAAGAAAGGTCAAACTACTGAGTAACATACATGATGGTTTGAAAAAAAAAAAAAAAAAAAAAGATACTATGGAATTAAATATTTAAAGTCTTCAATGGTGGATGATTGGATCTAGAATTGTGGCTCGGTAACTATTAGTGTTAAGTGTGGTTAATGGTTTGGTTTTATGACTTTACCAAAAGTATTACTCCGTATTTATAAATATAGAATTTAAGTATTTGACTTTGACGATATAGATTCTCAGTTTTCAATAATTCAATGGGATAAAACCAAATTTTTTAATCTTTTTGATTGTGTTTATGGGCTAAGGTTTTTTTTTTTTTTTTTTTTTTTTTTTTTTCTTTTTTTTCTTTTATTTTTATTATTATTTTTTTTGTGGGCCAATGTATATTTTGTCTACAAAATACATTTGAAAAACATGTACACTAATAATAACTATAAAAAAGTTGGGGTTGGCCTTGGCCTACCCAAAGGATAATGTGGCTCCGTCATTGTATGATAGGATATATTTTTATATGGCCATGTGGAATACAAACCGAACCGTGTATTTTTATATGGCAATGTGGAATACAGATACTGTATGTCACACCTCGTCAAAGCGGAAACGCTAGTGTAACTTCATGAATATCATCACAACACATGGTATCTATATAGAGAATTACTACATGCAAACAAATAGAGCAATGTACAGACACAAAGTGTCATAACAATACCTCAAATAAAATAACCAAAAACAATATCCCAAAAAGGTATCTTCAATAGATTGTAAAGTACTAATTGAAAGACATCAAAGTATCACAATCAAATTCCAAACATATCCAAATCCAAACATAAAGATAAATTGTTCTCAAATGCAACTAAGTCTCGTCTAGTCGCTTCTCTCAACCTTAGCCTTAGAATGCTCACCTGAAAATGATGCTTAAAAACGTCAACATAATGTTAGTGAGATTCATAGGTTTAAGACACACAATATCACACAAGGCAACCAGTTCGCTGTAATTATAAAACATAGCAGGACGTTAAGTATAGTTATTATACAATCTAGCATGCAATCTCCATCAATCAACCAACAACGCATCATAAGGCAACAACAGGGACGAAACGCGCCCACTATCCACATAAACTATAATGGGTAATCAAACCCTCTGATCAGACCACACCGAATAATGATGGGTAGGGTTAATAACCTCCAATTAGATTGCTCAAATGAACAATGGAAGCATAGTTACCCTCCAATTGAACCACACAGAATAACCACACAATAATATTATAGCATGCATACAAATATAATAACACTTACAAGTCCATGCATTTTTAAGACCACATAATCATATTAACTTAAAAATATTTCAACACAAGCATCATTCTCATCCCAAGTTTAAAATACAGTAAAAATAGGACTATGAAACTCACCTCATTCTTTGCAGCTTCTAAATAAACAATCACAAATCTATACAACAAAATAAACCCACATTACACGCGGTCAAGCTAAAAGCTATAGTCCATGTAACACACATATGATGGATTTCTAATGGTCATATAAACCACTATGGTTCACCTAGACTCCATACCAAACACTATCAATTACTTACACTCACTAAATCCCTTGCATAAACTTTTTCAGAAAGCGCAGAATTTTGGGGTACTTTTACCCACATGAAATCACAACAAAAATAGATCCACAAATCACACCAAAAATTCACCATGGTCTCTTATGAGCATACAAGCTAGTCCCAGAAGGCCATGCTCTAAAAACATACACAAGTACTCCTTGAAAAATCAAGCATAAAAACTATCCAGATTCAGATCTGAACGCACACCAAAATGTTTTGACCTAAGAATCATATTTGTGCAACTTTTTAACGTCCCTCCTTCGTGTGGAAGTCAAAGGAAACATAGAACTCAACTCTATCAGAAGGGCTAACCCTAATTCCACTTTCTAACCCACTTTTAACCCCAATACTTTTGCCCTAAATCTGTCCCGGTTTAACAGCTTTGACACCTTTTCTCGCAAAAATCATTAGACTGCCTTCCGGACCTCGAAATTGATCGTGGCCGGACTTTTTGGAAAGCCCTTCACTGAACTACAATTTAGACTCAAAATTCATGATCTAACTCATTTCCATCTATTAAATATCTTCATATATTTACAGCCTTACAATTCTGTCAAAACCCTGACTAAATAACTAACATGTTTTACACTCAAATATCTTCACCAATCATCATATTATTAATAATTATTGATCTCAACATGTTATATATCATTAATTTATAGAAGTAAACATAAACCCTCATCTATCATATTCTTGTTACATGAATTATAATAATTAATTGAACACATGTATTAAAAATTATACCTTGATCTTTGATTTTTGCTTCAATAGAAAAACCCTAACTTTTTTTTCTCTGCTCTCTCCCTTGATCGACCGTTTATCTCAAAAAGAGGGGGTGAGGGATCTTTAATTTTTTATTTATAATAATTATGGATAACCATTTAGGTTAGTAATTGTATTTGGTATCAAATTCGGTTTCTTTTTTCCTCTCTTTCACCCCAATTGCACCCCCCCTCTAAATATTATTTTTTATTTTTTATAATTAAATTTAATTACTACACTCAAAACCTTATACTTTTTATATTTTATAACAACCCATAACGATACCTAATGTCTTACGCATTAACCCTTCGTTTTTACGACGACTCGAAAAATTGTCATTTTCAAAACGAAGTTTTTAACAATAGAATCTCACACAAAAATATAAATATAACTCACAAATCCGAACTATACGTAACTTATTATTGCTCAATCACTTGAACGAAAACTTGTTACGCAAAACCTCAAAACACCAAAACCACACAAGTCATTTCCACACCACTAAGGCGATCAAAATGAACTTATCCCAACACCAACATTACTCAACTCACAACAATAACACCACGCAAAGGAATTTAGTGCTAAAACTTACATGTATCACACATATACCACACATAACACATAATTCACACCAAGTAAGAGTTAAATATGTCGAGACTATTATTCAAACTAACCTGTTAAAATCACGGTTGTTACAGTGTATAATTGAAGCAACAATCAATGAAGAAAAATGTTTGGATGATTTTATCAAATTAGTGTTTGGATGTGATAGAGTGCTCGATATAGGGAAGACGAATCAAAGATTATTCGTCTACTAGCTAACATAAGCAAATTAGGTGAGCAAATTTTGCAATCTAATATGTATAGTTTTTGACATGTTTAACTGAGTACGTATAATAAGTCTTTAGTGGCATTATGATACATTTTGATTTTATTACTCCCTCTGTCTCAAAATTATTGTCCCCCGACAAAAAATACACAATTTAAGAAAAATACATTTATTATAGTTTTTTCTTTCTTACTTTTTAATAGAATGGCAATTTTGCCCATAGGTAATTAATTAAAGTCTTCTTTAAGGTATGTAATAATAATTTTAAACAAGGGTAATATAGTAAACTTGGTTAAGCTTCCCTATCTATTTTTAGTAGTGGACAATTAAATTGGGACATCCCAAAAATGAAACGTGGGCAATAAAATTAAGACGGGGGGAGTAATAATGATTAGACGTGAAAATATTAATAACCAACTTAAAAAGTTAAAACTAACAATAAATTGTACAAGTAGATATATACTTAAGGCCTTTGGTCTAGTGGTACGTGAGTGGCTCATCTATCTAAAGGTTGTGGTTTAAGTCTCGTTGGAAATATTGTGAGGTATTATTTGTGAGATAGGTGGCTTGTAAGTATAAAAAAGTTGTGGTTTGTTGACAGATACCAACGAAGTACCACCTGGAACCCGAAGGACCAGTCATAGTCCGGAAGATCCATTCTGCTTGTCTGAGGTAGAAGCAAGATTTTACCTCAACAAATTTGCGCCATCCGTGGGACTCGTCATTCACTCTACCAAAGCTAAGAGATGACAGGTCCTACCTCAGTAACACCCGAAGGTAGCGGAAGAAACAACGATAATAACACTCACAACAACAGCATAGAACAAATCCAGAACTACATCACTACCCTAAGGGCTTTGATTCAAGAATACAATACCGGAGGGGGAACACCGATCAAACCCATACAGCTTGACTTTGATGACGGAGAATCCCAAGATGACGGAACCCAGAACGCTGAAGAAGAACCGATGGACGATCTATCTAAACCTTTTAAAGCAGCATCTAAGAGCCCCTTCACCCGAATGATCATTGACTTTTCCGGACCTAAGAATGCAAAGTATTCAATGCCCTCTCATCTGAAACTGTATGATGGGTCCACCGATCCGGACGACCATATCACGAGATTTGAAGGAGCAGCCAATCAAGGTGCATGGCCCATGCCAATATGGTGTATGATGTTTCAGAAAACTCTAGATGACGCAGCCAGGGGATGGTTCGATCGTCTCCCTCGAGGTAGTATTTACAATTGGGATGCATTAAGTGAACACTTCGTGCAGAGATTTGCCCTTCGGAGAAAATGTGTCAGAGATCCTATGGAAATCACAAAGATCATCCGACAAGCCAACGAGGCTTTTCCAGAGTTTAAGGAGCGATGGACAGATGAAGATAAGGGTTGATGACTTCATCCGTTCTGAAAAGGCGTCCCAGAAGTAATGCAAATATCCTCGTTCGTCGATGGTTGCAAATGTCCAGAACTAGCAAAAAGGTTCTCCGAAAAAGTTCCCCGAACGGTGACTGAAATGATGATAAGGGTTGGTGACTTCATCCGTTCTGAAAAGGTGTATCGTTCAGCTGAAGTACCAAGAGGAGAAAAGATAGACTACTACAAAAGAGATCATCACTATAATCCGTACAATAACAGGAATGACCAAAACACCCAAAGACCTCCCTTAAGAGGAAATCGTCGACGGGATAATCACCGAGACGATTTTAGGCCTCGTCAAAACAACCACTTTATACCCTACGGACCAACAAGAAATGATAACCGAACAGACTATCGAACGGATTATCGTCGTAACGATGCAAACCGAAGGGATACCAGACCGATAGACTTGAATGCACTCACCAAAGCTCCTAAAGAAATCTTGGCAACCGAACATCATCTTAGACTTCCGGCACCACCTCCGTTGAGAGGAAGACCATCTAGAGAAAATATGGACAAGTACTGCGACTATCATGGGGAAAAAGGCCATCTTACAAATGATTGTCACAATTTAAAAGAACAACTTAAGAAAGCCATGGAAACGGGAAAACTTGACCATCTAATCAAGGATGTCTGGCAAAGAGACAGGGCCCCTCCACGAGGTAATAATCAAACCAATCATGGGCGAATCATCAATATGGTTCAATATCAGGAGAGAGGGCAAAAACGCAAAGTCATGGATCAAGAAGAGGAGTGGATGAATACCCCTATAAATTTCCCCACAATTTTACCTGGAGACGTTTCCGATGAACCACTCATAGTCGAAGCAGAAGTAGAGGGATATACGGTCAGAAGGGTATACGTTGATCAGGGTGCTTCGGTGGAGGTAATGTACGAGCACTGTTTTTTAAACTTTGATTCATCCATCTGGTCCCGACTAACAGAGACAAACACACCCTTAGTCGGGTTCGCCGGAGAGGCTATCAAACTGTTGGGAAAAATTGAATTGGATGTATGTTTTGGAAGCGAAGGGTTGTATCGCCAAACAACCATGAAGTTTGCGGTAGTTAGATCTTCCTCCCCTTACAACATAATACTAGGGTGATCTGGGATCAAAAAACTAAGGGCCATCCCCTCAACAATACATTCTATGATGAAGTTCCCAATACCGAGAGGCATTGCCACTTTGGTCACCCGATCAGTCATCATTTCGGAATGTAGGAAGTTAGAAGAAAAGTTCTTGCTGGAAAAAGAGACCAAAGCTGAGACTCCCCCGGCAACGACGATCGTGGATGAAATCACGAAAACTGAAGAAATCTTGGTCCATCCGGCATATCCGGATTAGTTGGTGACGATAGGAAGAAATTTCTCAAAGGAAGGATGGAGACAGTTGATAACTTTGCTCAAAAACAGCCAGGACATTTTTGTGTGGGAACCATCGGATATGACGGGCGTACCCCGATGGATTGCCGAACACAAGCTCAACGTAAATGTCCACGACAGACCTGTTGCTCAAAAAAATAGGTTTTTCTCGGAGGAAAAGAACCAAGCCATAAACAAAGATGTGGAAGAATGGTTAAAAGTCGGAATCATTAGACCCGTCTGGTACCCGACATGGATCTCAAACCCAGTACTAGTAAAGAAACCGGACGACAGTTGGAGAATGTGCATCGATTTCAAAAACCTTAACTCATCTTGTCGGAAAGACTACTATCCACTGCCAAAAATTGACTGGAAAATTGAATCAGTAACGGGATTCCGTTACAAATGCTTCCTTGATGCTTACAAAGGATACCATCAAGTCTAAATGGCAAAAGAAGACGAAGAGAAAACGGCCTTCTATACTGATCACGGAACATATTGTTATACAAAAATGCCATTCGGGTTAAAAAAAACGCCGGAGCAACATATCAGAAGCTGGTAGATACCGCCTTCCGGTCACAAATTGGTCGAAACTCAGAGGCTTATGTGAACGACATGGTAATCAAGAGCCAAACAGAAAAGGAGCTATTGGCCGACATAGCTGAGACGTTTGACAACCTCCGAAAGATCAACATGAAGCTGAACCCTAAGAAATGTTCCTTCGGAGTAGAAGAAGGGAAATTCCTCGGCTATATGATATCCTCGGAAGGAATCAGGGCAAATCACAAGAAAACTAGGGCAATTGCCAACATGCAATCGCCTAAGTCACTTAAGGAAATGCAAAGCCTGAGCGGCAAGCTAGCCGCATTAAACCGTTTCCTATCCAAATCTGCCGAAAGGTCCCTACCTTTCTTCGAGACCCTTAAAAACATCACCAAGGATAACAAAGATAAGTATCAATGGACGAAAATGGACGAAAGGGCTTTTCAAGAAATGAAAAAGATGATTTTAGAACTCCCCTGTTTAACTACGCCAAAACCAAAAGAAGACATGTACCTATACCTATTGGCTACAAAAGAAGCAATAAGTGGGGTAATGCTAGTAGAAAGGGAAGGGCGACAAATTCTAGTGCACTACGTAAGCCGAACGTTACATGAAGCCGAAAAGAAATATGCTCCGGTAGAAAAATTGGCTCTGGCTCTCCTACACCTATCCAGAAGATTGAGACGATACTTTGAAGCTCATCCTGTTAAGGTCATAACGGATGAGCCTATCAAACAAATACTGAACAAAGCAAAAGCCTCCGGACGGCTAGCCAAATACACCGTGGAGCTCGGGGCTTATAATATCACTTATGTACCACGAAATGCAATCAAAGGGCAAGTCTTAGCTGATTTCATCAATGAAATACCCATCGAACCAGCCGGTTAGGATCCGAAAGGGAAGGGCAGGGAGATACGTGATATATCTCAAACTCAGGAATGGACACTATACAACGACGGAGCATCCAGTAAAAAGGGCGCCGGAGCAGGGTTGGTTTTAATCAGTCTGGATAAAGAAGAGTATACTTATGCCCTCCATTTGAACTTCGATGCCACTAACAACGGAGCAGAATACGAAGCAATGTTGGTCGGACTGAGAATTGCAAGAAGTATGCACATAAAAGCACTGGATGTACGAGTAGACTCAAACTTAGTAGCAAGTTAGATCAACGGAGATTTCACAGCATATACGGAGAGCATGACGAAGTACCTTGCCAAAGCCAAAGAATACATTACCTGCTTCGACCGTTTCAAGATAAAAAATATCCCAAGAGCCCAAAACCAAAAAGCCGATATATTGAGCAAGCTGGCATCCGTAGCATTTGATCACCTGACGAAATAAATCATGGTAGAGGTATTGGAAAAACTGTCCACCGAATAAGAAGTAGTTAATGCAATAGTAGAGGAAGAGGAGGAGAATTGGATGTCGCCCATCATCCGGTGTCTAAAAGAAGGGATCTGGCCAGAAGATCCGAACGAGTCCCGAGCCCTTCGGATGAAGATAAGCCACTATACATTGATCGATGACGTATTGTTTAAAAAATCATATTTAGGTCCAAGGTTACGATGCGTAGGACCTCTTCAAGCCAACTACGTTATCCGAGAGGTACATGAAGGGGCATGTGGAATGCATTCCGGACCACGATCCGTAGTGGCTAAGCTCATGAGACAAGGCTATTATTGGCCAACCATGCACCGAGACACTAGAGAAGTAATCCAGAAATGTAATTCATTCCAGATACATGCTCCAGTTCCCAAATTACCAAAAACGGTGCTGACCTCCGTCATGGCACCATGTCCTTTTTACCAATGGGCAATGGATATCCTAGGGCCCTTACCCGAAGCTCCAGGAAAGGTTAAGTACGTCATCGTTGCAATAGATTATTTCACAAAGTGGATGGAGGCAAAACCATTAGCCAAGACGACTGGCAAAGAAGTAAAGAAATTTGTGTGGAACAACATTGTTTGTAGATTCGGACTGCCTAGAATTATTTTCACAGACAACGGAAGCAACTTCATTGGTGACCCATTCAAAAGCTGGTGTGAAAGGTTGAACATCACCCAGATCAATACAGCTGTAGCCCACCCTCAAGCTAACGGGTTAGTAGAGAGGGCCAACAAAAGTTTGATGAAAGGGTTCAAGTCACGGCTAGGAAGAGAAAGGGCCGGATGGGTCGATGAGTTACCAAATGTGCTATGGGCATTCCGCACCACCCTGAAGACCAGTAACGGAGAAACACCCTTCAGTTTGACCTACGGAAGTGAAGCGGTAATTCCGGCTGAAATCGGCATGCCTACCTTTCGGACCATGATGGCAAACGCTGAAGGCAATGATGATGAGATCAGCCTAAACTTGAATCTACTAGAGGAACGGCGGGAAATGACGGCAATAAGAGAGGCTAAATATAAAAAGATAGTGGAGCAATACTATAACCGAAGGGTTCGACCAGAAGCATTTAAAGTGGGAGATTTTGTGTACCGGAGGAACGAAGCTAGCAGAGTGGAAGACCAGGGAAAGTTAGGACCCAACTGGGAAGGTCCCTATCAAATTGTAGAAGCCTATCAACACGACACTTACAAGCTCAAAACCATGGATGATAAGGAAGTGCCTCGAACCTGGCACGCCATTAACCTTAAGAAGTGTTTTATGTAAGAACCGAAAGGCTCGTTGTAAAGCCCATGAAGGCTATCTTTTATTCTTAAATTGAAGCTACTTTTTTCTCTTTGCCAAATTACGTTTCGAAAATACTAACAACAAATAAGGCCAAGTGCCGAACGGCACAATTTGCCCGAACGACAAACCCCAAGTGGGTAACAAATAAGGCAAAGTGTCGAACGGCACAAGTTGCCCGAACGACAAACCCCAAGTGGGTAACAAATAAGGCCAAGTGCCGAACGGCACAAGTTGCCCGAACGACAAACCCCAAGTGGGTAACAAATAAGGCCAAGTGCCAAACGGCACATGTTGCCCGAACGACAAACCCTAAGTGGGTAACAAATAAGGCCAAGTGCCGAACGGTACATGTTGCCCGAACGACAAACCCCAAGTGGGTAACAAATAAGGCCAAGTGCCGAACGACACAAGTTGTCCGAACGACAAAACCCCAAGTGGGTCACAAATAAGGCCAAGTGCCGAACAACACAAGTTGCCCGAACGACAATATCCCAAGTGGATAACAAATATGGCCAAGTGCCAAACGGCAAAAGATGCCCGAACGACAAAACCCCAAATGGGTAACGAATAAAGTCAAGTACCAAGTATCAAATAATACGAATAATGATTCACACCCATCGGCGAAATAATATAGAGACTAAACATTTCAGAATGTAAGTGCAAGAAAATAAAAGAAGGAAAAACAAAGTGATAAATATATTAAGGTAATTAAAAGGTCCGAAGACCATTACTGATATGTGGGATTGCGCCCTCGCAACAGGTTTTACCTCTCAAGAGATCTTGAGAAGCTTGTAACCCCCACCAGGCAGTGTACTTGATCGTTGTAGTATAGTATAGTGACAAGTACCAGGGAATTGATCGTTCAACTCAGGAATAGTGTTCTCTAGGATTAGAGTGTCTACTAAACTAGGTCTAGATGTGAGGGAAAATTCTTTTTGTATTTTTTTATATTTTATGAAAACAAGTAAAAATCTCGGGTTTGGAAGGAGTGGGCGGAATTAGTTGCTAGTCAAATAACCCAATTAACTAAAGATGCAATCAAAATAAAATAAAACTTAAACTTAAACTAATTTGTGGTGGAAACAATAATGAGAAAAGTTGTGTTTACTTAGATTTCATTACTCCCTAGATATCTTTTACCGGTTGATTAGCTTGTTACAATTGCATGGATGACGGGTTATATTCCTTAATACTAGTCGTAGGGCCGTGTACAATATTCCCTAACTCTATAAGCTCTTACTTCACTCCTATGTCGAGCCGGCTAAGAAGCTCCTAACATGGGATCATTAGAATTCACTTATGCATTAAATACAACCAAAAATCGTAGTACACCTCCGATCATATTTCTTAAGACGTTCAAGAAAGTTACCAATTGGAAGTCTACCAGTTTTCTTAAGCCTAACATTGAATACAATCATCCAAAGCAATTATAAACAAACAATCAACCAATAATCAACATCTATGTTTCACTACATCTAAGCAAACACAATAAAAACCTAGCCTAGCATGTTAAAAGAAAGACAAGCGTAAGTTCGACCTAGCATACATAGACATATTGAATGATTTGAATGAATACTTATCTTTATTGAAACATGGAAGAAAGAAGGGTTTGAAACCCCTTCAATAAGCAGGAAGTTCGACCTAGGGTTTGTAAGAACTTGTTCCAATAATGTTCCACACTATGTTCCACAATTTACAATGAAAAATTGCAAAAATATATATAGATGTTATAGGCTGACGGCGTCACGTTGTAAATTGTTACGCCGTCAACTCGCCGCCAAAATAGAAATCGTATTGCCTAGATCCACTTGTGACGCCGTCAAGAAGGAAATGAGTTCTGGGCCGTCACGTGTATTTGGACCCTGACGGCCTAGGTGACGCCGTCAGGTCCATTGCACTAAAAAGGTTCTGGGCCATCACGTTATATTTTCCACTTCCACTTCTTTTATCACTCTTGACGCCATCACTTGAGAAGTCTTGACGCCGTCAGGTACTGTTCCAGCAAGGATTTTGAGACTTTGTCGTTTTCTTCACTTTTACGCTCCAAAAACATCCAAAATGCCTTCTTTTTTGAATTTCCTCTCAAAAGTACCTAAAATGACAAAAGGAACGATTTAGGCAATAATTGATCAAATAATCATGAATTCGGGCTTAAATGACCCCTTAAAAGTGGTACATTTTTCGCCTTATCAATTACACAAGTATTGTCCCAAACATGGCCATTAGAGCCTTACATGTCAAAAATTCAGAACGCCTAGTGCATTTTTCTAGCAACAAAAATCGTCCGAACTACCATCAATCTCCGGATAAACAAAATTATCATCTAAAAAAGAGCTCCATTGAGAGGCTTGGTATGTCTAAATTGATGAACCCAACGACAATCTACACAAAACCCACCAGAGATTTAAAATAAGCTTCACAAAGAATCCGCAATACCTAAACCCATAGTCAAAATGGAGGTACACGGATCCTAAAACAAACAAATCTTCAAATAAAGGCCGACACGTCATGAGCCGAGGAGTCCCGGGCAGAAGGATTTTCAACATGAAGCCCAGTCACAAGCTCAGAAGCTGAACTCAAAGTAGTAGTCCCTTCGACCTCCGAAGCAGGGGCAGGATCAGGAAACAGTTCAACCATCTCCTTATATGATCGGCAAATAGTCTTGCGGATCTTCTGTATGTAAGGATAATCCTGAGTGAGTGCTTGATAATACAACGATTGATACTTCTTGTCAGCTTCCATGTCAATACCTTCCACATCCCCCAGCAATTTGGCCGCCTCCTCCGGCTCATTCCCCAAGTTAGCCCCATCTATTAGCCCCGACTGATAGTATAGGTTGAAGGGCTTGGCCAGAGCTGTTTTAAACTCATGACTACTCAACAAACGATGAACCACCTCAGGGATAAACTCGTTAACAACTCGGTTTTGGTCAACCTTTGCATTACCAGCCGCGATAGCTATATCTTGCTTTTCTTGACGGAGCCCTTGACACGCCATCTCCTCGTCACTCAATTTCAACCTCGTTTCCTTCAGCTGAGCATCCAAGGATTTAATTTTCTCAACTTGGTCACCAGAAACTTTTCTCCATTCCTCTTTCTCCATCTCTAACTGAGAAACCCTATCCTCCAAACTAGCATGCTCAAAACGCAGCTTCTTTAACCCCTCCGGATCTCCATTAGCACATTCTGCGTGCTCATCTTTAACTTTCTTCTATTCCTCTGCCATGTCACCAAATTTTTTCCAATTGTCCGCAAAAGTTTTTTCACAGGTTTCATGGGTAGCAGCTAGCTTTTGGTGATCACCAAGAAGAGACTCATAGCGGAAAATGAGATCTGCCTGAGCCGTAGCATTCTTACCCAACAATAACCAAGCCCGTTGAATGGCATCACCGTCATTATGAGTATCCAAGTACTTTTCTTCCCCCGGAGTAGCCAAGTTTATCATCATATCCCTACAAACGTTGGAGTTATTCATCCGTGTGCCTCTCTTCACTGACCATTCGGGCACAAACGTTGCATCATCCTCATCATCCCCTTCAATATCGACTTCAACATCCTCTTCCACAATTGCCTCCTTGCCCGGACGGGAAGAAGTACCTTTCGAAACCCATAATAAAAAATATATAAATATGATAATAAATAATATATATGTAATAATAGTAACACAACTAATTAACAAGCTGAAGTATACAATTAGATACGAACAAAAAAGAAGGTCGTTCCCATTAACATACCAGATTCAGAACCTCCAGCTCGAGCACTTCGTCCCTCAACCCCAGAAGACGAAATATCCTTCGGATAGGCTGCGGATCTGGGACACCCTCAGCAGCATCCAAGTCAATAACATAATCATCAACAGACAATTTACTCCTTTTCTGCACACGGGAAGAAACGTTCCCTCCGGATCTTTTGGTCGGAGGTTTCTTCAATCTCAACTTGGTGGCATGTTCTTTTTTCTTATCTTTGGCAGCCAAAACTTTCTCGCTCGGAACCTCAACCTTCTTTAACTCATCACTTTTCTCCGGAACCTTAGCATTGGAATCCAATGGCTTAGTAACGTGCATTTCACGAACATGACCTTCCGGGTATTGGTCCCCCTTTACCACATTAATGTTTTTGCGCAGAGATGGTTTGTTCAAATAGCTCGACATAGTGACACCTGTGAACAAATGAAACCCACAATTAAAAAAAAAAAAAAAAAAAAAAAAACCTTATCCTTATAACAGAGGATATACCCCTCCCCTGCTCGTCCCTCAAAGCCGGTCGGTAACCAGGAAACTCCCAATGATCAGACAAACCCAAAGCATATAGAAATCCTTGTGGGACTTGCAACGGCTCAATAACCTTCTCAGCTAGCCTTTCGGCATGAGCAATATTATATTCACCCTTCGAAAACGGATCTGAGACATCCGAATCTTGATGCCTCCAAGTTGAGGTTTCTTCAATCTCAACTTGGTGGCATGTTCTTTTTTCTTATCTTTGGCAGCCAAAACTTTCTCGCTCGGAACCTCAACCTTCTTTAACTCATCACTTTTCTCCGGAACCTTAGCATTGGAATCCAATGGCTTAGTAACGTGCATTTCACGAACATGACCTTCCGGGTATTGGTCCCCCTTTACCACATTAATGTTTTTGCGCAGAGATGGTTTGTTCAAATAGCTCGACATAGTGACACCTGTGAACAAATGAAACCCACAATTAAAAAAAAAAAAAAAAAAAAAAAAAAAACCTTATCCTTATAACAGAGGATATACCCCTCCCCTGCTCGTCCCTCAAAGCCGGTCGGTAACCAGGAAACTCCCAATGATCAGACAAACCCAAAGCATATAGAAATCCTTGTGGGACTTGCAACGGCTCAATAACCTTCTCAGCTAGCCTTTCGGCATGAGCAATATTATATTCACCCTTCGAAAACGGATCTGAGACATCCGAATCTTGATGCCTCCAAGGCATAGCGAACGGAATAGCTCGCCTATCAATCAAGAAAAACTGACGCTTCCAACCTTTCAGGTAAGAAAGAAAGTCCCCAAAACAAAATTTCCTATTCGCATGAACACGTTTTTCAAAGGAAAACCAACAACCCTGTTTACTAAGTTTATAAAAAACACGGAACAAAGGAGTGGTAGGAGGAATGTACATGCTCCGGCAATACACTTCGAAAAGAGTAACGCGGTGCATACCAAGCGGAACCAACTGAGAGATGTGAACTTTGAAATATCTAATAACATCTAAGAGGAAAGTAGAGAAAGGAACGGTGAGACTACCCTCAAAGAAATACTCCGCATACAAACCGATAGAGTCGTCAGGAAGTTGATTCATCGTCATACCCTTCGGAGGAACCCGCGGGTGTAAATCCGTTGGTATTTCGAAAGCCACAACCAAGGCATGCACATCCATCTCATCCATCACAGATTCCCTCTTAAGAATGTCTTTCTTAACATGAGAATATTCCAGCATTGAAACATCTTCATAATCAAACGAAGCAGTAGATTCCGACATAACAAATCCGAGAGGAAGAAGGGTATAGCTAAACAACAAAAATACTAAATATATACACCACGGACGAAGACGTACCTCGAAGATGATATATGCAAACTAGCGCACTGAAAAACCGTTCGGAATACGGATGAAAAAGATGTCAGAAAATCTGCGTAAGGCTAGAGAGAGAAATTACAGTGGTAAAAATGAGGTCAAATGTGCTATTTATAGGCGAAAAAGGAAAGGGCGCGAAACGTCGCGTCTGCCACAGGGCATACGTGGCACCACCTGGTTCACACGATCGAGATGCATGCATATGTGTCCATATCTTAGGGGGAACGGTAAAAAAGGCGGCTCTCCTTAATTACATTTGGCACTTTGCACACGACTTTAACACGACAAAATCATGATATACCCTTCGGAAAACTACAAAAAACAAAGACTTTGAGTATCACACCATTGGCATAACCAATACTATGATACTGGGGGGACATGTTGGCGTATGTGGCCTCTGGATATACGCCGAACGGGACACATATCCTCCGGGTCTCCATCGAACGGAACGTATCCAAACATATCCGAGCAGAGTGGACCAACATCCGAAAGGAACGGATCGATATCTTCCGGATCTCAATACCCGCATGGCGCAAACCCTCCGGACGCCCTGACCGTTCGTATATTCGATAACTACGTAAACCAAAGTACAAATAAGTACACCAAGTACATGATAATGGAGCATAAACAAGCAAACAATAAGGGATTAAGTACAAACCAGCCTGACACTCCATGTGAGCAGCCTATATATAGAGGAGAAATCTTCATTCAAGGTTAACTAATTCTTTCATTTCTCTAAACTTTACTTATACTTTCTCTCTCTAAAAACATATGCTTTCTCTCACGCCGGAGGTTGGTCCTGGGATACACTCCCGGGGCGAGACTAACGGACGTATCTGTTTTGTAGATAACCGAAGGGACAAATACCAACGAAGTACCACCTGGAACCCGAAGGACCAGTCATAGTCCGGAAGATCCATTAAGCTTGTCTGAGGTAGAAGCAAGATTTTACCTCAACATGGTTCTATAAAATTATAAAAAAAAAATAATAAATAAATAAATAAAAATAGAGCAAGTGGTTGTTTGAAAGTCGGCAAAAATGCATACATGCGACAATACCATACTACAAAGTACAAACACTGATACGACCCGGTTAGGGGTTGTATCGGGATAAAGCACCACTTTTAGCGTGTGCGAGCTCCTTAAGAAATAGAAGAGAAGAACTAGAGAATTATTGATCTTAAACTTTGATTGATTCATTCATAATAATGATTCGGTATATATAACCGAATAACCCTAGCTTGTAAAACAAGCCAAACATAAAAACATTTCTAAACAATGATACTTTCCTAATACGACACAAAGATATATCCTAAATAAATATAATATGACATAAGCCCGGGGCGTATCATTCCCCACTCCTTCGAAATCACCTTGTCCTCAAGGTGTGGTCTTAAAAAATTTCTCTTGATTCCGGGATCCAATATCCTAATCCTAATCCTAGTCCTGTCTTTCACTCCCGTAGTTCTCCTCCCTTCCGCTACCGCAACCAACACCTTTTTCCTCTTCCGCCTTCCACTACCTTGGACATAACACAACACCATTCTTCTGCCTTCCGCTACCCATGCCGTAACACTCCCCACTCCTTCAAAAATTACCTTGCCCTCAAGGTGATACGAAGAATATGCAGATTGAGAGTCCGCTAATTCCTCAGTTAAATTCAAATTTATTTCATTTAAACAACTATCAAATTCATCGCCTCCATCCTTAAGTGTCGATATCACTCTACTCAACTCATCCTCGCCAACCTTAAGCACTTCGCCACCACCCACAACCTCTTCAACTCCAATATACTCATCAACATTCACTGACTCTTCAGTCTTAGGTGAAGCAAATTCACCCTCTAATGGTAAGATGAGATCTATTTTCTTTTCAACGATATACTCTTTCTCTTCCTTTGCAATTATCTCAAAATAAATCTCGGTGATACGAGCTTTGAAGAAGTCTTCTCCCAAAGTTAAATGATTGAACCTCAAAAATTCTCAAATATCTAGGTTCGCGAAGCGTGTTTCCGCTGCACGGGTCAATGAAAAAGCTTCGTCTAAAGTTTTGGGATTTGACCGTAAGAGTAAACATTGTAGATCCAGTTTAAGTCCGGAGATATAAAACGATATAAGTAAAGATTCAGATATCCCTGTTACTCGATTTGCAAGTACAACAAACTCACTTTGATATTCAGCCACGTTACCCATTTGCAAGAGCTTAGATAGTGCGTCCCGATCGCTGCTGCCCGATGCCATGAACAATATGTCGAAGAAGAATTTTTTTTTCCTGATGAACAGTAACTCGTGAAAAGTAGCCGTGAAATAGTGATCGATGAACAGTACTCCGGGATGAATAATGCTGATGAACAGTACCCGATGAACAGTATTTTTATTTATTTATTATTATTTTTTTTTTAAGATTGGAACCCTAATAAAAAACCCTCTCAACGAGAGCTCTCAATGAAAGCACCAATTGATACGACCCGGTTAGGGGTTGTATCGGGATAAGGCACCACTTTTAGCGTGTGCGAGCTCCTTAAGAAATAGAAGAGAAGAACTAGAGAATCATTGATCTTAAACTTTGATTGATTCATTCATAATAATGATTCGGTATATATAACCGAATAACCCTAGCTTGTAAAACAAGCAAAACATAAAAACATATCTAAACAATGATACTTTCCTAATACGACACAAAGATATATCATAAATAAATATAATATGACATAAGCCGGGGCCCTTAAATTTTTACTCCAATTTTATACACGGTGCTTCCTTACTACATGCATTTTTAGAAGAATTTCCAAAGATCTTTGTAAAACATAAGGAAAAGGCCGGGTGAAAACACACAAACAAACAAGTTAAATAACTTAACCCAAGAAGATGAAAAGAATATGTAACATTTCAAAACATATGTCGACGAGCGAAGAGTGAATGAACAACAACGGGGTTCTTTTAGTATGACAGTGGTAATGATAAATAAGAGCATCCGCAATGCTCCTACCTTTTAAAAGACTTGATGCATGTAGGGATGACACCCGTGGGCAATGGGCATGGGTACCTCTAACCAGTCACTCGCCCACGTAGTTTTTTTTTTTCACCCGTCACTCACCAATGGGTACAACTTTCTACCCATGCCTTTGCCCGTGATTATTTGTTGCTCATGGGTAAACCCATGGGTTAGTGTTATGTAATAAAATTACAAAACGATGATATGAAAACTAATTATGAAACTGCGAAATAAGACATCAATCAATTTGACAAATATAACTTTGATTATTTAATCTTTCATATTTTCTATTTAGTCTTGAAACTCAAACAAATTTTTAGATTAATGTTTTTTCTTGAGACTTGGTAGTAACTATTAAATGTATACATGCCGTATCATAAATATTTTAATTAGTATAATTAATTTTAACATGTGTTTATGGGTACATCCATGGGTATTTTGACGGGTATACCCATGGGTATTTTAAATGGGTGTTATGGGTTTACCCGCGATGGGTATGCCTCACCCGTTACCCACCCACCGCCCATTGATGGGTACATATTTTAACCTACAACCCATCTGTGGGTGAAAATTAACGCGTTTACCCACTCATTTATGACGGGTACCTGCGGGTTGTGAGTTTTTTCTCGCCTATTGCCATCCCTAATTTAATGACAATAAATGTTAAAGTTATGATGACTTGATGCACTTATTAAAATAGTTACAAGTAAAAGCTATCTTCTTCAACGTTTCGCACCAGCCATGTCATTCTTTCAAACGTTTTAAAAAGTTATCTATATAATAATAAAAAGCTTTTGAAAAACTTTTTCAAATAGTAAAAAACTTTTAATCAAGAATCACATTGCGGATGCTCCAAGTTAATCGATCTGCGGTGATGAAAAACAAAATGTAATAATACATTCACATAGTTGAGAGAATCTTTTTTAGTACGGCAGTGGTTTTCACTAATGGAGAGCATGTGGGTTCTTTTGTCATGTTTTGCAATTAGATCACCTCTTCACCAACTCCAATCTTACATGTATCCACAATCCAACAAATCCATTATCCATACGCTTTTTTTTACAATTTTTTTTTTTACCTTTTATGCGGTAATAAAAACAATACACGTTTACGAGTATCTTAGGCTACACGTGATTACAAATATATCGATTATCTCACCGGCTCATTAGCTTTCTCTTTTGTAATAACTTTAGGGCTGTGTTAGGGAAACGGGGGGACAAGGGTGTCAGCCCCTTGTCTCCTCTTTTGTCCCCCTTTTTTTTTTCCAGCGCAACTCAGTTTTTGTCAGTTTCTGTTTCGTATTTTTAACAGTTTTAATCGTTTGACATATTAAACTTTATATTTTTTGTTCCGCACTTTCAGGTTTATAGTTTTTTGATATAAACAAAATTATAAAAAAAAAAAAAAAAATTAAATATATATATATATATATATATATATATATATATATATATATATATATATATATATATATATATATATATATAGGGGGTTATCGAACGAATAGCCCCCGTTGCTATAACTCACCCTTAACTTTATGACTGATAACATAAAAAAAAACATAATATATTTAAACACAAATATACCTGACAAAAATTAATTAAATAAAAAGAAATATTAGACTCACATGAGAATTACATAAAAAATTTCACACTTTGAGTTGATATGTCAGGGAATGATTGGTATATTTTGCTATACTTTCTTTCCTTTTACCAATCACTTTCTAACACATTAGCATGCGAATTTTTTTTGAGTAATTATTATGTAGGTCTAGCATTTCTCTTAAATAAAACGCTCACATACAGACATACTCAACGACCTGGTGTCTCGGTCTAAGACCAATTTCTACCAAAAATCCTTAAGAGAACACGTCTTACCTAGAGGTCTTATGGAGAGTATGCGTCCTCCCTTGGCTCGACCGAGTGTCATGACCAGTGCGTTATGCCCAGTCTTATTTACACATGTTATATAGTTAAATGATTTTGTTTATGTGGTATCTGATTCCCAGATTCCGCCACATAAAAAGCAGTTGTGAAGTAAGCATTCATATTCCTTTTTGCTTTCCAGTTTTTACATATGAAAAGCCGACAATTAAGCAAAAGCAATAGGGCCAACACTTTATAACCAGAAAAATAGAGTAAAGAACTTTACTCTGTATATAATTTGTCAAGCTTTACCACCGTCAATCCAAAAATTAGAACATTGTAATATCAACTAAAGTTATTTTAAGATTATTACGTATAGATATAAATAAACGTCATATATGAGTATGGTATCTCATGTACAATGACATACAAGAGTTTTGTAGACATTTTAATGCCGAATAGGCGAATAGTATAGTAAAATTGTAACAGACACATATGTTACGTTATTGTAGAATTTAGATCATCGACTTAAACTTAACAAAACTAACAAAGATTTTCATCATCATCATCATCATCATCATCATTTTTTTTTTTTTTTTTTTTTTAACTAAAGAGTTTCAAATTGATTCATATGAAACTAGTTTGTTCTAAAGCATGCTTCTGTTTCAGTTCAGCATCGGTGTCATACATCTTACTAAATGGGCTATACAGTGGGCCTTATTTAAGATCCAAGTGAAATCCAGATATAACTAATACATTCTCTTTCAGTTCCATTATAATCTGCTATCCATATGTCCAATTGATGTCATTACGAATTTTTTCCAACTATTGTTCATGGATGATATCGATCTCATTGCGTGCCCTCGGTTTTTCCGAGCTCGCATGTTTAAGAGTTATTGTTAAAACAAATTTTTAGAGTTTTTTGCAAATATACAAGGATATCTACTCCAAAAAAAGGATCACAAAGGGGTTGGATTATTTATTTCTATGTTAACTGCGCAGAATTCACATCCGTCCATTTATTTTTTTGGTGTTGGGTCGTGAGCTATGTCGAGCGATTAAATTAGTCGTGAAAATAGTAACTCGTCTTTCCGATCTGGTCTCACGAAATAAGTAAGACTTGTATATTTTTCGCTAAAATACAAATAAGGAAGTTGCATAATACTTGTGTTTGAGAATATCCACAAATCTGTTGTTGTTATTAATATGCTTGAACATTGTTATTAGCAACAATTTAAAAATCGTTGTTAACATAATTATTAGTTCTACACAATACTTCTCATTTATCGACCAACCAATTAACTTATAGGTGTCACTAATTTTGGCTTACAAATAAAATTTTACGAGCATCATTTATATATGGCCCGTTTGGTTTGTAGATAGGTTTAGAATCATGATCTGAATTTCCATTCGGATTTGAATTTAGTATTGGTGTAAATTAAATGAAGAGAGTGAAAAATATAATAACGTAATATATTATATATGCTATAAATAAGTATACTTATAAATTTAAAAATGTTATTGTAAAAATAAAATATAGGTGGTTGATGTAAACAATAGACCCATTGAAAATATAACAAAAAGTAAGCAAGTTTGATAAAGTAGCACATGACAAATATTTGGTACTTAGAGGAACACGAATAGAAACACCACCCCAGCCACTTTTGAAGTGGCTCACAAAGTGATGCCGCCGCTTCCCCTCCACCACACCGCTTCAGCCTGCCGGTTTCAAAATCTCCACTTTAGTGGCGTGGAAGAAGCCGTAAAATATATATATATATATATATATATATATATATATATATATATATATATATATATATATATATATATATATATATATATATATATATATATATATATATATATATATATATACCCGTTTATTAGTGTGTGTGCGCGCATGTGATAAGATGAAGAAGAAGATATATATATATATATATATATATATATATATATATATATATATATATATATATATATATATATATATATATATATATAGGGGAGCTTTATTTTCAGAACCCTATTAAGTGCGGGAACTGCGAGAACTCCAATTTTGCATTAGAAAACATGGATGTTCATATAAAACATGTATGTTTTCTTGCATACACCTTAATACACATACCTGCGTAACATACATGTTCATATAAAACTATTTTGCATTGATATGTTGCACTTAACAAGTTTTATATGAACATGTATGTTACGCAAGTATGTGTATTAAGGTGTATGTAAGAAAACATACATGTTTTATATGAACATGCATGTTTTCTAATGCAAAATTGGAGTTCTCGCAGTTCCCGCACTTAACAGGGTTCTGAAAATAAAGATACACTATATATATATATATATATATATATATATATATATATATATATATATATATATATATATATATATATATAAAATTTGCTTTATATAGGCTGGAAATATCATAGGGCTTGTGGTCCTATGGGCAATGCTTATTCAGTTAAGCATGCTCGGGTGAGAGTAGTACCGGTTTGGGTGACCAACCGGGAAGTCCTCATTTGGGGACCACAAGCTATAATGATACTGGGCAATGAAGAGGAGAGCCTGTGAGCCAATAGTTGCGTATGTTCGAATCCAAGCCGGCCCCGGTTTTCATCCGACCGTTTCTCCAACGAGTAATCTCGTGTGGAGGCGGTACGGTTTCCGGGCGGAAGCCGCTTAATCCCCACTGCGCCAGCGTGGGCCCGGTTCAGACAACATAGTCTGGGTATGTGGTGAATGAGGGCCTGCCGACTTGGCAGGTGCGACTCTTAACCAAAAATTGAAAGTCACCTTCAAAAAAAAGGGGGGAGGGGAGGGGGGGGGGGGGGGGCTGGAAATGGGCTATTGGACTAAAGAAATTTTAACACGTTTTTTTTTTTTTTTTTTTTTTTTTTTTTTTTTTTTTTTTATAAAAATGTTATTTGTATTTTAATTTGAATAAATAGAATTTAGTTTGTTAGAAAAAATGAAAAAGAAAATAAATTACGGGTAGGCGAAGTTCAAATGGAGGAAAGTGGCATGACATTAGTGAATGAGTATTTTGGAGTGTGAGTGTTGAAAGTAAGTATGCTGAGATGACACTCGGGTGACACTGAAAAAGTAAAAGTGACATATTGCCTCACTTGATGTTTTTATCCTTAAGGCAAAAGCTAATGGCAACCATAAATATTGTGGTCATCCCTTTTCAAATCAGTGTCATATCAGATTTTTCTCTTTAAGACTATATCCAACCATAATCTACTAATAAGTCGATCGCAACTACTACAAAAAATATACCCCACGAAAACTAATAAAAGGAATACACACAAAAAAGACAATGAAATTTTCGGGTCGCAGGCCAACTATAACTTTGAAAATGTTGGGATAACCGGTCACTAATTTGATTTAGCTAATGAAAAAAATAAGATCACCAATTTAATTAAAGGTCAACTAACCGAACCGTTAGAATTGACACAAACATATCAAACTAACAAATTTTTTGCAACATCCCCAAATCCCCTAAAAGGAAACGCACCCATAGTTTTGTTACTAGTCATAAAACGGTGTAGGTTGCTTGAATAGATGAATACCAGCCATCAACTTCCTTAAAAAAGAAATAAGCCAAAAAGGGGGACCCCATTATTTCCTCAAGTGTCGTCAAATATTTGACTAGTCAATGGTATTTTTTATACCACGAGCCAGGCATGGGTTACAGAACAACACAGGTTCACATCGAGGTCCCCAACCCAAGTCATCGGCGCGTCATCTCCACCTCCCCATTTGGTCCCTTCTAAATTCGTAAATTATTAAATGTTTTTTTTTTTTTTTTTTTTTTTTTTTTTTTAACCTGGTTAGCTGAGTTTCCCACCAAGCTTTTTTAATGTGTTTTGAAAAGGGGATGTTTAGTTAGGAGAAGTCTCAAGTTCGAGTTTCATTCAAGATTTTTACTTTTTTCAGGCGATAAAGGAGTAGCAGACGGTCTTAGGGTCAACATACTATCCAATTAGATGTCACTGTTAGATATGAATCACTGAAAATTAACAAGCCGTTATAAAAAAGAAGAAGGAAAAAAAAAAATATTGTTAATTTTACCATGTGTAGATTTGTTAAATATAAAAAAACAAGTTGATGACTAAAATATATTAATTCTAGGTCAATTATAGAAAGAACACCTCGACTACCTCGCACGACATCACGGACTCGTCAAACATTTAGTTCATGCGGCTGCTAAAATAGTATTTCATTGTTAAATAAAGAAGATTTACTTAACACACAATCTCACCAAAAGTGTTGATTTATAGATTCGTATCTAACGTATCTTTTAGCAACTCTTGAATTGGAAATTTCGCCAGTAATTAAACTTGCGTGATAAGTACTCTTATAGCAGTACGTAATTTGCTAAAACTTCATACAAACGATTCGTCTATTTATATTACTAAAATGTTTCTCGTCTCTAAACAAAAAAATTATTACAAAACTTGTTCATCAAAACGTAACCATAAGTTTCTTTGTCACATTTCAAAAACTGCACTAACATGTTAACGTAGAGTTTAGACTCAATGCTAGAAGTCGTTGTCCACCAAACCTAATTCAGTATCATAACTCATCTTGTCCATCGAAGTTTCGATGTGAATGGACTCTTACACATGATTCATGCTTAGCTTTTTTAATGTTTCTTAAGTCTTAACTACTTTGTCTAATATTTTATCTTGATTGGTCAAGATTATGTTTTTCATACTTTTTTAATGAAACATGTAACTCATGGTATTTTCTAAAATTATTGTGTTGTAATCTACTATTGAGGGTATATATTTTTAAGTTGTTATATTATAATTTAAACAAGTTTGAAAAACTATGTTCAAAGAACGTTCTGAGATGCAAAGAACAAAGAAAAAAAGATTGCTATTCGTCAAGACTCAAGACCATATTAGATATACTCCTAATATCTAGGGTCATTATATTCTTGAAACTATAAAGTTTGCTTATACGGCATCTAGAATTTTGATTTAGACAGCATCTAGATTACTTCATATTTTCAAAAAAAATCTAGAATGACTTCAAACATCCTAGTCAAGATGTAGCCCTTTAGCCGTTTAGGTAATGGCCCGACCCCGTCAAGGACCATAATTCATGCTACCCTCCAATACAATTCAATGACGTGACAACTTCTTTTTTATGAAAACGTAAGTTGCCAACTTGAACTATCAACAAGAGTGGCTTAGTGGTATGTGTCAAGATTTAAAGTTCAGTTATGTAAACATGTTTGTGATAAATATAAAGAAAATGTCCAAAACTATCACATAATTTCTCTATAAACCAAGGTAAATTTAATTCAAAAACTTGTTATCCGCAAGCAAATAGATAAAAATCACGTGTCTATAATTTAGGAATGTCAACGAGACGGGTTTGTGGCGGGCGATCATCCACATCACAAAACCCATTTAACTCATTCCTCCCCAAACTCGCGCGATTCCAATCCGGGATCTAATTGGGGCAGGATGCTCCCTTAAACCCATCTCATTTCTCGTCGAGTATCTTATTGAGGGTGTCATTTATGCGCGTGATTCTCGACAAAATCCGCACAATTTCTCGTTTATTATTATTTTACAACATTAGCAAAATGATTTTAAGCAATAACTTATAGAAATGATCTATTAATCACTGATTACATGTTAACCTTATTACTCCGTATGTTTTCAACGATGCTATTAAAAATAGATAACGATAATTTACATTGTACAAATGACAACATCACTTAAAAATACGACGTGGAAAAGCTTTTATAATCACAATTTACAATCTTACAACGGTAACTAACTAATACTAAAGAAACATGTTTTTATTATACAGGGCCGGGCGGGGATGTTATGCCCCGAACCCAATAAAAAAATCCTTGTTTAGGACCGAAACCCGCCCCATAACCCGATAATCATGTCCTGCCAGCCTCATTTAGTTTGGCTTTCAAGTTTTTCCCGTCAAGTTCGGTTTTTTTTGCCATCACTAATATAATTTGCCAACTTGCTTGATGCTTAAACAATAAAGTAATTGAAAAAAAAATGTTAGAACTTAGAACCACAAAAAATTCACAAAAATTTTCACACACTGATGTGTAACAAAATAATATGTTACTGTATAAAAGAAAGCGTCATGAATGATGAGAGTACAACTAGTTTTAATTGTGACCATTACCATACCCCCACGTCGATGCCACATTACCACTATTATCACCTTTTACTTTTTAGTCATCACTATTAAAAATACTCACTTTATATAAACAATTCAACAAAATACTCACACTCACTCACAAACCAAGGAAAAAATAATGGTGAGAGTGGTCACCAGTTTGTGTAAAAAGATCATGGTGATGGGTTGTCTTTTTGTAATGGCGCGCATAAACGGGTAATTGTGTAAAAATATTTTTGTTAAGCTTAGACAACAATGCTAAGGGCAACCACAATCACCCAACCAACCGAGTTGGTGATCGCATCCCCCATTAGCCCAACCGAATAAAATGCGGTCCCTCTCTATTTGAAATGCATTTATGGTCTATTAGCCGATCATAACAATGAATTGTGTCTTTTATTTTTTTTTGTTGCAACAAGGTGAACATATATTATTAATAACCAACAATTCATACATCATAGAAAGGACTATAGACATGCCTATAGACCTTGTAATACAACATTCTTTTCCAGATACTATAGTTATCACATATACTGTAGCCATTATAACATATACTGTAGCAAACCAATATCACCTTTAAGTGCACCATTTACCATTTAGCTACATTTCCACCTTATCTACCCATCATGATCATTCAACCTACCACCACAACAACCATGATGAGATAGATTAGTGGCTTCACTAGGAACCCATAACCTCTCCACAGCAAGTGCTATACCATCTATGCTACATTTCCATCTACAACAATGGCTTCACATAAATGGGAACACAACCTTGCAGTGAGTACCAACCCTTACCTCCTTAGCAGTGCATATCTAGGACTATGTAGGTTCATCTTTCACTCCTCACAATTTCTAGAAACATACACCACCACACCTGTTCACTTTACCATTCACAGATGGAAACTCACTTTATGGTTTTCAGAATATCCCATGAGTTATCTTTGACCCAAACACCCCTTTATTACCTAACAAAGGTCTATAAAGAGAAAATTTGACTCAGAAAATAACTATGTTCAATCTGAACCCCAAGATACAGAGCCATTATCTTAAGTGAACATAATTCAATCATTCCAAATAGCAAATGGACTGATGAATAATAATATTCATTCCTATTTTATTTGTGTCTTTTATTTTATTTTATTTTTTTGGGTAAGTTTTTTATTTTGTTGTGGTTATGGTCGTCTTACTACTTGTTTATGATTTAGAAAAAGAAGGCTGAGTTAACATGGCCGTCCCATAAATTTATTAAATTTTTGAGGGCCCTGTACGAAATAATATAATGTGCCATTTGGAGAAGGAATGTTATATGTAAAGTGTCACTGTTTATACTATATAATGCAATTAATTATTTAAACGTTTTAATGTATTACGCATTTGATATATTTTATTATTTAAATATTTTTTTTTTCTTTGTAAAAAATATATGTACACACGTATAGAATTATTAACAGAATAAATACTTTTTTTCTTTGTGATATTGTTACGGTAGATGTGAGTACAAGCTGATGTGTCAGAGATGACCGCATTACATGATTCTAGCTAATTTGCTCTCGAAAAAGTAGGTGGGATTAAGTCGTTAATGTCACCGACGTTTTATATAAAATAAAGAAATAAAAAAATGTACAGCTGGAACCGAAAATGACAAGACTTTGAAACAAAAAATGTCCCAGTCAGATCTGACTGTATCACAAGTGTTTCCTCATATATTTCCACGTGTACGTGACAACAATTCATCCTATCACGCGCAAACAAAGCGCGTGTATTGCCAAAATCTCAACAACTAACAGCCAAGTTTGTTGCTATATAAACCCCCTTGTTAACCATCTTTTGCTCTCCTTTCCTTAACCCTCTTTCCCTCATTCATTGCACCTTCATATATACGTATACGCGTTTTGTATCTATAATAATATAAACCTTTATTCATCATTCTCAAGGTAATGCTGTTACATTTTGTTTTTATTTGTTTATTAATTTTAGTTGTTAAAACATGTTTAGTTAAGTATGTTCTTGTAAATTTATTCTATAGTGATTTTGTTATGAAGGTGTAATCTTAGGAAACAAATGATTAGGTTAACATTTTATTTTATTTTGGTTTTTCTAACTTGTGCCGCCAAAAATACACAAGTACTTACGAAAAAGTACAAATGTATCCACGTGTTCACTTTTTTGTGAGTCTTATGTACTGTTGATGTACTTTGGTCTGCTTAACTTGCATAAGTTAGAAAGACCCTATTTTATATAATAATGTGTACGTGCTTAGGTTTGTTTTTTAGGTATAATAGTTGAGTTATTATTTGGGGTTCATAAGGGAAGTGTCGGAAACGGTTACGGGGTTTACCTGGTGAGGCTGCGTACATTTAGGCGTCCTGATGGCCTCATAAGAGTGTTGAACAGTTTGGCCGCGTACTTTTAGTCAAGACTTGCCCTACCCGGGTAACCTGAACATGGAAAAAATTATGCTTTTTTCGTTGCTATTATTTTTCTTTAAACACTATTAATGTGGGCTAGTGGTTAGGGCGTTTTTAATGTAGGGTCCCATTAGGTCGCCTCTTTTTGAGGTAAGACTCGCCCTGCCCAAGTAACCTGAACATGAAAAACATCAGCTGTGGGGGTGTTTGTTTCGGCTTATATAGCCGCCTTATGTCTTATTTTCATAAGCCTATTTTATATGGTATATTTTAAAACTTTTTGTCGTATATAAGTTTATTATGTCAATAAAGTTATATAAGCCGAAAAGTTTGAAAATAAGCCACAAAAAGTGAGCTTATGAAACATAAACCCAAAACCAAATACTAGTAAGCCATAAGCTGAAACAAACACCCCCTTAGTTACTTTTATGTTTCATCGATTTCATGGAGTTAATAATGACTCGTTTATTTATTTATTTATTTTTTATTTTTTTTATTTTATTTTTTTCTCATATCATGGAAATTTATTCTCTTTTAGTGTTATTGATGAAAGCATTTTTTGCAAGTTTTCATGGATTTTGCATAATATGACTTGATTGTTAAATTTCAATATCCATTCGCTTTTTTCACATGTTTTAGTTTTTAAACAATGAGATTTTTCTTTGTTTGATTTGGTAATTGGCCTCTTTTATTTACTCATATCATAAACAAGAGGTGAAGGGTTCAAAGTTCAAACCTTGCTAGATGGGTACATTTTGGGGTGGCTAGGGAAGGGTCGGAAACGGTCATGGGATTAACCAGGTGAGGCCGTGTACATATGAGTCTAAAAGGCTCGCCCTCCTTGGGTGACCTGAACATGGAAAACCATATCCGTTTTATAAATTGAGAGTGATGTCATGTCCAGGTTCATTTAACCTACAATTTCCTTTGATTTTTTTAATTTAATATCGTGTTACCTTTTTTTCGAAGGCATGGTTTAAAAAATGAAAAAAGAAGGCAAATTGTGAAGAGACAAGTAGAATAGAGTCTTTGTGCACAAATTGTATTGGTATAGCTATGTTTATGTAAGATATGCATTTGTATCGGTCGGACAGCTACTATATGCGTGTTTGTTTGTAACGGATATAGATACATAGGTTTGTCGAGTTGGCATGTTATGATTCGTGATCATGTATTTGCCATATCACGTTTTGTTGTCACGCATACTTGTGTTCTGGTTCTTGTCCTCTTCAATGCTTCCCAAACGTTGGACCATGTTGTATTGTTTCATATCTTATTGTTCTTTACTAGAATCATAAGTCCCCACCATGTGGTTTTGTATTATTTGTTCTAAGATAGCTTTCTATTTCTGAGATGTTTTACCAAATCCAAATCAACATAACTTCTTATAAAATCTTATTTTCCGGGAGAACATTGATATTGTTTAGACTGTCTCAATAGCCATGTAAAGTTTCTTTCATCGCCATGTATGCATTTTATTTCATTTTGTGCAAGCATCTCACATTTTCATGTACAAATTAGTTTGTCCCTCTGCTGATCCTTGATTCATCCCGATATTGAATTCATTTCATGGTTTGACCTTGTCACATGCATATATAGTACTGCCGTTGCTTGAACGGTGATTCTTTAATGGTCCCATGAAAGAATCGTTTAGTTAGCAAATAATTCAGCAGATAGTGATTACAGGTGGAGGTTATTAGGTTGATAGAAAAGTTGAAACAGAATCGACCTTTAACCTACGAGGAAATGTTTTTGAGATTATCTATGACATCTAATATATATGTTATAAGCTTCTGGCTACAAATTTAATAAAACTTTTGCCTTGCAGTTATTTGTTCAACTCGATTCAGAAAAGCAGCCTACTGAAAGTGAGGATGCATAAGACCAATCACAGTGCCCCCATACTCGCTGATCCCACACCCATTACCAAACCAAAATTAGGAATTCATGATTCAATACTACCATACTCCTCTGCCGGAGTCTTCTCTCAAAGCCCATTTCTGACAGTTCCATGGAAAAAACCTGGAGTACTAGATGATGTTCTTTCGGCTAGCTGGTTGGATGCTATGAAATCTTCCTCCCCAAGAAATTTAATAAAAAATAATGGCACTGACTTTTCATCAAATGATGTAGACCTTGCTTACCTCAACTGGATGGTATTACTTTTCAACCAATCTTGCTTAGCTTATTAGTATTTCACTTGAATTAGAGACTAAAGCTTTTGTAATTGCTTTGCTGTGCAGCTTAAGTATCCGTCTGCGCTTACATCCTTTGAGCAGATTGCAAATAATGCAAGGGGAAAGAGAATAGCATTGTTTCTAGATTATGATGGTACACTATCCCCGATTGTGGACAATCCGGATCATGCCTTCATGTCTTCTGCTGTGAGAATCTAACCTTTCTAAATATTTAATCTTGTCATGAATTCGTTTTGATACCAACTTGTAATCAGATGCGTGCCGCTGTGAGAAATGTGGCAAAATACGTTCCAACAGCAATTATCAGTGGCAGAAGCCGTGAAAAGGTATATGGAAATTTTTTATTTTAAAGTCTTTGGTTGGATCTTTATTTTTATCGTTAGTTATATATCATTTGCTACGTTTTATAGGTACGCAAGTTTGTAGGAATTAAAGAACTTTATTATGCTGGTAGTCATGGGATGGACATCATGGCTCCTGATCAACCTCCGACAGATCATACCACTGAGGTAGCAACTTCTACATTATTTTGCATAAATAACTACGTGAATCAGGAATACCCTCTGAATCTTATGTTCTTGAACATAGGTTAATGCAGGAAACTTGTACCAGCCTGCTAGTGAGTTTCTACCGCTGATGAATGAGGTTAATATTTCAAACTTGCTATAAATTTTATTGCTTGCATTTAATTGTAAATAGCTTCTGGAAGATACTTATCGTGTGTATATGCTTGGAGCAGGTTTTTGTGTCTCTTGTTGAGATTACCAAAAACATAGAAGGAGTGAAAGTTGAGGACAACAAGTTCGCTGTCTCAGTGCACTACCGTAATGTAGATGAGAAGGTAAGATTTGGCATTTCAACAATTTCCTACCCGACGATAATATGATCTTTTTGAAGATAAATCTTTTGTTTAATATCTCTTTGTTCATAATTACAGAATTGGGCAACAGTAGCACAATATGTCCAAGACACTTTGAAAAACTACCCTCGTCTCAGATTGACACATGGCCGAATGGTTTTAGAGGTTCGCCCTGTGCTTAAGTGGAACAAGGGGAAGGCTGTTGAGTTCTTACTTGAATCACTTGGTTAGTAAACCTCTGGTATCATTTTGTCGTTTCATGAAAAAGTTTGTGTATGCGTTATATCTGAACATGATCCCGGTTTTTGCAGGCTTAAGTAATTGTGATGATGTACTGCCCATATACGTAGGGGATGACAGAACCGATGAAGATGCATTCAAGGTAAACCTAGTTATCATAAATGGTAACAATAATGCTTTGGGTTAATTGAATAAAAAGTAACCAACTTTGGTCTATTTTTTTAATGCTAAATGGCCATTTTTTCCTTCAGAAAGAAAACATTGGATTTTTAAAAGTTTCAAAAAGTCCGGAAACTTTAAAAAATGATTATATGGTCTGAAATTTGACGATGCTGACTGTTTTCTTGACTTACTGCTGAAAAACTGGTTTAGCGGCTAACGGGTTAAATTCATTTACATGTTCAACAGTTTCTAAGAGAGAGTAATCGTGGCTTTGGGATCTTGGTATCTCCTGCACCCAGGGAAAGCAATGCCTATTATTCTCTCAAGGATACATCAGAGGTTCGATTCTCTCTTCATGCAATCTTTACTTACATCAAATTGTATGCATATTCGTCCAAAAGTTAGCGTCCGTCATTCTATTTACTAAGTTCTCATTCAACCCATATTTACACTCATCAGAATAAGATATTGGTTATACCTTGTAAAACTATATGTTTTTGCAAAAAGGTAAAACGAACATTTAGGTACCCTAGGATTGCATTAATCGTATAGTTTAAAACCGTGTGTTTTTCATTGCAGTCTTTCTAGGCTTATTAAGATTAAATGTATAAATTTGGTATACGCAGGTTATGGAATTTATCAACTCACTGGTGATGTATAAGAAGTCCGTTCTATGATCAAGTGTATATAGGATGGGGATATGGCAATATTATCACAGGCAATAATACAGAGGCATTGGAGTTAGTGTAGAAATGAGCACTTCATCAAAGTCGTTCCGGCAATTGTAAATCTAATTTTGTTATTTCAGTTATAATTTTTTTGTAAATTATGTTAGTTTACATGGTAATTCCATTGTCTCTACATGCATCTGGGTTCTTTTGTTTACCCAGTTTCGGTTATTTTTCACTGTATGTCTTTGTTCTTTATTTGGCTAATCTATTTATATAATTCAACACAATTCTAAATGTGAATTGTGAGCTTGTTATGAGTAATTAATGGATAGATAATCAATAACCTTTTTTCTTAAGTCTAAATTTTCAGTCTGACTACTTGCTGATCTAGACTAATACCGAAATTTTGTAAATATTTTTTGCTTTCCTGTCTAACTACTTTTAACTAAACAAATAAACAAGCCTCGTGGGTTTTGGAAAACCTAAACATTCGGAAGTAATAGCTGAACCTGATTTATCTGAAGCGTTCTTTGCAGAGGCGGCACGTGCCCCTAATATTTGACTATTTTTGTAATTTGGCCCCTAATGAACCGTTTTGTAGTTTAGTTTCTAAAAATGATTAAAATTTGCGTCCTCGATCATAACTTTCTAGCTCCACCCATGGTTATGTGGTTAGGCTAAAACGAGCACAATTTGACGCAATGTTGCAAAAATCGGCCGAATCGGCCGATTAATCGGTAATCGGCCATACACCTTGTTGATTTTTGAAAATCGGTGAAACAATCGGCCACTAATTAGTCAAAAATTGGCCGAATCGGTAAAAAATCGGCCGAATCGGCCGAATCGGTCAACTTTAAAAAAATAAAAATTTAGGCATTCTACTTAATTTGAGAATCATTTATTTCACTTATAACGCACAATGGGCCTCATAGTTAGAATTGGAGCCTTTTATTGAGGTTTGGAAATAGAGTAGGCTTGGAATCAATTAAAATCTTTAGTTTGGTCTTAATAAATCCCCAAAACTTGCAGGAAATGTCAATCCGATTAATCCCGCCTTGACTGATTAATTGCTGCAGGGTGTCGACTGTCCGACTACCGATTCACGATTTTTGCAACATTGATTTGACGTGAGCGTAGTTGATTTACCTTATACGTGGTGAGCTTGAGGCACTGAATTGGCTGGAATTGTTTGAAACACATAAATAATTACTCTATTATTTATTAGTTGCAATTAAATTCTGTAAAACTTTTGCCAGATCTAAAGCAAAAATAAATAATGGATTGAAATTGGTCTAGTTTATCACAAGAGAATTGAGATGCCTAACTCGTATGTCTAAACATATGTGTCAACATCCTATTAGGGAAAGCAGGAGGGCCCACTTCTTCACAAACTAATAATTTAGTGTCACATTTATTAGGTACACAATTAGTCACATACTTTAGGTCTCCCAAACATTTTCCTTATCATAAATACATACCCTTTTAAGTCCTACATGATACTGTATATGAATAGTACACGTACTTTTTGTTTTATTATAGAATTATTACAAGAATTATTGGTTGCTGTGGATGGGGAGAGCGTGATTTGGTTGTGTGGTGTTCATTTTTTTCAATGTATTTTTGATATCCTTACAAATCAAATAGTACTTTGTATATGCATGCAAAGCCGGATAAGCTGGTTTTTATGGTAGGTGGTGCATCACCTCCATCTCACCCCATCGAGGGCACCCACCACCACGCGTGTTGGTGTTAAGTTTGCACATTTTAGGTGACCAAACAAAGTCCAAGAAAAAAAAAAAAAAAAAAAAAAAAACACGAACGGTCCAAAATTTTGGTTCTAGTGGTGTTTTTATTATTATTTATTTGTTTTGTGAGTGTGTATGGGGTCTATTGTATGGTATGTTTGTATAAAGTGGAGTATGTATAAAATGACATACTTTTATATTTTTGATTTGGTGGTGGAAGGGACAAAACTAAGACATAAAACAATCAGGTGCACTTAAAATGAACTAAATAATACTACAAACACGATTTTTAAGGACCAGACGCATTTAAGAAAAATTGAGGTTTTTTAACAAATTAACGCTACGTCACAAAAATTCATAAGTGCCTCGGGACACACCCTGGTTCCGTCACTGGGTGGTGGGTTTGGTGGTGACCATAATGAGTAAAGGTGATGGGTTTAGTGGTGCCTTTGAATTTTTGATGTGACGGTGATATGTAAGTGATAATTTGATAACTATAGTAAGTATTGTAATATTAAACTGGGTGTACAAAGTGAACCCAACATTACACAAACAATACTAGTGTTGCATGGATTACTCTTTTTTAAAAAAATATTATAACCGGATCATGTTGAGTTACTTGCCGGCATTCACTTTTTTAACCACATGTATACAAAACTGAGTTAAGTGTTCATCAACTAAACCGTTTTTTAGCGAAAATGAGATAACATATTGATATTAAAATGATCTCGTGAATGATACACTTAAACTATTAAAGATCATTCAAACATGCAACAACACAATATGATCTTTTTGCAACCTAATGAATTAAACATGATGAAATGGAAAACAATAATATTTGAACATCTTGAATTTATTATATACATCTGTCACCAAATTTTTGCATGAATGTTAGGTGTTATTGTTTCATTGATTGTAACATAAGAACCTACTTATTCAAGCATGATTTGTTAAAGACCCTATTTATACAGAATGGTAATCATTGATTGGTTAAAAAACCATCCACGTATCCGGGTTATGGGTAAGCAGTTAGTGGGTCCCAGTATCCATTGGGCCAGTTCTGAGTTGTAAATATGTCATTGACAAATGACAAATGACAAATCACATGCGCAACGTGCTAATTAGACTCTAACTTGGTCCACCTAAATCATAATATCTTATGGGTTTTTCTAACTTGTGCCCTAGGGACACAAGTTAAGCACACCAAAAGTAAATCAAAAGTACGCAGGGACTCACATAAAAGTACATCTGTCTGCACTTTTATGTGCATCCCTGTGTACTTTTTCGTAGGCCCTTATGTACTTTTGGTGTGCTTAGCTTGTGCTCCTAGAGCACAAGTTAGAAAAACCCACATCTTATTGTTTAGTTTTCTCTATTTGTGGCTAAAAAATGACACCGTGTCCTAATTATTTTTCTACCTATAAAATCGTAATTTCACAAGAATCACGTTTAAGATCGCTAATGATATACGTACTAATTATTATTGGATTTTGCTAACCAATTCCATTGGACAAAAGTTAAAGTGTATTTAATAAATAATTTTTTTTATTATTAACCGAAAAATGCATTAAATACATATTAAATTAACTTGTAAATTACAATATGCATGGTTCGGTTTGGGTCGGTTTTTGGTTAAAACCGAAACCAAACCGAAATGTTTGGTTTTTATAGAACCCAAAACTGAAACCGTTCGGTTTTTTGCAGTTTGGTTTTTCGGTTTCTAACCGTTTATATTTGGGCATAACAAATTTATACCGACAAACTTGTATTAAATAGAAAATTGGTTTATTATTATTATTATTATTATTATTATTATTATTATTATTATTATTATTATTTAAATCTATCTAAGCATAATGTTTATTGCATAATTCTATAACACACATGCGAATGAACATACATATAATATGATCATTGTCATATATTTATTTATATATTCTCAAATAAATACACGACACGATAAACACGCATATAAACATAAACGTTAAGATAAATATATTATAAATATAAAAAAAAAAATGAATATAAGTTTATAAATTTGATTTATTTAGTTATTTATTTATATTATATTAATTATATAATAAAAGGTTCGGTTTGGTTTTTACGGTTCGGTTTTCGTTCAAAAACCGAAACCGAACCGTATTTTTCGGTTTTTGAAAAATTAAAAATCAAACCATCGGTTTTTTGTTTCGGTCGGTTTTTTCGGTTCCGGTTTTTCGTTTTCAGTTCGGTTTCAGTTTTTTTGGTTTTGGTTGCTCACCCGTAATATTTGAACATGATTTTCATTTAAATAATTTAAAACATTCCTTTTATAAACAGATTAACTCATACCCACTAGGAAAAGGTTAGCAAAACCCATTATTATTTTACCATGAACTTGATTTCATTCACATTAATTTTTTTATTTATTTGAGTTGTTTTGGCGAAGCTTATTAGGAAATTAATATAAAGATTTTTCTTATTACCATTTTTCTTATTTTTGTCGAAGATGTTAACACTAAAAGTTAAGACATCATCCCCATTCTTCAAATGAGAACTACGTGAATTGTATATATGTGTGGATAGTTATTAGGGGCTGTTATGGCCTTGCCGTTATAGCTCGATTGACCGGGTACAATCCTTTACCAAGTAAAGGGGTTAGTATCTCATTTTGTATCAACAACAACCATGTGGTCTAGTGGTTAACACTTAACTTGTTAAGTGTGCCACTAAGAGAGTAGTACCTGATGGGTGACCATCCGGTAAGTCCTCTTTGATCACAGGGTCTGTTGATACTAGGCATTCAAAGTCCTTCAATGAAGGTTTCAACCCACTAGGGTTCGAATCTGGAGAAGACAGGGTTTACTTCAAATTAAGTGTCGTGCCTTCGGGCGGCTTAAGTTGAAGGTTTTCCCCCCATCGGGTTTCGAATTTGGTCAAGGATTTCTCCGAAAGAACCGTTCAAAAAAAAAAAAAAAAAAAAAAAAAAAAAAAAAAAAAAAAAAGTATCTCATTTTGTTAAGAGAAAACTATTACTGTAAAGGTGTTAATATCTTACCAATTTTTGCTATATTTCGAAGAGATCCGCCTTTGGAATACTTTATCTATACTACATACAAAACATGAATTACTCTCTCCAAAATTTTATGAATTAAAAGAAATTAAGCATTGTTTACAACACTTTAAAGCACCTAATTTTCAGAATTACAACAAAATAAGCATATTGTACAATAAAATAAAACATGGTGTCATTTTAAAACCAAAATTCTATCAAACAACATTAATGCTATTAAAAATACTCCATCACCAAAAATTACAACCATTTAAGCACAATGTACAATAACTGCAACCAATTTTTAGATTTACAACAAAATGAGCATAGTGTACAACAAAATAAGCATTATGTAATTTTCAGACTTATTTTTCAGACTTACAACATTAATGCTATTAAAGTAGTCAATATTAGTAATGACTACTACTTACAAGAAAAGAAACATAGTGTACAACACTTTAATGCACATAATTTTCAGACGTACAAGGCAAGAAGCATAATGTACAATAAAACACCACATTAATGCTATTTAATGTAGTCAATTATTTAACTGGTCAATAAATACAATTAATACATTTATTAAAACACCCTTACAAATATAAATTATCAAGCATATTATATAACCAAATTAAACACAATTCCTGCATTAAATTTTACTACTACAAATAATAAAGCACATTATACAAATATTCAAGCCCGAACAGGCAACGGGCCAAATGGGCTTGAGCCCGAACGGGCGCGGACCAAACGGGCTCGAGCCCGAACAGGCACGGCCCAATGGGTTCGAGCCCGAACTGGCACGAACTATACGAAATTCTTGATATCTGTAAATTTATTGTCAAAAATAACATAATAAACTAAAATACATTATTTATCAAAAATTTTTATTTCAGGATACTCGCCGCTGCAACACGCGGGTACCCTGCTAGTACAGTACTTATTAGCAAATCATCTATAATACATTAAGATTCAGTCCCTAAATTTAATGTGGAGTTATGATGATAGAGTTTGTAGAGTTAGAAACAAGTTGGAGTCGTTCAGTGGTTGCATAGAGTACAAGATAGCTAATGCTCGAAATTCAATGCAACATCATAATAACTATACAATCATGAAAGGAAATGAAGTACAAGGGTATTCAGTCCCTAAATTTAATGTGGAGTTATGATGATAGAGTTTGTAGAGTTAGAAACAAGTTGGAGTCGTTCAGTGGTTGCATAGAGTACAAGATAGCTAATGCTCGAAATTCAATGCAGCCTCATAATAACTATACAATCATGAAAGGAAATGAAGTGCAAGGGTATTCAGTCCCTAAATTTAATGTGGAGTTAGGATGATAGAGTTTGTAGAGTTAGAAACAAGTTGGAGTCGTTCAGTGGTTGCATAGAGTACAAGATAGCTAATGCTCGGAATTCAATCCAGCCTCATAATAACTATACAATCATGAAAGGAGATGAAGTGCAAGGGTTGCCCGAATTGATCACATAGCATTTAGTATAGAATTAAAAGTCGGTTAGATGAAGTGCAAGGGTTGCGAAAGGTTGCAAGAATAATTAATGATTTAACCTAATTCATGCCTATATAAACCGGCCAAAATCACATTTAGTATGTACATTTGAAGATGATTCACACATCTTTTAGATATTTGATTGTTGGTAGCGGTATGTAAATTCTCTTTTGCAACATTTTGGAGATGATTCACACTTCTTTTAAATCTTTGTAATTAACTTGGTCTTTTTTTTTCTTCTTAATCTAGTTATCATACGCAGGTACCATGAAAATCACACAAGATCATGCATGCTTAGTGATGAGTGCTTAATCACTCATCATTTTTAGACCCAAAATCAGACCAAATACACCAAATACTAACCAAAAATGCCAAGAGATTATATGTTTTTGTATTTGTGTATATGCAGGTACGGATATGTGAAAAATGAACAAAAACAAAGCAAAACCGACAAAAACGAGCACGAGATTGGAAAAAGGTAAAAAGCCGAAGCCGAGGAAGAAATCTATCCAAGAAAATCCCAAAACGACAATTCAAATTCTTAAAGATTCATAGAATGACAAAAAAGAACCTTAGTGGAAGCGTGAAGATATTAACAAGAAAAATACTCCAAGTATTCACAAGTTGTCGATTTTGATCCTTTGAAGAACTTAGGAAGAAAAGTCAACTCAAATTCTCCAAGTCACAAGAAATGCATTTGGACCGTTCTCAGTCGTTACGTTTAATATTAAGTTGTATTAGTTACATTTTATAATATTTTAAGCTTGAATTTCATGATTTGTAAAGGTCTAGGGGCTAATTATGCAATAATGTAAAAGATTAGAGAAACCATAGCCCCTAGCCTATAAATAGAGATGTAAGCCTCATTTGAGAGGTTGGTTAGTTTTTAGTTTTGGTTAGTTCTAAGGTTAATTTTAGATTTAATTTTTGTCTAGTCTTATTTTTATGAAGTATATGTTTTATTTTACTTTCTCTCTCTAAAAAGCTTTATCTTTCTAAAAATCTTTAATTTTTAGTTGTTAAATTCGTATTTTTATTGGTGGGATTTAAAGTTTATGGTTAAACTAGGTTGTTTAGTAATAAATTTGGTGAAAAAACATTAGTTTTTAGGCTTTATTTTGGATCAAAATGGTGTTTTGTTATGTATTTTATCGAGTTATATTTTATTTTATCGAGTTTTATTTTTTATAAAAACTTTCGAGTTTGAAAAAATATAAAAACTTTCGAGTTTGAAAAAAAAAATATTAAAACTTTCGAGTTTGGTTTTGTATGTTTACCGAGTTTGAAACTTTGTTACTAGGGACCAAATTGCAAATATTTTTTTTATTTTATGATTCTTTCGAGTTAGGATTTTTATTAGCATACCGAGTTAGTTTTTTTTAAAAGTATACCGAATTTGAGATTTTTATTATTACCGAGTTACGTTTTCGTCAGGGACCAAGTTGCAATTTTTTTTTCTTTCTTTCGAGTTTGATTTTTATTGGCATACCGAGTTTGAGTTGCAAACTTTCGAGTTTGAGTTTTTTTTTACTTTTTATTTTTATTGGCATACCAAGTTGCAATTTTTTATCGAGTTTCGTTTCTTTTGGCGAGTTAGCCAAGATTATCGAGTTAGATAATCATTGCCTCATCGTTTATCGAGTGAGGTTCTCTTATGCTTAATATCTAAACGATACTCTGCCGAATTTTTTAAAAAATTTATCAAGTTAGGATTTATTATATAACAAGTTAATATCTTTTATTTAGTAACGTCATCTAGTAAACATTTATAGTTTAATAATAATTAGTTTTTTTTACTTATTTCCTTTTTAATTAGTCTTTATATCCTTTTCATTTATTAAAATTAAAAAGCCAAAAATATAATTTTCCTTTTACGTTATTTTTCTTTTATATCTTATTATTTAGAAAAACTCAATTTGCAATCGTAGGACTAGTATCGCTTTTATTTTTCTTTTAAAATTAGTCATATTAAGTGTTATTTACGCTTTTGTTTCTATTTAATTTTTAAGAATGTTTGTTTTATTTGCTCATTTGTTTTGCATTATTTGCTTGTTCTCTTTGCTTTAATTGCAATTTATTCTCATTTGTAATATAATCAAAACTAAAATATTTCTTCTATCCTCATTCACTTCACAAGATTCACAAACCGAACCGACAAGATCGAATTCAACCCTCGTTGGGAGAACGACCCGAGGAACATACTTTCACGAGCATTTCTTCGGAAAAACAAAACTATACAACCAAAAAGACTTTAAAATCAATGGCGCCGCTGCCGGGGAGGCGTTGTTAAGATTTCGTCGATCGTTTGTTTGATTTGTGTTTTGAAGAACCTTCCTTTGGAAGTTATCGCTTTTATTAAAATTAAAAATATATATATATATATATATATATATATATATATATATATATATATATATATATATATATATATATATATATATATATATATAAAATATAATAGAAACCAAAAAGATTTTCCTTTCTATTTTCTTTTTCTTTTTAATTTTGTTTTTGGTGTATGCACACCCGTTCTATTTCTGAGAATCTTACTTCTCCGCTCTCAAACCCCGAGCGGGTTTTACGACATACGAGTCGTGCTCATTTCCTCGACGACGAGGAGATGAACCATAACGAACAACACAACGGGCCCCCGCCAATGGGTGGTCCGCAGCACAATGTTGTCCCGCCGATGGAACAACAACCGGCATTTGATCCGCGTCCGATGGAAGAACAACTCCAATCACCATTTAACGGTGTGAGGAGAGCTATTGTGATTTCGGACATCAATGCCAACTTTGAAATCAATCACGGATTACTCAACTTAATAACGGGTATATCCTTTCACGGGTTCGATAACGAAGATCCCTATGCACACATCCGAAATTTCGCCGACATCGCTGAGACTATTAGGATGAATCAAGTCCTTCACGATGTGGTAAAATTGAAGTTGTTTCCTTTCTCTTTAAAAGGAGCAGCCCGGACTTGGCTGGAAAAGGAACCGCCTAACTCGATTCACACTTGGAATGACCTTGCTTCCAAGTTTGTGAATCATTTCTATCCTCCCTCTAAAACTTCTAATCTACGATCCCAAATCTTTCGATTCCAACAAGCTTTTGATGAGTCGTTCAGCGAAGCTTGGGATCGATTCAAAGATTTGAAGGAAAAATGTCCGAACCATGGGTTCACCGACCTTCAGCAGATTGATACTTTCTATAATGAGTTGAATCATGTTGATCAAGACTCACTCAACTCTGCTGCGGGTGGGAACTTGTTGGCTCGAAACACGAATGATGCTTTCTTAATAATTGAGAACAAGGCTCGTGTGAGAATATCTAGGAACAAACCTCAAGTGTCGAATAATGAGAAAAATAATGATGAAATGAAAAGTATGATATTGGCTTTAACAAAGAAAGTTGATGCTATGTCTATCGAAAAACCAAACCATCAAGTCAATGTGGTTAGTCATGGTTGTGAGACTTGTGGTGGTCCACATTTGTATTATGAATGTTCGGCCACCGGTGCCTTTTCTCATGAGAACGCGTATGCTGCAAATACGGGTAACAACGGTTATCCACAACCTCAAGGAGACCGTAATCTCCTCAGCTACCGTTCTACTCATTTTCTTGGACCACCCTGTTTCGAACAACCAAACCAAGTCAATCAAGTCAATCAGAATCATAATATGCAGAATCGTAATAATCAAGGAAATCAAAATCAGAGTCGAGCTAATAATGGTTTTCAAAATCATAATCAAGGATTTAATCAAAATCATGGTTTTCAAGGTAATTACAATCAAGGCCCGCCTCAAGGGAATTTTCAAAACCAAGGAAATTATGGAAATCCTGGGAATTTTCAAAATGCTAATTATGGAAATCAGAATAATGGCAATTTTCAAAACCGTGGGCAAAATTTCAATAATAATCAAAATCAAGTTGTGATTCCAAATCCGTCGCCCACGGATGAGTTGATTAAGCAATTGATTAAAAGTCAACAAGCTTTAATTACAAAACAAGATGAAACAACAAGGTTGTTTGCTACACAAATCAACGATATTAACAAACGTTTAAATGATCGACCCTCGGGATCGGGTACTCTTCCAAGCAACACGATCGCAAACCCGAGGGGCGAAGTCAAAGTGATCACGACTCGCAGTGGTGCTTTTTATGAGTCCACGGTTCCGACTACCTCTTCTTCTCCTCCTCCTAAGGTAGTGGACCGTGAGACCGAGGCGACAAAGGACCCGGTTCCTCCTACTAATAACGGAGGTTCCGAAAACGTCCAACCTCCGGTTGTTCAAGTTTCAAAAGATAAAGGAAAAGCCGTTTTTGAAAACAACTTGAAATACAAGTCTAAATTGCCATATCCGTCACGATTTAATGATGAAGAGCTCCATTCAAAATCTAAAAAATAAATGGAAAAGTTTCTCGATATTTTTCAAAAGTTGCACTTTGATATCAGTTTCATGGATGCTCTTGTTTACATGCCGAAGTTTGCCTCAACGTTTAAAAATCTGATAAGTAACAAAGAAAAATTGCTTGAATTAGCTGAAACACCGATTAATGTTCACTGCTCCGCCATTCTTCTCAAGAAGCTTCCCGAGAAGCTTGGAGATTCGGGAAAGTTTCTCATTCCTTGTTCGTTAAAAGATCAAGAGGTTTGCAATGCCCTGGCCGATTCAGGTACAAGCATTAACCTTATGCCATTTTCGATCTATAAACAACTTGGGATGGGGGAACTTAAACCGACCCGAATGACGTTAGAGCTGGCTAACCGTTCGATTACTCATCCGGTTGGAATTGCAGAAGATGTTTTTGTCCAAGTGAAATCATGTACTTTTCCGGCCGACTTTGTCGTGGTTAATTTCGAACCCGATCCGAGAGTTCCTCTTATACTAGGGCGACCGTTTTTACGAACCGCAAAAGCCCTAGTAGATCATTTTGAGGATACTCTAACTTTACGACATGATGATGACATAATGATTTTTAAAGCCGATGCTCCGAAATCAAAGAAGTTTTCCATAAAAAGCATTGATGTTTGTGATTATTACTTTGATGATTTTGTGAAAACGTTCATCTCCGACTCTTCCCCATCATTTCCTCCGACTAAGGAACATGATTCTTTTTGAGAAGAGGTCGATGAATTTCTTGCTATTGATACGATTCCGTTTTCTGAGATTGACGATTCTTACTTTGATTCGGAGGGAGATACTATTTTTCTTAACAATTTGTTAAACGATGAACCATCAATCCCTCCGGATAAAGCTAAGAAGAAGATTGAGCTTAAGATTGATGATTCTCTAGAGCCCGAGCTCGAGGAATTTTTACCAAACTTTGAGAGTTTCTCCTTCGATACGACTGAGGAAATGAGTGGCAATCCCACTTATCGTTCTGATTTTTCTGATACGACGTATGAAACTTTTCACTTCAATCACTCGGAAGAGACGAGTCGTGGCAATACCACTTCTCATGCTTTTATCTCTCTTTCGGAGTTTGGGTCATTTCGTTTTGATGAATCTGAATGTGAAATTGAAAAGTTTTCTGAATATGAAAGTTTTAGTTTTGATCTTGAAGTTGATCATGATCCGGGTGGTGTTCTTAAGAATGAAAGTTTTAATGAAAAGTTTTTCCCAACCCTCCCACCCGGAAAGGATTTTAAAAGGAGCTTAAATAATAAAAGTCATAATTTCACAATTATGAAGTTCTCTTTTGATGAGGATGAGTTTTACAAGATTGTTATCATGACTTTCTTGCCATTTGTAATGTTTGGTGTGGTTTCTCTTATCCTTCACTCCGTGGGGAGTGAGGATGTTGTATTTGATCCCGGTATCATTTCTAAATGTTTTCAACATTAAAATACCAGTGGTTATCTCTTCGGGGTGGAACTTTCTCTTTATTCATATGTTTTCCCAAATATTTTGAATGAAAGCCCGATGGAGATTATTTTCCATTTGCTCTCCCCAAGGACGAATTAATTCGGGGATTGAGTCAAGCTCATGTGACTCGGTTAACAAAAACAAGCGCTTCATGGGAGGCACCCCATGCTTATCCAATTTCATTTTCTTTATTTTCTATCTTCTTAAATAACGTGACGTGAGGAGGGCGACCCTTTCCAAACTCGTGTTTTCGTGGTTGTTTATGAATGTTCAGGAATTTCCCCGAAGTTTGAGGACTCTCGTGCTCGTGGTTTGTCGTTCTCTCCACTCGAGTCTCATCCTTCGCTGCTCTTTCGGAAATTCTCCATATCCAAAATCTTATCGACTAACGTTTATCTCTTGGCATAATTAATAAACGGCCTTAGATATTACGTAGGATTACCCTACCCTTAAAACATTGAGGACAATGTTTCACTTTAGTCTGGGGGTGAATCTTCGATTCGATTTGACCTGTTCCATCGTCTGAGCTGTTAACTTACGCAACTCCGTTTTCCACCAAAAATTTTAAATTTTTGTCACCGCTTTATTAAAAATAAAAAAAAAAAAAAAAAAAGTATGAAAAAAAAAAGTATGAAAAAACGAATGAAAAAAATATATATGATATGAATAATAAGTTTTGACACCTTCTTTTGACTTTCCTACCGGCGAGAGTAGAAATAAATGTTTCGACTTGACCGGGCGTGTTGAGCCCTAGCTTGTTTCCCTTAACCAAAATAATCAAAAGATTATGGCTAAGTATCCGCGGATCTCATTATTTGGGATTTTAAATTTGCGGAGATCGAGGAATGATAGAGTTTATTTAGAAGTTTCGTGCTATACACGGATCGCATTACTGGGATTTAAAAAACCCACGAGAGGTACTTGTGGCCTCCTTGTTTCCATCAGAAACGTCACCCATATATAATAGATGTTCTAGGTTAATTAGTGGTATTTCGGTTTGAATAATATTTAGTTCTTTGTTTTCTTAAGAGAATTTTTGTTTTAGGAAGTTGGGTACATATCAAGGAACATAAAAAATAAGAGCAAAAAGTGAAAAAAAAAATCAAAAATCAAAAGTTGATTATCTATGTGGTTTTGGAGCTACCCGATAAGCTTCCATTGATGTTATGAGAGAAAAATCAAGAAAGAAAGAAAAAAAAAACATGAAAAGAGTGAAAAAAGTAAGAAAAGTGAAAGTTGAAGTTGTATCGAATAAGAGCTTATGTATGTAAATAAGTTATTGGCGCGTGAGGTGCATGTGATAAGTGATTAGTAATCAGTCACATGAGGTGCACGTGATTGTACTCCGCAACTTATATCTTTGATATTGTATGTACCCCAAATTCCTTGATGTGGACCGAATTTCTATTGCAGTGGTTCTTAAGAGAAAATGAATAACTACTTATCGTTTTAACTTAGGTATCACTATCGGACTAACAAATATCGAAACGAGAAAATATGAAGCAATTCATTTCTCACAAATTAAAATATTTAGATTAAAAAAACTTAGGACCTGGGGACAAGAGGTAATACACACGTAATTTTTGTGGGCAGTATTAGCATCTAACTTCTGATAAACAATGATCTCGATTTTACGCTTAGTTTGGGAGCTTGTGAAAAATCAAGGATGACGATTTTTATTCGTACGGTCTCTTCTCTGTGAGAAGTGTTTCTACTCGTTGACCCTGAAAGTTATCAACAGATAAGAATTGATAATGAAAGTCAAACCAAACTGTCACTTATATAAAAATGAAAAAGTACAAAAATAGTAGTTATAGTTGTTATTCATGAAAATCGGAAAATGGAGCGTTTTTGAGAAATAAATGATTTTACTATCTCTTTTGAACATCATTGCTACTTTACAACGTCAGTAAATTGAGGTTTTGAAATTATTTATCTCTTAAACGTGAGGTGATGACATTACGTGAGGGCACGACAATACCTTAGTCTGGGGGATTTTGATGAGTGCTTAATCACTCATCCTTTTTAGACCCAAAATCAGACCAAATACACCAAATACTAACCAAAAATACCAAGAGATTGTATGTTTTTGTATTTGTGTATGTGCAGGTACGGATATATGAAAAATGAACAAAAACAAAGCAAAACCGACAAAAACGAGCACGAGATTGGAAAAAGGTAAAAAGCCGAAGCCGAGGAAGAAATCTATCCAAGAAAAGCCCAAAACGACAATTCAAATTCTTAAAGATTCATAGAATGACAAAAGAGACCCTTAGTGGAAGCGTGACGATATTGACAAGAAAAATACTCTAAGTATTCACAAGTTGTCGATTTTGATCCTTTGAAGAACTTAGGAAGAAAAGTCAACTCAAATCCTCCAAGTCACAAGAAATACATTTGGACCGTTCTCAGTCGTTACGTTTAATATTAAGTTGTATTAGTTACATTTTATAATATTTTAAGCTTGAATTTCATGATTTGTAAAGGTTTAGGGGCTAATTATGCAACAATGTAAAAGATTAGAGAAGCCCTAGCCCCTAGCCTATAAATAGAGATGTAAGCCTCATTTGAGAGGTTGGTTAGTTTTTAGTTTTGGTTAGTTCTAAGGTTAATTTTAGATTTAATTTTTGTCTAATCTTATTTTTATGAAGTATGTGTTTTATTTTACTTTCTCTCTCTAAAAAGCTTTATCTTTCTAAAAATCTTTAATTTTTAGTTGTTAAATTCGTGTTTTTATTGGTGAGATTTAAAGTTTATGGTTAAACTAGGTTGTTTAGTAATAAATTTGGTGAAAAAACATTAGTTTTTAGGCTTTATTTTGAATCAAAATGGTGTTTTGTTATGTATTTTATCGAGTTATATTTTATTTTATCGAGTTTTATTTTTTATAAAAACTTTCGAGTTTGAAAAAATATAAAAACTTTCGAGTTTGGTTTTGTATGTTTACCGAGTTTGAAACTTTGTTACTAGGGACCAAATTGCAAATTTTTTTTTTTTTTTTTATTTTATGATTCTTTCGAGTTAGGATTTTTATTAGCATACCGAGTTAGTTTTTTTAAAAGTATACCGAGTTTGAGATTTTTATTATTACCGAGTTACGTTTTCGTCAGGGACCAAGTTGCAAATATTTTTTTTCTTTCTTTTGAGTTTGATTTTTATTGGCATACCGAGTTTGAGTTGCAAACTTTCGAGTTTGAGTTTTTTTTTTTTTACTTTTTATTTTTTTATTTTTTTTTATCAAGTTTGAGTTTTATCGAGTTTCGTTTCTTTTGGCGAGTTAGCCAAGATTATCGAGTTAGATAATCATTGCCTCATCGTTTATCGAGTGAGGTTCTCTTATGCTTAATATCTAAACAAAACTCTGCCGAATTTTTCTAAAAATTTATCAAGTTAGGATTTATTATATAACAAGTTAGTATCTTTTATTTAGTAACGTCATCTAGTAAACATTTATTGTTTAATAATAATTAGTTTATTTATTTATTTATTTATTTATTTATTTATTTTTAATTTCTTATTACTTATTTCCTTTTTAATTAGTCTTTATATCCTTTTCATTTATTAAAATTAAAAAGCCAAAAATATAATTTTCCTTTTACGTTATTTTTCTTTTATATCTTATTATTTAGAAAAACTCAATTTGCAATCGTAGGACTAGTATCGCTTTTATTTTTCTTTTAAAATTAGTCATATTAAGTTTTATTTACGCTTTTGTTACTATTTAATTTTTGAGAATGTTTGTTTTATTTGCTCATTTGTTTTGCATTATTTGCTTGTTCTCTTTGCTTTAATTGCAATTTATTCTCATTTGTAATATAATCAAAACTAAAATATTTCTTCTATCCTCATTCACTTCACAAGATTCGCAAACCGAACTGACAAGATCGAATTCAACCCTCGTTGGAAGAACGACCCGAGGAACATACTTTCACGAGCATTTCTTCGGAAAAACAAAACTATACAACCAAAAAGAATTTAAAATCACTTAGATAAATGAAACCAAAGATTGTGATACCAACTATTTTCTTTGTTTCTTACATATTTAGGTGATTGTTATATATATATATATATATATATATATATATATATATATATATATATATATATATATATATATATATATATTATGTTATTGCATTTTCATATACAAGTAATTTGTGTGCGTTTTCTATTGATGTAGCTCACATGTGCGAATTGATTCAAGAAAATGTGCACGAGCATGTATGTAAAACAACATTTAAATGGTTAAATAATACTTTTTAGCGTGATTAGTTTATGTAAGTAGTTGCTTTCGAATGCTCTTTGAGAAATATTAGAATGAATTTATCGTGTGCAATTGAATTATTATTGAAAAGAAGAAGGTCGCGCATCGCAAAGTGTTTTCTTTTTCTATATATAGAATTATTAGTGAGAAACCAATATTTACGCCAATTAAATGAGTTTGCCATAATAGTAAAATACGACATATTTGAGTAATGAATAGAAAGGAAAAAATACATAATTTTGACTTAAATCCGTTTGTAAATTATAATATTATATAAAAAAGTTGAGTTTTAAACATAAGCAAAAGTTCAAATTTTTATTGAAAAACAAAACCGGTGCATTTAATGTGAAGTATATACGACATCGAGATGAAAGTGCAAGGCTTGCCGAAATATATCACATGATATTTAGTAATTAGTATACAATTAAAAGTCGGTTATGAATTGAGATGAAGTTGAAAATGTTGCAAGAATAATTGATGATTTAACCTAATGCAATATATATATATAAATATATGTATTATGTTAATGCATTTTCATATACAAGTAATTTATGTGTGTTTTCTATTTTTGTAGCTCACATGTGTGAATTGATTAAAGAAAATGTGTACAAGCATGTATGTAAAGCAACATTTAAATGGTTAAATGATACTTTTTAGCATGATTAGTTTATGTAAGTATATAACTTGAATAATGAATATAAAAGAAAAATAATATAATTTTTGCTCAAACCCATTTGTAAATTAAAAAAATTAAGTTTAAGATATAATAGTGGAGTCCAAATGTTTTAGGAATTATTAATAGTGTGTTAATTAATATTTATTTAGTTAGCTATTTAGAATTGAGTTTATTGATAAAATTTATTAATATTAGTTAGACTTCAATGTTAATTTTCAATAAAATTAGTTGTACAATAAAATGAGATGAAGCTAAAAAAGTTTGTAACGATTTTTATACAGTTTATGTGGCATTATTATATATACATTATTACACAAATTTTAACTTACAAACTTAATAAGAAAAATATTTAACACACATTAAACTATGACCAATTAAATAGACCCCGTGTGCCTCATATTACCATGCAAAAATCATCTAATAGGCAAATATTGTAGGGCTAAGTAATAGACCAAAAGAAACAAAGCCATTTTTTTATCATGTACGTAAGTAATAAACCAAAAGAAACAAAACAATCACAACTTAATAACCAAAAACTCATATATAAAATACAACAATACAAAACCAAAACAACATCAAACACTTTTAAATTTTTATACAAGAAAGTTAAAACATTTCATAAAACATAATAAAAAATAATTTAGTATACATTCGCTAATATGCAGAAAGAATACACAATTAACAATTAAATTATTAGCCCGTGCGTAGCACGGGTTCTGCCTGCCTCGTGTTTAATAATATTAACTTATAAGGCATGCAATGATATTAATATAACGTTCACTTGCTAGAATTTGCTAAATGCGGAATATAAATAACATTAATGCAACAAGATAAGGGATAAAAATTACTCCCTCCGTCTCAAAATTATTGTCCCCTGACAAAAAACACACAGTTTAAGAAAAATACATTTATTACAGCTTTCTCTTTCTTACTTTTTGACAGAATGACAATTTTACCCTTAAGTAATTAATTAAAGCCTTGTTTAAGGTATGTAATAATAATTTTAAACAAGGGTAATATGGTAAACTTGGAAACTTCCCTATCTATTTTTAGTAGTGGACAATTAAATTGAGACATCTAAAAAAGAAAACATGGACAATAAAATTAGGACGGAGGGAGTATAACAATTTCCTCATATGAATGTACATCTAGTCATCAAGAAAGAGAGTCACATGTCATCAAGTAACAACTATTGGTATTTTAATCTGTTACTATTAGAAAGGGTGTGCTCCATTTATACATGTCAAAAACAAGTCAATTAGAAAATGTCAATTAGATAATGTATCATAATGGATTCAATGTTTGGATTACATGTTAAACCCAGGGACGGAGCCAAAAACAAATGTAAGCGAGTGCACAAAATATTTTTAATCGTGATATAATAGAGTTTAAGATGCTAAGTAAATAAGGCTTAAAACACATTTCGATAGACCGGGGTCATTTAAGATATATTTGGGAAAAATCAATGATTTTTCTTAAAATTAACACCACATCAAAAAAATCCATAGGTGTCCCGGGCACTCACGGAACCCCGCCTGGCTCCGTCCCTGGTTAAACTATAGATCAAGCTTAAAACTGTCGCCTAAAGCAAGGAAGAAATCTTTACAGTCTCACTCATTCATCTGTAGAAAAGTTTGATTATTTATCTATCATATTGAATATTGAATAAATATAGGATGCTAGTGACATAGTTAGAGCATGTCGGAAACATGAATGTTAAAATTATTAGCGTTATATGCATCACTTAGATTAATCAAGAGCTACGTAAAATACATAAGATTAGCCAACGAAAAGTTTCAAATAACCTGGCTCATGTGCAAAAGGAGCTTTTATTCTGACTCCAGTTTCTTTGTTGCAAAATCTAATGTGAAAATCAAGTATTTGAAATGAATTTCTCATGTCAAAATTTTATTTTAACTATGAATTCCTAAAATTAGAAAGATCTTTCCTAATGAAACCAACTGAGTTAGCTCAGTTGGCCGCCTGAGTTTTTTCTGGAGCTTGGTGAGGGCTTTTACCCGGGTTCGAGTCTTGCAAATAACAAAGAATTTTCAGATTTTCCTCTTAGTGCGAAGCCGTGAGTTCTAGGGGTTTCCCTTCGCGGGTCTCTCCTAGTGGTTCGGGTCCCGAGGCCTGTGTGTTTGGATAGTTTAACTCGGGGGTCAATTTCAAGTGTCGTGCCGTTTAAAATAAAATAAAATAAAATAAAAATAAATAAATAAAAATTAATTAACATTCAAAACTCATATTAGTAAGACCCCAACCCGATTAAAGTAAATGGGCTTGACCCACCCACCGACCACAAACGGGCAACCCATTAACCCGGACTCACATTTCATCTATCATGCTAGAATTATCCATTTTTTCTTATATATATATGCACTACTCCATAATACTTCTCAACATTCTTCTTCCAATTTTCTCTCATCCACAACACAATGACACCCGATCTTGAACATGCCACAGCTTCCACCTCGTATTCGCCTTTACCCGATTCCGAAAACCATCACTCGTCTCAACGTAGACGACCTATAGTCCTCTTGTCCACAATCTTTATATCCATGCTACTTTTTTCATCTATCATAGCTATAATTTTTAACCAAAATAGTCAAGAACGTGACACCCCCATAAACGCGCAGTCACAAAAGACCAGACCCGTTTCGAGAGGGGTGTCACAAGGGGTATCAGAAAAAAGTAATTTTCTGCTTTCTTCTGACGAAGATGATCAAATATATCCTTGGACCAATGCTATGCTTTCATGGCAAAGGACTGGTTTCCACTTTCAACCTCCTAAAAATTGGATGAATGGTAACTTTTTATATATTTGTAAAATACAACGTAGTATAAATTCATTTTGTTTCGTTTTTTACTAATGCATTTTTTTTTTAATCCGATGGTTGAATTCTGGTGATTGATGCATGTCTTCTATAGATCCAAATGGTATGCTCTCGATCCCTCTATCTTGTTTTATATATATTTTTTAGTTGTAGATGATGGTTATGTTATTATGTAACTTCAGAAATGATTAAGAGATTTTAATACTAGACCAGTAGTTGATTGAATATTGATTTCGTGGTCAACTCTTTTTAGCCAATATTTGTGGAAAAGTAATATGAAATTATTCATTTAATATTCTACTTCTGGTCGTGCAAGCAATAAACTTTATATTTACTCACTAATTCTTTTAATCTTCTAGCAATACATGTTTGATTTTTCATACAAAATTCAAGAAATTAGTTGTAGACTTGTAGTTAACTTCTTGAAAAGGGTTACTAACGTTTTGTTGTGTTATTTATTGATAAATTAAAATATAAGATAATCTGAATTTGTTGAAATGGAAATTGATATGAAGTAATTAATTATAAATATTGTTGGATTTTTGATCTTCAACCTTTTTTTTATCTAACTTAAGAAATAATCAAACAATTAATACGTACAATCTTTCTAAGAAAGATAATGAACCCACAAATTTATGTTCATATTAGAAAATAGGAATTTAATTAGTTGTCCAACTTGTTATAGCTAGTCATTAAACGGGCTGATAAATGTCTCTATAGGTCATAAATTGACGAGTACATGTGTGGTAGGTATTATTCCTAACGTAACCTTCTTTCCCTTAAGGATGAAAAGCCAAATGTATATCCTTATTTTCACTTATGACATAATCATATTATCCCAAAAGGCCAAAAACTCTTTCAATTCGTAGTGTCTTTACTCTTTGGTCTCATCAGGGTAGAAGAAAGATATGTCTAAATTATACATCCCACATACCCCGCTCCGACATGATTGTGTATCGTCGTTGTTGTATTAAAATAACCAAAGATGGAAAAATAAAAATAAAAAATGCAAGATTTTATATGTCGACCCTTAGCCATAAGTGATAAGTGTCGTCTAGATGTTTTGTGAATATGTGGTCTGCAAAGTTCCTATTGTAATCCTCTTGGCCATAAGGAAGAAAAGCCAAAAACACGTACATCGTTGTTTTCGCATATGTTCTAATTGTAGCACCATGGCTATATATATTCTTAAGTTAGCCATTTTCTTTAAAGTTTTAATCGACGAAGAAAACCTGAATATATATCCATGCACCTTTTTTGGGTCTTGATCCTTCCTCAAGGACCGAGCGCCACAGATATGAACACATGTTCTAACGACCTTTAAATATGAGTTAAGATTGAATCAATGACTTATTAAGTCAGCTATTTTTTAACTTTTAACATGCCCTAAACTAAGTTAGCTTGAAGAACACAACGATAACTTTTCTAAAGCAAAAGATTATAGAATTTAAATCTATAATATTAGTAGATGTGATTTTTCATTTTGTTATGTTTTAAAGAATGGAGAATATAATAAAACACGTATGTACAATGAAATTAGTGGTCGTCCCTTTTTGGTCCAACATTCGTATTAGAACTCATAAAATTATGCTAGTACTATATGTCTTTGTTAAAAAAGAGTGTTGCAAAACATGACATATGGAGTTTGTTATATGTCTTTGTTAAAAAAAAGTGTGTTTACACTTCACACATCTTAAAAAAAAAAAAAAAAAAAAAAGGTTCTATATTAGTAATATCAATGATTCAAAACTCGGGTTGACCTGATCGAGGTTGAGCCGTGAATTGGCCAGGTGACCGGAAATCAATTTTAAGGATAAAACATGATCGAATCATAGTTGAATCATGAAACGATAGCTTGACCAGGTCAATTAGTAGACCGATTTTTAAAACACCGAGTAATATTACACATATAGTTAGATAGCTGCATTGTTTATTTGAGAAAAAAGTACATTATTATTATGCATGATATAAGATGCTATAATAGGAAAAAAAAAAAAAAAAAAAAAAAAAGCGTGTAGAAAGCTGTTATCCAATCATAATAATCCGTGCTGCCATTATAATTGACATTTCTATTTATATCATATTATAAAATGAAATCAAAATGGAGACCCACCACATGGATTCTTGAATCGGACTGACGTGGATTTTTGGATAAAATTACGGTAATCGTGGATCATGTGCTATGTGTTCGAATCTAACCAGCCTGTTAAATCATTATACGTGGCATATATTAATTACTACTATTTATTTATTTTGACCACGTTTCATAATTTAACTAACGTGCACGATAACTATTTTCACCTATTTTGAATTTCCAAAGTATTAACCTTTGAAATGTTGTATTCTCTTGAGTTGAAAAAGAGAAAAAACAAATGATCTCTTTTCGTGTTACAAAATAACAAGTTAGGAAAAAAGGCTAAAAAACTTGACTAACATAACTTTCATACGTTAGCTAAGTTGATAATTGACTTAATTTACATAATTATACGTTTCAACTTTGGTTGATAAGTTTTTGGTTGATAAGTTAGGATAAGCACCATTTGATTATCTCGAGTTGGCTCCAAAACTAAAGAGTAGGAAAAAAACTGATAGGCTCCACATATATATGTTTCTCGTATGTTGGTTAGTAGATTGAGCTAAATTAATTAATAGTTAAACATGTACCTATTGCAGGTCCATTGTATTACTTGGGATGGTATCATTTGTTCTACCAATACAATCCAGATGCGGCCGTATGGGGCAACATTACATGGGGACATGCGGTATCTAAGGACTTGATTAACTGGTATCACCTCCCGTATGCTATGCAACCAGATCAATGGTACGATATTAATGGTGTTTGGACCGGATCAGCTACCTTTTTGCCGGATGGTAGCATTGTCATGCTTTATACCGGGTCTACTGATAAGGAAGTGCAAGTCCAAAACTTAGCGTACCCTGCTGACCTATCTGATCCACTCCTTATAGATTGGGTCAAGTATTCGGGTAATCCAGTTTTGGTACCTCCACCTGGTATTGGAACTAAGGACTTTAGGGATCCGACTACAGCATGGCTGGCGCCAAATGGAAAATGGAGGATAGCAATAGGGTCAAAGGTTAATAAAACGGGTATAACACTTGTTTATGAAACAACAGATTTCAAGAGCTATGAGTTGTTGGATGACGTGATGCATGCGGTTCCTGGTACTGGTATGTGGGAGTGTGTTGACTTCTATCCTGTATCAACAATTGAGTCAAATGGGTTGGACACATCAGTCAATGGACCGGGTATTAAGCATGTGTTGAAATCGAGTTTGGATGATGATAAACATGATTATTATGCACTAGGGACTTATGATGCAATTAGTAACAAGTGGACACCCGATAATCCTGAATTAGATGTCGGTATTGGATTACGACTTGATTATGGAAAGTACTATGCGTCAAAGACATTTTATGACCAAAATAAGCAAAGAAGACTTCTTTGGGGTTGGATCGGTGAAACTGATAGTGAAACTACTGATATTTTGAAAGGATGGTCATCCATTCAGGTAAAACACCGTCCTTGTTAGTAGTTATCATAATATATATAAATTGAAAATGTGTGCAAGAGGGTCGAAAGAGTAACAATATATAAGGGTAGATCCATACAACTAATGATTTTAAGCGATCAACTGTTTTCAAAGTTATGAAATATGTGTTTTTATTTTACACAGACCATTCCAAGAGAAGTGGTGTACGACAAAAAGACTGGCACAAACATAATCCAATGGCCAGTTAAAGAGGTAGAAAAGTTGAGATCTACAAATACGACATACGAGAAAATTGTGCTCAAACCAGGATCGCTTGTGCCACTCGACGTAGGCTTAGCTACACAGGTATTTACTTCCTTTAATTTATGAAATGAAATGTATTATGATAAACATTTATATGTGACTAGATTGTTAAACTCTATTAAATTAATAAGTGCAGTTGGATATAGTAGCAACGTTTGACATCGATAAGCAAGCATTAGAGGCGGGACTTGAGGCAGATGTGGGTTACAATTGCACCACAAGTGGTGGTTCCTCCTCAAGAGGAGCTTATGGACCATTTGGATTGGTGGTTCTTGCTGATGAATCGCTTACGGAGCAAACCCCTATTTATTTCTACATTGCCAAGGGTACTGATGGGGTTGCTAATACCTACTTTTGTGCCGATCAAACCAAGTATGTTTATAATTTATTACCTCAAAAACATTATTTGAATACAAATAGCTACTATTGTAAATTAACATTGAATATGTATGTAGATCCTCAACAGCTCAAGATGTCACCAAATTAGTCTATGGAAGCAGCGTTCCAGTTCTACAAGGCGAAAGTTTTAGCATGAGATTATTGGTAAGCAACCTCTTTACTTTTCTGTGTGAGATATAGTTGTTATGAAGTGTACATGTACTTACCGAAAACTACCCTTTTAAGTATTGTAGATCAAAGAATATTAGATAGATAAATGTGTATGCATCAGGCCATCGGTAAACATGTGCATAACAGTTAATAAATTGTTAATTTTCAGGTTGATCATTCAATAGTGGAAAGCTTTGCTCAAGGTGGAAGGACGGTAATAACCTCAAGGGTATATCCGACGAAAGCAATCTATACGGCAGCAAAGGTTTTCCTGTTTAACAATGCCACAGGAGTAAGTATAACAGCAAATGTAAATGTCTGGAATATGGACTCGGCACAAATTGAACATTTCCCCCTTGGTCAGCAATAAACCTACGCGCGCGTCTACCACTACAAAGCCAACCTATGTATTTAATCATCATATTCTTAATTTTTTGTTTGAATGTTTGATCCATTGGGATGTATGCAATGAGGCATGAGCGGATGTAAACCAAATTTTTATTAAGTAAATTTGCACCGGAATACTTCTTGATATATACTTTTTGTCCTGACTTTGCTAATTTAAAAAGCAGTCGATTTGGTGGAAAACAGCCTAAGAACATCCAACCATAGTGTTCGTATCAACGTTTTCCAAACACTAAAAAGAAAAGAGAGTAGTATCCCACTCTTATTCGATAAATAACACAGTTATCACAAACGGACATCCACCCACTAGTTTTTCTTTCTCTCTGATTTCTCTACATCAAATTATGAAAAATCTATGATACATCAATTAAAAAAATGTCACATGTTTAAGTTACAATTGTGCTATAAAAACATAATACTACATAAACAAATCGTAACCAGCTTGGTTCAATCCACCCATGAGGAGCGAGATGATGTTTCGTTCCAAATAAATCCCCAAAACTGTCCTGTATGTTAGTGTTATCAAAAGTGTGAAACCTGCATGTTTCAAGCGAATAGTACACTATAGGAAATCGTAGAAAGTAGATCTTATTCTCCATCTGTTGTGCTTTGGCATCAATGCAGAGAGATGAAGTACCACAAATAAAAATCATATGTTTCCTTAAACCATTTATATTTACCCATTCTCGTGTATAATCATTCAGCTCAAATACCTCAACTGATTCTCCAAACCTGCTAGTGCCTACGATGACTTGTAACAGATGTTGTTGACATCTCACTTGGAAAGACTGGGGGAAAGATGTGCCACATATTGTTGGCGCTTGAGCTACATTATGCACCCAAGAGTGGCCTTCTCTGCCTATTTCTTCAAAAATATCTAGTCCTCCATCATCCCTCAAGGCATAAAGATTTCGGCCATAGAATGTGAAAGAGCCAAACATCTCACCACCCGCCCTAATATCTAGACGAATTTTACGCCATGATGGTTCTCCGCCAACAAAGTGGATACAAACATGATAATACGGCAGGTCTATTGCGATTCCAACAATCATACAATCGGGAGAAGTAGCTGGTGCAGAGAAACTAAAGATATCTAACTCAGGCAACGGTGGAAGCTCATTAATATCACTTGCGAAAGGGTTAAATAACACCAATGATCTATCAGGTTTTAAAATCAGCAACCAACCACACCTTGAACACTTAATTTGGAAATCTCGCAAATCAATTCTTGAGGTGTTTTCATAATATACTTGTCACCAAATAAGGGATCTGTAAAAGTGATAATGCCTTTATGTTTGTCAAACACTACCAGCCACGGTGAAAGTGATGAGTACTCTTGCAATCTCTTTGATTTTCCGTTGTTCCATTGTATCAAAGGTGCTGCTAAATGACAACGTTTGCATGTAGAACGAAACTTGAGGTACTCGACACCAACAGAAAACTCCATTACCAACGACAAAACCTGAAGTGGAAGATTGAGCAGGTGCGATTCATTACTCATGAACATAAGAGCTGAAAAGTTATCAAGCACGAACAAGACATAAGTGACAACAAAAACATGAAATGACTAGGTAAAACATTATAAAAGGTGCACAAGACTTATATGCAAATCAAACATGAAGAAGAATCAAAGCCTCAAATTGCTGAGTAAAAAGAACTAAAAAGATTGGATTTTATCACATTTTTATGCAAATCAAACAAGCATATAACATGAACAAACAAGTAGAAGACAATAAAAACATAAAACGATTATATAAAAACTGACGCATAGAAACAGGTTCCCGAAACAAGCATATAGATAACTAACTTAGAAGCTTAAAGAGATCGATACCTCAACAAAAACCCCGAAACTTAATGCCAAAATCTTTTGTTTTTGAGTTCTTATGTTATGCCACCGATTTCAAAAAATGGAACTGACCCGTTTGTGATACGTTTTATCCCCGCTCTTTTACTTCTCTAGTTTTTTCTTTGCGGGTGTTTATTTGTCATTCATAAATTAAAAAATGATTTAAATGATAATTAAAGTTATTTTTACTTTAAAGATTGAAAAACGAACACATCGTCCCAATTTTAAGGCTAATGCTAATGGTAAGGTTGACCACAACCAACTGAATTGGTGACTCCGTTTTTTTCATTAGCCCAACCGAATTGGTGACATGTCACCCTTAACCTTGTCAAAGTTATGGTTGGCCTCAAAGTTATGGTTGGACTGCTAACTGAAAGTTTCATTCTTTTTTGTATGTATTTTTTTAATTAGTTTTTGTGGGGTAGGTTTTTGGTTGTGTTTACAGTCGTCTTATTAGCAAATTGTGTTTGGATGTAGTCTTGGAGAGAGAAAACTGATGTGACACCGATGTGAAAGGGAGTGACCACAATATTTATGGTTGCCATTAGCATTGGCCTAACGAGCACAAGAATATAGAATAACATCTTGCTCTTGGTATATCCTTGAGAAAAATCTAAAGCATTTTCAATTTTTGTGACCAAGTTATAAATAATATTTTTAAATCTTAGGTGGTGTTTGAATTTGACGTGATAAAAAAAACTGAATTTAGAAAGTCATATAAAAATTATTTGTTAATGACTTAATAAAGAAAGATGACTAAAAATACAAAATGATAAAATTGAGGCTGTCTGCATTAAGTCATTTATTATTTAAAATTTGTTTGTTTAATTTTTTCATTAAGTCGTGTTAATTAACAAATAACTTAATGTAGAGACCCTCTCTTTTATCACTTATTATTTTAAGTCATTTCTTTTGATTAAGTGAAAAACAAACAACTTTTCACATGACTTAATAAATTAAGTTTTTTCATATTAAGTCAATTAAGTTGAATTCAAACACCACCTTAATACAAAATTTAAACAAATAAGCAATTACACATTCTATATATTGATGTCCAAAATTCTCCTTACGGTTATAAAACATTCTAATTTACAACTAAAAATCACCAAATAGTAATGAAGTTTGATTAGTGCTCCAATTTAGTCACTCATATTTTTTGATGAAGTTTAAACACTTAAGTTTCACAAGTGTTCCATTCCTATGTAATTTCTAAAGTTTTGTAGCCATCTTTGATGACATGGAGATCATGTGTTGCTACATTGATATACATTGCTAAAAGAAACGGAAACAGTAGAGAAGAGAATAAAAATCTAATTTCTAAAAGGCAGGTTAATGAAAATCTCATGTTCTTTGTAGTATTAGATACCCATGGCCTCACATATATACTTGAATGAAAAGAAGGACAGAAGCCTTAAAACTCCAATCATACATAGATACAATGTTGGCTTGGCTGATTGATAGAGTTCGCAATGCCTAAGTCCTGATAGATAGCTGAGATTAAGGCTACCAAAAATACAAGTACCCGTGTAACCCGGCCGATCGGACATGTACCCGTGTAATCTAATTTGGGTTGATTTAAATGGGTTAAAAATCTTAATCGTGTTATTCGTCGTGTTAGATTGATTATCACGGTCTCTTATAAGGGTAGGGTTACGGATATAATTTTAAGACTTGTCATCAAGTTCTTATTTTGTATCAAAATTTGCTACTGTCATCAAGTTCTTATTTTCCTACTAATTGAGAGCTACATGACAGCTTTTCCAATATTCTATACCATTATTGAGCATTTTTTGTCAAGTGGTAGCATTATCTAGTACTACTTTACTCCTAATATTTTTATTTTTGTATGACCTCTATAATATTGTATGGGTATTGGCTTGTTGCTACTCACTGCTGCTTACAAACTCTTAGAATAGCACTGTCAACATTTTATGCCTACTTAATGTCACGACCCACACACTCGATTAGATCATTTCTGAGGATGGTTGGGATTCCATATTATCCCACACTTTTCTTTGAAGAGCTTGGAAAATCTTGGAAACCCCTGGAATATCTACGAAGGTGTAGGAAGGTCTAGAATATATTAGAAGCCCTAGAAGTTAATGGATGTCCTAGAACTTTCCTACCATGGAAGGATGTAGAACCTTGTATATAGTAGTATAAATAGATGTAGCCTCATTTGATAAAGGCATCCAACAACTCCACTATCCACATCACCTCCTGTTTTTCCATCTGCATATTTAAAATTCCATGTACTATCTTCACCAAACAAAACTCGTTTCTATCCACTTAAGTGGTTTTTACTGTTTGCAATTGTTGTTCGAAACTCTCTATGTTTTCTCTTATTTAAACTCGAGTCAACGATAAATTTCTCTTTCCCTTTAGAGTCACTTTTAATTTTGCTTGTACCTCGTGGAGTTGCCCCCTGTTGCTCAGTTATAACAATACTGCTATGACTGTAATCATTTCCTTTACGTCCCCTTCCCCGCACTCTTCCCCCTGAAACAACTCCGCCACTGTTTCCATCTCCTTCACATCCACTATCAAAAGTCCCTTCATCAACCTTAGGTGCTTTATTAGCATTCCACATTTCCCATTGGCTTTCCATCAACCTTATTCTTTCTGCCATGTACCGTGTTTCTATTGTTTCCTTCATCAACCACAGAGTCTGCTTTTTGAAAGTCTTCCACATCTATTGCCTCTACTTCAGCCTTATTTCCCTATTCTTCCTATATACTAGTCTCCCACAATTCAATATCAGCCATTGCTCCATCAATCTCAGGATCACCCCTAACAACGAAAGTTCCATCGGTTTTTTGAGAGACAACGCAAGTTGTTGTGACCTTCTCATTCTTCTTAGTAGCAACTAAGTCGTGCTAGTTCTAACAGCTTCAGGATGTTTTGATGAGACATACTCCTTTTCCTTTAGATATGCAGCTGCCAACCTCATCATCTTTCACCGAGTTCTATGTCCTCCTTAAATTCAGAAAATAAAACAATTTAAACAAACAATTATTTATTTCTACATATATACTCAGATTAAGAGCAACAAGTTTAAAAGCTAAACAAAAATTCATCAACATCTAAACATATCTCTAATATTTTAAACCAAATAACAATGAAAACATATTTTTAGCCGCTAAAGTTACGTCTAACGAACTTCTGTATATAAACAATGCAATAAGTTGGTTTCATTTAATAAGAGCTTCTAGTGTTCTCTCCATTCGATTGTCATTTTGATTATTTCAAAAAGTATCAAAGCTTATCAATCACGATTTGAAACCTAATTTTCAATTTTCGTTCAATTTTAATTGATAATACACAAAATTAAAGCATTTAAACACAAAATTGAACATTCATTTAAAGCATCTATACACAGAATTGAACATTCGTATAACCGGTAGAGTTACATCTAACAAATTCTGTATACAAACTCCCCAATTACTTCATTTTATTTTAACGAGAGTTTCCACTTTTTCTCCAAAATGATTTGTCATTAGTTAACTCAAATCGTACAAGAGGTCATCAATGGCGGTTTGAAACCCTAATTTTCAATTTTCATCCGATTTTGCATTAATTGGTTAATATTGAGTCAACAAAACAGATATACATAGTATCATCTAATCAGTCAACAACATCATAAGATGATCTTACAATTCACTAAACCCTTTTCAATTTTCGTCCGATTTTGCATTAATTTGTTAAAATTGAGTCACAAAAATAGATATACAATAAATATAAATCATCTAATCAACATTAATTTACACAATTATAAACATAATCAGTTCTAACAAGTTTTAAATCATTATAAACAACTTAATTTTGTATATTATCATAGATAAGATGATCATAAAAGATATACCTTACACAGTACATGCTATAACATGGTTTTAGGATCGGGTTGAAGATTTTTGCAGCGCGGACAGACAACATAATCATCAACATTGGTAGGCATTGTGATATTATTTTACTTCAACCTGAAATAATTCTTTTTGTATTTAGTAAAGTGAATGATGATTTATTACTGGTGTTTATAGGGAGAGAGTGATGAAATAAAAGGGGAGGAATTTTCAATTTTACAAATAATTGACAATTAGACCCTCATACTTTTACTTTTGCAAATATACCATTTGTTTACAAAAGAATAAATATTAGATCCCTAAAGTTTTGAAAATTACATTTATGGCCACAAAATTTATAGAAATACACTTTATCTTTGTAAACCTGTAAAAGATATAATGGTGCTGGTCAACACTTTGGAAAACTTTTCATGTAACCAACCCATCTTACAGATATGTGGGTTGGCTGTTATGAACATGGTTAGGGTGATTACTAAATGGTTTTCTTCAACAGATTGGATGGTGAAAAGCGAGTGGTGTTTAAGGCGGATAAAGATCTTTAGGAAAGGTGGTGGTTGACATATGTGAGTGGTGATGGTTGTGGTGGGTGAGGGTTATGTTATAACACATCTTTGGTGGCTGCTTCATCTTGAGAAGGTGAGATGTGTTTTTATAGAACTCAAGTGTTTGATGAGAGAGATTGAAACCTTAAAAGTGTTTGTACCGTTAGATGAGAGAGTCATATATATACACATGAAAACATTTAACCTAAATGAACCATTATCATTTTCTACAAGTCATATGCGTAATGTGGGCTTGGGTTCAATTCCTTATTTTCTAGATGGGCTAATACTCATCATCGGTTAAAGAGTAAAGTTGATTAAATAGTTGTGATATACTCTATGATATTACCAGGTCAAAATTTATTTTTCGTATATTTTTTAACTTTGTTTATAGTTTACTCAAAAATAAAAAAGTCAAAATAGTCGGGTCAAGCCGACCAATACTTATCTAGACCTTGTTTCATTTAGACTCATGTTTTTAAAATACTTATTTATATCCAAACCCGTTTAGACCCAAAATCATCTTGACCCGTGAGCCGACCCACCCAATATACCACCTATACTATTTTTACGTCTTTTTTCTCTTTGATAGTCATTTTGCAATCATTACTATATTGTTATACTAGTTTAAAAAACTACATGCCATTGGCGTTTTTGGCACCAAAGGCGCCGCCACTCTACACCATCGCCATATGCTCATTGTTTGGCCCCTCGTTGGCTATTCGCGGTGTAATTTATGTCACAATACCTCAATAGCTAATTTCACACAGGCCGAACAATTGTCATAACTGTGTTAACATAGAAGAATTATGAATAATATCTAGATTTGTGAGTTATGGGATCCTCATACATATGGGTTAATTCGAGTAGGATTTCATCAAATGGGTTAAGTACCTTGAAGGTGGACAGGTTCTTGAAGATTGATGTAGGTCTGCAACGTGCAACCTAGTACATATGAAACGGAGAAAGCAAGCGGTTAGTTTTTGTTGTCATTAAGTGAAAGAAAGTAAGTTGCTATGTTAAAACAACAATTCACAGTTATAACTATAGTACTGATATCTTGGAAAAAAAAATCTAAATCTCTACGATATCCTTTAAATAGCACTTAAACAACTTTTATCTGTCCAAAAGTAAGTGATAGTGTATCATAATTAACGGCCCAAAGCCCATTAATCACACGCTCGGATCAAGCCCAAAGTAGTTCACGAAGTCAACACCGACTAGAACAACATATATATGCCCAGGCCAAACGAGGCCTGCCAACTTTAAGAAAAAAAACACTTGTTACTACTTTGAATTTTGCAAAAGTAACAAAATGACTTATTTACCCTTTGACAATTGATTAATGCTTTCATTTAGGGTGCGTTTAGTTGTAAAAAAATTTCTTTAATTATCTATTTCAATTTCTTTACAAATAAGGAAGGATCTTTATCCCTAGAAACGTGCAATAAAATTAGAGAATACGTTTAGATGATATTTTTTATAAAATTGAAAAATGCAAAGGGGTGTAAAAGAATATAAGGAAACCAACTTGGACTATAATGTGTTTGTGTACGTACATATGTGTTGGAAAATATAATATTAAGTTTACTTCTTTTCTTTTCTAACATAAGTATGAGATGAAAAAGAACAATTATATTATTATCCCACATCGATAGCTTCATGAAAGTTATATGCTTCTTGGGTTTATTAATACTCTAAGTATACCCTTTTATGGGCTTCACTTAGAATTTGAGGCCTCAAAACTTTTTGGGTCATGTGCGATTGGGCAACCAATACAGGTGAATATTCGAGCCTGTACTAAGATAATTGCATAAAAGTAAAACTTTCAATCAATTTAATTTGATTCATATAATTTCCTTATTATCATATTGTACCAATCAATGCAAAAATAAAACTTTCAATTAATTTAAGGGTGGAAATGAGTCAAACTGTTCGTGAAAAGCTCGTGATCTAATTAGTAAGGAGCCGAACCTAAATGAGCTCGAGCTTGACCCCGAGTTCGAGATTTAGTTGGGGCTCATTTAATCATTGAGCTCGAGCTCGAGCTTTATATATAAAGATTTACTAGGCTCGCGAGCCTTAGAAATGTATACATATGTATATTGGGTATATGTATAGCTATGTATAAACGAGCCCGAATCTACTGTGCTTAACAAGCCGAGTTTGATTTGTGCTTTTAACGCATAATGAAAATGAGTCGAGCCTGAGCTTCTGAAGTTTGTGACGAGCTAAGATCGAGCTAAAGATATAAGGCTCGAAACAAGCCCGATCCCGTGCTCGAGCTTTATAATTAGAAATGTTGGTATTTAGTGTAAAGTAATTTGTGTTTAATATGCAAGTAAGGGTCGACACTTAGTTGCATATTAACGAGACTAACTTGGTTCAAAGGTACGGTTCAAAGGGACTACTAGTTATGCGAACATGCTGCTAGGTTGGGGCAGTTTCCATATAACTGTTTACAGTTATTGTGCATCTTATTAACCGTTTCTTAACTGGTTTTGGAGCCATAAATACTATCTTGGTTGTTCTCTATTGATATACAGAGAAAAATAACAAAACAAAAATTGTTTTATTGCAAGCATAATATCATTCACAAACTTGAATCAATTAGATTTTATCCGGTCGTTAATTGGTATACACTCCAATTTAATCGATCTGAAAGCGTACTATTCGTGACTTCTAATTGCTATCAGGATACCAATCACCCCAATGCATACTAGAAACAACAAAGATTGATTAAATTGGAGATGGCAGGCGAATCTGTATGTGATATGACGTCTAAGTTTGTGAAGTTAGCCAAATTCGAAGGGCAAGATTTTCGAAGATGGCAGAAGAAGATGCAATTCTTGTTAACAACTATGAAAGTTGTGTACGTTTTGACAACACCAGCACCGGAGGAAGTGGAGGGTGAAACCATTGATCAAATCAGAAAACGCAACAAGTTCTGGAATGATGACTTCATATGTCGTGGAACAATTTTAAACGGTATGTGTGATACTCTTTTTGATATTTATCAAAACATTGAATCTGCAAAGGAATTATGGGAAATGCTTCAAGCCAAGTACATGGCTGAAGATTCATCCAGTAAGAAATTCTTGGTTAGTGATTTCATGAATTACAAAATGATAGATGGACGTTCTGTTATGGAACAGTACAATGAGTGTCTTAGTATACTTGGTCGCTTTACCCAACATGGTTTAAAAATGGATGAATCCATTGCGACGACATCTATTATTGACAAACTTCCGCCTTCTTGGAAGGATTTCAAAAATAATTTGAAACATAAGAAGGAAGAATACAATTTTGGTTGAGTTGGGAAGTACCATAAGTATTGAGGAAGGGTGTCGAAGGATGGAGAAAACTTGGGTGAATGAGAAAGACAAGGATATTGGCGGATCAAGTGTCAATATTGTTGAAGAAACTGACTCCAGTTTCAAAAAGGGTTCGAATAACAATAAGAAAAGGAAGTTTCAAGGAAAGGGAAACAAAAAGGAAATTGTAAAGAAGGCAAAACAGTCCACTGAAAATAGATGTTGGAAATGTGGAAAAACTGGACATTTCAAGCGCGATTGCCGTGTGGGTAAAGGAAAAAATGACGCTGGTACTAGTGGTGGATCCAAAGGTGATCCAAAACAAGCAGGTCAGTTATTAACAAATAATGCTAATTCGGTTTTGAATTATGTATCATTAATTTGTGAATCATTCTATGTACATGATGATGATATTGCTTGGTGGTATGATTCTGGTGCGACATGTCATGTGTGCAAGGACCAAAGATGGTTCAAGGAACTTGCAACTATTGATGACGGACGTGTCTTAAAAATGGGGAATGTTGCAACAGAACCAATACTTGGCATTGGACTAGTCGATTTAGTTTTTACTTCTGGAAAAACAATTTCTTTATGTAATGTATTGTATGTGCCTGGTCTACGGAGAAACTTACTTTCCGGTGTTATTCTAAATAATCTTGGGTACAAACAGGTCTTGGAATCCGACAAGTATATCTTGTCAAAACATGGTTCTTTTGTAGGTTTTGGATATTTATGTAATGGTATGATTATGTTGAATTTAGATATTCCTTCTACTTTTAATTCGATTTGTATGGTTGATCCTTTATCTAGTGTTAAAATTAGTAACATGGAATTATGGCATGCTAGACTAGGACATGTTCATCATAAAAGAATGAAAAAAATGTCTAAAATGAGCATGATTCCATCTTTTGTATTGGACCATAATAAGTGTGAAACTTGTATGTTAACTAAGATCACTAGAAAACCATTTAAACATGCAAATCGTGAATCCAAACTTTTAGATCTTATCCATAGTGATTTATGTGATCTGCATGCTACACCATCTCTAGGTAATAAAAAATATGTCATAACTTTTATTGATGATGCATCACGTTATTGCTATATTTATTTATTGCATTCAAAGGATGAAGCTCTTGATAAATTTCGTATTTATAAACAAGAGGTAGAGCTTCATCAAAAGGATTTGGTAAAAATCTTACGTACTGATCGTGGAGGGGAGTATTATGATCCGGTATATTTCCAATCTACCAGAATAATACACCAAACAACGGCTCCATATACACCACAACAAAATGGTGTGGCTGAAAGGAAGAATAGAACATTGAAAGAAATGGTGAATTCAATGTTGTCTTATTCTGGATTAAGTGACGGATTCTGGGGAGAAGCTATGTTAACGGCTTGTTATTTGCTAAACCGTATCCCCGGTAAAAGCAACAAGAAAACCCCTTATGAACTTTGGCACAAGAGAGCACCAAACTTGAATTTTCTCAAGGTTTGTGGATGTAGGGCTGTGGTTAGGCTCACGGAACCTAAAAGGAAAACTTTAGGTGAAAGAGGTATAGATTGCATATTTATTGGATATGTTGAAAACTTATATGCTTATAGATTCTATGTATTAAAATCAAATGAGTATGTTTCGGTGAACTCGGTGATAGAGTCGCGAGATGCAATCTTTGATGAAGAAAGATTCACATCTATATCTAGGCCAAGGGACATGATTCATAGTTCGAAGGAACCGGTTAATACCGAGGATGTTCCATCGACTAGCACTGAACCAAGAAAAGGTACAAGAGTGAGAAAAGCCAAAACTTTTGGTGATGATTATCAACTTTACTTAGTTGAAGGATTGAGGAATGAAATTAATTTTCAATATCAATATTGTTATAATATTGATAAGGATCCAATGACATATATTGAAGCAATGGCTTCAAGGGACGTTGCTTTTTGGAAAGAAGCAGTCCAAGATGAGATGGACTCTATCTTGAAAAACAAAGTTTGGAAATTGACTGATTTACCTCTTGGTTGTAAACCATTGGGGATGTACATGGATCTTCAAGAGGAAGATGAAAGTAGATGGTACTATTGATAAATATAAAGCCAGGTTGGTAATCCAAGGCTTTAGACAAAAAGAGGGCATTGATTATTTCGACACATATGCTCCGGTTGCGAGGATATCCACGATTAGATTGTTATTGGCACTCGCCTCCATACACAATCTAGTAATTCACCAAATGGATGTGAAAACTGCATTCTTGAATGGTGAATTGGATGAAGAGATTTACATGAAACAACCCGAAGGGTTTGTTATGCCAGGAAACAAAAATAGAGTGTGTAAACTAGTTAAATCTCTTTATGGATTAAAACAAGCTCCTAAACAGTGGCATCAAAAATTTGATGAGGTTGTTTTGTCGAGTGGGTTTGTTTTAAATCAAGCTGACAAATGTGTCTATAGTAAATTTAATGATTCTGGAAATGGAGTCATGATATGTTTATATGTAGATGACATGTTGATATTTGGTACAGACCAAAATCAAGTTGACAAAACTAAGGAATTTTTGTCATCAAAAATTGCTATGAAAGACATGGGGGAGGCGGAGGTGATCTTAGGAATCAAGATCATACGTGAGAACAAGGGTATTTCAATCTCTCAATCACATTATATTGAGAAGATCTTGGATAAGTTCAATTTCAAGGATTGTTCTCCCATAGGTACTCCAATGGATCCACAACTTAAGCTTTTACCTAATAAAGGTAAAGCGGTGTCACAACTAGAATACTCGAAAATGATTGGATCCTTAATGTATGCAATGATAAGTACTAGGCCGGATATAGCTTATGCTGTTGGAAAGCTTAGTAGGTTTACTAACAATCCTAGTACATTTCATTGGCGAGCTTTAAGTCGAGTTTTTCAGTACTTGAAAGGAACAGTTGATTATAAGTTAACTTACATTGGGTTTCCTTCGGTAATTGAAGGTTACTGCGATGCAAGTTGGTTAACCAATAAAGAAGATCATTCTTCTACATCTGGTTGGGTGTTCCTTCTTGGGGGAGGTGCCATTAGTTGGGCATCAAAGAAACAGACTTGCATAACAAACTCAACTATGGAGTCTGAGTTTGTTTCTTTGGCGGCAGCTGGTAATGAGCCTGAATGGTTAAGGAATTTGCTGTATGAAATTCCATTGTGGCCAAATCCGATTTCTTCTATTTCTATCAGGTGTGATAGTCAAGCTACGTTGGCTAAGGCTTATAGTCAAGTGTATAATGGCAAGTCAAGACACTTAGGTGTGAGACACAACATGGTTCGTGAGCTCATAATGCATGGTGTCATATCCGTTGAGTGGATTGCAACTCATCGGAACTTAGCTGATCATTTAACCAAAGGGTTATGTAGAGATCTCGTGAAAGGATCAGCTGTGGGATTAGGTTTAAAGTCCATTTGAAAGCTCTTGTGTTAAGATACCCAATTCCCACTTAATATGATGTTAAGTGCTGAATTTTCAATGTGGAAAGCTTAACATATAGAGTTTGGAACACAACAAAATTATCCCAAAGGTATGTGTTTCGGTCTGCAAGTTAAGATAGGTTGAAGTTTATCTTCTTAATAATTCTTTTGAAAAATTGCAATTGCAGGTGCAAGACTAAAAGAATTACCTATATGAGTATGAAGTTTAGCTGCTTCAAGAAGCTGGGACTTGGCTTTGATATACTTATGAAGGATAGGGATATAGGCTAGTAAAATAATGTGTCATGTGAGAATTATGTGTGATAAACTAATGTGTATACTATCTTCATGTATTCTATAATGATATTACAAGGTTCAATCTTTCGGGAAACCTTGATATTCGAATATTTGGAATGTGTAATATACTAAGGTGAAATTCAATCGTCTCGACATTTCATTTATGCATTAGTTTGATTGTTTGCTATGAAGTGTTAGTTGATTTACGATTACACTAAAATGGGGGAGGTTTGTTGGTATTTTAGTGTAAAGTAATTTGTGTTTAATATGCAAGTAAAGGTCGACACTTAGTTGCATATTAACGAGACAAACTTGGTTCAAAGGTACGGTTCAAAGGGACTGCTAGTTATGCGAACATGCTGCTAGGTTGAGGCAGTTTCCATATAACTGTTTACAGTTATTGTGCATCTTATTAACCGTTTCTTAACTGGTTTTGGAACCATAAATACTATCTTGGTTGTTCTCTATTGATATACAGAGAAAAATAACAAAACAGAAAACCGTTTTATTGCAAGCATAATATCATTCACAAACTTGAATCAATTAGATTTTATCCGGTCGTTAATTGGTATACACTCCAATTTAATCGATCTGAAAGCGTACTATTTGTGACTTCTAATTGCTATCAGGATACCAATCACCCCAATACACACTAGAAACAACAAGAAATGAACCGAGCTCGAGCTATAACATGCTTGAAATCGGCTTGTGTCGTTTGCACCCATAAAAGTATTCCTTATGAAAATTCAATGATTAACGTACTAGGCTTGGGGCCATGAAAACCTATATTAACTTGGTAAGAAAACAATTAAGATGTAACCAATTGGAGAATTGTTTTATTCCGTTACACACACCCAATTTGTTTGGTAGCATTTTCTTCTTCGCTATTCTCATTCTTGAGTCAGTTTCTTAATTTTATTGGGTTGTACTATACACACACCCCAAATCTTCTATATACACACTTTTTATGCATAAGAGGGTTGTATTGTGTGTATAACGGTGCCGTACTGTGTCCATAGTGGTTTGTACGATGTCCTACATGGGGTGTTGCTATAGCAACTCCCATTTTCATTCTCGAGACAGTTTATTAGTTGAATTGTGCAACATGTTTTGTTCTCTTAAAAAGAGTCGCATTTTATGAAGGGGCGAAGCCAGAAAGTTATAGTCGAGAGGACTTGATAATTTTTAAAAACTACATTACAAATCTATTCGTTAGAAAGGTAAACTACAAAAATAGCCAGGTTTTAAAAAAAAAATTACATTACAAATTTTTTCGCTAAAAAGGCATGTGCCCAACGGTGCCGCTTTTGTCTGAGTCATTGATTTCAGACATCTTGAGGATAGATACATACACTCAATTTTGAAACTGGTCGATAAAACAAGGATGCCATAGTAGATTAGTAGTACATACATACTATTATATCAAATGGTGTGTTTACATAGTGATGGAAATGTAGTCATGGGATAATGAATAAGTGATAGTAAGTGTAAGCATTGTTAATAGCTCAAGTATTAGTATATTGTTGTTTTGGTGCATTGTATTTGTTGATTGAATAACAACTGATAAAGAGTGTTTGGCATGTCATTTTATTCTTAGAGAAATGCTATATCCACAAATAAAACATCCACAAAATGAGTTGTTGGAGTGTGATTGGTGTATTTTGCTTTGTTTATCTCTCTTCTATTTGATTAAAGCCAATCACACTCCGACAACTCATTTTGTGGATGTTTTGTGAATGTTTTCTTTGTGGATATAGCATTCCTCTTATTCTTATCTGTTCTGTTTGTAAATGCTTATATATTTTTTGGTAAACAATATATATTTACATTAATAATAATAATAAGAATAATAATAAATTTAAATAATAATAATAATCGAGGTAAATCACGGGTTATTAGAAAATGCAAAAAGCACATATTTTTGTGACAAGCAAATAAATGGAGTAAACGGAACATGTACTTCAATTAATTAAATGTAACAATTTAATAGTAATATTTCCTCGAAATGTATAATTTTTTACACTAAAACTCCACGTATGCACAAAAATAATAAGTTTATAACATATATATACATACAAATATTCACTAAAATTGACGTATGTACAAACTCTGTTAATACGATTAATTTGAAAGCGGCACACGTGTGGTGTAAAACTCGTTTTGAAAATGCAGTAATCAAATAGGTATATGTGCATTCCAAAACACGATCCCAAACACCCCACCTCGGCTCAGATATACGGAAAGGGAAAATTTCATCTCTTCTTTTTTTGGTCGGAAATTTCATATTATACCAAAACATGCATTAAAAACATTATACCTTATGCATTCAATAAGATATATGGGTATATATGAAATTAATTATAAAAGAGGGGTGAAACCGTAATTTTATAAAAAAGACAGATTTTTAACGAAACACAAAACTTCCCAAATCATATGAAAGTGTTTAGGATTTTGAATCAAATTTCGATGTTTCTTCAAGTTTAAGGTATGAATCAAGTTTATTTTAGAGTTAATTGTATTATTATATGCTCCTTTTTTACCTATTGATTCATGTGTTTATGCCTCATTCATGCTTGATTTGTTCAAATACTTTTATAAAAATCCAAACATTACAAGTCTTACGCACTTGTTATTGAGGTTTTTACCTATTCCTTTGATATATTTGTTGTCATTTATGTCCTTTTCATGTTTTATTATGTTACTGAGGTTCTTGCCAAGTATTTTCAGAATAATTTGCTTCATTTTTTTTTTTTTTTTCTTTTTTTGTCTATTTGTGTTGTTTTTATGTTATAAAGATTCATATTAGTGTTTTTGTGATATGTCATATGCCTTGACTTCTATAAAAGAATTTGATATAAATCGACCCTTTTTAGGTCTTTCTGCACTTTTTCTATAAGCTTTTGCCAAGTAGTTATAGGTTTTGGCTGTCTCGTATATCCTCCTCTTCTTGTTTGCTTCATTAGGTGTTTTGTGTTGGTACTTGGTAAGTTGGTATGCTATAATATCCCGTTCTATCTATTTATTCTTTTATTGAAATCGAGCCTTTTTAGGTCATGTGCAATCTCTGATAAGGTTTTGCAAGTAATTTGAGGTGTCTGATTCATGGAACTTGACCTTTTCAATATGATTTCCTGATTTTTGATACACAAGCATTGAGTTTGTATCTTTGAATGTTTAAGGATCGTTATATCAACCATAACTAAATAATTGCTTATCCGTTAGATGAAGTATGAGGTGATACCGGAAAACTACTTTCGAAAGCTTTAAGTGATGTCCAGAACAATATAATTGAACAACTGGATTTGATTAAGATTCCTTGTCACTCCCGGCATCATTGAAATTCCTTGTTTTCTTTTCCGGATTTGATTAAGTTTGAATTAATAATATTATGACACGTTGCAGGGGCATATTCATTTGATATAACAAAGAACATCTTAAGATGGGACAAAAGCATAAGGAGATGTCTTGTCATTCGCTAGTGCCTCCCTTATCTCCTAAATATCCATGGTTTGTTGCTCAGAACTTGGAAGCCGAGGACGACGACACACAAGGCCAAATTTTCTTCAACCTACATGACCTAATGTCTCATTATCGCTGCCAAATCCCCGAGTTACTCGGAAAATGTATCCGAGGTTGTTTTCATGGCTGTTGGGTACTTCTCTCCTCCAACCATCCACGTGACGTCATGTGGTCTCTTTGGAACCCAATCACATCTAAGATTATTAATCTTCCTCCCTTGAATCTAAACGGATCATCAGGAGATAATGATTATATCCAATATTATTGTTTGTCGGCCCCTCCCGAGCATCGCAATTCGGTTCTTTTGTTAACCAGAGCCAAAAAACCCAATTTTGTGTACTGTAGGCTCGGGAGAAGAAAGGATTCAAGATGGACGGAATCGACATATGCTAAACAAGTTAGGATCATAACCGGTAGGGATGATTCGCTACTTTGCCTAACTTGCTGCAATGGTAAAGTATTTGCGTGCATATCTGAATACATTCGATTACGTATCGTAGAGGTTAAAATTTTGGTTAATGATCGTAAAAGGAAGAAAATAGGAGAAGTTGTGATTACTTTATTGCCATTTTGTGAATTCGTTTGGCCTGACGACATTGGTTGTTTGAGCCATTCTTTTGCAATGAAAGGATCTTGTACAGAACTGTTCATCATTTTATTAGGCTTAAAAAACATGGGTAAAACAGTTGTTGCAGTGAATGTGTTTAAACTGGACCAGAATAATATGTCGTGGGAAGAAATGGAAGACCTCAAAGACACTATATTATGTGTGAACCTTGCTATGGATTCATCGTGTTTTGTCAGCCCTGCAATTTCCTCATCCGAGTTGGGGGGTTATATACATATTATTCTTGATAACGAAAAAATTATTTACTCATACCACGTCAAAGAGAAAACCATCTCTTTATCTCCCATGCCTTATTTAGCAGGAACAAACAACATATCAGTGTGGCCAATGCTCGAATGCACCGAGTTGTATTGCTTATTTGATTTAATATGTATTTATTTTCCTTTAGCTTGAAAATGTTTTCTTGAAAATCTTATTTTTTATGTAGGTTGGAAGGTGACCGCTTTTATGTTGATTATAGACAAGAAAAAGAGGGCGACAGGGAGGATTATGAGGTTGAGTCACACCTGATCGAAAATATGAAGGATTATGAATGCAGGTATTGTATTGCTTTTAGTTATTTAAAGTACATGGGGTATTTGTTAAATTTATAAACTTGCAAAACACTATGGAAATTGAGAATTTTACGCCGAAGTCTGAATTTAGGATTAGCCCCTTTTAAAAGTTTTGGATTTGATTGTAATTTCTATTAACCAATCAGAAAAAAGGAACTCCCAAGCCCATGCATATTTTTGTTTTTCAAAAAATCAATCTGATTCGGTTTTGGCTAAAAGAAGATTTAATCTTGACTTTTATTGGCTAATCAGGAGGCTGAGCTCTCATATCAGTCCAATTCGGTTTTTCTCACATATTGATTTTTCTGAGTTGTAAAATATAGGGCAAATCACACAGAAAGGTAGTATACTTTAAGCCAATCTGGGAATTCAAAATTTTTTCTCCTCAATTTAGAGGTATTAAGATTTAAATATTTACTGAAATGTGAGGTTTTTTGACTTTTCGAAATAGGTTACCGGTCATAAAAACCTAAATAACTTTTAAATGACCGATAACATCTGCAATGCACAAAAATGTAACTTCGTTACCTTAAACTGAGAAAAAAAGAGTTGAATATATAGGCAATGCAACAAAGTTTGTTGAATCATCTTTATTTCGGGCTTTTTTAACCGCTCAAGGGTGGCCTAGTGGCAAAAGGGCTTGCGGCTATCACTCTAAAATGCGAGGTCTCAAGTTCAATTCCTGCTAGGTGTGCAAACAACCTTGGAAGTGGCCACGCAAACCTCCTGAAAAGGGAGGGCTTTACCTGGTTTGAGTCTGTGTGGCGGTGGGTTCAAACCCCATGGATTAGTCGGCCAAAAAAGGTCGGAAACCATGGTTACCCAAAAAAAAAAAAAAAAAAAAGAGTTGAATACCTTATATTTATATTAGCCTAAAGTATAATACCTTTTTGTGCAATTTGCCCTAAAGTATAAGTATAATTTTGGCAAATAATAGCTTAGTATCGTATTGTATAATTAACTTGTATGCCATCCCTCTTAAGCATCACACAATTTTTTCTTCTCTTTGACTCTCCCCGGGAATAACAAACGAGAAATCCAGTTTTTTTTACCCATATTGATAATACCAAGAATATTGGCCATATTTTACTATGGCAATCTCCGGAATGGTATGAGGATTTCCAAGATTGGAATAGAGAAATTTATCTAAAGTGCAGCTATAGTACGTGTTTTGTATGGCAGGAGATTGCTGTTTTTTGAAAATCATATTTTTTGTAGGTTAGAAAGTGATAATGCTGATTCTAAACAAGAAAACGACAAGGATGTTGATATATTTGTAAGATCAGTCAAGGGTGATGAGGATGAAACGCATCTTCTCAATCTTCCACTTCATGTTTTGGAGGTGGTAATGAAGTTTTCTGTTGGTGTCGAGTACCTCAAGTTTCGTTCTACATGCAAACATTGTCATTTAGCAGCACCTTTAATACAATGGAACAACGGAAAAGCATTAAAGAGATTGCAAGAGTACTCATTACTTTCACCGTGGCTGATAGTGTTTGACAAACAGAAAGGCATCATCACTTTTACGGATCCCTTGTTTGGCGACAAGTATTATATTAAAACACCTCAAGAATTGATTTGCGATTTCCGTATTCAGTATTTGAGGTATGGTTGGTTACTGATTTTAAAACCTGATGCATCATTAGTGTTATTCAACCCTTTCACAAGCGATATCCGTGAACTTCCACAGTTATCTGATCATTATGGAGTAGATATCTGTAGTTTCTCTGCACCAGCTACTTCTCCCGATTGTATGGTTGTTGGAGTTGCAGTTGGCCCGCGGTATTATCATGTTTGTATCCACTTTGTAGGCGGGGAACCATCATGGCGTAAAATTCGTCTCGATTGTACCGGTGGTGAGTTTTTTTCGCTCTTTCACATTCTATGGCCGAGATCTTTATGCCTTAAGGGATGATGGAGGACTTGATGTTTTTGAATAAATAGGCAGAGAAGGTCACTCGTGGGTGCGTAATGTAGCTCAAGCGCCAACAAGCTGTGGCAAATCTTCCCAGCAGTCTTTCCAAGTGAGATGTGAAGGGCATCTGTTACTAGTCATCATGGGCAAGTTAGGAGAATCGGTTGAGGTATTTGAGTTGAATGATTATACAAAAGAATGGGTGAAAATAAAGAGTTTAGGGAAACAAACGATTTTTATTTGTGGTACTACATGTGTCTGCGTGGATGCCAAAATGCCACATATGGAGAACAAGATCTACTTTCTAAGCCTTCCTATAGTGTACTATTCACTTGAAACATGCAGGTTTCACACTTTCAATAACACCAACATACGAGACAGTTTTGGTGATTTAAGTGGAATAAAACAGCATCTTGCCCCTCAGGGGTGGATTGAACCAAGCTGGTTATGATTTGTTTATATATTATAGGCCTGTAAGTAATTGGCATTCTGTCACGAAACTGGTAAATACCACACTTCGGAGAATTGGCGAAAAATTGGATGTTGTGGCTCTTAAAGAATTGTTTTCCTGAGAATGGTTTTGCATGTATTAGTTTTTGTGTTAACCTTTTCTTTGATCATTTGAAAAGTAAATCAATTGGTTCAGTTTGGCAGCATGGGCTACCAACTGGCCAGGTGTGGCATAATCTATTATATGTATAATATATTAATCTATTGTTAGAGCCCGGGGAGTGGTAACGCCTCCCCAGCGTTATTGTCTATGTGGCACGAAAATAACTTGACAACGGCGTTAACACCATTTCCAAATCCCTGGCGTTGGTAACGCGTTTGCTTCTGCCATTGCAACTCCCCTTTTATCCAAAAATGCTTCCAACAGTTTGATTCAAAGTAAATAATAATAATAATAATAATAATAATAATAATAATAATAATAATAATAATAATAATAATAATAATCCAACAGTTGGTTTCTCGGCTCCCCACCAATTTCTTGTAAAATCCTATTTATTGTTTAATAAAAGTGATGTTTTATAAAAAAAAATAAAAATAAAATAATAATAATAATAATAATAATAATAATAATAATAATAATAATAATAATAATAATAAAAAAAAAAAAAAAAAAAAAAAAAATTACAAAACACCTCAACTTTTATTACCAACGGATAGTTTGAAAAAAAAACATAAAACTAGCCAACGGCCGGGATAAATTTTTATTAATTTTATTTTTTTTTCCCTTAAAAAAACCACCTATATAAACCCATCTTATCAAACACAAAATTAAAACCATCTTTATATCAAAAAAAAAAAAAAAAAAAAAAAAAATCTTTTGCAATGAGTCTACATCCAACTTACACCGCACATGTGAACCTTTCCGATATCGAAGATGAAGCCAATGCTTTAACAATTATGGCCGCCTATGGGTACCAGCGAATACAAGAAGAAGCCCAATCATCTCTCCGGTTAACCCGTAACTCAATTCCTTGTGAACGTGAGCTTGCAGAGGAGCGTTTGATGTCCGACTACTTTAATCCAGGTTGTAAGTATCCTCATAGAGACTTTCGTAGAAGATTTCGTATGAGCCTGAAACTATTTCTAGAAATAGTTTCCTGTATTGAATCATATACTGCCGATCCTCTTCCGGATCATTTTCGTAATTTTCATTTCATTTTTTATTTCGTATTTTATTTTTTATTTCGTAATTTCTTTTATGTCGTTTTTTTAATGTAATGTAATGTTTTTTTTTTCTTCGTATTGTAATGTTTAAGTTTATTAATGAAGTGTTTGAATGTTCAATGAATGAAATTGTTGAGGGTAGAATTTGTAAATTGTAATTTTAAAAGAAATGTGAGTCCCAAAAAGTGGTGTTATTTGGCGTTATGATTTCCTCGTGTTATGTTGTTTGGTATTAAAATGATGTGGCTCTAACATGGCGGAAAAAATGGTGTTATTTGGTGTTACCACTCCCTTGACTCTTAGTATTAGTTGAGATTTTAGTAAAATGGGGTGGAGTAAAAATTAAGCTTCACTGATAAATGTTTGAGAAGGAATAAAAAGTCATAGGGAAGGTGAAAAGTATTTATTATAGGGAAGCTATAAGAAATAAAAATAATAAAGGGGCCTAACTAAATGGATTTTTAATGTAACCTAACGCATAAATAACTTATACAGTTATATAACTGTACAAGTCATTTATACGTTAGGTTCATTAGTTAGATCTATCAAAACTCTATAAGAAAAGTATATTGAATGTACTTTTGTCCCACATATTTTCTTATGTTAAAGTCCAACGTGATAGATTTCTTAAAGTCGTTTTGTAACACTTGGTCTCAGATTAACCAATTATAGTCACAAAATTCCAACACATTTTTTTTTTTTTTTTTTTTTTTTTTTTTTTTTTTTTTACGACCAATTTTGTAGATACGCAACATACTTTTTCAAAAGTACCGAAACACGTAACCTACTAAAGATATTACTTATATCGCTAAGAAACTTTCAGATTTTGCACAATATACGCAATGTTGACCGATTTTTTACCTGTTTGACCGGTTTGCAGGTTAATACTTAATAAAACATACATTATTGACCCCTGTGGTTTGCGTCTGTTTTCACCGGTCATCCTTTAGCGTTTTTTCAGTTATAAAAGTTACAATAATGGTCCTTGTGGTTTGGGTTGACTTTCACCTTTGGTCCGTTTTTACAAAAAAACTTTTTTTTTTTTAATTTTTTTCAAAAAAATAAAATTCTTTTTGAAAATATTAAAAAAATAAAATTGTTTCGAAATTTTTTTCTATTTTTTTCTCAAAAAAATTTTTTTTTGAAATTTTTTTCTAGAACTTTTTTTTTTTCAAAATTTTATTTTCTAATTCTTTTTTTCGAAAAAAATTTTGAAAAAAAAATTCAAAAATAATTATCGAAAATAAAATCTTAAAATGTTCGAAAAATGAAAAAAAATTTGGAAATTTTTAGAAAAAAATTTTAAAAAATTTTAAATTTTTATTTTTCGAATATTTTAAAATTATTTTTTAGAATTTTTTTTAAACAAATTTTTAGAAATATTTTTATTTTTCGAATATTTTAAGATTTGAATTTTTCTAAAAAAATATTTTTTCTAAAAAATATTTTTATTCAAATATTTTTCTAAAAAAATTTTATTCTAAATTTAAAAAAAATAGATTTTTTTTAAAATTCTTTTTTCTAAAAAGTTGCGAAAAAAAAAGAAAAAAAGAAAAGAAAAGAAAATCGAATATTTTAAGATTTGAGTTTTGATAATTAATTTTTGAGTTTTTTTTTTTTTGAGAAAAAATAGAAAATAAAATTCGAACAATTTTAATTTTTAAAAGATTTTCAAAAAGAATTTTATTTTTTTGATTTTTTTTTTGTAAAAATGAACCAAAGGTGAAAGTCAACCCAAACCACAAGGACGATTATTGTAACTTTCATAACTGAAAAAAAGTTAAAGGATGATCGGTGAAGACAGACGCAAACTACAGGGGTCAATAATGTATGTTTTATTAAGTATTAACCTGCAAACCGGTCAAACACGTAAAAAATGGGTCAGCATTGGGTATATTGTGCAAAAATTGAAAGTTTCTTAGCGATATAAGTAATATATTTAGTAGGTTATGTATTTAAGTAATTTTGAGAAAGTATGTTGCGTATCTAAAAACTCAGTCCTTTACTAAATTCCGTTTGGTATTGTATAGGAAAGCCAATTTTTGACTTAAAAAAATCATATCTAACTATCATATCAAGCGTATGATTTATCAAGTATAAAAGTCTATTATTACATGAGAAAAGTTCATTTAGGGACTAGTTTTTTTGTACATACTAAGGGACAAATCCCCACCATTCATTTAGTTTGATCTAATGGTGGGGATTAACCTAAGATTAAACATGGAAACCTAAGTCCATGTATTTTTCTTTCCTTTTTCTTTGTCTTTTTTATTATTCACTTTATTTATTTATTTATTTATCTTTCTTTTTTTTTTTGCTCTTTTTTCCAATTAATGTTACACTTTTTTTTTTTTTTTTTTTTTATTTATTTATTTATTTTTTTTTTTCAATTCGCGTTTTTTTTTCTTTTTTTTTAAAATAAGTCAAGCTTTTCTTTTTTAAATAAATTCACGATTTTTTCTCATTTTATTACGTTTTCGTCTGTTTTTGTCTGTTTTCACATGATTATATACGTTTTCAGACGTTTTTTTTACCGTTTTTATACGTTTTCGTCCGTTTCAGACCTTTTTGTTCGTTATTATACGTTTTCGTCTGTTTTTAGACGTTTTCGTCAGTTTTTATATGTTTGCAGACATTTTTGTCCATTTTCATACGTTTTCATCCGTTTTTATACGTTTTTGTCCGTTTTCAGACGTTTTCGTCCGTTTTATACGTTTTTGTCCGTTTTCATACGTTTATATACGTTTTCGTCCGTTTTCATATGTTTTCATCCGTTTTTACACGATTTCATCCGTTTTCGTCCGGTTTCATATGTTTACATATGTTTCCGTCTGATTTCATACGTTTTCCTCTATTATTTTATGTTTTCGTCCGTTTTTAGACGTTTTCGTCCTTTTTCCTACATATTCGTCTATTTTCTTACATTTTCGTTCATTTTCATAGGTTTTCGTCCGTTTTTCAATTTTTTTTGGCCAGTTTTAGACGTTTTCATACGTTTCTGAATATTGATTTTGAGTCCTTTTGAGTGTATAGTTTATATCCGAAGAAATGCTCGTGAAAGTAATTCCCCGGGTCGTTCTCCCAACGAGGGTTGAATTCGATCTTGTCGGTTCGGTTTGTGAATCTTGTGAAGTGAATGAGGATGAAAGAAATATTTTGGTTTTTGATTATACTACAAATGAGAATAAAATTGCAATTAAAGCAAAGAGAACAAGCAAATAATGCAAAACAAATGAACAAATAAAACAAACATTTTCAAAAATGAAATAGAAATAAAAGCGTAAATAAAACTTAACACGACTAATTTAAAAAGAAAAATAAAAGCGATACTAGTCCTACGATTGCAAATTAAGTTTTTCTAAATAATAAGATATAAAAGAAAAATAACGTAAAAGGAAAATTATATTTTTGGCTTTTTAATTTGAATAAATGAAAAGGATATAAAGACTAATTAAAAAAAAAAAAAAAAAAAAAAAAAAAAAAAAAAAAAAAAACTAATTATTATTAAACTATAAATATTTACTAGATGACGTTACTAAATAAAAGATACTAACTTGTTATATAATAAATCCTAATTTGATAAATTTTTAGAAAAATTCGGCAGAGTTTCGTTTAGATATTAAGCATAAGAGAATCTCACTCGATAAACGATGAGGTATTGATTATCTAACTCGATAATCTTGGCTAACTCGCCAAAAGAAATGAAACTTGGTAAAAACAATACTTGATAAAAAAAAAAAAAAAAAAAAAAAAAAAAAAAAAAAAAAAAAAAACTCAAACTCGGAAAACATAAAAAAAACTCAAACTCGGAAAACATTATAAAAACCAAACTCGAAATTCATATAGGAAATCAAACTCGAAAACAACTAAATTGCATTTTAGTCCCTGTTGCAACTGAATTCCTAACTCGATATTATTTTTTTTCTGTAACTCGATATATTTCAAATTAAGCCTAACTCGAAAAGTTGTATCCTAACTCGAAACATTTTTTTCTCTTTTGCATTTTAGTCCCTAACATTAAAATGTCAAACTCGATATACACTATTTCAAACTCGATAGTTTTAGAAAAAAAAATCTAACTCGATAAAATACATAACAAAACACCATTTTGATCCAAAATAAAGCCTAAAAATTAATGTTTTTCTACCAAATTTATTACTAAACAACCTAGTTTAACCATAAACTTTAAATCCCACCAATAAAAACACGAATTCAACAACTAAAAATTAAAGATTTTTAGAAAAATAAAGCTTTTTAGAGAGAGAAAGTAAAATAAAACAAATACTTAATAAAAATAAGACTAGACAAAAATTAAATCTAAAATTAACCTTAGAGCTAACCAAAACTAAAAACTAACCAACCTCTCAAATGAGGCTTACATCTCTATTTATAGGCTAGGGGCTAGGGCTTCTCTAATCTTTTACATTGTTGCATAATTAGCCCCTAGACCTTTACAAATCATGAAATTCAAGCTTTAAACATTATAAAATGTAACTAATACAACTTAATATTAAACGTAACGACTGAGAACGATCCAAATGCATTTCTTGTAACTTGGAGGATTAGAGTTGACTTTTCTTCCTAAGTTCTTCAAAGGATCAAAATCGACAACTTGTGAATACTTGGAGTATTTTTCTTGTCAACATCTTCATGCTTCCACTAAGGGTCTCTTTTGTCATTCTTTGAATCTTTAAGAATTTGAATTTTCGTTTTGGGCTTTTCTTGGATAAATTTCTTTCTCGGCTTTGGCTTTTTACCTTTTTCCAATCTCGTGCTCGTTTTTGTCGGTTTTGCTTTGTTTTTGTTCATTTTTCACATATCCGTACCTGCACATACACAAATAAAAAAAACATACATTCTCTTGGCATATTTGGTTAGTATTTGGTGTATTTGGTCTGATTTAAGGTCGAAAAAGGATGTGTGATTAAGCACTCATCAAAATCCCCCAGACTAAGGTATTGCCGTGCCCTCACGCAATGTCATCACCTCACGCTTAAGAGATAAATAATTTTCAAAACCTCTCTTTACTGACGTTGTAAAGTAGCAATGACTTTCAAAAGAGATAGTAAAATCATTTATTCTCAAAAACGCTCCGTTTTCCGATTTTCATAAATAACAACTACAACTACTATTTTTGTACTTTTTTCATTTTTATATAAGTGACGGTTTGCCTTGACTTTCATTATCAATTTTTATCTGTTGATAACTTTCAGGGTCAACGAGTAGAAACACTTCTCACAGAGAAGAGACCGTACGGATAAAAATCGTCATCCTTGATTTTTCACAAGTTCCCAAGCTAAGCATAAAATCGAGATCATTGTTTAACAGAAGTTAGATGCTAACACTGCCCACAAAAGTTACTTGTGTATTACCTCTTGTCCCCAGGTCCTAAGTTTTGTATCTAAAGATTTTAATTTGTGAGAAATGAATTGCTTCATATTTTCTCGTTTCGATATTTGTTAGTCCGATAGTGATACCTAAGTTAAAACGATAAGTAGTTATTCATTTTCTCTTAAGAACCACTGCAATAGAAATTCGGTCCACATCAAGGAATTTGGGGTACATACAATATCAAAGATATAAGTTGCGGAGTACAATCACGTGCACCTCATGTGACTGATTACTAATCACTTATCACATGCACCTCACGCGCCAACAACTTATTGATACATACATAGCTCTTATTCAACAATACTTCAACTTTCATACTTTTCATTTTTTACTTTTTTCACTTTTCTCATATTTTTCATATTTTTCTCATACATCAATGGAGGCTTATCGGGTAGCTCCAAAACCACATAGATAATCAACTTTTGACTTTTGATTTTTTTTCACTTTTTGCTCTTATTTTTGATGTTCCTTGATATGTACCCAACTTCTAAAGCAAAAATTCTCTTAAGAAAACAAAGAACTAAATATTATTCAAACCAAAATACCACTAATTAACCTAGAACATCTATTATATATGGGTGACGTTTCTGATGGGAACAAGGAGGCCACAAGTACCTCTCGTGGGTTTTTTAAATCCCAGTAATGCGATCCGTGTATGTTGGGTCTGAAACTGCTGCTGAGTGAAACTGCTGCTATGAGTGAAACTGCTGCTAGTGGTAATGATTCTGCTGCTGATGTCAAAGTGCTGCTGAGGATAAATGCTGCTGACAGAATCTACTGCTAATGGGATAAGGATGTATACGGTTTAGATAAATATAGAATAGATTGTGTAAATATTATATTTATCTAGAATATACTTATCGTGTAGAGAAAGGTATTGTAAACCTAGTAGGATTCCTTAGTCTATAAAAGGAGGATCCTAGGGTTAGTTTATGTACGTATCATTATTCACTTCAAGGTTGTAAAACCCTAGCATTGTTGAGTGCTCGTATTAATAATATTGAAGTGTTGAAAGAGAATCATTATTCTTCTTAAGTTAAGCTTTTACATTCCGCATATTAGCTTAAGTGTTTAATCAAGTTAACTTCTATACAAGATCGTTTAAGCTCAACTGGGATCAACAAGTGGTATCAGAGCTTGTGATCTAGAAGTTATTATCAAAAAGATTTTGTTTCTTTAAAAGTTTGCTGTTCCAAATCTTTTGCTAAGATGGGTGATGAAACTCATATGGTTACTGCTTCAAGGGTGCCCATGCTGAATCCTGCTGAGTATGAGCTATGGAAGAGAAGGATCAGATAGTACATTCGCATGATTGATTTTAACATGTGGAATGTGATTGTTAATGGTGATTCTGTACCTGAGAAGAGTGCTGATGGAAAGGAGATACCAATTAAGTCTGCTGAAGCCAACACAGTAAGGAAGATGGAAATCAAAGCACATAGTATTCTCTTAATGGGAATACCTAATGAATTCCAAATGGACTTTGATGACTGTGAATCTGGAAAAGAATTGATGGATGCTGTTGAATTCAGGTTTGGAGGTAATGATGCTACTAAGAAATCCAGGAAAAACATGCTGAAGCATCAGTTTGAGAATTTTACTTCTGAAAGTGGAGAGAAGATAATTGGTACATATAACAGGCTAAACCAACTTGTTAGTCATCTTAAGCTGGTTGGCTATGTGGTTCCACAAGAAGATGTAAACCTGAAGTTTCTTAGAAGTCTTGCATCTGAATGGAGTATGCACACAGTTGTGTGGAGGAATAAGCCTGATTTTGAAACTATGAAGTTGGAGAGTCTCTACAACAATTTAAGAGTGTATGAATCAGAACTATATACCTCTTCTTCTTCATCTTCTGGTACTCAAAATCTTGCCTTTGTATCCTTTAAAGGAAAAGGATCTCAAGAATCTCACTCTGCTGCTCATTCTACTGCTTATGGAGTATCTGCTGCTGATGGATCTGCTGCTAGTTCAAATGATAAGATTTCTACCAGTGATATTGCCTTGTGTGCATTCTTGGCTGAGCTCACAACTACTATAAGGTCACATGTTATTAATCAGGATTTGGATTACATTGATCCTGATGATCTTGAAGAAATTGATCTTAAATGGCAAATGGCTATGTTAACCTTGAGGGCAAGAAAGTTCTTGAAGAAGACTGGAAAAGAAGTCAAGTATAGAGCTAAGGACAGTCCAGGCTTTGACAAATCAAAGATAGAGTGCTACAATTGCAATAGGAAGGGACATTTTGCCAGAGAGTGTAGAGCTCCAAAGAAGAATGCTGATGCTGCAAAGAAGGTTACTGAAGAATCAAAGACTGCACTGGTATCTTGTGATGGATTGGGAGAATATGATTGGAGTGATATGGCTGAGGAAGAACCAAATTTCTCTTTGGTAGCTGTTACTCAACCCAAGGTTCAGAACTTTGCACTTATGGCCTATGGTTCATCATCAGGCTCTGACTCTGAGGTATCAAATGATTCAGACTTATCTGTGTGTTCTTTTAAATCTTGTGCTGACACTATAGAAGAACTTAAGTCTAGGAATGAGAGTTTAAATAGAGAAGTTGAACACCTAAAACTTGATAACTTAGGTTACAAAGTAGGTATTCAAAATGTTGAAAGAAGGTTAGAATATCTCAAAGAGTGTGAGAAGGAATATGTAGATCAACTTAATCTCAGAGATATAGAGATTTTTAAGAAAAACAGTGAAGTAGAAGTTCTTAAAAATAAGTTAGAAGAAGCTGAAAAAGAAAAAGAGCAAGCTCTTGCTGAAAAAGATAAACATGTAGTAAGAGTACAAAAACAACAATATGCTTCTGATTTAGTTCATAAATCTATTGAGAATAATTTGATGAGAAAAGGTAGTGGAATTGGATATAATGATGTGGCTCCTCCAGTCAAAAGTGCTTTTGCTCCACCAGGAAAAGAACTATCCTTCATTAGTGAGCTGAATATTGAAAAACCTGTAGGTGAAAGTAGCACAAGTGTTAATGAGACACCTAAGGTTGAGGCTAGAAAATTTCCTGAAGCTCCTATAATAGAAGATTGGTATTCTGATAGTGATAGTGATGAGGAACAGGTTAAAGAGGATCAAAGTATGAAAAAGGAAGAAATTCCTACAAAGTTTAAACCTAAAATTGAACAGGTTAAGTTTGTCAAACCTGTGTTAGGAAATAACTTCTCTAGGAAAATGGTAGAATACAATGAGGTACCTAGAGAACAGATGGAAAGCTTCAATAATAAGCCTAGGGGTAACCAGAGAAACTTCAATAACCTAGTTTCACACAGATTAGGTAATCAGTTTCAATTACAAAAGAAGGCTTGTTATAAGTGTGGTAGCTTTGACCACTTGATTGTTAGATGTCCTGAACACCAAAAGCCTGTTTGGAATCAATACACTAGGGTGAATCACAAATATGTAACTAAACAAACTCACCCACATCCTAACAGAAATATGGTTCCAAGAGCTGTTTTGTTGAGATCTGGTGCAACTGCACCAGATCTATTTATGCTGCTAAAACAATTGGTGTTTTCAAAACCACAACTGGTTCTTCTACTGGCTCTACTGCTAGTAAGCATTCTGCTGCTAGTATGCATTCTGCTGCTAGAAAACAACCTGCTGCTAGTACAAAACTTTCTACTTCTGGGCCAAAAGTTTTAACAAATACAGTTATTGGTAATCACTTTTATGCTGTTAAGGCCTCAGCTTGCTGGACTTGGAAACCAAAAACAAATGTTTCAAATTTTGTTTCCAAGGATAGCAGTGCATCAAGTGATTTAAAGAAATTTGATTATGTTGATGCACAGGGCAGATCCAAGTCAGTAATGGCTTGGGTCGTCAAGAGGAACTAATGTCTCTACTTTTCATGTGCAGGTCAATCTACTGGATGAGCTTAAGGATATGGTTATTGTTGACAGTGGATGTTCTGGACACATGACAGGAGATGAGTCTCAACTTGAAGACTTTGAGGCTTTTGATGGTGGTTATGTTGCTTTTGGGAATGATCCAAAAGGTGGAAAGATTGTTGGAAGAGGAACTCTTAAAACTGGAAATTTGGACTTTGAGAAGGTGTTTCTTGTGAAAGGACTTAAGTTTAACCTTTTTAGTGTCTCACAAATGTGTGACAAAAAGAACAAAGTTCTTTTTACAGACACTGAGTGTATGATCCTTTCTCCTGACTATCAGTTGCCAGATGACAAATCTGTGCTTTTGAGGGTCCCTAGAAATGAAAATATATACAGTGACCATATTAAGAACATTGTTCCTAAGAGGACTTTGACTTGTCTAATTGCAAAGGCCACTGTTGATGAGTCCAAATTATGGCATAGGAGATTAGGACATCTGAACTACAAGACCATGAACAAATTGGTAAAAGGAAATCTGGTCAGAGGAATGCCTACAAAGACTTTTGAGAATTGTGAAACTTGTGTTGCCTGTCAAAAGGGTAAACAACACAGAGTTTCATTCAAGTCCAAAACTGTGAACACAAATACTGAGCCATTACACCTACTGCACATGAACTTATTTGGGCCTGTATTTGTCAAAAGCTTGAACAAGAAGTCATACTGTCTTGTTGTCACTGATGACTTTAGCAGATTTACTTGGGTATTCTTTCTAGCCACTAAAGATGAAACTCCAGAAATACTCAAGGCATTTATCACAAGAGTTGAAAATCTGTACAATCACAAGGTGAAGATAATTAGATGTGACAATGGTACTGAGTTCAAGAACAATGTTATGAATCAATTCTGTGTGGGGAAAGGAATTCTTAGACAGTATAGTGTAGCAAGAACTCCACAACAGAATGGTGTTGCAGAAAGAAGAAATAGGACACTTATTGAGGCTGCAAGAACAATGTTATCTGATTCAAAACTACCTATTCCTTTTTGGGCTGAAGCTGTGAACACTGCATGCTTTGTACAAAACAGAAGTAAGGTGGTCAAGCCTCATAATAAGACTCCATATGAATTATTTCATGGGAAGAAGCCACTGATTGATTTTCTCAAACCATTTGGATGTCCTGTTACAATTTTGAACACTAAGGATCAGCTAGGCAAATTTGATGAAAAAGCTGATGAAGGGAATTTGGTTGGTTACTCTGTGATTAGTAAAGCCTTCAGGGTATACAATAAGAGAACCAAACATGTAGAGGAGAATTTGCATATAAAGTTTTCTGAGAACACATCTAATTCTGAGGGAAAAGGACCTGAATGGTTGTTTAATGTTGATATGCTTACCAAAACAATGAACTATGTACCAGTTATTGCTAGTGTTGACAAACCACAAGAAGAATTTGTTGTGATTGAAAAGTTAAAGGTTGGTCCTACCTTTCAGTCAGCTCCAAGTCCTAAAGAAGATGTGGTCACTCAAGAGAAACCTAAGGAAATTGAAGAAGGTATTGAAATACCTATTGAAGCAGAAAAAGAAACTAATGAGCCTCTCAAAGTAGTTGTTGATGTCTCTCCTACAAAGCCAGAAGACTCTGCTGCTGACTCAGAAGACTCTACTGCTAGGCCAAAAGTTACAACTACTGCTCCACCACATTCTGCTTCCAAGCCTACTAACTCTACTACTACTTCAATGTTTCCTAATTTGGACTCTCAGGGTAGACCTATTGCTGACTCTATCTATCCTGATGATCCAAATATGCCTCCTCTTGAGAATATTTATTATGACACAGATGATGATGCACTTGATGGTCAGTTATTTGGAGCTGCTGCAGATTTTACTAATTTGGAACTCAATATTCCTGTTAGTCCTACAACTACCACAAGAGTACACAAGGATCATCCAAAAGATCAAATTCTAAGTGATCCACAATCATCTATTCAAACTAGGCAGATGACTAAAGCACTGAAAGATCTTCAACATCAAAGTTTCTTTGCCAGATCTCTACATCAAAGAAATAGTCATAAAGATCTTCAAAATTGCCTGTTTGCATGTTTTCTTTCTCAAATTGAACCCAAAAACACTTACAAAGCCTTACAAGAAGCAAGTTGGGTGGAAGCAATGCAAGATGAGCTTCTACAATTTAAGCTGCAAGAAGTTTAGACTTTGGTTGAACTGCCAAATGGAAAAAGAGTGATTCGCACAAAATGGGTTTTCAGATGCAAAAGAGATGAGAGAGGAATTGTCATAAGGAATAAGGCAAGGTTAGTAGCACAGGGATACACACAACAAGAAGGCCTTGATTATGATGAGGTATTTGCTCCAGTGGCAAGAATAGAAGCAATTAGAATATTCTTGGCTTATGCTTCATACAAAGATTTTGTAGTGTATCAAATGGATGTGAAAAGTGCTTTTCTGTATGGGACCATTACAGAAGAGGTCTATGTGTCTCAACCACCAGGCTTTGAAGACCCTGATCATCCTGACAAAGTGTACAAAGTGAACAGAGCAATGTATGGCTTACATCAAGCTCCTAGAGCTTGGTATGCTACTTTGTCAACATACTTGCTAGAATTTGGGTTTAGCAGAGGAAAGATTGATAAAACTCTGTTTCTCAAAAGACAAAAGGATGATATTTTGCTGGTTCAAATCTATGTTGATGACATCATCTTTGGGTCTACTAACAAAGCTATGTGTGTTAGTTTTGAGAAGCTTATGAAGGACAAGTTTGCTATGAGTTCAATGGGAGAACTCACCTTCTTCTTAGGTCTGCAAGTTACACAGAAAGAAAATGGTATATTTATCAGTCAGGATAAGTATGTCAATGATATTTTGAAGAAATTTGGTTTTGATGATGCTAAACCAGCCAAGACTACCATGGACACCAGTAAACCATTGCTGAAGGATGAATATGGAAAGGAAGTGGATATACACTTGTACAGGTCTATGATTGGCTCATTGATGTATCTTACAGCATCAAGGCCTGATATCATGTTTGCTGTGTGTGCCTGTGCAAGATTTCAAGTGTGTCCCAAAGAATCACATCTCAATGCAGTGAAGAGAATTTTTAGATATCTGAGGCATCAGCCAAAATTGGGCCTTTGGTATCCTAAAGATTCACCATTTGATTTGGTCTCCTATTCAGATAGTGACTATGCTGGAGCTTCTTTGGATAGAAAGTCTACAACAGGGGGTTGTCAATTTCTAGGAAGCAGATTGGTGTCATGGCAATGCAAAAAGCAAACAGTGGTGGCTAATTCTACAACTGAAGCTGAGTATGTGGCTGCTTCAAGTTGTTGTGGACAAGTTCTATGGATGCAGAATCAATTATTGGATTATGGGTACAATTTCATGAATACCAAAATTCATATTGATAATAACAGCACACTTTGCATAATTAAAAATCCAGTTTTTCATTCTAAAACAAAACATATTGAGATAAGACATCACTTTATCAGGGATTGCTATGAAAAGAAGTTGATCCTAATTGTTAAAATTCATACTGATAATAATGTTGCTGATCTTCTCACAAAACAGTTTGATGTGGGGAGGTTTCAATTTTTAATTGCAAACATTGGTATGATAAATCTTTGAAAAACTTATCTCTTTGTTTTTGTATTAGTGTGTAAAGGAATTGTGCTGCTTATTACTCTGCTGCTTATCTTAAAGCATATGTTTGTGCTGGAATGTACTATGCTGCTATTTCTAACTCTACTGCTAGTACATGTATTTGTTTGTTTCGTGGTGTTTTGTCTAATATTGTGCAGGAATAAGTCTAAATGATGATTTGTAATAACAATATTCCGACAACAAAAGAAGCACATTTATCATTCATCAGATTCAGAAGTTCATACATCACAAGAGAAATTACAAAAACTACTTCTGAAATCATTAAAGAGTGCTAAAATCTAAGATGAATACAAGCATTACTTCCTAGGGCATGGAAGCCCAAGAACAATTTTCCTTTCTTTAGGGAGAGGAGAGTTTGTCTTTCTTGTCTTCTTTGTTTTGGTGGACTTTCTTGGTCGTGGCCTTGATGACTGAGGCCTCTCTGGAGTTGAAGGAGGTTCATTTGGAGGTTCATCTTCATCTGATGATGTGTAGATAAAAGGTGATACAAGCTCTTTTGGGGATGGTTGCCTGACAGGGATCCAAGCTGTGTCGTCTGATGATTCTGAAGAAGTTGGAGATCTTGGGGAGATTACAGCTTTACCCCTGGATGTGCTTGGGGTTTGATTTAAATGCAGAAGATCTTTGAACACAGGGAGATCATGCTTTCTCTTCTTCGCTTGTTCTTTGGTTCTACAACCACCATGAGGAGGACGGAAGGGAGGCACATAAGTTTCAAAGGGTGTTTCCTCCTCAGATGATGAATCAGAAGAGATATTGATGATTTCGGGTGTTGATTTCATGATTGATTGATTTGATTTGGGTTAATTGAAGTATTGATTTGGTTGATTGGCATTTTGATTGCGATTAGGGTTTGATTGTGATAAATTAGGGAAAAGGTTTAGTCCGTTTTTATAGGGATTACGGATATCATCACATTAATTGCTGAGGATTCTTGACTTTTTGACCAAGCTTATTTAGTCAACTCTGCTGCTGGAATATTTCACTCTGCTGCTAGTTATACAACTCTGCTGCTAGTGTTATTGTTCTGCTACGGTTGAAAGTGTGAGGGTGGGATGTGTAACTTCTTCAATCAGTTTAAAACCTAATTGATCTTCATAATTGGTTTTCTCATATTTCAAATTGAAGTTCTCACAAACCCTAACACTCTAATCTTCTCAAAGTCAATTATTCCCAATTTCCCTAAACCCTAATTCATGGATTGCGTTCGTACCTGGGCAAAGCAACACAATAGTGTGGTCGTTTTGGATGCTGAATCAGTTAATGAAGAATTCACAGACATGGTAAAGTTTTTGAATGCTACTTCTCTTAGGTATGCACTCACTGTGAATCCTACTATATTTGTTTCCCACATCAAACAGTTTTGGCTTACCGCTAAAATCAAAACTATGAATGGGGAAAAATATGTTAGTGCCTTAGTAGATGGGCAAAAGATTCGTGTAACTGAATCATTCATAAGAGAAACTCTTCTTTTAAATGATGAAATAGAGACCACTTGTCTTGCCAATTCTGCTATTTTTGCTGGGTTAAAAAAATTAGGATATGAGGGGAATCATACAAATTTAAAATTTCAAAAATCTCTCCTCTGTCCTCAATACAAGTTTTTGATACATCTTCTTCTTCATTGTTTGAGTCCTAAAACTTCTGGATGGCATGAGTTTAGTACTACTATTGCTTCTGCAATGGTATGCCTAAGCAAAGGTAACCCATTCAATTTTTCAAAAATGATTTTGGAAGGAATGTTTCAAACTATCAAAGAGTCTGGTTCATATTTGCTTTATCCAAGGTTTATACAACTCTTTGTTCAAAATCAACTTACAAAGTTTAGAGGCCATGCTGCTACTTATGATGCTCCAAAATTGGTTTCTAAAACTTTTACTTTCTTGGTTAAACATGGCAAAGGTTTTTCAGGCACACTTACAAATCTTACACCTCAAATGGTGCAACTTGTGCAAAACAATCAGGGTGAAGGATCAGGAAATCCCACTGACTCCCATCACACACCCAATTTTAGTGCATCTACTACACAACCTAAAATACTCTATACCCGTAGGAACACTAAAAAGAACACTGATCTTCCTCAGGATAGTGTTAGTATGGCTGTACCAGATGAGGCTGTCCTAGGTGATGATGAGGACATGTTGGCTAGGGCTGTCACTACTGCTTCTAGCTTAGCAGCAGAGCAGGATAGTGATAACATAATTAAGACCCAAACCAAGGCAACATCTAGAGATGATGATTCTTCTGAATCAAATTCTCAGGATGGTAACCCTAGCCAAATGGCAAATATAGGGGGCTCAGATGATCAAACTAGGTTTGATACTGAGTTTATGTCCCAAGATTCACCTCTCGGACCAGGTTACACAGGTCGAAGTGATGAGGACAGACCAGTGACCAATGAATTGACGGAAACTCTAGTACATGATGACAATGTCCATGATTCACCTCTCGGACCAGGTAATACAGGTCGAAGTGATGAGACTATTATGAAACTTATTCAGGATTTGACGGTTACTTGTACCAACTTGGGGTTGAAATGTACTACATTGGAGGACAAGGTTATTAATCTTTCATCTGTTGTTGCTGATCAGGACAAGACAATCATCAAATTGCAAAAACAGATTAAGACCTTTCAGAAATCAAGATCTTCAACCTCTATGAAAAGATTAAAGAAAGTAGGCACTTCTCAGATTGTTAGTTCTCCTGATGTCTCTACTCACTTGGAAGATGATGCTTCCAAACAGGGGAGGAATGAAGAGGCAATGGGTTCAGGGGAGGCAAATTTGGAAAAGGCTGATAGTGCTCTGGGTTTGAATGAAGGAATGGTTTCAGGGGAGGCTCTAGTGGTTGGAGATATGGATGTTGAAAGTCCTCAGGATGCTGGAGATTTTGTGGTTGCTGATAAATCAGGGAATGAGGTTGTTATGGAAGAGGTGATTGCTACACAAGAGAAGGTGGTAGAACAACTTACAACTTTGGAGCCTGAGCAATTAGTAAAGGCAACAGGGTTGATGGGTGAAACGTTGATGAAGTTGGGAGATTTGGTGAAAGATAAAAGTCTTGACTCTGCTACTAAAGAAATTACTAACTCTGCTGCTAGTGGATCTGCTGATGCACAAGACTCTGCTGCTGGTTCTGGTGACAATGCTGCTGCTGAAGCTATGGTATTATTGAGCAAGAAAACTACACCAGTATCAACTCCTTCACTACCACAACAAACTTTAAAAACAATCAAATCATCAGCACCTAGAAAACCTGAAAAAGGGATTGTTATTAAAGAACCTGCTGCCCAACAAAAGAAGGTTATTTCTTCATCTTCTACTGATAAAGGAAAGGGTAAGCAAGTTGAAAAGGAAAGGATTATGTATAAGGGAATTGATTTCACTGATGTACCTTTTGATTCTTGGCCTAAGCCATTGCAAGTTGAACATGATACAACTGCTGCAGTTAGAGAACAAGAGTTGATTAATATGGAAGAACAACAGTTAGCTGAGAAAGAGGCTGAAGGCTTAAAGAATTATGATGAATGGGCAAATGAGAAGATCATGATGGCTGCTGATATTGAACTCGATAAACTGATCAAGATTGAAGAAAATGAAGTTTCAACTTTTGATGTGCAATCTTGGTACAGAGAGTTTACTACAAAGAAGAGAAATGAGAATGCTACTGCTAGAAGAAAGATAAAGATATTTAATTGTCCAACTGTTAAACAACAAAGGAAAGAATATGAAAGGTATCTTAAGAATATGGGTGGATGGACATTGGTACAGTTGAAAGCTTATTCTGATAAAGAAGTTTTTGACTTGTATCAACAAACTAAGAAAAGAACAGATACTTTTTATGCTATGGGATGTGCTGAGGATTTGGAACAAATTGCTCAGATGAACAAGAAGTTGGTACCTGAAAAGACAGCTGAAGCAGAGCATATTCAAGAAGCTGATGTTGTTAAACAGCTTGATATCGATGCAGCAAATACTATTTCTTCTGTGCAAGGTGATAAAAGAAAAGGTTTTGTTCAAAAATCAATTGCAAAGAAGAAGAGAAAGATTGGGGAAGGAAGCAGTTCTATGCCTGAAGGTAATGAATTTAAACATGATTTTGATCATATTCCTCCAGAGCATTTGAAAGAACAATTGAAGGTTTACACTATGGTTGGCAAGATGGAAGATCCTGAAGTGGTTGATGCTAAACCAATTGGTGTCAAATATCCTATTATCAAAGTAACTACAGGTTATGATACTAATATTGGAGCATATCATGATGTCCAGAGATCTGATGGTAAGATTCACAGGTTTCTTAGATTTCAACAGATGCTACATTACTTTGATAGAGAGGATGTTGAAGATTTATGGAAGTTATACAAGGCAAAGTTTGGAGCTAAGAAGTTTGATGGTAAAAAGTATGAGATAGAGCAAATTGATCACATCATAACTTCTTCTGATAATGTTATGTGGAGAGCTCTTAAACTTATGTTTGAACCTTCAATGGATGATTCTGAATGGACAGAGATAGTAGATTACAAAGTAAGAAGATGGAGACTTTTTCAAGACTCTGGAGTTCATGTGTTGGATATTGGACCAATTACTTTGTATATGCTAGCTGAAGTAGATTACCCAGTGGTAAGATACTGGAATATTGTCAATCAGATGGTTAATGGTGATAAATCACTTAAGCTGCAGAAAGACTATGGTTCTGATGATCAAGCATTCAATTTGCTGTTCAAGTATAAGAAGATATTTGATCAACTGAATTCTCAAGAGTTGAAGTGTTTGGAAGCATCCTCCAAGTGATGATTATGCTTAGAAGAAACTTACTTATTTAGAAATAAATAATAAGTTTAGGGGAGGATTGTTGGGTCTGAAACTGCTACTGAGTGAAACTGCTGCTATGAGTGAAACTGCTGCTAGTGGTAATGATTCTGCTGCTGATGTCAAAGTGCTGCTGAGGATAAATGCTGCTGATAGAATCTACTGCTAATGGGATAAGGATGTATACGGTTTAGATAAATATAGAATAGATTGTGTAAATATTATATTTATCTAGAATATACTTATCATGTAGAGAAAGGTATTGTAAACCTAGTAGGATTCCTTAGTCTATAAAAGGAGGATCCTAGGGTTAGTTTATGTACGTATCATTATTCACTTCAAGGTTGTAAAACCCTAGCATTGTTGAGTGCTCGTATTAATAATATTGAAGTGTTGAAAGAGAATCATTATTCTTCTTAAGTTAAGCTTTTACATTCCGCATATTAGCTTAAGTGTTTAATCAAGTTAACTTCTATACAAGATCGTTTAAGCTCAACTGGGATCAACAGTGTATAGCACGAAACTTCTAAATAAACTCTATCATTCCTCGATCTCCGCAAATTTAAAATCCCAAATAATGAGATCCGCGGATGCTTAGCCATAATCTTATGATTATTTTGGTTAAGGGAGACGAGCTAGGGCTCAACACGCCCGATCAAGTCGAAACATTTATTTCTACTCTCGCCGGTAGGAAAGTCAAAACAAGGTGTCAAAACTTATTATTCATATCATATATTTTTTTTCATTTTTTTTTTGATTATAAAGCGGTGACAAAAATTAAAATTTTTGGTGGAAAACGGAGTTGCGTAAGTTAAACAACTCAGACGAAGGTACAGGTCAAATCGAATCGAAGATTCACCCCCCCAGACTAAAGTGAAACATTGTCCTCAATGTTTTAAGGGTAAAGGTAATCTACGTAATATCTAAGGCTGTTTATTAAGTATGCCAAGAGATAAACGGTAGTCGATAAGATTTTGGATATGGTGAATTTCCGAAAGAGCAGCAAAGGATGAGACTCGAGTGGAGAGAACGACAAACCACGAGCACGAGAGTCCTCAAATTTCGGGGAAATTCTTGAACATTCATAAACAACCACGAAAACACGAGTTTGGAAAGGGTCGCCCCCCTCACGTCACGTTATTAAAGAAAATAGAAAATATAGAAAATGAAAATGGATAAGCATAGGGTGCCTCCCACGAAGCACTTGTTTTTGTTCACCGAGTCACATGAGCTTGACTCGATCCCCGAATTAAGTCGTCCTTGGGGAGAGCAAATGGAAAATAATCTCCATCGGGCTTTCATTTAAAATATTTGGAAAAACTTATGAATAAAGAGAAAGTTCCATCCCGAAGAGATAACCACTGGTATTTTAATGTTGAAAACGTTTAGAAACGATACCGGGATCAAATACAACATCCTCACTCCCCACGGAGTGAAGGATAAGAGAAACCACACCAAACATTACAAATGACAAGAAAGTCATGATAACAATCTTGTAAAACTCATCCTCATCAAAAGAGAACTTCATAATTGTGAAATTATGACTTTTATTATTTAAGCTCCTTTTAAAATCCTTTCCGGGTGGGAGGGATGGGATAAAATTTTCCTTAAAACTCTTATTTTTAAGAAAACCACCCGGATCATGATCAATGTCAAGATCAAAACTGAAACTTTCATATTCAGGATTAGAAAACTTTTCAATTTCACATTCAATTTTGTCAAAACAAAATGACTCATACTCCGAAAGAGAGATAAAAGCATGAGAAGTGGTACTGCCACGACTCGTCTCTTCCGAGTGATTGATATCAAAGTTAAAAGCTTCATAAGTCGTATAAGAAAAATCAGGACGATAAGTGGGATTGCCACTAATCTCCTCAGTCGTATTAAACGAAAAACTCTCAAAGTCGGGTAAAAATTCCTCGAGCTCTGGCTCAAGAGGATTTTCAATTATAAGCTCAATCTTCGTCTTAACTTTATCCGGAGGGATTGACGGTTCATCGTTCAACAAATTGTTAAGAAAAATAGTATCTCCCTCCGAATCAAAGTAAGAATCGTCAATCTCAGAAAACGAAATCGTATCAATAGCAAGAAATTCATCGACCTCTTCCCAACAAGAATCATGTTCCTTAGTCGGAGGAAATGATGGGGAAGAGTCGGAGACGAACGTTTTCACAAAATCATCAAAGGAATAATCACAAACATCAACGCTTTTTACGGAAAACTTCTTTGATTTCGGAGCATCGGCTTTAAAAATCATTATGTCATCATCATGTCGTAAAGTTAGAGTATCCTCAAAATGATCTACTAGGGCTTTTGCGGTTCGTAAAAACGGTCGCCCTAGTATAAGAGGAACTCTTGGATCGGGTTCAAAATTAACAACGACAAAGTCGGCCGGAAAAGTACACGAGTTCACTTGAACAAAAACATCTTCCGCTATTCCAACCGGATGAGTAATCGAACGATTAGCAAGCTCTAAAGTCATTCGGGTCGGTTTAAGTTCTCCCATTCCAAGTTGTTTATAAATTGACAAAGGCATAAGGTTAATGCTTGCACCTGAATCGGCCAGGGCTTTGCAAACCTCTTGATCTTTCAACGAACAAGGAATGAGAAACTTTCCCGAATCTCCAAGCTTCTCGGGAAGCTTCTTGAGAAGAATAGCGGAGCATTGAACATTTATCGGTGTTTCGGCTAATTCGAGCAATTTCTCTTTATTACTTATGAGATTTTTAAACGTTGAGGCAAATTTTAGCATGTAAACAGGAGCATCCATGAAACTGATATCAAAGTGCAATTTTTGAAAAATATCGAGAAACTTTTCCATTTGTTTTTTAGATTTTGCACGGAGCTCTTCATCACTAAATCGTGATGGATATGGCAATTTTGACTTGTATTTCACATTGTTCTCAGAAACGACTTTTTCTTTATCTTTTGACATTTGGAAAACCGGAGGTTGGACGTTTTCAGCACCTCCGTTATTAGTAGGAGGTACCGGGTCCTTTGTCACCTCGGTCTCACGGTCCACTACCTTAGGAGGATGAGAAGAAGAGGTAGTCGGAACCGTGGGTTCATAAAAAGCACCACTGCGAGTCGTGATCGCTTTGACTTCGCCCCTCGGGTTTGCGATCGTGTTGCTTGGAAGAGTACCCGATCCCGAGGGTCGATCATTTAAACGTTTATTAATATCATTGATTTGTGTAGCAAACAACCTTGTTGTTTCATCTTGTTTTGCAATTAAAGCTTGTTGACTTTTAATCAATTGCTTAATCAACTCATCCGTGGGCGACGGATTTGGAATCACAACTTGATTTTGATTATTATTGAAATTTTGCCCACGGTTTTGAAAATTGCCATTATTTTGATTTCCATAATTAGCATTTTGAAAATTCCCAGGATTTCCGTAATTTCCTTGGTTTTGAAAATTCCCTTGAGGCGGGCCTTGATTGTAATTACCTTGAAAATCTTGATTTTAATTAAATCCTTGATTATGATTTTGAAAACCATTATTAGCTCGACTCTGATTTTGATTTCCTTGATTATTACGATTCTGCATATTATGATTCTGATTGACTTGATTGACTTGGTTTGGTTGTTCGAAACCGGGTGGTCCAAGAAAATGAGTAGAAGGGTAGCTGAGGAGATTACGGTCTCCTTGAGGTTGTGGATAACCGTTGTTACCCGTATTTGCAGCATACGCGTTCTCATGAGAAAAGGCACCGGTGGCCGGACATTCATAATACAAATGTGGACCACCACAAGTCTCACAACCATGACTAACCACATTGACTTGATGGTTTGGTTTTTCGATAGACATAGCATCAACTTTCTTTGTTAAAGCCAATATCATACTTTTCATTTCATCATTATTTTTCTCATTATTCGACACTTGAGGTTTGTTCCTAGACATTCTCACACGAGCCTTGTTCTCAATTATCAAGAAAGCATCATTCGTGTTTCGAGCCAACAAGTTCCCACCCGCAGCAGAGTTGAGTGAGTCTTGATCAACATGATTCAACCCATTATAGAAAGTATCAATCTGCTGAAGGTCGGTAAACCCATGGTTCAGAAATTTTTCCTTCAAATCTTTGAATTGATCCCAAGCTTCGCTGAACGACTCATCAAAAGCTTGTTGGAATCGAAAGATTTGGGATCGTAGATTAGAAGTTTTAGAGGGAGGATAGAAATGATTCACAAACTTGGAAGCAAGGTCATTCCAAGTGTGAATCGAGTTAGGCGGTTCCTTTTCCAGCCAAGTCCGGGCTGCTCCTTTTAAGGAGAAAGGAAACAACTTCAATTTCACCACATCGTGAGGAACTTGATTCATTCTAATGGTCTCAGCGATGTCGGCGAAATTTCGGATGTGTGCATAGGGATCTTCGTTATCGAACCCGTGAAAGGATATACCCGTGATTAAATTGAGTAATCCGTGATTGATTTCAAAGTTGGCATTGATGTCCGGAATCACAATAGCTCTCCTCACACCGTTAAATGGTGATTGGAGTTGTTCTTCCATCGGACGCGGATCAAATGCTGGTTGTTGTCCCATCGGCGGGACAACATTGTGCTGCGGACCACCCATCGGCGGGGGCCCGTTGTGTTGTTCGTTATGGTTCATCTTCTCGTCGTCAAGGAAATGAACCCGACTCGTATGTCGTAAAACCCGCTCGGGGTTTGAGAGCGGAGAAGTAAGATTCTCAGAAGTAGAACGGGTGTGCATACACCAAAAACAAAATTAAAAAGAAAAAGAAAATAGAAAATAAAATCTTTTTGGTTTCTATTATTATTTTATTTTATTTTTTATTTTTTATTTTTATTTTTATTTTTTTTTAATTTTAATAAAAGCGATAACTTCCAAAGGAAGGTTCTTCAAAACACAAATCAAACAAACGGTCGACGAAATCTTAACAACGCCTCCCCGGCAGCGGCGCCGTTGATTAAACTCTTTTGGAGTGTATAGTTTATATCCGAAGAAATGCTCGTGAAAGTAATTCTCCGGGTCGTTCTCCCAACGAGGGTTGAATTCGATCTTGTCGGTTCGGTTTGTGAATCTTGTGAAGTGAATGAGGATGAAAGAAATATTTTGGTTTTTGATTATACTACAAATGAGAATAAAATTGCAATTAAAGCAAAGAGAACAAGCAAATAATGCAAAACAAATGAACAAATAAAACAAACATTCTCAAAAATGAAATAGAAATAAAAGCGTAAATAAAATTTAACACGACTAATTTAAAAAGAAAAATAAAAGCGATACTAGTCCTACGATTGCAAATTAAGTTTTTCTAACTAATAAAATATAAAAGAAAAATAACGTAAAAGGAAAATTATATTTTTGGCTTTTTAATTTTAATAAATGAAAAGGATATAAAGACTAATTAAAAAGGAAATAAGTAAAAGAAAAAAAAAAAAAAAAACTAATTATTATTAAACTATAAATGTTTACTAGATGACGTTACTAAATAAAAGATACTAACTTGTTATATAATAAATCCTAACTTGATAAATTTTTAGAAAAATTCGGCAGAGTTTCGTTTAGATATTAAGCATAAGAGAATCTCACTCGATAAACGATGAGGTATTGATTATCTAACTCGATAATCTTGGCTAACTCGCCAAAAGAAATAAAACTTGGTAAAAACAATACTTGATAAAAAAAAAGTTAAAAAAAACTCAAACTCGGAAAACATAAAAAAAACTCAAACTCGGAAAACATTATAAAAACCAAACTCGAAATTCATATAGGAAATCAAACTCAAAAACAACTAAATTGCATTTTAGTCCCTGTTGCAAGTGAATTCCTAACTCGATATTATTTTTTTCTGTAACTCGATATATTTCAAATTAAGCCTAACTCGAAAAGTTGTATCCTAACTCGAAACATTTTTTTCTCTTTTGCATTTTAGTCCCTAACATTAAAATGTCAAACTCGATATACACTATTTCAAACTCGATAGTTTTAGAAAAAAAAAAATCTAACTCGATAAAATAAAAATATAACTCGATAAAATACATAACAAAACACCATTTTGATCCAAAATAAAGCCTAAAAATTAATGTTTTTCTACCAAATTTATTACTAAACAACCTAGTTTAACCATAAACTTTAAATCCCATCAATAAAAACACGAATTCAACAACTAAAAATTAAAGATTTTTAGAAAAATAAAGCTTTTTAGAGAGAGAAAGTAAAATAAAACAAATACTTAATAAAAATAAGACTAGACAAAAATTAAATCTAAAATTAACCTTAGAACTAACCAAAACTAAAAACTAACCAACCTCTCAAATGAGGCTTACATCTCTATTTATAGGCTAGGGGCTAGGGCTTCTCTAATCTTTTACATTGTTGCATAATTAGCCCCTAGACCTTTACAAATCATGAAATTCAAGCTTAAAACATTATAAAATGTAACTAATACAACTTAATATTAAACGTAACGACTGAGAACGATCCAAATGCATTTCTTGTAACTTGGAGGATTAGAGTTGACTTTTCTTCCTAAGTTCTTCAAAGGATCAAAATCGACAACTTGTGAATACTCGGAGTATTTTTCTTGTCAACATCTTCATGCTTCCACTAAGGGTCTCTTTTGTCATTCTTTGAATCTTTAAGAATTTGAATTTTCGTTTTGGGCTTTTCTTGGATAAATTTCTTCCTCGGCTTCGGCTTTTTACCTTTTTCCAATCTCGTGCTCGTTTTTGTCGGTTTTGCTTTGTTTTTGTTCATTTTTCACATATCTGTACCTGCACATACACAAATACAAAAACATACATTCTCTTGGCATATTTGGTTAGTATTTGGTGTATTTGGTCTGATTTAAGGTCGAAAAAGGATGTGTGATTAAGCACTCATCAATATCACAAGTGATATTCAGTGATACTCATACGTTTTTGTCTGTTTTCATCCATTTTTGTACATTTTTGTCTGTTTTCAAACGTTTTCGTCTATTTTCATACGTTTCGGCAGTATTTACACGTTTTCAGACGTTTTTATCTGCTTTCAAATGTTTTCATCAATTTTTTACATTATCGTCTGTTTTCAGACGTTTTCGTCTGTTTTTATATGCTTTCATCTATTTTTATCTGTTTTCATACGTTTATAAACATTTTCGTCCGTTTTTATGTATTTTTGTCTGTTTTCAGACGCTTTCGTCTGTTTTCATACTTTTCAGCAGTTTTTATACGTTTTTTGTCCCTTTCCAGGCGTGTTTTTACGCTTTCATACGTATTCGTTCGTTTTCATATGTTTTCGTCCGTTTTCATACGTTTCTGAATATCACAATTGATATTCTTAATATCACAAGTGATTTTCTTTGATATTCAAAATATCACTTGTCATATTAATAATATCAATTATGATATTCAGAAACGTATGAAAACGAAAGAAAACGTATGAAAACGAACAAAAACAGAAGAAAACGTAAGAAAGTGAAAAAAACGTGAATTAAAAAAAATGTGAAAATCACTTATAATATTCTGAATAACACTTGTAATTATCTGAATATCACTTTTGATATTCAGAATATCACTTGTGATTTTCATGTTACAAAACATTAGTTGAATATCACTTGTGATATTTGGAATATCACTTGTGATTTTCTGAATTTCACTTGTGATTTTCTGAATATCACTTGTGATTTTCTGAATATCACAAGTGATTTTCAACTAATGTTTTGTAACATGAAAATCACAAGTGATAATCTGAATATCACAAGTGATATTCAGAAATTACAAGTGATATTCATGTTACAAAACGTTAGTTGAAAATCACGTGTGATATTTAGAATATCACTTGTGATTTTCATGTTACAAAATATTAGTTGAAAATCACTTGTGATATTCGGAATATCACTTGTAATATTTAGAATATCACTTGTGATTTTCTGAATATCACTTGTGAATTTCATGTTACAGAACAATTGTTGAAAATCACTTGTGATATTCAGAATATCACTTGTGATATTCAGAGTGATATTCAAAATATCACTTTTGAAAAAACGTGAATTAAAAAAAGCGTGAAATTACTTGTAATATTCTGAATATCACTTGTGATTTATATTCAGAATATCACTTTTGATATTCAGAATATCATTTGCGATATTCTGAATATCACTTGCGATTTTCATGTCACAGAACATTTGTTGAAAATCACTTGTGATATTCAGAATATCACTTGCGATATTCAGATATCACTTGCAATATTTTGAATATCACTTGCGATATTCTGAATATCACTTGTGATTTTCATGTTACAAAATTTTAAAAATCACTTGTGATATTCAGAATATCGCGAGTGATATTCAATATCACTCACGATATTCTGAATATCACAAGTGATATTCTGATAATCACAGTATATCACTTGTGATATTCAGAAAGGTATGAAAACGTTTGAAAACATTTAAAAACGAACTAAAATGAATGAAAACGGACGAAAACGTATAAAAACGGACGAAAATGAATGAAAACAGATTGAAACCATATGAAAACGTATAAAAATGGACGAAAACGTATAAAAATGGACGAAAACATATGAAAACGGACGAAAATGTATGAAAATAGACAAAAACGTAAGAAAACGGACGAATATATATATGAAAACGGACGAAAACATATGAAAACGGGCGAAAACGTATGAAAAAAAATTCAAAAATAGATGAAAACGTAAGAAAATGGACGAATATATATATGAAAACGGACGAAAACGTATGAAAACGGGCGAAAACGTAAGAAAACAGACGAAAACGTATGAAAAAAATTCGAAAACAGATGAAAACGTAAGAAAACGGACGAAAACGTATAAAAACGGACGAAAACGTATTAAAATGGATGAAACGTATGAAAACGGGTGAAAACGTAAGAAAATAGACGAAAACGTATGAAAACGAGCGAAAACGTAAGAAAACAGACGAAAACGTATGAAAACGGACGAAAATGTATGAAAACGAACGAAAACGTAAGAAAACTGACGAAAACGTAAAAAACCGACGAATATGTATGAAAAACGAAAAAAACGCAAAAAAAAAAAAAAAAAAGAAAAAAAAAAAAAAAAAAAAAAAAAATTGGATTATAGAAAAAACGTGAAGTTAGGAAAAAAAAAGAATAAAAAAAGAAAGAAAAGAAAAAAGGAAAAAAAAATGAATAAATAAGATAAACAAAAAGGACAAGAAAAAAAACATGGACTTAGGTTGTCTTATTAAATTTTAGGTTAATCTCCACCATTAGATCAAACTAGATGGATGGTGGGGATTTGTCCCTTAGTTTGTAACAAAAACTTAGTATGTAAAATAACTCACCTCATTATTACATATCTAGGCTTGTTCATACATATTGGTTGGTGGTTATAACCATACTGGATCGTGCTATTGAGGGTTTTGATGTTCTCGGACTCCAACTTCAAGGCTGCAATTAGTTTGTGCTACACACACTCTAAAATTCTAGATCTCCACTCATATATCATTCAACTCAGATACTTTGCTTAAATTTTGATTTTCTGATCTTCTAAAAGCTCAAATTTGAGTAATGCTTGCAAATGGTTTTTTCTTCTTCTATATAACACATTGTACTTCATCGTCGATCTCTAATTTGGTTTGTATATCATATGATATGAGTTGATATCATTGAAAACAAATGTTAAAGCCAATATTATTTCTAAATGGAAGATAAAATATTAAACATCACTTTTTCACTTACGTCCAGTGACGAAGCTGTCGGAATTATGATATCATGACATTCATATATTATAAACCAAACACATCAAGTGAGCATAGCGGAAGCAATTATAACAAGATCAAATAAAATGTAATAAATTAATCAATATTTAAATAGTAAACATACCTTTGTGATTCTTGCCCGAACAAGAATCAAATTGCAATCTTTAATCAAGAACCATAATTAGGGTTTATGTGGATTACAAGAATTACCCCTTACCTCTTTTGTAATTCAATCCAAGAATCAAACAATAGTGTGTTTGATTCACGTTCTTGTACACACGTACTAATTCAAGAAAAAGTTTATGCAAGTAATTAAACACAAAACTTGTTTTGATCAATGAAAATCAAAAACCCTTATGGGCTTATGTTTTGGATCGACAAGAACAAAGAGAAGGAGAGAAAACACCAAGATGTGTGTGTACAAGTTATGAGAAAACAATGTATCTTGGGTTTGCTTATATACTAATCAAAACTTGGAGCTCAAGGCACAAAGGAGGTGGGATACCCCCCTTGGCAGATCGGTTGTGGAGTCCCCTAGGGGATTCCGGAACCTTCCCTTGTTTCCAAATTTTTCTTAGTATTACTTTTCTAATCTTCGTTTAATAGGTCATTAGTCATTTATCATTAAATACTAATTACTATTATTTATTTTGTGTTTATTAATAATTACTTATAACATTTTATAAATAATTATTTCTTTTTCTCTTCATACGTATTGTGTGCAATCCCGTGATCTCAAGTTCGATCCTAACACACGACTATTATTATAATGTCTATAAAACCAACAGCTCCCACTTAGACATATCATAATAGTGTGATTACATCAGTTAGCGTCTTGCAACACGCTGATGCCTCTAGTACAACTTGAGTAAGGCTCCTGGAAAACCTTTTAATGATTACTCATTATTATTATCCCTTTGTTTTCTAATACCGTGTTAAATAAGGATATGGATCTAGGTCATTCCTTAATTAACCATTCTGTTTCTCGTTGTTAGAAATTGACAAGATTACCAAATCTTCTGAACCTTTCAGAAAAGACCTTGGGCGTGGCCACGCAAATACCTTGACAACCCTACGAGGGGCCCAACAGTATTAAACTCCAAAAATTAATTTGAAGGAACAAATTCTTTATTGATTACAAGCAAAACACACAAACTTTGTAACACTTCCAAAAACAACCCTTATGACTACCAGTTACGTATAGCGTTAAGTTGTTCCACAAAAATGTACTTCATTCATGACCGTTATCATGTATCTCAAGTCTAAGGATAACTTCTTATGATTTACTTAATGACAAGATCCATAAAGTAACATCATATAGTTGGGATAAGTCCTATATTCAGTATCATCGAATATCGTCTGAAATGGCATGTCTACGCATCAATATACTTTAAATATATTATACCAACTTCAGATTTGTCTTAATTTAATAATATTCCATATTATTAACTGACAACGGACAATTTAGAATAACTCTTATTCATGGATTTAAACATGCAAAAATAGGACAACAATAATTAATAACAGAAATAAACATACCAACATACTTTATTTCATTAAAATAATAATTGTTTACAATATCCTTTATCCAAATACTAATCACAGTTATGCATGAAACTACTAGCTAATTTAAGTCCAATTCCATTGGCTAATTCATTAAGCTTTTCTTTCGCCAAAGCCATAGTGAACGGATCAGCTAAGTTATCATCTGTGTGAACTTTCAGCAGATTTATTTCACCTTCGTTAACCTTTTCACGAATAAAGTGATACTTCCGTAGAAAATGTCTGGTGCCTCTCATGACTCCAGGTTCATTGGCAAAAATGATTGCAGCAGAATTGTCACAATACATATTAATAGGTAATTCAATTGAAGGCATAACACCAAACCCTGAAACGAATTTCCTAATCCAAACAGCCTCCATAGCAGCTTCTGAAGCAGCAATGTATTCAGCTTCTGTTGCAGACATTGCAATTGTACTCTGCTTCTTGCTCCTCCAGTCTACTGCTCCTCCATTGATAACAAAGACATAACCCGTCTGAGACTTCGAATCATCTTTATTACTTTGAAAGGACGCATCACAGAAACCTGTAACACAAAGTTCTGCAGCTGGATCTCTACCATATACCAAAAATATATCTTTTGTATTTCTCAAATACTTAAGAATATGCTTAACAGCAATCCAATGTTTTTCACCTGGATTCTGTTGAAATTGACTGGTAATATTTTGAGCAAACGCCACATCTGGCCTTGTGCATTTTACCGCATACATAATAGATCCTACAGCCGAAGCATAAGGAACTTTACTCATGCGAGCCACCTCAGCAGGTGTTAAAGCACAAAACTCATCACATAAGCCATGTTTTACTTCCATCGGCAAATATCCTTTCTTGGAATTTTGCATATTGAATCTTTTCAATGTTTTGTCTATGTAAGCACTTTGACTTAATCCAATTAACCGCCTTGATCTATCTCTATAGATTTTGATTCCCAGAATGTAAGCAGCTTCTCCTAAATCTTTCATAGAAAAGCACTTTCCAAGATATGCCTTAACTTTTTGCAAACATGGAATGTCTTTTCCCATGATCAATATGTCATCAACATATAAAATTAGGAAAATTACATTATCACTCCCACTAGCTTTGTGATACACACATGGCTCATCAAGATTCTGAGTGAATCCAAACTTTTTGATTTCAGCATCAAATCTCTTGTTCCATTGTCGTGATGCTTGCTTTAATCCATAAATGGACCTTTTAAGTTCGCATACACGATTTGGAAACTCTGGATTTTCAAACCCTTCTGGTTGTGCCATATAGATGTCTTCATCTAGATGACCATTTAAGAAAGCGGTTTTCACATCCATTTGCCAAATCTCATAGTCATAGTACGCTGCTATAGCTATGAGAATCCTTATAGCTCTTATGTCTGCTACAGGAGAAAACGTCTCCCCGTAATCAATTCCAAAAGTTTGAGTAAAACCTTTAGCAACTAGACGAGCCTTATAAGTGTGTGCATTTCCATCCATGTCAGTCTTAATCTTGTAGAGCCACTTACTCCCAACTACCTTGGCACCAGGAGGTAAGTCAACTTCTTCCCAGACTTCATTATCATGCATGGATTGTATTTCTCCATCCATAGCAGCTTTCCATTTAACCTTTTCAGGGCTATTAATGGCAGCTCTATAACTAGTAGGTTCATTAAGATCCCCTAGTAAATGCTCATCAACCTCTACATTAAGACATAGACGGTCAGGAGCTTTCACAGATCTTGAAGATCTGCGAATGGGAACTACTTCAACTTCCGGTGGAGGACCCAGACTTTCCGGTTCTACAGGAAGTGTGCTAGTGTTTTCTGAAGGTAATGCATTATCTAGATCATATTCTAGATCATATACTCTCCCACTGATTTCTTGAGTTACAAAATCACTTTCAAGAAAATCACCATACCTAGCAACAAACACTTTGTTCTCAGGTGGGTAGTAAAAGTAGTAACCCATTGTTTCCTTTGGGTATCCAACAAAAAATGCACTTTACAGATCTTTGTTGGAGTTTATCTTGTGAGTCACGTTTGACATACGCCTCACAACCCCAGACCTTTAAATAAGACAAGTTCAGAGCTTTTCCAGTCCACATCTCATATGGTGTCTTATCAACCTTCTTGGTGGGAACCATATTCAAAATACGAACAGCTGATTCAAGAGCATAATCCCAAAAAGACAAAGGAAGATTAGTAAGATTATACATTGATCGAACCATGTCCAACAATGTACGATTCCTTCTCTTAGATACACCATTTTGTTGTGGAGTATATGGAGATGTGGGATTCTGGACAATTCCATTCTCAGTTAAGAAATCTTTAAAATATTGACTAAGGTATTTCACCACCTCGATCAGAACGAAGAGCTTTAATCTTATTTCCCAATTGCAATTCTACTTCTGCTTTGAAAACTTTAAATGTTTCAAACACCTCATGTTTATGCTTAAGTAAATAAACATAACCATAACGGCTGAAATCATCTGTAAAAGTTAAGAAGTAAACAACACCTCTCCTTGACACATGTCTAAGTGGTCCACATACATCAGTATGTATCAAACCAAGTAGATCTGAAGCTCTTTCCATATTGTTATGAAAAGGTTTCTTCGTCATCTTCCCAGAAATACAAGACTCACACTTATCAAATGACTCATCATTGATATTATTCAAAATCCCATCTCTTTGCAGCTTTTGCATGCGAGTCTTGCCTATATGGGCAAGTCTACAGTGCCAAAGGTAAGACGAATTCAAGTCATACTTCATTCTCTTACTTATGCTGTACATCGAATTATTATTATTGTTGTTGATCATACAATCATTCACATCAATTTCAAACACACCATTCACAACAACAACATTAAAATAAAATACACCATTTAAAGAAACAGAAATTTTATTGCTATCAATAGTATGAGTAAAACCAAGATCCAACAAACATGAAAAGGAAACAACACCTCTAATTATAGAAGGTGCATAATGACAATTGTTTAAAACAAGTACTAAACCCGAAGGTAAAACTAAATTAAACACTCCTATGGCTTCAACTGCTGCTTGTGCTCCATTGCCCACATGCAGAAATTGCTCCCCATAAGCTAGTCTCCTTTCCTCTCTAAACCCCTGAAGTGTATTACAAATATTAATACCACATCCAGTATCATATACCCAGGAATTTAATTTATGAGATAAAGTAAATAATTCAATGACAAATAAGTTACCTGAAGTGCTGGCGCCCATGTGCCCAGTCTTCTTAACCTTATTGTTTCGCAAGTCATCGAGATAAAGAGGACAATCCCTCTTCCAGTGACCCATCACCTTACAGTAATGGCATCCTTGATCCTTCTTTGGATTATTCTTCACATGATGGTTCTTCTTAGGTTGAGGTGGTTGATAAGCCATAACCTGCTTATTCTTATCAGCCTTTTTCTTTCCTTTACCCTTCTTCTTGTTCGCATTTGGCTTGTTAATTCTACCCCCTTGAATAGCAAGTACTTGGGGTGTAAGAGCCTTTGGTGTTAACCCTTTCTCATAATCAATGAGCAGTGCGTGCAATTCACTTACTGTCTTCCCCACGCAATGCATATTGAAGTTCCTCACAAAACCATTAAAATCCTTGTTAAGGGATCTATTAATTAAGTTCACAGCCATATCATTGTCATAGGGTTTCTTAAGTGTTTGTAGTTGATCCATGAAACTTTTCATCTTCAACACATGAGCACTCACAGGTTCACCATCACCCTGCTTTCAACCATGTAGAGCCTCCATCAAATCGTAAATCTCTACATTTGATGGTTTCTCATATAGTTTATTGAGTTCATCAATCATGTTCATGGGAAAATACTCTTCAAACTGCCTTTGAAGAGGTGTGGACATCGCCCTAACATCATTGCGGCCACATCAATATGTTCCTTATAATCAACATTCCATTTAGCCTTAGCAGCATCAGTAGTTGCAGGACCTTCAGATTCAGCAAGACAAGGCGTTTTCAAGATTTCAAGTTGACCAGTTACTCGCAGGACAATCCTGAGTGAACGATACCAATCATTGAAATTCTCTAAGCCAGTCAATTTTTCTCGTTCAAAATAAGTTTTGAACACAGAACGAAAGTTGGGGTTATCAGTTTGAGCCATTTCTACAGATAAAGAAAGTTCAAAACATTAGTATTTTTGATAATACAATTTTTCAAGAAAATTAAAATACCCAAGGAAATCATATCCATAGAATAATCTTGAAAACTAGGATCCTCCATAAACATAGTTTCATCACATCAGTTGATCTGCTAGTAATGAAATTATAATATGAGGTAACTTGTCGTATAAGTAATTGGCATAACATTTGTCCAATTCCTAGATATATGGGATTTACAATCACAAAACATTTGTATTGTAAGCATGTTTAATCCCCATCTTAATTCCTTGAGTCAAAGATCTCACTTACTACTCAATTTAAGTCTTCTAACTTAAAAACTGTAAACTCACAAATCCATCACATCAGTTGATCTGCTGGCAATGAATTCATGAAATTTACCTTTCCTTTGCAATCTCGCCAAGTTCTCACATGACGTAAATTACAACTTCAAGTGTTCTTAATTAGATGGCATTTGACTTAATTTTATAAGGGTACTAATTTTGATGTGATCAAAATAATGTATGAAGAAGCATGCATACAACTTCATAACATTGGTTTTACAAAACATTTTTATTACCAATTTGATAAGAGTAAAATAACAAAGTTTTGATTGAGGTATCGGGTTCACCAATTAAAGAATTACAATAAATTATCGTCCACTATATCGTACTTTTGCATAAGCCCGAAAGCTTAGTGTTTCGGATAATCATTGTGGAATTGTGGTTAATTCACCCTTAAGATGACAATGTACGTAATATAGTGATATAGGTAAGTGTAGGGTCGGCAACCAGGCAGTTGTAGAGAACCGGTAGGTGCAAGAGCTTTAAAAACCCCTCTCTACAAGTACGTTGGACGGAAACCTTCGGTCCGTCTTTCGCACACTATGTACAAAAACATCAATCAACCAATCCTTTGAAATTTACTCTTAAAAACCAAAACAATTTCGCCATTTATTTAGTCCGTATTATTTTTCTATTCAAAAAAATTACCCTTTTCGTTTATAAACATGTCTAACACAATAATAAACAAAAACAAGTAATGTAAAATAAAAAATAAAACAACTAAATAAACAAATATACATAATCATAACAATTAAATATGTATAAAACATGTAGTCACATGCAAATCTTATTCAAAAGTCCTATTAATAATCAAATCTAGGTGTATTACGTATTAATTCAATTAAGGCTTTCTTCTTCTAGGAAAAAGAGCTACATACATCGTTAAATCGATTGCGTAAGCCAAAATTAAATAAATACCACATACCACATAATTGATTACTTAATATTGGAGTATTCCCCAATTCGACATCTATTAATAAATTTACATGTTACAATATAACTTAACCATTAATTAATATAAACAATTTAAACCATTTAAATTATCACACAATTAAAAATCCATGCAAATATGCACTTTTTCATGGATTTAGCTTAACAATTAACATATTGCACCAAGATCGTTTACTAAAACGCATAACAATTACATGACATCCTAGGGTTTCTAATCAAATTAAAAAATTAAAAACCATAAACCCTAAAACCCTTATAAGGTCAATCGACCCATATAATAATTAGGGTTAGGAATCTAACAAAAAAAACCCTAAAAACATGTAACTAAACGAATCAAGATCCAATTTTTATGCGTTTCAATAATTAATTACACATTATAACGGCGCTCTGATACCACTGTTGGAATTATGATATCATGACATTCATATATTATAAACCAAACACATCAAGTGAGCATAGCGGAAGCAATTATAACAAGATCAAATAACATGTAATTAATTAATCAATATTTAAATAGTAAACATACCTTTGTGATTCTAGCCCGAACAAGAATCAAATTGCAATCTTCAATCAAGAACCCTAATTAGGGTTTATGTGGATTAAAAGAATTACCCCTTACCTCTTTTGTAATTCAATCCAAGAATCAAACAATAGTGTGTTTGATTCACGTTCTTGTACACACGTACTAATTCAAGAAAAAGTTTATGCAAGTAATTAAACACAAAACTTGTTTTGATCAATGAAAATAAAAAACCCTTATGGGTTTATGTTTTGGATCGACAAGAACAAAGAGAAGGAGAGAAAACACCAAGATGTGTGTGTACAAGTTATGAGAAAACAATGTATCTTGGGTTTGCTTATATACTAATCAAAACTTGGAGCTCAAGGCACAAAGGAGGTGGGATACCCCCCTTGGCCGATCGGTTGTGGAGTCCCCTAGGGGATTCCGGAACCTTCCCTTGTTTCCAAATTTTCCTTAGTATTACTTTCCTAATCTTCGTTTAATAGGTCATTAGTCATTTATCATTAAATACTAATTACTATTATTTATTTTGTGTTTATTAATAATTACTTATAACATTTTATAAATAATTATTTCTTTTTCTCTTCATACGTATTGTGTGCAATCCCGTGATCTCAAGTTCGATCCTAACACACGACTATTATTATAATGTCTATAAAACCAACAGAAGCCAGGATTGTTCAGCCAGGTATGCCAAAACAAAAAATTTGGAAAAAGATACTGACAAAAAAAGAAAATAAACTCCGTATTAAAGAGTCTTACAATAAGAGTTTTTCATTTAAAGTGCGCACGACGCTTTTTAACGTCATTAAAATCATCTAGAACACTATCTAAACTAATGGTATCTGCAATGTCCTTTCAATATAAAGTACTAAATTATCTAAAATAAACTCATCACCCATTTTATTACGTGATTTGTTCCATTGTTCTTCACAATTTTCATTGCTGAAAACGCACGTTCAACACTTGCAGTAGACATCGAAAGAGTAAACACCAGTCGTATCAACCTGTCAACTAGATAATAGTGACTTGCCTTTCCTGTGTATGCTAAGCCTTGACATAAATCAACTATAGAAGATGACATTCTCAACTTTGGATGATCTTTCACATCAAGTTCAAAGCGTTTCAATAGTGACTTAACTACATTCTTCCCTTTTTTTTGTTAAAAACAAGAAAAGAAAAAGAAAAATCTATACAAGCTAACATGTAGTTCCAAATATTAATATTGATACACGTAACAAAAATCCAACCTACGAGCTATATGATATGACAAATGTAATAATCAAATTCTCTATCAATAACATAACGACTCGTTTAACAATGACAAAAAATAACTTTTATACGTACCTAAGTGTTATTAATTAGGTTATGGCTATCATCAACCTAGCTTCAGTTTGGTTATAATTATAGTGACTAAGTAAGAAAACAATAAAATTATTTATCTGTTTGTTTTTCGTTCTGCATATCTAGTCTTACGTACGCTATGCAACAGTTGTTGTCTAATTTATCAAATATCCCTTGAACTCCCTTCAATCCAATGCTTTATTTTGATTCAGATCCATGACGATTCGAATGGTATATCATAGATGGGACACTAAAGTTGGGACGTCATAGGTGGGACATCCTTGTAGTGGGACACCAGAGGCGGGACAACAAAAGTGGTACATCATAGATAGAACATTGTTTCGTTTGGTTTGTATTCGTTTTCTTTTAATTGGTGAATAGTGTTTTTCAATGAGGCGGCTCTTTTTTAGGGTTCATTCTTCCCAGATCCCCTTTTTTAATTCATCCATTTGTTTCACTCCTTTTTAATTTTTGTGATCTCCCTTCAATCCAAATTCAATTTTTGTCATTGTTTATTATTTCACAATGGTTAATTTTCGTTCCAAAGAAGATGATGTCTCCAAGATATCAACGTTGATTTTCGTCACCAATTTCCGGAGTCGTTCACAGCCAAAGATCTCTTTCACACATGCAAAGTTTATGGACACGTAGTTGATTCGTTCATCCCGGTGAAGAAGACCAGAGGAGGAAAAAAATTTGGATTTGTTCGTTTTATTAATGTATTCAACGTGGATCGTCTGGTTAATAACTTATGTACCATATGGGTGGATCGATTGAAATTACACGCCAACGTCGCAAGGTTCCAGCGTACTCCTTTGAATTCTAACAATTCACAAGAGAAGAGTGAGGCTAGTTATAGCCACAATGTCGGGAAGACTCCTAGAGCCCTGGAGGGAACATCGAACAATAGCAGATCCTTTGCTCATGTTTTGAAAGGTACCCAACAATCGGAGACGGAATCTATTCCGGCCATTCTTTTGGATGATGACTGTGTTAATAGGAAGGATTTGTCTCTTTCATTAGTTGGAAGGGTTAAAGAATTCGCCTTGCTTTCCAACATAAAAAGTGCGCTTAAGAATGAGGGTTTCACAGACATTTCTATCAGTTACATGGGAGAACTTTGGATCATGTTAGACTTTCCCAATAATAGTACTACATATGCGTTTAAAGAAAGTGTGGGGGTATCTTCTTGGTTTTCGACATTAAAGCAAGCAACGAAGGACTTTTCCATTGACGGGAGAATCGTTTGGGTTGAAGTCGAAGGGATTCCCTTTAAATTGTGGAATGATAACACATTCAGGAAAATTGCTAACAAATGGGGAGATCTTTTGGATGTTGACGATCAGGATGACATATATTACCACTCTAAAAGGCTTTACTTATTTACGAAAATAAGGTGCAGTGTTTTCGAAACCTTTAAAGTTATCTTTCATGGGAAAATATTTTGGATCAGGGCCAAAGAAGTGCCTGGGTGGGTCCCTGAATTCATGGAGGAGTCGGACGATGAGAGCATATTTGATGAGGGGCTATCAGACAGGGAAGGGAGTCTACAGGAGAACAACGAAATTGGAGAGAATAGTGACACTGATGCTGTAGCTGAAACGATTTTCACTCAATCGGAAGGACAACGTAAGGAACAGTCAGATGACCCATTTAATATTTATGAATATCTTAACAAGGAGAAACAACAGGTCACTACCAAGTTGTCTGATACTTCTAGCAGCCGGGAATATCCACCAGGATTCACACCCTCTGAAGTCGCGGATCAGGCCAGGAACATCCCTCTACCAAAGGAAGTTATTCAGGAGAGAAACGACACCAATAGTGTTTGTAGTGAATCCAAATCTAAGAGCAATCATTCAGGTAGTTTTGGACATTTCAAAGTCTCCAAAGTGCCGAAATCAGGTGAATCCATTTTGAACTGTATGGAAGAATTAGTCAAAGTTGGCAAAACTATGGGGTATAATATGGAGGGTTGTGAGAACGATATTACGAGGATAATAGAATCCCAAGGAGATGGTTCGATCCATCGATGAATTTTATGTCTCTTAACATTCAAGGCCTCGCCCAAAAGGCCAAAAAAGATTGGGTAAGGGAGTTGTGTGTCAAACATAAAGTTAACATTTTGGAGTTACAAGAAACTAAAATGGAACACATGGAATTGTTCACGGTTAAATCATGTTGGGGTAACCTTGCATTTGAATTTGTTCACAGTGATTCGATCGGGAACTCAGGAGGTATTCTATGTACTTGGGATCCCAACTGTTTCAAAAAGAAGAGCGTTACAATTTCTGATTATTTTGTTATTGTGAGAGGCGTCTGGACTAAAACTAATATTGATATCTTACTGGTGGTAGTATATGCTCCTCAAGACAAATCAGAGAAGAGAATGCTATGGGATTATCTGTCAATGGTTGCGAACAACTGGAAAGGGGAAGTGATTATGATGGGGGATTTCAACGAAGTGCATTTTCAATCAGACAGATTTGGCTCGGTATTTCATGCTCGCGACGCCCAGGTATTTAATTCATTCATTCTTAATTCAGGCTTGTCGGAAGTTCCTCTAGGCGGAAGTGCATATACTTGGTGTCACAAATCGGCTAAGAAGATGAGCAAGCTGGATCGTTTTCTTAAATCAGAAAACATGTGGAACTCCTTCCCTAACCTTAGCGCTACCACCTTGGACAGATACTTATCAGATCACCGCCCGATCCTCCTCAAAAAATCTACGATTGATTATGGGCCATGTTCATTTCGTTTTTATCACCACTGGCTTGAGAAAGAAGGATTCGCTAAGTTTATTGAGGACACCTGGACTTCAGCTCCCGGTGACAGTCATAATGAGATGCTTAATATGATGAAGAAACTGAAATTTCTCAAAGGTAAAATAAGGGAGTGGATTTCTAGTAACGGTAACAGTTCGAGGGCTGATATTAAGAATCTGCAAGATGTACTTAGCAAGATTGACTCGCTGATAGACACTGGTAAAGGAACTGACGAGATAGTTTGTAAAAGAATGGAGGTAATTAATTCCATATACAATATCAACAAAATCAATGCAACAGAATCGTTGCAAAAAGCTAAGATTAAGTGGGCAGTAGAAGGAGATGAAAATTCGCATTTCTTCCATGGTATCCTCAATAAAAAGAGGAAACAAATGAGCATTAGAGGGATTATGAAGGAAGGTAAGTGGATTGACGAACCGAATATTATTAAGGATGAATTTTTGAAGCATTTTCAAGACAGATTCGCTCGGCCTGTTGACAATCATATTTCTTTAGACATGGATTTCCCTAAATCGCTCAGTCAACATCAAAGGGAGGTTTTGGATTGTGAAGTCACCCGTGAGGAGATAAAGCGGGCTGTTTGGGATTGTGGTATAGACAAGTCGCCTGGTTCGGACGGCTTCACATTCGGGTTCTATCGTAGATTTTGGGACATTTTGGAAAAAGAGGTGACGTTGGCAGTTAAATATTTCTTTAATCACGGGGTTTTTGCGAGTGGGTGTAATTCTTCTTTTATTGCACTTATTCCGAAAATACCTAATGCGAATTTGGTTAAAGATTTCAGACCGATCAGTCTTATTGGCAGCCTATACAAGATTATCACTAAAATATTGGCCAACAGACTTGATCCTGTGATTGGAGATCTTATTCACGAAGTTCAATCCGCGTTCGTTTCAGGCAGAAAAATTATGGATGGTCCTTTCATCCTTAATGAAATCATGAAATGGTGTTCGTTGAAGAAAAAAAAAGCCCTCATTTTCAAGGTGGACTTTGAAAAAGCATACGATTCGATAAGATGGGATTTCTTGGACGAGATTCTAGTAAAGTTCGGCTTTGGTGGTAAATGGCGTCAATGGATTCAAAGCTGCTTGCAATCTTCCAGAGGTTCCATCCTCATCAATGGTAGCCCTACGTCGGAATTCCAATTTTTTAAGGGTTTAAAACAAGGCAATTCACTTTCTCCTTTTTTATTCATTCTCATAATGGAATCGCTTCATATATCATTTCAGAGAGTGGTTGATACTGGTATGTTCACGGGGATCAATCTTAATAATTCATTGACCATATCTCATTTGTTTTTTGCGGATGATGCGGTGTTCGTTGGCAAGTGGTGCGAGAGAAACGTTGAGACTCTTACAAACGTTTTGGAATGCTTTCATCGCGCTTCTGGCCTCAAAATAAATATGAACAAAAGCAAAATCACGGGGGTTCGTGTGGATAGCAATAAGATCATTCAAACAACAGCTAAACTTGGGTGCTTGATTCTTAGTACTCCATTTAAATATCTGGGGTACTAAAGTGGGAGACAATATGAACAAAAGCAAAATCACGGGGGTTCGTGTGGATAGCAATAAGATCATTCAAACAGCAGCTAAACTTGGGTGCTTTATTCTTAGTACTCCATTTAAATTTCTGGGTACTAAAGTGGGAGACAATATGCATCGTGTAGACGCTTGGAAGGAGGTTATCGACAAAGTTAAAGAACAATTATCTAAATGGAAAATGAAAGCGCTATCCATAGGTGGTCGTCTCACGTTGTTGAAATCTGTTCTTGGTTCCATTCCAATTTTTTATATGCCCATATACAAAACCCCAATCCGTGTTCTTAATGAATTGGAGGCCATCCGAAGACAATTCTTCAATGGGCACGAACTTGAGAGCAAAAAAGCTTCTTGGGTTAAATGGAGCTCTGTTACTACCCCGAGAGAGCAAGGGGGTCTTGGGGTGGCAAGCCTTTATGCCCTTAACCGGGCTTTAATGCTTAAATGGGTGTGGAGATTTTTTGCAGACAAAGGTTCTCTATGGACGAGAGTTATTAAAGCAATTCGTGGGGAAGATGGTAATCTCGGTATGAACTTTCGTAGCAGCCACCGTTCTTGTTGGTTATCTATTGTGAATGAAATGCGAGTTATCAAAGAACAGGGGGTCGATTTTTCAGAATTCTTAAAAATGAAAGTGGGTGATGGCAGTAACATTCGCTTTTGGAAAGATAAATGGAGCGAAACATGTATCTTTAAAGATTTGTTTCCTAGGATATACGCGTTAGAAAATTGTAAAGACGTGAGTCTCCGTTCTAAATTAGAGGCTCCTAGTTTAGAGTCTTCTTTGCGTCGCAATGCGAGGGGAGGAACTGAGCAAACGCAACTACACGCTGTTGTAGTTGCGACCACTAATATTAATCTTGTACCCCAGCCCGATAGATATTATTGGTCTCTTAATAATGGAGGGGTGTTTTCTGTGGCATCTTTAATAAAGAAGATCGATATGCAACGCTCGACTAACGTGTCTCTCAAGACGAGGTGGGTTAAGTTCGTGCCGATTAAAGTTAATATCCTAGCTTGGAAAATAAAGAGAAACGCTATTCCTACAAGGTTTAATCTTTTCTCAAAGAGGTATTGAAATCGATTCCATTTCTTGTCCATCATGCGATAACGAGGCAGAAACATCCACGCATCTATTTTTTAGTTGCGCATTGGCTGACCAGTTGTACAGGAAGATAGCTCGTTGGTGGAACGTTACTTATACAGGTTTCAACTCCTATGATGATTGGTTAGTTTGGTTGGCTGCATTACGTTTTCCAGTTCATCTCAAAGCAGTGTTGGAAGGTATTTCTTATGTTATGTGGTGGTTTTTATGGGGTTATCGCAACAGCAAATTGTTTGATAGCGCTGCTCCTTTGAAGGAGATTTTATTTGATAACATTGTTTCTAGTTCTTTTACTTGGTGTAAGTTTAGGTGTAAAGCCACGTTCACTTGGAACGATTGGTTAAAGAACCCTTATCTCATTTCCGTGTAATCTAGCTTCTTGCTAGTTGTTTTCTTTTATATAAATCGCCGTTCAAAAAAAAAAAATTATTTATCTAGTTCCATTGGAGATAATCTATGTGCATCATTGATCAAACCCATCACAATACTTGGTGTAATGCTTTGATCTTTGAATAGGTTTATTTGGTGGATTATAAAATCTGCCATTATGTTCATCATGTCCAAGTTCATTATATATATATACTAATAAGGGGAAAGTGCCCCGTTCACACCACATCTATCAGAAAATTGTATTACAGGTGTGTTAAGGTTCAAATTGTGGCTCACATTCAATGAGTACAAAAATTACTCTTCATGGTACATATGTTTCACAAATTTATTGGTTGGAGGTACAACATGTACTGTTGCTCCGTTCCGTAGGAGCACTGTGCGAAGCACTGTTCATTAGCTAATTGCCCCGTTTTGGCCACTGTTCATCTCCGTAATGAAGCTGTAATGGTACCTTCACACACCCTCTCTCTTATTTTTATGGATATATACCCACTGATTCATTTACTTATACCAGAAACTTCCGATATTAAATATGAATAAGAAATTTCCCGATCGTCCTTTGTTCTATGTATTAATTTTGGTACCAAAATCTGAAATCAGAAGCTTCTATACCTCACCTTTATCTTCTTCATTACATCATCTATCTTTTAGATACAAAGGTATGAAAAAAAAAAAATGAAAAAACAAAAAAAACAACCAAGTATGAAAAAAAAAATCTTGGTTTTTATGTTGTAATGTGTACACGTTCATATATAAAAATTAGAACTTGAAATTAGGGTTTTTGTATAATTTGGGGGCTTTTCTAATTTAGGGTTTTTTTAATAAATTTTAGGGGTTCTTATTAAATTTGTGTTTTTTCTGTAATTAACCTGGTAAAGTTAGCTTTTTGGGCTTATGGGGTTGGTTTGTTGACCTTATGGATTATTTATAAGACATTATTTGAAGATGTTTAGATTTGTTAATTTTCTTGCTTATGAGCTTATTTACTTTGTGAACCTGATAGGGTGGTGGGACAAATGGCCATGGTGATTCTTCGCATCTTGGTTGAATACTGTTTGTGATAACCATTGTGTTTGGTGGTTGCATCCATGGACCATGTTTGTCAGCTTTGGACCAGCTTTTTTTGTTTGAGATCAGGTTTGCAACCATGGCTGGTATTGCTACATTTGTTAAAATGTCGTTCCCATGTTTGTCTTTTGGCAAGGCAACCATTGTGTTTCGTGGTTGCAGCCATGGACCATGTTTGGCAATGGTATTTGTTGCTTGCATTCCAAATAGGCTGTGATGATTGTTATAATATGAGCAAATGAAATGAGTCATTGAAGATCTGACCTTAGCTTGGCGGGGCAAATGGCAATGACCGGGTAGCATAGCATATATGCCTGCAACCGGGGTTCTTTGCAGCCATAGCGGAATTCGGATACTTCTATGACACGACTATTATAGTATTATATACATATCTGAGCCTAATCATTTATTGCACCACAAAGCGAAAGTTGCTCTTGCTTATATTTTTGATGGCCTTCAATATGGCAAATTAGTTTAGGGGAAAAAGCAACTCGCGAGCAACATAACATCTGGCTATGTGGGTATTGTGTTGATGATTTAAAGGTTTGATTTTTTTTTTTTTTTTTTTTTTTTTTTTTGTGAATTTATTGTTTTTGTATAGCTTTAATAATTTGGTTATGTGGGTGTTAATTGAGTTTTGATTTTTGATTTAGTCAGTTTCATTGTTTGCAGGTTCGATGTACCATGATCTCCACTTTTGTTACCGATTCTTGGGTCGCTTATTTACTGTCAGGAGGTATGTAAGTTTATGGTGTCTTCAATGATTTCTATTGGACGTGTTAAAATGTATATAGGGTATTGCTTAGTAGTAGATGTTTTGTTATAAGGAAAGAGCAAATTCAACTGAATTTTTTTGGGCTTTTAATCTTATAACCATAAGCTGAAAAAAAAAGTGACCTTTATAGGGTTTTGGAAATCGTGATAAGGCGAATAAGCCCATAAACAGAGGGTTATCCAACCATGTCTTTGATTTATTTGATTTCGTGGCTAGGTGATTTTGGACTAAGATAGCAATATACCATAAGCGTGTGTTGTCTGCGTATAGCTAGGTAATAGTGATACCTGATATGTTCCTTTATTTCACAGTGTATTGAATACAAGAATTTAAGATTTATAATCTTTATAAAGGGACGACAGCTTATGGTATATTGCTATCTTACGTGATAAATAGTAGCGTGTTGGTTGCAATGGGTATTGGCCAAAATTTTCACGCTTAAGATCATCACACGATATGTTCCAAGCAGATATGCTGCATTTATTAAATGAATTAGAATTGACAACAAATACATGTTGATAGCTTAATCTGTTGTTATGGAATCACAGCCATTGGTATACGAGTTGGTTGCTATAATGAGGTCGAATGGGCTTCAAATTGATCCTTTGGCGATTTATACGACTACGACTAATATTAGCTTCGCAGTGCATTCACGTTTGAGGTCATTTCTTTCTCTTATTTTTTGGGATTGCATTCTTTTTAATAAAGTTTCTGATAAACTGATAGGTTAGACCATTGGAATTAATGTAGTTAATTGAGTTGCGTGTGACCCATTTTAGTTATAGCTAAAGCTCAACATGTTGACCCATTACATTTAACACAAATCTAAACACCCCTTAAATGACTACGGTATTTTAGCGTCTTTATATCGATACATATTCAATGATTTTTTTTTTTTTTTTTTTTTTTTTTTTAATTTGTAATACTTACATATGCTTTTGAATATGCGGACGGACCTCGGTAACTGACCATTACGTTTAACCGATTCCCTATAATAGAAGTGGCAGCCTTGCTTGCTATTCCCATCTCAAACGATGAAAGAGAACTATAAAATTGACATTACTTAAAAATATTGCTTTTTCGTATCAGCAAAAGACAATTTGTTATTCAAAACATCATGCTGCTGTAGGTAACATTGGTTGTGTTCCGTAACTGATATCGCACTAATTGTGTTCGGTTTTATTTTGCTTTTTTCTAATAGGTACCAGCAACAAACAAAAGCAAAGACAATTATATTAAAACATAAACATTTTCAAAGCTCTGATGAAAACAATTTCCCAAGAGATCGCACCTGGGATTATTGGGAAGTCACTGAAAAGACTTTCAATTCCATTGAGTTTGTATATCTGAAAATTTTCTTTTTCTATGCTATGTGCAAATGTTAACTTATAATTTTGTATTTCAGATTTTTTTAAGGAGGTTTAATGTTCAATGTCTGTTTATGTATATAGGCTGGAGCAAAGGCGTGAATTTTTTCTACCAAAAATTCTGAAATAGAAGAGTTGAGCTTTATGAAAGAAGTGCATTACAGGTGAACAAGTCAATCATTGGTATTTATCATATTGTAAAAGGTTTTACACATATGTATTTACTGATTCAAGATTGGTGTATATACTTAGAACATGTTTTCTATTTATTGGCTGTTATATGTATAAAAATATAGGGGTGTTTGGAACAGCTTATAATTTATGCTTATTTAAATATAGGAAAAGTTGCAGCGTACGCTATGATCTAACTTTCTTAATTATTTACGTATTTAACTTTAACGTTCAACACGATGCCTCGCAGAAATGATAGGCCTTACAAGAATATATCTTCTATTGAATGTACAAATATACTGTTGCAAAACACACCCGCAGCATCGCGCGGACTTCCCCGCTCGTTCACTCTAAATGTTGACCGTAACGTAAAACAAAAGCAGTTGGAATTACAGTAAAGTATGTACCCAAATAATCAACAACTTAACCATGCCTTTCTTATTTTTATAAAAAATTTGCTTTACAGATGCTAAACTAGCTAGTTGCTTATTTAAAAAACATGAATATTTAAATTTCGTGTATTTTTCGGTACTATCCTGTTTTGGTACCGGTACCATATTAGTGGTTCCGAATTTTTTTTAGCTCGATTTATGGTACCGGTCCCGTACCGTGTATTAAGATTCGGCACCGTTTCGGTACGGTTCTGGGATTCGGCTCCAAATGCACATCCTTAATTCAATGTGATTATGGCTGTGTTTGGCATGAGCTTATAGGGGCTTGTGTTTTTTAAATAAGTCGGCTAATAAAATAAGTTGTGGGGCTTATGAAATTGCTTAAAAAATAAGTTGGCTAAAAACTTTAGCCCCATAAAAGGGGCTAAAAACGTTAACCCGAGGCTTTTGAAGAATAAATTACTTATTTGCCTACAAAAATATCTAACATATACAAAAACTCATTTAATTGTTATTTAATAAGCTCCAGCCACAGTCTATTTGCGAAACAAGTTTATAAAAATACAAATTTTAATTTCGGCTTATAATATAAGTCCTAGTCCCAGCCCAAACCCATTTCGCCAAACATACAGTGACACAATTTTCTAATGTATTTGAGTGGGTTATATTTCTTATTTTGGGTGGGCCGATTTAAATTTTGTGTGCAAAAAACATAGCAACATATCTATACTACTAATATTAAGAAAGTGAGGTTGGCCTTGGCCCATTCAAATGATGAGATGAGATCAATATAGATCTCATATTTGCCATAGAACTAATGAACCAATCATAGCCATTTATTTTTATTTTTCACTTAAAAAAAAAAAAAACAAAATATCTTGCAAACAGTAAATCTTCAAGCTACAAAAAATACCATCACGATGAGAGTTAAATCATCTTTCTATAGATATGCATTGTTATATACTTTCGACGAACTTTTTTTTTTCGACAAACTTTTTTTTTTTAAAATTTTCGCCCAAAAAAATCATATATGATTTATAAAAATCATATATGATTCGTTAAAATCAAATCATATATAATTCTTACGAAGGGTTTGTCTAACTTGTGTCCTAGGGGCACAAGTTAAGCACACTAAAAGATAGCGGAGTCCCACAGAAAAGGACATAGGGATCCACGAAACTGTACTTTTCTGTAGATCCCTATGTCATTTTCTATGGGTCCCCGTTGTCTTTTAATGTGTTTAACTTGTGCCTCTAGGGCACAAGTTAGAAAAATCCTTTTTACAAATTATATATGATTTTTACAAATCATATATGATTTTTCTGTGCAAAAATTTTGAAAAAAAAGTTCGTCGAAAGTATATAACAATGCATGTCTATAGAAAGATAATTTAATTCTCGTCACGATGGTATTTTTTTGTAGCTTGACGATTTACGGTTTGCGAGATATTTAAGTTTTAAAAAAATAGTGAAAGTTTATTTTTTTATTATAATAAAAAAAAAAATGAGTGGATAATATCGCTTGATAGATAGTAAAAATTGGATCTATAAAAAAACTTTTGGCTTCAAGTGATAGTGTGGCTCCGTCATTGCTTACGCCGTTGTAGTTGTAATAATAATGTTACAAAACATACTTATATAATCACCACTCCATATAAAGGAGGATGGTTTGTTCAAATATGATCTTCCCAAATTAAATTAAGTAAAAACACGTGTCCCACTACTCCCAAAAATCCCTCCACCGTCCGATCATTATTTTATCCCGCCCAAATTATTTTAGGAAAACCCCAAAACCGGATCATGATAATTAATTCAATCCCCAATTTTTCTCCCCTAAAATCAATCAATCGCTAAAATAAATCAATTGTTCTCCCCAATTAATAATCTTCCCTTAACCCTAATTTGAAATCACTAAAATAAATCAATCATCATAGCAGATTCATCTATTCAAAGCCAAAAAAAAATTCCGTAACCCTAAAATCGACTGATTATTCACAATAATTATTTTCGTTTATTGATTTACTAATGGAAAAAAAAGGTTTGGTAGTTGGATTACCGATTATGTATTTTATCATTGAAAAAACAATGGATAAAGATTGGTTCTTTATCATTTATCCAGGTTAGTTTTTTCATTTAATTGTATATTAATATTGTTTAGTGTATATGTTTGACTATAAGTAATTGTTGTCGATTATAGATTTAGGCATGTTTTAGGTGCTTTTCATTTTTTTTGCATTCCTAACATTTTTAGAGCAGCTATATGTAAATGTAGTGTAAAGTATAAGTAGGAGATTTGTAAGATAGAAATGATATTTGATGAGCTAAAGCATCGTAGATGCACCTTGATCCCAGAGTTGAACATTGTAGGTTGGTCAGACAAAACAAGATAGACGGGTAAGACAAAATTAAGACAAATGTGTGGGTCAAAATGGGTCATTTTTAGTATGGGCCAAAAGGTATGCGAGTCATCACCGTAAACTTATTTCCATATGCCACTATATACCTTAATCTTACCTACGATAAATGGTATTTATGGTTTTATCTACTTTATCCTTTAGTTTAATAAACTCTTTTACTCTACTATATGATGCAGGTATTCTTGAACCACAAGGGATTGTCGTCCCGGAGCCAATACATACTGTATGCACAAGATGGAAAAGTGATCCCTTCTGCTTACTCTAATGTTTTAGTGGGTTCTTCAGGGGACGATTACATGGATGACACAACTACATTAGAAGATACAAGGTATGGACATGCAAACATCAACAAGAAATCTTCAGTTTTTTCTGTTTTTGCACAAAGAGGTGTAATCTAGAGAGTGAAAGTTAAAAGGAATAAAAAATTAGGATAATTCTAATGGTGAGACAGATATTAATGCAACTTTTTGCTGATAAAATTCTTAAATATGTGGTCACTTGCAGGCAGAGAAGGTTTTAACTATGATCTGTATTTAAAAAAAAAAAAAAAAAAAACTGTCAAATATGTTGGAGAACCAATGAGTCACTTGGAGTCAATTACTTCATCTGCGGTAACCTTTCATTGTTTGCTCATAGGCTTTCCAGTTGGTAATTTTTAAGTATCATATACCTTTTTAGTGTAGTATCCTGATTGGTGTGTTTGATGCATTTGTTAGGTTCGTACGGCCATCAAGGTGAATATATTGTTATTATTTGCTTCACTTCTTCTGGAAGGGTGCAACGTATGTACTATTGATTGTGTAGTCGATCAAAGCATAAACTGTTTGAAGAAATTCCAATGAATGTCGTTTTTCCTTCAATAAATAAAGAAGGGTTTTGTATTTTAAAAAGTAAGACGTCTTATTGCAGAATAATTGCAAAGTATCGCCTAACAATGCCAGTTCTATCAGTTGTCAATCCCAGGCTTAAGACTAACCAATTGAAATGGAGTTTTAGTGGTGCATTTGAGGTATCATACTAATGTAAATTTCACAGTATCCTTAGTTAGAACAAATTTCTTTAATATATAGCTAACTCTTTTTTCTTGGAATGAATGGCCAGGCAAGGCAATCACTTATTGTTAGAGGTCTTTTCCCCATGTTGGCTGACCCTCGACATCCTGTAAGTTCTTATTATCTTATAACTATAGATAGTTACATGTAAGATTTGTATTTGTAATTGATCCTTTTATAAACGTCGAGTCTTCTTATTACTATTTCTCTCCTAGGTTATTCAGTATCCATTATTTTCCCCTGCATACTTTAGTTTTGAAATGGTTCCATGATTTGAACCCTTGAACTGCTTTTATCATATAGTCATTGTTAAATTAAGTAGGACTTACTGAATTTAAGGGTGTTTGGGATTGTCTTTTAGATATTTATTTACTTTTTAAAGGGCGTTTGGAACTGTCTTTATAGCTGGACTCATGAAGCTATTATCAAGGATAGATTTGGAAGAACGTCTTGCTCACATCAAACAAGGAATATCTAAACTCATGCTCTCCACTAACTGCTTAAAACTAGACTACATGAATTTTCATCTTTATACTATGTGTTTAATTGTATTAGCAATTTATAGCAATTTCTATCATATATGTTTTTAGTGTTTTAAATATATTGATATAGTTGATCAATGTTTGTAAATAGTTGTGATAATATAGGATAGTCTGAAAATAATTGATCAAAAATAGGAAAGTAGATTAGAGTAAGTGTAGGAGTGCAGTGCATTTAGTAAGATATTATCTTTATGATTGTAACATGAAACTTATGTATGGTTTTACATCAATGTTGCAACATCGAAGCTTCCTATGCTGCACACACTATTGCTGATTTATTCCTTAACTTCACATCATTTTAGAAGGTCAGTATTAAGTTGATTATACTAACTGTGAATTTTAATATGGATAGTTAGCTTTTAGGCTTTGATTACTGATTTTTTTAGTTGAATAAATGTGATATTTTGGAAATATATATAGTGTTGCTGCTTCGTCAAAGCTTGCTATCAAACACCCTACCATCATGGTTGTGGCTATTATAGCCGGGATGTTCCTGATTCTGACACCAAGGAAGTGATTTCCTATGCAAGGTCAAACAGAAGGTAAGAGATTCTAACCACCGGCTGAATATGAGCATGAGCCATAGATGCTTGGACCTGTGTTTAAATACGACTTATGGTTGTTGTAGGTTGTTATTGGACCAGCAAAGGTTGGCGGGATTTAAGCTGGAGTCTTCAAGTTTGGTGACATTGCTGGAACAATCGATAATATTTAGCTTAAAGAATGGTTCAAGTTTTTACCCACTTTGATGTATTGGCATAATACATGTGCTCTTTTTTAACCCGAACTTTGTTTGCGAAGCCCATTAACCAGTATTTAGTATTCACATGGTTATCCAAAATTCAAAATGCGGAGTGTCGAATCGGGTTGTAACAAAACAAGTGATATAGAAGAGCGTCTCCTTCGTGTTTGATTGAATTACAACAGAAGTGACGACCAAAGTACTCATGGTGAGATAATAATAATCGCTCGGTTTTAAACATACAAATTTGATAACTAATATATGCTAAGTATTTGTTTATGATGATGATTAGGTGGCTGAGAAGCTCTTTCCATTGCTACTGCACTCTCCGGTGGCCGTGTAAGCACTTTTAATACTTTTTCGTCCACTTGGAATGTCCATTTTTATAATCTATTCAGTCTCCAATGTGCAATCTTCATCTTTGTAAGCAAAAAAATAAAGTTATTTTCTCCAATGTAAAATAGTGATAATAACATTTGGTCATATATAATGGAAGTTAGAGACTATCATGCTTATGTGAGATGGTATGCATGTAAGATAAATATACTAATGCTTAAACACAAAAGTACTTTATTTTGGCCCTTTGCAGTTGCTCAGCACATTGATATTGGTCGAAAGTTAGTTATATTCTAATGCCATTAGCCTTTTTATTAATTATACTTTGATGACCACAGTGCTTCCTGTTTTAGGTAGTATTTGCTCTGTGTTGGTAATAAATATCACCTAGACTCGAATGCATGTCATGTCAACTGCAATTTGTAACATAAATGAAAATTGAGTTGTAAATTGTATATTATACATTTCATTAAAATGTGCCATCATGGGTCGTACAATGGGCTTCATTCTTTTGTGAAATTTTCAGAAATTTTGGGTATGACCTTCTTGAATAAGAGTTTTTGCTGGAGGGATAAACTAAGGAACTGTGGTGTATGGCTAGGTTGTCCTACTGTTGTAAGTGATGATAGCATTGTTGCCATTTGTGAATTAGGTTGTCAAGATCTAATTATTCATTTTGTGTAGGTGAGTCAAGAAACGTGCTTCTTTACAAGATTGGTTAGAGGGTAAGTTCATCTGATTTTGGACGGGTCATGAGATATGCTGGATCAACTAGATGTATATCACATGTGTACTTGGCAGAAGTTATACAATTGCAGTTCACAGGTAAATATCAGTATTAGAATATTTGTAGCATCCGCTGAGTTCAAAGATTTTTTTGAGTATGATCTTGATAACAAGGGTGAAGATTCCATTGGAGAGTTTAACCAAGATATAAGTGTTCTTCCATCTGAAAAGTTAGTGTCTTATCGTCTGAAAAAGTGTTTTATGTTTGAATATTATATTACAATATCATTTAAGTTTTATAACTATTACAGATTGGAGACTATTTTATGTAAGTTAAGGTACGTGATTTTAAGGCTCAAGAAATGACAGGAGTTATTGTTCCTACACTTGGCTCACACGTTCCTGTTTTTTGACATAAAACCATTTGATGCTTCAGTTGAGGTAGGAACTGATGTAACATGTTTGCATATATTTATATCATTTACTGATCATGGTTCGTTTATTTGAAAACATTAGCTCTTTGTTAGTGGCTTTTATATTCACTTATCACGTGACCATGCTGATATGGCGATACCACAGTTTATATATATTATATTGGGTTGTTACAGGATCAATGAAAGTATTTTAAGGGGTGAGTTAACCGCACCCTCCCATAGGGAGGGTGTGTGGAAGGTTTGTGCTGCCGCCGCCTGTACTGTCTGCTTTAAATGCTTGTACATTTGACTAAAAATAGGTGGGACCCATCCCATAGGGGGGGCTTGGTTAACACATCCCTATTTTAATTGGAGTAGGAAAGCTGTGTATAAAACTGAATCATATAATAAACTCGCTTACACTTGTGTAACATTCTGTCATTATGAATTTTTTCAAGCTTAACTTACTGGAAAGAGAATAGACATATATCCATGCGACCATGCTTCAATGGATTATGATCAACTCACTTTTATATTTTCTTGGCCAAGATGTATTTTTACAAGTCGGTGCTAAAGTATGACTCATTTCATATAATATAATGCATTTATGTTTGCAATCTTCATACATATAATCGTCCATTTTCTTTAGCAATGTGTCACACGGTTGTATGTTGTCATAAACTTTATAATCTCCCCATTTTTTTATAAAGTTTAAATTAATTGAAATTATGTCCTTACTATTATAAAATACAAAATATGTATACGATCTAAATTTAATTTACTACAATTCAATACTAAAATACTTCTAACAAACATTCAAGTTTTGAATGATGCAATCCACATTTAAAATTTAATAGTATCCATATCATTTCCTAATATTTCTAACTATTCATAGACTCATAGTCTATACTCTTAGCATTATCGTCAATAATGCTAACCTATTTTATAAAACTGCATTGATCCATAAAACATGCCAACTTATATTTGCACATGAGCAATGGCCTTTTTACGAGTGAAGAGCAAAAAAGGTCTTAAGGTGTTGTGTTGTGACAAAGATGGTAATTACGCCAATACTATAACAAACGTTGTGTATCAAGAGGTGCTTCATAGATTATGAAGTTTGTTTATATGTATGGTTTCAATTTTTTCAATAATATTTTTATTGGCAGACTTGATGTTACAATTATTATTTACAAGAGTTTTGTTTTATGTTTTTTTGTACCGATATCTTAAAAACTCTACTACCAATTTTTTTTCTTCTGGAAGATCTAAAAGGTAGCCGCCCAACGGGCGGGCCTGAAGCTAGTAATGTCATAAAACATGCTCCAATATAACGTAGTTGTATAAACTACAACTTCAATCATTTGGCGATAATGTAATCGTGTTTGCTTTCATTTGAAACCACCTAAAAGGATACTTGGTGATAAAGTTACAATCCTTTCTTAAACTTGGATTTCTCGTCGGAACAAATTGGATTTGGTTGGTTACATGCATGATCCAATCAAAGCTTTTCAAATTCCCGCTATTTTTAATTGTCTCTAGTTTCTTGTTAAAACATTTTGCTAAAATATTTTGATTGTTGAATGAGTTTGTTAGTGAATTGCTATTTCTTTTCTGAACGAATGAATTGCTATTGATAAAAAGATTTTGCCAACATGTTTAATAAATCATAAGGAAATTGTTATGTGGGAATTTTAATAACATGACTACTTTATAAATTAAATACATAATATCAAAGAGAATATGCAGAAGCGTAAAGATCAATAACACATAATTAGTTAACCGAATTTAAATGTAAACATACCTTTTGATTATAGCTAAATAAGAATCAACTCCAAGCAATTAGTTGTAATGAACCCCTAATTAGGGTTTATAACGGATTAACAATACCCCTTACCTTTTTGTAATTCAATCAAAGATATTGTAGGACCGAAAGTAATGATTTTTATGTGATTCAGGAGATCGAGATTGATCAAAATAGATGAACTCCATGTTTGTCTTTAGAGAGATAAAGTAGAGAGAGGGTGAAGAAAAAGGGTGTTGAGGCAACATGATCAAGATCTCTTTATATTTTAATGATGACAAATAAACCTTCGAAACACATAAAATAACAAACGTTAGCCAAAATTCCCCGATTCACATCTCTGCTCCTGGCGCACCTCCCACGCGTCAGGCGTCTATGAATTTCGGGACGAATTTTGAAAGTCGGCTTTCCCCTTACCCGACAAATGTGGATCTTTCAATACAGGTATGAATATGTTATGTGCTTAATTGAGAACACTCGAAACGAGTTTTGGGATTAGAGAGATCCAACTTTTAAAGCACCCATTTACGGGAAAACTCCAACTCATGTTTTCTAGCTATCGCCTCTAGCCAAGGCTTTTCTAAACTTAGGGAGCTTATATATTTCACGTAACATCATGTGAAAGTATCCATATGCTCATATCCCGTGCTTACGTCTTCTCTAATTACGTAACGGGTTTACTCCTTTATTGGTCAAACTAAGTCAAAGGTCACTTTGCGTAAACGCATCCTTTCTTACTTGGGTTATGCTTTACATTAAGGCAAAGCACTTAACTTGTTTGAACCAAGGTATTAGTTGAGAACGTCGAGTAGTGGAAAGTCACGAGATATGAAACTATGGATTCTCGACGTTGTGTTACTTGAACTAATAAGTAACTTATGATTTTCTCAACTTATAATCTTAATTGTCTAAACCTTTTTCTCTTAATGACAATTAGATTATTTTCTTCTTAATTACTTTTCTTAATTATCTTCTTCATCAAAATACACTTAACCCAAAACCATCAAACCCAATACCACCAAATCTCCCACAATCCTTCCCAAATATCCTCCTCCAACATTCCCTTACACCACTTACACAAAGTGTACTCTTGTCCCCTACACACTTTGATCCTAGCCATTCATTTCAAATCCAACTCATCTCAACCACCCATTCCCTTACAACATCACATCTCTTATATTCCTTACACATCTTCAATCTCAACCATTCAATTCAAATTAAACACATCTCAACCATCCATCCAACCTCTTCTCTATTTCACCACATGTGTTTAATCACAACCATCCATTTCAAACATAAAACAATCTCAACCATTGATTCACCTTCCTCCCCAAGAAAAAAGGCTCCTTTGATCTCCACCATCCATTTCAAATCAAAACCATCTCAATCATCCAATCTCTTACAACACATCTTAACCATCCATTTCAAACTAAATTCATCTCAACCCTTCATCCAACCTTTCCCCCCAAGAAAAGGAATATACCTTTGGAATATTCCCTTCTTAACCCAACCATGGTTCACCTCATCCAACCATGGTTAGTTCTCAACACTTACAACCTAACCCAACCTTGGTTAACTTAACCAACATACAACCTAACCCAACTATGGTTACCTCTCTACACCCAACCATGGTTAACTCTTAACCACACCAAGGATGGAACATTCCCTTGAGTAAACCCTTTAACCTAACCATGGTTTATTCTCTATACACTTCTCTCTCTAAACCTAACCATGGTTACTTCTCAACACTTAACCTTTCTACTCCTAACCATGGTTAACCTCTAAACCTTTAAACCTAACCATAGTTACACCTTAACCCTTCCCTTGAGGAATATCCCATGGCATATTCTCTTCTCTATTATGCCATGTGAGGAATACCATTTCTACCCCCACCAAATTACCTTTTCTACTCTTCTACCCTTGGTATTTGGTTTTCTTATAAACACTTCACAAATGATTTTCCAAATTGGCTATTTGAGTTGGTAAACCTTAGATTGATTAATGTTAAGGTTTAGTGTGAAGTACAATTGGGGGTTTAGCAAGGTAAGGCATTTATAATGCCAAACACCCAAAGCCTCGGGAATATTTTCCCTGGCTGTCTGGAGCGCCTCCCACGCGTCAACGCGTGGGTGACGCGCCGGCCTCGGTAAAATATTCCCAAGATTGGGTTTTGCCTATAAATACCATGCCTTGCCTCTTGTATTCCTCACCCCTTGCCATTCTTCTTTCTCTCTACATTCTTTCTCTCTAATCTCTCTAATTCTATCTCTTGTGTTCTTAATCTTTCACACTAACATCTATTGAAAGAACACATCTTCTTTGCAAGGGAAGAATCACAAGAACCTAATCCACTCTTGTGATTGTGTCGAGGGTCTTCTATCTTTAGCCTTTCTACTACAATCGAGTCTCTAGGTTAGGTTAGGGCTTGGTTGAATAAACAAACAACTTATTCTTTCTATTTGTTTGTAAGGGAAGTCTTGTGTCTTAGTGACCAAGCCTAGATCATTGGGAATCTAGATTGAAGTCTTGTGTCTTGGTGACAAAGCCTAGATCATTGGGGATCTAGTTGGGGTTTGATACTTCCGGTGGGAAGTCTTAGTGGTCTTTGTGGTTAATCACGAGATTCTTTTGGGTGGTTTTCGAGGGTGGAATACCGTTGGGGAGTAGCTCTTCTTAGTGAGCACCGATCTTAGTGCATATCGGTGGAGTGAAGTTGTAACGGTTTGTAATCCACCAAAAGGATTATACTAGAGTAATAGTATCGGTGTCGTGGATTCGCAACTGGACGTACGAATGGTATAAACCCCTCATCCCGAACCAGTATATATCGTGGTGTCATTTACTTGCTTTATATACTTTGTTGTGATTGTGTTTGTGGTTGGTTTCTTATACAACCACTTGGTGTTCTTCTTGGCTTAAAGTTTTTAAACATCTAAAAAGCTGAAGAAACCGTATTCACCCCCCTCTACGGTTCTACAATTGGTATCAGAGCGGAATACTCAAGTTTTTGAGCGTTAAAACCTTCCCGAGAAGTCGTTTTAAGTCAAAAACTTCTTTCCCAAAAATCTAAAATCCTAACTAAGATTTTTGGTAAAGTAGAGTATAGATCCATGGCTCAAGAGAACTATGTAGAGGGATGTTCTATGCAAAGACCACCTTTGCTAGAAATCAATGGGTTTTGTTTTTGGAAAACCCGGTTTGAGACCTATGTTAGGTCCAAAGATCTTGATTTGTGAGAAATCATCCAAAATGGCAATTTTGTGTTTATGGTGGAAGACCCCGAAACAAAGTTGTTGGTGAAAAAGCCACATTCGGATCTAAAAGATGATGAGAGGAGGAAGCTTGGCAAAAATGATGAAGCAAAGATGTTGATCTACAATGCTCTGCCTCGAAGGGAGTTCGAGAGAGTCCACGTTTGCAAGACCGCCAAGGAGATTTGGCACTCACTCATCATTACTCATCAAGGGTATTCACAAGTCAAGGATTGCAAGATCGACTTACTCATTCAACAATATGAGAAGTTTTCGATCTCGGATGAAGAAACCATTGACAATGGTTACACACGGTTCAATGCTATTATCACAAGCCTCACGGCTCTAGATCTTAGCTTTTACAACAAGAACCATGTGAGAAAGTTTCTTCGAGCTCTTCCGGTTAAGTGGAGGCTAAAGGTGACGGCTATTGAAGGAGCCAAGAACTTGGTGGAACTTCCTCTTGACGAGCTAATCGGCAACCTCAAAGTGTATGAAATGATTTTAGAGAACGACAAGGTCGTTTCTAAAGAAAAGAAGAAAGAGGTTAAGTCACTAGCCCTTAAAGCTAAAGTCACTAGGGAACAAACTAGTGATGATAATGATGAAGGAAGTGATGAAGACGATGAAGAGCTCAACCTTATGGCAAGGAACTTTAGGAAGTTCTTTAGACGAGAAGGTAGCCCTAGGCGTGGTAATCGGTTTGATAACCAAGGTGATAGTAATGGTAGAAAGGTTGGAAGAGATCGTGGCTATAATACTAAAGGTGGGGGAAGCTCAAGGCGCGAACGCGAGTGCTATAATTGTGGAGACAAGAATCACTTTATAAGTGTATGTCCAAAGCCCAAAGAAAATAGGGCATTCATCGGCGGAGCTTGGAGTGATAGTGAAGATGGGGATCATTCCGAAAAGAATGCAACTTGTCTCATGGCGTTTGAAACTCAAGAGGTATCTCCGAACTCTTCTATTTCTAATAAAGATTTAAATATTCGTAATTTGCAAAAAGAGAATGAGGAACTTTTAAAACTATTGAAAAACTTGTTGAGGAGAAACACTCTCTTAATGACAAGGTGTTTGAACTTGAACAAGAAGTAAAGAGACTTACTCAATGCAAAGAGGTGGTTGAACCTTGCACAAGTTGTGAAAAACTTGTACATGAGGTTAACTCTTTGAATGACAAAGTATCCAAACTTCAAAAAGAGTCATTAAGTTTTTCTAAATTTAAGAAAAGTAGCAATGATTTGGATGACATGTTAAGTCAACAAAAATTGTCCCAAGATAAAGAAGGTCTTGGATTTTCAAAAAACGAGAAAACTGCTTCCGTAAATTTAAGCAAACCAATAATGTTTGTAAAAGAAGGACAAAATAAAAAACCAAATGTTTTGTCTAAAGTTCTTGTTAAACCAATTGTTCCTCAAACTCCTTTTGCAAAAACTCAAGGTACTCAAGCACCCGTTACAAGAAGAGAAACCCCAAAACAATTTTACAACCCGGTTTCACGTAATGGACTTGGATACACACAAGCTCGAGTCGACCATAAACCTATCTTGCCCACACCAAATATGAAACCGTCATATAGCCAAAGACATTCCTATCAAAGGAATTGATGAGGCGAAAAATGATCCGTTTTTAGGGGGTCATTTAAGCCCGAATCCGAATTTATTTGATCAAATATTGCCCTAAATCGTTCCTTTTGTGATTTTAGGTGTTTGGAGAGTGAATTCTGGAAAAGAGGCTATTTTGGACGTTTTTGGAGCATAAAGTGAAGAAAACGACAAAGTACCAAGAATCCAAGCTGGAAATACAAGGTGACGGCGTCAAGGGTTTGCTCTTGACGGCGTCAGACATGAAGAATAATTTACCGTAGCTGGTGACGGCGTCAGATGGAGTTATGACGGCGTCAAAGTGACCAAGATTAATTTACCGTGGGTGGTGACGGCGTCACATAGGCCGTCACGATTGGATCTAGGGCGTCCGAGGAAGTGTATGGCGGCGAGTTGACGGCGTCAGATTTAACTCTTGACGCCGTCAGGACGAATTTCCTATATATAGTTTTCTAGTTTTTTCATTAAAAAGAGAGAAGTTTTGGTGAAACCCAAAAGACGATTTTGGTGCCTCTTTTACAGGTTTTTCAAGGGTTCCAAACCCTTGAGGCCTTGCATTGTAATTGAGATAAGTATACTCTTAATTCAATCAATATGTCTATGTGTTGGTTGTTTATCTTTTGTTCTTATCTTAATTCTACTATGCTAGGCTAGATCTCCCTTGTGTTTGCTTAGATCTAATGAAACCTAGATGTTGATTATGTGTTGATTACTTGTCTATTCTTGTTTTGAATGAATGATTTTATATGTTAGGCTTAAGAAAACTGGCAGATCTCCAAATGGTAACATGCTTGAACGTCTTAAGAAACATGAACCGAGGCGTACTAGGTCTTTATTGGTTGTATTTAATGCATAAGCCACTGTTTACAATCCCTATAGTTGTGCTGGGTCATGGTGTAGGAGGAGATAAGAGCTCATAGAGTTGGGGAGTTATGTATGCCACTCCACGAATGGTATTAAGGAATACAACCCGTCATTCATACAAGTGTAACAAGTAATTAACATGTAAAAGATATCTAGGGAGTAATGAAGTCTAAGTAAATACAATTTCTCCAATTACTGCTCACAACCTTAGTTTAATTAGTTTAATTTCATTTTTATTATTTTATTTTGATTGCATCTTAGTTTTTGGGTTAGTTGATTAGCAACTAATTCCGCCCACTCCTTCAAAACCCGAGATTTTACTTGCTTTAATAAAAATATAAAAACACAAAAATAATCATCTTTCATCTCTAGAACTATTAATTAGGTTTTCTAATCCTAGCGACACTATTCCTAAGCTGAACGATCAATCCCCCGGTACTTGTCACTATACTATACTACAACGATCAGGTACACTGCCTGGTGGGGGTTGTAAGCTTCTCGAGATCCCTCGAGAGGTAAAGCCTGTTGCGATTCCCACGCATCAAGTGTTTGGCGCCGCAGCCTGGGGAATAGTTATTGTCTAGGTTAGGATTTCTTTTTATTAGGTCTACTTGCTAGATTCCTTTCTAGTAAGATTTTTTATTTTTATTTTTTTTAGGTCTTCTTTAGTCTATCTTATTTCTTCGTGCTTTTGTTCGTAACTCTTTACCATCTGACATCATGGAAGGTGGTAACATCTTTGAACCCATCATCCCACCACAACAAAACCCACCATTAGAACCCCTTAGGCCCCGAACCTTGGGAGAGTATTCCCGACCTAGCCACCAAGGCTACCGAAACACCATTGAGCTCACCGGAGCCAATGTGACCCCCTTGCGATCCGACACCATCCGGTTGGTGCAAAGCGGATGTGCATTCCATGGACTTCGTTCCGAAGATCCAAACCAACACCTTAAGGACTTCCTCAAAATCGTAGATTCCATAGACCTAGGTGTTGAAACTAGAGAGACTACCCGTTTACGCCTATTCCAATTCTCTCTACGGGATCAAGCTAGTCAATGGCTTGAGCGTTTACCCGCGGGATCCATCACCACATGGGATGATCTCACCACTCGTTTCCTTGCTCAATTTTTCCCACCGGGGAGAACTACTAAGCTTAGGAATGACATCTTGATGTTCCAACAACGTCAAAATGAATCTCTTTATGAAGCATGGACTCGTTTCAAGGACTTACTCCAAAAAGTCCCTCATCATGGCATAGATCTGTGGCTCCAAGTCCAAATCTTCTATGACCATATCGATATCCCCACGAGGCGAACCATTGACCAATCGGCCGGTGGTAAGCTACGTGATCTTAGTGCGGAACAATCATGGGAACTCATAGAAGATCTTGCTCTCTATGACAACGAAAGTTGGAATGATCCCCGTGATTTGAACAAAACGGTCAAGGCAATATCTTTGCCTTCGAATAATTCAAGCACTCCCGACCGTAGGATCATGGAACTTGAGGACCAAGTCAAGTTTCTCATGAAATCTTACGAAGCTCCGAAGCATTCAAGCCAAGTGAACAAAATCACTTCTTCATGCGAATTATGTAGTGGTCCCCATGACACTCGTGATTGTATGGAACTCCCCGGAACAGCTTTTGCGGACTACGCATCCACGCGTACCGACGAAGCGGGAGATAAGTGGTACACTTTCAAGCCCGAGCCGAACACATACGGTGATTCATATAACCCCTCATGGAAAAATCACCCAAACCTTAGGTGGAAACAAAATCAACCCAATTCATCCAACCCACCTAATCGTTACCAATCAAACGGTCCACCATCCAACCGTACCTTCAACAACAATCCTTCTAACAACTATGGTAGTACCAACAATCTTGAAGGATTGATGTCGAAATTTATGGCATCTCAAGAAGCTCGCATAGCTAGGTTTGAAACCGAATTCAACCAACAGCAAACGGAGATGACCAACAAGATCGACAACTTGTTGAAAGCCCTCAACAACCAAACATTAGCCACACCTAGGAAGGACACTAGGGACACCAATAGTGGAATCCAAGCTAAGGACCCCTCATCATCCAAACATGTCCACTTTGTCAATGTTGTCACCATTAAGCCGATAGATAGGGAGATAGAGGAGAGTGACAAAGATGAAGTTAGAGTAGAAGCCAATAGTGAGGATGAGAGTAGGGAAGTTGAGGTTAATAAGGATGAGGAATTAGAGGAGGTAGAACCTATAGAGGAATATTTTGATAAGTTGCCAACCAAGGAAGAACGGGAATACCATAAGTATTTATTCGATAGTCCCGAGACAACATATATCTTTGGCGATCCCCTGATCAAAATGGGAGACCCCTCTAACATTAACATCCCATGCAATATCGGGCACATGCATGTATGGAAAGCTTACATAGACCCTAGATCCCCCGTGAACATCATGTCTAGGACTTATTACAATTGGGTGATGAAGAAGCAACTCAATTTTAGGATAATGACCGGTAAAAGTTGGATAAGTAATTTTGCAGGAAGAGTTAAGGGAGTACATGTGATTATAGGGAATCTCACCTATGAGATTGATTTCATGATAGTGGAAGACACGCGTCCGGTGATAGATTCTTGCCTAAGTCAAATAATATTTGGGAAACCATTTGTTGAGGCCACTAGGATGAGTTATGATCCGACGTTAGGGATAGTTAGATTCAAGGAAGAGAATGATGAGGTTGCTTATCAAATGCCCTACAAGATTGAGCAATACCGCCTTCTCTCTAATTTCGAAAAGGAACGTAAGCAAGCGGCTTATTATAGGAATGATGAAGATAGACGTAGAGGAGTAGAGTATGTTAGAAATAGGATGCTTGGTTTCTACAAAGAATGCTTGCAACTAGGTCCGGAATACAAAACTGGTTTAGAAGACGACCTAGAGAGCGGAACCAATGATGAAATCACGTAGTAACCCACGACTTTGAGTCTAGCTACAAGACTCGTAAATAAAGAAAAGCGCTTCTTGGGAGGCAACCCATGTTTTGTGTGATTTTAATTGTTTGATTGTTATTTGCTTCCGTATGCATGTTTTATTTTTATTGTTGGTTAATCATGTTTCTCAATTAAAACGTGAAATACTTTATTATGTTGTTTAGACTAGTCTTAACTTCAACCTAAAGGTATTTTTGCAAAAGATAAGTGTAAGAGGAAACCCCAAATATGTTTTTAAGAAACAAACCGATCATGATTATCCACAATATTTAATGAACATGTATATTCGTATTTGTTAGAGTCAAATGCTTGTATTGAGTCATAATGAAGTTTTGCAGGATTTTCCAGGAAGTAGGACAAAGTTTTTCCAGAAATTTTCCGGAAACTTAACATAAAGATTTCTGCAGGTTCATTCTGACGGCGTCAGGCAATTGCTCTTGACGGCGTCAGGAGTCAAAAATCTGGAAATTTTATCGGTTTTGTTTTTCTAACGGAGTCTTATGGTTTTTGTGAATTATTAAGTTTTATAATCTCCAGGAAATCTGCAAACTTCATTCCACAAGCATTATATCTTACTTTGTTTTCTAGGATTTAGTAACTTATATAGGATGCCGCCGATTTTACGCGAGGTTGCCTTGTCTACTTTTGTCAGGATTTACAGGTTATTTGAGACAAGAAGATGATTTACATTCTGGAAGGGAAGCTTTGATTGTTCGTTTTCTTGGAAGAAGATTTAACTTGGCCAACTAAAATCCATACCGAGCGAATCAGGGGAGTATTTGATTTCATTCTCTTTACTTTTTAACTTTTACATTCTTTACTTGAACATTGGGGACAATGTTCATCTTAAGTGTAAGGGGAGGGTAAAAAGATGATACCTTACATATGCACTTTCGCTTGAGTTTGTTTTGTTTGATAGTAGATGTGTAATAAAACTATGAGAAATACTTGTTAGTGTAATTTTAGCGCCAAATTTAAAATTTTTTACAACATTTAGGAGTGAAACTTTAGCCATAGCAAGCGTCTCATGGATAGGAGATTGTATGACTAGCACATAACCGTATATTCAGAAAAATTTTCCACCCAAAAATGTGAGGTTCGCCTTTAGATTTGATAGGAAAAGCATTTACTATTAGTGCTTATGAGTGTACCGGTAGCATTTAGATTCTAGAACTTGCGTTAGTGATGCATCCCGAGACCGCTAGTGAGACTACATTCGTGTAGTAGGATTTACTACATGATAAGAGGCATTAGGATTACCCTTGTGTTAAACCCGTATTATAATTACTTGACCATTTAAGTCATATTACTTGACTAGTTAAGTCAACTAATTTTTCCCACACCCTTAGCGTTGTACTCATTTTTAGTACACGAAACCCCTAGTACACCCCTCCGAGCCTATCTTTTCGTTTCTAACTTTAAGCATTTTACTTAAAGGAAGAATTTGTTACACCCCACTTAAATGTACACCCAAATCGCCTTAGCCTTCCGTGTATGCGCTCATTTTTAGTGCATTATTGTTATTTGTTAAACCCTAAGTTAACTTTCTAATTGATTACATGGTTGCTAAGTCGAGTCATATCCTTGTACATATTGTTTTGGGACGATTGGGACTCATAGGTAAGTACTTATTTTATGGAGTAATGGGGAAGAACATAATATTATTACCCCCATATGTACGTTAATTTTAAAAGTGCTCCAAGTGTTTTGATTTTCTTAATTCGAGTCATTAGATTAGTTAAATGTAAAGTATGTAAAGATTCAAGTGTAAGGGGATTGCTCAAACCCCTATGATGTATTATTTTGGATGGTAGGGTAAGAGTGTATGCAAAAAAAAAAAAAAAAAAAAAAAAAGAAAGAAAGAAAAACATACGGACTACCATCCCGTTTTTATTCTATGTTCATTTTATGTTTTTGTTATTTTTCATTTATTAGCTTAAGTCGAGTCGAGTCTAGTCTTGGCTTAGCAACGCCATCTTGTACATGTAATTTACTAAGATTGTTAACTCACCACCAGTAAAATTCCCTTTATCCAACAAAACCGTGTAATTCATATCCCTACACCTAACGTTATAACCCTTTTTAAAAGACCTCTTTGATAGTTTATCCTAGGTGCTTACGCCATGTGGTGGAGGTTTGATCCTTTCCCAAGCCTATGGTAATCTATTTTGCTATGACAGGTAGTGAGAGATATCTTCCATTTCCATAATGTTATATTACTTTATTACACCCGAGAGATGTGAGTATCTAAACACTATTTGTGAGGTGCTTGTGTATGACCTCCGTGCTTGTCTATTGGTCTTTAGTGGAACGATTATTTGTTGTAATTACTTTTATATTAGTGTTAAATGACCCCTAACTTGTCTTTTGAGTAGAATAAAAGCTCATTTGCTTGAGGACAAGCAAATCTCAAGTGTAAGGGTATATGATGAGGCGAAAAATGATCCGTTTTTAGGGGGTCATTTAAGCCCGAATCCGAATTTATTTGATCAAATATTGCCCTAAATCGTTCCTTTTGTGATTTTAGGTGTTTGGAGAGTGAATTCTGGAAAAGAGGCTATTTTGGACGTTTTTGGAGCATAAAGTGAAGAAAACGACAAAGTACCAAGAATCCAAGCTGGAAATACAAGGTGACGGCGTCAAGGGTTTGCTCTTGACGGCGTCAGACATGAAGAATAATTTACCGTAGCTGGTGACGGCGTCAGATGGAGTTATGACGGCGTCAAAGTGACCAAGATTAATTTACCGTGGGTGGTGACGGCGTCACATAGGCCGTCACGATTGGATCTAGGGCGTCCGAGGAAGTGTATGGCGGCGAGTTGACGGCGTCAGATTTAACTCTTGACGCCGTCAGGACGATTTTCCTATATATAGTTTTCTAGTTTTTTCATTAAAAAGAGAGAAGTTTTGGTGAAACCCAAAAGACGATTTTGGTGCCTCTTTTACAGGTTTTTCAAGGGTTCCAAACCCTTGAGGCCTTGCATTGTAATTGAGATAAGTATACTCTTAATTCAATCAATATGTCTATGTGTTGGTTGTTTATCTTTTGTTCTTATCTTAATTCTACTATGCTAGGCTAGATCTCTCTTGTGTTTGCTTAGATCTAATGAAACCTAGATGTTGATTATGTGTTGATTACTTGTCTATTCTTGTTTTGAATGAATGATTTTATATGTTAGGCTTAAGAAAACTGGCAGATCTCCAAATGGTAACATGCTTGAACGTCTTAAGAAACATGAACCGAGGCGTACTAGGTCTTTATTGGTTGTATTTAATGCATGAGCCACTGTTTACAATCCCTATAGTTGTGCTGGGTCATGGTGTAGGAGGAGATAAGAGCTCATAGAGTTGGGGAGTTATGTATGCCACTCCACGAATGGTATTAAGGAATACAACCCGTCATTCATACAAGTGTAACAAGTAATTAACATGTAAAAGATATCTAGGGAGTAATGAAGTCTAAGTAAACACAATTTCTCCAATTACTGCTCACAACCTTAGTTTAATTAGTTTAATTTCATTTTTATTATTTTATTTTGATTGCATCTTAGTTTTTGGGTTAGTTGATTAGCAACTAATTCCGCCCACTCCTTCAAAACCCGAGATTTTACTTGCTTTAATAAAAATATAAAAACACAAAAATAATCATCTTTCATCTCTAGAACTATTAATTAGGTTTTCTAATCCTAGCGACACTATTCCTAAGCTGAACGATCAATCCCCCGGTACTTGTCACTATACTATACTACAACGATCAGGTACACTGCCTGGTGGGGGTTGTAAGCTTCTCGAGATCCCTCGAGAGGTAAAGCCTGTTGCGATTCCCACGCATCAGGAATCAATCATCGTCAAGAAGAAATTTTAACAAAAATCAACGATCTTCACATCACGAATATAACTCATCTCAAAGGAGAGACAACTCCAATCCAAACCAAAGATATTTTAGACCAAACATTTATCAAAATATTAGACCAAGTTTCCAACACCAAAGTAATTTTCAAAATAATCATTGGTCTATGTTCTCAAGGTATGGTCTTGATGAGGCAAAAAATGAACCGTTTTTAGGGGGTCATTTAAGCCCGTAATTGAATTTATTTGATCAAATATTGCCCTAAATCGTTCCTTTTGTGATTTTAGGTACTTTGGGAGTGAATTCAGGAAAAGGAAGCATTTTGGACGTTTTTGGAGCATAAAAGTGAAGAAAACGGCAAAAACTTAATTTTCCATGTTGAGAACAGTACCTGACGGCGTCAACAAGGAAATTGTGACGGCGTCAGGAGTAAAATCCATGACGACCCAGTGAAAACCTGAAGGCGTCAAGAGAAGGGCGTCAAGAGTTAAATTGGTGACGGCCTGAAGATGGACTACACGTGACGGCGTCAAACCTAGATCTAGGCAGTCCGAGGAGTTTATTGGCGGCGAGATAACGGCGTCAGACATTTACTCTTGACGCCGTCACCTCACAAAATCTATATATACTTTTCTATTTTTCATTCATTAAGGAGAGGAACTTGTATGGAGAATACTAGGGTCGAACCTAATAAACCCTAGCTCATTTGTAACAGTATTTTCAAGGGTTTTCACCCCTTGAAACATTTCATGTTCAATTAAGATAAGTCCTCTTTCAATTCATTCAATATGTCTATGTGTTGTTTGAATATATCTTATGCTTGTCTTGATTTTAACATGCTAGGCTAGATCTTTCATGTGTTTGCTTAGATGTAATGAAACCTAGATGTTGATTATAGGTTGATTGCTTGTCTATAGTTGTAATGGATGAATGATTTCAATGTTAGGCTTAAGAAAACTGGTAGATCTCCATTGTGTAACTTGCTTGAACGTCTTAAGAAACATGAACCGATGTGTACTAGGTTTTTATGATTGTATTTAATGCATGAGCGAATTCTAGTGATCCCATGTTAGGAGCTTCTTAGCCGGCTCGACATAGGAGTGAAGTAGGAGCTTATAGGATTGGGGAAGTAAGTACGCCACCCCATGAATGGTATTAAGGAATACAATCTGTCATCCACGCAACTGTAATAAGTAATTAACCTGTAAAACATATCTAGGGAGTAGTGAAACCTAAGTAAACACAATTCTCCCATATATTGCTCACATCATTATCTTAATTTAGTTTAATTTCATTTTTTGTATTTTATTTTGATTGCATCTTAGTTATTGGGTTAGTTGATTAGCAACTAATTCCGCCCAACTCCTTCAAAACCGAGATTTTTAATTGCTTTTATAAAATATAAAAAATACAATAAGAATCATCCCTCATCTCTAGACCTAGTCTTTAGGTTTTCTAATCCTAGCGACACTATTCCCAAGTTGAACGATCAATCCCCCGGTACTTTTCACTATACTATACTACAACGATCAGGTACACTGCCTGGTGGGGGTTGTAAGCTTCTCGAGATCCCTCGAGAGGTAAAGCCTGGTGCAATTCCCACGCATCAAGTTTTTGGCGCCGCAGCCTGGGGAATAGTTATTGTCTAGGTTAGGATTTCTTTTTATTAGGTCTACTTGCTAGATTCCTTTCTAGTAAGATTTTATTTTTATTTTTAGGTTTTCTTTAGTCTATCTTATTTCTTCATGTTTTTGTTCGTAACTCTTTACCATCAGACATCATGGAAGATGGTAACATCTTTGAACCCATCAACCCACCACAACAAGACCACCCACAAAACCCACCACTAGCTAACCAACCTCTTAGGCCCTGAACCCTAGGAGAGTACTCCCGACCTAGCCACCAAGGCTATCGAAACACTATTGAGCTCACCCAAGGAGCCAATGTGTCTCCTTTGTGATCCGAAACCATCCGGTTGGTGCAAAGCAGATGTACATTCCATGGAATTCGTTCAGAAGATCCAAATCAACATCTCAAGGACTTCCTTAAAATCGTAGATTCTATAGACCTTAATGCTACAACTAGAGAGTCAACCCGATTACGCCTATTCCAATTCTCTCTATGTGATCAAGCTAGTCAATGGCTTGAACGTTTCCCCGCGGGATCCATCACTTCATGGGATGATCTCACCACTCGCTTCCTTGCCCAATTCTTCCCACCGGGGAAGACTGCGATGCTTAGAAATGACATTTTGATGTTTGAACAACGTCAAGGTGAAACTCTATATGAAGCACGGACTCGTTTCAAGGACTTACTCCAAAAAGTCCCTCATCATGGTATAAATCTTTGGTTGTTAGTTCAGATTTTCTATGACCATGTCGACTATCACACTAAACGTACAATCGATAGGGCCACGGGAGGTAGATTACGTGATAAGGACGCCGAGGAGTCTTGGGAAATTATTGAAGAGCTTGCCGCCGATAATCAAGAGTTATGGGAATTTAATCATACTATAAAAGCGGCCATCAACGCAATCTCGACACTTGGAGGGACTAACCAAATCTCTGATGAACTCCTGTGCAAACTTGAGGCAAAAGTTGACTATTTTGAGGAAAGGCAGAAGAGACCCTTATGTCCTAGACGGGCTACTGTCAATTCTGTCTCGAAAATGACTTCAACGCCGTTATCAGAGTCACCCTCTAGAGAGAATGTTGAGACTTTTCAAAACTATGCCCCACCTTATTCCCCTCCCGAGAAACTTAGCCCGGAATTTGAAGCCAGAATAAGAGAATACATGGCAACTCATTCAGAGCGGCTTGCTAGGTTCGAGGAAGCAGTTTATAAACAAAAAGAGGAGATGCAAGAGAAAATGAATGAGATGATGAGCCTGATGGAGGAGTATGCCAACCAGAAAACCCTCGAAAGGATGTTATTGAGGAAAGAAAGCGTCATCCCCACTACCCGATTTGTTAATTCCATCACTATTGTCCACACAGATAATGAGAAAGTAGAAACCCCTAGTAAACAAACCGCAGAAGAACCGCCAAAATCCCAATCCTTAAGTTACTACCTGAAACATGATATAAACGAAAGCACTAGAACAAATTGGATAAAGGGTGACGGGCGTAACCAATCTTCCAAACAGGGTTCATAGAAGGAGGAAGAGGGAAAAGATGAGTATGATACATTACCTGGGGGACCGATATTCGAGAAACTATTGGTACAAAAAGTGGCTACTAAGCAGATGGCGTGTGGGAACTTTGAGATACCGGCCAGCATCGGGAATTTGAAATATCTAAACGCTTTCGCCGACCAAGGATCGGAAGTAAATCTTATTCCCCTAACTATCTACACCCAACTAACGTCAAAAATGCCGGCCCCCACTCATGTTAGGCTATCCTTCGCTGGACACTCTTACGTGTACCCCCTTGGAATCGCAGAAGCTGTGTTGGTCAATGTCGCAGGATTCATGTATCCCGTTGATTTTATGATCATTGATGATAAGGGAGATGGATGCATGCCAATAATCCTTGGGGCACCATTCCTCACCACCGCAAGAGCTGTCATTAAGTATGAAGGTAGGAAAATTGAGCTTAAATAAGGAAAAAGAAAGATTAGCTTTCCCATGACCCCGCAATATGGGCAAGAAAGTTTGAGGGGGAGAAAGCTCAAAAGCAACATTGACACATCACCTATTTATGTTCAGGAGAAAATACTTGCATGGGAGGCAAGAATCAAAAGCTACAAGGAGGCTGAACATGAAAGAAGCAAAAGCAATGAAGTTCATGTCGAGTTCGAACACAGTCAACCAACGAGGAGCCATGTACCATTCGAGAAAGGGAACTTAGTACTCTTAATACACTTGGAGATAACGATACCTCCCGATAAACCGAGTCCATGGTGGTATGGGCCCTTCACAATTGAAAGCATAAGCCAAGATGGGATGGCTAACTTAAGTAGTAAAGGAGGAAGAGAGGTGATTGCAAGTATCGACAGATTGAGACACCACCACCACAATAGTAATGATCGCAACTACATGGGGTACATCATCTCAAGGGATGAGGTCACGTAGTAACCCATGACCTTGAGTCTAGCTACAAGACTCATAAATAAAGAAAAGCGCTTCTTGGGAGGCAACCCATGTTTTGTGTGATTTTTATTTTGTTTGATTGTTATTTGCTTCCGTATGCATGCTTTATTTTTATTGTTGGTAGATCATGTTTCAAACTAAAATGGTGAAAATACTTTATTTTGTTGTTTGGCTTAGTCTTAACTTCATCCAAAGGTATTTTGCAAAAGATAAGTGTAAGGGGAAACCCCAAATATGTTTTCAAGAAACAAACTCGATCATGAATCTCCACAATATTAAGTGAACATGTATATTTGTATTTGTTAGAGTCAAATGCTTGTATCGAGTCATAATGATGTTTTGCAGGATTTTCCAGGAAGTAAGACAAAGTTTTTCCAGAAACTTTCTGAAAACTTAACATAAGAATTTCTGCAGGTCACTTCTGACGGCGTCAGGAAGAAATTCCTGACGGCGTCACGTGTAAAATTCTGGAAATTTTACCAGTTTTGTTTTTCTAACGGAGTCTTAAAGTTTTTGTTGAATCTTTAGTTTTATAATCTCCAGGAGATCTGCAAACATCATTCCACAAGCATTATATCTTACTTTGCTTTTTAGGATTTGTTAGCATATATAGATTGCCGCCGATTTTACGCGAGGTTGCCTTGTCTGTTTTCTCAGGTTTAACAGGTTATGTATGACAAGAAGATGATTTATATTCTGGATGGGAAGCTTTGATTGTTCATTTTCTTGGAGGAAGATCTAACCTGGCTACCTTATTATCCATTCCGAGCAAATCAGAGGAGTATTTGATTTCATTCTTTTTACTTATTTCACTTTTACATTCTTTACTTGAACATTAGGGACAATGTTCATCCTAAGTGTAAGGGGAGGGTAAAATGATGATACCTTACAAATACACTTTCGCTTGAGTTTGTTTGTTTGATTGTGGATGTGTAATAAAACTATAAGAAATACTTGTTAGTGTAATTTTAGCGCCAAATTTAATTTTTTTTTATAACATTTAGGAGTGAAACTTTAGCCATAGCAAGCGTCTCATAGATAGGATTTGTATGACTAGCACAAAACCGTACCATTCAGAAAAATTTTCCACCCAAATATGCGAGGTTCGCCTTTAGATTTGATAGGAAAAACATTTACTATTAGTGCTTATGAGTGTACCGGTAGCATTTAGATTCTGGAACTTGCGTTAGTGATACATCCTGAGATCGCTAGTGAGACTACATTCCTGTAGTAGGATTTACTACATGATAAGAGGCATTAGGATCACCCTTGTGTTAAACCCGTATCATAATTACTTGACCATTTATGTCATATTACTTGGCTAGTTAAGTCAACTAATTTTTCCCACACCCTTAGTGTTGTACTCATTTTTAGTACACGAAACCCCTAGTACACCCCTCCGAGCCTATCTTTTTGTTTCTAACTTTAAGCATCTTACTTAAAGGAAGAATTTGTTACACCCCACTTAAATGTACAACCAAATCGCCTTAGCCTTCCGTGTATGCACTCATCTTTAGTGCATTATTGTTATATGATTAAACCCTTAGTTAATTATCTAATTGATTACATGGTTGCTAAGTCGAGTCATATCTTTGTACATATTGTTTTGGGACGATTGGGACTCATGGGTAAAGTACTTATTTTATGGAGCAATGGGGAAGAACATCATTTATTACCCCCATATGTGCATTAATCTTAAAAGTACTCTAAGTGTTTTGATTATCTTAATTCGAGTTATTAGATTAGTTTATTGTAAAGTATGTAAAAATTCAAGTGTAAGGGGAATGTTCATTCCCTATTATATATTATTTTGGATGGTAGGGTAAGAGTGTATGAAAGAAAAAAAAATCGAAAAAAATCAAGAAAAAGAAAAAAAAATAGAAAAAGAGAAAAGAGAAAAAACATACGGACTACCATCCCGTTTTCATTTTATGTTTATTTTATGTTTTTGTTATTTTTCATTTATTAGCTTAAGTCGAGTCTAGTCTTGGCTTAGCAACGCCACATTGTACATGTAATTGACCAAGATGATTAACTCGCCACCAGTAAAGACTGCCTATATCCAACAAAACCGTGTATTCCATATCCCTACACCTAACGTTACAACCCTTTAAAAGACCTCTTTGATAGTTTATCCTAGGTGCTTACGCCATGTGGTGGAGGTTTGATCCTTTCCCAAGCCTATGGTAATCTATTTTGCTAGGACAGGTAGTGAGAGATGTTTTCCATTTCCATATTGTGATATTACTTTATTACACCCGAGAGATGTGAGTATCTAAACACTATTTGTGAGGTGCTAGTATATGACCTCCGTGCTTGTCTTTGGTCCTTAGTGGAACGATTATTTGTTGTAATTACTTTTACATTAGTGTTAAATGGCCCCTAACTTGTATTTTGATTAGAATAAAATCGCATTTGCTTGAGGACAAGCAAATCTCAAGTGTAAGGGTATATGATGTGGCGAAAAGTGAACCATTTTTAGAGGGTCATTTAAGCCCGTAATTGAATTTATTTGATCAAATATTGCCCTAAATCGTTCCTTTTGTGATTTTAGGTTCTTTAGGAGTGAATTCTAGAAAAGGAAGCATTTTGGACGTTTTTGGAGCATAAAAGTGAAGAAAACGGCAAAGACTTAATTTTCCATGCTGAGAACAGTACCTGACGGCGTCAAGAAGGAAATTGTGACGGCGTCAGGAGTAAAATCCATGACGACCCAGTGAAAACCTGAAGGCGTCAAGAGAAGGGCGTCAAGAGTTAAATTGGTGACGGCCTGAAGATGGACTACACATGACGGCGTCAAACCTAGATCTAGGCAGTCCGAGGAGTTTATTGGCGGCGAGATAACGGCGTCAGACATTTACTCTTGACGCCGTCACCTCACAAAATCTATATATACTTTTCTAGTTTTCATTCATTAAGGAGAGGAACTTGTGTGGAGAATACTAGGGTCGAACCTAATAAACCCTAAGTCGTTTGTAACAGTATTTTCAAGGGTTTTCACCCTTTGAAACCTTTCATGTTCAATTAAGATAAGTCCTCTTTCAATTCATTCAATATGTCTATGTGATGTTTGAATATATCTTATGCTTGTCTTGATTTTAACATGCTAGGCTAGATCTTTCATGTGTTTGCTTAGATGTAATGAAACCTAGATGTTGATTATAGGCTGATTGCTTGTCTATAGTTGTAATGGATGAATGATTTCAATGTTAGTCTTAAGAAAACTGGCAGATCTCTATTGTGTAACTTGCTTGAACGTCTTAAGAAACATGAACCGATGTGTACTAGGTTTTTATGATTGTATTTAATGCATGAGCGAATTCTAGTGATCCCATGTTAGGAGCTTCTTAGCCGGCTCGACATAGGAGTGAAGTAGGAGCTTATAGGATTGGGGAAGTAAGTACGCCACCCCATGAATGGTATTAAGGAATACAATCCGTCATCCACGCAACTGTAACAAGTAATTAACCTGTAAAACATATCTAGGGAGTAGTGAAACCTAAGTAAACACAGTTCTCCCATATATTGCTCACACCATTATCTTAATTTAGTTTAATTTCATTTTTTGTATTTTATTTTGATTACATCTTAGTTATTGGGTTAGTTGATTAGCAACTAATTCCGCCCAACTCCTTCAAAACTGAGATTTTTAATTGCTTTTATAAAATATAAAAAATACAAAAAGAATCATCCCTCATCTCTAGACCTAGTCTTTAGGTTTTCTAATTCTAGAGACACTATTCCCAAGTTGAACGATCAATCCCCCGGTACTTGTCACTATACTATACTACAACGATCAGGTATACTGCCTGGTGGGGGTTGTAAGCTTCTTGAGATCCCTCAAGAGGTAAAGCTTGGTGTAATTCCCACGCATCAGGTCTAGAAACACTTAGTGTCTTACTTCAAGACCCAAGGATGTTCAACTTGGGAATGCTTTATACTAACCACAATGGACCCAACAAACATTGGGGACCAAGTTTTTGAGTTATATGTTTGTTAGGTATAGGCTTGGACCAATCTATTAGATCATTGAAAGTGGTTGTTCCAAGCACATGACGTAGTAGAAGATTGTTTACTTCATAAGGAGCATGATGGTGTACTTAAGTAAACTTTGAGGAAGGTTGATGAGGCGAAAAATGAACCACTTTTAGGGGGTCATTTAAGTCCGGAATTGAATTTATTTGATCAAATATTTCCCTAAATCGTTCCTTTTGTGATTTTAGGTACTTTGGGAGCGAAATCTGGAAAAGGAAGCAATTCGGACGTTTTTGGAACATAAAAGTGAAGAAAACGCCAAAGTCTTAATTTTCCTTGCTGGGAACAGTAGGTGACGGCGTCAAGAGCAACACCCTGACGGCGTCAAGAGTAAATTCCATGACGACCCAGTACAGAATGGACGGCGTCACGAAGTAGGGCGTCAAGAGTAAAAATCATGACGGCCTGGAAATGCTAACACACGACGGCGTCAAAAGTAGATCAAGGCAGTCCGAGAAATATTTTGGCGGCGAGGTGACGGCGTCACAAGCTTTGTCTTGACGCCGTCAGACCCTATTTCCTATATATAGTTTTCTAATTTTCACATTAAAAAGAGAGAAGTTTTGGAGAAACCCTAAGTACGAACTTGGTGCGAATTTTATAGGTTTTTCAAGGGTTCTAAGCCCTTGATACCTTTCATGTGTAATTGAGATAAGTATTCTTTTAATTCAATCAATATGTCTATGTGTTGGTTGTCTATATCTTGTTCTTGTCTTAATTCCATCATGTTAGGCTAGATCTATCTTGTGTTTGCTTGGATCTAATGAAACCTAGATGTTAATTATGTGTTGATTACTTGTTTATATTTGTATTGGATGAATGAATTCGATGTTAGGCTTAAGAAAACTGGCAGACTTCCAATTGGTGACATGCTTGAACGTCTTAGGAAACATGAACTGATGTGCACTAGGTTTTATTGGTTGTATTTAATGCATGAGCCATTGTTTATAATCCCTATGGTTGTGCTGGGCATGGTATAGGAGGAGATAAGAGCTCATAGGATTGGGGAGTTAAGTGCGCCACCCCATGAATGGTATTAAGGAATACAATCCGTCATCCACGCAACTATAACAAGTAATTAACGTATAAAAGATGTCTAGGGAGTAGTGAAATCTAAGTAAACACATTTTCTCCACTTATTGCTCACAACCTTAGTATAATTTAGTTTATTTTCATTTTTAGTATTTTATTTTGATTGCATCTTTAGTATTGGGTTAGTTGACTAGCAACTAATTCCGCCCAAATCCTTCAAACCCGAGATTTTTACTTGCTTTCTAAAAAATATAAAAATACAAAAAGAATCATCCCTCACCTTTAAAACTAGTATTTAGGTTTTCTAATCCTAGCGACACTATTCCTAGCTGAACGATCAATCCCCCGGTACTTGTCACTATACTATACTACAACGATCAGGTACACTGCCTGGTGGGGGTTGTAAGCTTCTCAAGATCCCTTGAGAGGTAAAGCCTGGTGCGATTCCCACGTATCAAGTTTTTGGCACCGTAGCCCGGGGAATAGTTATTGTCTAGGTTAGAATCTCTTTTTATTAGGTCTACTTTTTAGATTCCTTTCTAGTAAGATTTTATATATATATATATATATATATATATATATATATATATATATATATATATATATATATATATATATATATATATATATATATATATATATATATATATATATATATATATATATATATATATATTTAGGTCTTCTTTAGTCTATCTTATTTCTTTGTGTTTTTGTTCGTAACTCTTCACCACCCGACATCATGGACAACGGGAACATCTTTGAACCCGTCATCCCACCACAACAAAACCCACCACTAGAACCTCTTAGGCCCCGAACCTTAGGAGAGTATTCCCGACCGAGCCACCAAGGCTACCGAAACACCATTGAGCTCACCGAAGCCAATGTGACCCCCTTGCGATCCGACACCATCCGGTTGGTGCAAAGCGGATGTGCATTCCATGGACTTCGTTTCGAAGATCCAAACCAACATCTTAAGGACTTCCTCAAAATCGTAGATTCCATAGACCTAGATGTTGCAACTAGAGAGACAACCCGATTACGCGTATTCCAATTCTCTCTACGGGATCAAGCTAGTCAATGGCTTGAGCGTTTACCCGCGGGATCCATCACCACATGGGATGATCTCACAACTCGTTTCCTTGCTCAATTTTTCCCACCGGGGAGCTTAGAAATGACATCTTGATGTTCCAACAACGTCAAAATGAATCTCTTTATGAATCATGGACTCGTTTCAAGGACTTACTCCAAAAAGTCCCTCATCATGGCATAGATCATTGGCTCTAAGTCCAAATTTTTTATGACCATATCGATCTCTCCACGAGGCGAGCCATTGACCAATCGGCCGGTGGTAAGCTACGTGATCTAAGTGCGGAACAATCATGGAAACTCATAGAAGATCTTGCTCTCTATGACAACGAAAGTTGGAATGATCCCCGTGATTTGAACAAAACGGTCAAGGCAATATCTTTGCCTTCGAACAATTCTAGCACTCCCGACCGTAGGATCATAGAACTTGAAGGTCGAGTCAAGTCTATCATGAAACCTTACGAAGCTCAAAAATCCTCAAGCCAAGTAAGCAGAATCGTTTCTACATGCAAATTATGTAATGGCCCTCACGAGACTCATAACTGCATGGAGCTTCCAAAACGGGCTTATAACGAATTCACATCGTCACACGTGGGTCAAGGTCCTCGAACTTCTGGCGAGGCCTATGAGGCATGGAAGGATAAACCTAATTTCAGAGGGTACCAAACGCGGAGCGTATCTTTCAATGACTCCTCACCACTCACTTGGTCCGAGCATTTTCCATCACAAGGCATTCCTAGGCAAAGTTGTGAAGAGGCTCTAAAAAAATTCATTCTATCTCAAGAATTACAGCTCTCTACGCTCGAGGCTAAATTTAGACAACATCAGGTTGATATGAACAATAAGATTTGTAATCTGTTAACTGCTATCAAGGAGCATGTTGTTAATAAACCCATTCACGTTGATGAGGTTAAGTCTGTTACCGTCATGAGTCCACCAACCTCCCTTGTGAAAGTAAAAAGTCCTAGCAAGTTATTCAAACAACTATCCCCTAAAGGAAAAGAACCTGTCAACCCCCTAGGACCAATCCATTTCGTAAACACCATCACCACAATATCTGCTTCTACACCCAACCCAACCCAACAACAAACTAACAAATATGGTCATACAGCTAAAGATGAGACCTTAAGGGTAGACCACGATTTGGCCAGAAAACCTACCAACTCATCCGAGCAGTACACTGCGCGAGAATCTGGCAAATCGGATGAAGGAAAAGAGAGATCGGAAGAGCATGAGAGAAATCCAACCATTTTGGGTAAATCTATTATAGAAGAACCCGAGAGAAAAATGGAGGATGTTACTAGTGGGAGTAGCGATAGGACTAAGGAAAGTAACCCTAAAGTTTTCAAGATCTCCTGCACCATTAAGGAAAAGCTCTTAACCGACAGTCATATAGATCCTAGCTTCCCAGTCAACATAATCCCCCTTTCCTTACACCACGAAGCCTTCCCAGAACGCATTGCGAGCGAGAGAGTAATGTAAAATTTATCAATCAGGATTGGAAGGCTTGTTTACAATACTGACTTCACCGTGGTCGATGACGTGGACCCTCTCACCAATCAAACGTTAACCAACCTTGTTTTTGGGAAACCCATTTATCAATGAATCGGGAGTGATCCTTGATGAGAAAGATGGCAGTGCATTATTCACCAATGGTGTTAAGAAGGTAATTTTTCGTAGGGGTAATGAGGAGGTGTACGAGTATCGTCCTTCCCTTGAGGGGAATATATATGGATCGAAGGATGGAGAGTCAGGGAAGATAAGACGGCGTAATCCGAATAATCTCAAAATCCCCTGCATGATCGGTCATAAGTACTTCGATAACGTCTACATTAACGTATTCCTGCCAAAGAATTTTATGTCCTTATTCCATTATAACAATATCTGCAGATGGGGAATGATTTACAAGGGAGAGAAAGTGGTTGGTAAGGATCATGAAATCCAGGTGTTTGTAGGAAATATGGCATTTACTATGCAATTTACGATCGTGGACAACATCGAAGACTATGTCGACCCTAGATTATCACAAATTGTTCTTGGGGCGCTATTTTGTGAGATCACTAATCTGATAATTGATGACCGGAACGGAATTATGACCTTCGCTGATGGAATTAGGAGGGTTTCATACCAAACGCCATACAAGAGAAGAGACCTTAAGGAAATCGATTGTGACGGGCTTGATAAGATAAGTTCCCAACTTATTTTGTGCGATGAAGATGTTCGGAGAGGGTGTAGGAACACTTCTGATTTATCATGTGGATTCTTTAAGGATGTTAGTAAGCTTGGTTCTAAGTATCGAAAAGATGTCTTCGAGTTCGAAGACCCGAAGTACTTACACTATGAAAGCGATACTAGTTTAGAAGACGACCTAGAGAGTGGAACCAATGATGAGGTCACGTAGTAACCCATGACCTTGAGTCTAGCTACAAGACTCGTAAATAAAGAAAAGTGCTTCTTAGGAGGCAACCCATGTTTTGTGTGATTTTATTTTTGTTTGTTTGTTATTTGCTTCCGTATGCATGCTTTGTTTTTATTGTTGGTTGATCATGTTTCTAAACTAAATAGTGGAAATACTTTACTTTGTTGTTTTGGCTTAGTCTTAACTCCACCTAGAAGTATTTTTGCAAAAGATAAGTGTAAGGGGAAACCCCAAATATGTTTTTAAGAAACAAACCAATCATGATTCTCCACAATATTAAATGAACATGTATATTCGTATTTGTTAGAGTCAAATGCTTGTATTGAGTCATAATGAAGTTTTGCAGGATTTTCCAGGAAGTAGGACCAAGTTTTTCTATAAATTTTTCTGAAACTTAACATAAGAATTTCTGCAGGTCACTTCTGACGGCGTCATGAGTTAACTCTTGACGGCGTCACGTGTAAAAATCTGGAAATTTTACCGGTTTTGTTTTTCTAACGGAGTCTTATGGTTTTTGTGAATTATTAAGTTTTATAATCTCCAGGAGATCTGCAAACTTCATTCCAAAAGCATTATATCTTATTTTGTTTTCTAGGATTTAGTAACTTATATAGGATGCCGCCGATTTTACGCGAGGTTGTTTTGTCTATTTTATCAGGATTTACAGGTTATGTTTGACAAGAAGATGATTTACATTCTGGAAGGGAAGCTTTGATTGTTCATTTTAGGAAGATTTAACCTGGCCACCTAATTATCCATACCGAGCGAATCAGGGGAGTATTTGATTTCATTCTTTTTACTTTTTCACTTTTACATTCTTTACTTGAACATTGGGGACAATGTTCATCCTAAGTGTAAGGGGAGGGTAAAATGATGATACCTTACATGTACACTTTCGCTTGAGTTTGTTTTGTTTGATGGTAGATGTGTAATAAAACTATGAGAAATACTTGTTAGTGCAATTTTAGCGCCAAATTTAAATTTTTTTACAACATTTAGGAGTGAAACTTTAGCCATAGCAAGCGTCTCACGGATAGGAGATTGTATGACTAGCACATAACCGTACTTTCAGAAAAATTTTCCACCCAAATATGTGAGGTTCGCCTTTAGATTTGATAGGAAAAGCATTTATTATTAGTGCTTATGAGTGTACCGGTAGCATTTAGATTCTAGAACTTGCGTTAGTGATGCATCCCGAGACCGCTAGTGAGACTACATTCGTGTAGTAGGATTTACTACATGATAAGAGGCATTAGGATCACCTTTGTGTTAAACCCGTATTATAATTACTTGACTATTTAAGTCATATTACTTGGCTAGTTAAGTCAACTAATTTTTCCCACACCCTTAGCGTTGTACTCATTTTTAGTACACGAAACCCCTAGTACACCCCTCCGAGCCTATCTTTTCGTTTCTAACTTTAAGCATTTTACTTAAAGGAAGAATTTGTTACATCCCACTTAAATGTACACCCAAATCGCCTTAGCCTTCTGTGTATGCGCTCATCTTTAGTGCATTATTGTTATTTGTTTAAACCCTAAGTTAACTATCTAATTGATTATATGGTTGCTAAGTCGAGTCATATCCTTGTACATATTGTTTTGGGACGATTGGGACGATTGGGTAAAGTACTTATTTTATGGAGTAATGGGGTAGAACATCATATATTACCCCCATATGTACGTTAATCTTAAAAGTGCTCCAAGTGTTTTGATTTTCTTAATTCGAGTCATTAGATTAGTTTATTTTAAAGTATGTAAAGATTCAAGTGTAAGGGAAACGTTTATTCCCTATGATGTATTATTTTGGATGGTAGGGTAAGAGTGTATGCAAAAAAAAAAAAAAAAAAAAAAAAAAATCGAAAAATCAAGAAAAAGAAAAAAAAAAAAAATAGAAAAAGGAAAAGAGAAAAAAAACATACGGACTACCATCTCGTTTCATTCTATGTTTATTTTATGTTTTTGTTATTTTTTATTTATTAGCTTAAGTCGAGTCTAGTCTTGGCTTAGCAACGCCACATTGTACATGTAATTAACCAAGATTGTTAACTCGCCACCAGTAAAACTTCCTTTATCCAACAAAACCGTGTATTTCATATCCCTACACCTAACGTTACAACCCTTTAAAAGACCTCTTTGATAGTTTATCCAAGGTGCTTACGCCATGTGGTGGAGGTTTGATCCTTTCCCAAGCCTATGGTAATCTATTTTGCTATGACAGGTAGTGAGAGATATCTTCCGTTTCCATATTGTAATTTATACTTTATTACACCCGAGAGATGTGAGTATCTAAACACTATTTGATAGGTGCTAGTGTATGACCTCCGTGCTTGTCTATTGGTCTTTAGTGGAACGATTATTTGTAGTAATTACTTTTATATTAGTGTTAAATGACCCCTAACTTGTATTTTGACTAGAATAAAAGCGCATTTGCTTGAGGACAAGCAAATCTCAAGTGTAAGGGTATATGATGAGGCGAAAAATGAACTACTTTTAGGGGGTCATTTAAGCCCGGAATTGAATTTATTTGATCAAATATTGCCCTAAATCGTTCCTTTTGTGATTTTTGGTACTTTGGGAGTGAAATCTGGAAAAGGAAGCAATTCGGACGTTTTTGGAACATAAAAGTGAAGAAAACGCCAAAGTCTTAATTTTCCTTGCTGGGAACAGTAGGTGACGGCGTCAAGAGCAACACCCTGATGGCGTCAAGAGTAAATTCCATGACGACCCAGTACAGAATGGACGGCGTCACGAAGTAGGGCGTCAAGAGTAAAAATCATGACGGCCTGGAAATGCTAACACATGACGGTGTCAAAAGTAGATCAAAGCAGTCCGAGAAATATTTTGGCGGCTAGGTGACGGCGTCACAAGCTTTGTCTTGACGCCGTCAGACCCTATTTCCTATATATAGTTTTCTAATTTTCACATTAAAAAGAGAGAAGTTTTGGAGAAACCCTAAGTACGAACTTGGTGCGAATTTTACAGGTTTTTCAATGGTTCTAAGCCCTTGATACCTTTCATGTGTAATTGAGATAAGTATTCTTTTAATTCAATCAATATGTCTATGTGTTGGTTGTCTATATCTTGTTCTTGTCTTAATTCCATCATGTTAGGCTAGATCTATCTTGTGTTTGCTTGGATCTAATGAAACCTAGATGTTAATTATGTGTTGATTACTTGTTTATATTTGTATTGGATGAATGAATTCGATGTTAAGCTTAAGAAAACTGGCAGACTTCCAACTGGTGACATGCTTGAACGTCTTAGGAAACATGAACTGATGTGCACTAGGTTTTATTGGTTGTATTTAATGCATGAGCCACTGTTTATAATCCCTATGGTTGTGCTGGGCATGGTATAGGAGGAGATAAGAGCTCATAGGATTGGGGAGTTAAGTGTGCCACCCCATGAATGGTATTAAGGAATACAATCCGTCATCCACGCAACTATAACAAGTAATTAACGTGTAAAAGATGTCTAGGGAGTAGTGAAATCTAAGTAAACACATTTTCTCCACTTATTGCTCACAACCTTAGTATAATTTAGTTTATTTTCATTTTTAGTATTTTATTTTGATTGCATCTTTAGTATTGGGTTAGTTGACTAGCAACTAATTCCGCCCAAATCCTTCAAACCCGAGATTTTTACTTGCTTTCTAGAAAATATAAAAATACAAAAAGAATCATCCCTCACCTTTAGAAATAGTATTTAGGTTTTCTAATCCTAGCGACACTATTCCTAGCTGAACGATCAATCCCCCGGTACTTGTCACTATACTATACTACAACGATCAGGTACACTGCCTGGTGAGGGTTGTAAGCTTCTCAAGATCCCTTGAGAGGTAAAGCCTGGTGCGATTCCCACGTATCAAAGGTAGTCGGTAGTCTTAACATCAATGGTGAATCTTTATCTCGTGGTCATGAAACAAAAATCATCCATTAAAGTCGAGCTAAGTTTTCCCTTATGCTTATGAATCTTTATGTGCTTTAAATGTTAGTTGTTAAAAATGCTATGTGTTTAGGAAATATAGTTATGTGCTTTAAACTTGAATAACTTGAACACATCATAATCTAAGTCTTAGATCTCTAAGAACATCTAAAAACAATCAACAACTAAACCCAAAAGGAGAAATTAAGTTTTAAAAGTTGCTTTAGTATTTTGATCATAATTTCTTCATCCAAACTCCGATTTAGTTGATTCAAAAGGCCACGGAAAGAGAAAAATGAGATCTACATGATGAGAGTAAGTTAGGGGTCTGTTCCTGGCGTGTTGACATGTGGGTGACGTGCCAGCCGCGGTAAAATTTTGCAAAATTTTTGAAAAACTTTCGTTTTGAGTTCATGAGTCTTAAAACTTGTTTTACACACTCCATTGGAACCCTATTAAGTCTTTCTAAACATAAAACAAGTAAAAAAATAATTAGAAATAGGAAAACAATCTTTCAAACTGAAGTGAGATTTCTAGTTGGTCATTTGTAAGGTCCTTTTGTGTGCTCTTAGAGCGTTTGTGCTAATATGAGAAATATGTTTTGGTGCTATTTGCTTATATGGCCACTTGCCATGATGATAGAGGATTTAGTGCATATTGCTAACATGTTAATTGCCTGCAACTATTAAAGATAGTAGATCATGTCATCACAACTTTCAAGTATTATATTTAATTAGACACTAAATGCACATTTACGTAATACTTAGACAAACAAGGCCTTGCAAGAAATTGGATTAGTAAAGCAATTTCGACTAATAAAGTTTTAGAATTACTTCATATCGATTTGTTTGGTTCATCACATATCTGAAGTTACAAAGGCAACTTCCATACTTTAATGACAATTGATGATTATTCACATTATATATGGACTCTATTTCTAGGTGCTAAGGAAGTTGCTCTAGATAAGTTTAGAATCTTAGGAAGAAGATTTGGTAAACCTACTTAAGCTTTGATTCAAGTTAATCATGGTAATAAATTTAAACGTAGGGTGCAATTTGGTATTTTGCAAACAACATGGAATCTCACATAACTTCTCGGACATTAGTCCTCCTCAAACCTATGAAGTCGTCCAAAGGAAGGAAAAGAAGTTACAAGAGATGTCTCGTGTATTTAGCCGAACAATCCGTTTTACAAAAGTTTTGGTGACATGCTTTAAAAACCACGTGTTTCACTTTAAGAAAATGCTTCACCTAGTAGGAAATCATCACTAGAGTACCTTAGGAAATTTGAGAGTATGGGTTGTGACTAATTTAATTCCTAAGAAGTAGGAAATGTTTTAATGGCGTTTACATCATATAGGTATTTTCTTTGCAAGATTGAATTAATCTTAAGTTAGGGTAATACACGATGTTTCTCACTCACTTAGGAATCTTCTTATGTCTTGTCTTGTTAGTAAGTAGTAACTTGTGATGTTACAAATTAAGTCTAGGCACACGTGCACTTAAATGTAATTGAATATCTATCACATCTTACCTTGAAGATTTCGGTCTTGCTTTACATTTTTAAAAGTGTTTATATGTGAAACTATGTGCTCTAATTTAATTTGGTGTTATGCCCACTTGTGTATGTGATATGTTTATGATTGATTGATAGATCCATTCTATGAACATCTATGTGATGGTGCTATGTATGTGTTAATCAACATTTGGGATACAATGCGTTGAATATGCATTATATGCGTAGGTTATGATGAATTGTGCGTAACAGTATATGATGCTTTGCTTTGACTAACCCATGTTGCAAATCTCCAAATGGTAACCTAACCCATTTTGGAACTTTCACATGTGAGGATTTCTTGTTGGTTGCATGTTGTGATTTCTATGTGTAGCTAGGCCACCGCAAAGGTAAGGCTCTTGACCCATGGATCCCCGCCTTGAAACAAGGGGGAGCAACGATCTAAGGGGAGCTATGTTCAAGGGGGAGCACATTCGGTCCCGCCTTTTTGATTCGACAAAAGGGGGAGAAAGAAAGCAAGAGCGTGAAGACCATTCAAGTAATGTTAAAAAGGCTTCACCAAATTACAAGGCAAAGGTCAAGACGCAAGCTACACTAAAGGCGCGCTTTGTCTTCGCTAAGTTTTGTAATTTTACTTGCTTTTGGTTTTTATTTGTCATCATCAAAAAGGGGGAGATTGTTGAGGCAACATGATCAAGATCTCTTTATATTTTAATGATGACAAATAAACCGTCAAAACATATAAAATAACAAACGTTAGCCAAAATTCCCCGATTCACATCTCTGCTCCTGGCGCGCCTCCCACGCGTCAACGCGTAGGTAACGCGCCAGGCGTCTGTGAATTTCAGGATGAATTTTGAAAGTCGGCTTTCCTCTTACCCGACAAATGTAGATCTTTCAATACAGGTATGAATATGTTATGTGCTTAATTGAGAACACTCGGATTAGAGAGATCCAACTTTTAAAGCACCCATTTACGTGAAAACTCCAACTCATGTTTTCTAGCTATCGCCTCTAGCCAAGGCTTTTCTAAACTTAGGGAGCTTATATATTTCACGTAACATCATGTGAAAGTATCCATATGCTCATATCCCGTGCTTACGTCTTCTCTAATTACGTAACGAGTTTACTCCTTTATTGGTCAAACTAAGTCAAAGGTCACTTTGCGTAAACGCATCCTTTCCTACTTGGGTTATGCTTTACATTAAGGCAAAGCACTTAACTTGTTTGAACCAAGGTATTAGTTGAGAACGTCGAGTCGTGGAAAGTCACGAGATATGAAACTATGGATTCTCGACATTGTGTTACTTGAACTAATAAGTAACTTATGATTTTCTCAACTTATAATCTTAATTGTCTAAACCTTTTTCTCTTAATGACAATTAGATTATTTTCTTCTTAATTACTTTTCTTAATTATCTTCTTCATCAAAATACCACTTAACCCAAAACCATCAACCCAATACCACCAAATCTCCTACAATCCTTCCCAAATATCCTCCTCCAACATTCCCTTACACCACTTACACAAAGTTTACTCTTGTCCCCTACACACTTTGATCCTAGCCATTCATTTCAAATCTAACTCATCTCAACCATCCATTCCCTTACAATATCACATCTTTTACACATCTCTTATATTCCTTACACATCTTCAATCTCAACCATTCAATTCAAATTAAACACATCTCAACCATCCATCCAACCTCTTCTCTATTTCACCACATGTGTTTAATCACAACCATCCATTTCAAACATAAAACAATCTCAACCATTGATTCACCTTCCTCCCCAAGAAAAAAGGCTCATTTGATCTCCACCATCCATTTCAAATCAAAACCATCTCAACCATCCAATCTCTTACAACACATCTTAACCATCCATTTCAAACTAAACTCATCTCAACCCTTCATCCAACCTTTCCCCCCAAGAAAAGGAATATACCTTTGGAATATTCCCTTCTTAACCCAACCATGGTTCACCTCATCCAACCATGGTTAGTTCTCAACACTTAACCCTAACCCAACCTTGGTTAACTTAACCAACATACAACCTAACCCAACTATGGTTACCTCTCTACACCCAACCATGGTTAACTCTTAACCACACCAAGGATGGAACATTCCATTGAGTAAACCCTTTAACCTAACCATGGTTTATTCTCTATACACTTCTCTCTCTAAACCTAACCATGGTTACTTCTCAACACTTAACCTTTCTACTCCTAACCATGGTTAACCTCTAAACCTTTAAACCTAACCATAGTTACACCTTAACCCTTCCCTTGAGGAATATCCCATGGCATATTCTCTTCTCTATTATGCTATGTGAGGAATACCATTTCTACCCCCACCAAATTACCTTTTCTACTCTTCTACCCTTGGTATTTGGTTTTCTTATAAACACTTCACAAATGATTTTCCAAATTGGCTATTTGAGTTGGTAAACCTTAGATTGATTAATGTTAAGGTTTAGTGTGAAGTACAATTGGGGGTTTAGAAAGGTAAGGCATTTATAATGCCAAACACCCAAAGCCTCGGGAATATTTTCCCTGGGTGTTTGGCGCGCCTCCCACGCGTCAACGCGTGGGTGACGCGCCGACCTCGGTAAAATATTCCCAAGATTGGGTTTTGCCTATAAATACCATGCCTTGCCTCTTGTATTCCTCACCCCTTGCCATTTTTCTTTCTCTTTACATTCTTTCTCTCTAATCTCTCTAATTCTATCTCTTGTGTTCTTAATCTTTCACACTAACATCTATTGAAAGAACACATCTTCTTTGCAAGGGAAGAATCACAAGAACCTAATCCACTCTTGTGATTGTGTCGAGGGTCTTTTATCTTTACCCTTTCTACTACAATCGAGTCTCTAGGTTAGGTTAGGGCTTGGTTGAATAAACAAACAACTTATTCTTTCTATTTATTTGTAAGGGAAGTCTTGTGTCTTAGTAACCAAGCCTAGATCATTGGGAATCTAGATTGAAGTCTTGTGTCTTGGTGACCAAGCCTAGATCATTGGGGATCTAGTTGGGGTTTGATACTTCCGGTGGGAAGTCTTAGTGGTCTTTGTGGTTAATCACGAGATTCTTTTGGGTGGTTTTCGAGGGCGGAATACCGTTGGGGAGTAGCTCTTCTTAGTGAGCACCGATCTTAGTGCATATCGATGGAGTGAAGTTGTAACGGTTTGTAATCCACCAAAAAGATTATACTTGAGTAATAGTATCGGTGTCGTGGATTCGCAACTGGATGTACGGATGGTATAAACCCCCCATCGCGAACCAGTATATATCGTGGTGTCATTTACTCGCTTTATATACTTTGTTGTGATTGTGTTTGTGGTTGGTTTCTTATACAACCACTTGGTGTTCTTCTTGGCTTAAAGTTTTTAAACATCTAAAAAGCCGAAGAAACCGTATTCACCCCCCTCTAGGGTTCTACAAAGGGTTTTATTATTATCAACCTGTAAAAGATATTTAGGGAGTAATGAAACCTAAGTAAACACAACTTTCGCTATTATTGTTCACACCACTAGTTTAATTAGCTTTATTTTCATTTCTGTTATTTTATTTTAATTGCATCTTTAGTTATTGGGTTAGTTGATTAGCAACTAATTCCGCCCATTCTTCCAAAATCCGAGATTTTTAATTGCTTTTATAAAAATATAAAAATACAAAAAGAATCATCCCTCACCTCTAAACCTAGTTTTTAGGCTTTATAACCCTAGCGACACTATTCCTGAGTTGAACGATCAATCTCCCGGTACTTGTCACTATACTATACTACAACGATCAGGTACACTGCCTGGTGGGGGTTGTAAGCTTCTCGAGATCCCTCAAGAGGTAAAGCCTGGTGCGATTCCCATGTATCAATTTTCGCGTAGGAAGAGGGTTTTGTGCATAACTTTTTGCGTAACATGAGTTTTTGACCCGTTGACCATTTTTCGGCGTCCTTTTCCGACCAGATTCTGGCAAAAAAATTCCGAGCAGCATACAGACCCATTTTGAAGACTAGAAATATTAATATGGACCACGTTTGACCATAGATTCACGATTTTGGTACAAAATAAGTCATAAATTTGATGAGGTACAATAAACTTTTAACGTGACACATAAAAAGTGACAAAACAGTTTTTGTAGCCCTGATAAAGCACACATGACAGATTTGACCATGTTGGATACATAAAAAGGTGTGTAAAACTGTTTCAATAAAGATAGGAAAAAAAAATTCCAGATCCAAAAACATGTATAAAAACAGCTTCAAAACACAATACGAACCACAAAAAATCATCAAAAAGTAACACCATAGCTCTGATGCTAATTGTAGGACCGAAAGTAATGATTTTTATGTGATTCGAGAGGTCGAGGTTGATCAAAATAGATGAACTCCATGTTTGTCTTTAGAGAGATAAAGTAGAGAGAGGGTGAAGAAAAATGGTTTTATTATTATCAAATGAAGGTTACACAATTTCCCACACCCCTCAAGGAGAGTCATGAGGGGTATTTATAAGCTCATTACAACATTACTTTGCCTAGTGTACAATAGTAGTCCCTGCGGACACAACTAAATACATATCTAGTCCAATTCACGTATGTGACGTTATCTTTATAAAAGAGCGAGGCTAACAATCTCCCTCCAAGATATCGTCACACGTGAATGGTTACAATGAGACCTATAAACAAAATAGATTACAATGATAATAAACTATGTTGACGTTGTTGAAGCGCAGAGTCTCTGTAGTCTAGATACTGAGGCAGACTTGAAGTTCTTTTCATCCGACGATCTCGGAATTTGATCTTTGGCACTGACGGCACAGATCTTTGTAGCTCTGAACTTCAACTGTAACGGTCTAGTTAGGTTATTACTCTCTCCTAACTAGTGAGCCTTTTTCTTTCTTCTGCTCCTTCCTGAACAAACAACCCTTCTTCTATCACGCAGCGGATAAAGTAGACTCTAAACTGTAGCACAATGGTTGTCGTTCGGGGAGCATCATAACAACATAACTCACATAGTATTGCCTCGAAGTTGGTAATAAGCCCCGATGCACACACACACTACTTCTCCATTCACTTTGTTAAGCCCAGTTCTCTCAGTCAATCCAATCACTGAAGGTGAAACACTACTTCTTTTGGCATGTTCTTCTCCCTCCTGATGGTTGTGAGGTATCGGAATCATCATAGTGTAGTGTACATGCCATAAATTACCTTTACTTTACCCTTCTAATGCAATATATAAGCCATGACAGCTCGTTGAAGCATATTTTGTGAGTATATGTCGCGAAAATACTCTCAAATCAACCTGTAATCGAACCTCCTTTGAATTCACTGGCTACTAGTAATGACTACATATGGAGACAGATCGATATGACCAGCTTGAAAAAGAAGTAATCATCTTATTTTGTGACTTAATGCTGGTACGATAGATGTGACTTAATACCTATACTGAGCACTACAATGTAACTCCTTTAAGTATGAGGTTGCACGAAATATTCGCTACTTGAACAATCCACTACTTCGTGTGACACTGAGTACTACAACGTAACTCCTTTAAGTGATAACTATACTGTGAGCACTACAACGTAACTCCTTACATCAGTAATAACTAGATTGTCAATACTGAATTTTTTAATTTGCGCAGACAAGTTATCTTCGAAAGTCGTGCATCCAACCACCCCTAGACTTTGAGATAAATAAGTACACTTGTTGAAATGCCACTTCAAAATCAAATCAATAATACCGTACAATAACCCCGTAGTCATTTTTGTTGAACATAGCAATTCTAGCCGTGAACAATGTATCCCCGTGAAAAATATAATACCAAAATACCACTCTTTATAATAGCAAAAATGTGTATCCATATTTTTATATAAAAAATTCGGATAACAAATTTCAATCTTCATTAACCAGGCCCACCATTTCATAACCATGTCGGAATAAACATACAAGCTTAAACCACATTTTGCATCAGCCTTTTCCAAATCATTTTGTATTCTTGCATGTCAGCCCAACATTTAAAACATTCGGATAAAGCCCAACAAATAAAATAACCGATCCAACTCAAAGAGATGATATAAGCCAAATTCACAAAACACATAAACCATTTTATCCTAACCCTACAACATTTTTTTTATCCGCCTCCCATCTCACTATCTGTTTCTCTCAAGGCAGTAAACATCAATCTCATCTCATCTAGTCAACACTAATCATACCCAAATAAACCCTACACCAAACATCACAAGTACTTTCCGTACCGTATCATTGGTCACAGGTAAGGTTGTAATTGTTTTGTGCTTTTCGTTTGAGTTTAACCGAGTCAACGAAGTAAAGAGAGAATATAACAAAACTTGTTATAGACCTTTCTTTTAATTTCGGATATGTAAATGAAGCTTAGTCTTCGATAGGATCAGTGTTGAAACGGTTCAACAAGAAATATCTTCTTTGAAAGATTCTGAAAAAGTTGTACCGACTGAGATTCTAATATGATTTTGTTTGAGCCTTGGTGTAGATGTAGACGTGAGTTGGGATAGGGTAGAAAAGGTGTTGATTGACATGGGTTTAGGATTAAATGATGTTGGCAGTTGTCATCTTTCTTTGTCGATATTATGTCTCTTTGATGTTTGGCTGATGATGTATACAAACTGAAGTCCAATAAGTCATTTGGTATTTTGTTTTGGTCAATACCTGGTCTCATATTCTGCTTCATCTTTCTTCTATTTTTATCATTTTGGCCAGTTTACGCAAAACATTACGCGTAGACCTGTTGGAAATCTTTTGCGTAAACATGCCTTAGCATAAACAACAACTTTTGCATAAACCTTGTCTTTGGCGTAAGTATTACGCGTAAGAATAGGTTTTTTCGCCTAAGATGAACCTTACGCATAACTTTCCAAGTTATGCGTAACAAATCTGAAGATTTTTGATGAGGCGAAAAATGATCCGTTTTTAGGGGGTCATTTTAGCCCGGATTCAAATTTATTTGATCAAATATTTCCCTAAATTGTTCCTTTTGTCATTTTAGGTACTTTTGGAGTGAATTCTGGAAAAGGAAGCATTTTGGACGTTTTTGGAGCATAAAAGTGAAGAAAACAACAAAGTCTTAATTTTTCTTGCTGGGAACAGTACCTGACGGCGTCAAGAATTTCCAAGTGACGGCGTCAAGAGTGATACAAGAGGTGGAAGTGGATAAAGTCCGTGACGATCCAGAAGAGTTTTGTACTATGGATATGACGACGTCCCCATAGGTCGTCATGGTCCAATTGTTAGTGGCGGCCCAGAGTAGAATTACACATGACGGCGTCAAAAGTGGATCTAGGCAATCCGATTTCATTATGGGCGGCGAGTTGACGGCGTCAGAATTTTCTTCTTGACGCCCGTCACCCTGTAAAATCTATATATAGTTTTGCAATTTTCATTCATTAGTGTGTAACTTTTAGGTTGTAACTTTGGAGATAAACCCTAGTCCGATTTTCACAGCTTTTCAAGGGTTTTTACACTTTGAAACCTTTCATGTTCAATTGAGATAAGTACTCTTTCAATTCAATCAATATGTCTATGTGTTGATTGAATATATCTTACACTTGTCTTGAATTTAACATGCTTGGCTAGATCTCTTGTGTGTTTGCTTAGATGTAGTGAAACCTAAATGTTAATTATGGGTTGATTATTTGTTTATAGTTGTTACGGATGATTGTATTCGATGTTAGGCTTAAGAAAACTGGCAAACTTCCATTGGTAACATGCTTGAACGTCTTAAGAAACATGATCAGAGGTGTACTATGATTTTTGGTTGTATTTAATGCGTAGGAGAATTCTAATGATCCCATGTTAGGAGCTTATAACGGCTCGACATAGGAGTGAAGTAGGATCCTATAGAGTTAGGGAATATTGTACACGGCCCTACGACTAGTATTAAGGAATACGACCCGTCATCCATGCAATTGTAACAAATTATCAACCTGTAAAAGATATATAGGGAGTAATGAAACCTAAGTAAAAATAACTTTCTCTATTATTGTTCACACCACTAGTTTAATTAGCTTTATTTTCATTATTGTTATTTTATTTTGATTGCATCTTTAGTTATTGTGTTAGTTGATTAGCAACTAATTCCGCCCATTCTTCCAAAACCCGAGATTTTTAATTGCTTTTATAAAAATATAAAAATACAAAAAGAATCATCCCTCACCTCTAGACCTAGTTTTTAGGCTTTCTAATCCTAGCGACACTATTCCTGAGTTGACCGATCAATCCCCCGGTACTTGTCACTATACTATACTACAACTATCAGGTACACTGCCTGGTGGGGGTTGTAAGCTTCTCGAGATCCCTCGAGAGGTAAAGCCTGGTGCGATTCCCACGTATCAAGTTTTTGGCGCCGCAGCCCGCGGAATAGTTATTGTCTAGGTTAGTGTGACAAACGGTAAATTTTCAACCTATATCTTAATAATAAATGTTAATTTATTATTACATAACTATTTTATCAAGCATTCATGAGCTTGCATAACTATTTCGGGAAAACAGACCCGCACACTGTAGCTTATAGTAACTCACCTCACTGACCATTTTTATTAGAAGCATATGATTTATGCATATCCTAACTATTATTGATTACTAACGAGAGGTTATCTCGCACCAAACGCCACACGTGTACCGACAAAACCCTAGTAATGGCATGAATCCAACAATTTTATCCGGAATGAACAACTCATGTTTTTATATTATTATTCTAAAAACGTTCCCATTAATAATATTTTTTTAGCACTCTCGCTAACCTTGAAAACTCAAATCTCACTGGAGATCAACGGGACACGGGGTACACTTAATACCCACAAGAATATTAACAAATAACAAAAACCTTATCCACCACCTAACTACCAAACCCCACTCACTTTATTTTACAAATGTATAAAACAAAAAAAAAAAAAAAAAAGAAAATCAATAAATAAAAGTAAACTACAAATCGTCCTTGTGTTGTCCCCACAAGCCCTGCATCTACCTCACCTTTTTCTCTCTTTAGAGAAAAGATAAAAACACAACAGATAATCTACTCCTCTCTCTCACTACCAAAAATGGTTTTTCGATACAACCAAGGTATTAATAAAACAAACCATTCACAAGAAATAAAAAACAGATCCGATTCAAGCGTGTTTGATACCACTCAGAGGTGGTCACACTCCAAGAGTCCAAGCGCAGCAGTCGGTGATCAGGGGGGACGATTACCCCTTTTTGCTAACCATCTCATTGTGCCAAAGAAGAAAGGGAATCAACCATACTCTAATCTCATCCTTATAATCCAATCGGTTCACCAAGGAGTCCTCACACTCAAAACTCTCACAACCAAAAATTTCAGTTGGGTTTTCTTAAGGGTTTTGTTCCTGTAGAAGGAGGTGTGAGGATTTGCTTAGCGATTTGGATTTGGAGCCTTGGTTTTCGTGTTTTCTTGATCTGTCGTAACCGACTCCTTGTTGTAAGAACCCTATTTCCTCGATTCGAGTCTGTGAATCTATTTGTGTAATAATGTTGTTTCATTCGAACCTGTGTTGCACTTGTGTTGTTTAGTTTTTGTTATTTTTGATCTTTATGTGAAATTGAATTGTTGTGAAAAAGGAATTGAAAGTGACTACAGTTAACTTTTAATATCAATTGGCTATCAATTTTTTTATATACAGTCGAATATATATTGTGATCTTAATTCCTTTCGAGTTATTGTTTGTTGTGTGGCAAGAATGTTGACAAACTGAGAAAGTAAAACAAAAAGAAAAAATCGAATTGATATTGGCTTATTTCTTTTGATTTATTATAGTCACGAGTTTGCGACTTAATTTATACCGAGCTTATAAGACTTATCATGAGCCAAACCATATAAATATACATTCAAACTTATACAATTAGACTAAACAAAATCTTAAAGTCTTGAGCTGGCTATTAATATTAAAGGCTTATATTTAAATTTAATTGACTTATTTCGGCTAATAAAAATTTACTTGAGTTTTATAAACAATATACAACGGCTTATTTATTTAAATGCAAATTCAAGTCATGCTCAACTTTCTTAAAAATACTACATACTTTTAATAACTCTAATAAACGGACAATAAACATTTTTAAGGTACATAGTTACTAGTTTATTTTAAATATGAACACTTTAAATAAAACCATCACTTAATTATATATTTTTGTAAATACACCAAGTAAATACGTATATATATATATATATATATATATATATATATATATATATATATATATATATATATATATATATATATACACTTCTAACGTTAAAATCATCATTTTTCCGCCAACGTCTAACCACCATCGAAATCATCTTCCTATACTTCGCCTTTCGGCTATCGTCAAACCAAGGATCTATCCGTCTCTCACCTTTATTGTTTACACTTCCAAGAGCCAATACACCTAAACATTACGTAAACTATTTTCAAACTTAAATACTGCCACACAAGCAACGATAACACAACACTTTAAAACTTTGAGTTTATTTTAACTTCGTTAAGCTTTCAACTTAAACTATGAACTAAATCATGCCTTACTAATCTAGGTCGCGTGTTGGTGCTGAACACTACCTGATTTATTGCACTATCATACTGCTGTACTACTGAGGTGAGTTTATAGCCCCACTCTTTTATAATTGTTTTTCTTGGGGTGAGAAACATGCAAAACTATTTTATGGACCAAACACTGTTAATTATGCTATTACGTGGATTAGCCTAAGCCATGTTATGTCCCGATTATGCCCATCTCATGAACCATTAATTCCTGCTGGGAAGCGCGAATGTTATAAATAGATCTATTGGGGGTAACTCCCCCGTTCGGTTTGACCGGATAGGCAAACGCGAACGTATACCATGTCGAAACACAAGTATCTGTGATAAACACTTGCCGGGCCCATTTTATGATTACATACTCTTTGAGTATGCACACTGTTATAGCTTCGGTTGCATGAACTTAGTGCTAACGTAATAGACTATTTTTTTTTGTATGACATTATATGCGTTGTAATGTTCATATACTAAACTCCTGGTCCAAACTATTGATTTTATTGCTCTAAACCTATAGACTCACTAGCTTTTTGCTGACTTTTAGCATGTTTTTCTCAGGTGTTTGAGATGTTTAATATTTGGCGAGGCATGGCAAGGCAATGGTCGTAACTATTTTCTGAAGTGTTTTCACACAATGACTTTGACTTGTGTTATTGGGACCACTAAGCTTTGGGCTTATCTTTTAAATCATAAAAACGCTGTTGTAAACTCGATTTCTATTAAACTTAATGTATTTTAATAGAGTATGTATTCCGTTCCTTATTTCCTTATGTTGTGATACCAATATAGTAGCACCCTAGTGACATGTATGCTTCCGCTGGACCCGATTTTGGGGGTGTTACAGATTGGTATCAGAGCCAAGGTTATAGAGAACTAGGTACATATAAACCCTAAACTATAACCGCTTTTTACAAAAACAAGTCCCTATGACCGCCACTTGCCTGCCTGCCTTGCTTGTCACTTTACTTACTGAGTCTTAACTATATGTTATGCCTTGATATTATATATATATGCATATATATATATATATATATACATATACTATAAGTATTTCTATATATACTGACACACTTACACCGTACTTGTCACAGACTATGCCTTCCTTCGACAACACTAGGGACACCCTACTCACACGTACTTCACCATCACCCCTTGTCGCACCAAGTTCCCCTACTGATCGTGCTATACCATCCACTCAGCCCACTACTACTAGGCACCGGGCTTCTTATAGGAGGGTCCGAGGGCGTCGCATCCAGTCACCATCCGTTTTCTCACCCGTATCCCGTAGGAGGACTCGAGCTGCATATGAGGGTGCCCCTACTCCACCATTGCCTCACTCACCCATCCCATCTCCTGAACATGTACCACTTCGTCAGAGGCTCAGAAGGGCCACAAAGTCATACTCAGAGGATCCAGAAGAGGAGGATCCAGAAGAAGAGTCAGATCCCAATGAACAACCGAAAGAGGGGGTACCGAGCACTTTCGTGACAGGTGAGAGCTCGAGGGTAACCCAGATTCAGGGTGGTTATACAGATGAGCCTATGGGGCTAGGATTGAGGGCTGCCATGATACGAGCTAGGGAAGAGCAGCGGGATACTGATGAGGAGATATGGAAAGATATTGAGTGTGTACAGAGCAGTCCGCCCAGACTATGTACCTTCTTCTCCATCATTCATACCACCATCACCAGCTGAGCCACACTCACCACTGCCTGACATTCCAGACTCACCACTTCCTGACATTCCAGACTCACCACTGCCAGACACTCCAAATGATGTATCTACACCTAATCCCCCTGACCATGATGGGATTACTACTACTGAGCAGGTTTTTATACAGCTGGCTAACCATGCCAGTTTACTTGATGTTCATTCTGATCAGATTGGGAGATTGGAGTAGACTGATCAGAGGGCCGATCGACGGATTGATACCATGGATCGAGCGGCATGTGTCCTGTTTGAGGATGCCATTGCTGACAGACGGGAGAGGGCCGACTTAATGGCTAGGTTTGAGTGGTTGGACAGAACCCATAGCTAGGAGCTTTGGGAGCTAGGTAGTAGATTTCATGGTCTAGGCAGAGGACAGGCTAGGGCACACAACCGATTGAGAGGTACAGAGAGAGCTCTGGAGATTACTCGAGATACGGTTCAGGCACAGGGACAGAGGATTGCATCATTGGAGTCCATGCTCGGAGCACAGCTGATGATCAACTGAGAAAACAGTAGACGTTTGGAGCAGCTAGAGGCCACACAGGCAGAGCTTGTGGCAGGGATGGAGCGATTATGCCTCGAGCGTACTCGAGACTAGTGTTGTTGTACTAGATGATGCTAGCTTAGTGTTGTTGTACTTTCCTTTCATTCGAACCTTGTATTTCCATTATGTATCTGAAAACCTTGTACTTTCCTTCGATGTACCATGAGCTTTGATGAGGCGAAAAATGATCCGTTTTTAGGGGGTCATTTAAGCCCGAATCCGACTTTATTTGATCAAATATTGCCCTAAATCGTTCCTTTTGTGATTTTAGGTGTTTGGAGAGTGAATTCTGGAAAAGAGGTTATTTTGGACGTTTTTGGAGCATAAAGTGAAGAAAACGACAAAGTACCAAAAATCCAAGCTGAAAATACAAGGTGACGGCGTCAAGACCAAAAGCTTGACGGCGTCAGACATGAAGAATTAAATATCGAAGGTGGTGACGGCGTCAGATGGAGAGGTGACGGCGTCAAAGTGGCCAAGAATAATTTACCGTGGGTGGTGACGGCGTCACATAGGCCGTCATAAGTGGATCAAGGCCGTCCGAGGAAGTTTATGGCGGCGAGGTGACGACGTCAGAATTAACTCTTGACACCGTCAGACTGTTTTTCCTATATATAGTTTTCTAGTTTTTTCATTAAAAGAGAGAGAAGTTTTGGTGAAACCCTAAAGACGATTTTGGTGCCTCTTTCACAGGTTTTTCAAGGGTTCCAAACCCTTGAGACCTTGCATTGTAATTGAGATAAGTGTACTTTCAATTCAATCAATATGTCTATGTGTTGGTTGTTTATCTCTTGTTCTTGTCTCAATTCCACTATGCTAGGCTAGATCTCTCTTGTGTTTGCTTAGATCTAATGAAACCTAGATGTTGATTATGTGTTGATTACTTGTCTATTCTTGTTTTGAATGAATGATTTATATGTTAGGCTTAAGAAAACTGGCAGATCTCCAAATGGTAACATGCTTGAACGTCTTAAGAAACATGAACCGAGGCGTACTAGGTCTTTATTGGTTGTATTTAATGCATGAGCCACTGTTTACAATCCCTATAGTTGTGCTGGGTCATGGTGTAGGAGGAGATAAGAGCTCATAGAGTTGGGGAGTTATGTATGCCACCCCACGAATGGTATTAAGGAATACAACCCGTCATTCATACAAGTGTAACAAGTAATTAACATGTAAAAGATATCTAGGGAGTAGTGAAGTCTAAGTAAACACAATTTCTCCAAATACTGCTCACAACCTTAGTTTAATTAGTTTAATTTCATTTTTATTATTTTATTTTGATTATATAATAGCTTTGGGTTAGTTGATTAGCAACTAATTCCGCCCACTCCTTCAAAACCCGAGATTTTACTTGCTTTAATAAAAATATAAAAATACAAAAATAATCATCCCTCACCTCTAGAACTATTAATTAGGTTTTCTAATCCTAGCGACACTATTCCTAAGCTGAACGATCAATCCCCCGGTACTTGTCACTATACTATACTACAACGATCAGGTACACTGCCTGGTGGGGGTTGTAAGCTTCTCGAGATCCCTCGAGAGGTAAAGCAAGGTGCGATTCCCACGCATCAAGTTTTTGGCGCCGCTGCCGGGGAATAGTTATTGTCTAGGTTAGGATTTCTTTTTATTAGGTCTACTTGCTAGATTCCTTTCTAGTAAGATTTTTATTTTTATTTTTAGGTCTTCTTTAGTCTATCTTGTTTCTTCATGCTTTTGTTCGTAACTCTTTACCATCCGACATCATGGAAGGTGGTAACATCTTTGAACCCATCATCCCACCACAACAAAACCCACCATTAGAACCCCTTAGGCCCCGAACCTTAGGAGAGTATTCCCGACCTAGCCACCAAGGCTACCGAAACACCATTGAGCTCACCGGAGCCAATGTGACCCCCTTGCGATCCGACACCATCCGGTTGGTGCAAAGCGGATGTGCATTCCATGGACTTCGTTCCGAAGATCCAAACCAACACATTAAGGACTTCCTCAAAATCGTAGATTCCATAGACCTAGGTGTTGAAACTAGAGAGACTACCCGTTTACGCCTATTCCAATTCTCTCTACGGGATCAAGCTAGTCAATGGCTTGAGCGTTTACCCGCGGGATCCATCACCACATGGGATGATCTCACCACTCGTTTCCTTGCTCAATTTTTCCCACCGGGGAGAACTACTAAACTTAGGAATGGCATCTTGATGTTTCAACATGATGAGGTGATAAATGATCCGTTTTTAGGGGGTCATTTAAGCCCGAATCCGACTTTATTTGATCAAATATTGCCCTAAATCGTTCCTTTTGTGATTTTAGGTGTTTGGAGAGTGAATTCTGGAAAAGAGGCTATTTTGGACGTTTTTGGAGCATAAAGTGAAGAAAACGGCAAAGTACCAAAAATCCAAGCTGAAAATACAAGGTGACGGCGTCAAGACCAAAAGCTTGACGGCGTCAGACATGAAGAATTAAATATCGAAGGTGGTGACGGCGTCAGATGGAGAGGTGACGGCGTCAAAGTGGCCAAGAATAATTTACCGTGGGTGGTGACGGCGTCACATAGGCCGTCATAAGTGGATCAAGGCCGTCCGAGGAAGTTTATGGCGGCGAGGTGACGGCGTCAGAATTAACTCTTGACGCCGTCAGACTGTTTTTCCTATATATAGTTTTCTAGTTTTTTCATTAAAAGGAGAGAAGTTTTGGTGAAACCCTAAAGACGATTTTGGTGCCTCTTTCACAGGTTTTTCAAGGGTTCCAAACCCTTGAGACCTTGCATTGTAATTGAGATAAGTGTACTTTCAATTCAATCAATATGTCTATGTGTTGGTTGTTTATCTCTTGTTCTTGTCTCAATTCCACTATGCTAGGCTAGATCTCTCTTGTGTTTGCTTAGATCTAATGAAACCTAGATGTTGATTATGTGTTGATTACTTGTCTATTCTTGTTTTGAATGAATGATTTATATGTTAGGCTTAAGAAAACTGGCAGATCTCCAAATGGTAACATGCTTGAACGTCTTAAGAAACATGAACCGAGGCGTACTAGGTCTTTATTGGTTGTATTTAATGCATGAGCCACTGTTTACAATCCCTATAGTTGTGCTGGGTCATGGTGTAGGAGGAGATAAGAGCTCATAGAGTTGGGGAGTTATGTATGCCACCCCACGAATGGTATTAAGGAATACAACCCGTCATTCATACAAGTGTAACAAGTAATTAACATGTAAAAGATATCTAGGGAGTAATGAAGTCTAAGTAAACACAATTTCTCCAATTACTGCTCACAACCTTAGTTTAATTAGTTTAATTTCATTTTTATTATTTTATTTTAATTATATAATAGCTTTGGGTTAGTTGATTAACAACTAATTCCGCCCACTCTTCCAAAACCCGAGATTTTACTTGCTTTCATAAAAATATAAAAATACAAAAATAATCATCTTTCACCTCTAGAACTATTAATTAGGTTTTCTAATCCTAGCGACACTATTCCTAAGCTGAACGATCAATCCCCCGGTACTTGTCACTATACTATACTACAACGATCAGGTACACTGCCTGGTGGGGGTTGTAAGCCTCGCGAGATCCCTCGAGAGGTAAAGCAAGGTGCGATTCCCACGCATCACAACAACGTCAAAATGAATCTCTTTATGAAGCATGGACTCGTTTCAAGGACTTACTCCAAAAAGTCCCTCATCATGGCATAGATCTTTGGCTCCAAGTCCAAATCTTCTATGACCATATCGACATCTCCACGAGGCGAACCATTGACCAATCGGCCGGTGGTAAGCTACGTGATCTTAGTGCGGAACAATCATGGGAACTCATAGAAGATCTTGCTCTCTATGACAACGAAAGTTGGAATGATCCCCGTGATTTGAACAAAACGGTCAAGGCAATATCTTTGCCTTCGAATAATTCAAGCACTCCCGACCGTAGGATCATGGAACTTGAGGACCAAGTCAAGTTTCTCATGAAATCTTACGAAGCTCCGAAGCATTCAAGCCAAGTGAACAAAATCACTTCTTCATGCGAATTATGTAGTTGTCCCCATGACACTCGTGATTGTGTGGAACTCCCCGGAACAGCTTTTGCGGACTACGCATCCACGCGTACCGACGAAGCGGGAGATAAGTGGTACACTTTCAAGCCCGAGCCAAACACATACGGTGATTCATATAACCCCTCATGGAAAAATCACCCAAACCTTAGGTGGAAACAAAATCAACCAAATTCTTCCAATCCGCCTAATCGTTACCAATCAAACGGTCCACCATCCAACCGTACCTTCAACAACAATCCTTCTAACAACTATGGTAGTACCAACAATCTTGAAGGATTGATGTCAAAGTTCATGGCATCTCAAGAAGCCCGCATAGCTAAGTTTGAAGCCGATTTTTTAACAAAATCAAAGCGAGATGACCAATAGAATTGATGCATTGTTGAAAGTTCTCAATGACCGAGAAATGGGAGCACTCCCAAGCGACACCATCAAGAATCCGAAACTAAACGTTAATGCCATATCTTCAGTTTCGTCACCCACTTCGTGTCCACAATACTACTCGGTTAAATCAACGAGCACGTGTTTCAAACAACACCAAGTTCCCCAAAAGGACCAATCAACTAAAACACCCACTATAGAGCCGGTCAAAAGCATAGTTGAAACACCTCTTACGCAAGACCTTGACGATGAATTCAAAGAACTTCACCTTGAACGCCCCGTCATTGATGTCTTAGCGCGTGCTCCTTACTATAGTGCCCTCCTAGAAAAATATGAGAAGTATAAGCTAGGTAAAAATGGGACCGCCTTCGTTCAAAACAAGTTGCCTAAAAAGCTTGATGATCCGGGTATATTTGTTTTGCCTTGTAAGATAGGAAGATCCGAAGCTTTCGACACACTAGCCGATTTAGGGTCAAGCCTCAACTTGATTCCCTTATCCTTATTCACCGCTCTTAAGCTAGGAAAGTTAGAGGAAACGGAGGTATTGATAGGGCTAGCGGATGGAAGTATTGCCCACCCGGTTGGAATGATTAAGGATGTAGTTGTTCACGTAGGAAGGTTAACTATATTAGCGGATTTTCATGTCCTAGACATGGTTAGTGAGACTACATGCCCATTACTGGTAGGAAGAGGATTTTTAGCAACCGCTAGTGCCATGATAGATTGCAAGGAATCCAAGATAGCGGTAGGAGAAGGCGATACTTGGTCGGTGTATGATGTTAAGAAGCATAGTTATGATTGTGATGATGAACCAACACCGCATTGGGTAGAGATGAATAGGAGACCATCTAGATATGGACCTTGGATAGAAAGGAACTTCATAGGACCTCAATGCCCATTTTATCTAGAAAAGGATTTCGTTAAGAAGACACATTCGGTAGAACAACTCATAGCTAGGGATGAGGAGCTAGATCCCTTTGAGGACCCCTTAGTCTTTAGAAAGATGATTGAGTTCTTGAGCGTAATGCCTATTAATATAGAGTTGAATAAATGGAAAAGACATGGAGATAAGTATAAATGGAGGTGGGACAAGCCACCTAAAGAAGGTGACGGGTCATGGCATATTAGAATGACCTTGTATGATCCGGATGGAGAAAAGTTTGAAAGGTCATACCACACTAAGGGAACCGATAGGAAGTTGAAACCTAAGTTCGATCCCAAAGATGTCCTCAATGAGGAACTCATCCGAATCACGTAGTAACCCATGACTTTGAGTCTAGCTACAAGACTCGTAAATAAAGAAAAGCGCTTCTTGGGAGGCAACCCATGTTTTGTGTGATTTTTATTTGTTTGATTATTATTTGCTTCCGTATGCATGTTTTATTTTTATTGTTGGTTGATCATGTTTCTCTACTAAAAAGTGGAAATACTTTATTATGTTGTTTAGCCTAGTCTTAACTTCAACCTAGAGGTATTTTTGCAAAAAGATAAGTGTAAGGGGAAACCCCAAATATGTTTTTAAGAAACAAACCGATCATGATTATCCACAATATTTAAATGGACATGTATATTCGTAATTGTTAGAGTCAAATGCTTGTATTGAGTCATAATGAAGTTTTGCAGGATTTTCCAGGAAGTAGGACAAAGTTTTTCCAGAAATTTTCCGGAAACTTAACATAAGAATTTCTGCAGGTCCATTCTGACGGCGTCAGGGTTTGCTCTTGACGGCGTCAGGAGTTAAAATCTGGAAATTTTACCGGTTTTGTTTTTCTAACGGAGTCTTATAGTTTTTGTGAATTATTAAGTTTTATAATCTCCAGGAAATCTGCAAACTTCATTCCACAAGCATTATATCTTACTTTGTTTTCTAGGATTTAGTAACTTATATAGGATGCCGCCGATTTTACTCGAGGTTGCCTTGTCTACTTTTGTCAGGATTTACAGGTTATTTGTGACAAGAAGATGATTTATATTCTGGAAGGGAAGCTTTGATTGTTCGTTTTCTTGGAAGAAGATTTAACCTGGCCAACTAAAATCCATACCGAGCGAATCAGGGAAGTATTTGATTTAATTCTCTTTACTTTTTTAACTTTTACATTCTTTACTTGAACATTGGGGACAATGTTCATCTTAAGTGTAAGGGGAGGGTAAAAAGATGATACCTTACATATGCACTTTCGCTTGAGTTTGTTTTGTTTGATAGTAGATGAGTAATAAAACTACGAGAAATACTTGTTAGTGTAATTTTAGCGCCAAATTTAAAATTTTTTACAACATTTAGGAGTGAAACTTTAGCCATAGCAAGCGTCTCATGGATAGGAGGTTGTATGACTAGCACATAACCGTATATTCAGAAAAATTTTCCACCCAAAAATGTGAGGTTCGCCTTTAGATTTGATAGGAAAAGCATTCATTATTAGTGCTTATGAGTGTACTGGTAGCATTTAGATTCTAGAACTTGCGTTAGTGATGCATCCCGAAGACCGCGAGTGAGACTACATTCGTGTGGTAGGATTTGCTACATGATAAGAGGCATTAGGATCACCCTTGTGTTAAACCCGTATCATGATTACTTGACCATTTAAGTCATATTACTTGGCTAGTTAAGTCAACTAATTTTTCCCACACCCTTAGCGTTGTACTCATTTTTAGTACACGATACCCCTAGTACACCCCTCCGAGCCTATCTTTTCGTTTCTAACTTTAAGCATTTTACTTAAAGGAAGAATTTGTTACACCCCACTTAAATGTACAACCAAATCGCCTTAGCCTTCCGTGTATGCGCTCATTTTTAGTGCATTATTGTTATTTGTTAAACCCTAAGTTAACTTTCTAATTGATTACATGGTTGCTAAGTCGAGTCATATCATTGTACATATTGTTTTGGGACGATTGGGACTCATGGGTAAGTACTTATTTTATGGAGTAATGGGGAAGAACATCACTTATTACCACCATATGTACGTTAATCTTAAAAGTGCTCCAAGTGTTTTGATTTTCCTAATTCGAGTCATTAGATTAGTTTAATGTAAAGTATGTAAAGATTCAAGTGTAAGGGGAATTCTCATCCCCTATGATGTATTATTTTGGATGGTAGGGTAAAAGTGTATGCAAAAAAAAAAATAAAAAAAAAATAAAAAAAAAGAGAAAAAACATACGGACTACCATCCCGTTTTTATTCTATGTTTATTTTATGTTTTTGTTATTTTTCATTTATTAGCTTAAGTCGAGTCTAGTCTTGGCTTAGCAACGCCATCTTGTACATGTAATTAACTAAGATTGTTAACTCGCCACCAGTAAAACTTCCTTTATCCAACAAAACCGTGTAATTCATATCCCTACACCTAACGTTATAACCCTTTAAAAGACCTCTTTGATAGTTTATCCTAGGTGCTTACGCCATGTGGTGGAGGTTTGATCCTTTCCCAAGCCTATGTTAATCTATTTTGCTATGACAGGTAGTGAGAGATATCTTCCATTTCCATAATGTTATATTACTTTATTACACCCGAGAGATGTGAGTATCTAAACACTATTTGTGAGGTGCTTGTGTATGACCTCCGTGCTTGTCTATTGGTCTTTAGTGGAACGATTATTTGTTGTAATTATTTTTATATTAGTGTTAAATGACCCCTAACTTGTCTTTTGAGTAGAATAAAAGCTCATTTGCTTGAGGACAAGCAAATCTCAAGTGTAAGGGTATATGATGAGGCGAAAAATAATCCGTTTTTAGGGGGTCATTTAAGCCCGAATCCGACTTTATTTGATCAAATATTGCCCTAAATCGTTCCTTTTGTGATTTTAGGTGTTTGGAGAGTGAATTCTGGAAAAGAGGCTATTTTGGACGTTTTTGGAGCATAAAGTGAAGAAAACGGCAAAGTACCAAAAATCCAAGTTGAAAATACAAGGTGACGGCGTCAAGACCAAAAGCTTGACGGCGTCAGACATGAAGAATTAAATATCGAAGGTGGTGACGGCGTCAGATGGAGAGGTGACGGCGTCAAAGTGGCCAAGAATAATTTACCGTGGGTGGTGACGGCGTCACATAGGCCGTCATAAGTGGATCAAGGCCGTCCGAGGAAGTTTATGGCGGCGAGGTGACGGCGTCAGAATTAACTCTTGACGCCGTCAGACTGTTTTTCCTATATATAGTTTTCTAGTTTTTTCATTAAAAGAGAGAGAAGTTTTGGTGAAACCCTAAAGACGATTTTGGTGCCTCTTTCACAGGTTTTTCAAGGGTTCCAAACCCTTGAGACCTTGCATTGTAATTGAGATAAGTGTACTTTCAATTCAATCAATATGTCTATGTGTTGGTTGTTTATCTCTTGTTCTTGTCTCAATTCCACTATGCTAGGCTAGATCTCTCTTGTGTTTGCTTAGATCTAATGAAACCTAGATGTTGATTATGTGTTGATTACTTGTCTATTCTTGTTTTGAATGAATGATTTATATGTTAGGCTTAAGAAAACTGGCAGATCTCCAAATGGTAACATGCTTGAACGTCTTAAGAAACATGAACCGAGGCGTACTAGGTCTTTATTGGTTGTATTTAATGCATGAGCCACTGTTTACAATCCCTATAGTTGTGCTGGGTCATGGTGTAGGAGGAGATAAGAGCTCATAGAGTTGGGGAGTTATGTATGCCACCCCACGAATGGTATTAAGGAATACAACCCGTCATTCATACAAGTGTAACAAGTAATTAACATGTAAAAGATATCTAGGGAGTAGTGAAGTCTAAGTAAACACAATTTCTCCAAATACTGCTCACAACCTTAGTTTAATTAGTTTAATTTCATTTTTATTATTTTATTTTGATTATATAATAGCTTTGGGTTAGTTGATTAGCAACTAATTCCGCCCACTCCTTCAAAACCCGAGATTTTACTTGCTTTAATAAAAATATAAAAATACAAAAATAATCATCCCTCACCTCTAGAACTATTAATTAGGTTTTCTAATCCTAGCGACACTATTCCTAAGCTGAACGATCAATCCCCCGGTACTTGTCACTATACTATACTACAACGATCAGGTACACTGCCTGGTGGGGGTTGTAAGCTTCTCGAGATCCCTCGAGAGGTAAAGCAAGGTGCGATTCCCACGCATCAAGCTTGTAATTTTGTGACACATATTGATCTTAATCTATAACAAGCTTGGTTATTTATTCTATTTTGCCATTCATTCTTTGAATAATCTTATTCATGTACTCAACCTGTGGTAACTATATTCTCGTGTGATAGCAAACTCTCCATGTGGAATCTCCTTTATCTCTATCTTTGGTTGTGTTGTAGCAAAATGCCTCCCAGAAAGAAGTCAAACAGAACCAGACGAGCCAACCCAGGCCCAGCTAGGGCTACAGCCACTGTTCCACCTACTGTTAACCAAGCAATGCTAGACCAACTGGTGGGCGAGAGAGTAGCTGCAGCTTTAGCCGCAGCCAATGCTAACACCTCAACCACCGATGTTGGCACTTCAAGACCAAATCACAGTAATGGTCGAGGCTGCAACTATCAAGATTTTTGCAAGATTATGACTGGGGGTTTCGGAGGATCTGAAGGAGCGGTGGTATTGGTTAGATGGATTGAGAAGTTGGAAACTGTGTTCAGGATAAGTAGTTGTGCGAATGAGGATAGGGTGAAGTATGCATCCTTTACCTTCACAGATGCTGCTCTGACCTGGTGGAATAACTACCTGAAGTCTGCCGGGTATGACAATGCTTACTCAATGTCATGGGAGAACTTTAATGAAATGGTGCTTAAGAAGTACTGCCCTCGCAATGAGGTCATGAAGCTTAGAGGTTGAATTTTGGAATCTCAAAGTTCAAGGTACCAACATGGTTGCTTACAACCAGCATTTTCAGGAACTATCTTTGTTGTGTCCTGAAATGGTCCCGAATGAGACTCGTTTACTGGAGAGATACATCAAAGGACTACCCCAATCCATCAAGGGTAGTGTCACTACCTCCAAAGCTGCTAATCTCCATGAAGCAATGGAAGTGGCCAACCAGTTAATGGATCCAATTGTGGAGGATACACCAAATGAGGTGACTGATAACAAGAGGAAATGGGATGACCGTTCTGGCAACCACAACAATTCCAACACCACTTCCTCGAACAAGAAACAAAAAGGGGCCAAAGTGTATGCAGCAGGAACCACCGAGAAGAAAGCTTATGCTGGGAAGCATCCACTGTGCAACCGTTGTAAGCTTCATCACAGCTGACCATGCACAGTGAAGTGCAACAACTGTCAGAAGGTTGGACATATGACCAGAGACTGTAGGTCGAGGAACCTTGCTACTGTACAGACAGCACTCGGACAGAACCTGAAAGCTAATGTGACTTGTTTCGGATGTGGAAAGAAAAGGCGTTACAAGAATGAATGTCGTGAACAGAAGAACCAGGGTGCTGGGGGTAATCAAGCCAACAATGGGTACAAGGGAAATCAGAAAATTGGTGGGAATCAGGTCTACCCAGTGAAAGAAGAAGGCGCCCGCGAAAGGGTCTATGCTGTGGGTAGGGTGGAAGCCCAGGAGGACCCAAACGTCGTGATGGGTACGTTTCTTCTAAATAACCGCTATGGATCCATATTGTTTGATACTGGGGAATATAGGAGTTTTGTTTCAACTACATTTAGCCCACTACTAAATATTGCCCCGACTGCCTTAGACAATGTATACGATGTGGAACTAGCTAATGGAAACATAGAAAGGTTAGATACCATCATAAGAGGTTGCACCTTAAACCTACTAAACCATCCTTTCAACATCGACCTTATGCCAATAGAATTGGGTAGTTTTGATGTCATTATTGGTGTGGACTGGTTTTCGAAATACCGTGCCGCCATTATTTGTGACGAGAAAATCGTTCGACTGCCTTACGGAGATGAAGTCCTGATTGTTGAAGGCGATCGAAGAGATAGGAAAAGCGCATCCCGGTTAAACATAATCTCTTGTATGAAGGTTCAGAAGTACATCGAGAAGGGATGCCATCTTTTCCTAGCACAAGTAAACAAGAAGGAAGAAACGGAGCCAGAGGGAAAACGTTTGGAAGATGTACCAATCGTGAGAGACTTCCAGTAGGTCTTCCCCGAAGAATTACCTGGACTTACGCCGACACGTCAAGTTGAGTTTCAAATCGATTTAGTGCCTGGTGCCGCACCGGTGGCACGAGCACCTTATCGATTAGCTCCGACCGAGCTCCAGGAGCTATCCAACCAATTGTCAGAACTTTCGGAGAAGGGATTCATAAGACCAAGTTCTTCACCTTGGAGAGCCCCCGTCTTATTCGTTAAGAAGAAAGACGGAACATTTAGGATGTGCATCGATTATCGGGAACTAAACAAACTAACCATCAAAAACCGATACCCACTCCCGAGAATTGATGACCTATTCGACCAACTTCAAGGTTCGTGCGTTTACTCAAAAATCGACTTGAGATCCGGATACCATCAACTCAAAGTTCGGGAAGAGGATATCCCGAGAACGGCATTCAGAACTCGTTACGGCCACTACGAGTTCCAAGTTATGCCATTTGGCTTGACCAACGCACCGGCGGTATTCATGGACCTTATGAATCGGGTGTGCAAGCCGTACCTGGACAAGTTTGTGATCGTTTTAATTGACGACATCTTAATTTACTTCAAGAGCGAGGAGGATCACAAGGAACACCTTAAACTAATTCTAGAACTGTTGAAGAAAGAGGAACTGTATGCCAAATTTTCAAAATGTGAGTTTTGGATACCAACGATTCAATTTCTGGGTCACGTGATTGATAGTCAAGGCATTCACGTGGATCCTGCAAAGATCGAAGCAATAAAGGATTGGGCGACACCCACAACACCCACCGAAATACGCCATTCTTAGGACTTGCTGGTTACTACAGAAGGTTTATCGAAGGGTTCTCAAAGATAGTGAAGCCTTTAACTAAACTGACTCAGAAGAATGTAAGGTTTGACTGAGGAGATAAGGCGGAGGAAGCCTTCCAACTCCTTAAGGGTAAGTTGTGTAGTGCACCTATCTTGGCCCTACCTGAAGGAAGTGAAGATTTTGTAATTTACTGCGATGCTTCATACAAAGGGTTGGGGGCCGTCCTAATGCAACGAGAGAAGGTGATAGCATATGCCTCTCGGCAACTGAAAAAGCACGAGAAGAATTATACTACACACGACTTGGAATTGGGGTCAGTAGTGTTTGCACTTAGAATCTGGAGACACTACCTCTATGGCACCAAGTGTGTAGTTTACACCGACTACAAGAGCTTACAACATATCCTTGACCAAAAGGAGCTTAACATGAGACAACGTCGATGGTTAGAATTGCTCAGCGACTATGATTTCGAGATTCGATACCATCCAGGTAATGCAAACGTGGTAGCAGATGCTCTTAGTCGGATAGAACGACCAAAACCCTTGAGGGTACGATAATTGGGTATGACAATTGTTTCACCCCTTCCATCGAAAATTATTGAGGCTCAGGCCGAGGCACTCAAGGAAGAAAACAGACCCAATGAGAAAATCTATAGAATGCCAGAAAATGAAAATGGTTTCGTGAAGAGATCAGATAGGATGCTATGTTTCAAGGACAGAAGTTGGGTCCCACTCTACGGAGGGATGCATGACCTCATCATACACGAATCCCACAAGTCTAAATACTCCATTCACCCAGGAGCCGACAAAATGTACCTCGACCTGAAGAAATTATATTGGTGGCCAAACATGAAAGCTGACATTGCCAATTATGTCAATCGTTGCCTGACTTGTTCCAAGGTTAAAGCGGAACACCAACGGCCATCAGGTTTACTTGTACAACCAGAGATTCCCGAGTGGAAGGGGGAACACATAACCATGGACTTCATTACTAAACTACCAAGGACATCAAGCGGTTACGACACCATTTGGGTAATCGTTGATCGTCTCACCAAGTCCGCTCATTTCTTACCGATCAAAGAGAATGGCAGCATGGATAAGCATGCACGGTTATACATTAAGGAGATTGTGGCACGACATGGAGTTCTTATTTCCATCATCTTCGACAGAGATAGCCGTTTCACATCAAACTTTTGGAGATCGTTGCAAGATGCTTTAGGTAGCAACCTTGATATGAGCACCGCCTACCATCCCCAAACAGATGGTTAAAGTGAAAGGACCATTAAAACCTTGGAAGACATGTTGTGAGCGTGTGCGATAGATTTTGGAAATGGTTGGGATAAGCATCTGCCATTAGCTGAGTTCTCATACAATAACAGCTATCACACAAGCATCAAGGCTACCCCTTATGAGGCACTCTATGGTCGAAAGTGCCGATCACCTATATGCTGGGTTGAAGTCGGAGAAAGTCCACTTACTGGTCCTGAACTAGTGCAAGAAACCACGGAAAAGATCGTGCAAATCAAGAGCCGAATGCAAGCGGCTCGGGACCGTCAGAAAAGCTATGCAGACAAGAGACGAAGGCCACTTGAGTTCCAAGTAGGAGACCGTGTTGTGTTGAAAGTTTCGCCATGGAAAGGCGTGATTCGCTTTGGGAAACGTGGGAAACTAAATCCCCGATACATTGGACCTTTCACAATTCTCGACAGAATCGGGCCGGTAGCCTACCGACTTGACTTACCACAAGAGCTTAATTCTGTGCACAACGTGTTCCATGTGAGCAACCTTAAGAAATGTCTCTCAGATGAAACTCTTGCCATTCCTATAGAGGAAATCCAAATCGATGAGAGACTAAACTTCGTTGAAGAACCTGTCGAAATAATGGATAGAAAAGTCAAACGGCTTAAGCAGAGCCGCATTCCTATTGTTAAGGTCCGCTGGAACTCTCGAAGAGGTCCCGAATACACGTGGGAGCGAGAGGACGAGATCAATCATAAATACACACACCTTTTCTCAAATCCATCGAGTAATTCTAAGTGAAAGCCGAGGACGGCTTTCCTTCTAAGGCAGGGAGGATGTGACAAACGGTAAATTTTCAACCTATATTTTAATAATAAATGTTAATTTTTTATTACATAACTATTTTATCAAGCATTCATGAGCTTGCATAACAATTTCGGGAAAACAGACCCGCACACTGTAGCTTACAGTAACTCACCTCACTGACCATTTTTATTAGAAGCGTATGATTTATGCATATCCTAACTATTATTGATTACTAACGAGAGGTTATCTTGCACCAAACGCCACACGCGTACTGACACAACCCTAGTAATGGCATGAATCCAACAATTTTATCCGGAATGAACAACTCATGTTTTTATATTATTATTCTAAAAACGTTCCCGTTGATAATATTTTTTTAGCACTCTCGCTAACCTTGAAAACTCAAATCTCACCGGAGCTCAACGGGACACGGGGTACACTTAATACCCACAAGAATATTAACAAATAACAAAAACCTTATCCACTACCTAACTACCAAACCCCACTCACTTTATTTTACAAATGTATAAAAAAAAATCAATAAATAAAAGTAAACTACAAATCGTCCTTGTGTATATCCCCACAAACCCTGCCTCTACCTCACCTTCTTCTCTCTTTAGAGAAAAGATAACACACAACAGATAATCTACTCCTCTCTCTCACTACCAAAAATGGTTTTTCGATACAACCAAGGTATTAATAAAACAAACCATTCACAAGAAATCAAAAACAGATCTGATTCAAGCGTGTTTGATACCACTCAGAGGTGATCACACTCCAAGAGTCCAAGCAGAGCAGTCGGTGATGAAGGGGGGACGATTACCCCTTTTTGCTAACCATCTCATTGTACCAAAGAAGAAAGGGAATCAACCATACTCTAATCTCATCCTTATAATCCAATCGGTTCACAAAGGAGTCCTCATACTCAAAACTCTCACAACCAAAAATTTCAGTTAGGTTTTCTTAAGGGTTTTGTTCCTGTAGAAGGAGGTGTGAGGATTTGCTTAGCGATTTGGATTTGGAGCCTTGGTTTTCGTGTTTTCTTGATCTGTCGTAACCGACTCCTTGTTGTTGTAAGAACCCTATTTCCTCTTCTTTGATTCGAGTCTAAGAATCTATTAGTGTAATAATGTTGTTTCATTCGAACCTGTGTTGCACTTGTGTTGTTTAGTTTTTGTTATTTTTGATCTTTTTGGGAAATTGAATTGTTGCGAAAAAGGAATTGAAAGTGACTACAGTTAACTTTTAATATCAATTGGCTATCAATTTTTTTATATACAGTCGAAAATATATTGTGGTCTTAATTCCTTTTGAGTTATTGTTTGTTGTGTGGCAAGAATGTTGACAAACTGAGAAAGTAAAACAAAAAGAAAAAATCGGATTGATATTGGCTTATTTCTTTTGATTTATTACGGCCACGAGTTTGCGACTTAATTTATACCGAGCTTATAAGACTTATCATGAGCCAAACCATATAAATATACATTCAAACTTATACAATTAGACTAAACAAAATCTTAAAGTCTTGAGCTGGCTATTAATATTAAAGGCTTATATTTAAATTTAATTGACTTATTTCGGCTTATAAAAATTTACTTGAGTTTTATAAACAATATACAACGGCTTATTTATTTAAATGCATATTCAAGTCATGCTCAACTTTCTTAAAAATCCTACATACTTTTAATAACTCTAATAAACGGACAATAAACATTTTTAAGGTACATAGTTACTAGTTTATTTTAAATATAAACACTTTAAATAAAACCATCACTTAATTATATATTTTTGTAAATACACTAAGTAAATACGTATATATATATATATATATATATATATATATATATATATATATATATATATATATATATATATATATATATATATATATATACTTCTAACGTTAAAATCATCATTTTTCTGCCAACGTCTAACCACCATCGAAATCATCTTCCTATAATTCGCCTTTCGGCTATCGTCAAACCAAGGATCTATCCGTCTCTCACCTTTATTGTTTACACTTCCAAGAGCCAATACACCTAAACATTACGTAAACTATTTTCAAGCTTAAATGCTACCACACAAGCAACGATAACACAACACTTTAAAACTTTGAGTTTATTTTAACTTCGTTAAGCTTTCAACTTAAACTATGAACTAAATCATGCCTTACTAATCTAGGTCGCGTGTTGGTGCTGAACACTACCTGATTTATTGCACTATCATACTGCTGTACTACTGAGGTGAGTTTATTGCCCCACTCTTTTATAATTGTTTTTATTGAGGTGAGAAACATTCAAAACTATTTTATGGACCAAACACTGTTAATTATGCTATTACATGGATTAGCCTAAGCCTTGTTATGTCCCGATTATGCCCATCTCATGAACCATTAATTCCTGCTGGGAAGCGCGAATGTTATAAATAGATCTATTTGGGGTAACTCCCCCGTTCGGTTTGACCGGATAGGCAAACGCGAACGTATACCATGTCGAAACACAAGTGTCTAGGATAAACACTTGCCGAGCCCATTTTATGATTACATACTCTTTGAGTATGCACACTGTTATAGCTTCGGTTGCAGGAACTTAGTGCTAACGTAATAGACTATTTTTTTTTGTATGACATTATATGTGTTGTAATGTTCATATACTAAACTCCTGGTCCAAACTATTGATTTTATTGCTCTAAACCTATAGACTCACCAGCTTTTTGCTGACTTTTAGCATGTTTTTCTCAGGTGTTTGAGATGTTTAATATTTGGCGAGGCATGACAAGGCAATGGTCGTAACTATTTTTTGAAGTGTTTTCACACAATGACTTTGACTTGTTTTATTGGGACCACTAAGCTTTGGGCTTATCTTTTAAATCTTAAAAACGTTGTTGTAAACTCGATTTCTATTAAACTTAATGTATTTTAACGGAGTATGTATTCCGTTCCTTATTTCCTTATGGGGTGTTACAGCTAGGATTTCTTTTTATTAGGTCTACTTGCTAGATTCCTTTCTAGTAAGATTTTATTTTTATTTCTAGGTTTTCTTTAGTCTATCTTATATCTTCGTGTCTTTGTTCGTAACCTTTACCATCCGAAATTATGGAAGGTGGTAACATCTTTGAACCCGTCAACCCACCATAACAAAACCACCCACAAAACCCACCGCTAGCAAACCAACCTCTTAGGCCCCGAACCCTAGGAGAGTATTCCCGTCCTAGCCACTAAGGCTATCGAAACCCATAGCCAGGAGCTTTGGGAGCTAGGTAGTAGATTTCGTGGTCTAGGCAGAGGACAGGCTAGGGCACACAACCGATTGAGAGGTACAGAGAGAGCTCTAGAGATTACTCGAGATACGGTTCAGGCACAGGGACAGAGGATTGCAACATTGGAGTCTATGCTCGGAGCACAGCTGATGATCAACCGAGAAAATAGTAGACGTTTGGAGCAGCTACAGGCCACACATGCAGAGCTTGTGGCAGGGATGGAGCGATTACGCCTCGAGCGTACTCGAGACTAGTGTTGTTCTACTAGATGATGCTAGCTTAGTGTTGTTGTACTTTCCTTTCATTCGAACCTTGTATTTCCATTATGTATCCTAAAAACTTGTACTTTCATTCGATGCACCATGAGCTTGTAATTTTGTGAACACATATTGATCTTAATCTATAACAAGCTTGGTTATTTATTCTATTGTGCCATTCATTCTTTGAATAATCTTATTCATGTACTCAACCCGTGGTAACTATATTCTCGTGTGATAACAAACTCTCCATGTGGAATCTCATTTATCTCTATCTTTGGTTGTGTTGTAGCAAAATGCCTCCCAAAAAGAAGTCAAACAGAACCACACGAGCCAACCCAGGCCTAGCTAAGGCTACAGCCACTGTTCCACCTACTGTTAACCAAGCAATGCTAGACCAACAGGTGGGCGAGAGAGTAGCTGCAGCTTTAGCCGCAACCAATGCTAACACCTCAACCACCGATGTTGGCACTTCAAGACCAAATCACAGTAATGGTCGAGGCTGCAACTATCAAGATTTTCACAAGATTATGACTGGGGGTTTCGGAGGATCTGAAGGAGCGGTGGTATTGGTTAGATGGATTGAGAAGTTGGAAACTGTGTTTAGGATAAGTAGTTGTGCGAATGAGGATAGGGTGAAGTATGCATCCTTTACCTTCACAGATGCTGCTCTGACCTGGTGGAATAACTACCTGAAGTCTGATGGGTATGACAACGCTTACTCAATGTTATGGGAGAACTTTAATGAAATGGTGCTTAAGAAGTACTGCCCTCGCAATGAGGTCATGAAGCTAGAGGTTGAATTTTGGAATCTCAAAGTTCAAGGTACCAACATGGCTGCTTACAACCAGCATTTTCAGGAACTATCTTTGTTGTGTCCTGAAATGGTCCCAACTGAGACTCGTTTACTGGAGAGATACATCAAAGGACTACCCCAATCCATCAAGGGTAGTGTCACTACCTCCAAAGCTGCTAATCTCCATGAAGCAATGGAAGTGGCCAACCAGTTAATGGATCCAATTGTGGAGGATACTGATGCGTGGGAATCGCAACAGGCTTTACCTCTCGAGGGATCTCGAGAAGCTTACAACCCCCACCTGGCAGTGTACCTGATCGTTGTAGTATAGTATAGTGACAAGTACCGGGGGATTGATCGTTCAGCTTAGGAATAGTGTCGCTAGGATTAGAAAACCTAAATACTAGTTCTAAAGGTGAGGGATGATTATTTTTGTGTTTTTATATTTTATGGAAAGCAAATTAAAATCTTGGGTTTGAAGGATTTGGGCGGAATTAGTTGCTAATCAACTAACCCAATACTAAGATGCAATCAAAATAAAATACTAAAAATGAAAATAAACTAATTTATACTAAGGTTGTGAACAGTAATTGGAGAAAATGTGTTTACTTAGATTTCACTACTCCCTAGATATCTTTTACACATTAATTACTTGTTATAATTGCATGGATGACGGATCGTATTCCTTAATACCATTCATGGGGTGGCACACATAACTCCCCAATTCTATGAGCTCTTATCTCCTCCTACACCATGCCCAGCACAACTATAGGGATTGTAAACAGTGGCTCATGCATTAAATACAACCAATAAAGACCTAGTGCGCGTTGGTTCATGTTTCTTAAGACGTTCAAGCATGTTACCAATTGGAGATCTGCCAGTTTTCTTAAGCCTAACATATAAATCACTCATCCAAGACAAGAATCAACAAGTAATCAACACATAATCAATATCTAGGTTTTATTAGATCTAAGCAAACACAAGATAGATCTAGCCTAGCATGATGGAATTAAGACAAGAACAAGATATAGACAACCAACACATAGACAGATTGATTGAATTAGAAGAACACTTATCTTGATTAATCATGCAAGGTATCAAGGGGTTGGAACCCTTGAAAAACCTGTAAAGTTACACCAAAATCGTACTTAGGGTTTCTCCCCAAAACTTCTCTCTTTTAAATGTGAAAAATTAGAAAACTATATATAGAAAAAGGGGTCTGACGGTGTCAAGACCAAATAGGTGACGCCGTCACCTCGCCGCCAAAACAATCCTCGGACTGCCTAGATCTACATTTGACGCCGTCAAGAACAATTCATTTCCAGGCCGTCATGACTTTTACTCTTGACGCCCTACCTTCATGACGCCGTCAAAACTCTTCTGGGTCGTCATGGAATTTCACTCTTGACGCCGTCAGTGAACTACTCTTGATGCCGTCATGCACTGTTCCCAGCATGGAAAATTAAGACTTTGCCGTTTTCTTCACTTTTATGCTCCAAAAACGCCCGAATTGCTTCCTTTTCCAGATTTCACTCCCAAAGTACCTAAAATCACAAAAGGAACGATTTAGGGCAATATTTGATCAAATAAATTCGAATTCGGGCTTAAATGACCCCCTAAAAACGGATCATTTTTCGCCTCATCATATACCCTTACACTTGAGATTTGCTTGTCCTCAAGCAAATGTGCTTTTATTCTAGTCAAAATACAAGTTAGGGGTCATTTAACACTAATATAAAAGTAATTACAACAAATAATCATTCCACTAAAGACCAATAGAAAAGCACGGAGGTCATACACAAGCACCTCACAAATAGTGTTTAGATACTCACATCTCTCGGGTGTAATAAAGTGTAAATTACAATATGGAAACGGAAGATATCTCTCACTACCTGTCATAGCAAAATAGATTACCATAGGCTTGGGAAATGATCAAACCTCCACCACATGGCGTAAGTACCTAGGATAAACTATCAAAGAGGTCTTTTAAAGGGTTGTAACATTAGGTGTAGGGATATGAAATACGCGGTTTTGTTGGATAAAGGAAGTTTTACTGGTGGCGAGTTAACAATCTTGGTTAATTACATGTACAATGTGGCGTTGCTAAGCCAAGACTAGACTCGACTTAAGCTAATAAATGAAAAATAACAAAAACATAAAATGAACATAGAATAAAATGGGATGGTAGTCCGTATGTTTTTTCTCTTTTTCTTTTTCTATTTTCTTTTTCTTTTTCTTGATTTTTTCGATTTTTTTTTTTTTTTTTTTTTTTTTTTTTTTTTTTTTTTTTTTTTGCATACACTCTTACCCTACCATCCAAAATAATACATCATAGGGGTTGAACATTCCCCTTACACTTGAATCTTTACATACTTTACATTAAACTAATCTAATGACTCGAATTAAGAAAATCAAAACACTTGGAGCACTTTTAAGATTAACATACATATGGGGGGTAATAATATGATGTTCTTCCCCATTACTCTATAAATAAGTACTTACCCATGAGTCCCAATCGTCCCAAAACAATATGTACAAGGATATGACTCGACTTAGCAACCATGTAATCAATTAGAAAGTTAACTTAGGGTTTAACAAATAACAATAATGCACTAAAAATGAGCGCATACACGGAAGGCTTAAGGCGATTTGGTTGTACATTTAAGTGGGGTGTAACAAATTCTTCCTTTAAGTAAGATGCTTAAAGTTAGAAACGAAAAGATAGGCTCGGAGGGGTGTACTAGGGGTTTCGTGTACTAAAAATGAGTACAACGCTAAGGGTGTGGGAAAAATTAGTTGACTTAACTAGCCAAACAATATGACTTAAATGGTCAAGTAATTATAATACGGGTTTAACACAAGGGTGATCCTAATGCCTCTTATCATGTAGTAAATCCTACTACACGAATGTAGTCTCACTAGCGGTCTCGGGATGCATCACTAACGCAAGTTCTAGAATCTAAATGCTACCGGTACACTCATAAGCACTAATAATGAATGCTTTTCCTATCAAATCTAAAGGCGAACCTCACATATTTGGGTGGAAAATTTTTCTGAATATACGGTTATGTGCTAGTCATACAATCTCCTATCCATGAGACGCTTGCTATGGCTAAAGTTTCACTCCTAAATGTTGTAAAAAATTTTAAATTTGGCGTTAAAATTGCACTAACAAGTATTTCTCATAGTTTTATTACACATCTACCATTAAACAAAACAAGCTCAAGCGAAAGTGCATATGTAAGGTATCATCTTTTTACCCTCCCCTTACACTTAAGATGAACATTGTCCCCAATGTTCAAGTAAAGAATGTAAAAGTGAAAAAGTAAAGAGAATGAAATCAAATACTCCCCTGATTCGCTCGGTATGGATAATAGGGTGGCCAGGTTAAATCTTCCTCCAAGAAAATGAACAATCAAAGCTTCCCTTCCAGAATATAAATCATCTTCTTGTCATACATAACCTGTAAAATCTGACAAAATAGACAAGACAACCTCGCGTAAAATCGGCGGCATCCTATATAAGTTACTAAATCCTAGAAAACAAGATAAGGTATAATGCTTGTGGAATGAAGTTTGCAGATCTCTTGGAGATTATAAAACTTAATAATTCACAAAAACCATAAGACTCTGTTAGAAAAACAAAACCGGTAAAATTTCCAGATTTTTAACTCCTGACGCCGTCAAGAGTAAACCCCTGACGCCGTCAGACTTGACCTGCAGAAATTCTTATGTTAAGTTTCCAGAAAATTTCTGGAAAAACTTGGTCCTACTTCCTGGAAAATCCTGCAAAACTTCATTATGACTCAATACAAGCATTTGACTCTAACAAGTACGAATATACATGTTCATTTAATATTGTGGAGAATCATGAACGGTTTGTTTCTTAAAAACATATTTGGGGTTTCCCCTTACACTTACCTTTTGCAAAAATACTTTTAGGGGGAGTTAAGACTAGGCCAAAACAACAAAGTAAAGTATTTCCACTATTTAGTTAGAAACATGATCTACCAACAATAAAAATAAAGCATGCATACGGAAGCAAATAACAAACAAACAAATAAAATCACACAAAACATGGGTTGCCTCCCAAGAAGCGCTTTTCTTTATTTACGAGTCTTGTAGCTAGACTCAAGGTCATGGGTTACTACGTGACACGGGTGAGTTCCTCGTTGAGGACATCCTTGGGATCAAACTTTAGTTTCAACTTCCTATCGGTTTCCTTAGTATGGTATGACCTTTCAAACTTTTCTCCATCCGGATCATACAAAGTCATTCTAATATGCCATGACCTGTCACCTTCTTTAGGTGGCTTGTCCCATCTCCATTTACACTTGTCTCCCTCTCTTTTCCATTTATTCCTTTCTATGTTGATGGGCATTACGCTTAGTAACTCAATCATCTTCCTAAAGACTAAGGGGTCCTCAAAGGGGTCTAGCTCTTCATCTCTAGCTATGAGTTGTTCTACCGAATGTGTGTTTTCAACAAAATCTTTTTCTAGATAGAATGGGCATTGAGGTCCTATAAAGTTCCTTTCTATCCAAGGTCCATATCTAGATGGTCTCCTATTCATCTCTACCCAATGCGGTGTCAGTTCATCATCACAATCATAACTATGCTTCTTTACATCGTACACCGACCAAGTATCGCCTTCACCTACCGTTATCTTGGATTCCTTGCAATCTATCATGGCACTAGCGGTTGCTAAAAATCCTCTTCCTACAAATAATGGGCATGTAGTGTCACTAACCATGTCTAAGACGTGAAAATCCGCTAATATAGTTAACTTTCCTACGTGAACAACTACATCCTTAATCATTCCAACCGGGTTGGCAATACTCCCATCCGCTAGCCCTATCAATACCTCCGTTTCCTCTAACTTTCCTAGATTAAGAGCGGTGAATAAGGATAAGGGAATCAAGTTGAGGCTTGACCCTAAATCGGCTAGTGTGTCGAAAGCTTTGGATCTTCCTATCTTACAAGGTAAAACAAATATACCCGGATCATCAAGCTTTTTAGGCAACTTGTTTTGAACGAAGGCAGTCCCATTTTTACCTAGGTTACACTTCTTATATTTTTCTAGGAGGGCACTATAGTAAGGAGCACGCGCTAAGACATCAATGACGGGTCGTTCAAGGTGAAGTTCTTTGAATTCATCGTCAAGGTCTTGTGTAAGAGGTGTTTAAACTATGCTTTTGACCGGCTCTATAGTGGGTGTTTTATTTGATTGGTCCTTTTGGAGAACTTGGTTTTGTTTGAAACACGTGCTCGTTGATTTAACCGAGTAGTATTGTGGACACAAAGTGGGTAACGAAACTGAGGATATGGAATTAACGGTTAGTTTCGGATTCTTGACCGTGTCGCTTGGGAGTGCTCCCATTTCTCGGTCATTGAGAACTTTCAACAATGCATCAATTCTAGTGGTCATCTCGCTTTGCTTTTGTTTGAAATCGGCTTCAAACTTAGATATGCGAGCTTCTTGAGATGCCATAAACTTGGACATCAATCCTTCAAGATTGTTGGTACTACCATAGTTGTTAGAAGGATTTTTGTTGAAAGTACGGTTGGATGTTGGACCGTTTGGTTGGTAACGATTAGGCGGATTGGAAGAATTTGGTTGATTTTGTTTCCACCTAAGGTTTGGGTGATTTTTCCATGAGGGGTTGTATGAATCACCGTAAGTGTTTGGCTCGGGCTTGAAAGTGTACCACTTATCTCCTGCTTCGTTGGTACGCGTGGATGCGTAGTCCGCAAAAGCTGTTCCGGGGAGTTCCACACAATCACGAGTGTCGTGGGGACCACTACATAATTCGCATGAAGAAGTGATTTTGTTCACTTGGCTTGAAGGCTTCGGAGCTTCGTAAGATTTCATGAGAAACTTGACTTGGTCCTCAAGTTCCATGATCCTACGGTCGGGAGTGCTAGAATTGTTCGAAGGCAAAGATATTGCCTTGACCGTTTTGTTCAAATCACGGGGATCATTCCAACTTTCGTTGTCATAGAGAGCAAAATCTTCTATGAGTTCCCATGATATTTCCGCACTAAGATCACGTAGCTTACCACCGGCCGATTGGTCAATGGCTCGCCTCGTGGAGATGTCGATATGGTCATAAAAAATTTGGACTTGGAGCCAAAGATCTATGCCATGATGAGGGACTTTTTGGAGTAAGTCCTTGAAACGAGTCCATGCTTCATAAAGAGATTCATTTTGACGTTGTTGGAACATCAAGATGTCATTTCTAAGCTTAGTAGTTCTCCCCGGTGGGAAAAATTGAGCAAGGAAACGAGTGGTGAGATCATCCCATGTGGTGATGGATCCCGCGGGTAAACGCTCAAGCCATTGACTAGCTTGATCCCGTAGAGAGAATTGGAATAGGCGTAAACGGGTGGTCTCTCTAGTTTCAACACCTAGGTCTATGGAATCTACGATTTTGAGAAAGTCCTTAAGATGTTGGTTTGGATCTTCGGAACGAAGTCCATGGAATGCACATCCGCTTTGCACCAACCGGATGGTGTCGGATCGCAAGGGGGTCACATTGGCTCCGGTGAGCTCAATGGTGTTTCGGTAGCCTTGGTGGCTAGGTTGGGAATACTCTCCTAAGGTTCGGGGCCTAAGGGGTTCTAATGGTGGGTTTTGTTGTGGTGGGATGACGGGTTCAAAGATGTTACCACCTTCCATGATGTCGGATGGCAAAGAGTTACGAACAAAAGCACAAAGAAATGAGATAGACTAAAGAGGACCTAAAAATAAAAATAAAATCTTACTAGAAAGAAATCTAGTAAGTAGACCTAATAAAAAGAAATTCTAACCTAGACAATAACTATTCCCCGGGCTGCGGTGCTAAAAACTTGATGCGTGGGAATAACAACAGGTTTTACCTCTCGAGGGATCTCGAGAAGCTTATAACCCCCACCAGGCAGTGTACCTGATCGTTGTAGTATAGTATAGTGACAAGTACCGGGGGATTGATCGTTCAGCTTAGGAATAGTGTCGCTAGGATTAGAAAACCTAAATACTAGTTCTAAAGGTGAGGGATGATTATTTTTGTGTTTTTATATTTTATGGAAAGCAAATTAAAATCTCGGGTTTGAAGGATTTGGGCGGAATTAGTTGCTAATCAACTAACCCAATACTAAGATGCAATCAAAATAAAATACTAGAAATGAAAATAAACTAATTTATACTAAGGTTGTGAACAGTAATTGGAGAAAATGTGTTTACTTAGATTTCACTACTCCCTAGATATCTTTTACACGTTAATTACTTGTTATAATTGCATGGATGATGGATCGTATTCCTTAATACCATTCATAGGGTGGCACACATAACTCCCCAATTCTATGAGCTCTTATCTCCTCCTACACCATGCCCAGCACAACTATAGGGATTGTAAACAGTGGCTCATGCATTAAATACAACCAATAAAGACCTAGTGCGCGTTGGTTCATGTTTCTTAAGACGTTCAAGCATGTTACCAATTGGAGATCTGCCAGTTTTCTTAAGCCTAACATATAAATCACTCATCCAAGACAAGAATAAACAAGTAATCAACACATAATCAATATCTAGGTTTCATTAGATCTAAGCAAACACAAGATAGATCTAGCCTAGCATGATGGAATTAAGACAAGAACAAGATATAGACAACTAACACATAGACATATTGATTGAATTAGAAGAACACGTATCTTGATTAATCATGCAAGGTATCAAGGGGTTGGAACCCTTGAAAATCCTGTAAAGTTACACCAAAATCGTACTTAGGGTTTCTCCCCAAAACTTCTCTCTTTTAAATGTGAAAAATTAGAAAACTATATATAGAAAAAGGGGTCTGACGGCGTGAAGACCAAATAGGTGACGCCGTCACCTCGCCGCCAAAACAATCCTCGGACTGCCTAGATCTACATTTGACGCCGTCAAGAACAATTCATTTCCAAGCCGTCATGACTTTTACTCTTGACGCCCTACCTTCATGACGCCGTCAAAACTCTTCTGGGTCGTCATGAAATTTTACTCTTGACGCCGTCAGGGAACTACTCTTGACGCCGTCATGCACTGTTCCCAGCATGGAAAATTAAGACTTTGGCGTTTTCTTCACTTTTATGCTCCAAAAACGTCCGAATTGCTTCCTTTTCCAGATTTCACTCCCAAAGTACCTAAAATCACAAAAGGAACGATTTAGGGCAATATTTGATCAAATAAATTCGAATTCGGGCTTAATGACCCCCTAAAAACGGATTATTTTTCGCCTCATCAGATACACCAAATGAGGTGACTGATAACAAGAGGAAATGGGATGACCGTTCTGGCAACCACAACAATTCCAACACCACTTCCTCGAACAAGAAACAAAAAGGGACCAAAGTGTATGCAGCAGGAACCACCGAGAAGAAAGCTTATGCTGGGAAGCATCTACTGTGCAACCGTTGTAAGCTTTATCACAGCGGACCATGCACAGTGAAGTGCAACAACTGTCAGAAGGTTGGACATATGACCAAAGACTGTAGGTCAAGGAACCTTGCTACTGTACAGACAGCACCCAGACAGAACCCGAAAGCTAATGTGACTTGTTCCGGATGTGGAAAGAAAAGGCATTATAAGAATGAATGCCGTGAACAGAAGAACCAGGGTGCTGGGGGTAATCAAGCCAACAATGGGTACAAGGGAAATCAGAAAATTGGGGGGAATCAGGTCTACCCAGTGAAAGAAGAAGGCGCCCGCGGAAGGGTCTATGCTATGGGCAGGGTGGAAGCCCAGGAGGACCCAAACGTCGTGACGGGTATGTTTCTTCTAAATAACCGCTATGCATCCATATTGTTTGATACTGGGGCAGATAGGAGTTTTGTTTCAACTGCATTTAGCCCACTACTAAATATTGCCCCGACTGCCTTAGACAATGTATACGATGTGGAACTAGTTAATGGGAACATTGAAAGGGTAGATACCATCATAAGAGGTTGCACCTTAAACCTACTAAACCATCCTTTCAACATCGACCTTATGCCAGTAGAATTGGGTAGTTTCGATGTCATTATTGGGATGGACTGGTTGTCGAAATACCGTGCCGCCATTATTTGTGACCAGAAAATCGTTCGACTGCCATACGGAGATGAAGTCCTGATTGTTGAAGGCGATCGAAGAGATAGGAGAAGCGCATCCCGGTTAAACATAATCTCTTGTACGAAGGTTCAGAAGTACATCGAGAAGGGATGCCATCTTTTCCTAGCACAAGTAAACAAGAAGGAAGAAATGGAGCTAGAGGGAAAACGTTTGGAAGATGTACCAATCGTGAGAGACTTCCCGGAGGTCTTCCCTGAAGAATTACCTGGACTTCCGCCGACACGTCAAGTTGAGTTTCAAATCGATTTAGTGCCTGGTGCCGCACCGGTGGCACGAGCACCTTATCGATTAGCTCCTACCGAGCTCCAGGAGCTTTCCAACCAATTGTCAAAACTTTCGGAGAAGGGATTCATATGACCAAGTTCTTCACCTTGGGGAGCCCCCGTCTTATTCGTTAAGAAGAAAGACGGAACATTTAGGATGTGCATCGATTATCGGGAACTAAACAAAATAACCATAAAAAACCGATACCCACTCCCGAGAATTGAGGACCTATTCGACCAACTTCAAGGTTCGTGCGTTTACTCAAAAATCGACTTGAGATCCGGATACCATCAACTCAGAGTTCGGGAAGAGGATATCCCGAGAATGGCATTCAGAACTCGTTACGGCCACTACGAGTTCCAAGTTATGCCATTTGGCTTGACCAACGCACCGGCGGTATTCATGGACCTTATGAATCGGGTGTGCAAGCCGTACCTGGACAAGTTCGTGATCATTTTCATTGACGACATCTTAATTTACCCCAAGAGCGAGGAGGATCACAAGGAACACCTTAAACTAATTCTAGAACTGTTGAAGAAAGAGGAACTGTATGCCAAATTTTCAAAATGTGAGTTTTGGATACCAACGATTCAATTTCTGGGTCACGTGATTGATAGTCAAGGCATTCACGTGGATCCTGCAAAGATCGAAGCAATAAAGGATTGGGCGACACACACAACACCCACCGAAATACGCGAATTCTTAGGACTTGCTGGTTACTACAGAAGGTTTATCGAAGGGTTCTCAAAGATAGTGAAGCCTTTAACTAAACTGACTCAGAAGAATGTAAGGTTTGATTGGGGAGATAAGGCGGAGGAAGCCTTCCAACTCCTTAAGGGTAAGTTGTGTAGTGCACGTATCTTGGCCCTACCTGAAGGAAGTGAAGATTTTGTAATTTACTGCGATGCTTCACATAAAGGGTTGGGGGCCGTCCTAATGCAACGAGAGAAGGTGATAGCATATGCCTCTCGACAACTGAAAAAGCACGAGAAGAATTATACTACACACGACTTGGAATTGGGGTCAGTAGTGTTCGCACTTAGAATCTGGAGACACTACCTCTATGGCACCAAGTGTGTAGTTTACACCGACCACAAGAGCTTACAACATATCCTTGACCAAAAGGAGCTTAACATGAGATAACATCGATGGTTAGAATTGCTCAACGACTACCATTGCGAGATTCGATACCATCTAGGTAAAGCAAACGTGGTAGCAGATGCTCTTAGTCAGAAAGAACGACCAAAACCCTTAAGGGTACGATCATTGGGTATGACGATTGTTTCACCCCTTCCATCGAAAATTATTGAGGCTCAGGCCGAGGCACTCAAGGAAGAAAACAGACCCAATGTGAAAATCTAAGGTATGCCAGAAAATGAAAATGGTTTCGTGAATAGATTAGATGGGATGTTGTGTTTCAAGGACAGAAGTTGGGTCCCACTCTACGGAGGGATGCGTGACCTCATCATGCATGAATCCCACAAGTCTAAATACTCCATTCACCCAGGAGCCGACAAAATGTACCTCGTCCTAAAGAAATTATACTGGTGGCCAAACATGAAAGCTGACATTGCCAATTATGTCAATCGTTGCCTAACTTGTTCCAAGGTTAAAGCGGAACACCAACGGCCATCAGGTTTACTTGTACAACTAGAGATTCCCGAGTGGAAGTAGGAACGCATAACCATGGACTTCATTACCAAACTACCAAGGACATCAAGCGGTTACAACACCTTTGGGTAATTGTTGATCGTCTCACCAAGTCCGCTCACTTCTTACCGATCAAAGAGAATGACAGCATGGATAAGCTTGCACGGTTATACATTAAGGAGATTGTGGTACGACATGGAGTTCTGATTTCCATCATTTCCGACAGAGATAGTCGTTTCACATCAAACTTTTGGAGATCGTTGCAAGATGCTTTGGGTAGCAACCTTGATATGAGCACCGCCTACCATCCCCAAACAGATGGTCAAAGTGAAAGGACCATTCAAACCTTGGAAGACATGCTGCGAGCGTGTGCGATAGATTTTGGAAACGGTTGGGATAAGCATCTGCCATTAGCTGAGTTCTCATACAATAACAGCTATCACATAAGCATCAAGGCTACCCCTTATGAGGCACTCTATGGTCGAAAGTGCCGATCACCTATATGCTGGGCTGAAGTCGTAGAAAGTCAACTTACTGGTCCTAAACTAGTGCAAGAAACCATGGAAAAGATCGTGCAAATCAAGAGCCGAATGCAAGCGGCTCGGGACCGTCAGAAAAGCTATGCAGATAAGAGACGAAGGCCACTTGAGTTCCAAGTAGGAGACCGTGTTATGTTGAAAGTTTCGCCATGGAAAGGCGTGATTCGCTTTAGAAAACGTGGGAAACTAAATCCCCAATACATTGGACCTTTCACAAATCTCGACAGAATCGGGCCGGTAGCCTACCAACTTGACTTACCACAAGAGCTTAATTCTGTGCACAACGTGTTCCATGTGAGCAACCTTAAGAAATGTCTCTCAAATGAAACTCTTGCCATTCCTATAGAGGAATTCCAAATCGATGAGAGACTAAACTTCGTTGAAGAACCTGTCGAAATAATGGACCGAGAAATCAAACGGCTTAAGCAGAGCCGCATTCCCATTGTTAAGGTCCGTTGGAACTCTCGAAGAGGTCCCGAATACACGTGGGAGCGAGAGGACGAGATCAAGCATAAATACCCACACCTTTTCTCAAATCCATCGAGTAATTCTAAGTGAAAGCCGAGGACGGCTATCCTTCTAAGGCAGGGAGGATGTGACAAACGGTAAATTTTCAACCTATATCTTAATAATAAATGTTAATTTTTTATTACATAACTATTTTATCAAGCATTCATGAGCTTGCATAACTATTTCGGGAAAACAGACCCGCACACTGTAGCTTACAGTAACTCACCTCACTGACCATTTTTATTAGAAGCATATGATTTATGCATATCCTAACTATTATTGATTACTAACGAGAGGTTATCGTGCACCTAACGCCACACGCGTACCGACACAACCCTAGTAAAGGCATGAATCCAACAATTTTATCCGGAATGAACAACTCATGTTTTTATATTATTATTCTAAAAACGTTCCCGTTAATAATATTTTTTTAGCACTCTCGCTAACCTTGAAAACTTAAAACTCACCGGAGCTCAACGAGACACGGGGTACACTTAATACCCACAAGAATATTAACAAATAACAAAAACCTTATCCACTACCTAACTACCAAACCCCACTCACTTTATTTTACAAATGTATAAAACAAAAAAAAAAATCAATAAATAAAAGTTAACTACAAATCGTCCTTGTGTATATCCCCACAAACCCTACCTCTACCTCACCTTCTTCTCTCTTTAGAGAAAAGATAAAAACACAACAGATAATCTACTCCTCTCTCTCACTACCAAAAATGGTTTTTCGATACAACCAAGGTATTAATAAAACAAACCATTCACAAGAAATCAAAAACAGATCCGATTCAAGCGTGTTTGATACCACTCAGAGGTGGTCACACTCCAAGAGTCCAAGCAGAGCAGTCGGTGATGAAGGGGGGACGATTACCCCTTTTTGCTAATCATCTCATTGTACCAAAGAAGAAAGGGAATCAACCATACTCTAATCTCATCCTTATAATCCAATCGGTTCACCAAGGAGTCCTCACACTCAAAACTCTCACAACCAAAAATTTCAGTTGGGTTTTCTTAAGGGTTTTGTTCCTGTAGAAGGAGATGTGAGGATTTGCTTAGCGATTTGGATTTGGAGCCTTGGTTTTCGTGTTTTCTTGATCTGTCGTAACCGACTCCTTGTTGTTGTAAGAACCCTATTTCCTCTTCTTTGATTCGAGTCTGTGAATCTATTTGTGTAATAATGTTGTTTATTCGAACCTGTGTTGCACTTGTGTTGTTTAGTTTTTGTTATTTTTGATCTTTTTGGGAAATTGAATTGTTGAGAAAAAGGAATTGAAAGTGACTACAGTTAACTTTTAATATCAATTGGCTATCAATTTTTTTATATACAGTCGAATATATATTGTGGTCTTAATTCCTTTTGAGTTATTGTTTGTTGTGTGGCAAGAATGCTGACAAAGTGAGAAAGTAAAACAAAAAGAAAAAATCGGATTGATATTGGCTTATTTCTTTTGATTTATTACGGCCACGAGTTCGCGACTTAATTTATACCGAGCTTATAAGACTTATCATGAGCCAAACCATATAAATATACATTCAAACTTATACAATTAGAATAAACAAAATCTTAAAGTCTTGAGCTGGCTATTAATATTAAAGGCTTATATTTAAATTTAATTGATTATTTCGGCTTATAAAAATTTACTTGAGTTTTATAAACAATATACAACGGCTTATTTATTTAAATTCATATTCAAGTCATGCTCAACTTTCTTAAAAATCCTACATACTTTTAATAACTCTAATAAACGGACAATAAACATTTTTAAGGTACATAGTTACTAGTTTATTTTAAATATAAACACTTTAAATAAAACCATCACTTAATTATATATTTTTGTAAATACACTAAGTATATATATATATATATATATATATATATATATATATATATATATATATATATATATATATATATATATATATATATATATATATATATATATATATACTTCTAACGTTAAAATCATCATTTTTCCGCCAACGTCTAACCACCATCGAAATCATCTTCCTATACTTCGCCTTTCGGCTATCGTCAAACCAAGGATCTATCCGTCTCTCACCTTTATTGTTTACACTTCCAAGAGCCAATACACCTAAACATTACGTAAACTATTTTCAAACTTAAATGCTACCACACAAGCAACGATAACACAACACTTTAAAACTTTGAGTTTATTTTAACTTCGTTAAGCTTTCAACTTAAACTATGAACTAAATCATGCCTTACTAATCTAGGTCGCGTGTTGGTGTTGAACACTACCTGATTTATTGCACTATCATACTGCTGTACTACTGAGGTGAGTTTATAGCCCCACTCTTTTATAATTGTTTTTATTGGGGTGAGAAACATGCAAAACTATTTTATGGACCAAACACTGTTAATTATGCTATTACGTGGATTAGCCTAAGCCTTGTTATGTCCCGATTATGCCCATCTCATGAACCGTTAATTCCTGCTGGGAAGCTCGAATGTTATAAAAAGATCTATTGGGGGTAACTCCCACGTTCGGTTTGACCGGATAGGCAAACGCGAACGTATACCATGTCGAAACACAAGTGTCTAGGATAAACACTTGTCGGGCCCATTTTATGATTACATACTCTTTGAGTATGCACACTGTTATAGCTTCGGTTGCATGAACTTAGTGCTAACGTAATAGACTATTTTTTTTGTATGACATTATATGCGTTGTAATGTTCATATACTAAACTCCTGGTCCAAACTATTGATTTTATTGCTCTAAACCTTTAGACTCACCAGCTTTTTGCTGACTTTTAGCATGTTTTTCTCAGGTGTTTGAGATGTTTAATATTTGGCGAGGCATGGCAAGGCAATGGTCGTAACTATTTTCTGAAGTGTTTTCACACAATGACTTTGACTTGTTTTATTGGGACCACTAAGCTTTGGGCTTATCTTTTAAATCTTAAAAACGTTGTTGTAAACTCGATTTCTATTAAACTTAATGTATTTTAACGGAGTATGTATTCCGTTCCTTATTTCCTTATGTTGTGATACCAATATAGTAGCACCCCAGTGACATGTATGCTTCCGCTGGACCCGATTTTGGGGGTGTTACAGCTAAGATTTCTTTTTATTAGGTCTACTTGCTAGATTCCTTTCTAGTAAGATTTTATTTTTGTTTCTAGGTTTTCTTTAGTCTATCTTATTTCTTCGTGTCTTTGTTCATCACCTTTACCATCCGACATTATGGAAGGTGGTAACATCTTTGAACCCATCAACCCACCACAACAAAACCACCCACAAAACCCACCACTAGCAAACCAACCTCTTAGGCCCCGAACCCTAGGAGAGTATTTCCGTCCTAGCCACTAAGGCTATCGAAACACTATTGAGCTCATTCAAGGAGCCAATGTGTCCCCCTTGCGATCCGACACCATCCGGTTGGTGCAAAGCGGATGTGCATTCCATGGACTTCGTTCCAAAGATCCTAATCAACATCTCAAGGATTTCCTTAAAATCGTAGATTCTATAGACCTTGATGTTACAACTAGAGAGTCGACCCGATTACGCCTATTCCAATTCTCTCTACGTGATCAAGCTAGTCAATGGCTTGAACGTCTACCCACGGGATCCATCACCTCATGGGATGATCTCACCACTCGGTTCCTTGCTCAATTTTTCCCACCAGGGAAAACTGCGATGCTTAGAAATGATATCTTGATGTTCCAACAACTTCAAGGTGAAACTTTCTATAAAGCATGGGCTCGTTTCAAGGACTTACTCTAAAAAGTCCCTCATCATGGTATAAATCGTTGGTTATTAGTTCAAATCTTCTATGACCATGTCGACTTTCACACCAAACGCACCATTGATCGAGCCGCCGAAGGTAGATTACGTGATAGGAACGTCGAGGAATCTTGGGAAATTATTGACGAACTTGCCGCCGATAATCAAGAATTGTGGGAATTTAATCATGCTATAAAAGTGGCTATCAACGCAATCTCGACACCTGGAGAGACTAATCACATCTCCGAAGAACTCCTTTGCAAGCTTGAGACAAAGGTTGACTATCTCGAGAAAAAACAAAAGAGACCTTTAAGTCCTAGACGGGCAACTGTCAATTCTGTCTCAAAAATGATTCCAACGCCATTGTCTGAGTCACCTTCTAGAGAGAATGTTGAAACCTTTCAAAATTATGCCCCACCTTATTCCCCTCCTGAAACCTCAGCCCGGAATTTGAAGCACGAATGAGAGAATATAGCAACCCATTCTAAGCGGCTTGCTAGATTCGAGGAAGCAGTTTATAAACAAAAGGAGGAGATGCAAAAGAAAATGAACGAGATGATGAGCCTAGTGGAGGAGTACGTAAACCAAAAAACCCCAGAAATGATGTTATTAAGGAAAGAAAGTGCTACCCCCACTACCCGGTTTGTTAATTCCATCACAATTGTCCATGAGGATAATGAGGAAAAAGAAACCCCTAGTGAATAAACCATTGATGAACCGCCAAAATCCCAATCATTAGGTTACTACCTAAAGCACGATATAAACGAAAACACCATAACAAATTGGATAAAAGGTGACGGGCATAACCAATCCTTCAAACAGGTTTCAAAGAAGGAGAAGGAGGGGGAAGATGAGTATGATACATTACCTGGGGGGCCGGTATTCGAGAAACTACTTGTACAAAAAGTAGCTACTAAGCAGATGGCCTGTGGGAACTTTGAGATACCGGCCAGCATTGGGAATTTGCAATGTCTGAATGCTTTCGCCGACCAAGGATCGAAAGTAAATCTTATGCCCCTAACTGTCTACACCCAACTAACCTCAGAAATGCCAGCCACCACCCGTGTTAGACTATCCTTCGCTGGACACTCTTATGTGTACCCTTTAGGAATTGCAGAGGATGTGCTGATCAATGTTGCAGGATTCATGTATCCCGTTGATTTTATGATCATCGATGATAAAGGAGGTGGATGCATGCCAATAATCCTTGGAGAACCATTCCTCACCACCGCAAGAGCTGTTATTAGGTATGAAAAAAGGGAAATTGAGCTTAAATCAGGGAAAAGAAAGATTAGCTTTCCCATGACCCCATGATGTGCACAAGAAAGCTTGATGAAGAGAAAGCTTAAAAATAACATTGACACAATGCCTATTCGTATTCGAGAAAAGATTCTTGCATGGGAAACAAGGATCAAAAGTTACAAAGAAATAGAGCATGAAAGAGACAAAGGCTGCAACAAAGTTCATGTCAAGTTTGAATGTAGTCAACCAACAGAGAATCATGTACCATTCGCGAAAGGAGACCTGGTACTCTTAAGACACTCAGATATGACAGTACCTCCCGATAAACCGAGGCCCTGGTGGTATGGACCATTCACAGTTGAAGGCATAGGCCAAGATAGGATAGCTAACTTGAGCAGTAAAGGAGGAGGGAAGGTGACTGCGAGTATCGATCGACTGAAACACCACCACCACAATAGTGAGGATCATAATTATATGGGATACGTCATCTCGAGAGATGAGGTCACGTAATAGCCCATGACCTTGAGTCTAGCTACAAGACTCGTAAATAAAGAAAAGCGCTTCTTGGGAGGCAAACCATGTTGTAACAACCGTGGTTTTGGCAGTTTAGTTTGACTGATAGTCTTGACTCGGTTGACGTTTGTTTGGTGTGTCCTAGGTGTTTGGAGTGATATAAGTGTGATATAGGTGAGTTTTAACACTAAATCCCTTTGCGTAAGTGGTTTTATTGTGATTTGGAAAGTTTGGAATTTGGGAAAGTTTATTTTGATCACCTTTGTGGTGTAGAAATGACTTGTGTAGTTTTTGGTGTTTTTGGTCATTTGGAAAGTTACGAGGAGTTTGTTTTTATGATTTATGTTTCAAAAGAGTGTGGAATTCTATTTTTGAAAACTTTATTTTTGAAAATGATATTTTTCCGGTTTGTCGTAAAACTGAGGTTTATCGCGTAAGACGCTAGGATTAGCTACAGGTATTTATAAAATATGAAAAGTATGAGGTTTTGAGTGTAATAAATTAATTTAATAAAAAAAATATAAAATATATATATTTGGTATAAAAAAAATCGGCTAGGAAAAAAAAGGGAAAAGGAAACCAAATTTGAGTCCAATTACAACACCTAATGATAAGGATTATCCATAAATAATATATAAACAAACCCTAACACCCCACAAACGTTTTTTGGGAGTTCTTGGTCGATTAAAAGGGGCAAGGGAAGGAGAAAAATTTAGGGTTTTATTGTTGGAGCTAAAATCAAGAACAAAGTATAATTTTCGATACTTGTATTCACTTAATTGTGTAATTATTAAATAGATTCATGTAATACTAATTATGATGGATCTAGGGTTTGTAAACTTCTGTAAATTAATTAATTAAAACATGTTGGGATCAATTAATGATTATATTATGATGATTGGTGAAAGGAATTGAGCGTAAAACATGCTAGTCGTTGAGTTAAGGTTTGGGCAGATTTGTAAGGCTGTAAAGATGTGAGTGTAAATAACAGATGGTTGTGAGTTAGGTCACGAATTTTAGGTCTAAATTGAATTTTAATGAAAGAGCTTTCCAAAAAGTCCAGCCACGATTGATTTCATGGTCGGGAAGTTGGTCTTTTGATTTTTCTTTGTTAAGGTGTCAAAGCTGTCAAACCGGGACAGATTTTGGGTAAAAGTTTGTAACACCCCCAAAATCATCACGTCAGCGGAAGACTTAAAATGTCAGCGGAAGACTTTTTGGGTGTTACTTCGAGGATCTTTATCACAATCATAGAAAACGACACAAAAATGATGCTTTAAAGTTTAATTCATTTAAAATACCAAATATTCGAGACATCAAGATGTTTCATAGTTTAAACAACAAATTTATTTGAAACGTGTCAAAACATTTATTTAAGCCCATGCCGGGTTACAAGCCCACTCCGTGCCTTCAAGTTCCTTCTTGTTAAATTACCTGAGATAAACACATGCTAAAAGTGTCAACACAAAGGTTGGTGAGTTCATAGAGTTTATAGTTTCGAATATCGATTTCCAAAATCAAAGATTTTATGATTCCATAGAAGTTATAATAACCGTTGATTATCAAATTAAAGTGTGAGTAAATCCATAATATTCATAGTTTAAATCGTTGATCTATCAAAATCAGGAAATGAGTGATTTCCTTATTAATTCAAAAATAGTCCGTTGGTTTGCCCTTCACCGGGTCAACACCAAAATAGTAGTTTGTTTGACCTAACCGGGTCAACACCAAAATAGTTTGTTCGTTTGCCAGTTGTTAATAGTTTTCCTGCTATATAGTGAGCACAATCTCATAGTTTAATAAAACAGTGGGCTACAGCATTGTACACCCCAAACATCAGTCGTTGTAATACTGTATCATGACTACAGTACTACCGTTCTATTGCTCTAAGCTCATGACACTCAACGATTAACAGGCATCAAAATTATCCATAATAATGATGTAAAATAGTGGCCCTCAAGATAGGTATTTACCAGTAACCTATGAAATCAAATAGCGTGCATTTGGTGGCTTTCCTCTAGCGACCAAATGGGGATTGTCAATCCCTAATAGATCTATTCACAACTACTTACGCTCACCCTTTGGGTGATTAAGGTGCATGAACGAGGGACTTTTGGTAATCGGTACTTAGGCAATAGAGATCAAATATAGCATACCATTGAAAAATCACTTGTAATCATGTCTACAGCAGGTATTTCCTTATGAGATATAAAAATGTGTAAACCAGTAAAGTTTATATGAAATACAGTCATGTATTTAGTTAATGAATACTTGTAAAAATAAAAGCAGTAGTTAAGCATGTATCTCCCCCAAAAACGTTTATAAACCATTGTAAAACAAGTAAGAGTAGGGGCTATGACTCACCTTAGTAGTACAGTAGTAGTGGTAGTAACATAATCTCAACGATGCAAGGCAACAGCTTCACACACAACCTAAAAGATATGGTATGTTTTAGTTGATAGTCTAAATCTCGTTTTATCGCGAATATTAGTTATTCAGTTGTGATTAAAACTTGTGTTCGTTTAAATGCTTGAAGTTCAAGAACAAAGTTATATATACATATAACTTGTGAGTGAAATGATCGATGATCGATGTGCGATGGAAAATCATCATGAATAAGTCGAAGTATGTAGACGATGTTTTATGATGTTAGTCTTAAAAGAAAAGAAATAAACGTATCGTTATATATATATATCGTTAAAATTAATTATAGTTACGCGAATATTTATATCGTATATATATAAGTTAAATTTATAAGAGTTTTATACTAAATATGTGTATTTATATATAAAATATTAATATTATTTTTATAAAATAATATTACAGAAAATCCCTTCAAGTTTTACATTTGTTACCTTTTTAACCCTAACGGTCTAACTTTAACGCCGTTAGTCCAAAATTAACGATTGTTCCATTTTAAGTCCAATTACTATCACTATTTACATTTTTCGTCTCCAAGTTTTAATATTAATAGTTTGTAACCCAAAAATTTAGATTTGATAGTTTCTACCCTAAGTTTCCAACTTTGGCAGTTTTAGTCCCTCGGTTTAAGAAAATTTGCAAAGTTAGTCCAAAATTTACCAAACTTGGAATTTAACATTTATACTTTTTCAATAAGCTCAGAATGTTCCATATAATTTATTTCAACAGCTTAATAGCTTAAAAAGTGCTTATTTTTATAATTGGGCCTTAATGAGACCAATTTAAGGCCCGTTAACAAATTGAGATCCGTTGGACTTACGGGACTTTTGGGTTTTGACTTGGGCTTGTTTTTAGAGTACAAAAATTTTACAGTTGAGCTTTTAGGACCAGCTTATTAAATAAGCTTAAAAACAGCTTAACGGGCTTACTAGGCCCAAAAGTTAACTTATTTGTTTTTGAAAAACCTGCCAAAAGTTCAATCACTTTGGCTTTAGAAATCGACTCATATGAGCTTATTAGGTTACATCTTCTATGTTTCCTGTTTGCTAGCCATGTCAACAATGAGTTCAAGTTTTAATATTGATATGTTATGTGTCTAGATTTGAAGTAATCGAGGCTAAGTAAGTGACTAAAGTCGATATTGAAAACAGTTTTCCTTGTTAAAAATATTCTAAGTCTTTTTATTAAATTCGTATAGGTCCAATGACTTTTAAAACGTGTGATATTTATTAATTTCAAAACTTTATGCCACTTGATTGCTAGTATATTAAACGTTTAGGATGTCGAATAAAAAGTATATATTACGTTTTTACTTAACGAGATAACGGATCAAAGTAAAGTGCCAAAAATAGAAAGTTATTGAAATGAAAACATGAATTAGGTGTCGTGTAGACTTACTTCACTTCAAAGGGGGCATAAAACTTAGAGTGTGGTTCGAACAAGTGTAAATGGAGGTTTTGGATCGACTTGTGGCCAAGTAAGGATGTAGGATGAGTGATGACGCTCCTTGAATTTGTCTCTAGCCCTTCGAACTCCTTTCCAACTTTCTGTCCCGTTTCATGGTATGCCTCGACTTATATTTTGTTATTGGGTTTGTTTGGGTGTGTGTTACCAATTGAGGTTGGATGTAAAGCTTATATAACGAGTTTAGTGAGTGAATAGAAGCCAAGATCATCTATGGTTGAGGGTTAGATCGAACGAAATGCATGTTGCCTCCAAAATCAAACAATCGGGGGTTTACAAGGTTAGATTGTGTAAGATTTTCGTTCCTGACATTCCTGACATATTATATTATGTGTATAGGTGTTTTGTAGGGATTGGGGAGCAATGATGGCTCGTAAGAGAGCTTTGGACACGTTTGGGTAAAAATGCCAAAGGTGAGTTTCGGGGTTTGCTTGGGTCGTTTTTAAGGTAGTAAACGAGTGAGGGAGGGTGTATCTCTTACCATTTGTGATTCTCGGGTACTAGGTGGAATGAGACATGTAAAAATATATGGGTGTTATATGTCGAAATCGCAAGAAAATGAGGTGTTTTGGAGCTGGGTCGCGACAGGTAAACCAAAGAAAGGAAACAAAATAAATAAAGGGCGCTTGGGCTTTGGCCTGGTGGACTACTGGGCTGCTTGTGTGGATCAGGCCCAAAAACGAAATAAGGAAAAGAATTAATTAAGGGTCCGTTTGGTGGTAGTTAAGTGAAAGGTTTGATGTGTTTCGTTTATAGTTTCGGAAAATATGAGAGTGATTTTGTAGTATAATATGGAGAGGAAGTTCACCTATTTAGTATCCATGTACCTTGCTTCTTTCTTTTCTTTCGATGGACAATAGCAAAGGAAATGGGTTGATATTGTGTTTTGTTTGAGTGTGTATTGCATGTATCCTTTATGTATGAGTTTTGGTGTATGACAAGTGGTGAGAATGGCAGGGAAAAGGCAAGACTTGGATTGTGAATGAGAGCTTGTCATGAGAGGTGTGAAATGGTTTCTAACAATTGACATACGTTAAGTAGATGATTGGTGAGCATGGGAGGTTGATGTAAGAGTTGCACATGGGTTTTCATAGGTTGTATTTGAGGTAGTAGTATTCAAGGTGAGTCCAGGTCGTATTTTAAAGATAACAGCTTGGAATTTCGTTTTTGGTTTAACATCTCGCGTGTCTAGACGTAAAACATTATTTCGGACAACTTTCGTGTTTTACACTTTTCCTGGTTCGGACCAAAAGAGCCTTAAAATTAGGATTTAAATTCGTTACAGAAAGTTGGTGGTTTATTAAAATTTATACGAAGTGTTATTACTTATTTGTGTTAATTTGAGATTGTGTAAGGTGCCTTAACTTGATCAATATTCTAGTATAGCAATTATATTTAAAAGTTGATAACAATTGTATTTCATGGTTCTTAGAAGCATGAAAACGAGAGTTGTGAAATAAAAGGGATACGTCGCGTGTAAAAGTTAAAATAAACTGAACTAAAGCAAACATGTACTTGTGATTTATAAATATAATAGTTAGAGGTGTGCTTGTTCAAAGTATCGTGTCGAGGTCCAAAATATTAGTGAGTAATCTCGGGAATTTTCGTAGGCTCCGGAAATATATAAATATTGTACGGTAAATATACGAAATGTATATTTATAAAATATAAACGTTTTAAATATATTATATTATTCGCGATATTTATAGATTATCGAGGTTGTATGTAAGCATCGTTCCTTGGTAAATGGTCAATCATAAATGTTGTAGTGGTTCACATAATATGTCGTGCATAATAAATAAAAAAAAATTGTTCCCCGTAAAAATGGTATTTAAATAATGTAACATTCTTTTATTCAATTATTGATATTTACTAATCGTATGGGAAAATTACGGGAGGTTACATTACCTACCTCTTACAGGGAATTCCGTCCCGGAATTCTAGTCTAAGATAGTTGCCACGGGTGTCTAGGGAAAAGATGTGGGTACTTGGTGCGAATCTGGTCTTCATGTTTCTTAGAAATCCTATATCTCAAGTATAACTTACTTACACCCCAGAGACAATTGTTCCCTTCATTGCATGATTCTTCCTAAATTATACATAGGTGATCAGGCTATGTATAATTTACGAGTAATAATGCAATGCTTGGACCATTCGACTCGTATGATGTCCGGTCTAGTTGTTGATTCGTAGAGTTTTATAAGTCAAACGGTTGATTTCCTAAATCAAGGTACGAGTGATTGTTCTAACTTAGTCAATACTAAAAATAGTTCGTCAGTCTGGTGTTGAAATGGATTTTGGCCATGCCACTAATGAAATGATATCTAGAGTAGAAGAAGTGGATAATATGGAATTCAGGAAGAACTAGATAGTACAATAGATGAGGAAATACCACAGCGAGTTGCTTATCGAACAGAAGGTAGACCTAAGTCGTGAGAAAGACGAACACTTAAAGGTGACATCACTTAGTACAACCAAGTGCTTAAGGAAATTCGGACGGTTAAATTCTAAACTTCATCAGTCTGCTGCGTTGTTGAGAATTGTTGTTGTTGTTGCGGTGATTGCTGGTGTTGCTATGATGGTTGTTGTCGTGGTGATGGGTGATTCTTTTATTATCGAGTTTCCTCTTGAGCTCATTGCATTTGAACTCTTGGCCCAATAGCCTCTGAGCAAGTTTTACTGCTGCTTCCAGGGTTGGTGGGTTTGATGAGGTGACATCTCCTTCAATGCTCCTAGGGAGTCCTTCGACGTATTTCTCCAAGGTTTTCTCAAGGTCAGGCACCATCGATGGGCATAGTATTTTAAGTTCCTGAAACCTTCGGTTGTAAGTTCTCAGATTGATTCCCTTTACTACCAACACATAGAACTCATCCTCAAGCTTCCTCAATTTCGTATGAGGACAATACTTATTTAATATCTTGGTCTTGAATTCAGTCCATGAGAGTTGATATGTTGTTGTTGCTCCTAGAGTCTGAACAATAGCATTCCACCAAGATAGGGCATCTTGTATTAGGGTTCCCGTTGCGAAGCTAACTTTGTTGTTTTCTGAGCATCTACTTCTTTTGAAGACCGTTTCACATCGCTCAAACCATTTGGCTAATTCGGATACTCCTTTGGTACCTCTAAAGTATGTGAGTTGGCATGTTATAAAGTCCTTATAGGTGTACTAATGAGGTGCGGGTGTCGCGTTTCCAGTCATCTGTGAGTCAGTATCTCTTTGGCGGGCTTGTTCGGTTAAGACGGCATTGACACCATCAGCAATTGCTTGCTATATCGCTGTTGGGGTCATAACTTCGGGGTTTGTCGGCGTAGTGGTTGTGGTTGTTCTTCTAGTACTAGCCATGTTGCTATCATTGACGGAAGAAAGACGTATGTTTAGAATTTTATACTGACCATGTTAAGTTAGAATACCTCTCATACAACCAAGAATAGGTTATAGTCATAAAAACTTAGTCAATGAGAAATTTAAGTTAAGATGTGTCACATCATGTCGGAAGGACAAACATAAACCGATGTCATTACAACATTTATTAATACTTGTTTGAATGTTTACAAAACATCATATGACAAGATTCCTTATTAATAGAACATTGGTTTGTTAAGCTGACATGTCTCAGATTCATGGTTTTCCTATGGTTTTGTCCATACGGTTTTGGATTTCTTGAATGGCAGTGGTTATAGTTTCGATGGTTCGATCTCTTGCTCTTTCCCTAGTTAGGGATTTTTTTTTTGTAAGGCTTGCCTAAGATACACAGTCTCCATGTCAATCCTCTCAATTTCACGGTCCAGGGCTCCCATCATTATTTCTGTTGAAGTGTTGGCTCCACACAATGCTCCTATAAACTCCATTGATTCCCAAAATTGAGTATTCATCTGTTCAAATACAGCCTTCATAGCTAACTGGTCAATTGCAAAGTTCTCAATCTTATCTGTAAGAGTCTTGACGTGTTCACGAAGAAAGTCGTTGAGGGTGTCGGTAATAGTATCGATTCGATTCTCATGTCGGCAAGTCTATCTGCCAACAAGGGTATAGTGTGATGAAGGGGTGAATAAATAGTTATTCCAAATCCTGAGTGGTTTTAATTGTTCTTTCTAGCTTAACGTATCTACTACTACATTAGCTTCTTCTTTTTATTTGTTCTTTCCAGCTTAACGTATCTACTACTACATTAGCTTCTCTTGGATGATAGTGAATCTTACAGCCATAATCGCTGAATAGCTCTAACTAGCGGCGTTGTCTTGACTTGAGAAAACAATTCCATTCTGAATGAAGATTTCTATCGTGTTTGGAAAATAATTATTGCTCACATTCTATTGTTCCGTGAAAATCTATGGGGTAACTTACCCAATTAGACAAAAAGTTTGTCTGTAACAGATATTTAACAATGAGGGTTTCGGATAAAAGTGATAGACGTAGAGAAAGTTGCTGAACTTCAGCTTTTGTTATGGTGGAAGGTCTAAAGTCTTTCAGTTTATTTATGTTTCTTGACAAGTTGTCAAAAGAAGGTTTCGATACTAAGAGGACGATTTGGGGTTTTTCTACGCAAATAACTCCTATGTGGATGTAAGGTTGAACCGCGGAAGGAACCTCTTTCCTTTCTTAAAGCAAGTATGCTTTTCAAGCTTTTCCTTTACTCTTACTATAGCAGGCACACGCAAAACTCTCTATTTGGCTTTTTACAGGAATCAATATGTCTAAACATAAGGTAGTGTTTTCACGACTTACTAAACGGGGGATCAAAATCTTTGCGCGGTAGTGGAGAGCGAAGCGAATGTAGGGGACACAGCCTATTCAGGGAAGGAGGATGGATTGGACTCGCTCTGGTTCATGGTATGGGTAAGAACAGGCCTAATGACTTTTAGTGAAGATATGCTTATATGGCACGAAATAACGATCAAATTCGTCGAACAAAAGATGTGCATTCAAAATTGCCTATAGTACTGCTCTAGTAAGAAGTTCATAGATCTATTGGTAGAAGATAGTAGGTGGTGATGGTGATAACACAGGTGGTGTAAGTGGTGGTGGCACAACTGATTCCGGTGGTGGTATGATAAGAGCTGGTAGTGATATAAGAAGAATTTGCTTCATACGGCTGAAGTTGTCGAATTTTCCTATTTCGGTAAATTGGGTCAAGTGAAGTCGAAGGGGAAGCCTATAAATCCTATGACAAGACAATAGGGTGGGAAAATGAAGACATGGTACTTGTAATAATCCCGATTAGTAAATATAAGTCATTAGCATAATTTTAACATGTTAACATATATACGAAATCATGTAAAAGTAATGTCTCTACCAGATATTGGAAAGCGTAGGCACGGAGGGCATAAGGTGGTATTTTGTAAAAGTGGTCCGTTTTAAAAGTATAGTTAAAGTCCAATGTTCAAAACACTTGGTTCTCTATAACTGTAGCTCTGATGCCAATCTGTAACACCCCCAAAATCATCACGTCAGCGGAAGACTTAAAATGTCAGCGGAAGACTTTTTGGGTGTTACTTCGAGGATCTTTATCACAATCATAGAAAACGACACAAAAGTGATGCTTTAAAGTTTAATTCATTCAAAATACCAAATATTCGAGACATCAAGATGTTTCATAGTTTAAACAACAAATTTATTTGAAACGTGTCAAAACATTTATTTAAGCCCATGCCGGGTTACAAGCCCACTCCGTGCCTTCAAGTTCCTTCTTGTTAAATTACCTGAGATAAACACATGCTAAAAGTGTCAACACAAAGGTTGGTGAGTTCATAGAGTTTATAGTTTCGAATATCGATTTCCAAAATCAAAGATTTTATGATTCCATAGAAGTTATAATAACCGTTGATTATCAAATTAAAGTGTGAGTAAATCCATAATATTCATAGTTTAAATCGTTGATCTATCAAAATCAGGAAATGAGTGATTTCCTTATTAATTCAAAAATAGTCCGTTGGTTTGCCCTTCACCGGGTCAACACCAAAATAGTAGTTTGTTTGACCTAACCGGGTCAACACCAAAATAGTTTGTTCGTTTGCCAGTTATTAATAGTTTTCCTGCTATATAGTGAGCACAATCTCATAGTTTAATAAAACAGTGGGCTACAGCATTGTACACCCCAAACATCAGTCGTTGTAATACTGTATCATGACTACAGTACTACCGTTCTATTGCTCTAAGCTCATGACACTCAACGATTAACAGGCATCAAAATTATCCATAATAATGATGTAAAATAGTGGCCCTCAAGAAAGGTATTTACCAGTAACCTATGAAATCAAATAGCGTGCATTTGGTGGCTTTCCTCTAGCGACCAAATGGGGATTGTCAATCCCTAATAGATCTATTCACAACTACTTACGCTCACCCTTTGGGTGATTAAGGTGCATGAACGAGGGACTTTTGGTAATCGGTACTTAGGCAATAGAGATCAAATATAGCATACCATTGAAAAATCACTTGTAATCATGTCTATAGCAGGTATTTCCTTATGAGATATAAAAATGTGTAAACCAGTAAAGTTTATATGAAATATAGTCATGTATTTAGTTAATGAATACTTGTAAAAGTAAAAGCAGTAGTTAAGCATGTATCTCCCCCAAAAACGTTTATAAACCATTGTAAAACAAGTAAGAGTAGGGGCTATGACTCACCTTAGTAGTACAGCAGTAGTGGTAGTAACATAATCTCAACGATGCAAGGCAACGGCTTCACACACAACCTAAAAGATGTGGTATGTTTTAGTTGATAGTCTAAATCTCGTTTTATCGCGAATATTATTCAGTTGTGATTAAAACTCGTGTTCGTTTAAATGCTTGAAGTTCAAGAACAAAGTTATATATACATATAACTTGTGAGTGAAATGATCGATGATCGATGTGCGATGGAAAATCATCATGAATAAGTCGAAGTATGTAGACGATGTTTTATGATGTTAGTCTTAAAAGAAAAGAAATAAACGTATCGTTATATATATATATATATATATATATATATATATATATATATATATATATATATATCGTTAAAATTAATTATAGTTACGCGAATATTTATATCGTATATATATAAGTTAAATTTATAAGAGTTTTATACTAAATATGTGTATTTATATATAAAATATTAATATTATTTTTATAAAATAATATTACAGAAAATCCCTTCAAGTTTTACATTTGTTACCTTTTTAACCCTAACGGTCTAACTTTAACGCCGTTAGTCCAAAATTAACGATTGTTCCATTTTAAGTCCAATTACTATCACTATTTACATTTTTCGACTCCAAGTTTTAATATTAATAGTTTGTAACCCAAAAATTCAGATTTGATAGTTTCTACCCTAAGTTTCCAACTTTGGCAGTTTTAGTCCCTCGGTTTAAGAAAATTTGCAAAGTTAGTCCAAAATTTACCAAACTTGGAATTTAACATTTATACTTTTTCAATAAGCTCAGAATGTTCCATATAATTTATTTCAACAGCTTAATAGCTTAAAAAGTGCTTATTTTTATAATAGGGATTAATGAGACCAATTTAAGGCCCGTTAACAAATTGAGATCCGTTGGACTTACGGGACTTTTGGGTTTTGACTTGGGCTTGTTTTTAGAGTACAAAATTTTTACATTTGAGCTTTTAGGACCAGCTTATTAAATAAGCTTAAAAACAGCTTAACGGGCTTACTAGGCCCAAAAGTTAACTTATTTGTTTTTGAAAAACCTGCCAAAAGTTCAATCACTTTGGCTTTAGAAATCGACTCATATGAGCTTATTAGGTTACATCTTCTATGTTTCCTGTTTGCTAGCCATGTCAACAATGAGTTCAAGTTTTAATATTGATATGTTATGTGTCTAGATTTGAAGTAATCGAGGCTAAGTAAGTGACTAAAGTCGATTTTGAAAACAGTTTTCCTTGTTAAAAATATTCTAAGTCTTTTTATTAAATTCGTATAGGTCCAATGACTTTTAAAACGTGTGATATTTATTAAGTAAATGTTATTTTTAAGTTGAAAACTTTATGCCACTTGATTGCTAGTATATTAAACGTTTAGGATGTCGAATAAAAAGTATATATTACGTTTTTACTTAACGAGATAACGGATCAAAGTAAAGTGCCAAAAATAGAAAGTTATTGAAATGAAAACATGAATTAGGTGTCGTGTAGACTTACTTCACTTCAAAGGGGGCGTAAAACTTAGAGTGTGGTTCGAACAAGTGTAAATGGAGGTTTTGGATCGAATTGTGGCCAAGTAAGGATGTAGGATGAGTGATGACTCTCCTTGAATTTGTCTCTAGCCCTTCGAACTCCTTTCCAACTTTCTGTCCCGTTTCATGGTATGCCTCGACTTATATTTTGTTATTGGGTTTGTTTGGGTGTGTTTTACCAACTGAGGTTGGATGTAAAGCTTATATAACGAGTTTAGTGAGTGAATAGAAGCCAAGATCATCTATGGTTGAGGGTTAGATCGAACGAAATGCATGTTGCCTCCAAAATCAACCAATCGGGGGTTTACAAGGTTAGATTGTGTAAGATTTTCGTTCCTGACATTCCTGCCATATTATATTATGTGTATAGGTGTTTTGTAGGGATTGGGGAGCAATGATGGCTCGTAAGAGAGCTTTGGACACGTTTGGGTAAAAATGCCAAAGGTGAGTTTCGGGGTTTGCTTGGGTCGTTTTTAAGGTAGTAAACGAGTGAGGGAGGGTGTATCTCTTACCATTTGTGATTCTCGGGTACTAGGTGGAATGAGACATGTAAAAATGTATGGGTGTTATATGTCGAAATCGCAAGAAAATGAGGTGTTTTGGAGCTGGGTCGCGACAGGTAAACCAAAGAAAGGAAACAAAATAAGTAAAGGGCGCTTGGGCTTTGGCCTGGTGGACTGCTGGGCTGCTTGTGTGGATCAGGCCCAAAAACGAAATAAGGAAAAGAATTAATTAAGGGTCCGTTTGGTGGTAGTTAAGTGAAAGGTTTGATGTGTTTCGTTTATAGTTTCGGAAAATATGAGAGTGGTTTTGTAGTATAATATGGAGAGGAAGTTCACCTATTTAGTATCCATGTACCTTGCTTCTTTCTTTTCTTTCGATGGACAATAGCAAAGAAAATGGGTTGATATTGTGTTTTGTTTGAGTGTGTATTGCATGTATCCTTTATGTATGAGTTTTGGTGTATGACAAGTGGTGAGAATGGCAGGGAAAAGGCAAGACTTGGATTGTGAATGAGAGCTTGTCATGAGAGGTGTGAAATGGTTTCTAACAATTGACATATGTTAAGTAGATGATTGGTGAGCATGGGAGGTTGATGTAAGAGTTACACATGGGTTTTCATAGGTTGTATTTGAGGTAGTAGTATTCAAGGTGAGTCCAGGTCGTATTTTAAAGATAACAGCTTGGAATTTCGTTTTTGGTTTAAAATCTCGCGTGTCTAAACGTAAAACATTATTTCGGACAACTTTCGTGTTTTACACTTTTCCTGGTTCGGACCAGAAGAGCCTTAAAATTAGGATTTAAATTCGTTACAGAAAGTTGGTGGTTTATTAAAATTTATACGAAGTGTTATTACTTATTTGTGTTAATTTGGGATTGTGTAAGGTGCCTTAACTTGATCAATATTATAGTATAGCAATTATATTTAAAAGTTGATAACAATTGTATTTCATGGTTCTTAGAAGCATGAAAACGAGAGTTGTGAAATAAAAGGGATACGTCACGTGTAAAAGTTAAAATAAACTGAGCTAAAGCAAACATGTACTTGTGATTTATAAATATAATAGTTAGAGGTGTGCTTGTTCAAAGTATCGTGTCGAGGTCCAAAATATTAGTGAGTAATCTCGGGAATTTTCGTAGGCTCCGAAAATATATAAATATTGTACGGTAAATATACGAAACGTATATTTATAAAATATAAACGTTTTAAATATATTATATTATTCGCGATATTTATAGATTATCGAGGTTGTGTGTAAGCATCGTTCCTTGGTAAATGGTCAATCATAAATGTTGTAGTGGTTCACATAATATGTCGTGCATAATAAATAAATAAAAAAATTTGTTCCCCGTAAAAATGGTATTTAAATAATGTAACATTTTTTATTCAATTATTGATATTTACTAATCGTATGGGAAAATTACGGGAGTGAGTAAATCTTGTGATGGTCAAAACGATTTAAGAGGTGCTATGCGTTAATCAGTATTAGAAAAACTCCGCGTGGTAACAAATTTTTAAACAAGTCGAAGTCGAAAACAACTTTGTGTAAAACGATTGGTGTAAAAGTTGGTGTAGAAATTTTGAGCATAGCGCAAGTCTGCTATGTTTCAATTGATGCTACAAGGGAACAACTTGGGCCAAAATCCCATCTAGGCGTGCGTTTGGTTTGTGTAAGTCCAACAGGCCACAAAATTGGGCCAGCGCCCAGTTAACCAAGGGTCCGTTTGGTTCTTGCAAGCCCACTAAAGCTATACTCATAAACTTTAAAAACGTGTATCAACAAACGGCGTAATATAATGGATTTTCGGATCATTATTGTTAGCGAGTCACGACATAAACTTATAACATAAAAACCAAATATACATTTAACACATATTCCAAAACTATCAAAACTAGTCTAAACTAAAATTATAAATTTCACACATACTTAAAAATCTATTGATTTTGATATGATATTATAAAAACTTGCATAAAATTTATAAAATATAAAACGACCATTTAACTTTATTTTATTTCAAATATAAATACTTATATAAAACTTTTACTTAAAAACATTTACTTACACACTTTTTATCATAAACTTATATTTACATATAAATACTTATAAACATTTAAATATATACATACACAATTTTTAACAACACTATTCTCAATTTTCTCCGATGACACCTAACGTTCATTTCCATCCGCACTTCGTCTCTCGGTTATCGTCAAACTAGAAATCCTATTCGTTCTCGTTACGTAAGCACTTCCAAGAGCCAATATTTACAAAACTATTTTCAAACTTGGTAATGCCACACAAGCGACAATAACATAAACATTTTGAAAACTTTTAAACTTATTACCGTTTCATCGAGTCCTAAACTAAAATTGTAAACTAAATTATGCCATACTAATCTAGGTCACGCGTCGGAGCTACTACCTACCATTTGACTCTATTACTTTTCTGCTACTATTGCTAAGGTGAGTTCATAGTCCCACTTTTTACTATGTTTTCAAATTCCGTGGGGAGATACATGCTATAAATCTGAACACAAGTATTTTTCTGTATGCTATCCTGATTGATATTGCCTAAGTTACCGCTATTGCCAAAAGTCCCTCATATCATGAACCATTAATCACTTGCGAGTGAACGCGAATATAGTGAATAGATCTATTGGCAGTTGACGCCCCATTTGAAGTTAGCCTGGAATGGTAACCGAATGCACTATATTCGAATAACTTAGGAAACTGGCAAACTCCTAATTACCCGAGGGCCCTATTACCTGCATCATATTATTATGTGTAGGCCTTTATCCCATAAGATTTTATATATCTCTTATGGCAGCATAACAGTGTTAAGGTTTGCGTGTCATGAGGCTTTGTGCAATATCTTACGTAACGATGTTACTGTTTTACAACTATTTGACTTGTGTTCAACTATTACAATTTAAACACTGTGGATTCACTCAACCTTTGTGTTGACCCTTTTAGCATGTTTTATCCCAGGTAACTAATTAGCATCTGTGGCACGGAGTGGATCAGGGCACCCTTTGGATTTCACTAAAAAAATGTTATCATTCACTTTTATTCAAGACCTTTATTATGTATTTCTAAACTTATTAAAACCGTTGTAGCTACTTTAAATTTTATGTTGATGAATGATAACAAATTTTCCCAAAACAACTCTTTTATGTCGTTTTCTATGATTATGGCAATGTATCTATGAAGTAATACCCCGTTTAGTCTTCCGCTGTCTCAGTTCGATTTTCGGGGTGTTACAGATTGGTATCAGAGCCATGGTTATAGAGAACCGAATGTATTTTCAAAACACTGGACTATAACCACATTTCAAAATAAACTATTTTACATCTTACTACCTTATGCCCTCCGTGCCCACACTTTACGAATATCACGCATAGAGATTTGCTTAGCAGATGATGCGCCAATTTTAGATATCATGCATAGAGATTTGCTTAGCAGATAATGCATAAGTTTTAAACATCATGACTAGTTAATGTTTAACACTATTTAAAAGGCTTATTTTATTTTACCTTATTTTATTTTTGGGATGTTACAGTACCATGTCACCCCCAGTCATTATCTTGTCTGACAGTGACGACGCACCCCTGGCATCACCCCATGTCCCTACCACCATACTGTCTGATGTTACCTTACCTGTTTCCCCTGCTATCCCCTCTGATGTCCCATCCAGGAATGCTTCCGGAGAGACGGAGCCCTTCGAGGAGGGTGAAGTCGCTCTAACACCCCGTGACTCATTTGCTGATGGACCACTTTACCATCCCCTGATTGGACCCATGACCTATGACTAGTACCTCCAGGACCAGTACCTTCAGTCTCAGCAGTTCTTGGCAGCTGATGATTGCCCTACCCCACTCCCTAGCCATCATTCTGGCTCAGATGCTGACAGTGAGTCATCTGACTCGGATACTGCTGATACTGCTACATCCACTCCGCCCCCACCACCGCCTGCCCCGGCTCGCCACCGCAAGCGTGTGCGTGTCCTTGAGCCTTTCGAGCCTGAGCCTTTTGGGAAAAGGTTCAAGTACCATCCAAATGGACCTACCCTCCGTTTCACGGCTCGTAAGAGAGCACGTGCTCCACCTGCTGCTATAGCACTACCCCTACCTCTTTCACCACCATCACCATCCTCACCCTCACCACTAGCTTCACCGACATCTCCTTTATCCCTGCCTCCTCCTTACATGCTACCTACCTTTACCACTGAGACTCTCCCACCTATGCCACCACCCACTGTGTTTTACTCTCAGACTACTACTGTGCCCATACCACCTCCCACTTCATCTCCTATTCCCACATCCCCAGCTGTTGCCACTGAGACTGTTCCCTCACCTGATACCCATGAGGGGGATGATGCCCAGAGTTGGTCATATCTGCTAGAGGCTATTCGTCGCTGGAGATTCTTGGAGGGATCCCCAATAGCATCGGAGCTTGGGGAGAGTTCTACACCCGTGCTACTAGTCACCGGAGAGCCGGTGCATCACACTGTTCCATTACTAGCAGCCAGACTGGTCAGACATGAGGATCGGATTGATGAGATCGTAGGTGTTGTGGAGGAGATTTCTCTTGAGCGGGTAGAGAACATGGAGGAGGAGGTGACTAACCTCGTAGTTCATAGGGTGGCTTTGGAGCAGGTATTTCAGATTATGGGCACTGAGTTGGAGGAGACCATGGATACTGTTACTGAGATGGGCCACAGGATGGACGCTCAGAGATATGAGATGCAAGATCAGAGAGAGATTTCAGTGATCACGCAGCAGATGCAGGAGCATCAGGCTGAGGAGTTAGCTGCTACTACTGCTACAGTCCATGCACTCAGAGCATCCCTTGAGGAGGTGCGAGCCCGAGAGAGAGCGAGAGATGCAGAGATGCTAGGGATGATTCGGATTATCCGAGACTTAGAGAGGAGGTTAGGAGGCGCACCTGGAGCCCCGTAGATCTGAGACATATCACTACATGCAGAGACATCTGACTTGCCCTGTGCGGCATTGATAATGTTGTATTTTGTTATTTTGAACAATGTACCAGATTATTAAAACCTCGTGTTGGTTATGATTGTACTGTACGGATATTGATTTATGTTGTTCTAGTATTTGATCTTATGTTATGATACTCTCGTGTACCACCATGTTGTGACTCATTATGAATGTCATGTATGTTATGGAATTTTATTTTTCAAGCATGTCGTGATACTTATTATGATTGATATGGTTGTGTTGATGATGATGTACTCATTGTATGATTGAATAGCATTATGACCTCGACTATTATGTGTTTGATTGTGATGGTTCACTATATTGTGTTGATCTTGGTAACAATATTCTCAAGTGTGTATTGTGACTTTCTTTTTAGAAGGATGGCTCCTCGTAAGAAGGCAACAACAACAACCCCTACAACCCCTATGACTCCAGCTGATATTCAAAAGTTGATTGCTGACAGTATTGCTGCTGCATTAGGAAAGCAACCGACAGCTATGGCACGTTCCAGCAGCACAAACAGGCCAAATGGAGAGGGCGAGACATCTGGGACACGAAAGTGCACTTACAAGGACTTCATGGCTTGCAAACCTACTTACTTTAAGGGAACTGAGGGAGTAACTGAACTCGCTCGTTGGTTTGAGCGCTCTGAAACAGTATTCTCAAGGAGCGGGTGCTCTAATGACTGCAAGGTCTCATTTGCTACTGGTACGTTACTAGAAGATGCCTTGTCCTGGTGGAACACTACTGCACAGAACATGGGCATTGAGGAAGCCTACCAGATCACTTGGGCTGAATTCAAGCAAAGGATGCTAAGGAAATACTGCATCCGCACCGAGATTAGGAAACTGGAAGATGAGTTTGATCATTTGGTGGTAAAAGGGGATGATATTAAGACTTATGATCGAAGGTTTCAGGAACTAGTTGTGTTATGCCCAACCAAAGTGCCAGACCTTGAGAAGACACTGGAAAAGTATGTGGAAGGTCTGCCTAGGAGCATAGAAGGGGATGTCACTGCATCCAAATCTCAGACACTAGAAGAGGCTATGGAAATTGCTCAGAGATTGTTGGAAAGAGAAATCAAGCACGGACAGGCCCATGGCAACAACAATCATAAACGAAAATTTGATGACCGAAGAAACAACCACAACTCTCACAACAACTACAACTCCCACAACAACCACACACCCCATAACAACAATAACAACAATAACTACAACCGCAACAACAACCAGAACTATCAGCAAAACCGAAACCATCACCAAAACCAACAGAACCGCCGGCAGGAAGCCGCCAGGGCTTACGTTGCCGCACCCACTGGAGCTAGAGGCTATGTTGGACTCACTCCTATGTGTAACCGATGCAAACTACATCACAATGGAACCTGCTATGTCAAGTGTGGGAAATGCCAGAGGACCGGACACCAGACTCGAGTCTGTAAGGCCACAGGCGCTAACTTACAACCAGTGGTCGTGGTATGCCATGGATGTGGTGAGAAAGGGCACTACAAGAACCGGTGTCCGAAACAAACTGCCAACCAGAACAACAATGCTCGTGGACGAGTTTATGTGATGGGAGAGGGGAATGACCAGCAAGGCCCAGACATAGTCACGGGTACGTTTCCACTTAACAACCACCTTGCTAAAGTTTTATTTGATTCTGGAGCCGATAGGAGTTTCGTTTCCATTGCATTTGCATCTTTACTTAACCGCACCCCAACCAAGTTAGACACCACTTATGAAATCGAATTAGCCAACGGGGAACTTGAGAGCACTAACACCATAGTTCGAGGTTGTACCTTACTTTTACTTGACCAACCCTTCGAAATCGACCTTATGCCTGTTAAACTTGGTAGTTTCGACGTCGTTATCGGCATGGATTGGTTATCTAAGAACCATGCTAGGATCATTTGTGATGAAAAGGCCGTTCACATTCCATTTCAAGGTAGCACCCTAATCGTTCGTGGCGAACATAGTAAGACTCGACTCAGCATCATATCATTCGTCAAGACGGTAAAGTATATCGATAGAGGATGTCACGCCTTTTTGGCACAGGTGACAGAAAAGAAGTCGGAAGAAAAACATCCTGAAGATGTGCCGGTAGTAAGGGACTTTCTTGAGGTATTTCCTGAGGAGTTTCCTGGCCTCCCACCGGTTCGCCAAGTGGAATTTCAGATTGACCTAGTACCAGGAGCCGCGCCGGTGGCGAGAGCACCATATAGGTTGGCGCCATCCGAAATGGAAGAGTTATCTGAACAATTACGAGAGTTGTCGGAGAAAGGATTTATTCGCCCAAGTTCTTCACCTTGGGGAGCTCCGGTGTTATTCGTTAAGAAGAAGGATGGATCTTTTCGGATGTGCATTGACTACCATGAGTTGAATAAACTTACCGTGAAGAATCGATATCCATTGCCCAGAATCGACGACTTGTTTGACCAGCTACAAGGATCGAGCGTTTACTCGAAGATTGACCTAAGATCAGGCTATCATCAACTAAGGGTTAGGGAAGAAGATATCCCTAAGACAGCTTTCAGAACACGATATGGTCACTACGAATTCCAAGTAATGCCCTTCTGTTTGACTAACGCACCAGCTGTGTTTATGGACCTAATGAACCGAGTGTGCAAACCCTACTTGGACAAGTTTGTAATTGTATTCATTGATGATATCCTCATTTACTCCCGAAGCAAAGAAGAGCACGAGAAACACTTAAGGATTCTCCTGGAATTGCTCAAAGAGGAGAAGTTGTATGCAAAATTTTCCAAGTGCGATTTTTGGATTGAGAAAGTACAATTTCTGGGACACGTGATCGACAGTAGAGGTATTCATGTAGACCCCGCAAAGGTTGAAGCGGTTAGGAATTAGGCATCTCCTACAAGTCCTACGGAGATCCGTCAATTCTTGGGTCTTGCTGGATACTACCGGAGATTTATCGAAGGTTTCTCAAAGATCGACAAACCTTTGACAGAACTGACTCAAAAGAAGAAGAAGTTTGACTGGGGAGAAAAGCAAGAGTCGTCATTCCAACTCTTGAAACAAAAACTTTGTGAAGCTCCAATCTTAGCACTACCCGAAGGAAGTGAAGACTTTGCAGTATACTGCGATGCATCATACCAGGGCTTAGGCGCCGTGTTGATGCAAAGAAGTAAGGTGATCGCGTATGCTTCCCGACAGCTCAAGACTCATGAGAAGAATTACACCACACATGATCTTGAACTAGGAGCGGTAGTATTTGCTCTTAAAATGTGGAGACATTACTTGTATGGCACCAAGTGCACGGTGTATACAGATCACAAGAGTCTCCAGCATATTCTAGATCAGAAGGAATTGAACATGAGACAACGCCGATGGTTGGAGTTGCTTAGTGACTACGATTGTGAGATTCGCTATCACCTCGGAAAGGCAAATGTCGTAGCGGATGCCTTAAGTCGAAAGGAGCGAATTAGACCCCTTAGAGTCCGATCTTTGGGGATGACAATTAGGTCACCGTTACCATCGAAAATCCTGGAGGCTCAGGTCGAAGCTCTCAAAGAAGAAAACTGGCCAAAGGAGAAGATCTATGGTATACCAGAGAGTGAGAATGGTTTTGTGAAGAAATCAGACGGGAGATTGTGCTTCAAGGACCGAAGCTGGATTCCACTCTATGGAGGGATTCGTGATCTCATCATGCACGAATCTCACAAGTCCAAATACTCCATTCACCCGGGTTCTGACAAGATGTACCAGGATCTCAAGAAACTTTACTGGTGGCCAAACATGAAGGCTGACATCGCCGAATATGTCGGGAAATGTCTGACGTGCTCAAGAGTAAAAGTTGAGCACCAAAAACCATCTGGCCTATTGATACAACCTGAACTTCCAATATGGAAATGGGAGAGGATTACAATGGACTTCATCACAAAACTACCTAAGACATCGGGAGGATTCGACACCATATGGGTCATCGTGGACCGTCTCACTAAATCCGCACACTTCTTACCAATCAAGGAGACTGACAATATGGAGATCCTTGCACAGTTATATGTGAAGGAAATAGTCTCACGACATGGAGTGCCGATTTCCATCATCTCGGATCGAGATAGCCGTTTTACGTCACGCTTTTGGCAGTCATTGCAAAAGCTTTGGGTACTCAGTTGGATATGAGCACCGCGTATCATCCATAGACTGATGGGCAAAGTGAGAGAACCATCCAGACCTTAGAAGACATGCTACGAGCATGTGTGATCGATTTCGGGAAAAGATGGGATAAGCACTTACCATTAGCGGAGTTCTCCTACAACAACAGCTACCATGCTAGCATCAAGGCAGCGCCATTTGAAGCACTTTATGGACGAAAGTGCCGATCACCAGTTTGTTGGGCAGAAGTTGGAGATGTTCAACTCTCAGGACCCGAACTTATTTACGAAACCACCGAGAAGATTGTACAGATCAGACAGCGCTTGCAGGCTGCCCGTGACTGGCAGAAGAGCTATGTTGATGTAAGGCGAAAGCCTATGGAGTTTCAAGTTGGGGATAGAGTTTTGTTGAAGGTATCCCTGTGGAAAGGAATGATTAGGTTTGGGAAACGTGGAAAGCTCAACCCTAGATATGTGGGACCTTTCAAGATCTTGGAAAGAGTTGGTCCAGTAGCATACAAACTTGAACTCGCTGAGGAGCTTAGTAGGGTGCACAATACCTTTCACGTGTCCAATCTAAGGAAATGTTTATCGGATGAAACTCTTGTCATCCCATTCAAAGGACTTCGACTCGACGAGAAACTCAACTTTATAGAGGAACCAGTAGAAATCATGGACCGAGATGTGAAACAACTAAAACAAAGTCGCATTCCTATAGTCAAGGTTCGTTGGAACTCTAATAGGAGACCGGAATACACATAGGAACGTGAAGACCGAATTCGTGCTAAATATCCCCACCTATTCACCGAAACAACCCCAACAACTACCACGGACTAAGAATTCCGGGACGGAATTCAGAATTAGGGGTAGGTACTGTAATAACCCGAAAATTTCAAGTTATTTACTTCCTGTAAGACTGAAAAATTTATATTTAATGTGACCGTTCAATTGTTTCACTTATTCTTCTATTTAAATTTTTGCTTTCATTACACTATAAAGCAATGACGAATCTTGTCAAAAAAAATATTGTGGCGAACTCACATTCCACCTTTACTAAAACTGCATGCGTACCGACACCGCAATAGTATGGCATAGGTATAAATAAATACCGCGATTTAATAAAACCCGAGACTCGTTTAATTTCCCCTCGAGTATTACGAATATCAAATAGTATTCCGCACCTCACCTTTCTTTAAACACTCACCATTATTTTCTACACCTTAATTACTACACAATTATCTAAAATTAATAAACAAAGTCAAATTTATATACTTACATACATATACATAATAATAATAATAATAATAATAATAATAATAATAATAATAATAATACATAATAATAATAATAATAATAATAATAATAATAATAATAATAATAATAATAATAATAATAAGATAACAAAAATCATCCTTGTGTGTGACCTCACAAAACCGACCCCCCGCCCCCTCTACTCCTTATCTTCTTTACCTAAAGTTAATAAGGGATAAAACTCCTGCCAAACATCTATCTCTCCCATTGATATTATCAACCAAAGACAGATCTGAGCATTGCCAGGCTCAACCCCACAAACCCAGCAAATCAGACGCTGTGAAGTTCAGGTTGGTCCTCAAGTGCCTCAGGTGGAAAACCGTTGCCTTGTCTACATATGGGAGGTCAACACCACGGGCCAAGAGCTGACTAGATGGTGATGAAGCTTTACCCTTTTTGGCTACTAACCAACCGACCTCAAGGAGAAGTGGAATCAAAACCCATCTTGATTATTTCTTTATGAACCACTCGATCCCTATGGGCTTTCCACACATCATACCACTCTCACAACAAAAATAATTGAAGCTTTTGAGAAGAGAAGTTCCTGGAATTCGAAGGGTGTGTGGATCGCTTGTGGGATCAGATCGAGCCTCGTTTGTTTTAATCTCCCTTGTAAATCAACTCCTAGTTGGTAACCCTTTCCCCTTTGTTCTTTTTCTCTTAATTCGAAAAACCTGTAACTATGTTTATTAGTTTGGTTTATATAATCTCGATGCGGGTTACTGGTTTCTGATTCATAATATCTTGTTGTTTACCCATGATAAATCGAACTAGTAATTTTTATGTTAAGTTCTGAAGTCATTATATTTGTATGGTATGCTGAAAACTGAGAAACCAAAACTAGGATTGAAAACAATATTGATTTTAGAATTGGAAGTGCTACGTGTGGCTCGTTTTATAATTTCTTTTCGTTCTTATAACTTCATTCATGAATTTTGGGTTGGATACCTGTAAAAGTCTTTGATTACATTTACTCGTCCCTTTTGAAATCATTTCGGGTTGTATCCGTTTTGGATTGATCATGAAACTGCTTATTTAATCCATTGGCTTTTGGTTACTTATTTTGTCAAGAGTTGGATTAGTTGACTTGGCTTAGAAACTTTAATAATAATGGGTCGTGTTTGGGATTAACTGGGTTAACCATGGATAGGTTTTGTTAATCTTGATTAAAACTATGTTGTTTTCGAATCGACGTTCGGGTCATGTCGAGACTAATCTAGTATTAACCTTGTTGAAGTTGCTTTGTCGCGAGTCAAAACCCACTGTGGTTGAACCACAGTGGTGAAATTTGGTTAAAAGTTTTGGAAATATTAAGTTGGTTTTGCTATAAACTTAATTTGCAAATTAACAATGGAGTGAGTAAATCTTGTGATGGTCAAAACGATTTAAGAGGTGCTATGCGTTAATCAGTATTAGAAAAACTCCGTGTGGTAACAAATTTTTAAACAAGTCGAAGTCGAAAACAACTTTGTGTAAAACGATTGGTGTAAAATTTGGTGTAGAAATTTTGAGCATAGCGCAAGTCTGCTATGTTTCAATTGATGCTACAAGGGAACAACTTGGGCCAAAATCCCATCTAGGCGTGCGTTTGGTTTGTGTAAGTCCAACAGGCCACAAAATTGGGCCAGCGCCCAGTTAACCAAGGGTCCATTTGGTTCTTGCAAGCCCACTAAAGCTATACTCATAAACTTTAAAAACGTGTATCAACAAACGGCGTAATATAATGGATTTTCGGATCATTATTGTTAGCGAGTCACGACATAAACTTATAACATAAAAACCAAATATACATTTAACACATATTCCAAAACTATCAAAACTAGTCTAAACTAACATTATAAATTTCACACATACTTAAAAATCTATTGATTTTGATATGATATTATAAAAACTTGCATAAAATTTATAAAATATAAAATGACCATTTAACTTTATTTTATTTCAAATATAAATACTTTATATAAAACTTTTACTTAAAAACATTTACTTACACACTTTTTATCATAAACTTATATTTACATATAAATACTTATAAACATTTAAATATATACATACAAACTTTTTAACAACACTATTCTCAATTTTCTCTGATGACACCTAACGTTCATTTCCATCCGCACTTCGTCTCTCGGTTATCGTCAAACTAGAAATCCTATTCGTTCTCGTTACATAAGCACTTCCAAGAGCCAATATTTACAAAACTATTTTCAAACTTGGTAATGCCACACAAGCGACAATAACATAAACATTTTGAAAACTTTTAAACTTATTACCGTTTCATCGAGTCCTAAACTAAAATTGTAAACTAAATTATGCCATACTAATCTAGGTCACGCGTCGGAGCTACTACCTACCATTTGACTCTATTACTTTTATGCTACTATTGCTAAGGTGAGTTCATAGTCCCACTTTTTACTATGTTTTCAAATCCCGTGGGGAGATACATGCTATAAATCTGAACACAAGTATTTTTCTGTATGCTATCCTGATTGATATTGCTTAAGTTACCGCTATTGCCAAAAGTCCCTCATATCATGAACCATTAATCACTTGCGAGTGAACGCGAATATAGTGAATAGATCTATTGGCAGTTGACGCCCCATTTGAAGTTAGCCTGGAATGGTAACCGAATGCACTATATTCGAATAACTTAGGAAACTGGCAAACTCCTAATTACCCGAGGGCCCTATTACCTGCATCATATTATTATGTGTAGGCCTTTATCCCATAAGATTTTATATATCTCTTATGGCGGCATAACAATGTTAAGGTTTGCGTGTCATGAGGCTTAGTGCAATATCTTACGTAACGATGTTACTGTTTTACAACTATTTGACTTGTGTTCAACTATTACAATTTAAACACTGTGGATTCACTCAACCTTTGTGTTGACCCTTTTAGCATGTTTTATCTCAGGTAACTAATTAGCATCTGTGGCACGGAGTGGATCAGGGCACCCTTTGGATTTCACTAAAAAAATGTTATCATTCACTTTTATTCAAGACCTTTATTATGTATTTCTAAACTTATTAAAACCGTTGTGGCTACTTTAAATTTTATGTTGATGAATGATAACAAATTTTCCCAAAACAACTCTTTTATGTCGTTTTCTATGATTATGGCAATGTATCTATGAAGTGATACCCCGTTTAGTCTTCCGCTGTCTTAGTTCGATTTTCGGGGTGTTACACGTCCTGTTGTAATCATTGTGGGATCGGAGGACACGAGCCATCCTGATGGTTGCCTTATGTGTGATGTTGCCTAGTAATATATGTAGCTTACATGATAACTATAATTATTTGTCCAGCTATATTTTGTAATCACAGTGATTTTGGTTGCCTTGTGTGTTGAGTCTCAAACCTATGAATCTCACCAACGTTATGTTGACATTTTAAGCATCATTTTCAGGTGAGCTTTCTAAGGATAAGATAGAAGGATGAGATTAGACGAGACCCTAGTTGCATTGGAAGTGGTTTATCATCTATGCTTGGCTTTTTGGATTGTTTTGGATTATGTTTATCATGTTGTTCTTTTCGGGTATTGTTATGACACTTTGTGTCTATACTTTTCCATTTTTATTGCATGTAGTTATTCTCTATATAGACACCATGTGTTGTGATGATATCCATGAAGTTACACCCTCGCGTTTCCGCCTTGGCTGGGTATGACAGATTGGTATCAGAGCCTTGGTTATAGAGAATTAGGTGATTGAACCTAGACTATAACCTAGGAGTCCCTCATATAGTTGCATTTAGGACCTATGTGTAAGTATACTATTTTATATGTCTATTTTCCTATATTTATGAGATGTTTTATTGAGTTTTGGACGTCTATTCTATTCTATATACGTAGTATTGTATATATCGACTTTATTATATCGTCTTCCGCGCGTAAGATGCTTCGTTGGACAACCGTTGTCGCTATCGGATGCGAGAGAGGTGATAGGATGAAGCAGACTAAACGCAGAATCCAAGTTTTCGATAGCATGTATCTACGTTCGGACAAGGAGAGGATGTTTATGGGCAACGTTGGTGGAGAAGAAGTGGAGAGGTTTGGAACCACGACGACTTCTGGAGATGGAGCGATTACCAAATACCCTTGGTAGTGTCCTCACTTCACCTAGGAAGGAGATGTGGTTTAGTCTAAACCTCGTGATTTGTATGCGCTTGTGAATTATGTAGAAGTGGAAGAAAAGAATGGAGATGGTTTTGCATGTTGTCGACTACCTCAACGTGTAGGACACATGAATGGTTGGTTGAGTAAAGTTGAAAGGGAGTTAGGATGAAATGGTGTGGATTCGGATCTAGAGTCCACAGCGAGTAGTAAGTTGAATTGATCTGAGTGGGGAGATAAGTGCGAGAGTGGAGTTGAGCCATTATGCGACGTCTTTTGTTTTGTGTTATGTTTTGGAATTCGTATATTGTCTTTTGCCGTCTGGAGCCATGTTGGAGCGTGATTACTCTTGGATATTGGATCGACCATATCCAAGTGATTTTGATTATAGAGTTTACGTGATCGATGGAATTGTTCCATGTGAGATGATTGTTTGCGACGTCTTTTGTTTGTTGGTTGCGTGATTGTTTGCATGATGTGTTGTCATAGGAGGGAGTACACTTATGAAAGGGGGTGTAGATAATTATGGTGGCCAACATAATTATACATGTGTCACAACACAAGTGGACTTGCAAGTATGATAGCATGGATTGCATGGTGTATTAGGTCCTATGTGGTATATGTGCGTTATCATTAAGATGTGTGGTTTTGGAAGTAAGTATGCGTGTGGAATAGGCTTATAACTATGGTCGCGAACATAATTATAAGGGTATTACACATGTGGACTTGTGACCATTATTGCATTGATTGATGTTTGTTGTTATATGTTGTGGTAGATGGTATGTGATATCATGTTGGTGATGGCTGTATGGTTAGAGAAGTATTCTCTTAACCGTTTGGGCAGTCGTTATATGTTGGGGTGCGTAGGTGGTAAGATTCCATCCTACCTATCATATGTTGATACCTCAAATATCGGTGGGTACTTATGTTATGGTATTTAAGTTGATTCGTTTGCTAGACGCTTCGTTTGTATACCTAATTCTTTGGCTGGCATTCCTATTCGTACCATGATGGTACAGATGCCATATTCTTTCTATTTGATGTCGTGATAGGTGTTGGGAATCGAATTCGTTTTTGTTGGATATTGGTTCGTTTCTTTGGTTATTCCATACATTCATTCCTCGGATGAATGTTATACTATTCTTCAAGTATTGTTGGTTCGTGACGAGTTGGTGTGGATATTTAATCCCTCATTTACACACACCAATTGAATTTTGTGACCTGTTAGTATCGGTGTTTTCTATGATTTTGGTTTGATCGGTGTACGAATGAGTCTTTAAGTTCATCGTTTGGTTTGCAAGGTATTCGCGTGAGTGTTCACTGGTATGAGATTTATTTGATGATTATTTTGATTATGTGATTCTTCTGTGTTTTATTTTCGCATCCAATAAAGGGGTTGTGTTAAAGTCCTTATGGTATTTTAAAATTCATTTTGGGTATTTCAAGGTCATTTGTTGGAAACTATTATTTATACGGTAAAAAGGAAGTGTGGAAAAAAAATGGTTATGTTGATGTCTTACATAAAATGGTTTATATATATATTTTTATAAAAATGTATAAGTTTAAGATATGTCTTGTAAAAAAAATGGTGTTCATTTGTTTTTTGGGAAGGTTTAGTACGGGAATAAGAACTGTCTATAGTTCTCATTTGCCAAATTGTTATGTATCTGGTTCATCGAGTGTTTCTTTCGTTGAGGTACGCTTGTGGATGTTTTATGGGTATGTGTATTTTATATTTTCTTTGTATGGGTTTTTATGAACATTTTATCCGTGTCTACTTTTATTGGGGGAAAATTTCTCATTGTGTTTTTCTAGCTTTGATTTTGATGTTCGTTACTTCGCTAGTCGGTAATTCGTACCCCTTTTGAGTTCGTTGATATATGTTTTAGTTCGACTGGTTTCATGGTTCGCATCGTTTACTTAGGATAGATTGTCGTTCTGATTATCAATTTGTTCGTTGAAGAAGAAGAGGGTATTGGCCAAGTTGTTCAAGTGAGAGGTGTAGCTTTGAGATATACGTTCTTCAGGAAGGTGGTCAACGATAGCGAGTGTTTGTGAACACTAGTAAGATAAAAGTGGTAAAGAGTAGAAAGTACCTAAGACACCATCTGAGAGACGATTGTCCTTAGAAATGGCAGGTACTATTGGCGATTCATCTCTATCTTCTATAGATTTCATAGGCATCGCGGAGGTGGAAGATCCATGAGAGGAACTATGTGATACATGATTTAAAGTTGGGGAGTAGAACTTGGAGATGATATTTTATGGAGCAAAGAGTGTGGTCTACCCAGATCATAAGAATCTTTAGCATATATTTGACAAGAGTTTAATATATGTTGAAGAGAAGTTGGGTGTGGAATTTCTCAGTGACTACGATTGTCTGATTCGCCACCGTAAAGGAAGGGCAGACATCGTGGTAAGAGCGCCGAGCGGGAGTGAACGAGTGAAACTTGGATGTTTGTGAGCAATGATTATGATAATTCAGTTTGGAGTTAAGAGGATGATGTTGACAGCCTAGAGAGAGAGGTTCAAGGATGAGAACATGTAAGAAGAATGATTACTTGGTTTAGACCAGTAAATGGAAAAGAATGAAGATGGACGATTGTACTTTGCGGACCCGCTAATGATTTCATGGAGAGGAAGCTTAAGGACATCGATCATGCAAGGTATAAGATACATACGAGAATGGATAAAACGTATTATTACCTTAGCAAGTGGTTGATACGCTTGAAGGTGAGTGTTGATGTCAACGATTATTATGGTGATGCAACGGTCAGAGATACTTGGAGATTTTGTTGAGAAGGAATTGGTGAGACATTTCATTTGATGAGTTGGTAGATAGACGTGGGGTGTCGCGTCAATCAGCTTATATCAAGATGAAATACTTACTCCGCGAATGTGGTAAATTTTTTATGGAGCCTTGAGATAGCCTATGAAGATGGGTACGACTTATCGTTCTTAAATGAGTTAACTAAGTGAGCGTACAAATCAGGAGATGGATGGTGAGCTGAGAGCATGGGTGTGTTTGATTTTGGAGGAAGTCGGGGTATACATTTATCCTTAGCTGAGTTCTCCTATATCAACAAATATCATTCTAATATTGAGTATGTGTCGTGTGAAAAGTTGTATGGAAGGTAATGTAGGTCACCTGTTCTATGGGCAAAGGTTGGAACACGCCAACTAATTGGTCCTGAACTAGAACGAGAGACTATGAATAAGGTTTTCTGACTAAGGAAAGATTTAAGGTAGCAAGAGATCACCAAAAGAGTTATGCGGATTATTGCCGTAAACCCTTGGAGTATGGTGTTGGTGATATTGTGAGGTTAAAAATATCTCCTTGGAAGGGTGTGGTGCGTTTCGGTAAGAAAGGCAAGCTAGCACCGAGATACGTAAGACCGTTTGAGATTTATGGAAAGGATTGGATTTGAGACAGATTGGTTGAATTTGCCTGAGGAGTGAAGTAGAGTGCATGATACGTTTCACATATCTAATGGAAAGAAGTGGTTGGCGGATGCTAGTCTGCATGTGCCATTAGATGAATGTAAGGTTGACAAGACTCTTCGTTTTGTCGAGAAACCTGATGATATTATGGATCGAGATGTTAAGGGTTTGAAGTGTGGCGAGATAGCGTTGTTAAAGGTATGGTGGGATTCTAAGCGTGGTCCTGAGTTTACTTGAGAACGTAAGGATCAGATGTAATTAATGTTTGTTTTGTGTGTATCCATTATATGTGGTGTTTCCTATGGTTACCATTTGGATTTTCTTTTGGTTCGAGGGTGTCGTACCTACCTGTGAGAAGTCGTTTTGATCATTGGTGTTATTGATCGGGGAGTGTATCTATTTGCGTGTATCGTTGGAGTGACGGAATGTTTTCTATCGTGTGAATTCGAGTATTTAGTCGGTTCACATTTTTGCGATTCTCTCTCTGTGATTTTATGGTGTGGTATTTATCCGCTTAAAAATCCATAAATTTCCTTTTGCTGTCGTGAGTGGTGACTATAGAAGTTGAAATCTCGGGACGCGATTTCCCTAAGTGGGGGATGATGTAACAACCGTGGTTTTGGCAGGTTAGTTTGACTGATAGTCTTGACTCGGTTGACATCTGTTTGGTGTGTCCTAGGTGTTTGGAGTGATATAAGTGTGATATAGGTGAGTTTTAGCACTAAATCCCTTTGCGTAAGTGGTTTTATTGTGATTTGGAAAGTTTGGAATTTGGGAAAGTTCATTTTGATCACCTTTGTGGTGTAGAAATGACTTGTGTAGTTTTTTGTGTTTTTGTGTTTTTGCGTAATGAGTCTTTGTTCAAGTATTTGAGCGTTAGCAAGTTACGAGGAGTTTGTTTTTATGAGTTATGTTTCAAAAGAGTGTGGAATTATATTTTTGGAAACTTTATTTTTGAAAATGATATTTTTTCGGTTTGTCGTAAAACTGAGGTTTATCGCGTAAGACGCTAGGATTAGCTACGGGTATTTATAAAATATGAAAAGTATGAGGTTTTGAGTGTAATAAGTTAATTTAATAAAAAAAATATAAAATATATATATTTGGTATAAAAAAAATCGGCTAGGAAAAAAAAGGGAAAAGGAAACCAAATTTGAGTCCAATTACAACACTTAATGATAAGGATTATCCATAAATAATATATAAACAAACCCTAACACCCCACAAACGTTTTTTGGGAGTTCTTGGTCGATTCAAAGGGGCAAGGGAAGGAGAAAAATTTAGGGTTTTATTGTTGGAGCTAAAATCAAGAACAAGGTATAATTTTCGATACTTGTATCACTTAATTGTGTAATTATTAAATAGATTCATGTAATACTAATTATGATGGATCTAGGGTTTGTAAACTTCTGTAAATTAATTAATTAAAACATGTTGGGATCAATTAATGATTATATTATGATGATTGGTGAATGGAATTGAGCGTAAAACATGCTAGTTGTTGAGTTAGGGTTTGGGCAGATTTGTAAGGCTGTAAAGATGTGAGTGTAAATAACAGATGATGGTGAGTTAGGTCACGAACTTTAGGTCTAAATTGAAGTTTAATGAAAGAGCTTTCCAAAAAGTGCAGCCACGATTGATTTCAAGGTTTGGAAGTTGGTCTTTTGATTTTTCTTTGTTAAGGTGTCAAAGCTGTCAAACCGGGACAGATTTTGGGTAAAAGTTTGAGGGTGTCATGTGGTTGTAAAAGTGGTATTTTGACTAGGCCTTCTGGAATAGTTAAGTATTAGGTTATATTAGATTACCACGAAAAGGATTCGCGATAAAAACTTGTGGAAGTATTTATTTACAATCAAAACTTTTTGGTGTGCGTTCATATCCGAATTTGAGTAGTTGACAAGTTTGAATTTCTTATGAGCATTTGTGTGTGTTATTGGTCGGCCTTCTGGGATTAGCTTCTATGCTTATGAGAGACCATGGTGAATTTTTGGTGTGAGTTTTTGAGCTTTATTTGTCGTGATTTTATGTGGGCAAAGGTACCCAAAAATTATGCGTTTTCTGATTTTAAGAGTGCAAGGGATTTAGTGAGTATTAAGTTATGGTAGTGGTTAGTGTGGTGTCTAGGAGATCCATGGTGGGTCATATGAGTCTTAGACATCCATCATATGTGTATTACATGGGTTGTAGCTTTTAGCTTGACCTTGTGTAATGTGGATTATTTTTGTGTGCTATAGATTGTGAGTTGTTTTTGTGAAAGCTGCGGAGTTTAAGGTGAGTTCATAGTCCCATATTTTTTTAACTTGTTTTAAACTTGGGATGGGAATGATGCTTGTCTTAAATGATTTGAATTACTGTGATTATGTATATGGTGTTAAAAAGCTTGGACTTTTAATGTTATCGTACTTATGCTATATGTGAACGGTAATGATATGTTGTGGGATAACAGTGCGGTTCAATTAGGAGGGTGCTTACCCTGTTGCTCGCGCATGTGACCTAATTGTGTTTAATGGGATCGGGGGACACGAGCCGTCCTGATGTTGTAATTATTGTGGGATCGGAGGACACGAGCCGTCCTGTTGTAATCATTGTGGGATCGGAGGACACGAGCCGTCCTGATGGTTGCCTTATGTGTGATGTTGCCTAGTAATATATGTAGCTTACATGATAACTATAATTATTTGTCCAGCTATATTTTGTAATCACAATGATTTTGGTTGCCTTGTGTGTTGAGTCTCAAACCTATGAATCTCACCAACGTTATGTTGACATTTTAAGCATCATTTTTAGGTGAGCTTTCTAAGGATAAGATAGAAGGATGAGATTAGACGAGACCCTAGTTGCATTGGAAGTGGTTTATCATCTATGCTTGGATTTTTGGATTCTTTTGGATTATGTTTATCATGTTGTTCTTTTCGGGTATTGTTATGACACTTTATGTCTATACTTTGCCATTTTTATTGCATGTAGTTATGCTCTATATAGACACCACGTGTTGTGATGATATCCATGAAGTTACACCCTCGCGTTTCCGCCTTGGCGGGGTGTGACACATGTTTTGTGTGATTTTTAATTGTTTGATTGTTATTTGCTTCCATATGCATGCTTTATTTTTATTGTTGGTAGATCATGTTTCAAAACTAAAATTGTGAAAATGCTTTATTTTGTCGTTTAACTTCGTCTTAACTTCATATAAAGGTATTTTGCAAAAAGATACGTGTAATGGGAAACCCCAAATATGTTTTTAAGAAACGAAATTGATCATGATTCTCCACAATATTAAATGAACATGTGTATTAGTATTTGTTAGAGTCAAATGCTTGTATCGAGTCATAATGATGTTTTGCAGGATTTTCCAGGAAGTAGGACATAAGTTTTTCCAGAAATTTTCCGGAAACTTAACGTAAAGATTTCTGCAGGTCACTTCTGACGGCTTCATGAATTAATTCCTGACGGCGTCATGTATAAAATTCTGGAAATTTTGCGAGTTTTGTAAAATCCAGGAAATCTGCAAACATTCATTCCACAAGCATTATATTTTAATTTGCTTTCTAGGATTTGTTAGTATATATAGATTGCCGCCGATTTTACGCGAGGTTGCCTTGTTTGTTTTCTCATGTTTAACAGGTTACATATGACAAGAAGATGATTTATTTTTCTGGAAGGGAAGCTTTGAATGTTCATTTTCTTGGAAGAAGATCTAACCTTGTTACCACACTATCCACACCGAACGAATCAGGGGAGTATTTGATTTCATTCTTTTACCTATTTCACTTTTACATTCTTTAATTGAACATTGGGGACAATGTTCATCCTAAGTGTAAGGGGAGGGTAAATGATGATACCTTATAGGATACAATTGCACTTGAGTTTGTTTGTTTGATGGTAGGTGTGTAATAAAACTAAGAGAAATACTTGTTAGTGTAATTTTAGCGCCAAATTTAAAATTTTTTACAACATTTAGGAGTGAAACTTTAGCCTTAGCAAGCGTCTCATGGATAGGAGTCGTATGACTAGCACAAAACCGTACCATTCAGAAAAATTTTTCACCCAAATACCTGAGGTTCGCCTTTAGATTTGATAAGAAAAGCATTCACTATTAGTGCTTATGAGTGTACCGGTAGCATTTAGATTAGGATCACCCTTGTGTTAAACCTGTATCATAATTACTTGACTATTTAAGTCATATTATTTGGCTAGTAAAGTCAATTAATTTTTCCCACACCTTAGCGTTGTACTCATTTTTAGTACACGAAACCCCTAGTACACCCCTCCGAGCCTATCTTTTCGTTTCTAACTTTAAGCATCTTACTTAAAGGAAGAATTTGTTACAACCCACTTAAATGTACACCCAAATCGCCTTAGCCTTCCGTGTATGCACTCATCTTTAGTGCATTATTGTTACATGTTTAAACCCTTAGTTAATTATCTAATTGATTACATGGTTGCTAAGTCGAGTCATATCTTTTACATATTGTTTTGGGACGATTGGGACTCATGGGTAAAGTACTTATGTTATGGAGTAATGGGGAAGAACATCATTTATTACCCTCATATGTGTGTTAATCTTAAAAGTACTCCAAGTGTTTTGATTATCTTGATTCGAGTGATTAGATTAGTTTATTGTAAAGTATGTAAAAATTCAAGTGTAAGGGAATGTTCATTCCCTATGATGTATTATTTTGGATGGTAGGGTAAGAGTGTATGCAATTCAAAAAAAAAAAAAAAAAAAAAAAAAAAAAAAAAAAAAAAAAAAAATCGAAAAATCAAGAAAAAGAAAAACATAGAAAAAAAAGGAAAAGAGAAAAACATACGGACTACCATCCCGTTTCATTCTATGTTTGTTTCATGTTTTTGTTATTTTTCATTTATTAGCCTAAGTCGAGTCTAGTCTTGGCTTAGCAACGCCATATTGTACATGTAATTAACCAAAATGATTAACTCGCCACCAGTAAATATTGCCTATATCCAACAAAACCGTGTATTCCATATCCCTACACCTAACGTTATAACTCTTTAAAAGACCTCTTTGATAGTTTATCCTAGGTGCTTACGCCAAGTGGTGGAGGTTTGATCCTTTCCCAAGCCTATGGTAATCTATTTTGCTATGACAGGTAGTGAGAGATGTTTTCCATTTCCATATTGTGATAAATACTTTATTACACCTGACAGATGTGAGTATCTAAACACTATTTGTGAGGTGCTAGTGTATGACCTCCGTGCTTGTCTTTGGTCTTTGGTGGAACGATTATTTGTTGTAATTACTTTTATATTAGTGTTAAATGACCCCTAACTTGTATTTTGATTAGAATAAAAGCGCATTTGCTTGAGGACAAGCAAATCTCAAGTGTAAGGGTATTTGATGAGGCGAAAAATGAACCATTTTTAGGGGGTCATTTTAGCCCGGATTCGAATTTATTTGATCAAATATTGCCCTAAATCGTTCCTTTTGTCATTTTAGGTACTTTTGGAGTGAATTCTGGAAAAGGAAGCATTTTGGACGTTTTTTGAGCATAAAAGTTGATATATGTTTTAGTTCGACTGGTTTCATGGTTCGCATCGTTTACTTAGGATAGATTGTCGTTCTGATTATCAATTTGTTCGTTGAAGAAGAAGAGGGTGTTGGCCAAGTTGTTCAAGTGAGAGGTGTAGCTTTGAGATATACGTTCTTCAGGAAGGTGGTCAACGATAGCGAGTGTTTGTGAACACTAGTAAGATAAAAGTGGTAAAGAGTAGAAAGTACCTAAGACACCATCTGAGAGACGATTGTCCTTAGAAATGGCAGGTACTATTGGCGATTCATCTCTATCTTCTATAGATTTCATAGGCATCGCGGAGGTGGAAGATCCATGAGAGGAACTATGTGATACATGATTTAAAGTTGGGGAGTAGAACTTGGAGATGATATTTTATGGAGCAAAGAGTGTGGTCTACCCAGATCATAAGAATCTTTAGCATATATTTGACAAGAGTTTAATATATGTTGAAGAGAAGTTGGGTGTGGAATTTCTCAGTGACTACGATTATCTGATTCGCCACCGTAAAGGAAGGGCAGACATCGTGGTAAGAGCGCCGAGCGGGAGTGAACGAGTGAAACTTGGATGTTTGTGAGCAATGATTATGATAATTCAGTTTGGAGTTAAGAGGATGATGTTGACAGCCTAGAGAGAGAGGTTCAAGGATGAGAACATGTAAGAAGAATGATTACTTGGTTTAGACCAGTAAATGGAAAAGAATGAAGATGGACGATTGTACTTTGCGGACCCGCTAATGATTTCATGGAGAGGAAGCTTAAGGACATCGATCATGCAAGGTATAAGATACATACGAGAATGGATAAAACGTATTATTACCTTAGCAAGTGGTTGATACGCTTGAAGGTGAGTGTTGATGTCAACGATTATTATGGTGATGCAACGGTCAGAGATACTTGGAGATTTTGTTGAGAAGGAATTGGTGAGACATTTCATTTGATGAGTTGGTAGATAGACGTGGGGTGTCGCGTCAATCAGCTTATATCAAGATGAAATACTTACTCCGCGAATGTGGTAAATTTTTTATGGAGCCTTGAGATAGCCTATGAAGATGGGTACGACTTATCGTTCTTAAATGAGTTAACTAAGTGAGCGTACAAATCAGGAGATGGATGGTGAGCTGAGAGCATGGGTGTGTTTGATTTTGGAGGAAGTCGGGGTATACATTTATCCTTAGCTGAGTTCTCCTATATCAACAAATATCATTCTAATATTGAGTATGTGTCGTGTGAAAAGTTGTATGGAAGGTAATGTAGGTCACCTGTTCTATGGGCAAAGGTTGGAACACGCCAACTAATTGGTCCTGAACTAGAACGAGAGACTATGAATAAGGTTTTCTGACTAAGGAAAGATTTAAGGTAGCAAGAGATCGCCAAAAGAGTTATGCGGATTATTGCCGTAAACCCTTGGAGTATGGTGTTGGTGATATTGTGAGGTTAAAAATATCTCCTTGGAAGGGTGTGGTGCGTTTCGGTAAGAAAGGCAAGCTAGCACCGAGATACGTAAGACCGTTTGAGATTTATGGAAAGGATTGGATTTGAGACAGATTGGTTGAATTTGCCTGAGGAGTGAAGTAGAGTGCATGATACGTTTCACATATCTAATGGAAAGAAGTGGTTGGCGGATGCTAGTCTGCATGTGCCATTAGATGAATGTAAGGTTGACAAGACTCTTCGTTTTGTCGAGAAACCTGATGATATTATGGATCGAGATGTTAAGGGTTTGAAGTGTGGCGAGATAGCGTTGTTAAAGGTATGGTGGGATTCTAAGCGTGGTCCTGAGTTTACTTGAGAACGTAAGGATCAGATGTAATTAATGTTTGTTTTGTGTGTATCCATTATATGTGGTGTTTCCTATGGTTACCATTTGGATTTTCTTTTGGTTCGAGGGTGTCGTACCTACCTGTGAGAAGTCGTTTTGATCATTGGTGTTATTGATCGGGGAGTGTATCTATTTGCGTGTATCGTTGGAGTGACGGAATGTTTTCTATCGTGTGAATTCGAGTATTTAGTCGGTTCACATTTTTGCGATTCTCTCTCTGTGATTTTATGGTGTGGTATTTATCCGCTTAAAAATCCATAAATTTCCTTTTGCTGTCGTGAGTGGTGACTATAGAAGTTGAAATCTCGGGACGCGATTTCCCTAAGTGGGGGATGATGTAACAACCGTGGTTTTGGCAGGTTAGTTTGACTGATAGTCTTGACTCGGTTGACATCTGTTTGGTGTGTCCTAGGTGTTTGGAGTGATATAAGTGTGATATAGGTGAGTTTTAGCACTAAATCCCTTTGCGTAAGTGGTTTTATTGTGATTTGGAAAGTTTGGAATTTGGGAAAGTTCATTTTGATCACCTTTGTGGTGTAGAAATGACTTGTGTAGTTTTTTGTGTTTTTGTGTTTTTGCGTAATGAGTTTTCGTTCAAGTATTTGAGCGTTAGCAAGTTACGAGGAGTTTGTTTTTATGAGTTATGTTTCAAAAGAGTGTGGAATTATCTTTTTGGAAACTTTATTTTTGAAAATGATATTTTTTCAGTTTGTCGTAAAACTGAGGTTTATCGCGTAAGACGCTAGGATTAGCTACGGGTATTTATAAAATATGAAAAGTATGAGGTTTTGAGTGTAATAAGTTAATTTAATAAAAAAAATATAAAATATATATATTTGGTATAAAAAAAATCGGCTAGGAAAAAAAAGGGAAAAGGAAACCAAATTTGAGTTCAATTACAACACTTAATGATAAGGATTATCCATAAATAATATATAAACAAACCCTAACACCCCACAAACGTTTTTTGGGAGTTCTTGGTCAATTCAAAGGGGCAAGGGAAGGAGAAAAATTTAGGGTTTTATTGTTGGAGCTAAAATCAAGAACAAGGTATAATTTTCGATACTTGTATCACTTAATTGTGTAATTATTAAATAGATTCATGTAATACTAATTATGATGGATCTAGGGTTTGTAAACTTCTGTAAATTAATTAATTAAAACATGTTGGGATCAATTAATGATTATATTATGATGATTGGTGAAGGGAATTGAGCGTAAAACATGCTAGTTGTTGAGTTAGGGTTTGGGCATATTTGTAAGGCTGTAAAGATGTGAGTGTAAATAACAGATGATGGTGAGTTAGGTCACGAACTTTAGGTCTAAATTGAAGTTTAATAAAAGAGCTTTCCAAAAAGTGCAGTCACGATTGATTTCAAGGTTTGGAAGTTGGTCTTTTGATTTTTCTTTGTTAAGGTGTCAAAGCTGTCAAACCGGGACAGATTTTGGGTAAAAGTTTGAGGGTGTCATGTGGTTGTAAAAGTGGTATTTTGACTAGGCCTTCTGGAATAGTTAAGTATTAGGTTATATTAGATTACCACGAAAAGGATTCGCGATAAAAACTTGTGGAAGTATTTATTTACAATCAAAACTTTTTGGTGTGCGTTCAGATCCGAATTTGAGTAGTTGACAAGTTTGAATTTCTTATGAGCATTTGTGTGTGTTATTGGTCGGCCTTCTGGGATTAGCTTCTATGCTTATGAGAGACCATGGTGAATTTTTGATGTGAGTTTTTGAGCTTTATTTGTCGTGATTTTATGTGGGCAAAGGTACCCAAAAATTATGCGTTTTCTGATTTTAAGAGTGCAAGGGATTTAGTGAGTATTAAGTTATGGTAGTGGTTAGTGTGGTGTCTAGGAGATCCATGGTGGGTCATATGAGTCTTAGACATCCATCATATGTGTATTACATGGGTTGTAGCTTTTAGCTTGACCTTGTGTAATGTGGATTATTTTTGTGTGCTATAGATTGTGAGTTGTTTTTGTGAAAGCTGCGGAGTTTAAGGTGAGTTCATAGTCCCATATTTTTTTAACTTGTTTTAAACTTGGGATGGGAATGATGCTTGTCTTAAATGATTTGAATTACTGTGATTATGTATATGGTGTTAAAAAGCTTGGACTTTTAATGTTATCGTACTTATGCTATATGTGAACGGTAATGATATGTTGTGGGATAACAGTGCGGTTCAATTAGGAGGGTGCTTACCCTGTTGCTCGCGCATGCGACCTAATTGTGTTTAATGGGATCGGGGGACACGAGCCGTCCTGATGTTGTAATTATTGTGGGATCGGAGGACACGAGCCGTCCTGTTGTAATCATTGTGGGATCGGAGGACACGAGCCGTCCTGATGGTTGCCTTATGTGTGATGTTGCCTAGTAATATATGTAGCTTACATGATAACTATAATTATTTGTCCAGCTATATTTTGTAATCACAATGATTTTGGTTGCCTTGTGTGTTGAGTCTCAAACCTATGAATCTCACCAACGTTATGTTGACATTTTAAGCACCATTTTTAGGTGAGCTTTCTAAGGATAAGATAGAAGGATGAGATTAGACGAGACCCTAGTTGCATTGGAAGTGGTTTATCATCTATGCTTGGATTTTTGGATTCTTTTGGATTATGTTTATCATGTTGTTCTTTTCGGGTATTGTTATGACACTTTATGTCTATACTTTGCCATTTTTATTGCATGTAGTTATGCTCTATATAGACACCACGTGTTGTGATGATATCCATGAAGTTACACCCTCGCGTTTCCGCCTTGGCGGGGTGTGACACATGTTTTGTGTGATTTTTAATTGTTTGATTGTTATTTGCTTTCATATGCATGCTTTATTTTTATTGTTGGTAGATCATGTTTCAAAACTAAAATTGTGAAAATGCTTTATTTTGTCGTTTAACTTCGTCTTAACTTCATATAAAGGTATTTTGCAAAAAGATACGTGTAATGGGAAACCCCAAATATGTTTTTAAGAAACGAAATTGATCATGATTCTCCACAATATTAAATGAACATGTGTATTAGTATTTGTTAGAGTCAAATGCTTGTATCGAGTCATAATGATGTTTTGCAGGATTTTCCAGGAAGTAGGACATAAGTTTTTCCAGAAATTTTCCGGAAACTTAACGTAAAGATTTCTGCAGGTCACTTCTGACGGCTTCATGAATTAATTCCTGACGGCGTCATGTATAAAATTCTGGAAATTTTGCGAGTTTTGTAAAATCCAGGAAATCTGCAAACATTCATTCCACAAGCATTATATTTTAATTTGCTTTCTAGGATTTGTTAGTATATATAGATTGCCGCCGATTTTACGCGAGGTTGCCTTGTTTGTTTTCTCATGTTTAACAGGTTACATATGACAAGAAGATGATTTATTTTTCTGGAAGGGAAGCTTTGAATGTTCATTTTCTTGGAAGAAGATCTAACCTTGTTACCACACTATCCACACCGAACGAATCAGGGGAGTATTTGATTTCATTCTTTTACCTATTTCACTTTTACATTCTTTAATTGAACATTGGGGACAATGTTCATCCTAAGTGTAAGGGGAGGGTAAATGATGATACCTTATAGGATACAATTGCACTTGAGTTTGTTTGTTTGATGGTAGGTGTGTAATAAAACTAAGAGAAATACTTGTTAGTGTAATTTTAGCGCCAAATTTAAAATTTTTTACAACATTTAGGAGTGAAACTTTAGCCTTAGCAAGCGTCTCATGGATAGGAGTCGTATGACTAGCACAAAACCGTACCATTCAGAAAAATTTTTCACCCAAATACCTGAGGTTCGCCTTTAGATTTGATAAGAAAAGCATTCACTATTAGTGCTTATGAGTGTACCGGTAGCATTTAGATTAGGATCACCCTTGTGTTAAACCTGTATCATAATTACTTGACTATTTAAGTCATATTATTTGGCTAGTAAAGTCAATTAATTTTTCCCACACCTTAGCGTTGTACTCATTTTTAGTACACGAAACCCCTAGTACACCCCTCCGAGCCTATCTTTTCGTTTCTAACTTTAAGCATCTTACTTAAAGGAAGAATTTGTTACAACCCACTTAAATGTACACCCAAATCGCCTTAGCCTTCCGTGTATGCACTCATCTTTAGTGCATTATTGTTACATGTTTAAACCCTTAGTTAATTATCTAATTGATTACATGGTTGCTAAGTCGAGTCATATCTTTTACATATTGTTTTGGGACGATTGGGACTCATGGGTAAAGTACTTATGTTATGGAGTAATAGGGAAGAACATCATTTATTACCCTCATATGTGTGTTAATCTTAAAAGTACTCCAAGTGTTTTGATTATCTTGATTCGAGTGATTAGATTAGTTTATTGTAAAGTATGTAAAAATTCAAGTGTAAGGGAATGTTCATTCCCTATGATGTATTATTTTGGATGGTAGGGTAAGAGTGTATGCAATTCAGAAAAAAAAAAAAAAAAAAAAAAAAAAAAAAAAAAAAAAAAAAAAAAAAAAATCGAAAAATCAAGAAAAAGAAAAAAATAGAAAAAAAAAAGGAAAAGAGAAAAACATACGGACTACCATCCCGTTTCATTCTATGTTTGTTTCATGTTTTTGTTATTTTTCATTTATTAGCCTAAGTCGAGTCTAGTCTTGGCTTAGCAACGCCATATTGTACATGTAATTAACCAAAATGATTAACTCGCCACCAGTAAATATTGCCTATATCCAACAAAACCGTGTATTCCATATCCCTACACCTAACGTTATAACCCTTTAAAAGACCTCTTTGATAGTTTATCCTAGGTGCTTACGCCAAGTGGTGGAGGTTTGATCCTTTCCCAAGCCTATGGTAATCTATTTTGCTATGACAGGTAGTGAGAGATGTTTTCCATTTCCATATTGTGATAAATACTTTATTACACCTGACAGATGTGAGTATCTAAACACTATTTGTGAGGTGCTAGTGTATGACCTCCGTGCTTGTCTTTGGTCTTTGGTGGAACGATTATTTGTTGTAATTACTTTTATATTAGTGTTAAATGACCCCTAACTTGTATTTTGATTAGAATAAAAGCGCATTTGCTTGAGGACAAGCAAATCTCAAGTGTAAGGGTATTTGATGAGGCGAAAAATGAACCATTTTTAGGGGGTCATTTTAGCCCGGATTCGAATTTATTTGATCAAATATTGCCCTAAATCGTTCCTTTTGTCATTTTAGGTACTTTTGGAGTGAATTCTGGAAAAGGAAGCATTTTGGACGTTTTTTGAGCATAAAAGTGAAGAAAACGGCAAAGTCTTAATTTTCCTTGCTGGGAACAGTACCTGACGGCGTCAAGAATTTCCAAGTGACGGCGTCAAGAGTGATACAAGAGGTGGAAGTGGATAAAGTCCGTGACGATCCAGAAGAGTTTTGTACTATGGATATGACGGCGTCACCATAGGCCGTCATGGTCCAATTGTTAGTGACGGCCCAGAGTAGAATTACACATGACGGCGTCAAAAGTGGATCTAGGCAATCCGATTTCATTATGGGCGGCGAGTTGACGACGTCAAAATTTTCTTCTTGACGCCGTCACCCTGTAAAATCTATATATAGTTTTGCAATTTTCATTCATTAGTGTGTAACTTTTAGGGTGTAACTTTGGAGATAAACCCTAGTCCGATTTTCATAGCTTTTTCAAGGGTTTTTACCCTTTGAAACCTTTCATGTTTAATTGAGATAAGTACTCTTTCAATTCAATCAATATGTCCATGTGTTGCTTGAATATATCTTACACTTGTCTTGAATTTAACATGCTTGGCTAGATCTCTTGTGTGTTTGTTTAGATGTAGTGAAACCTAGATGTTAATTATTGGTTAATTGTTTGTTTATAGTTGTTACGGATGATTGTATTCGATGTTAGGCTTAAGAAAACTGGCAGACTTCCATTGGTAACATGCTTGAACGTCTTAAGAAACATGATCAGAGGTGTACTATGATTTTTGGTTGTATTTAGTGCGTAGGAGAATTCTAATGATCCCATGTTAGGAGCTTCTAACAGCTCGACATAGGAGTGAAGTAAGATCCTATAGAGTTAGGGAATATTGTACACGGCCCTACGACTAGTATTAAGGAATACGACCCGTCATCCATGCAATTGTAACAAATTATCAACCTGTAAAAGATATCTAGGGAGTAATGAAACCTAAGTAAACACAACTTTCGCTATTATTGTTCACACCACTAGTTTAATTAGCTTTATTTTCATTTCTGTTATTTTATTTTATTTGCATCTTTAGTTATTGGGTTAGTTGATTAGCAACTAATTCCGCCCATTCTTCCAAAACCCGAGATTTTTAATTGCTTTTATAAAAATATAAAAATACAAAAAGAATCATCCCTCACCTCTAGACCTAGTTTTTAGGCTTTCTAATCCTAGCGACTCTATTCCTGAGTTGAACGATCAATCCCCCGGTACTTGTCACTATACTATACTACAACGATCAGGTACACTGCCTGGTGGGGGTTTGATGAGGCAAAAAATGATCCGTTTTTAGGGGGTCATTTAAGCCCGAATCCGAATTTATTTGATCAAATATTACCCTAAATCGTTCCTTTTGTGATTTTAGGTACTTTGGGAGTGAAATCTGGAAAAGGAAGCAATTCGGACGTTTTTGGAGCATAAAAGTGAAGAAAACGCCAAAGTCTTAATTTTCCATGCTGGGAACAGTGCATGACGGCGTCAAGAGTAGTTCCCTGACGGCGTCAAGAGTAAAATTCCATGACGACTCAGAAGAGTTTTGACGGCGTCATGAAGGTAGGGCGTCAAGAGTAAAAGTCATGACGGCCTGGAAATGAATTGTTCTTGACGGCGTCAAATGTAGATCTAGGCAGTCCGAGGATTGTTTTGGCGGCGAGGTGACGGCGTCACCTATTTGGTCTTGACGCCGTCAGACCCCTTTTTCTATATATTGTTTTCTACTTTTTTACATTTAAAGAGAGAAGTTTTGGGAGAAACCCTAAGTACGATTTTGGTGTAACTTTACAGGTTTTTTCAGGGTTCCAACCCCTTGATAACTTGCATGATTAATCAAGATAAGTGTTCTTCTAATTCAATCAATATGTCTATGTGTTGGTTGTCTATATCTTGTTCTTGTCTTAATTCCATCATGCTAGGCTAGATCTATCTTGTGTTTGCTTAGATCTAATGAAACCTAGATATTGATTACTTGTTTATTCTTGTCTTGGATGAATGATTTATATGTTAGGCTTAAGAAAACTGGCAGATCTCCAATTGGTAACATGCTTGAACGTCTTAAGAAACATGAACCAACGCGCACTAGGTCTTTATTGGTTGTATTTAATGCATGAGCCACTGTTTACAATCCCTATAGTTGTGCTGGGCATGGTGTAGGAGGAGATAAGAGCTCATAGAATTGGGGAGTTATGTGTGCCACCTCATGAATGGTATTAAGGAATACGATCCATCATCCATGCAATTATAACAAGTAATTAACATGTAAAAGATATCTAGGGAGTAGTGAAATCTAAGTAAACACATTTTCTCCAATTACTGCTCACAACCTTAGTATAAATTAGTTTATTTTCATTTCTAGTATTTTATTTTAATTGCATCTTAGTATTGGGTTAGTTGATTAGCAACTAATTCCGCCCAAATCCTTCAAACCCGAGATTTTAATTTGCTTTCCATAAAATATAAAAACACAAAAATAATCATCCCTCACCTTTAGAACTAGTATTTAGGCTTTCTAATCCTAGCGACACTATTCCTAAGCTGAACGATCAATCCCCCGGTACTTGTCACTATACTATACTACAACGATCAGGTACACTGCCTGGTGGGGGTTGTAAGCTTCTCGAGATCCCTCGAGAGGTAAACCCTGTTGCGATTCCCACGCATCAAGTTTTTGGCGCCGTTGCCGGGGAATAGTTATTGTCTAGGTTAGAATTTCTTTTTATTAGGTCTACTTACTAGATTCCTTTCTAGTAAGATTTTATTTTTATTTTTAGGTCTTCTTTAGTCTATCTCATTTCTTTGTGCTTTTGTTTGTAACTCTTTGCCATCCGACATCATGGAAGGTGGTAACATCTTTGAACCCGTCATCCCACCACAACAAAACCCACCATTAGAACCCCTTAGGCCCCAAACCTTAGGACATTATTCCCAACCTAGCCACCAAGGCTACCGAAACACCATTGAGCTCACCGGAGCCAATGTGACCCCCTTGCGATCCGACACCATCCGGTTGGTGCAAAGCGGATGTGCATTCCATGGACTTCATTCCGAAGATCCAAACCAACATCTTAAGGACTTTCTCAAAATCGTAGATTCCATAGACCTAGGTGTTGAAACTAGAGAGACCACCCGTTTACGCCTATTCCAATTCTCTCTACGGGATCAAGCTAGTCAATGGCTTGAGCGTTTACCCGCGGGATCCATCACCACATGGGATGATCTCACCACTCGTTTCCTTGCTCAATTTTTCCCACCGGGGAGAACTACTAAGCTTAGAAATGACATATTGATGTTCCAACAACGTCAAAATGAATCTCTTTATGAAGCATGGACTCGTTTCAAGGACTTACTCCAAAAAGTCCCTCATCATGGCATAGATCTTTGGCTCCAAGTCCAAATTTTTTATGACCATATCGACATCTCCACGAGGCGAACCATTGACCAATCGGCCGGTGGTAAGCTACGTGATCTTAGTGCGGAACAATCATGGGAACTCATAGAAGATCTTGCTCTCTATGACAACGAAAGTTGGAATGATCCCCGTGATTTGAACAAAACGGTCAAGGCAATATCTTTGCCTTCGAACAATTCTAGCACTCCCGACCGTAGGATCATGGAACTTGAGGACCAAGTCAAGTTTCTCATGAAATCTTACGAAGCTCCGAAGCCTTCAAGCCAAGTGAACAAAATCACTTCTTCATGCGAATTATGTAGTGGTCCCCACGACACTCGTGATTGTGTGGAACTCCCCGGAACAGCTTTTGCGGACTACGCATCCATGCGTACCGACGAAGCGGGAGATAAGTGGTACACTTTCAAGCCCGAGCCAAACACTTACGGTGATTCATACAACCCCTCATGGAAAAATCACCCAAACCTTAGGTGGAAACAAAATCAACCCAATTCGTCCAACCCACCAAATCGTTACCAACCAAATGGTCCAACATCCAACCGTACTTTCAACAACAATCCTTCTAACAACTATGGTAGTACCAACAATCTTGAAGGATTGATGTCAAAGTTCATGGCATCTCAAGAAGCTCGCATAGCTAGGTTTAAAACCGAATTCAGCCAATAACAAACGGAGATGACCAACAAGATTGACAACTTGTTGAAAGCCCTCAACAACCAAGCGTTAATCACACCTAGGAAGGACACTAGGGACACCAATAGTGGAATCCAAATTAAGGACCCCTCATCATCTAAACATGTCCACTTTGTCAATGTTGTCACCATTAAGCCGATAGATAAGGAGATAGAGAGGAGTGACAAGGATGAAGTTAGAGTAGAAGCCAAGATTAAGGATGAGAGTAAGGAAGTTGAGAATAACAAGGAAGAGGAATTAGAGGAGGTAGAGCCTATAAAAAAATACTTTGATAAGTTGCCCACTGAGGAAGAACGGGAGTACCATAAGGATTTATTCGATAGTCCCGAGAGACCATATATCTTCGGCACACCCCTTATCAAAATGGGAGACCCCTCTAACATTAACATCCCATGCAATATCGGGCACATGCATATATGGAAAGCTTACATCGACCCTGGATCCCCCGTTAACATCATGACTAGGACTTATTACAATTGGGTAATGAAGAAGCAACTTAACTTTAGGATGATGCCCAACAAGAATCTGATAAGTAATTTTGCGGGAAGGGTGAAGGGATTGCATGTAATTATTGGGAATCTCACCTATGAGATCGATTTTATGATAGTGGAAGACATTCGGCCGGTGATAGATGCTTGCCTAAGCCAAGTAATATTCGGAAAACCATTTGTTGAGGCCACTAGGATGAGTTATGATCCGACCTTAGGGATAGTTAGATTTAAGGGAGAGAATGATGAGGTTGCCTATCAAATGCCCTAGAAGATTGAACAATACCGCCTTCTCTCTAATTTTGAAAAAGAACACAAGCAAACGGCTTATTATAGGAATGAGGAGGATAGACGTAGAGGAGTAGAATATGTAAAGAATAGGATGCTTGGCTTCTATAAAGAATGCCTACAACTAGGTCCGGAATACAAAACTGGTTTAGAAAACGACCTAGAGAGTGAAACCAATGATGAAGTCACGTAGTAACCCATGACTTTGAGTCTAGCTACAAGACTCGTAAATAAAGAAAAGCGCTTCTTGGGAGGCAACCCATGTTTTGTGTGATTTTATTTGTTTGTTTGAATGTTATTTGCTTCCGTATGCATGCTTAATTTTTATTGTTGGTAGATCATGTTTCTAAACTAAATAGTGGAAATACTTTACTTTGTTGTTTTGGCCTAGTCTTAACTCCTCCTAAAGGTATTTTTGCAAAAGATAAGTGTAAGGGTAAACCCCAAATATGTTTTTAAGAAACAAACCGATCATGATTCTCCACAATATTAAATGAACATGTATATTCGTATTTGTTAGAGTCAAATGCTTGTATTGAGTCATAATGAAGTTTTGCAGGATTTTCCAGGAAGTAGGACCAAGTTTTTCCAGAAATTTTCCGGAAACTTAACATAAGAATTTCTGCAGGTCAAGTCCGACGGCGTCAGGGGTTTACTCTTGACGGCGTCAGGAGTTAAAAATCTGGAAATTTTACCGGTTTTGTTTTTCTAACGGAGTCTTATGGTATTTGTGAATTATTAAGTTTTATAATCTCCAGGAGATCTGCAAACTTCATTCCACAAGCATTATATCTTATCTTGTTTTCTAGGATTTAGTAACTTATATAGGATGCCGCCGATTTTACGCGAGGTTGTCTTGTCTATTTTGTCAGGTTTTACAGGTTATGTATGACAAGAAGATGATTTATATTCTGGAAGGGAAGCTTTGATTGTTCATTTTCTTGGAGGAAGATTTAACCTGGCCACCCTATTATCCATACCGAGCGAATCAGGGGAGTATTTGATTTCATTCTCTTTACTTTTTCACTTTTACATTCTTTACTTGAACATTGGGGACAATGTTCATCTTAAGTGTAAGGGGAGCGTAAAAAGATGATATCTTACATATGCACTTTCGCTTGAGTTTGTTTTGTTTAATGGTAGATGTGTAATAAAACTATGAGAAATACTTGTTAGTGCAATTTTAGCGCCAAATTTAAATTTTTTTACAACATTTAGGAGTGAAACTTTAGCCATAGCAAGCGTCTCATGGATAGGAGATTGTATGACTAGCACATAACCGTATATTCAGAAAAATGTTCCACCCAAATATGTGAGGTACGCCTTTAGATTTGATAGGAAAAGCATTCATTATTAGTGCTTATGAGTGTACCGGTAGCATTTAGATTCTAGAACTTGCGTTAGTGATGCATCCCGAGACCGCTAGTGAGACTACATTCGTGTAGTAGGATTTACTACATGATAAGAGGCATTAGGATCACCCTTGTGTTGAACCCGTATTATAATTACTTGACCATTTAAGTCATATTACTTGGCTAGTTAAGTCAACTAATTTTTCCCACACCTTAGCGTTGTACTCATTTTTAGTACACGAAACCCCTAGTACACCCCTTCCGAGCCTATCTTTTCATTTCTAACTTTAAGCATGTTACTTAAAGGAAGAATTTGTTACACCCCACTTAAATGTACAACCAAATCGCCTTAGCCTTCCGTGTATGCGCTCATTTTTAGTGCATTATTGTTATTTGTTAAACCCTAAGTTAACTTTCTAATTGATTACATGGTTGCTAAGTCGAGTCATATCCTTGTACATATTGTTTTGGGACGATTGGGACTCATGGGTAAGTACTTATTTATGGAATAATGGGGAAGAACATCATATTATTACCCCCATATGTACGTTAATCTTAAAAGTGCTCCAAGTGTTTTGATTTTCTTAATTCGAGTCATTAGATTAGTTTAATGTAAAGTATGTAAAGATTCAAGTGTAAGGGAAATGTTCATTCCCTATGATGTATTATTTTGGATGGTAGGGTAAGAGTGTATGCAAAAAAAAAAAAAAAAAAAAAAAAAAAAAAAAAAAAAAAAAAAAAAATCGAAAAAATCAAGAAAAAGAAAAAAAAAATAGAAAAAGAAAAAGAGAAAAAACATACGGACTACCATCCCATTTTATTCTATGTTCATTTTATGTTTTTGTTATTTTTCATTTATTAGCTTAAGTCGAGTCTAGTCTTGGCTTAGCAACGCCACATTGTACATGTAATTAACCAAGATTGTTAACTCGCCACCAGTAAAACGTCCTTTATCCAACAAAACCGTGTATTTCATATCCCTACACCTAACGTTACAACCCTTTAAAAGACCTCTTTGATAGTTTATCCTAGGTGCTTACGCCATGTGGTGGAGGTTTGATCCTTTCCCAAGCCTATGGTAATCTATTTTGCTATGACAGGTAGTGAGAGATATCTTCTGTTTCCATATTGTAATTTACACTTTATTACACCCGAGAGATGTGAGTATCTAAACACTATTTGTGAGGTGCTTGTGTATGACCTCCGTGCTTGTCTATTGGTCTTTAGTGGAACGATTATTTGTTGTAATTACTTTTATATTAGTGTTAAATGACCCCTAACTTGTATTTTGACTAGAATAAAAGCACATTTGCTTGAGGACAAGCAAATCTCAAGTGTAAAGGTATATGATGAGGCGAAAAATAATCCGTTTTTAGGGGGTCATTTAAGCCCGAATCCGAATTTATTTGATCAAATATTGCCCTAAATCGTTCCTTTTGTGATTTTAGGTACTTTGGGAGTGAAATCTGGAAAAGGAAGCAATTCGGACGTTTTTGGAGCATAAAAGTGAAGAAAACGCCAAAGTCTTAATTTTCCATGCTGGGAACAGTGCATGACGGCGTCAAGAGTAGTTCCCTGACGGCGTCAAGAGTAAAATTCCATGACGACTCATAAGAGTTTTGACGGCGTCATGAAGGTAGGGCGTCAAGAGTAAAAGTCATGACGGCCTGGAAATGAATTGTTCTTGACGGCGTCAAATGTAGATCTAGGCAGTCCGAGGATTGTTTTGGCGGCGAGGTGACGGCGTCACCTATTTGGACTTGACGCCGTCAGACCCCTTTTTCTATATATAGTTTTCTAATTTTTTACATTTAAAGAGAGAAGTTTTGGAAGAAACCCTAAGTACGATTTTGGTGTAACTTTACAGGTTTTTCAAGGATTCCAACCCCTTGATACCTTGCATGATTAATCAAGATAAGTGTTCTTCTAATTCAATCAATATGTCTATGTGTTGGTTGTCTATATCTTGTTCTTGTCTTAATTCCATCATGCTAGGCTAGATCTATCTTGTGTTTGCTTAGATCTAATGAAACCTAGATATTGATTATGTGTTGATTACTTGTTTATTCTTGTCTTGGATGAATGATTTATATGTTAGGCTTAAGAAAACTGGCAGATCTCCAATTGGTAACATGCTTGAACGTCTTAAGAAACATGAACCAACGCGCACTAGGTCTTTATTGGTTATATTTAATGCATGAGCCACTGTTTACAATCCCTATAGTTGTGCTGGGCATGGTGTAGGAGGAGATAAGAGCTCATAGAATTGGGGAGTTATGTGTGTCACCCCATGAATGGTATTAAGGAATACGATCCGTCATCCATGCAATTATAACAAGTAATTAATGTGTAAAAGATATCTAGGGAGTAGTGAAATCTAAGTAAACACATTTTCTCCAATTACTGCTCACAACCTTAGTATAAATTAGTTTATTTTCATTTCTAGTATTTTATTTTGATTGCATCTTAGTATTGGGTTAGTTGATTAGCAACAAATTCCGCCCAAATCCTTCAAACCCGAGATTTTAATTTGCTTTCCATAACATATAAAAACACAAAAATAATCATCCCTCACCTTTAGAACTAGTATTTAGGCTTTCTAATCCTAGCGACACTATTCCTAAGCTGAACGATCAATCCCCCGGTACTTGTCACTATACTATACTACAATGATCAGGTACACTGCCTAGTGGGGGTTGTAAGCTTCTCGAGATCCCTCGAGAGGTAAAGCCTGTTGCGATTCCCACGCATCAGGGTTGTAAGCTTCTCAAGATCCCTCGAGAGGTAAAGCCTGGTGCGATTCCCACGTATCAATTTTCACGTAGGAAGAGGGTTTTGTGCATAACTTTTTGTGTAACATGAGTTTTTGACCCGTTGACCATTTTTCTACGTCCTTTTCCGACCAGATTCCGGCAAAAAAATTCCGAGCAGCATACAGACCCATTTTGAAGACCAGAAATATTAATATGGACCACGTTTGACCATAGATTCACGATTTTGGTACAAAATAAGTCATAAATTTGATGAGGTACAATAAACTTTTAACGTGACACATAAAAAGTGACAAAACAGTTTTTGTAGCCCTGATAAAGCACACATGACAGATTTGACCATGTTGGATACATAAAAAGGTGTGTAAAACTGTTTCAATAAAGATAGGAAAAAAAAATTCCAGATCCAAAAACATGTATAAAACAGCTTCAAAACACAATACGAACCACAAAAAAATCATCAAAAAGTAACACCATAGCTCTGATGCTAATTGTAGGACCGAAAGTAATGATTTTTATGTGATTTGAGAGGTCGAGGTTGATCAAAATAGATGAACTCCATGTTTGTCTTTAGAGAGATAAAGTAGAGAGAGGGTGAAGAAAAAGGGTTTTATTATTATCAAATGAAGGTTACATAATTTCCCACACCCCTCATGGAGAGTCATGAGGGGTATTTATAGGCTCATTACAATATTACTTTGCCTAGTGTACAATAGTAGTCCCTGCGGGCACAACTAAATACATGTCTAGTCCAATTCACGTATGTGACGTTATCTTTATAAAAGAGCGATGCTAATAGATATTAACTATAGTGAGTTAATACCACGTTCTTGTACACACAGACTATAACCGAATTAACGTGATTGGTAGATCAAGAAAATACAAAATAGTTTTGTTTTAAAAAACAAAACTGAATCCCTTGTGTAGGGGTATTCATCCGATCACCAAGAAGAGGAGAAGAGAAAACAAGTTAGGGTTATAGCCTGTATACAAAAGATCCCAAACAATTGACCCTAAGCCTTGTATTTATACTAAGTGAAACTTGGAGGACAAGTTGGATAACGATTGGGTTACCCTAATCCATACCACGACCGGCCAACCCCTAAGGCGTGCTTTCAGATCCTTCTCGACTTCCAATTTACACTCTAGTCCTTTCCTTTGATACTTAACGATCGTTAGTCAATTATCATTAACTAATTAACGTCTGTTAGTCGTTATTTTGTGTTTTCAATAATTATATATAATGTTATATATAATAATTACTATTCATTAACTCTCATACGTAAAGTGTGCAATCACGTGGTCTCGAGTTCGATTCTAGACATACACATATTAATATTTTGTCCACAAAACTAACAACTCACACTTGGACATGTATTAATAGTGTAATGACATTGGTTAGCGTCTAGCAACACGCCAATACCCCTATTACAACTCGAAGGTGGTCTCCTGGGAAAAAAAACTTTCGATGATTCATCATCATACTTATCCTTTAGTTACTAATACTATGTTATTAAATATATTGATCTTAGTCATTCTTTAATTAACTATTCTGTTTCTCGTTGTTTATGATTGAGCAAGATTACCAAATCTTCTGAACTTATTCTAGATAGATTTTTGGCGTCGCTACGTAAACATCTTGTCAACCCTACGAGGGGCCTAGCAGTATTAAACTTCAAAACAAATTTGAAGAAACAAATTCTTTCATGACTACAAGCAAAACCCATGAACTTTGCAACACTTCTGAAAATAATCCTTATGGCTACCAATAACGTATAGCGATAAATTGCTTTACAGAAATGCACTACATCCATGACAGTTCTCTAGCATATCAGTCTGAGGATAATTATACATGATTTACTTGATGACAAGATCCATAAAGTATAATCATGTAGTTAGGATAAGTCTTATATTCAATTCATTGAATATCATGTGAAATTGGCATGTCAACGTATCAATATACTTTCAAGTATATTCTACAAATACTCATATTTGTCTTAATATAATGATATTCTAATATCATTAATTGACAACAGACAATTTAGAACAAATAAATTATTCATGGATTAAACATGCAAATACAGGATATATTATTAAGAAAATGATAATCAAACCTAACAAATACTTTATTTCATTAAAATAATAATTATTCATAACATCCTTTTATCCAAACACTAATCACAGATGGGTATGAAACTACTAGCTAAACGAAGTTCTATACCTTCAGCATGTTGATAAAGATTTCCTCCATGTAAAGCCTTTGTCAAGGGATCAACTAGATTATTATATGTGTGAACTTTGAGTTACTCAATTTCACCTATCTCGACTTGTTCTCAAACATAGTGATATTTAATCGGAAAATGTCTAGTGCCTTTCATGATTCCAGGTTCATTGGAAAATGTAATTGCAGCAGAATTGTCATAATACATCTTTATAGGGTTTTCAATCCAGGGCATAACTCCAAGCCCTGAAACGAACTTCCTAATCCATACGGCTTCCATTACAGCTTCTGAAGCAGCTATGCACTCATTTTCTATTGCAAACATCGCTATTGTATTCTGCTTCTTGCTCTTCCAATCCACAACTCCTCCATTAATGACAAATACATAACCCATCTAAGACTTCGTACCATCTTTATCACATTTCCAAGACGCATCGCAGTAACCTATAACATCAAGTTCTGCCTCTGGATTTCCCCCATATACCAAGAACATATCTCTTGTAGCCCTTAAGTACTTGAGAATATGTTTAACAGCAGTCCAATGGAGTTCACCTGGATTCTGTTGATATCGACTGGTTATATTTTGAGCAAACGCCACATCAGGCCGTGTGCATCTCACCGTATACATAATAGATCCCACAGCCGAATCAGAAGGGACTCTATTCATGCGTGCCACCTCTGCAAGTGTTGAAGCACATACTTTGCTACTTAAGACACGATTATCTTGCATTGTCAAATATCCCTTCTTGGAATTTTGCATATTAAATCTCTTCAATATTTTATCAATGTAAGCACTTTGGCTTAAACCAATCAATTGCTGTGATCTATCTCTATAGATCTTGATTCCTAGAATGTATGCTACTTCTCCTAAATCCTTCATGGAAAATCATTTCCCAAGATAGGCCTTAACCTCTTTCAATCTTGGAATGTTTTTACCCATGATTAATATGTCATCAACATATAGGACAAGGAAAATAGCATCACTCCTACTAGCTTTGTGATATATGCAGGGCTCATCAAGTGCCAACTTTGAGAGATCTCGGAATCATTTACCATCACGATTTCATGAACTTTAAGGTTTCCAATTAGCTTGTCAAGTACCAATTTTGAGAGATTTTTAGATTCTTCAATGGCCGTCACTTTTGCTCTTCATTTTGGATGAAGTGCTTTAAGAAATTTCTTGACAAAGTTCTTACTAGAAAAGGATTCATCAAGTGCTTTAAGAGAAGTAATAATAGTATTAAAACAAGCAAATACACTATCAATCACTTCATCTTCAGGAATACTAAATTGTTCATATTGTTGAACAAGAAGATCAATTTTGTTATTCTTGACTTGTGAATTTCCTTGATGAGTGACTATTAAAGATTGCCAAATTTCTTTAGTGGTTTTATACATAAAAACTCTTTCAAACTCCTTTTTAGTTCAAACATTGTAAAGCATCATTTTTGCTTCATTATTTTTAGCAATTAGCTTCTTTTGCTCATCACTATGACGAGTGAGTGAAGTATCATCATCCCGACCACTTGTGATATCTTTTTTAATAGGTTTATGATCACCTTCTATAATTATATACCATGGATCTATATCTTTTGATTTCACATATGTTTCAAAACGACTTTTCCAATAGATAAATCAATTTGGTTCAAAAAGTGGCGGTCTTTGCATAGATTGTCCTTCTCTAAAGTTTTCAAAATCCATGGATCGTTTCAAGTTATAAAATACAATAAATTTTAAAAATCTTGAGTAACGTAGCTCTTGATGCCAATTATAAAAAACTAGAAGGGGGTTGAATTTACAGTTTTTAATTTTAATTAGCTTTGAAAACTTTATGTGAATTCAACTATTGTAGATAATGAACAATATGTAAAGTGCAAGTAAAGAAAGAAACGATCAAACTACAACACGAGGGTTTATAGTGGTTCGGTCTACAAGGATTCTTTTTCCTTGCCCTACTCCACTCTACGAGTATCCAACTCGAGAGTATCCTTTACTAATCAACAAGCTCCTTTATCCGGCGGAGAAAACCTTACACGTCGCTTACACAAGATTTCCGACACAAAGCTAAATGTCGAGTTCTTTTACAAGGGTACAACCACTCCCGTCACACTACGTTTTCTGAGGAATAAAATACTAACCAATTACTACAGAGGGTTTATGATTGTTTGGTACAAACAATGATGTAGGAATAATAATAATTCACACAATGACAAACTTAACAAGTCTTGCAACGTTTCATTGAGGCTTGTAATGCTTAGATCTTCTTGCTATAAAGAAGCTCACTAAAATGAAATATGAATGAGTTAGATATGAATAAAAGAGTATATGATGTTGTTTATGCTTGTAAGTGATGAGAAAATATCAATGTGTGTCTTGCTATTTATAGACAAAAGTGCCTGAGTAACCCACGGATGGGACGGAACCGAATCATGGGTTCAGTCCGTGTATCCTTTTGGTTCCGCCACCTGCTGATAGAAAATCTCCAAAATCTTTGTCAAATCTAACCAAAATATTTGTTATATCTTTCCTTGATTCTTTGAGTAAATATCTAAACAAGATATACATGATATCTTCTAATGATCTTCAAAATTTTACAAAGATCTCAAAGATGATGCTAACCATGATGTAATCATACATTTCTATTTTTAGATTAAACTAGTATATGAAAGTGTATTTTGTAAAATTTATATATTGCCTAAGTGATGTTTAGATTGTGTTTATAAAAGACTTGTGACTTTATAAGTAAAAGGTTTAACCATATTTATGTTTTGCTAAAATTAAGTTTATAATTCTCGTTAACAAAATTTAGCAAAGATAATAAAATATAAATAACGTTTTTATACGATATTTGTATTAACAGAAAGAAATAGCAACTGTCAGAATTTATCTATACTACTATATAATGCATTTAGAATATTCTAATTATAGAAGTCTTAAAAAATTAAGACAAAAAACATTTCTTGTTATGAAAAGATTTCAATACTTGTAACCTCAAAAGTTGTAATTGTCATACTAATGATCATATAAGTGATTTAAAGACAAAATAAATGCATAACCACCATACCAATACATGTAAGTTGTGACATATAAACTAAAAAAAGTTACTAATATATATTAAAATGTTAGTTACGAAATCTGAATATAAAAAAAAAAAAAAAAAAAAAAAAAAAAAAAAAAAAAAAAAACTCATGTTTATGATAGAATAAAAAAGCTGAAACAGAAACTAATCATACTTTACACACTATAGATTCAACCATCCAAAGTTCTTCTGGCCCTTTAACCTCACCAAAATGTCACATAGAGCAGCTAATCAACTCAAAATTCAACAACACTTGTGTTTTTATATATTGTAACAACATGCTAATCTATATCTATACTACATTATAAAGCATTTGGGTCTTACTATAAAAGAAAGCCTTAGAATTTTAAGACAAAAAACATTATTATAAAAAAAATTAGAGAATTAATGTAAAATTTAAAAATTTGAGTCTCATTTAAACCATATAGTAACTAGGGGTGTTATTCGGGTTGACTCGGTTGGGTTCGGGTCAATTCGGGTCAAGGCTCAAAAAACATACCCGAACCCGACCTTGTTTAGAACTCGGGTCACTCAAGTCAGGTCAATTCGGGTTCAGGTAAACTCGGATCGGGTCAATTTGGGTCGGGTCAATTCGGGTTCGGGTCTAGGTTGTTTAAAAATTATACAATTTTAATGTTTACATACAAATTAGAAAGAAAAAAATTAAATTCGGGTCATTCAGGTTGACCCAAACCCGAGTAGGAGACAAATATTATACCTGAACCCGACCTTGTTTAGAACTTGTGTCAATTCGGGTTGACCCAATTGACGCGAATATAATTTTAAACCCGATTGACCCGTCCCGAAAAGCCATATTCGGGTTCGGGTCGGGTCAACTTTTATGACAACCCTAATAGTAACACCTCCAATAATGATATATTTTAATAGAATTATTTATTAGAAAAGCCCACTAAACTTATAACCACCAATTTAATGCTAAAATTTGAAAACACTATTAATAATTTAGACGTTTTATTTTTGAAAAGCATATACCTACTACATTATAAAGTATTTGAGACATGTTAAATAAGAAAGATTTAAAATGAAAAACATTTGCTTACCACAAAATAGTCACCCGGTACCAACTGCTGCATTGCGCGGGTACCCTTCTAGTTTATTAAATAGTCAAAAAATTTGTGATTGATATTCAACACTTTTCTCATGCCAAACCAAGTTAGGGGGTGTTTAACAAATTAAATAGTTCAATATATTAAGAGTCATTAAAAGCATGGACCCACATTTCTTCCGGAAGAAAAGAACACCCCCTAAGTCAAAGGCTATGCACAGAGGGCCGGTTTTATTCGGTCATGTGTATGGGTCGACCTATATTAATATCGGTTGTGGCCATTGTGGGCATCGATTGTGCATATCGGTCGTCGGTCAAAAAATGTGACTATCGGTTGTGATTTCAACTGACTTTGACACAAATAAAAACCTTCCAATTTCCATTTTACCGTTTAATCATTTGAAACTTGAATGCAAATTCACAAAGATCCAAAAAAATTTACCGTTTGTTTATTAAAAAAGAAAAAAAAATCAAAATCTTTACCACTTTTCATATATATAAATACCAATATTAAACCCACTTTCAAACACAATTCAAATAACAAATCAAACACAAAAAATGGCTTGCAAACTCCCTCATCCGTCAAACAACTTCAAAACTATGTTAAAAAACAAACTGACAAAGACGACAAGGAACGGCAAGAGGCTATTGTCGAAGTGATTAAGAAGTTTGAGCTCGCAAAGACACTCAAAAGACGTATGAGAGGACGATATGTTGAGTGCAAAGACATATCGGAAGAACGCAAAGCTGTGATCGATCAATTTCTTTACGATGAATATCGTAAAGACGCTGCTGTTACTGAGACTTTGTGGTCTTGTGTAAATCAGATACAGACCCAAATCTCCAGCAAGATAAGTTGGAGTTTTGAGAAAAATGTGGAAGCTGATGATGCACCAAGAGTGCAAGGTGCATCATCTTCATCTGCTACACCTATTGTTGTTGAGCAACAATAACATCAACCTCATCTGGATAAATTTCAGCTAACTTTTGAGGAAAATGTGGCGGCTGATGATGGTGGCTAGAACTCTGACAAAGAGCGGGAGCTGAGCAGTTTGGAAGCTCAGTTAGAAGCAGAGAAGTTAGCGAGCTTTGATCCTTACGATGACGGTTACCGCAACGACAACTCTCAGACCTGGGATCACCCGGATTATAATTGAAGTTTAAGTTTATGTGATGTAACGTTTTTTTTTTTTTTTTTTTTTTTTTTTGGTGCAAAAGGTAAACATTATATTATTAATTCACAAATCAATACATCAGATTATTATAGCAATAGACAAGCCTATGCTTATAATCAATTCTACAAACCATTTGATACTACTAACAGATGAATACTTCCTATCATGACAACCATTCATGATTCCATAACAACTGCAGACATCTAACATCAGATAACAACCAATCTGCAGTCTTGAATACCTTTTAAAGCACCAATAACCATCTAGCTACATTTCCACCATATCTATTTATCACGATCATTCACCCTGCCACCACAATAACCATGATAAGATAGATTTGTGGCCTCACTAGGAACCCGTAACCTCTCCACAGTATGGGCTATACCACCTATGCTACATTTCCATCTACTACAATGGCTTCACATAGATGGAAACACACACCATACAGTGAGTACCAACCAATCCTCCATAGACAATGCACACTAGGACCATGTAGGTTCTTCTTACACACCTCACAATTCCTAGTACCATGCACTATCTCTCCAACTCATTTTCCCTACTCAAATGGAAACTCGCTTTATGGACAATGATATGCACATTAACTGAACTAACCAATATAATCTATTGTTACCTAACAAAGGCCTACAATAGAAATAAAGGAATTCAGTAATGCCAATTCATATCCAAGATACAGAGCCATCATTTGAAATGAGCCGAAAATTAAAATTCAACTAATTCAGGCACTCATAAACCTGAGTTAGTCTGATTTGCAGAATCAAAATCACCTCTTCATTCATTTAGAAATACCAAGACAGCAAATAAATGCCATACAAGCATACTTCAGTGTTTTCATGGATCCATTCATAGTCCTGCATTCATAATTGCCCATTACAAATACTTCACTTACCCATTATTTTCCTTTACCATATTCTCCACCAATCCTTTTACACTTTACCATCCACTTATCTTCCACCTTTCTAACATTTGAGCTATCTTTTACTGTAATTCCAGCAAGTCTGTACTTAACATTCTCCACTACTTTATTATAAATCTCTTGACTACTGTTTTGATTATCTCTAAAAATCCTCCCATTTCTTTCTTGCCAAAGAAAATACACACAAGCTGCAAATACTAATCTCCTAACAATCCACCCAATATTCTTGTTGATACAGTCATTTGCTAACCTCATAATCAGCCCATACCACTCACAATTCTCATAAGTAATATCTGCCATCTTCTTAGCTTTGTCCCATACCTCAGCAGAGTAAGCACATTTGAAGAACAAGTGTTGCAAATCTTCATTGTCACATTTACATAGAGCACATCTATTAACAATATGCATTCCCCATTTAACCAATTTGTCTTGTGTACTTAATCTATCTTGTATTGCAAGCCACAGAATGAAAGATTGTTTAGGTACACACTGTGAATACCATATCAATCTCCACCAACTTACTTTTGGACTATCAATACACAATACATTGGTAGCAGCTTTGACAGAGAAATCAGCTTCTTCACCTTTTTTGTTCAACCATACCACTCTATCCTTATCATCATCAACAATATTTGGAACTTCAATACTAGTAATAAGAGGAAACTTTTCATACCATTCCTGTGGCCACTTCCATGCTCCATTTTGAATCATGTCACCAACTTTCACATTAATGGGAAATCTAGCATCATATATATCTCTGTATGTGATATATTGAATTAATGGACCCATATCACTCCAGTTATCATACCACATTGTTGTAAATTTTCCATTTTTCACTTGGTACTTTACATTGTTCTTGATTTTATCTCTGATCTTAAGAAGATTCTTCCAACCCCAGCTATCTTCAGCCTCAATAGCAATCTCCCATATACTTTTCCCTTTTAGCTTCTCAGTATGCACCCACTGAATCCAAAGAGTTTCTTTGTTAACTGCAATATTCCAAATCTGCTTAGCCAACATTGCTTCATTCCACTTATGCAAATCTTTAAGTCCTAAACCTCCCTGCTCTTTTGGTTTACATATAGTATTCCATGCAAGTTTAGCTTTCCCCTTAGCAGACTCACCTTGGTTCCAAAGAAATCTTTTCAGAAGTTTATTAATATCATTAAGGACTGTTGTTGGAATAAGGAAGACAGATGCCCAATATACATGAATTGATTCTAATACAACAGCTATCAACAAGAGCCTTCCAGCATAAGACAAATACTTGTTTCTCAAATTATTGATTCTATTCTTGATCTTCTCTAGTAAACAATTACATTCATTGACTCCCAACCTCTTAGCAATCAAAGGTACACCCAAGTATTTAACTGGAAGCTTACCAATAGCAAATGGTAGAATTTGAGTGATAGCTTCCTTTTCACTATTTTCCAAGCTTCCAAAGTAGACTGTACTTTTAGATTGATTAGGTTTCAATCCTGAGCAGCTACTGAATTCATAAAGAGCTTTTTTTAATCACACTCACTGATCTTGTATCCCCATGGCACATAACTAATAAGTCATCAGCGAAGCAAACATGAGACAACTTTATCTTTTTACATCCAAAATGATACTGAAACTTGTCATCATTATTGATCTGTCTTTTAAGCATTAGAGACAAAATTTCCATGGTAAGAGTGAACAAATAAGGAGAAACAGGATCTCCTTGTCTTAACCCTCTTCCACCTTTGAAGAATCCCACTCTATCACCATTGATACATAATGTAAATGCAGTAGTTGTCACACATTGCATTATCCAATGTACCATTTTCTCATGAAAACCAAAGCCAACCAAGATACTTTCAAGGAAACTCCATTCAATTGTGTCATATGCTTTTTGAAGATCAATCTTGAAATCTACTCTTTTTGGTCCATTCTTCCTATTGTACCACTTCATGATCTCTTGAGTCAGCAAAATGTTATCCTGTATTTGTCTCCCAGGAATAAATGCACTCTGATTGCTACTCACCAATTTACTCAACACTGATTTAATTCTATTAGTAATGACCTTACTAATACATTTGTATATAACATTGCAGCAGGCTATTGGTCTGAATTCAGTAACTTTGCTAGGAGTTGGAACCTTAGGAATCAAAGTCACTAGAGTTGCATTAATCTCCTTTAACATTCTTCCAGAATAAAAGAATTCTTTGACTGCACAACACAACTCATTACCAATCACATTCCATGCACTATTGAAGAAGGCAGCAGAATAACCATCTGGACCAGGGGCTTTAGCATCATCTATATCAAATAATGCTCTTCTGATTTCATCACAAGTAACATTCCTAATCATATCCATTGATTCTTCATTACTTAGTTTGTTGCTGAACAACTCATCACTGTTATCAATACTCTCCACCATATGACTCACACCCAAGAAATTTTTAAAGTGATTTAAGAATAGATTGGGAATTTGATCACCTTCATAGCTCACCCCTTGATCATCACATAATGAGAACACTTTGCTCTTGTGAGCTCTTCCTTTCAAAATTTTGTGAAAGAAACTAGAGTTTCTGTCCCCTTCACTTAACCATTTGATTATAGCTTACTGACTCAAGAGCTTTTCCTCATCCAATTCTGCCTCAATAAATTCTTCAACAAGTTTAGCTTCAATTGATCTTAACTGATGATTATGAGGATCAAGATCAATCTTAGTTTGTATTTGTTGAACTTGTCTTCTAAGATTCTCAACTCTCTTGAAAAGATTGCCTTTGCTCCAAGCTAAATTATTCAGAGGTCTCTTTAATTTCTTTAACTTCTGAACAACTTGATACATATAGTGACCTTCCACTTCTTAGCTCCACCCATCTTTAACCACATCCATAAACTCCTTCTTTCCGGTGATGAAATTTGCAAATCTAAAAGCTTTCTTTTGTTTCATGATATCTGTTGAGACACATAAAACAACAGGCGTATGATCAGAAATTATATATGGTAGAAATTTAGCAGCAGCCTTTGGATAATGGTTGATGAAAGCTTCATTAGCCATTACTCTATCAAGCTTCTTAAGTATCCCAGTCATATTTCCAGCCTTGACCTTTTTTAAATTCTTTGTCCAGGTGAAATGCAACCCGGTCTTACACACATCCTCCATTTCAATCTTGTTAACACATTCACTGAACTCCACCATATCAGCAGACATAGAAGATCCACCATTAGAATGCTCATGAAGACTTAAAGTAACATTAAAATCCCCAGCTATACCCCATGGCCTTCCATTCACATATCTATTATTCTGACTCAACTCTTTCCATAAGTCTCTTCTGTCTACACCTTCATTAGCAGCATAGATAAAGGTATAAAAACACCTCAATTTATACTTCTCAGCACTTAAGACACAAAAAATAGATTGACTAGTCTGATTAATCACTTGTATATCAACCTTTTGTTCATCCCATCCTAATGCTATTCTACACCTTTTATTACAGCAACTCATATTAGAAGTCCACTCCCAGCCTTGAAATACTCTATCACATGTTTGTTTTAGTTTCTTACTTCTTAATCTTGTTTCTAGAACAGCACACACCTTCAAATTTTCACTAGTAATCAAATTCTTAACTTCTCTTTGCTTATCCACAGTATTCAAACCTCTTATATTCCATGCTCCTATATTAAAATTCAGATTATTCATCATTCAACATTTGCCCTTCTCCTCCAATAATTTCATTCTTCTCTATACTCTGAGCTACATCCCCTTTTTCACTGATCACATCCTCACTTCCAATATCACCAACATCGACCACTTCTACACATCTTTCCTTATGGTACTTTCTCATATCCTCTGTCCAATTTGTTGCCTCAGTTGGAGTTGGTTGCAAGTTTTTATTCAAATATTGGTCCACTATAATTCTATCTTTCAGAATTCTCAACTCTTGATCATCATCCTCCGGAAGAGATTCTAATACAGAGTACTTATTTGCAGTTTTCCTCATTTCCTCAACTTCCTTCTCTGTCAAATTCCACACCTTCTTGACACCTGAACTTCCAACATTACTAGTATTCTTCTTCTCCTCATTAGCCTGCTTTTTCCTATATTCTTGTTGCCTATTATGAGAATAGTTGAAGTTTCTTTTAAAGACATTTTGTTTATATTGCCCATCACTACTCTTATATACTTGTTCCTGCATTTTCTCTTTGTCTTTGTTACCACCATTCTCATTACCATTCCTTTCCATACTATCCTTATCTATCTCCTTTTCCAGACCATCATTCTTGCTCTTATTGAAAATACATCTACTAACATCATGCCCAAAGACTTTACACTCAGCACATCTAGTAGGCTTCCAATCATAAACTACACTTATTTTCTTAGTGCCTTTAACTTTATTTTCCATATCTCTATACTGCACCTCTATCTCATTTTTTATTTCCTTTTCAGCATCAATCTCCACTAGCACTCTAGCATAATCCAAACTGCCTACACCTTTGTAACATATAGATGCAGTCATACTGTCCATAACCATAGGTTTCCCCAAGCTACTAGCAAGAGCACTTATCCCCTTCAAACTCCAAGCCTCAAGAGGAACATTTGACATCTTAACCCACACAGGCAACTTCTTTGGTTCAATCTTTTGCATTCCCAGATCAGGACTCCATCTATAGACAAACAAAGGTTTGTTTTGAACCATCCAAGGTCCCTGATCTATAACACTGTTTAAACCATCAATGTCTCTAAACTTAAACAAGTATTGACCATTTTTGCTAGCACTAATATCAGTAATTCCAAACTTACTCCACATTCTTCGAATATTATACCTCAATTCACTAATATGCATATTAAACCCAATGAACTGACCACAAGCAGTTAACCTCCATCTTTCACTACCATTCTTCACAAGCATTTCATCAAACACTACCACTTCATTTCCAGCTTCATTTACTTCAGTTGGAATATACAAAAGCTCTTTAGGAAACTCATCATTTTTCACCATATTAGCATAAGAAGTACTAGTACTATCCTTATCATTACTATTCCCAGTCTTATTAGTATCAATTCCATTAACAGTTGTATCTATATTATCATTATTTCCTTCCTGACTAGTAGTCTCAGTAGTATTATTCACAGACTTACTTACAGATTTGTTAATCTCAGCATTCATACCTTCCTTGGACGCATGACCATCAGTATTCACCACCACCTTATTGACCTCTTCTACCTTATTCTGAACATCATTCTTCTTATCACCTCCCTTCATTCCAGTAACTTTACTCTGAACACTATTCTCCTTCCCAGTACTCACATCAACCTTTTCCTTTCGATTCTGACTAGAGGTGCCAACAACATGATCATTTAGCCACACAGGAGCCTTCGTCTGCCTATTGGATCTATTTCTATTCGACATACTGAATTATACTAATTTATTTATTTAGTAATTGAAAAAACGAAATTAGGTTATAACTCATTTCAATCAATTACTAGGTAAAATTTGGGAAAAAGTATATCGGTATGATCGGAATGAAAAACTGAGTGAAATGATCGGATTGAAATTGAAAATTACGTGCTAATTGAGGCTAGATCTAAGAAAAGAACGAAGAAATTCAATGGAAGAAATGGCGGGGAAGGTTTGTTATAGGAGAGAGAGTATTGTATCATACAGCCTGTAAACCAGTTATCTGTATTTAGGTCTAGTGAAACTACTAACTTTCAATTTTGATTGAACATGATTATGTGATGTAACGTTTACGTTTTTATTAATGAAATTTAAATTTGTTTATGTTTATGTTTTAATTTCGTATCGTTTTAATTTTATGTTTATGTAATGTTTACGTTTTTATTAATGAAATTTAAATTTGTGTTAAAAATGTTTATAAAAAAAATAAAAATAAAAATATGGGTCACCACTGTGGCACTTGGATTGTGTTGGTTGCTGGAGAGAGAAAAAGCTGACGTGACAGCCGGAAAGATGATGTAATATAGGTCACCACTGTGCTCAGCCTAACATAACGAATTAAATTGACAAAGGTGCACTTAAAAAACACAAAACAAGATAAGGAAAGAATGATTAATATAATATTTTCATAGGATAAATCATGCGAATGTAACGACTTTAGCGGTATTTCGGTTAGAAAGGCCATATGTCACGCCGATGATGCATGGGAATGAATGTCGAGTGGTAGGCCTAACACAATCAACACTATGACACCGCAAAACACGCTCCTAAGTCTATAGAAAAAGAATATATTTTTAATTACACTCCTACATCCACCATGAGTCTATATCATCATGTTAAAAACCCTTAATAATTTCACAACAAAAAAAACAGCTCTAAAATGGCGCTAACTTGTCCTATGTTGTTTTGTTTGTGCCACATTGTTTTGTTGTTACTTTGTGGGCTGTGTTACGCAGCCGATCCTGTTGTGAATTATGAACTCGAGTACTCGTACATTACTGCTTCTCCGCTTGGTGTTCCACAACAGGTCACTTTCGATCAGTTGATTTTTGTTTATGATTTATAGTAAATCACTTAAGCTAGTGTTACATCAAATGTCTCTGTCCGACTATTTACTGCTAGCTGTATGTGATATTTTAGTCATCCAAAATAAGTTGATTTTTACCCTTGCCTTGTTTTACTGTTATGTCAAATAATATACTTTCATTTTTGTGTGTATACTTAGAACATAAAATGATAAAAATACTCTATGCTTGGGGTAAAAAAAAAAGAAGACTAAAGTTAAACATAGACTACTTAATCTGATGCGCAAAGTGGTAGACTTGTTCCTTTGTTGCTACTGAAGTAGATGTACGTACCCATTGTTCCTGGAAGTGTAATCGTAGGTTTCATGAACTCCAAATTTGATAAACAAATCATCAGAGGATATATTTTTGTTTTTTTCGGTTTTGTTTTGATTTTCAGTTATTTTAAATAAAATTATACTAGCTACTAGTAAGAACATGATCTGCAATGTCCAACAATATCCCTTTTTTTTTTTTTTTTTTTGGTGCAGCATTAATCTTTTAATTAAGCTGTCTTTCTTTGTAAACTTGATCACAGGTTATAGCAGTAAATGGGAAATTTCCAGGTCCAGTTATTAATGTTACCACCAATTACCATGTTGTCGTTAATGTCAAGAACAAACTAGATGAAAACCTCCTCATTACATGGTATGGCTGATATGCTTTGATTTGAGTTAATGAACATTGTGACTAAAGTACTATAATATAGCATATGTTTTGAATATTGAACTTATATATTGAATAGGCCTGGAATAGAAATGCGACGTTCTTCTTGGCAAGATGGGGTACTTGGTACTAATTGTCCCATTCCTCCGAACTGGAACTGGACATACCGATTTCAAGTTAAGGATCAGATCGGTAGCTACCATTATGTTCCTAGTACTAATTTTCAGCGAGCAGCAGGCGGATTTGGTGGTCTTGTTATCACTAATCGGAAAGTTATTCAAATTCCTTTCAACATGCCTGATGGAGATATAGTGATTACTATTGGCGATTGGTACACCAAAAACCACTCGGTTAGTATTTCATCATATATCAAATACATATCTATGATAAATTGGTAAACCAGTACCTTTATAGTATCTAATATATGGTTTTGTGCATAAAGGTACTAAGAGCGTCTCTTGATGAAGGAAAGGAGCTCGGTATGCCAGATGGCGTTCTGATTAATGGCAAGGGACCTTATAAGTATAATTCGAGTATACCAGATGGCATTAATCATACAACAGTTAATGTTCATCAAGGTAGAACTTATAGAATTCGTGTGATAAATGTTGGAGTATCAACTTGTTTGAATTTTCGGATTCAGAGCCATAATTTGCTATTAGCGGAAGCTGAGGGACATTATACGTCCCAACAAAACTATAGTAGCTTTGATATACATGTCGGACAGTCTTACTCGTTTCTTGTTACTATGGATCAAAATGCAAGTAGCGATTACTACATTGTTGCAAGTGCAAGATTTGTAAATCAATCAGAATGGCAAAAAGTTACAGGGGTTGCTATATTGAAATATGCAAATTCCAAAGGAGATGCATCCGGTCCTTTACCTGACGCTCCAAATGATGTCTATGACACTTCGTTTGCTTTGAATCAGGCTATGTCCATAAGGTATATTTCTCCCATTCTCCTTCCTTTTTTTTTTCCTATTATTTTGGCACAAAATATCAACTCACAAAATGAAACAAGCAAAAATACAATATTACAAACCGGTTTGTACCCATACCAAGAACGCCTTGCATCAAAAGTTCAATGATTTTGGCGGGTTTAGCCAATATTCCTAATTCAACATTATGCTCTTGTGACTGGAATTTTGTACCTAAGATAGCTTGTATTGATAGAAAAAAACTTAAATTTATGAGAAATCAAAAACTTTGGAGTCTAACCCCCAATGACGAAATTGGGCTCATAGTTGAGCTCGTTGGGATCTGTTGGTGGGCTCTTTGTATATAAACTCATGTTGATTAGAATCATTAATGATCAAAGCTTATGTTTATCAGGATGAACAACTCCGCCAGTGGAGCTCGCCCCAACCCACAAGGATCTTTTCACTACGGTTCCATAAATGTAACTGACACATATTTCTTAAGAAGTCTTCCACCGAAAACTATTGATGGGAAATGGCGTGCTTCATTTAATGGGATTTCATTTGCCAATCTTGATACACCAGTGAGGCTTGCTGACAATCATAAAGTGAAAGGTGCTTACAAACTAGATTTCCCAAAAATGCCACTAAATGACTCGTCGCGTGTAGACAGATCCATCATCAATGCTACCTATAAAGGATTTGCTGAAATAATAATACAGAACAATGATACTGCAGTTCAAAGCTTTCATATGGATGGTTATTCATTCTTTGTTGTTGGGTATTTTATCATTAATCGTACTGTTTTTGCATCTTCTCTTTTTAACCCTTGGAAATGTTGGTAACAATAGCATTTGTTGATCTTTAGGATGGCCTATGGGAATTGGACAGAAAACAGCCGGGGTTCTTATAATCGATGGGATGCTATTGCACGCTCTACTACACAGGTGAGTTGGGTAACATAATACACAGGTGAGTTGGGCAACATAATTCAAGCTTACCCATTTATTGGCTTTATGTAATAGGTTTTCCCGGGAGGATGGACAGCAATTCTTGTTTATCTTGATAATGTAGGAGCTTGGAACCTTCGGACAGTAAATCTTGATAAATGGTATCTAGGCCAAGAAACTTATATAAGAATCATCAATCCCGAAGATCATGACCAGAAAACAGAATTGCCACCGCCTGATAATGCCTTGTTCTGTGGTGTTCTGGGACACTTGCAAAAGTACGTCTCACAACTTAAACGTTTTCTACATTTTTTTTTTAAAAAATTAAGATCGGATACTAATTAAACACTGTCATTGTGTTTGCATTTTCAGGCCTCAAAAAACAGTGTCTTCAGCCGGATCAACAATTCAAAAACACTCGAACCCAAATTCTTTGTTGCTGATGGCATTTGCAGCTGTAATTTATATGATGGTTTAAAAATTGTAGGTCAAAATTACTTGTTCAAAAGGGAATTAATGGGTCATTAGAATGCCAATGATAGTTTAAAGAGGGTTACTTTTGTTGGCAAAAACTACATGATCCTTTTGTGATTGATGCAATTCCAACTTGTTTATAGAACGGATGAATTTAGATTTTATCTTACTCGTATCAATACGTTTTATTAGTACAAGGTAGAAGAATTAAGTGAATATGTATGTGAAAAAATCAGATACACCTGTTTATATGTACAAGGTACAAGGCACCCCGCCAATCTACACCTTTTGGTGGAATGTATGTGAAAAAAATGAAAATATTAACTATGTGCATTAAGATTTCATATATCTTGAAATTACTTTATGAACAGTTGAACGCCCACTCGGCCATATGTTGGTTTTATATTATCAATCGGTATTAAACTATCAATGGTTAAGTCAGATGGAAATACAAGAAGAATATGATTATATTGTCTCCTGGAAGCAAAACACATTCATAAAAAAAATTTATACTGTCAGTTCAGTTCCCTTAAGCATTTGTTAATCAGATGACAGACATCGAGAAGCATGTTTATAGTTTGTACCTATCAAAAGAAAAAACTGATAGTGGTAAACATATGTTGTTTAAATTTAACATTTTAAAGGTCAAGTGGAGTAGATTTTTTTTTTTTTTTTTTTTTTCCTGAAATGAAAATGGGTTAAACGGGCGAAATTAGAATATTATTGCACTGATGTAACTTTTATCATCATATTTCGACATATTTTACTACAGTATATGTTTACGAGCGAACCATACCAAGTAACGAGGGTCGAGGGTGATTGTATTTTTTGATAGTTAGAATCCAACTATTCTACAGAGCGTACACAAAATGTATACCATACATGTAACCTGAATAAAAGGCGATTCTGGTTACTACTTTTTTCCTTTTACTTGAAGTCAAACTTTTCCAAATAACGAGGGGGAATGTATAGAAAAGAGAGTGCAGGGTGAATGATAGATGTTGGGTGTGTTGAAATTAACTTGATTGCTTTAATATCATCAAGATTTTGATTTCATCCCCACTTTCCAAACAACACATGCTTATATATATATATCCATACATTTCTTTCTATGATCAGGACCACTTTCTGCCAACATCAAACAAGCTGGCTAGATAGTAGTCATGAACTCATCATCTATTATACATTTTATTTCAACCTGCTCCATTTATGCATGCTTAATTACTTGCTAGTTGGTCAAATGATCAATTATCACGATTATAAAGACGAAGAAACGAGCAACAATTTTGATCTCCTCATGTACATTTCTTTACCATTTCATTTTTAAATATTCTCTTTAATTTCTCGTTCTTTCCTCGTGCATCTTGATCGAGTATGAACTTCATATTTGTTTATATATAGCTAATTTGTTACAATAGCAACATCTTAATGATGTGATTGACACTTGCGAGTTATTTTCAATTTATTTACCAGAAGTCATTTTTCACCTTATATTCGTAACGTTTATTTTGAATACTTTTCTAGCTTTACATATATATTTGTGTGAAACTTTCTTTATCTTCTAACAGAGAAGTTTGAAATATAACTAAGAACTTTAACCAACACCCCTACAATAGATGATGTATGATCAAGCTAGTCATTTTTTAATTATGTTTTAGGCTCTAAGTTTGAGACGACACCAAGTCTCCAAGGTTTTAAAAAAAATAGACACATGGCTATCTTTTAAGATTGAAGTATACAACTTTATGTAGAAATTGACACACCAGAAAAAAGTAAGAATATACAATTTATTGATTTAATACCAATCTGTCTTCAAAGGAAAGTAACCACTGATAAATTGTACTAGTATGTAACCAAAAAGCATTCTCTCCCTAGCTATCTGCCCATGTGTTAAGGTAAACTTAAACTCCAAGCAGACTTCAATTTTTACATACAAAATGACCAAAAAGGGCAACATGGCATTATCATATTTGTGCCAGATACATGATGTACAGTAACTATCAATGTTGGTTCAGTCTTCTGATATGAACTTACTAAAAGAATATCATCTATACTCTTCAATTCTTTGATATTGAAGATTTTATTCTTACATATACAATTGTTGCATATATATATATATATATATATATATATATATATATACGGAGGCTTTATTTTCAGAACCCTGTTAAGTGCGGGAACTGCGAGAACTCCAATTTTGCATTAGAAAACATGCATGTTCATATAAAACATGTATGTTTTTTTACATACACCTTAATACACATGCCTGCGTATTAAGGTGTATGTAAGAAAACATACATGTTTTATATGAACATGCATGTTTTCTAATGCATAATTAGAGTTCTCGCAGTTCCCGCACTTAACAGAGTTCTAAAAATAAAACCATTTTGCATTGATTTGTTGCACTTAACAGGTTTTTATATGAACATGTATGTTATGCACGTATGTGTATTAAAGTATATGTAAGAAAACATACATATTTTATATGAACATGCATGTTTTCTAATGCAAAATTAGAGTTCTCGCAGTTCCTGCACTTAACAGGGTTCTGAAAATAAAGATACACTATATATAGGGGGGCTTTAATTTCAGAACCCTGTTAAGTGCGGTAACTGCGAGAACTCCAATTTTGCATTAGAAAACATGCATGTTCATATAAAACATGTGTGTTTTCTTACATACACCTTAATACAAATACCTGCGTAACATACATGTTCATATAAAACTATTTGCATTGATATGTTGCACTTAACATGGTTTTATATGAACATGTATGTTACACAGGTATGTGTATTAAGGTGTATGTAAGAAAACATACATGTTTTATATAAACATGCATGTTTTCTAATGCAAAATTGGAGTTCTCGCAGTTCCCGCACTTAACAGAGTTCTGAAAATAAAGATACACTATATATATATATATATATATATATATATATATATATATATATATATATATATATATATATATATATATCACCTCGTATGAAAAACTTAGGATACAAAGATTGAAGGTTTAAATTTTATGGTTGGAATGACAGATCTCTTGTAATTAACCGACGTATACAAGAAAACTAATTTGGGTCTCCATAGACCTAATTCTACATGCATGTGTATGTATCTTGAACATGCTTTCCACCTTCAGATCAAATCCGCGTTAAGGAGAGGTTTTGCACGTATACACAGTCAAATGTTTGGGTAAACTTTTATACAGTAGCTAAAAGTGAATATTTCGGCATTGCATACTCGAGTTAAAAAGCATGCATGAATTAATTCATTATCATTTGCCCATGGGTTAGGTAGTGATCAAAATTACCTCTCTTAAGCCCTGCAGCTGGCCTTTTGAACTACATATACGAAAAATTTATATCCCGATCTTATTCAATTTTAAAAAAAATACTTCTTTATCATTGGCGTTCTACGTGCTTATGAACTAGTCGTAATTTCCCCTAATAAACATAGCTTAGCGATCTTGATACCGAAATGCATATTTATTGGTAGTGAATCACCTGTGTATATGTACATGTATAAATAATGGATATATAGATGGTAACACAGACACAAAGCATGGTGTTAGAAATAATTAGCACAGATGAAAGTCTTTTTTAGGCAAATACGTAAACAACAATTTAATAAAAAGAACAGCGCATGCAGCTGCATGTTATAGGCATGATAATGGTGCCCATTACACATAACAGACAATGGTGTGATCCCAATTCAAGTGATCACAATATAAAAACAGCACCCCGAAACCTATTTCTTTGATGGTCTTACTTACAATAGTTCCATCAAACTGATTAACTGACAGTGCTAATCAAGGGGTATATAATCCTCTATATAGGCCGGCTAGATACATCAGTTAATAATAAGGTTACACATGTGACACATTAAGTCTTTATTATGTACAAGAATTAATAAGAGTTAATAACTTCAAGAAAATAAGGAGTCTTTCGGTTCTCATCATTTCCATAGGTCTATTTGGCAACCGAAGATGGAATTTGATGCCTCTTCTGGTAATACAGTGTGTTCTTCTTCCGTTGGGTACGGTTGCTCATGATTTTCATTATTTGAAACATTATCTTGGTTAAGTAATTGTGATGCAACAAACTTGTCGAAAACACGCCAATCTGTCACTTGATTGTTATAGTTTTGGCCTTGATGTTGTGATTGGATGTTGTTATGTTCTTGTGTGATCGGCAAGGAAGGCTGCATATGAACGCTTCCTTGGTTTATGTCAAGACCGTAACTGGGCATGGAAGAATTGCATGTTGGGAGAAGTTTCGGACTTTCCAAAAGAGGAAGTTGGAGATGGTGACCAGGGATAATCTGGTAATTTTGCAAATGATCTTGTTCTTTCTTGCAAGAACCATAAGGGTACTGGTATTGACTGTTACCCAAGTTGCATCTAACGTTGTTGTTCTGTGTTGGTGAGTCAATCTCGGGCATGAAGGAGACTTGTTGATCATCGTACCACATTAGTTCATGATCACTTGCTCTCCTCACTATGGGTAGTCTTTTCTTGAACACCCTACATACCACCCATCCTTCTTCCTGTTTCAAATACAAAAATAATTATATTAAGATCATGGAATGACCTACTTTGATATTCTTAATTTGGTAGTGTAAAAAGAATCGAAGTTTATACTCCGTAATTTTAGTGGATTCCTTGGAATATGTATAGAGCGCATACACTAATCAGAAATTTGCGTATAGGAATCTTAAATAACAAACACCAGTTTATGATAGATTTTCATCATAAGAAGCAAATATTAGTATGTTTAACATTGGCTTGCCTGTGTTGTGGTCGCATTTTCATCTGTTTCAAGGCGATACTCGTGCATTATCCAATCTGATTTCAGCCCATTTGGTGCACGACCTTTATAGTACACTAACGTCTTTCTCATTCCAACCAAATCATGCTTAGAGTAAATAGCTTTGTCCCTTCCTGTAGCTTTCCAAAATCCAGCTGCAGTAGCTCTATTTGTGCGAGAACCAGTTGGGTACTTCTTATCCTTATGACTAAAGAAATACCAATCATTTTGTTCTTCAGTACCAAGCCTGCACAGCTCTATTTAAGATAACAATGTTAGCATGAATCTTTCGAGTAGAAATCATTCATTATATCGGGAGAAAATAATAATGCATGTGTACAATTCATATGACTGAGCGTTGATGCTAAAGAAAATCTAGCTAGATAGACGTTCAATGAATGGCAGTTGGCAGAATATCGTGACCTTGAATCTCAGACAAATTGAAGAGCATTATTATCCATATCCACATTTATGTATACTGGTTGACACATATCGTGATGTTATTAGTATGCGTACCTTGAAGATCCCATGGCTCAATTTTGTAAAGATCGACATCTCTAATGACGTCTAATTCAATTGCTCTTGAGTTAATCTTTTTCCGAAGGTAGTAATCCACAAGTTCCTCATCAGTGGGATGGAACCGAAAGCCAGGGGGAACATGAGAAAAAGTATTCATGTTTTCCTCTTTCTATATAGAACTATAGAGCTTAAAACCTGCAAACAATTTGTCACCTTTATCAGTTTAATTACAACATCATTGATACATGAATTAACATGTAAACTAATTAAACTAAAGATGTATGCATTTTATGAATGCTTCATCCAACTTGAATATACATTAATCATGAAAGAAACAAAGACGACACACATAGGAGTGAGTAGCTTAATGCATATAAGCTCAATAAGTATAACAAGTAGGTACATTGTAGGATAAGAAGGCAACCTGAAACCATTGTACTTAATAATGAATGAATTATGATTGTGCTTAGTAGAATGGAATATCTAAAATCAAGGTTATAATGGATAATTTAAGGATGTATGAAAGATAATATATTGATCTAACTGAAGAATTGTGGATAATTAACAAACTCTAATCACATGAACAAATTATCGAATAACCTAATTCTAGTTGACCAATAGTAAATTGCATAGGAAACACATTATAGTTTCTTATTTCCTCAAAGTTAACTTAAAGAGACGTGTGTATTAAAATCTGAAACCTTAAAACTGTAAACAAGTTGAATGACATAAAAGAGAACATATAATGATCATATACTTTCTCAATAAACATTTATAGTAAAACTTTTATCGTGAAACTCTATCGATCACCTTTTTCTTGTTCATATATATAGAAAAAAAAAATCTTCAAACCTAGAGCTTCATGATGATAACAAATGTTATATTCTGAAAATGATCTTAAAAATTGTGATTCTTTTTTAAAGGTTTCCATCTACAATTAATAGGAAGGAACATTTATGGTTATTAATAATTAACATGTAGTACAGACTTAAAAAATATGTAATCATTGCTAGCTCACAAAACACAAAACTCATAGTAAAGTAGCGAAAGACGATTGATAAATATTTATAACCAGATAGAAAGAAACTTACAAACAAGAGCGAAACTGGCTTGGGAAATTAAGAAAAATTAGTTAATCTTTTTAGGAGTGATGACTAGTGTAGTTCCTCCAAGCATATAGTATGAAAAGACTTATGGAAACTAGGTTTTCAAATGATTCTAGAGTTTGATGGATCCAAGAAGATACAAAAGATCGACTTGATGAAAAGAGAAAAAAGGAAAGTTTTCGTTTGTCTTGGAGATTTGAACCAATTCTTACTTAATTACTTTGTTGAATGGTTCACGTCCCGAGATGAAGATGGGAGGATGCTAAAAGTGGAAAGCTCTAGAGAATGAATTAGGGTTATATAAGGAGGGAATGAAGCAGAAGAAGAGTTGAGAGAGACAAAGAAACCCTAATGATGACATAACATGGTCATATGGGTAAGTAAAAGCTAAAGTGAATTTGTTTGTTTGTTGTAGCCTATCTTTGTCTTTCACTGTCAGATGGCTGCTAAATTGGTGGCCAAGATTATTTTTCCTCCTAAATATCTGTTATGACTAACACCAATCCACCAGCAACTGATCGTGACCTTATTCTCGTTCTATTTCGACTTTAAGGTTCGAGTTTAGTTCATTTGTATGAAACATATTAAGTTGTAAACAAACGATGGGTAACGAGTTGAACATAACGCGATGTCATTTGTTTAGCGAATTAATGCATGCAACGTTTTCTAATTCCTTCCTCAAATAGTTTATGATATGATGGATCCTTCTTAGCTAGTAATAATGCGTGATCATTATAAATCTTTGCTAGGAATACGTTGTGATTTACATTTGTTTATCCAAACTTATCGTATTAAACTTTATATTATGACTTGTTATAAAGTCAAAGATTATAATAACTTCTAACATGATGAAAAATTAACACGGATTACCTTGCTCACTTTGTTGGTTAGAGTACATCATTTGCATTTTTTCCTACACCTTAAAAAGCTCTTTTACATTATTGTAGTATTCATTGTTCCAATATATGTCTTTAGCGTCGTTAACGGACGAGGTTAACGACGCGGACAGAGCCTTTTATTTATATTAGTTTGTTTAGTTTTAGCCAGACAAATAAATAAACATGATCACTTAAAAGGTCAAATTTTCTTATTCATTTTCGTTTATTATGAAAATAAGGTTGTTCATGTATGTCTATGTTCGTTCATTACACTAAACGAACATAAATGCACATTGAAAAATAAACATAAAATCTACAAAAGTATACAAAATATTGTTTATATAAATGTTGTTTCGTTTAAATAGACCTTTAAAAGTATATAATAAAAAGACACGATAGACGAACATAAACAAATAAATAAACATAAACGAACGTTAAAGATCGCATAATCGGATGTTCACGAACATAAATGAACAAACAAGAATTTTGTTTATGTCCGTCCATTTAAGTAAACGAACATAAAATATTGTTCATACTCGTTCCATAAATAAATAAACAAACATAAACAAACTTTTTATCGAACAGTTCATGAAATGTTAATTGAACGTTCAGTTCGTTTAGGACCCTATATATCTTAACTATATAATACAATAACAAAAATGATAGACAAAATAGCATTCCAATATCATTTTTCTTATATATCTCTTCTACTTATAAAGAGTCTATCCCTTGTCTTAAAACTCGAAACTTAAATTAATATAATTTGGCTAAATTACCTCTAAATACCTCTTAAACTTGACAAATTTCTTTTAACAACTTGGGAACTTAAATTATATCTTTTCTTAATCAATTCTAAACTTGACAACTTTTAAAAAACACACACTATATTAATTTTAAAAAACACACGTTTTGTATTTCAAAAAACACACGTTATGCATCAAAAGTCGAACCAAAATCACAATTTCGCAAGTATAAATATTATTTGCTGCTACATACCGTCACTTTAGGCGAGTATTCTTCTAGTGATCAAAATACCAATTAAGTTGAACTCGATATTTAATTTTGTGACATTGTGGAATTTTAAGATAAAATAGTATCTAGCTTTGTTTGCTCTTGATTTAAATACATAGAATATTAATATATATATACAAATAGAAAGAAAAAAAAAATGATGGATAAAAATGCAAGTTACCGCGATTATTATTGTAGAGAAAAAGGTGTTGTTATGGGACATGATTAAACGGAGTTCGTCACATATAAGCCTCGTCTCCACCACCGACGGTAATCATTTCGTTACCCCGTGCGCCCATCTTTCTTAAAATACTCCATTTTTATATTGTACTCTTCTCGCCTTTTCATTAAATAAATAGATAATGTATTCCTAAATAAATATATTGTTTTGTTTACATCAAACGTTGTCGAAAACATGTTGGATAGAAATTATGTGCTTATTTTTAATTTACAAGATTGAAAAAGTGATTAATGTGTTTCTGTATTTCCAACTTTTCACATACCTTTAAGTTGGATATCAAAACATTATGAGTCTTATACGAGAAAACTAATCGCATACTCGGTGACATTTACACATTCTTGAAAAAAATTAACGTATCATGATTGTGTAGTTTTATTTGCTATTTGCTAAAAAGGAGTTAGTTGAAAGTGAAAAGAATGGATTATGGGTTATAAATAAAAGCTAAACAAACCAATCATATTTACATTTATCTTTAGCTTTTAAGCCAAGATTACGATCGTTTAACATTTTCAAGAATCATAGCAAAGCGAGGCTTATGGTGTAAAAATAGAAGTGCACAAAACAATTGTTTGTGTTAGACAAATGGTGAAAATCCATTTCAGTGAACCCTTGTACTATATATATCCGAATACTTATATTTCATGCAAATGAATTGAATAAACGATATAATGAAATAAATAGTGTAATGTAATGATTCATTCTCGTTATTAATCTTTTTTGATTTGTATGATAAGACGTAATGGAATAGATAATAAAAAAGACTGAAATACACATTGATGATATGAAGTATATTTAATGCGGTTAATTAATAATGCATTTTATATAATTTTTATTCAATTACAAGATGTAATGAAAAAAAAAATGTAAGGGTCCCTTAAGGAATGATTTGGTGTAATTGGTCATTCATTGTACCGAATTATTACATTCTATAAATGTAAACAAACAACATTTTTTCATTACATCGTAATAATATTGTCTATTCCGGCTTTGATTACAACATACTAAACGCTACGTAAATGCTTAAAATTTGAGTAATATTAATTGTCTATAATACTTTTTACAAAACAAATTCAAATGGAAAGATTTAATTATTGTAACTAATTTGGTTCAAATGACAAGTTTTTAAAATACCCTTTATTAAAAATGAGAAGGGTGAGAAGACATAACAACCACACATATTAGATGCATTTACAAACATAGATGCATCTCCTATTAAATTTCTTTACGTCATTTGAAATGTGTGGCTGAAATTCTTCTCATTCATCTTAATTCAAATTTTCTTCTCACTAGATCTTTCTCAGTAGACTTTTTTTTCTCACAATGACTGTAAATTAAACTCGTAAGTGTTAAGGTTCGCAAATATAATTATTTGATACTATAAACCGTCGTTTTACACGAATTTTCATATAGTTTAGTCATAAATTAAATTTTAGGGAGAATTTCATGTATATCCTTGAAAATTTCAAAAATTTCATATATATCATTTTTACTAGTTTTTTATGCATAAAATAAAATGCATTTAATGTATCAAAAAGAGATATATATGAAATTTTTGAATTTTGCAAGAATATGAATAAAATTGCCCCTAAATTTTAAATCACCTGGTTTTGATGAAAAACCAATAAGATTTTAACGTAGCCTTTATTGAAATTCTAAAACACCTTATTTTCATGTTATGTCTATTTTGTGAAATTGATGGTTATCATCAACCATATAAACTATGTTGAAAGTGTATAATGTTTGCTTATCTATGTTTGGCTCGAAGCTTTTAGGAGTTTTTGAGGCGATTAGCGGTGAGTAATGAGTTTTTTTATTTTAATTGTTTGTTTGGCAAATGAGCGGTAAGTAATGAGTTTTTTTATTTTTAGTGTTCGTTTAGCAAATGAGCGATGAACTTTGTTATTTTTTAAGAATGCTCATTTTTTCAATATTTTTTTAAAAAAGATATGAGCGACGAGTTATGAACTGTGACTACTGATCATAGCTCACAGCTACTTTTAAGAAACACACCCTCATTCTAACATGCTAAATAAGTAAAATATAGAGTAAATTACATGGTTGGTCCCTGTGGTTTGTTTAAAATAACAACTTTCGTCCCTCGAAGTTTAAAGTTGTATTGATAGTCCCTAAGTATGTAAACAAATAACACACATGGTCCCTATAGATGAAATTTTCGCCTCCAAAGAATAACATGAATGGTCCCTATAAGGACCAGGTGTGTTATTTGTTTACATACTTAAGAATTACCAATGCAACTTTAAACTTCAAAAGACGAAAGTTGTTATTTTAGACAAACCACGTGGACCAACCATGTAATTTACTCTAAAATATATCTTGAAAATTTATCTTACTTTTACTATCTATTTTTATAGTATTTTATTTGAGCTGTTGAGTGCCCCTTTGGAAGTTGATGACAGAAAGGTGGGTCCATAAATTCGTATCATTGACGTGGCCGTCTGTGGGTGGCTGAATCGTAACTCAACCAATAATATTGCTGCAATTTCAATACTTGTTGGGCCCACTTGTCTAATTGCCCCTTCGCGCCATCTAAAACCGTCTTTCCCAGGCTTAGATTAAACATGCATTTTTCTAATGATTATGGTAAATTTCAAACATGAAATATATACTTGTATGATTTTGTATATGTTCACAACTCAATATATCTTTGTACATGTCGATCCAATCTAGAAAATATTTGTTTAAATAATTTTCTACTGAGGGGAGGTCCTCTCTGCGGCCTGTGATGTTTTGGTTTTTGGATGGGAGGGGGGAAACATGCTTGTGTGGACCTCACTGGTGTGTTCCCCCTCGTGGATCTTCGGGGTAATGGGTTTACGGCTGGGCAAGCTGTTATGAAGGCTGAGATGAAGAAAGTGGACAAACATGATAAAGCCTGCTCCGAGAATCAACACGTGTTTGTTCCTTTTGCATTTGACACTTTTGGTTCCTTAGCCCCTAAAGTTGTGCGCTTCTTGGATCGGGTTCGTAAGATTGTTCGCAGCAATATATCGGCCCCGAGGGGTCACGATTATGTTTTCAGTAGAATAAGGTTTGCTATTCAGAAAGAGGTGGCGACGCAGCTTGTTGCCCGCTTACCTACCAAATCAAAATTTAGATAATCTCAAAACGAGAGTCATAAATGCAATCAATCGAAATCCTAGCCAGCTTCAGTATTTATAAGTTTTATAATCATGATTTATATGGCAATGTTGATTACGTATTAAATTAAATTTGCATGTCACATTTTAACATAAAAATTTAACGGACATTTGTTTTACGAGGTTGCGGGTAGCCGAGGAATAAGAGCTATTCGTACAATAGAAAAACTTAAGGAACAAAACCATGATTTATATATTACGAGAAGCTCTATTTATGTAATTAGCTCAACAATGACCATGTTTATTTCGTAGATAAGTTTTATAAACGTGAAGGCGTCAAAACGTTTAAGAAGTAGCAATTAACAACTCTCGTCTTTAAAATTTTTATACAAGAATGAGTTATCAGTTATCAATATTGTTAAAGCAAAACCTTGTTGGTAGGTCCTACCTCGAGAAGATCCTTCGGAATGAATCCTCCGGACAGACGATGTATCCTACACACGAAAAGCACACGTTAGGATCGCCTTGGAGGTTATCCCAAGACCAACCTCCGATGTGAGAGTAAGTATATGATGATACGAAAGGTACACTACTAGAGAATGTGAAATAGATCCCCCTTAATAGAGCCCGGTTTTAATGAAAAACGGGCTCTAAAGGAATTCCATTTTCTTAAAAAGGATATAGAGTCATGTTTTCTTGTACAAAACCGGGCTTTATGCTTAAAAACATTAGAGCCATGTTTTGTTGAACAAAACCGGGCTCTATTCCTCGTATAGAGCCATGTTTTCTTGTAGAAAACCCGGCTTTATGTTGAAAACTGTTAAAGCCATGTTTTCTTTGACGAAACCGGGCTCTATTCCTGAAAATACTATTGGTAAAGTTAGGCGGTTCTTTACAATGAAACGAAAAAACTTGATTTTTTGGGCGCCTTATTTCCCTCCACAGAATCTATCCCTTTTTCTCACACCAACCCTAGTTTTTTCACTTGCAGCCTCAAACACTTTCCTCCAAAATAGATCTGGTGTTTTGACTCATCCATCTTCTTCACGAATTTTTCAAAGTCAAGCACTAATCAGGTATGTAAAACTAGGGTTGACTTTCTTAGGGCTAACTCCATATGTTAATTAAACCTCAAACTAGGGTTCTCTTTCTTGGGGTTTGATATGAATGTAACTTAAGTTTTTTTTTAGTTCAGGTTTAAACTACTTCCTTAAAGCTTTTGGATCCATGGTGAGTACACATTCACAACAATTTTTATAATTGGTTCTTATATAGTTATATGACCTCACACTAGCAATAATTTGTGAAATTAGTGTATTTTGGTTCAAGTTTGCTTCTTTTTTTTTTTTTTTTTTTTTTTTTTTTTTTTTTTTTTTTTTTGATACTTAAAGTTTTAATTTTCAATTTTAGTTGTAATATCATTGTGTCTACATCTTGCATCTTGAACTAAAATTGACAAGTTTAAGACTTTAAATGGGTATAAATGAGGGTTTTATTTTTGTTTGGTTTGTAGTTTGATAATGAAAGAAAAAACCCTAAAGCCGACTTCTCTCTGGTGATCAAAAAAACGAAACCCTTACACCCTAACCTCTCATCGATCTCTTCATTCCTTCCTACTTGGCTTGCTGTTGTGATCAATTTAGTTAGGGAATCGTTCTAATCGTTCCAATCAAATCTACCTTAAACCTTTTAAACAAGTTTTTTGTCGATTTTCTTGGATCGTTACTTAGGGTTTCGCTTGGGATCTTCAATCGACTGTTCTTAGTAGTCGGTTCTGATTTGGTAATTACAATCGATCATTATTCAGTTAATTCTTTTCTTGTAACTGTTCGATTGTTATTATGATGGGAGGTTAGATTCTTGATTCCTATTGCTATAAACCCAAATCGCTAAGATTAGGGTTTTTTTTTCTCTTCTTTGTTGGTTTCGCATGCTGCTAGATTTTTTGATTCGTATTCTTTGGTTCGTATTCTGTTTTGATTTGGCAACGGGGTGGTGAGAGATGGAAAGGGGTTTTTTGAGTCCTAAGCTTGGTAAGAAGGATGTTAGTGTTCCAATGGTTGATGTTGATGATGTGGCTGATAACGTGAACAAGGGTAACGATCAGGTTGTTTTGGATGATTTGGAGCATGATTCGTCATCTCATGGTTCAAAACAGCCTAATGTGGAGCAATTAATTGCTAATGCGCATAACAAGTTTGATGAAGCAATGAATAAAATTAACAGTGATATTGCTAATATGGCTTCATCTTCTGAGTTGAACAATTCGAGTGGTACTGAAACTTCTCCTACGAGTTTTAATGTGGCTATGCAATCCCAGATGTATAGGACTAATGAGAATATGAATCAGAGTGTTACTTCTGATCCTAATGCACCCAAGGTTGATACTACTAGTGGTAATGGAGTTAAGTCGGTCTCTTACGTGGGTGTTGCTTCTAATGAATCCCAGAAACACGTATCTAATTTTCGGAGGTTAGAATGTAGCAAAAAGAAGGATGATGTTGACCTTTCAGTCCCGTTGACAGTAGTGGAAGAAGTGAACATGAGGTTTGAGAATACTCTCTACAGATACTTCCTTGGTCAACGCCTTGCTTTTCCTGTTGTTGATTATTATATTCGCAATGCGTGGTCTAAGTATGGTTTACAAAAGGTTATGATGAATGCTAAGGGGTTCTTTTTTTTCAAGTTTAACTCGAAGAAAGGTGTCGATGATGTTCTTGATAATGGTCCTTGGTTGATTCGTAATGTTCCTGTTATTCTTAAACCATGGACATTGAACACAAACTTGCTTAAGGAGGATTCGACTAACGTTCCGGAGTGGGTTAAATTCCATGATGTTCCTTTAGCTATGTTTTCGGATGACGGGCTTAGTCTTCTTGCTACTTTGATTGGGACGCCCAAAAGGTTAGATGCTTTTACCAGCCAAATGTGCAAGGAATCGTGGGGCCGTTGTAGCTTTGCTAGATGCATGATTGAAGTAAAGTCGGATGAGGTGCTTAGGGATAGCTTTACTGTTGAGATACCTTTACTTGATGGTACGGGTTCGACTATTGAGAAGATTCGGGTTGAATATGAGTGGAAACCACCGCGTTGTGATAAGTGTAAGGTTTTTGGTCATACTATTATTGATTGTCTGAAAGTTGTTGTTCCTCCAGTTCAACCTACTAAGCCGGTTAATGACGGTTTCACGGCTGTCAATAACAAAAAGAAAGGTAAACAAGGTGGTTCTACAACTCAGGGTAAAGGAGGCTTTACTAAACCTGTTGTGGGTAAGCAATTTCATTACCAACCCAAAAAGAACCCTCCTGAACCAACGAAGGTGGATGGAACTAAGAAGAAGGCTTCTGATGTGGCTAGTACGAGTGGAACCAAGATCACTACTTCTAATCAGTTTGACGCTCTTGATATGGATGATACATATGGCTTTGGTATTCCTAAGGTTGTTTCTAACAAGGATGTGGATGTTGGCAGTACAATGGAAGTTAATAAGGATGAGTCGGTTAAGACTGGTACTACATCACAAGTCCCTCTTGTGAGTGATATGCAACAACCGTTTGTAAGTGATTCTATGGGAACAATGGAAGTTGGTTCTACTCCTATTGTTGAGAAAATTAGTAAGCTTGAAAAGCTACTGATCGATGGGAAAGCTACTCTTGTGGATGATGCTGGTCATCCTATTCCGTCTACCTCTATCACTAAGAGGGCTAACCCATTTTCAAAGGTGGGTGAGGTTGTGGTCTCTGATAGTGATGAGGATGAGGTTCTTAACACGTTCGACGAATCAGCAAATCTTTTTGGTGGTGGTCATGAGCGTGAAGATGAGTATGACTATGATGATTATTCGAAGCAAATTTATGATCTTCCGGGGGAATTGGATGCTCTTAATGCCATTTATGGTTTTAATCTCCAAGGTCGTAGGAAGTAGTTTATCTTTTGTCAGAGTCACTACTATCATGTGAGTAATGGTTTTTTCTTGTTTTGAAAATAGGAAGTATCTTGTTATGTAAGCTTTTCGCCTATGTAACGGGTTGAGATATGGGATTCACCCATATCCGTTGTACTTAAACGGTTTTTGGAGTAATATATTTACCGGGTCGTTGACCTTTTACCCAAAAAAAAAGTTTGATAATGAATAGGTACCATCTACAAATGATGGTGCAACAATTCTCAAGATGTTAGACGTTGAGCATCCAGTTGCCAAGGTGATCCATGGAAATATGTACCTGGTGTCCTTTTGTTTATGCTCTACTACTTCGATTCTTGCTTCTTGTCTATTAGTATGTTGGTTTTATATTAACTTGTGGTCATATATATAGGTTCTTATAGAGTTGGCTGAGCTTCAAGATAGAGAAGTAGGAGATGGCACAACTTCTGTAGTCCGAGTTACTCAAGGTATTACTTACATATTTGTTTTGTTTCGTCTCTGATGAAATGAATGGTTCCAATGAAGTGAATGTACTGTTCGTGACGAGTTATGTAACTGACTTAAAGCATGGTACCCATGAAGTGAATATACTGTTTGTAACGGACGTGTTCCTAGAGTTTATACATATATAACTTATAGTAGCGATAAACATATATTTTTCATTCTGAAAGCGCATATTTAAAAGTCCGCTTACTCGCCCGTTTTCTGTCTTAAGGTTTTTTATAAAAGTTATATTTAATGAAATTCAGTTATGTTCATGGTTGTTATATCCTTATCAGTATTCAGTAACATATCAAGTGTTACTTCACTTATATTCCTTTTTTGGCCTTTGTTGTGTAACTGACATGAAGCATGGTATTGATAGAAAGATCAACACGTAACATTTAATAGCTAATATTATATTTGGAGGGTGGTGTCTAGGCAATTGATGTGTGTATGGGTTTCATACCGATTTCGCAGGACTGAAACCTCATTAGCTATATGGAAAGTATACATGGAAATAGACAAATTTTCACGGATAAAGAAGATAGAATTTCGTAGTAATGCGTTTGAGGTTGGCGGGTACAAATGGTATGCTATCTCTATTATTATTTGTATTTTACTCATAATAATTGCAAATTGTAGGCATTAAATACATGTAACTAACTACACATTCCATTTTTAGTTAATGTTTTTGCTATGGCTTGTAGGTACATTTTGATCTATTCTCAAGGGTGTGATGTCTACAATCATCTGTTTATTTCTCTATGTTGCGAATAATGGCAAGCTTCTTCCAGGTTAGATCGCAAAATCTACATGCATGTTTATTTCAGTGCTTGTTGTCTATTAGTATGTTGGTTTTATTGTAACTTGTGGTCTTATAGGTTCTTGTAGAGTTGGTTGAGCTTCAAGATAGAGAAGTAAGAGATTGCACAACTTCTCTAGTCATTATAACAGCCGAATTACTCAAGGTCTTACTTTCAAGTGCACACATATTTGTTTTGTTCCGTCTCTGATTCTGGAGACATATCTTTCAATTACGAATCTGACTTGTATGCGAGAATGCTTATTAATTTATTGTTTTGATAACTCTGCGGAGAGCAAATGATCTTGTCAAAAATAAGATTCACCCGACATCTGTAATATTTGGATACAGAGTGAGTGTTATCTAATATTCGGCTACCTGATGATACTGTTTAAAAGTACTTACAAACATTTTCTTTCTCACTTATTTTTCCTTTATGTTGGCAGCTTGCAGTGCGAGAATCATACAAGTGTATTGTAGATAAGCTGGGAGTTAAGTAATGATTATCATAGCGTTATATCTGAGAAGCGATTTCTTACTAGAATTGAAGCTGAGGTATGACATTTTAATTTTAGACTTCAGAATTTTGTTTGGTTTATAGTTTTTTGGTTAAAATTTGTTTAATGAAAGTAGAGACTTAAAAGGTTGATGAAAGTAGATATTTAAAAGGCCTGTTTGGGGTAATGGGATTACTGATAGAAATTACGCAATGACGAGTGCGATGAGCAACTCAGATTCACCGGAAGGTAAATTATGTTTATTTTAGTTTCTAGTTTGAAAAAAGATGGTGACTTCAAAGAGCAGAAGGTAATTTATGTTTGTTTTAGTTTCTGCAGGTGGTCGATGTGGTGTTTTGCCAGTTGCTTTTGTAGTTTAGAGCGTGTACTAGGATGGAAAAAGTCAAGACTTGTTACATATTCGTCATATGGCGTGATTCTCAACTACAAAGACATATTTGGGACGTCATCAACTTCATCAAACCCATCTCTTTTGGCCAGGTTACTCAAAGGGAATGCATAATAACAAGACTTCATAGTAACGCAATGGTGAAATATTCACTTTCATTTTCATTCAAGTAGTCAATTAAGTTACATTGTAGCTTTTTCAAATGTGTTGTTTAAAGAGTAGTTGCAATATTAATCCAAATGTATCAATAGAAATTCAGTTGTAATATTACTATATTAGTTAATGTCTTTTATGTGAATCACTACAGTATTCAAACCGGGCTTTATATGCATCTCAAATAGAGTCCCCTCCCCTTTGTGCCCCTACGTAAAACCGGGCTCTATGATCATTTTCAACCGGGCTCTATGCCCTTTTTTGTAGTAGTGGTAGGGAAATAAATGTGAGTAAATGCAATATGTGTGTGTTAGTTAAGAAACATAAATGAGGTGAGGGTATTTATACTACCCACACCTCTTTACCTGCTCTGCCTTGGGAACAAGCAAGCCGTGTTACACCATGCCTAGTAGGTAGGTGTCAGATCACATGGCCGACATAATTCCTGGAAACCTGGGTTGGCAGCGCGGCAACGGGTCGTTCTATTGTCCATGGGATAAAAGGAGGTATATTCCTTGGTCTTCGGTCATATCCTTCGGCCTGAATAACATAATTGTCCTTCGGTTGTTCTCTTCAGTTTCCTCCTTTCCGAAGGTGGATGTACCGTCTAGACGACACGTGTCGTCTGGACACATACGCCAACAAATATATAATTATATATCACACTTATGTGACTATTTTCTCTATGAAAATGATTAAGGTATATGTGGGTTGCGATAACCTTAAACGATGCTTGTCACCCTACTACAGGCGCTGAAACCAAGTAAACATTTCATAAATACATTTCTGAGATTGCTCATCGATGTTTAATCCACATTTTCATTTAAAGTTCTAGAGCCAAGCAAATGATTCATAGATACATTTAGAAGATAGTTCAAGCACCATTTTTATTTTCGATACCACAACAAAATAGACTTGAGGAATTATTAAAAACTGTGAAAGTGTGATTATTCTTTCCTGTTCAATTTTGAATTTCATGAAATGAAACTATGAGTCTATGAAAGTTCATTATCGTGTCGCAATAGTGGAGGCCCAAAAGGCCTAAATATTTTCATTTCGCTAATGAAGTCCATACACAATGCACTAGCTAAATTCATTTGGGCTTAATGTCCCAACTTCTAAATTAGTCACTAAAACCAGAAATACAACAAACCCATTGAATAATACGAGCTGTATCAATTCCAATATCAAATCAAAAAATGTACACAAAATAATTAATAAATAATAACACAAAGCAATCAAATGTATCTCATAATCCTGGTGTGAATGGTATGCCGGTAGCCGGCAGCCATGACCTGCCTGCAATAAGTCTCTCCACCGTGTATTGAGATGCTTCACTCGCACTTCTTATTACTTTGTATCCACGCCATTTAACACGGCGACTTGTCGAGGAACCAGGACCAAAGCATCCATATTCCCCATAAACCAATGTGTTTTGCGCAAAATTACTACCATCCCATGATGACCATCCTTGAGGATCGATGTGACTATCAAGAAAAGATTTTATATAAACCGTCCTTGAATATTCTTGCCATGGACGGCCTAAATATGTACGGACTGAAGCCACTACTGGCCTCAAGTCCGGTGCAGGCATAATACGGCAATTATGAATTGAAATTCCTGTGTTTTGGAAGGGGTCACCACGACCTTGGGCGGTTATAATATTTGCTTGTCCTTTCAATGGTCTTCGTGCCATGATCATACAAGTTTGGAAAACCACGGCTGCATTACCAAATATGAAATCAATTGTACCAAAAATATAGCACGTTTTATAGAATTGCCTTTGGGCTAGGACGAATAAAGTGTCTTGATAGCCTTCAATACTGCAAGCGTAGTACACCGAGAGATCGGATGAAGATCTAAGTGCCACAGCCTGTTTATTCGCCGGGCCAGCAGTGTTCCGTATTGTTATGCCACGGGCAATGAACCCAATACCATCCACCCCTATAAATTGCATGCAACGATTTAAGTTAGAAAAATGAAATCAATGACACTAAAAATACTTCGTAACGGGATCTCTCTCACACCTCTAGTATGTGAACTTGTGTGTGAGAGTAATGAGTCAACTTTTCATTGACTTGTTACGCAAGGTATCTGATAAGTTAAATCATTAATGCATGGTGAAGAAATAACATGCAACTTAACGTACTTAATTGAAATGCATGCTTTATCTTCTTTCACACATTTAATGTCTACTTTACTTAACTTTAATCATAGTATTACGTATCATATTATCATAACTAATTTATTTTATGATTTGTGAATAAGCAGCATGAATAATATATCTTACCGAGGGTTGCAGAACTATAAGTTGTGAAACCTTGGCCGACACTTCGAGAACCGGTGATAATAGTAGTTCTAGCTCCATCACCAAGTAACATGATGTTGTTTAGGTTGTTTCCGATATTAATATTTTCCCTATAAACTCCACTTCTTATGTAGATAATATATCTTTTGTTACCACGCTTAAGACCTGCTGCAAAATTAAGAGCTGATTGAATAGTTTTAAACCTACTCCCCCGGGCTTGAGACACAATTATATTAGCCTTCATGTGAATCGAACTTGATTGCAACAATTTCCGGTCTGTTGGGCTAACCCAATCTGGAAAATCATCATCGACATCTTGTTTCTTCAACTTTTGTTTCACGAAATATTGATTTACGGCCAGGCTATTGCTAATCATCTCCGTGAGATTATGTGATTTAAGTGGGGACACAAAACTTGTCAAATTCAAATCTTGAGAACCTGAAAAACAAGTTTCAAGATTTGTGAGGGCGGCGCTCAGCCAAGTCTGAGCATCAAAGTCGGAGCTTTGATTGTATTTGAGACCATTTAGGGTTTGGTTAAGTTGGAGAATGGTGTTGTTGACGAGCTTCTGGCAATCGAGCCACACCAACTTCTTTCTTTTGCTTTTACACTTACTTCGGAGTTCTGTATTACATGTTTGAGCTTGTAAGGCCGTATCCAAAGCGGTTTGAAAGACCAACATTCTGAAGTCTTTCCTGTGTCGTGGAGTATGATGTGCTCCACGACTCAAGAAATACTTACATTGTTGTGGATGAGGAGTTGTATCACACCAATAGTTGATGTCTTCACCCGTCTCTTCATCTTCTTGTAAAGACCAAGTTACCGAAGAGAATACAACAAATACATACAACAAAAATGGCAAAAAGAGTTTAACTTTTGCCATTTTGGCGACCGAGGTTTCTTGTTCTAGCTTGATCTTTTTATTTTGTGTAATTGAAATGAGAGATAGGTTTTCGATCGAGGGAGGGGATTCAAAATGACATGTGATGTGGTTTATATTTATAGATGATGATTGATAAAATATAATGATAAGTGCAATGTAAGTTTAGTGAAAGTTGACATTGAAAAACCCTAGAAATGTGTTAAGTTAATGACGAGATCCTTGTTATACGGATCCAAGCTGCCATTTTCCCATTGAGAGAGAATCGTGGGTTTATATTAATGCATATATGCGATGTGTTAAGTCATTAAACATGTCATCATTGTAACATTTAAATTTCGATGCTTGGTCGTAGTCCTCGATTCGTCGGTGGCCAATTGAATCTCCTCGCGATCTTCCATGCATGATCAATATATAAAAGGAATCAAATGGCATGCATGCATGCCTAGAGAATTACTTACGAATTATTTTATTACTGTTCTAGATTGAACGTATATTTTATTTTACAAGAATGTTTAGTGTTGTTTCATCATGATATATGTCACGTCACATAAATATCGCTGTGCTACATGTTTTTGCTTTGAAACATTAACTAGGTACTTGTAGTGTAAGCCAAAGATATTAAAATCAACGAGGATAAACCTAATATGAAGTATATATATAGAGTACAGGTGGATCATGAGCATATAAGAATGTGAAAATTATCATGCGGCCGTTCATGTAAAAACAAAGCAACAACAAATGACAATGTATGAGAGCTTCCGTACAGATGATGGTTTCTTGTAATTCTAGATATATATTCTCTAATCATCATTTTCAAAAACCATAATTCGTCATAAATAATGTATTCTTCAAGCAACTTATAAATTTTATTAGAATTATTAATCTTCTTTTCAAACACCACAATATCAGGAACAAAACCCTCTTCCAACCATGTGATTTTTCACATTTTTCTTTATTAATTCTTACACAATAATTATGTGATCAAGTTGTCATGATATCACTTAAAATAATTTTCTAAGGAAAAAAGAGTACATGTTCAACTTTCCAACGCTAGAGTATATTCTTAACTTCAAATTTAAACCAAACCGGTCAATTTCTCTAATATATGTACGTATATCTATTTGCATGATTAAGGTGGTAAAACAAATAGTTATGATCAAATACTGAGTAGTACGTTAAACTCAAGTATGAGACACAATGGATTGGGCCATGGGCTAACGATCGAGTTGTCTTTCTTATTTCTTTGGTTTAATTATCTACGAGAATGGCATCGGCCCACCGCGTTGCAGGCGGGGCGGTTTTTTTGCGGTATATTTTTAAAGTAGTCGCTATTTTTGGCTATGAAATATATGGTTTTTGAATGACGAAGGTGTTGCATCGGGGCTTTTTGACGTCGATATTTGTTACAAATAATTTCCGCCATTTTGAAATTTTTGGAGTGCTTTGTCTAGCTGCATTGTACTTCTGGTAATTACATACAACTTTTGTAGAAACTACCTTTGGCAAGATGAATGGTCAGCTGTGACTTACAAAATGAAGAGCTGATACTTCAAGTCTAAAATTGCTTAAAGATATCAGTATACATAAATACAGTTTCTTTTTATTGGTCTTGGTTATGAACAGACAATTACACTTTGAGTAACAGTACTTGGTTATGAAGAGTTGATACATCAAGTCTACAATTGACTAAAATCATCATACAGACTCATCAACAATTACGTCGAAATTCAGGTCTACAATTGACTCAAATCATCCTCATCAACAATTACGTGGAGTAATGCTTTACATCAGAATGTGGGAGCTAGCTAAAAATATTATAGTCAGTACCGAACAAAATTGGAAACCCATAAATACTTGCACAACCAACTCAACTGCATAACAGATACATATTGTCAATAACCTGCAAAAGAATGCAAAAATAAAATATGAGCAACATTAGCGTCCAACGATTGCGGCTGCTAATTTCATATTTATGCAGGTTATAAATTTTGAAAATAGAAGCTTGTCGAGTATATCGTTATATGACATAATACTCGAATCATTTTAAAAACACACTGCGTCGTATGACTTTTGCGCATACCAACTTCATGATGTTAATGTTTGTGCACTTACCTTATACTTTGACAAGGCATACAACGTAGATGCTACCGAGTTCAAAAGCTTACCAAATGCTGCTGATGTTCTACAGGTGCAACCTTGTTTGCAATTTCAGGTTTCAAGTTCTTGTTGCCTTCATGGCCCACTTTAGCTGACTGGGTTATTCGCTATGGTTTGGCTTTTCCCCCCATTGTGTTGTATGATTTCTAGCATGCACTAATTCTACAAAAGCTGCAAGAATCAACTTGAATACGTAAAGCACTTACCATAAAAACCAACAATTAGAGAAACATTTCCACAACAAAAACAGGAGCAATATGACTAATAAGCAAACGGAAGAACAATTAAGCCACTTACATTCCACATCGAGGCATTCATGCCAAGGTTTAACATCTTTCAATTTGTCTATAAGGGGGAACCTCGGGCTGTACAGAGCAGCAAAAACCTAATAATTAAAAGAGAAGTGAAATGTCACCATCTTACAAATTGCACAAAAAGAACAGTTCAAATGTTGCACCTATACCTCACTCAGTATTGTACGTATGTCGCTAGTGATAGAATCTGCGTATAAAGAATAGAGAGATACTGTGAGCAGTATTCACATTTAGATAATTAGATGGCATCCATTTAACTAATTACATGGGGAAAAAAACTTAGGGTCCGCTTGGTTCAAAGTGTGGAAAGATAAAGGTAAAGGGAAAGGGAAAGGGAATGCAAAGGATTGAGTGAGGTGGGTAATCAATACCTTACCCCTCAATTTACTCTATAATGTTGATTACCCACTAAGGGGTAATCAATACCTTTGCACACCTCTAACCAAGCACCTAATTTGAGTGAGGTGGGCCCTTTTGAATTCCTTACCCATTCCCCACCCCCTTAACCCCCTTACCAAGCACCCCCTTACTTCTCGGGACTACCAATCCAGACATCGGGCCTGTCTTTTGAGTTATTTTTGACCTTATAATAGCAAAGAGGACCGACCCTTCTTTCCATGCAAAGTTGCAGCTACAGGAACCAAATAGCAATCAAGCATATATCTGATCGCCTTTTTAAGCTTAAAGAAACAAAGCACATAAATATTTAATAAAATATAGAGATTTTCTAAATATACCTGAAAAGGCAGGAGATTGCTTCTTCAGCTTTCTTATGTGAGAGGAGCCGATGCAATTCACCGTTCGTAGCCACGGGTTATAATTTGCTCTGTCATGGTTGCAAACCTAATAATTTGCCCTGCCATGATGCGGACGATCACAACTTCAGTCGAACCTGTTGAGCGCCTCAAAGTTCTTATTAAGAGCAAAGTAGTACTCGCTACCGTCACGATTCACGAAACCTGACTAACGATCAGGCGCCGGCTACAACCACAGCTCTGGTAAAGCCACCTTGCCAAGATACTGGCATATGTAAATTAAACCAAGAACAGTACAAATGCAACCATGATAAGGCAAAAATATCCTATAGACGGTGTCTGATGCGTGGGAATTGCATCAGGCTTTACCTCTCGAGGGATCTTGAGAAGCTTACAACCCCCACCAGGCAGTGTACCTGATCGTTGTAGTATAGTATAGTGACAAGTACCGGGGGATTGATCGTTCAACTCAGGAATAGTGTCGATAGGATTAGAAAGCCTAAAAATTAAGTCTAGATGTGAGGGATGATTCTTTTTGTATTTTTATATTTTTATAAAAGCAATTAGAATCTCGGGTTTTGAAAAAGTGGGCGGAATTAGTTGTTAGTCAACTAACCCAATGAATAAGATGCAATCAAAATAAAATAACAAAAATGTAAATAAATATAATTACTAATGTGGTGTGAACAATAAATGGGAAAATTGTGTTTACTTAGATTTCATTACTCCCTAGATATCTTTTACAGGTTGATAGTTTGTTACAATTGCGTGGATGACGGGTTATATTCCTTAATACCATTCATGGGGTGGCGTACGTACTTCCCCAACTCTATAAGCTCCTACTTCACTCCTATGTCGAGCCTGCAAGAAGCTCCTAACATGGGATCATTAGAATTCGCTCATGCATTAAATACAACCATAAAAACCTAGTACGCATTGGTTCATGTTTCTTAAGACGTTCAAGCAAGTTACCCTATGGAAGTCTGCCAGTTTTCTTAAGCCTAACATCGAAATCATTCATCCGTAACAACTATAAACAAGCAATCAACCCATAATCAACATCTAGGTTTCACTACATCTAAGCAAACACACAAGAGATCTAGCCTAGCATGTTAAAATCAAGACAAGCGTAAGATATATTCAAACAACACATAGACATATTGAATGAATTGAAAGGATACTTATCTTAATTGAACATGAAAGGTTTCAAAGGGTAAAAACCCTTGAAAGTACAGAAAAAATCGTGCTAGGGTTTCTTCAAGTTATCCCTCTAATTGTCCTCTCTTAATAAATGAAAATTACAAAACTATATATAGATTTTCCAACGTGACGGCGTCAAGAAGAAAAATCTGACGCCGTCAACTCGCCGCCCATAGTAGTATCGGATTGCCTAGATCCAGATCTGACGCCGTCAAGTGCAACTTTTCTCTGGGCCGGCACGTATAATGGGACCATGACGGCCTATGGTGACGCCGTCATGCCCCTAGTGTAAAAACTCTCTGGATCGTCACGGACTCTATCCACTTCACCTCTTGTTTTACACTTGAGATTTGCTTGTCCTCAAGCAAATGCGTAGGGATTGCACCAGGCTTTACCTCTCAAGGGATCTTAAGAAGCTTACAACCCCCACCAGGCAGTGTACCTGATCGTTGTAGTATAGTATAGTGACAAGTACCGGGGGATTGATCGTTCAGCTAGGAATAGTGTCGCTAGGATTAGAAAACCTAATTACTAGTTCTAAAGATGAAGGATGATTATTTTTGTATTTTTATATTTTTTTAGAAAGCAAGTAAATATCTCGGGTTTGAAGGATTTGGGCGGAATTAGTTGCTAGTCAACTAACCCAATACTAAAGATGCAATCGAAATAAAATACTAGAAATGAAAATAAACTAAATTAACTAAGGTTGTGAGCAATAAGTGGAGAGATGTGTTTACTTAGATTTCACTACTCCCTAGATATCTTTTACACGTTAATTACTTGTTATAGTTGCGTGGATGACGGATTGTATTCCTTAATACCATTCATGGGGTGGCGCACTTAATTCCCCAATCCTATGAGTGCCTACTTCACTCCCATGTCGAGTCGGCTAAGAAGCTCCTAACATGGGATCATTAGAATTTACTCATGCATTAAATACAACCAATAAAACCTAGTGCACATCGGTTCATGTTTCCTAAGACGTTCAAGCATGTTACCATTTGGAGATCTGCCAGTTTTCTTAAGCCTAACATCGAAATCATTCATCCAATACAACCATAAACAAGTAATCAACACATAATCAATATCTAGGTTTCATTAGATCTAAGCAAACACAAGATAAATCTAGCCTAGCATGGTGGAATCAAGACAAGCATAAGATATAGACAACCAACACATAGACATATTGATTGAATTAAAAGAACACTTATCTTAATTACACATGAAAGGGATCAAAGGCTGAAAACCCTTGAAAAACCTGTAAAAATCGTATATGGTTCGGCCTTAGGGTTTCTCCAAACTTATTCCTCTTTTAATGAATGAAAATTAGAAAACTATATATAGGAAATTGAGGCTGACGGCGTCAAGACCAAATGGGTGACGCCGTCATCTCGCCGCCAAAAGAATTCTCGGACTGCCTTGATCTACATCTGACGCCGTCACGTTATATATTTTTCCAGGCCGTCACGTATTTAACTCTTGACGCTCTTCCTTGTGACGCCTTCATTTCTGTACTGGGCCGTCATGAAATTTACTCTTGACGCCGTCAGGAAATTGCTCTTGACGCCGTCACCTACTGTTCCCAGCTTGGAAAATTAAGTCTTTGACGTTTTCTTCACTTTTATGCTCCAAAAACGTCCGAATTGCTTCCTTTTCCAGATTTCACTCCCAAAGTACCTAAAATCACAAAAGGAATGATTTAGGGCAGTATTTGATCAAATAAATTCAATTCCGGGCTTAAATGACCCCCTAAAAGTGGTTCATTTTTTGCCTCATCATATACCCTTACACTTGAGATTTGCTTGTCCTCAAGAAAATGCGCTTTTATTCTAGTCAAAAGACAAGTTAGGGGTCATTTAACACTAATATAAAAGTAATTACAACAAATAATAGTTCCACTAAAGACCAATAGACAAGCACGGAGGTCATACGCTAGCACCTCACAAATAGTGTTTAGATACTCACATCTCTCGGGTGTAATAAAGTATAAATTACAATATGGAAATGAAAAACATCTCTCACTACCTGTCATAGCAAAATAGATTACCATAGGCTTGGGAAAGGATCAAACCTCCACCACATGGCGTAAGCACCTAGGATAAACTATCAAAGAGGTCTTTTAAAGGGTTGTAACGTTAGGTGTAGGGATATGAAATACACGGTTTTGTTGGATAAAGGCAGTCTTTACTGGGGGCGAGTTAACAATCTTGGTTAATTACATGTACAATATAGCGTTGCTAAGGCAAGACTAGACTCAACTTAAGCTAATAAATGAAAAATAACAAAAACATAAAATGAACATAGAATAAAACGGGATGGTAGTCCGTATGTTTTTTCTTTTTTTTTTTTTTTTTTTTTTTTTTTTTGCATACACTCTTACCCTACCATCCAAAATAATACATCATAGGGAGTGAACATTCCCCTTACACTTGAATTCTTACATACTTTACAATCAACTATTCTAATGACTCGAATTAAGAAAATCAAAACACTTGGAGCACTTTTAAGATTAACGTACATACGGGGGTAATAAATGATGTTCTTCCCCATTACTCAATAACATTAGTACTTTACCCATGAGTCCCAATCGTCCCAAAACAATATGTACAAGGATATGACTCGACTTAGCAACCATGTAATCAATTAGATAGTTAACTTAGGGTTTAACAAATAACAATAATGCACTAAAAATGAGCGCATACACGGAAGGCTAAGGCGATTTGGGTGTACATTTAAGTAAGAGTGTAACAAATTCTTCCTTTAAGTATAATGCTTAAAGTTAGAAACGAAAAGATAGGCTCGGAGGGGTGTACTAGGGGTTTCGTGTACTAAAAATGAGTACAACGCTAAGGTGTGGGAAAAATTAGTTGACTTAACTAGCCAAGTAATATGACTTAAATGGTCAAGTAATTATAATACGGGTTTAACACAAGGGTGATTCTAATGCCTCTTATCATGTAGTAAATCCTACTACACGAATGTAGTCTCACTAGCGGTCTCGGGATGCATCACTAACGCAAGTTCTAGAATCTAAATGCTACCGGTACACTCATAAGCACTAATAGTAAATGCTTTTCCTATCAAATCTAAAGGCGAACCTCACATATTTGGGTGGAAAATTTTTCTGAAAATACGGTTTTGTGCTAGTCATACAATCTCCTATCCATGAGACGCTTGCTATGGCTAAAGTTTCACTCCTAAATGTTGTAAAAAATTTTAAATTTTGCGCTAAAATTACACTAACAAGTATTTCTCATAGTTTTATTACACATCTACCATAAAACAAACAAACTCAAGCGAAAGTGTATCTGTAAGGTATCATCATTTTACCCTCCCCTTACACTTAAGATGAACATTGTCCCCAATGTTCAAGTAAAGAATGTAAAAGTGAAAAGGTAAAAAGAATGAAATCAAATACTCCCCTGATTCGCTCGGTATGGATAATAAGGTGTCCAAGTTAAATCTTTCTCCAAGAAAATGAACAATCAAAGCTTCCCTTCCAGAATATAAATCATCTTCTTGTCATACATAACCTGTAAATCCTGAGAAAACAAACAAAGCAACCTCGCATAAAATCGGCGGCAATCTATATAAATTACTAAATCCTAGAAAACAAAGTAAGATATAATGCTTGTGGAATGAAGTTTGCAGATTTCCTGGAGATTATAAAACTTAATAATTCAACAAAAACTTTAAAACTCCGTTAGAAAAACAAAACTGGTAAAATTTCCAGATTTTTACAAGTGACGCCGTCAAGAGCAAACTCATGACGCCGTCAGAAGTGACCTGCAGAAATTCTCGTGTTAAGTTTCCGGAAAATTTCTGGAAAAACTTGGTCCTACTTCCTGGAAAATCCTGCAAAACTTCATTATGACTCGATACAAGCATTTGACTCTAACAAATACGAATATACATGTTCATTTAATATTGTGGAGAATCATGATCGGTTTGTTTCTTAAAAACATATTTGGGGTTTCCCCTTACACTTATCTTTTGCAAAAATACTTTTAGGTGGAGTTAAGACTAGGCCAAAACAACAAAGTAAAGTATTTCCACTATTTAGTTTAGAAACATGATCTACCAACAATAAAAATAAAGCATGCATACGGAAGCAAATAACAAACAAACAAAATAAAATCACACAAAGCATGGGTTGCCTCCCAAGAAGCGCTTTTCTTTATTTACGAGTCTTGTAGCTAGACTCAAGGTCAAGGGTTACTACGTGACCTCATCATTGGTTTCACTCCCTAGGTCGTCTTCTAAACCAGTTTTGTATTCCGGACCTAGTTGCAAGCATTCTTTGTAGAAACCAAGCATCCTATCCTTCACATATTCTACTCCTTTACGTCTATCCTCATCATTCCTATAATAAGCCGCTTGCTTGTGTTCCTTTTCTATATTAGAGAGAAGGCGGTATTGCTCAATTTTGTAGGGCATTTGGTAGGCAATCTCATCATTCTCTTCCTTGAATATAACTATCCCTAAAGTCGGATCATAACTCATCTTAGTGGCTTCAACAAATGGTTTTCCGAATACTACTTGGCTTAGGCAATCATCTATCACCGGACGAGTGTCTTCTACTATCATAAAATCGATCTCATAAATGAGATTGCCTATAATCACATGCAATCCCTTCACTCTTCCTACAAAATTACTTATCAGATTCTTATTGGGCATCATCCTAAAATCAAATTGCTCCTTCATCACCCAATTGTAATAAGTCCTAGTCATGATGTTAACAGGAGATCTAGGATCGATGTAAGCTTTCCATATATGTATGTGCCCGATGTTGCATGGTATGTTGATGTTAGAGGGGTCTCCCATTTTGATAAGGGGTGTGCCAAGGATATATGGTCTCTCGGGACTATCGAATAAATCCTTATGGTATTCCCGTTCTTCCTTGGTGGGCAACTTATCAAAGTACTTCTCTATAGTTTCTACTTCCTCTAACTCCTTTTCCTTATTAACCTCAACTTTCCTACTTTCATCCCTAGTTTCGGTTTCTACTCCAACTTCATTCTTGTCACTTTCTTATATCTCCTTATCTATTGGCTTAATGGTGACAACATTGACAAAGTGGACATGTTTAGATGATGAGGGGTCCTTAATTTGGATTCCATTATTGGTGTCCCTAGTGTCCTTCCTAGGTGTAGTTAACGCTTGGTTGTTGAGGGCTTTCAACAAGTTGTCTATCTTGTTGGTTATCTCCGTTTGTTGTTGGTTGAATTCAGTTTCAAACCTAGCTATGCGAGCTTCTTGAGATGCCATGAACTTTGACATTAATCCTTCAAGATTATTGGTACTACCATAGTTGTTAGAAGAATTGTTGTTGAAAGTACGATTGGAGGGTGGACCGTTTGGTTGGTAACGATTAGGCGGATTGGAAGAATTGGGCTGATTTTGTTTCCACCTAAGGTTTGGGTGATTTTTCCAAGAGGGGTTGTAGGAATTACCGTATGGGTTTGGCTCGGGTTTGAAAGTGTACCACTTGTCTCCCGCTTCGTCGGTACGCGTGGACGCGTAGTCCGCAAAAGCTGTTCCGGGGAGTTTCACACAATCACGAGTGTCATGGGGACCACTACATAATTCGCATGAAGAAGTGATTTTGTTCACTTGGCTTGAAGGCTTAGGAGCTTCGTAGGATTTCATGAGAAACTTGACTTGGTCCTCAAGTTCCATGATCCTACGGTCGGGAGTGCTAGAGTTGTTCGAAGGCAAAGATATTGCCTTGACTGTTTTGTTCAAATCACGGGGATCATTCCAACTTTCGTTGTCATAGAGAGCAAGATCTTCTATGAGTTCCCATGATTGTTCCGCACTTAGATCACGTAGCTTACCACCGGCCGATTGGTCAATGGCTCGCCTCGTGGAGAGATCGATATGGTCATAAAAGATTTGGACTTGGAGCCAAAGATCTATGACATGATGAGGGACTTTTTGGAGTAAGTCCTTGAAACGAGTCCATGCTTCATAAAGAGATTCATTTTGACGTTGTTGGAACATCAAGATGTCATTTCTAAGCTTAGTAGTTCTCCCCGGTGGGAAAAATTGAGCAAGGAAACGAGTGGTGAGATCATCCCATGTGGTGATGGATCCCGCGGGTAAACGCTCAAGCCATTGACTAGCTTGATCCCGTAGAGAGAATTGGAATAGGCGTAATCGGGTTGTCTCTCTAGTTTCAACATCTAGGTCTATGGAGTCTACGATTTTTAGGAAGTCCTTAAGATGTTGGTTTGGATCTTCGGAACGAAGTCCATGGAATGCACATCCGCTTTGCACCAACCGGATGGTGTCGGATCGCAAGGGGCTCACATTGGCTCCGGTGAGCTCAATGGTGTTTCAGTAGCCTTGGTGGCTAGGTCGGGAATACTCTCCTAAGGTTCGGGGCCTAAGAGGTTCTAGTGGTGGGTTTTGTTGTGGTGGGATGACGGGTTCAAAGATGTTCCCATCGTCCATGATGTCGGGTGGTGAAAAGTTATGAACAAAAACATGAAGAAATAAGATAGACTAAACAGAATCTAAAAATAAAAATAAAATATTACTAGAAAGGAATCTAGCAAGTAGACCTAATAAAAAGAGATTCTAACCTAGACAATAACTATTCCCCGGGCTGCGGCGCCAAAAACTTGATGCGTAGGGATTGCACCAGGCTTTACATCTCAAGGGATCTTGAGAAGCTTACAACCCCCACCTGGCAGTGTACCTGATCGTTGTAGTATAGTATAGTGACAAGTACCGGGGGATTGATCGTTCAGCTAGGAATAGTGTCGCTAGGATTAGAAAACCTAATTACTAGTTCTAAAGATGAAGGATGATTATTTTTGTATTTTTATATTTTTTTAGAAAGCAAGTAAATATCTCGGGTTTGAATGATTTGGGCGGAATTAGTTGCTAGTCAACTAACCCACTACTAAAGATGCAATCGAAATAAAATACTAGAAATGAAAATAAACTAAATTAACTAAGGTTGTGAGCAATAAGTGGAGAGATGTGTTTACTTAGATTTCACTACTCCATAGATATCTTTTACACGTTAATTACTTGTTATAGTTGCGTGGATGACGGATTGTATTCCTTAATACCATTCATGGGGTGGCGCACTTAATTCCCCAATCCTATGAGTGCCTACTTCACTCCCATGTCGAGTCGGCTAAGAAGCTCCTAACATGGGATCATTAGAATTTACTCATGCATTAAATACAACCAATAAAACCTAGTGCACATCGGTTCATGTTTCCTAAGACGTTCAAGCATGTTACCATTTGGAGATCTGCCAGTTTTCTTAAGCCTAACATCGAAATCATTCATCCAATACAACCATAAACAAGTAATCAACACATAATCAACATCTAGGTTTCATTAGATCTAAGCAAACACAAGATAAATCTAGCCTAGCATGGTGGAATCAAGACAAGTACAAGATATAGACAACCAACAAATAGACATATTGATTGAATTAAAAGAACACTTATCTTAATTACACATGAATGGGTTCAAGGGCTGAAAACCCTTGAAAAACCTGTAAAAATCGTATATGGTTCGGCCTTAGGGTTTCTCCAAACTTGTTCCTCTTTTAATGAATGAAAATTAGAAAACTATATATAGGAAATTGAGGCTGACGGCGTCAAGACCAAATGGGTGATGCCGTCATCTCGCCGCCAAAAGAATTCTCGGACTGCCTTGATCTACATCTGACGCCGTCACGTTATATATTTTTCCAGGCCGTCACGTATTTAACTCTTGACGCTCTTCCTTGTGACGCCTTCATTTCTGTAGTGGGCCGTCATGAAATTTACTCTTGACGCCGTCAGGAAATTGCTCTTGACGCCGTCACCTACTGTTCCCAGCTTGGAAAATTAAGTCTTTGGCGTTTTCTTCACTTTTATGCTCCAAAAACGTTCGAATTGCTTCCTTTTCTAGATTTCACTCCCAAAGTACCTAAAATCATCAAAGGAATGATTTAGGGCAATATTTGATCAAATAAATTCAATTCCGGGCTTAAATGACCCCCTAAAAGTGGTTCATTTTTCGCCTCATCAATAAACTATCAAAGAGGTATTTTAAAGGGTTATAACGTTAGGTGTAGGGATATGGAACGGTTTTGTTGGATAAAGGCAATCTTTACTGGTGGCGAGTTAATCATCTTGGTTAATTACATGTACAATATGGCGTTGCTAAGCCAAGACTAGACTCGACTTAAGCTAATGAATGAAAAATAACAAAAACATAAAAATAAACATAGAATGAAACGGGATGGTAGTCCGTATGTTTTTTTCTCTTTTTTTTTTTTTTTTTTTTTTTTTTTGTGCATACACTCTTATCCTACCATCCAAAATAATACATAATAGGGAATAACATTCCCCTTACACTTGAATTTTTACATACTTTATAATAAACTAATCTAATGACTCAAATTAAGATAATCAAAACACTTGGAGTACTTTTAAGATTAACGCACATATGGGGGTAATAATATGATGTTCTTCCCCATTACTCTATAACATAAGTACTTTACCCATGAGTCCCAATCGTCCCAAAACAATATGTACAAGGATATGACTCGATTTAGCAACCATGTAATCAATTAGATAATTAACTAAGGGTTTAAACATGTAACAATAATGCACTAAAGATGAGTGCATACACGGAAGGCTAAGGCGATTTGGTTGTACATTTAAGTGGGTTGTAACAAATTCTTCCTTTAAGTAAAGATGCTTAAAGTTAGAAACGAAAAGATAGGCTCGGAGGGGTGTACTAGGGGTTTCGTGTACTAAAAATGAGTACAACGCTAAGGTGTGGGAAAAATTAGTTGACTTTACTAGCCAAGTAATATGACTTAAATAGTCAAGTAATTATGATACGGGTTTAACACAAGGGTGATCCTAATGCCTTTTATCATGTAGTAAATCCTACTACACAAATGTAGTCTCACTAGCGGTCTCGGGATGCATCACTAACGCAAGTTCTAGAATCTAAATGATACCGGTACACTCATAAACACTAATAGTAAATGTTTTTCCTATCAAATCTAAAGGCTAACCTCACATATTTGGGTGGAAAATTTTTCTGAATAGTACGGTTTTGTGCTAGTCATACGACTCCTATCCATGAGACGCTTGCTAAGGCTAAAGTTTCACTCTTAAATGTTGTAAAAAATTTTAAATTTGGCGCTAAAATTATACTAACAAGTATTTCTCATAGTTTTATTACACACCTACCATCAAACAAACAAACTCAAGTGAAAGTGTGTCCTATAAGGTATCATCATTTACCTTCCCCTTACACTTAAGATGAACATTGTCCCCAATGTTCAATTAAATAATGTAAAAGTAAACCAGGTAAAAGAATGAAATCAAATACTCCCCTGATTCGTTCGGTGTGGATAGTGTGGTAACAAGGTTAGATCTTCCTCCAAGAAAATGAACAATCAAAGCTTCCCTTCCATAATATAAATCATCTTCTTGTCATATATAACCTGTTAAACCTGAGAAAACAAACAAGGTAACCTCGCGTAAAATCGGCGGCAATCTATATATACTAATAAATCATAGAAAACAATTGTAAGATATAATGCTTTGTGGAATGAATGTTTGCACATTTTCTCGAGTTTATAAAACTAAAGATTTAACAAAAACTTTAAGACTCCGTTAGAAAAACAAAACTAGCAAAATTTCTAGAATTTTACACATGACGCCGTCAGGAATTAATTCCTGACGCCGTCAGAAGTGACCTGCAGAAATTTTTACGTTAAGTTTCTGGAAAATTTCTGGAAAAACTTATGTCCTACTTCCTGGAAAATCCTGCAAAACATCATTATGACTCGATACAAGCATTTGACTCTAACAAATACGAATATACATGTCCATTTAATATTGTGGGAAATCATGATCGATTTTGTTTCTTAAAAACATATTTGGGGTTTCCCCTTACACTTATCTTTTGCGAAATACCTTTGGATGAAGTTAAGACGAAGTCAAACGACAAAATAAAGTATTTTCACCATTTTATTTTTGAAACATGATCTACCAACAATAAAAATAAAGCATGCATATGGAAACAAATAACAATCAAACAAATAAAAATCACACAAAGCATGGGTTGCCTCCCAAGAAGCGCTTTTCTTTATTTACGAGCCTTGTAGCTAGACTCAAGGTCATGGGTTATTACGTGACCTCATCGTTGGTCTCATCCACCGATTGTAAATGTTCTTTATAGAGACCAACCACCTTCTGCTTAATTGCTCCTATGATTCTATTGGCAAATTCCTTATGAACTCTATATTTTGGTCCTAGAGTCAAGCAATTCTTATAGAAAAGGCTATTTTTCTCCCATACATAGTCCATGCCCCTTTTCTTATCCTCTTCATTGATTTCCTCGAAAGCACCAATGTTATCCATGTCAAATCGAGGCACAAAACGAAATTCTTTCATTCTATTAGGCATCCTATAAGTGATCCTATCGGTGTTACTAGCAAATCGGATTGTCCCTTCTATCTCATCATATTCTAACTTGGACTCTTAAACAAATAGTTTACCAAACACAACATGGGATAAGCGACAATCAATAACACTAGCTAGGTCTTCAACAACCATAAAGTCAGTGATATAAGTAAAGTTCCCAACAAAGACATTTAGACCTTTAATTCTCCCGACAAAGTTACAAACTCCACCGGGGTATTTGGGATCTCTTCTAGGTCCAAGTCTTGTTTTCACAATATTATTATAGACACTTGAGGACATAACGTTGATTGGGGATTTAAAATCAACGTAAGCATTGTCAATGTGTTTATACCCAATCATACATGGTATCTTAGCATTCTCAGGGTCGCCTCTCTTTATCTTAGGTTCAATTCTAGTGAAAGGAGATCGAGGATTATCAATAAGATTATTATAGTACGCAATCTCCTCCTTAGTGGGTTATAGATTAAAATAGTCATCTAGCTTTGGATCAATCTCCCCTTCTTCAAGTTCCTCAACAACATCCTCAAAATCTTTAGTTCCTAGGTCCTTATTTGAATACAAGGCGGTCGCTAGGTCACTAAATGCATGGTCGAGCTCAACATTAATCAACCTATTAAGCTCCCTAAGTTCCCTAATCTCACTCTCAATTTGTTCACGTAACAAAGCCACTTCTCTAGGGGAAAGGGGTAGATTCGCGTTTTCCATAATGGTCAACGGAATAGTCAATGAATTTAATTTACTAACAAGGGCACGAAGAAAAGATAGACTAAAGAGAACCTAAAAATAAAAATAAAATCTTACTAGAAATGAATCTAGCAAGTAGACCTAATAAAAAGAAATCCTAACCTAGACAATAACTATTCCTCGGGCTGCGGCGCCAAAAACTTTATGCATGGGAATTGCACCAGGCTTTACCTCTCGAGGGATCTCAAGAAGCTTACAACCCCCACCAGGCAGTGTACCTAATCGTTGTAGTATAATAAAGTGACAAGTACCGGGGGATTGATCGTTCAACTCAGGAATAGTGTCGCTAGGATTAGAAAGCCTAAAAATTTGTAGAAAACTAGAAGGGGGTTGAATAGTTTTGCGTCTTTTTTGTTTTAATAAAAGTTTACTTTCAAATAATAAATGGTAGTTTGTAAAAACCCTTTGAAGCTAAAGTATAGATACAAGTTAATTCACATATGTCACATAAATACTTTTTATTTAAAGTGTTAAATAGAAATTATAATTTCATATATCTCACTTAAATATAAGTTTGTATTTATATATGTATATGTGTTTTAATGATTGTATATACTTTAATTTACTAATGTATAATTTATGTTTTGAATGGAACCTAGTTTGATCTTTATGTGAAATCAATATATGCACAACACACAAGTAATTGTAACTATGAATGATATGCAAGTAAGTTATAAATCAAAGAGTGAGAGATGGAAAGATCAAACCGAGAGACAAAGGATTTATAGTGGTTCGGCTACAAGGACACCTTCCTTGCCCTACTCCACTCCCCGAGTCACCTACTCGAGAGTTTTCTTCACTAGTTCAAAAACCTCCTTTATGGCGGAGAAAACCTTACACACCAATTAGCACACCACAACGATATCACACCACAATCACAACTTCAACACAACTTCTTCACACCAATCTTCTTCACTCCTAACTTCTACACACCAATCTTCTACACTTCAAATATCTTCATAACTTTCTACTTTGCTCCTAGCTTCTTCACAACTTAATACTTCCTAACCCTTTTTCTTCACGCCACTTGTTTCTTCACACCTTCACTACTAAGTCCTATCCACTACTTCAAGATATATACTACTTCACAACTTCTAGGCTTCAAGGTCTTTTCAACTTCAAAGCTTCAACTTCTTTGTCTTCACAACTATCTCCACTTCAATATGCTATTACGACTTATATCTTCTAAAACTAATCCTATCCACCTCCGCTTCTTCACTACTAGTACAACTTCACACCTTCAATGGATCTAGATCTAATATCTAAATCTATCTAACCAATGTATACACAATGTTCACAAAGAAATAAATGATATACAATATGAACTAAACAAACAACTTAGATAGCAAGATGATACTAAGTTGTAATACTTCTAGTAGAAGTATTCTTCTCTTTGCACTTAAGTGTTGAGGCTTGAATCACTTTGAAACAAAGATCAAAGTATATAAGATCAAAGGATTTTTAGAAGATAGAGAGGAATGTTTAGATCAGAAAGTTTTAGTGCAAAAAGGTGAGGAAAAAATCCAGGTTTAAGGTGGTATTTATAGGCAACAGAATCTGACAGAGGAGCGTGGCCGGTCCCCTTAAATCATGGCCGGCCCCCTTAAAATTAAGGGGACCGCCCTTTATAATTAAGGGGCCGCCCAGCTGAAACGGCCAGATTCTTTGTCTTTTAGTGGGGAAAGTTTATTTGGTGAAAAACTAACTGATTTTGGTTAAAAATTTGAATTCATATATTTAGTATGAATAAAACATTTTTCTTTATTACCAAAAGTGTTTTTCAAAAATATATAATATGTTTATATAATTAAGTAAACTTTGTAATACTTAATTAAACTTTCCTTTGATCTTATAATGCTTTAATCACTATGTTTATTCATACATTAAGTGATTAGATGGTGAAAGTGATTATTAACTACTAAATACTTGTTTACGTCATTATCTTTGATTTAATGTGTTTTCGTTTTGTGATCATCAAAACATAGAGATATCGAAAGATATGAATAACGTTTTTAGTCGTTTATTTATATCAACAATCTCCCCCTTTTTGATAATTACAAAACTTAAACTCATTAAATCTAAAAATTAATTTTTAGACAAGTATTAAGTGAGTTTACATCACTTCTCCCCCTTTTTGTAGAATCAAAAAGGTTTAAGCCAATAAGATAAAAACTCCCCCTTGATGTATGCTCCCCCTCGTTTGAGAGCACCAAGGGTTCGAGAAATGAGGTTCTTGCAAGAAAAATATTAGAAGCACAAGCATGGCACAAGCAAACACATATGGCATAGTACTAACTAATAATGAGCATGACAAAAGAGAATTAGAAACATATATTAAATTGTTCGTTAAAAGAAAATGATTATGTCAACCCATAATCATTGTTACATAGGCTACAAAGATGAAATTCTAAGCTAAGTAGAATGTCCTAATGTGCCAACAAGAAGTGTCACCAAACTTTCTTGAATCCCAAAATGGTTGAGGAGATTTATTTGAAAATGAGAAACATAAGCATGTAAAATGCTTGATGGTTTAGTGGAGGTAAACATTTAGTTGCATGGATGTTGTTGGGTTTGGAGATGTGGAGCTTGTAGGTGGTGAAATTGAAGATGGGTTTGTTGATTGAGGGTTTTGATGTTGTTCAAGTGATGGTGTTTGTTGAGATCTAGTAAGAAGATACTCAATCCAAGTAAAGTGCTCATTCAATGCAATGGTTTGTTGTTGGAGGAAGATGCAACAAGGGCAATTGTTAACATGCTTCTCAAGTTGGTTTTTGTTATGTGGTGATGATGGTGAGCTTGATTGTGGTGGATCCAAATTGCGTTGAGCAAGATGTAATGCTAAAAGAGCACTAAGCTCATGTGCCTCTTTTAGCTCCTCAACGAACTTCAAGTGTTCGGAGGAAGGTGATGGTGGTGGAGCTTGATAGTTGTCTTGGGTGAAAGTTTGAACATGCAACATGGGAGAAGCATGTGAAGTTGTAGGATGTGGTGGTGGTACTCTTGGTGGCGGAGACATGATTGAGCTTGGGTAATCATGAAAGCATGATATGGGTGGAAGAGGTTCTTCATGAGATGATGGTGTTTTTGTTGAATGAGCAACATGTGAGGTGTTGATTGAGAGGTTGGGATTGTTGTTTTGGGATTGAGCATGCTCATCAAATGAAGAAGCATTAATGAGAGCATGAGTGGATGATAGGTTGTGAGATGAATCAATGTTGTGGGTTTGAGGTTTAGTAGTTGGTTGACTTGGAACAACATCACTTGAGTTATGACAAGAATCAAGTTTCCTCCTCCAAACGCGTTTGACGGAAATCCTTGCGGTTCTTGAAATCTTAGGTTTTTGGTTGTTGGGAGATGACATGTTTGGGTGTGATGGCATTAATGATGGGGAGAGGGTATTTATAGTGTATGAGAAATGTGGTTTAGGAAGGTAAATTTTGAGGGATAGTATGGGACAAAATATGTTTGTGAATTTTGGGAAGTATAGGCTGAAATGGGTCAAAAAGTGATAAAGAAAACAGTATCCTCGACCACCAGATGGTCGGTCCCCTTAATTAGGGGTCGGTCCCCTTAAACATTAAGGGGGCCGCCTTATATAATTAAGGGGGCCTCCCATCTGGTAATTCCCAAATGTGGATTCAAGTAAGTTTGACTCTTTGAGGCAATATAGGGCATACTATTCATGAATGTAGAGAGTGATATAGAAATAATAGAAATAAGCTACAAATTTCTAATAATCATGCAATCTATTTATTTAACATTTAAGATATGTAATCAAGGATGCAATAAAGTAAATAAGCTAAATAAGCAACTTATATGAAAATGATAACACTTAGCCTAGAGCAAACATGTTAATGATTGTCAACAAGTAACACATAGGTGGATATGATTATATGGACTTTAAGACTTGCTACAAACAAGATCCATATGGGCAAGTCATGATTCTCATGAAATGATTTGATTAAATTTTGAATGTCATTTCCAATAGAGGTGTATGACACATGTGAGAAGGTTAAATATGTTTTAAGCAAAACGTTTTTAGTTTTATTCAACAATGTTTTGAAGTAACTTCAAGTGTGCATTACAATAACGTAAAAAGAAAGATTAATCTTGTTTTTTATTAAAATAATGGTTATAAGGAAGTTTTAGTTAAGTAACGAAATACTTCATTTCAAAAAGAGAAGTTTTAAACATAATGTTTTGACCATAATAATCAAGAAGTTGCAAATGAAGGATTTGAAATGGAAGCTTGTCATTTTTAAGAGAATCAATTAAGCCCATTGTCACATATAATCATCTTTAATGACACCTAAAAATATTAAAGTGAAATGATAGATACTTATGATCTAAATGCAATGGGACAGGAAGAAGCAAGGTAAATAGTTCATGGATACAAGATATATATATATATATATATATATATATATATATATATATATATATATATATATATATATATATGTATACAAAGAACATCATAATATCAAGTTGCAAACAAATAACAATTATAATGCATCTATTGAAGCAACTAGTAAGATCATATAGCTTAAGTGGAAGGGTTCTACTATAGATCATAGAAGATTTAAGAGAAGTGATACTAGACTAAGCAACAAGAAGATTAATAATGCTAATATCATGTATGCATATATTAGTGTTAATAATCTAGAAGCATGGCAACATATCAGTTAAGTTTTATTCACACACCAATTAAAACATTCTAAAGTATATTATAACATTGACAAGTTTTAGAAAAGAAAACTTATATCAGGTCCAGCTTTTCAAAAAGAATGGGCATGACGGTGAAGGAAGAAATAAAGGAGGCTTCATCTTGAAATAGTAACGGACACACCATGATACCAATACTCCAAGAGTGAAGAACAAAATGCCAAGACAAGAATAAATCCGCAACAACGTCATAGGCGAAACATTTGCAGAAAGTGAAACAATGTGATAGAGGCCAATATCCGTCAAAGGTAATAGAGCGAGATGAGTAAATCAACACGTAATGAACTCTTCATTCGTTAATTACCTAAACATGATAAACAGCTTGGTACCCAGATTCTCATGGGTCCTAGTTGGTTAGATGAGAACATCCATTGCATTTGAATGCACATGATGTGGATGTCGCCGATAAGTACAAGAATTCATCAATAGTTTGTTTTAATTAACAAACAATGACTTTCTTGACTAAAGTAATAAGTAATGAATGCTAATAGTATTAGTTGTAAATTTATTCACTAGATTTAATAAATTTTATTTGTTTTAATGTATTTGTTGAAGGATCATTTACGATAAATCCTAATCCGGTTTTATCATAGAATGGCTTTTGAATGTCGAGAAGATATTTTAAAAATTTAGAGCTATTTTCGAATTTTGCCAATGTTTTTGCTTTTTCATTTTCCATTTTAATTTCATGTTTGTAATCTCGACATTTTTTACATACAAGATCGATTTCAATATTACTTTTAAGTCTAGACATTTTATCTTCTAAAATGATTTCTTTTTCAAAGTTGTTTTCAGCGAATGTTGAAAATTTATTTTTAAAAGTAATTTTTGAATCAATGTTGCAAAAATGTTTGAAGTTGTTTTCCATTTTTAAAAATTCTAATATAAGTTGATCATAACAAAAATGTTCAGTTTTGAATTGTACCTTCTTTGTAGTTGTACATTCCTCACATGCTATACGGTGATCAATTTCATTTTCCATGTCGCTCCATGTTTTGTTTGTCGTTTCACTTGGATCTAGGAACATGTAGTTCTTGCCATCAATACTTGTGTTCTCATTTGTTTGAATATTCTCATAAGCCGCATTATCATCGTCTTCTTTGCACTTGTTGCACCATGATTTATTCACGCTCTTTCTTTGGATTTGACTCATGTATTCTTCGTTGTATATACCTTCAATGATCACATTTGAACTAGTAGTACATGTATTTGCATCAAGTAAATATTTATGTACTAAATTTTCTAGATTAACTATTTCTTGTACAATATCAAGTTTATTATCTTTGGTTTTACATTTCTCTTGGTGAATCTTTAAAAGACATTTCCAAATATCATTTGCCGTTTTACAACGAAATAATCTTTCATATTTAACTTTTGGTAGAGTTTTGAAAATAAGTAATTTGGCTTTAGTGTTTTTATCAATATTAGTTTGAAGATTATTATATTGATTTTTAAATTCTATTTTGGTTGATTTAAGATCATCAATTGAAATGATATGCCAAAGATCAAGATCTATTGATTTCACATAGTTTTCAAATTTGTTTTTCCATTCAATAAAATGATCATTTTCAAATAGCGGTGGTTGTTGTGCAAATTTCCCTTCTACATATTTTTCAAATTCCATTAATCGTTGCAAGTTTTAAAATACAATCTATTTTAAAAGTCTTGCTAGACCTGGCTCTGATACCAATTGTAGAAAACTAGAAGGGGGGTTGAATAGTTTTGCGTCTTTTTCGTTTTAATAAAAGTTTACTTTCAAATAATAAATGGTAGTTTATAAAAACCCTTTGAAGCTAAAGTATAGATACAAGTTAATTCACATATGTCACATAAATACTTCTTATTTAAAGTGTTAAATAGAAATTATAATTTCATATATCTCACTTAAATATAAGTTTGTATTTATATATGTATATGTGTTTTAATGATTGTATATACTTTAATTTACTAATGTATAATTTATGTTTTGAATGGAACCTAGTTTGATCTTTATGTGAAATCAATATATGCACAACACACAAGTAATTGTAACTATGAATGATATGCAAGTAAGTTATAAATCAAAGAGTGAGAGATGGAAAGATCAAACCGAGAGACAAAGGATTTATAGTGGTTCGGCTACAAGGACACCTTCCTTGCCCTACTCCACTCCCCGAGTCACCTACTCGAGAGTTTTCTTCACTAGTTCAAAAACCTCCTTTATGGCGGAGAAAACCTTACACACCAATTAGCACACCACAACGATATCACACCACAATCACAACTTCAACACAACTTCTTCACACCAATCTTCTTCACTCCTAACTTCTACACACCAATCTTCTACACTTCAAATATCTTCACAACTTTCTACTTTTCTCCTAGCTTCTTCACAACTTAATACTTCCTAACCCTTTTTCTTCACGCCACTTGTTTCTTCACACCTTCACTACTAAGTCCTATCCACTACTTCAAGATATATACTACTTCACAACTTCTAGGCTTCAAGGTCTTTTCAACTTCAAAGCTTCAACTTCTTTGTCTTCACAACTATCTCCACTTCAATATGCTATTACGACTTATATCTTCTAACACTAATCCTATCCACCTCCGCTTCTTCACTACTAGTACTACTTCACACCTTCAATGGATCTAGATCTAATATCTAAATCTATCTAACCAATGTATACACAATGTTCACAAAGAAATAAATGATATACAATATGAACTAAACAAACAACTTAGATAGCAAGATGATACTAAGTTGTAATACTTCTAGTAGAAGTATTCTTCTCTTTGCACTTGAGTGTTGAGGCTTGAATCACTTTGAAACAAGGATCAAAGTATATAAGATCAAAGGATTTTTAGAAGATGGAGAGGAATGTTTAGATCAGAAAGTTTTAGTGCAAAAAGGTGAGGAAAAAATCCAGGTTTAAGGTGGTATTTATAGGCAACAGAATCTGACAGAGGAGCGTGGCCGGTCCCCTTAAATCATGGCCGGCCCCCTTAAAATTAAGGGGACCGCCCTTTATAATTAAGGGGCCGCCCAGCTGAAACGGCCAGATTCTTTGTCTTTTAGTGGGGAAAGTTTATTTGGTGAAAAACTAACTGATTTTGGTTAAAAATTTGAATTCATATATTTAGTATGAATAAAACATTTTTCTTTATTACCAAAAGTGTTTTTCAAAAATATATAATATGTTTATATAATTAAGTAAACTTTGTAATACTTAATTAAACTTTCCTTTGATCTTATAATGCTTTAATCACTATGTTTATTCATACCTTAAGTGATTAGATGGTGAAAGTGATTATTAACTACTAAATACCTGTTTACGTCATTATCTTTGATTTAATGTGTTTTCGTTTTGTGATCATCAAAACATAGAGATATCGAAAGATATGAATAACGTTTTTAGTCGTTTATTTATATCAACAAAATTAAGTCTAGAGGTGAGGGATGATTCTTTTTTTATTTTTATATTTTTATAAAAGCAATTAAAATCTCGGGTTTTGAAAGAGTGGGCGAAATTAGTTGCTAGTCAACTAACCCAATGAATAAGAGACAATCAAAATAAAATAACAAAAATGTAAATAAAACTAATTACTAATGTAGTGTGAACAATAAATGGGAAAATTGTGTTTACTTAGATTTCATTACTCCCTAGATATCTTTTACAGGTTGATAGTTTATTACAATTGTGTGGATGACGGGTTATATTCCTTAATACCATTCGTGGGGTGGCGTACGTACTTCCCCAACTCTATAAGCTCCTACTTCACTCCTATGTCGAGCCTGCAAGAAGCTCCTAACATGGGATCATTAGAATTCGCTCATGCATTAAATACAACCATAAAAACCTAGTACACATTGGTTCATGTTTCTTAAGACGTTCAAGCAAGTTACCCTATGGAAGTCTGCCAGTTTTCTTAAGCCTAACATCGAAATCATTGATCCGCAACAACTATAAACAAGCAATCAACCCATAATCAACATCTAGGTTTCACTACATCTAAGTAAACACACAAGAGATCTAGCCTAGCATGTTAAAATCAAGACAAGCGTAAGATATATTCCAACAACACATAGACATATTGAATAAATTGAAAGGATACTTATCTTAATTGAACATGAAAGTTTTCAAAGGGTAAAAACCCTTGAAAGTACAGAAAAAATCGTGCTAGGGTTTCTCCAAGTTATCCCTCTAATTATCCTCTCTTAATAAATGAAAATTACAAAACTATATATAGATTTTCTAACATGACGGCGTCAAGAAGAAAAATCTGACGCCGTCAACTCGCCGCCCATAGTAATATCGGATTGCCTAGATCCAGATCTGACGCCGTCAAGTGCAACTTTTCTCTGGGCCGTCACGTGTAATGGGACCATGACGGCCTATGGTGACGCCGTCATGCCCCTAGTGTAAAAACTCTCTGGATCGTGACGGACTCTATCCACTTCACCTCTTGTTTTACTCTTGACGCCGTCATGTAGAATTTCGTGACGCCGTCAGGTACTGTTCCCAGCAAGGAAAATTAAGACTTTGCCGTTTTCTTCACTTTTATGCTCCAAAAACGTCCAAAATGCTTCCTTTTCCAAAATTCACTCCAAAAGTACCTAAAATCACAAAAGGAACAATTTAGGGCAATATTTGATCAAATAAATTCAATTCCGGGCTTAAATGACCCCCTAAAAACGGATCATTTTTTGCCTCATCAGTGTCACATACCAGTACCACGATAAGAAAGGTAAAAATATCCAGATATTAGATGAGTAGTAGCAAGTTATGGCCACTTACATATTCTAGCCACGTCCAGGGGCAATGGTTCCAAAAATGTTGATGTGGCGAACCTGTATTTTTAGAGCTTTAACATGGTGTATAGAAAAAAATGGCTGTTTAAATAGGTTCCTATGCTGGTTTTGACAACTTTTGTATGCTGTCCAAGCAGCAGAAAACTCGTTGTTTGTAAAGGTTAATCCATTCATTTAAAATACTGTAAACAATCCCATTCAGTTCGAAAAGAAGCCCATAGAAACATGATATAATCTCCACATGTTTCAATCAGGTTATGTTGTTAGGCTGTTGCAAATTTCCCATACCTGAAGGTTTCAATCATACGACACCTGGTCTTCTACACTACAGTGAGGTAAGCTAATATAGGATTAGATGTCGAAATGTTTACTTGTGAAGTATCCGGCATCAGATATGTTCAATCGACGCGGCATCAGATATGTCTTAATAAGGTCACATTTTGTGGCTTATTTTAAAACTTTTCGCCTTACATAAGTTTAATATGTCCTAATAAGCTTATATAAGCCGTAAAGTTTCAAAATAACCCACAAACAGTGAGCTTATGAAACATAAAACCAATAAGCCATAAGCTTATTGTATAAGCCTTAACAAACACGCCCTTAAAGTGTTTCTCGATATCATGTAGTTGGAACTTGGATGTCAGCAAAAGGTATGTTTGCACCATTAATAATTATTACTGTAACTATACTAATTAGTAACAACTAACAGACAAAAGAAACTATAATAAGCACAAAGGAGGTGAACATGCACTTTTGACCCATATAACGAATGTAGAAACACGTCAACTCACCTTGAGGTATAGAACTCTGGCGGCCGCTATTCATGTATGAGCTGCTACTACTCGTCTGTGAATTTCTGTCATGCCTAATACAACAATAAATTATTAACAATTAGTATAGCTTAAACTATTAGCTCTATAACGCAGTGACCAAATCCATATTGTGATTTTTTTGGCCCGCTATAGGCAATATAAAACATGAAAACCATGAAGGGTGATAAGACTAACCATCACCGAAAGCGGCTGCACAAACCGTAGTTGAGGAAGAAGCAGCAGAGATAGATGAAAAAGTACCACAAACACTCTTCATACCCACAGTCACCGAACCCTATTTCGCAGCTGCAGGTGAAGGAAAATCACTGGCCGAATGGCAACCGATTTAACTTTCCCATTTATCAGTAACTGAAACACTACTACTTTGCAAAGGTGCAAATGAATGACAGTATTGGCCCACATAGTGCAACAACACATGATATTCGAACAATCATCACAGCCAAGTAAAACGCAACATACTGGAACCTAAGTTCATGCGCATACAAAATGACGAAAAACACCGATGAGAATAGATATATATTAAGGCACGGTCAATACGGTACCGTTTATGCATCATAAAAAAACAAAATGGCATTTCACAATTGCCGAATATATTGGGCCAACGCGTGTTGTGACCAAAGCGCAGCCAACAACGAAAACAACAACAATCGTCACCACCGGAATCATCAATCAGTAGCCAATATAAATCAAAAGGGCCAAACTTGCACACACCCATGAAAAAGATAGATATGCACACAAAGAGATAGGTTTGATAGTTACCTAGAGAAGCAGCAAATCACCAAACACCGTGTTTAGCAACCTCATATAAATCAAAAGCCCCAAACCTTCATACACAAATTAAAAAGATAGATATGCACCCATCAAAAAGACACGAAGAAACCACTGTAACTTACCAATGGAAGATCAAAACCCTACCAAGATCACGTTCCGTATACCAAGGTAACTTGTTTCTAGAATAAAAATTAGGGTTTTGAACCTATTCTTTGAAGTACAACGATTGTGACCACTAGAATAAAACTGGTAGCCAATCATCCACTAAACCCGAAATAAATCGAAAGCCCCAAAATTTCATGACATCTGGAACCCTCACCTTTATCACACAAAAGTAGAAGCGCTAGGGGTTTGTGTGTAAGGAACCCAGATTGAGATATTTCTTATACAATCAAAGATCTGGCTTTTCATATGAATGGAGAATTCCAGATGATGATGAGTATGTATAATGAAGCTTCTGGATCTCCTTTAATTATCAACGTCTTTTTTTTTTTTTTAACCGAACAACAGGCAATTGGATCATTTGAGGAACCAAGAAAAACAGGCCAACAATGAGCCCAAGGGAGTGGGCCAAAATTTTTGCGGGAAAAAAACATGGTATACGGCATCGTTTAGAACCTTAATTATATATATATAGATAATGTTATCTGCAATGCATTATATTTAGGACTTTTATGTTTAAAAGGTTAGAATTTAGAAACTAAGCTCACACAAATTGCTCATTTTAGATTGCTACATCAAAAGTCATTTAGAGTCAAACTAATATGCGTTTAAATTTTGGAACTACTAATTGTGTCATTGTATTCACTATCAATTATAAGCATTTAATTTCATCAATAGCTAAATGTATTCGTATGTTAAAATTTTAGTAGTGAAAGAATGAAAGAAATGGTACATACTAAATATCTTTGAGAATAATGGAACTTTTGTCTTCTACTTGAGCAAGAATTACACAATTTTGCCATTTCCAAACTATCTACCGAGTTTTACTATTTAGGAATTTTTAGAACACTTCGTTGTAAAGGATTGATCCTTTGGGTCGTGGTTCATGATGACCTTTTGATTAATAGAACTAAAAGATAAGGTTAAGAGGTAGCTTGTGAATACCATTATTTGAGTCAATATTTTTGTAGCTCTAAAATTCAAGTTTTTCTACGCAACAAAAAGACCTTAATATAACAAATTACAAATTTTTAAGACACTTTGATCACTTTAACTATTACTGGAACGGTACCCGCGCAATGCAGCGGCAGATACCTGTAACTATATTTTGCGTTATTCGTTTATTCAGTTATACATTTAGTTGTCTTTATGCTTTATAAGTAGAGATGGTAGATGTGGTTAAACCAAATAATTTTAGTTTGAACAACCAACATGCATCCTAACAAACTTTCTAACCAACTTGCTTCTTAGCCAACTTCCTAACTAACCTGCTTTCTAACCAATTAATTTTGAAATCCTTATATAATAAGCAAGTAAATGTCTGAATTTTAAGCCCCTTCTAATTATAAAATAGTACCAAATGCATTAAATAGTAGTATCGATTAGTTGCTCACTAAGAAAAATTTTTAAGTGTTTCTAGTTAAGCATCGAATGATATCATTTCATCCTTACCATTTACTAAAAAGCTAATCACTTATAACATGTATCCAACTTATCACGTTTTCCGCATTTAATTATTGAACAAAAAAGTTTTCATTTGTTACCTTAGACTTTTGAATTTCGTTAGTTTGGCGTATCATTTAATCTACACAAGCACCAGGTTATTTTGGCTTTTTCGTTTTCTTTAGAATACACACATGGCAACCACCTCATTTTGTTTTGGTTAATAGGATACCATATCATTATTTTTACATACAATCCCAAACACCTCCTTCACCTACAATCCCCCAATCACTATCAAAGTCACATAATCTCCCAATCACCTTAAAACCTGAATCTGGACCAAAATACTCACACTCACTGTCACCTCCTCAGACAACTTTGGGTTCACATCTTTGGTTCGGGTTTTTGAATTACCTGAGATTGGCAGAGAATGACTATAATACATGCCAATCTATATATCGTGAAAAATTAAAGGGTCTTGAAAGGTATGTTTGAGTATATCTCTACTTGATGGATTTGTGTTTTTGTTTACAAAGGTGATGGTTGATGGAAAACGTAGGGTTGAATTTTGAAAATTTCTTTTACAAGTAACAGAATACATGCAGCGAAAAGTACAAAACCCTAGCTACAATGATATTCCATGAGCCAATAATCCATATAGAATTTAAGAATAATAAAAAATAAACACAACAATTTTGCGTACCTTCTTGCTTGGAGTGGGAGATCATCAACAAGTTCCATCAGCAAGACTCATCAACATCAAATTTGACAATGTTTAATATCTTTGAGGTCTCCTCGAGGAGATAATGGCCTACAAGGGTTAACTTTGGTATGTGTTAAAAACATTTTATGAGAAATTATTGAAAGTGAAAAGGTATTTTGATAGAACTTCTTGACTTATTTAGTAGCAAAAATATAATGTACGCATAAGCTGTATATTTAGGGCTTCTTGGAACATCGTAAAATTAGCTTAACGAAACGCCTACTTGTGCTGAATATGTTGTTCACCATACATATAGCTACAACCGAATATCTACCACAACTTATTTCATACAGCAAAAACAGTTTTACTTATCAATCATAGACACGTTAATTAAATAACTTTAGAAATTTTTACCAACCAATAAAAAAGATTAAATTGGTGACCTTACATGATGTCAAGACTTCTAACTTTTTTCCCTATATTTTCCCTCATAAATAATATTTTTTATGAAGTAAGAAAATAATATGACTTATAAGGGGAATGGATTTTTAAAAAATATGGTTGATTCAATACTGTTTTAAAAGCTGTTTTAAAAGGTGAAAGGAGAAACATGATTTACTTCCATAACTTATGTGCTAAATGTTCCAGTTAGGGGTGTCATAAAAGTCGAACTGACCCGAACCTAAATATGGCTTTTCGGGCCGAGTTAGTCGGGTCCAAAATTATATTCGGGTCAACCCAAATTAACCCGATTTTCAAACAAGGTCAGGTTCGGTTATAATACATATCTCTTACTCGGGTTCGGATCAATTCGAGTGACCCGAGTTTCATTTTTTTTTCTTTCTAATTTGTATGTAAACACCAAACTTGTATAATTTTTAATCGACCTAGACCCGTACCTGAGCTGACCCGATCCGAATTGACCCGAACCCAAATTAACCCGACCCGAGTTCTAAACAAGATCGGGTTTGAGTATGTTTTTATGAGTCTTGACCCAACCCGAACCCGACCGGGTCAACCTGAATAACACCCTTAATTCCACTGATCAGGTTGGCACTATAAGATCCGTTATTTGATTGATTATTTACGTTTTATCACGTGTAGTGATAAAGTAAACAATTTATTTAATAAATTGCAGCAATTAACAATTAAGATGATTCACTTTCGACCTATAAGAGCATCTACTATTGATGTTTAAGAATCGGTCTAAAACTTATGAAGAGGTCCAACAATTTTTGTATCATAGTGAGGAATCATTTCATGTCTAGGTGTCATGAAAATATTTAAGATCTTGAAGAGGTCCAAAAAATATTTATTATCTTTTTTCTTTTTAACTAAATAATAAATGACATTTAAATGTTGGAACAATTTATAAACTTCATAAGCTTTATCTATAATAGGAATATGTTCATAATATAAAAAGTTTTATAAATTAATGACGTTATAAGAAGTGACTATTTAATAAACCTTTAACAGGGTTTATTCATAGTGGATGCCTTAAACTCTTATGTAATAAATATTGTAGCCGCCATATTGTAATAGAAATATGTTAAGATTTAAAAGAATAGAAAAGACGAACACAATAAAATTACAAAGAAACAAACAACTTTAGGAACTCTCGATATGAGCTACAAATATTTTCTTTTTTATTACGCATTTTAGAAATTTATACTTCACTTCACTGATAACTTTAGAAAATGGATTATATTTAAAAGTAGTACTTCATTATTGAAAAAATTTCATGTTTTTCTTTTGTCATGTTCATGTATAGTATTTGAAAATAAATTTAACAAAAAATTATCGCAAAACAACATGCTTACACGAAGATCGATCTAAAACTAGTACATTAAATAGAGAAGTAAACTTGGGTTTGAATCTCAATAAAACCAAAATACGAATGACTTTGAGGGTTTGATTAAATGAATTGTTTATTTATGGCTGTTTAATTCAAAGATCAGCATGTGCATGGAATTTAATCAAATTTATATATTCCCATGAACATAATTACAATCATGATCGTACCATTTGGTCAAAGAAAAAAAATTCGTCGAAAAACAAAAAGTATATTAATATGAAGAGGATATCTATAATTATTGTAGCTAAGATGGCTACAATCCTTACTAAAATTACATAAAAAATAATTCAGGACCCACTAAAATGATTTAAGGACCCACCAAAAAATTTAGGGACCCACAAATTATAACATAAAATTGTAAGGAATTAATTACAAAAAATTATAGCTAATATATTTATTAGCTGAGTATTATTAGTTGAGTATTAGTATTAGTCCATTATTATTATGTCTAATGTTATTAGCCCAACCCATTAAGGGTTTATGTAAGTTTCGGTATTATATATTTACATGGAATGCTAATGAAGGAATTAAGGGGAATAAACCTAATTATAATATGGTATCACAGCCTCTAGATCCTACCCTTTCCAAACCCTAAAAAAAAAAAAAAAAAAAAAAAAAAAAAAAAAAAAAAAAAATTACGCTTCTGTTGCCGCTTTCTTTTTACCGCTTTTGCTTTGCTTGATTCAGTCATAGCATCATGACTGGAGACACACCACCTCCCAAACAACCGATTGATAAAGCTTATTCAATCGCTAGCATCAAGGCGTGTATCCCCTCACCTCTTGATCTAGATAAACTCAACTACAATTCTTGGAGTAATCTGTTTCAGCGCTTTTGCAAGACATACGAAGTTCATCATCACCTTGCTGCACCCGCATCAACAAGTACTGCCCCGCCTGATCCGTTTTATGAGGCTAATGACTCTCTTGTAGTCATGTGGATCTACTCCACTATTTCACCCAAGTTGGTTGATATGGTCGTTGATAATAGCACCAAGGCTCATGAAGTATGGAAAAAGCTTCAGGATCTTTTTCACGACAACAAGACGGCTCGTATCATTCAACTTGACAATGAGATCCGGAATATGGCGATAGGAAATTTATCAGTTAATGATTTCTTTCAAGAAATCAAATCAAAGGCCGATCGCCTCGCTAATCTTGGCTCACCAGTAAGTGACTCAAGTCTGGTCACCTACGCTATTAATGGACTTAGAGCTAAATTCCCAGACATCGCTCGCATTATTCGTCATCGGAATGAACTTCCAAAGTTTGATAAAGTCCGCTCTATGGTCCTTTTGGAAGAGACTGATATTCAACAACTCACACATACTCTCTCTTCAACTCACCTGACTTCCAGTTCGCCCACTGTGTTGGTTGCCACAACCACTAACGAGTCTAAACCCAACTCACAAATTGATCTCTGCCGTAATTTTCAGCGTGGATCATGCACGTATGGTTCTCGTTGTAAATTTCTTCATGGCCACAATGACATGCGGCATCGTTCCTCCGCCACTGTTGCGAGCTCAACCCCCAAACAGACCGGGTCAAATTCTTCTCGTGTGCCTCCACCAGCCCAGCCGCGTGGCTCGTCTCAGCAGCCATCAATTGCACAACAGCCTGGTCCTTCTCCCGTACCTTATTCGGTTTTTGGAATGGCAGGCGTGCATGTTAATCCTTATAATTTTTGCATGCCTGGATATGGTACAACACCTAGTGGTATTACTTTTGCACCTGGTCAAAGCCCGTATATGTCACCAGTCCAGCCATTCCATTTTCCACATGCCCAGCTAGCACCTCAAGCCCAACAGCCAACTAATGCACCTCAAACCCAAAATACCATGGGATCATTGGCACCACAGGCCCACCTTGCCTCAGTCCAACAACAGCAACCGTATGGTACACAGTTTGTTCAACCAAGGAGTCCATATTTTGTACCACATAATTTTGCTTATTCGGTTCCGGGTGCTCTTCAGTCGCAGGCGACTGTGCTTCCTCAGGCATTTCAGACGATGACTTTCCAAGATCCAGCTTGGAACATGGATACCGGTGCATCATCTCACTTGGCCGACAACCCAGGTATCCTCACTTCTGTTAGTAATTCTTGCATTTATCCGTCTGTGTATGTTGGAAACGGTGCATCTATACCGGTTACACATACTGGACATAGCTTATTGTACACTTCCCATAAACCATTACAACTTAATCATATACTTGTCACCCCGCACATAATTAAAAATTTGATTTTTGTTCGTAAATTTACGCGAGATAATGACGTTTCAGTTGAGTTTGACGCTTATGGTTTTTCTGTGAAGGATTACCAGACGGGCAGACTTCTTCTCCGTTGTGATAGCACGGGCGATCTATACCCAGTTACGCAACAGTCATCCACGCATCCTCCTTTTGCTTTGCTTTCGTTCAGTCATACCACGTGGCACAGACGCCTCGGTCACCCCAGTGAAGATGTGCTTTGTCGTTTAGAGTCTAGTAATTTCATTTCATGTAATAAATCAAAGTTGTCCGCTTTGTGTCATGCGTGTCAATTAGGCAAACAAATAAAGCTTCCATTTCATACTTCAGATTCGAAGGTTGCGTCTATTTTTGACATTGTCCACTCGGATTTATGGACATCCCCTATTCCGAGTGAGAGTGGTATTAAATATTATGCTATTTTTTTGGATCATTTTTCGCACTTTGTTTGGGTTTATCCATTGCATAAAAAGTCTGACTTGTATGATAATTTTATTGTTTTTCGTGCTTATGTAAACAAACAATTCAGTGTAGATATAAAGGCTTTGCAGTGTGATCATGGGGGTGAATATGACAACACCCGCTTTCATGATTTATTTCGTGAAACTGGCATTCAATTTCGGTTTTCTTGCCCACACACATCCCAACAAAATGGCAAGTCTGAACGCATGTTAAGAACCATAAACAACCTAATACGCACCTTGCTCTTTCAGGCTAGCATACCTCCTTCCTATTGGGTGGAAGCACTAAACATGGCTACTTATCTCTTAAACATTCTTCCATCCACTGCCATCCAAAATGAGGTCCCATTTACTAAACTTTATAACCGCTCCCCATCATATGACAATTTACGTGTATTCGGGTGCCTATGTTATCCATATATTACCGTTGCACATAAACTTCAACAACGCTCCACTGCTTGTGTATTTCTTGGCTACCCCGCCAACCACCGTGGCTATCGGTGTCTCGACCTCTCCTCCAACAAAATAATCCTTTCTCGCCATGTTCGCTTTGATGAGGACATATTTCCCTTTGCATCTCTACACCAATACACATCTCCACAATATAATTTTTTGAATCCTACAAACACTATACCTTTACCAACTCATCCTCTCCCTGCTATGGGCAATGAGGACCCCATACCAGATCCACCACCAACTGACCCAACTGATACGACTCTTCATGAGCCTATTATCCAGTCTGCTACCGATCACCCACCCAACAACCCTTTACAGCAAACCCCTACACCACACACACCCACTACGCCCCCCACTACGCAACCCTTACCCACTTTTCAGCCCGATCCTTAAACACATACGCCCACTCCAATCCAACCCATACCGCAACCCAATAACACCAATACTCACCCTATGGTCACACGTGCTAAAGCCGGCATTTCTAAACCTCTCGAGCGTATGAATTGTCATGTTACTACTGTGTCTCCACTTCCACGTTCTCATATTCATGCTCTTCATGCTCCTCCGTGGAAACAAGCTATGTTAGATGAATATAATGATTTAATTACTAACGGGACGTGGGTGCTTGTGCCCCGGCCAGCGAATGTGAATATTGTTCGTTCTATGTGGCTTTTCAGGCATAAGTTTCATGCAGATGGTTCTTTAAGCAGGTATAAGGCGCGACTTGTTGCAAATGGTCGTAGTCAACAGCAAGGGATTGATTGTGATGAGACTTTTAGTCCAGTGGTCAAACCGGCTACTATTCGCACTGTACTTAGTCTAGCTGTGTCTCGTGATTGGCCTATTCATCAGCTTGACGTGAAGAATGCTTTTCTTCACGGTCATTTATCGGAGACAGTCTATATGCATCAGCCGCCTGGGTTTGTAGATCCTGCTCACCCAGATTATGTTTGTCATTTGCAGCGGTCATTGTATGGGCTTAAGCAAGCCCCTAGAGCTTGGTTTTAGCGGTTTGTCGGATTTGTTACTCGCATTGGTTTTCAGCATAGCAAAACTGATGCGTCACTTTTTGTGTTTCATCGTGGATCAGACACGGCCTACTTGTTACTGTATGTGGATGATATTATCTTGACTGCTTCTTCAGTTGCAGTTTTACAGCGTGTTATCACTGCTCTTCACGGTGAGTTTGCAATGACGGATCTTGGCTCTCTTAATTATTTTCTTGGTGTTTCTGCTACCCGCACCACGTCTGGTATGTTTTTGTCACAGTAAAAATTTGCTGAGGAAGTTCTTGAGAGAGCTCATATGCAGAAATGTAATCCGTGCCGCACTCCTGTTGATACAGAGTCCAAACTTGGACCTGATGGCACTCCAGTCGATGATCCCACCTTATATCGAAGTTTAGCCGGTGCCCTTCAGTATCTTACCTTTACACGTCCGGATATTTCATACGCAGTTCAGCAAGTCTGTTTGTATATGCATGACCCTCGAGATACACATTTTCATGCTTTGAAGCGTATATTACGCTATATCCGTGGTACTATTGATCATGGTCTTCAGCTGCATGTTTCTTCTACTGCTCAGCTTATTGCTTACACGGATGCAGATTGGGCAGGTTGTCCGGTTACTCGCCGATCTACTTCTGGTTACTGTGTTTTTCTTGGTGACAATCTGTTGTCATGGTCTGCTAAAAGACATGTGACATTATCTCGGTCCAGTGCTGAGGCCGAGTATCGTGGTGTTGCTAATGTAGTGGCTGAGACAGCTTGGATTCGCAATCTGCTGCGTGAGCTTCATCACCCTTTGTCTACAGCTACTCTTGTCTATTGCGATAATGTCAGTGCCGTGTATCTCTCTACTAATCATGTTCAACATCAACGCACAAAGCATATTGAGATAGACATTCATTTCGTCCGTGATTATGTTGCTTCAGGACAAGTTCGGGTGTTGCACGTTCCGTCCCGATTTCAATATGCTGATATCTTTACTAAGGGTCTTCAGGCTGCATTGTTTCTTGATTTCCGCTCCAGTTTGAACGTTCGAAGGCCTCCCGCTCAAACTGCGGGGGTGTATTAGCTGAGTATTATTAGTCGAGTATTAGTATTAGTCCATTATTATTATGTCTAATGTTATTAGCCCAACCCATTAAGGGTTTATGTAAATTTCGGTGTTATATATTCACATGGAATGCTAATGAAGGAATTAAGGGGAATAAACCTAATTCTAATAATATTCCCTAATATGAAAGACTCGTATCAACTTAAGTTGAATTGACCCTGACAAATACAATTGCGGTGACTAAGAGATTATCCAAATGCACAATGCAAATGGAACCAAAACTCACCCAAGAACTATAGAACTACGGAACTAACTATTGCAACTAAAACAACTAAAAACACTCTCCAACTAAAACCTATTGTAAAATGCAGAAGCACACTTGTGTTGGTGATGATACATTACCAATATGATTTAAGTGTAATGAATTGACTTAGTTGACCAATGTATAATTATGATAAATGTTTAACAAGTCGGGGTTGTGTGGAGTGCACACTTGTATGACGTTATTATGATTATCGCCTCGAATCACGGGGTTCCGGAGGCAGCGCCCCCGGTAGCGGGGTTCCAGGGGCGGTAGCCCCTGGTAGCCGGGTCCAGGGGGCGTCAGCCCCTGGCATTTTATATAAAGTGCTTTGTTAAAATCACACTTAAAAATAAAATTCCCGGTATTTCATACCTCAATTTTGCCCTTTGATTTAACCATTTCGATAGTTGAATAACTGCCTTGGCAGTTACAACTGTAGTTCGGTTTTATTGGTCATAGATTCATCACTTTTCTGGTTCAGTTTTTCATAACAAAAAACACACATTCTCGTTTCTAAATCTGAGTTTTATCCGATTTGAGATTTCGATAGAATCATCGAAATACTTCGATCTGAAAGTGTTTACACGACTCTCAAATAACTGTGATCCTAATAACTCTAACAACTTGCTTAACACACCGAAACATGACCAGAAACGCAATCAATCGCAAAACTTGATTAAGAAAATGTCATCAAAACACTCTAAGTTGTCTATGCAAAACGACTGATAGCATAACCATAAATTCTTGACAAGAGAAGTTCTAAAGCCATCGCTAACCATTGATTTTCGGTACAATCCAAAATATTTAACTCAAATCATTGATGTTATTTTTGAATAGTTAGCTAAAAAAAAAGAACAATAATTATTTAGGCTAGTTTTGGTTTTAGTTACAAAAGAAATTGCAACTTTTCAACTAAATCATTCAACAATGCCTGACTTTGAGATCAAAGTTCGTTAAATCTAAACATGTTTGTAGAAATTTTATTTTTAAAATTGAATTTGTTACTACCTCCGTCCCAAAATATAAGTCCAGTTTAACTTTTTGAATCGAACTTTGACCATAAATATTTTTGTTTGTATTATATATCACTTGATGAAAATTATACCAAATGAAAATACATATAAAACACTATCCATTTGTATATTTTGTATCAAGTGATATACAAACAAAAATATTTAAAGTCAAAATTCGAATTAAAAAGTCAAACTGTACTTATATTTTGGGATTGAGGCAGTACAATTTAATTACAACTGATCTGCAGGAAAATTACATTATTTTTAACTTGTAATGTGTACGAAATTGAATGTGTCATTAGTTTAGTTTAACCCATTTTTATTATATAATATTATTAAGAATAAGTTAGACTGATCCCAATAATTTACCTCTTTTAACTAAGTAGTAGCATTTTTTTTTTTTTATCAAGTTTTAGTAACCAAAAAAAGAAAAACGCCTTCCGTGGGACTCGAACCCACGACCACGTGGTTAAAAGCCACGCGCTCTACCAACTGAGCTAGAAAGGCTACTTGTTTTATATGAACTAATTACACTATTTATCTATGTCTTAAATGCTACGTATTTACCAACCCATCCAGTACCGAGTGCCATAGGGTCGCGTCATAGAGCTATAAAGCGCCTGTGGCTCAGAGCACCGAGTGCTCTTAGTATCAAGGGTTCATAGTACTTATGATCGGGCCTATCTGCCTCCCAGTTCAGATTTACATAAGGCCGTAAATTTCAGCTACTAGTGACTGATCAAAAGCTCTTCATCTATGACTTTGAAACAGTGTATAAGCCACATTAAGATTTTGTTTGTTTTATAGCCGTTTTGTGTCTGAATTCAGTTCGAATGACAAGAGGAGTCTTATGACGTACACACCATAAGTATAGAAAACAGTATGCGGGCATTCTTGACGTTTATCTAATATCTCTTGCTTACAGTACTTTTTGATGATTTTTTTTGTTTCTTTGTATACACAAGAGAAAGGAGATATAATAATTCATGAATGTGAACTACCGACGTGTTTCTTGCAAAATATCTCCATTTGTAGGTCCTAAAACTACAAATTATGCACCTTTGGCCGCCATATAAATCTATCAAGATAAGGAAGACAACTTTATTTTGCATATATACGTGACTAATCTAGTTAATGACAGTTTCCAGTCCTTGTCAAACTCAAGTTCTTGTCCCAAACTCCCAATTCTCGCATTGTTGATTTACCTAATGATGTTTTTTGGCATAGTTTTAGTCGAATTATGCGCGGTCCCGTTCCCTAATTCTTTATCAATCTCTCGGTTACAAAAAAGTTGAGGATGTGACACCAATGGGTGTCACCTTGCATGCCTTGTCTACACTTTTGGGAGAAAATCGACATGCCCAAATGAATATATAAATGTGAACTAGGAACATATAATTCATCTACTATTGGAAATATGATCTGGCTTCCATACGATTCAATGTATTACTTGTTGGTTCACACTTCACAGTTTCACAAAATTTCTTTTTAAAGCTTATATAGAATATGGGTAATTCGCCATTAATGGTTGGTAAGGTGTCTTCTAGTTTTCACATTTGATTATTGGCTTTTAGTTAGTGTAGACGAGCCACAGAATGGTGAGAGACGAAAAGGAATCACATGATAAGGTATTTTTATCATCTCATAAATTGTCTCTATATACACCAATGATTTTTGACAACTAATTCACGTGTAGGACAGTAGTACCCTTTTTTTTTTAACTTTACATTCCTTTTTATTTAGTTATAGGTCTCTCAACTACACAAACCACACCCACAACACCTTTAGCAAAATGCAACCTTTCACTTGTGCTATGCTATCCCTTTTCGCCATCCTTACTATCTCAATTTCGGCAGCTTCAGACGCCGAAACAGATTTCATTAAGGCCTCGTGTGACACGACACGTTATCCCGACTTATGCTACAAGACATTGTCACCTTATGCCAACACGGTCCAAAAAAACGCTATGGAACTAGCAAATGCCGCGTTAGTTGTGACCTTTAAAAGTGCAAAATCCACTTCAAAAATCATAAGAAGGTTGTCTAAAGGGCGAGACTTGAGTATGCGCGATGGGGAGGCAGTTGCCGATTGTTTGGAAAATATTAGTGACTCCATAGACGAAATGAAGCAGTCGATGGTCGCGATGAAAGATTTAGATGGTCCAGATTTTATCGAGAAAATGGGGAATGTTAAAACTTGGGTTAGTGCAGCATTAACAGATGAAGATACATGTATGGATGGATTTGAAGAAAATGATGGCAAGATGAAGGATACTATTAGAGGCTATATAGTGAATGTTGCACAGTTAACTAGTAATGCTTTGGCTCTCGTTAGCATGATTTCTTAAGTGTTGTTTATGTCACACTGTTTTATTGTACGTAACTAGTATTTTAATATTTATATGTGTGTGTGGATTATAAAATATTATGTGTAGATTCCTAGCGTACCTCTTGCTAATTTAGCAAAATAGGAGTATGATTCAAGATTGATATTATTATCTGTTACAAATTGGGTAAGTGTTGTGACGATAATCTTTGATATTTTTTCAAATTGTGTTTGTTTACTTTCCGAATAAAGTGTTTCAAATGCTTGGTTATTACAAAATCCTTATTGGATAATTCAAGAAAAACATTTAGTATCTAGGCACAAGAAACGAAGTAAAACAAAGAGGAATTATGTGAATTTTCTTATGTTAGAATGAGACCAAAATATTTGTTAAATAGACATATTTGATAGTTACAAGCGGTTAAAATTGGTTAAATCCCAAAAGACACAACTGTTCACCAACATGTTGGTTGGATTTTTTGCGTGAAAATTTAGGGCCCATCACTTGCAACCAACCTCAACTTATTCATTTATGGCCCATCACTTACTACTTTATTTTATTTTTCACTCTCAAAAAGGTTTAAAAAAAATGTCAGACATTTACCCTCACCGTTCAGACGACGAGCTTATCTATGGCTAGCTATAACAAGGGGGCGGTGTCATGGCAAGGCACAACAAGGGTGCCTAGTTGGAATGACGAGCTATAACAAGCTCGACACCGGGTGCTCGAACAAGTCATGCTAATTTCGGCTGAAAACGAACTTTGTTACTTTAGATGCATACTTGTACTTAATCAGTCAAAGATGGTACATCACGGTTTTTTTTTAACATCAAGTACATCATGGTTACCAACAAAAGAATTGATCATTATTAGTGATGTAATGTACCAATGTATACATTGAATTTAAATTCAATATGCCCAACAACCAGAGAATCATACAAGGACCGTATCCTATGGATTAGACTAGTGGTGGTGCTTTTACTATATTATGCTATTTTCTGACCAATCACTTGGGATGGTTGTAAACTTGGAATTCAGTCTTGCTCACTATCCCCAGTCATGTGAAGACTATCTTTTTGGTATAGATCATTATTAAAAGGTAAAAATGTATAAGAAGGTTTAATATTTATACATAGTTTTCACTATTTTATAAAAAAAATCAAAAATTAAAACATGCAGGCATTCACATTGTAAAGATTAAAGAATATGGCAACAAAAACTACTTCATGCACATGCTTGTTAAAAAACTACTCCGAAATAATACAAAAAACAATAAGGATATTTGTAATTTCCTTTTTTTTTTTTTTTTTTGGTTGTAATTTCCTTTTTAAAGAAAACATTGTATAACTAAAATGGAAACTAGCAAGAAGCTAGAATTATATCGATACAAAAGATGAACATCAAGGACATCTTGTTAAAGTATGGTCAAAAGAAACTATTGTTCAAATTCACGTTCAATTTAAGCCAGTTAGGTTTTGATTGATTGATTATCACCCTTTCTTTGTTTTCGCCAAAAAGAATAATCGAATTTTGGTTTTTATCAACTCGATCATTCATGGGCTCCAAATATTTCTGATAACTTGTAACCCATGTAAGTAACTAACCCATATATTCAAAGGAAGTGTATTTAACCCGTTACGGGCCCAGCCCAATTTAGTCACTAATAATTTATTTTGGTGATAACTGATAAGTAAGACAAAAGGAGTTGTCAAGATTAACATGAAAGATGGTGATAACTGATAACTCATAAGCTATAGTAATGTTATATTATTGGCCTATATCATATCTTATGGTGCATTCATTCGATGCCATGAGATGCGGCATTTGTCAAGCAGCAATTCACGATTGGTCACGTGAGACGAATTAAGTGTGGATGTGTTTGAGGTTCCATCCACGTTACTTTGTTTCATAGGCTATGCTATATCCACATGGACCCTATCATTTGCCTACAATAATCCCACATGGCCTGGCTAGAATCACAACTCACCAAATCTTTCCCACATTGCATCACATTGGATCCTGGTTTCGAATGTCAAAGTTCAAAATTCTTAAATATTTATCTAAGGATAAATCAATGCTAAAATGAATGGTGATGCGCGCAAACTAAAAAATCTATGGTTTCCCAGTAGAACCCTATTTCGCCCAAGTTATTTCTAAACCGGAAAAAAAGAACCACATTAGCTGGATGGACTTCTAGAGACACCCATCTACAAAACTTGTCAACACAAAAAGCAAATAACTGAAAAAAATAAAACCTTAGAAGAAATCGACATAACAATCACACACATGAAATACCCACAAACGTTTAATCTGTATTTAATAACTACGTAAAGCTATATGAGTTAAAAATTTAGTTTTACTGTATAAATTATATAATGATGCCATCTATTTATAGAGAACGCTTTGCCTTAATTATAATTATACTAAACATTGTCGACTTGAGAAACCCCTTAAGTCAATTTCCTCTATTGTATGTAAACTTGCGTGCCAAGTTTACTTGATTCATCACAAGAAAGTAATATGTAGGTAAAATGTAAACAGATATCGAATATAGTAAATTATGTAATGTTAATAATTATATTAGGGTATAGTACGTGGTGCTAGTCGGTTACAGAATGGTGATGTTAGGCAATATACATAGGATTTTCATCTAAGGGTAATGATATTGTGTGTTGAATGATCATGCAAAGATCACTCGATGTGAGAGTTTAAGATGCTATGGTTAATCTTGAATCATTCCCTTATTCCCATGCTACGAGCGATCTCATGTAAACATGATACACTTTTAATTATCAAAAGCGTAAAATCTTACTAGATAAACATTATGTAGCTCAATTTATCTTTCCACCCCCACCCACCTTTTTTTTTTTTTTTTTTTTTTTTTTTTTTTCATGTTAGCTAAATCCATGAATAGGAACATTGGTACATAATCTTTTGACATGTGAAATTCACTCTTTTTCACTTTTCATCTATATTATCAATCAACGCATGTGTCACCATCTTAAAGTTAGGAGGATAATTAGGCAAAAAGGTTAAAAAAAAAAAAAAAAAAAAAAAAAAAGTATTTCACCATAAATCATGTTAGTTAGTGGTAATAGTCAAATAATCTGGATATATTTTCTTAATTATTTAAAGATCATTTTCAGATTAAAATATTTCAACCTTGTAAGCCTCGGCTTTCACGTAATTTTCAACTGGATAATTCAGAAATTTGCACTTTGTTTTTAAGGCACTAGTGAACAAAGCAACACATTAAAAGTTGTTATGTAAATTATGTTTGAAAAAGATCAAATCTGTTATATTAACACAACCAATAGTTGGTCAAATTTGGTTAAAAGTATAGTTGGTAAAAGTCGAGTCTTTTGGCAGGGAAATTCGATTGGAGGGAAAAACAGGTAATACCCCTATCTTAAATTTCATTTAGGTTGGAAGGAAACACGGGTAATGCCATTTGAAGCCCTCAAAGGGCGCTGCCCCTTTACCCTCGCATATTGTAGTGATGTATCAAGCTAGCTAAGAATAATTGTGCACTTCGTATCTCCAGACTCAACTATGAGATGAACTTAAATAAGCCTTTCATTTTAAGTAAATTAAAATTACACAAATTAAAGTGATTACATTATTCCAACAAATAATTTGTTACGTTATGATGGTAGACAATTTTTAAACGTTAATCTTTTACAGTTTTTACTGGTAATGCTAATCTACGCATGCATAGCTAATATTTTATAAGTTTAGACCAACTAAGATTTAGCTTCATGAAACAATTAAATATACATAACCTGAAATCTCATTCGTCTATTGCCTCCTATAAATTGTTTAGCAACTTCCTGGCTCCTTCCCATCAACCAAAACCAAAACAAATACACTAATTATGGATTCCAAATTCCTCATAATAACCTTATTTGTTACAACACTTGCATCATTCAGAGCTTCATGTACCACAAACGTTACTCAACAAAATACATACTCAACATTCGTAAAAACCTCATGCAGCTCGGCTACGTACCCTTCCGTCTGCTTGAAATCCCTCCTCCCCTACGCCTCGACCGTTAAGACAAACCCTCTTACACTCGTCAAAGTCGCCCTGTCCACTAGCCTCAGATCCGCCAACGCCACCCTCGCAACCGTCTCTCAGTTATCCAAAACTAAGAGGATCACAAAGTATGAGGCTGCAATCCTTAAGGATTGCATTTATGACCTTAAAGACTCCATGAGTGAAATAAAGGATTCCCTAAAGGCACTCTCGGGTATTTCCAAATCTTATGACAAGAATTTTGTGATCTCTAACGCTCAGACGTGGACTAGTGCTGCGATCACTGATGAGAACTCGTGCCTTGATGGCTTTTCGGAGCGGAAAGTTAGCCCTGCTATTTATAAGAAGATAAGGAACAGCATTGTGAGTCTTGCAAGAGTTAGCAGCAATGCATTGTATCTTATTAACCATTTATCAGTTTGAAATATTTATTTCTATATAACCTTTGAAGATTTTTTGGTTTTCTTTTTGCATCAATGCAAGTTTTAGTTTCGTGTTTTCTTTTTCTATAATAAGTTGATGTTTGTAAAATATGTAAGTTAATCTTTATGAAAATGTACGCAAGTTTCAATGCATTGTGCATGTTGTGCTTGGCGGTGCTTGCTATATAGTTTGGGTAATTTTTAAGTGATTAATTGAGTTTTTTTGGGTCTTGTGTTTAGTGCTCATATATAATATATCATGAATTGTGATATATGATTCAGATTACTGAATCTGGTTGTTTGTTTACATTATTAAAGTCAATTGGTTATATAGTTACAGATTTATAGGTAAATAAATTCGTATGCTTGAAAATTAGTCTAGGAAACCAGCCACAAGCTTTTACGCTCCAATAAGATGTGATATAACATCATATATAAAGAAGTTGCTAAAATTTGATAAAAAAATCGATCTAAATTATTAATGTTTTAAAAGTGTCATCTAGGTTACTGAACTTATATAAGCATACACTCCTATGATTTCAATGTTAATCGAGTAAATTGAACGCACATTTTTTTATAAGTTAAGTAATATAAATGTCGTGTTTTTATAAGTTTATTGATGTCTACGTATATTTTTATAGGTTTAGTAACCTCAAAATGTTATGTTTTATAAGTCCGTAAAATAAATGACAATTTTGAAACTTTAATAACTTAATCGAACTTTTTTTCAAACTATAATAACTCTAGTGAATGTTTATAGGATGTTAAGATGCATGATTGCTATTATACAAATCCATTTTAGGTATATTTTACATTAAAAACATGAAATTATGTCTTTTTTAAGTTAAGTGGATACCACTTTTGATGCTTGTATTACACGTAAATCCAAGATTCTTTACTTCTGCATGTCGAAAACGTTATTCGCAGAAGATGTTAAATCAAAGATTCTTTAATTGTGATTTGTGAATAAACGTTATTCGCAGAAGAAGTTATATCTTTAAATCTGGTAGAATTATAATATGAAATTATACTTGTTGCAACGGAAAGGGATATGGATCGATCCTATCGATTAAAGTTGTTCTATGACTCTATCTATGTTTTGGTTTATGTCAAATCTAGTCGTGCTCGCTTCTACATGAAGCATAGTAATATTTACTTAATTAAGATGTTTGAGTATAAAGTTATTAACAACCTATAAATAAGGATTTACGAGATAATGAGAAGCCAAATCGTTCGTACCCAAGTATGAACGTAATGTCAAAAATAATTCCAACAGAATAACAGATCAAGATGACCTTATAGCATGTACTGTAACTTATAAATCATTATGTTTTAGTAACAAGGAATATAATAAATCTATAGATATGCAAAGATCCTACAAAACCCATATATATCGTCTGTTATCCTTGTGTCCTCATGTTTTTAGCTGCACGAAAGCTTGTGCGAATGCGTGATTTAGTTGCATGAAAGGTCGCAGAATGATAGTGATCAAGAAGGAGGTGATTATGTTTATGTAAGAAAATTGGAGTTAATGAATGTAAGGTTAGAGCACCAAATATTGTTTATGCTGCATCATATATGTTATTCTCATACACAAATCATAGACCATGCAAGTTACAACTAGAGTTTGAAATATGGCTAACAAATTGACTTATTGGTAATGTCATAAAAAATCAGATATCCATCAATTATTAAAAAGAAGCAAAACGACCAACCAAATATTGAATTCATGCTATATGTAAATAACTATGCAATGGTCACATCAACCTTTGGATAAAAAAAAAATGTTTTGTTTTGGCCCAATGCTTCAAAAACTATATGTGTAAAAAGTGTTTGTGTTTATGTTATTGTTTGGAACTGAATTGTGTTTGAAAAAGAAATGTATAAATGTGTAATATAAATAGGATTTTTTTTTTTTTTTTTTTTTTTGCCCAATGCACGCTCCGAATTTAAACTCCAACGGCTCCAAAATTAAATTCCAAGCGGTCCAATTTCACTTGCAACAAGAATGCCTCGGAGGCAAAAATTGCCGCTCAACCCTTGCCGCTAGCCATGCCGGTGGGGTGGCGGCGGTGTTTGCCGCCGGCATGGCCTTGCCGGTGAGCCATGCCGCCCCCACTGCCACCCTTCTAAAAGGCCGAAAGGCCGAAAACGTAAAAACTAAAATAAAAGTTAGGCTTAAGTTACTTATAGCGATTGTAGAAGAATAAGTTGCGCAAGCAATTGGATAAGTGTTTTGAGTCTACGAAATATAAAGTTAGGATTAAGTTGGGCCTTGGATCCTTTGATGTGGTCCATAGATCGACTGTTTAAAAAGAGCCCTTCCTACTTACTAGCGTAGCCTTTGACAAACTGTTTATGAATTTACATACTCGTAATATTTATGTATGACACTCATTCCTTAATGCCCTTTCTATTATTGAGCATGACTCTTGTATGAAGTGATAACATTTACTGCAATAATTAGAGTCGAGCCTACCTCGTACGTCAATATGTCAGCATTGTCGGTTATTAAAGGTTGTAGGAATGTAACTTGTGAAAACAACATTTTCAAGGCTACATACATATTATACTAGTTCACATTGAATCTCATTGCAATAACTTTTTCATCTTTATTTCGGCCAAGTATATATAGTCTTCAATAGACATTTAGGCTTTATCCCACTTTTTGCACCAAAGTGTAGAACTAGTTGGATTTGAGTTTCAACACTTGGATTTTATTATGTGTAATCATCCACTTATAATAACTTGTGCTTAAATTGTACTTGTTTTTTACGAGTTTTAAGCCTAAATACAGACGTTAATTTACTTATCAGTCTTATAATAAGTGTTCATTTGCAAGATATACAAAGTTTTGGAAAATCCTATTAATTACACTCTCCGTATATCAAATATCATTTATTTTCAATAAAACATTTTCTCATTTACTTAAATTCAAAATGGAGATTTGAGACAACCCAAAATAACAACATTTGTCATGAGACCAATGTAGTATTAAAATAACGTTATTTAAACGAAATCGACAAATTCAAGTGTACCTGTAACTGGAAGATTCTAAAAACAAATGCCTAAAATCTAGTAAATGTTTTAAAGAAAACAAAGTTTTGAAAAAAAAAAATTAATAGAGTTACTATAAAATAAGTTCGGTGCAGGCCATGTATTCTGGACAACACATGGGTAGGGCCCACAATGTCAATCACGTGTAGTTGGGCTCCACTTCCAGCATGTGTGTCTCCACTTTTTTACTTCCATTTTTCTATTCTCGACTGCTCTTTTTCTTCTACTGTATTTTTCTTATATTTATTGCACATGCTATGCACCAAAACTCTAAAAAATAATGCATGTTTACATTATTATCTTTTGTAGAACAGTCACTTTGAATCAACTTCGAGTACCTTTTTACCACAGTGTGATCATGTCGAGAGGCATTCAAGTCTCATTAGGTGTAAACTATTGTCAACAAGCGACGCTAACATTGGGTTTGGTAAAAAATATAATGTTAATTGGTTTAGGTAAAAATATTGTGTATCTCTACTTTTATAAATAGGGCTGAGCAAACAATCTGAAAGGATTGGACCGACTGACGGACTGAGGCCAGACAAACCATATTCGGTCTGGTCCTCAGTCTCAGCTTTTGGGCTAATTCGGTCTTGGTCGATCTGAAACCAATGCTCAAGCTCAGCCTTATCTATAAACATCATCTAGCTACTTGATAAGGTCGACATTTAAATTATTCGTCTTATTTGTAGATATTTTCAGTTTTTCACAATTACCAACAAAACGTTGCAATTATTACTTCAAATATAAAAATACACTAGAATAGTAGAATGTCTGAAAAATACAAAAAGTCACAAGTATGCGACAACAATAATCATTAACCATAAAATAACCTGAGATTAATAATTTTGTTAAATCACGTTTAAGATCTACAACAAATCCATCAACATTAATTTGTTCAGCATACCTTTAACGACTACAATTATTAGAACGTTAGGTTGAGTTACGTCACCAACACATTTTTTTAATTTTACTCACGTCCAAAAAAACAATAACCATTGAACATTACCATAAAAATAAATTGCAAAATTCGTCTTTGTGGTTTGGCCAAATTGCATGTTTCATCTGTATATTTTGAAAAATGCAAGCGGCATTTTGTGAAGAATTCTTAGGTCCGATTTCGTCATTTCTTAAACTAAAATTACTAAAATACCCTTATCCAACTTCTTAAATAGGCAAGAATAAATAGGTATTTTGGTGAATAAATAGGTATTTTAGTAATTTCATTTTAAAAAAATGAAATTAGACAGAAGGTTTTCTCACGAAAATGCCGCTTGTATTCGACATCTTGCATTCTCCAAACCATACGGATGAAACATGCAAGTTCGCCTCAATGACGATTTTTGCAGTTTACTCCTACCACAATATTAAACAAATTTTATTACCATAAAGTAAAACAAGCAAAAACTAAACAAACTACTCAACACTAATTACTAAAAACAAAAATATATATATTCGTATTTATACATCTTTCACATCCATAAAAACACAGAAACCGACCCGACCCGACTGGGTTAACCAAGCTACTTACTTAACTTACAAAACAAAAAGGTTCACTTCACTTCACTTCACTTCATTGGTACTTGGTAGTAATGGACCACTTATCAACTAATGCTTCTGAGCAAAGTTATTAACAAGTGCTAGAGCATTACTAGTAACATGTGCTACACTTGTGATCTGAGCCCGAACCGAAGACTTGACCCGACCCTCCATAACCTTACCACCGAACCCATCCATACAAGTGTTCTCATCAGTCAAAGCTGAACTGACCCATGTTTGGACATTACTCATATGCCATGTGAACTCTTGACCTTTAACCTTGTCAAGGTTTTTTAACTCCTCGATAGATTTACTGACCCGGTCCAAACTGTCACTCACTTCTTCTAGGCAGTCTCCAATAGCTGACCTTTCTCGGGGTTTTAAACCCTTGATTCTCTTAAGCTTGTTTAAGTAAGCTTGAGTTGACAGGGACCGCTTTAGAGATACTGATAAAGCGGTCCTTGCCAACTTAGCTGGACTTTTTTGAATAGTTCTTTCAAAAGGTGCTAGTGACTGTTCACATAAGGCCGGGTAAGTGGCCTTAGTACATGATGTTTTAATATAACTGGAGGATGGCGTGATCGCTTCAGAAGCTGCGAGATAGATGATGATTAAGAAAACTAGTGGTAGCATGGTTTTGGTTTCCATTTTTGTTTATGTGAGTTGTTAATGAGTTGGTTGGTTTTGGGTTATTGGGGTGTGGTATTTATAGAAAGAAATTGTGGGCCCCTAGGGATGTGATGAACCGTGTGAAATGGAGCGTTTGGGTTTGGGTTTGGGTTTGGGTCTTGGTTTTTTTGTAATGAACCTATCTAACCGGCATTAATTGCGGGTACAGTATTTAGAAGTAGAACTTGGTCGTTTTCTACCGTTTTATTTTGTTTCACACGCCAAAGAAGAAAATATGGATACTCACTCCAATAAACAAAAGTAAAACAATTAACTACAGTATAAATTTAGTCTTAGTCGACAAATACTGTTTCTTTGTAGGTCATTGTGAACTAAAGAAAATGAAAAGTTGACCGCTAAAATGATTTTCCTTTATGAATTCAAATCGCTAAATAAGATATCTTTTGTTAATATGTCTAAAGACACATGGTGTAAATACGTATTATTTTTTCGTCGCAAAACTATTATAACAGTCTCACTCTTAAACTGGGTAATTCTTGTTTGAAAAGCAATTTTATAGTAAAATGTAAAAAAAAAAAATAATAATAAAAAATAATAATAATAATAATAATAATAAGGTTTTTCTTGTATACGCTCTAATAAACTAATGTAACAAGATTTTATCTCTGTAGTTCTTTTATCTAATCACATTCCAGGTAAGTATATCAACAGTTATGTTTACCCAACTGAGTGCTGGTAATACTTAATGCATAGGACTTGTCTATCTATAAGTTGTGGTGTTCACGTGACATGTTCTTATCTTTTTTGAGTTTCTATAGCATTAGTAGAACGAATCTTTATTACATGGCTTGCCAAAAAGTTATAGTTCATCATAGTACGTTTTCTAAATCAGCTTCTCCAATTACGCGTATTTTATTAGAAACAGAAAGCATATTCAACCCTCTATGTTTTGGGTATTACAATTTACAAATCTTCAATTGGATAACTCAGTGAATTGCAATTTGTTTTTAAGATACGAAAGAATAAAACAATACAAAAAATTGTCCTGTTGATGAGATTAAAAAATCTTATAATAACCTAACTAAAGTTGTTAGATTAAGTTAAAAACATTTAATGGGAATAGTCACAACTGTTAGTAAAAGTTGTGTCTCTTGTTGTCCTTTGACCCTGCAAGGGGGCACAGCTCCCTTAACCCTCGCACTTAATTGTGCGATATCAACGTTACTAGAACAAATGTGTACCTGCACCTCATAACTTGTTTGTAAGTTAAACTAGAACGTTCTGAACCTAGGACTTGTTTTGGCGAATGATGTTAAGATATGAAATAGATGTTACCACAAGAAAGAACATCAATCTAATTTGAAGAAGCAATTCTTAGGTAATTGATCGATCTTTAAGTGACTACATACAATAATAGCTTTGACTAGAATACTATTCGAAAATCTTAAAATAAATTTTAATGGTCCATATATAGTCCATATATATAAACTAACAATGTAATCGCGCCGCCGCGTTGCGGCGGATACTTTTGATCAATCGAATATGGATTAATCAGATTCTTGACATCACTGGAAAAGAACTTGAGCCGTAAGCATCAAGGTCAAACCTTCATGAGAAGAGTGAACGGATGTCTTTGTGTGGAGGTGTTGGCCCATATAGTTTTAAAAAAAATTAGGACAATTTTTAAAGTTATTTGAAAAACTAAGGGCGCATTTTGATAGTTCTTTTTACTTAAAAATTATATATACTAAACTTCAACATTTTTTATAAAATCGTGCGTACGTAAAAAACATATCAATATTAGGCTTGTTCTGTTCGCTATCGAGAGGCTTTTTGCCAGTATTTTTTTTATTCACGAAACCATCAGATATCTTTTAGATATTTGGCAAACAAAGTTTGTTATATAAAAAAATTATAAATATTAAAAAGTCCGGAGTATGTTTTGTAAGTTTTCTTTTTTTACTAATAAAATTTATTGTTTTTTATTTGAAAATAATATTAAATGTTCTTTCTTTAATATAATGCGTTTGTATCCGGTAACTTAATTGCAAAAATTAATTTTTTAAATCGACACGGAAATTGAGTCCGTGCCCATATTATATAGTAGGAATATGGTAAGGAAAAATTGTAGAAGGTCAATAATATGAGATGGTACTAATTACTACTAGTACATAACAAGATACTACGTAATAGATACAAAAATTGGAATTGTCTTCTAGTGTGAATTTGTGATCATGAAATTTATTTGGCGGACCCTTGCGCCTGATATTTTAGGTTTTGGAATAAAAATAATTGATAACGAAACAAAATGGCGTTTTTATAATATATATCACGGTATAAACAAATTTTGAAAATGTGCACCATTGCCGACACTGTGAAAGCAATTCTATTGCTTTTATGCCAATTCGCCACTAGTGGGTTGGGTCCAAAACCAATTATTTTGGTGATGATAATTCTCTTTGTTTATGTTAATGGAGTGTGCTTACCGTTTAATATTGTCATAACAATATTTTTTTTCATAAAGATAAAACTGGAAAACAGATTTTCTTTCTTTGGTAGACAAATTACAAAAAATATGGGAGGCCGTAGATTATGTGTATAGCTATTACGAGTGAAAAGTATTAGAGGATAGATTAATAGGCCCAAGCACGTTTGTTGCTTTGGGTCCATTATATAAGTTAGTCGAGGCCGAGCTGAGCTCGAGCTCAAAATAAGACTCGAAACAAGCTCGAGCTCGAGTTTTATATATATAAACGAGCTGAGCTTGAGCTCTGGCAGGCTCGGACTCGGCTCGGCTCATTTCCACCCCTACTTTTTATCTAGGGCATAAGAAGGAGAATGAGTGTTGAGACTGTTTTTGATGGGTAACAAGTGGTGGTGTTTTGGAATGGGATTAAGGAAAAGTATGGGAACGAGATTAGTGATGGTGGATCTATATCTTGTTTAGTTTTTAGTTATCAAGTTTACCTTTTTTTTCATTAAAAAAAAGTTTTAAGGTAGAGAACATATTGGTTTATTCTTAGCTAGGATACTTTGGTTTATCATGGTTCGGTATACTTTAGTTTATTACGTATGATACATTGGGTTATCAGTTTGTGTTTTTCTGTTTTGAAGACCAATTTCCTCTTGTTATTGGCTGTCTTCATCAAATAACTAGTTATTGCTTTAATGTTTTATTCTTAAACTGCGGAGAGTATTAGATGATAGGTTAGTAGGCCCAAGCCCGTTTGTGAACTTAGGGTTTGTTAGGGTTCATGTCATGTAATACCTATAAATTGTCGCTTAATAATACATAGGGGTGAGCATTTCGAACCGAATCCCGGAACCGAACCGGAACCGTACTGAAACGGTACCGTTCTCGATATACGGTACGGTACCGGTACTACAAAATAAGGTGGAAAAAAAACCGGGACCACTAATTCGGTACGAGACCGGTACCAAATCGGGAAATTCCCGAAAAAAATGGGAAAAACCCGATTTTCAGGTACCGGTACCGGTATCCGAATCCCGTTCGGTACAGTACCGATACCACTAATTTATGCTCGGAAAAAATTCGGTACCACTAATTCGGTACGGGATCGGTACGGTACCGGTACCGTGCTCATCCCTATTAATACATAATTACCAACAGGTTTTATTCAATGTCTAACAAAAAGTATCACTATCGTTTTAAAATTATTGTCATCAGATAAAAGACACACAACTTAAGAAAAAATATTTTTTTCATTGGTTGAAATAAAAAGTGTACTGTTATTTTAAGACACACGAAAATGAGAAAGTAGACAATAATATTGGGACGAAGTTAGCATAAAATTATTTGCAAAAGTGCTTATTTTAACCGATTACTGTGGCCTAGTGCCAAAAGACTTCCGACTATGATCACTAACATGTCCGAGACATCAAGTTTAATTTTTGTTATATGTAAACAATTCTAAAATGATAACATCAATCTACTGAAAAGTGAAGGTTTTACTAGTTTCAGGTTTTGTGACGGTGGTTGTTACAAGCTACGTTAATGAATCGGCCACGAGATTGAAAATTTATATGCGTTTAAGATGACACTTGATATTGATATGACCATACAAACCCGATATTATAAAGTCCCAAATCTTTAAGGGCCCGGTTACAAATCTAGCCACATAATCTTTGCATTTGTTATGTCTTTGCATGTTCGTTGTCACATCTCGAAAAGGTAATATATTAGGTGCTTGAATAGGGATTTGATATTTTTATTCGTTACGATTTATAGCCTAATTGGTAGCGAGTATTATATGGAATTATGGAGTAATGATGAAAAGATATCTTACGTATTAGAATATATGTCCCTTTCGTTAAAAGGGATTTGAAGCACAAATAAAGTGTCACTTGATTGTGTGTGAAACATAAATTGAGGATCCAAGGTTGTGTCTATAAAGTGAGTCAAGGGAAGTAACTTCTTATCCATCAATATCTTCGAGGATAGACATCAATCAAATTGGGTCGACATGCAAATTCTTTAAACACTAATATTACTGCTACTAAATACTTCTACTTTTGCTGTTTTGTTAGATTACTTTCGGTAACGGATAGTAAGCATCACATCAATTTTAATATTAAAAAAAAAAACAAAACAAAACAAAACAAAACAAACTTATCATAAATCAATTATAACATCACATTTTGAGCCCCACCTTTATTTTAAAAATTATAAATTAAAATTTAAACCCTTTAACTTAACTTAACTTGGGTGATATTAGCCGTTCTAAAAAAAAAAAAACTTAACTTGGGTGGCGGTGTGGTGACTCAGCCTTAACGCTACGTTACCATGATAACGTAGCTGGCAACGCGTTAACTTAACTTGGGTGGGCGGTATGGTAACTCAGCCTTAACGCAGGCCAAGTTAAGCCATAACTCAGCTTTTAGGTTACCATACCCTACGCTATATATATATATATATCTTTCTAAGAGCATTCGGTATGGTAACACCGAGTTAAGTTTTAACACAGCGTTACGTCAGCGCCACATAAGATTTAACCTTTTCATTTTAACTCAATAAAAAACAACCGGTATGTTAACATTTTTGAGCTAAAGCTTAACTCAACATTTTGGACCCTTCTTTTATCATAAAAAAAAAAATAAATAAATAAATAAAAATAAAAAAAATAAAAAAAAAAAATAATAAATTGAGTTAACATTTTTGAGTTAAAGCTTAACTAACACAAAACTTCACCTTTCACGCTGCGTTAACTTGGTAATGCAAGGCGTTAACTCAGCTTTAACTTGGCCTTTAACGTGAGAAGTTAAGTTTTAACGTGGGGCAAATGTTTAATATACCCAATGCTCTAATAGTTTTGGCAAATGAAAGGCATAGAGACTAGGAAACTTGATTTGCAAATAATAATAATAATAATAAAGAAGGTTGATGTGAATAAATTATTTCGTTTAAAAATGGTTTTTGTACAATTTTTGATCCATTTAACAATTTCGACTATGCTAAATAGGGAAAGTAATGATGTATTTGGACATGTCGTAATGGGAAGTTTGTTAAGGCTAGTAGTAGTGGATAACTTTTTGAGGCATTCCAAATTTAACAAGAAGCTAGGTAGTACATATTAGTGATTATGGGAATCTTAAGTAACGCGATACGAAATTAAGGACTGTAATAATGGATGATCATCTCATTGAATTCTGTTTTTAGCGTTTACACTCGTGTCTTTGTGCAAGTTTTCCTCAATAAAGTAAAAGAAATACACGGTATAAAAGAAATTTTTATAGTTCTTCTTCATTGATCTTTGTTCCTAGAGTATGTTTAGCAAAATACTAGCAGTAACAGTAACAGAAAGCAATAGTGAGAGACAATGACAAAAAAAAATAGCAAAAACAATAGTTATTTGTTTTGATACAATATTTGATAACAAAGTGTACGTCGATTATAATCACTAAGTAAACACTAATTGCTAATAAATGCTACTTAGAATTAGTATTTTGATTTGATTGAAACTTAAAAACAATTAGATCATGTACAAAACGCTAAATGCTAGTTAAAATGTTGACCAAAAATTAGTCTTAATGTTTACACTCGTTGACAAAAAATATGTAGACGATAGACTTTTATGAGTCAAAATGTTGAACTAACTTTGTGAAATATTCCAATGTGCAATTTGGTCTTTATGTTGCGCTAAAAATCACAGTAACCGAGAATATCAGGCACTTCCCCTACGTTCACGTGAAACCTTCTTGTACGCCTAAATAAACTACTATTCTCTTGTTCATAAATTATGGGTTCGCTGCTACAGGGACCCAATAATACATTCATGATTAAAAAAAAAGAAAGAAAAAAAAAGAAAAAAAGTATACGGTTTGAACATAGCTTTCAATCAATGTTTTTATGTGAAAAAAATCGATATCTAGGCGAATCTAAAACAATTTATATCCGTTTAGTACTGACCCACGTTACGTATAACTTTGTTTTTGTTTGAAACCATAAATATCATATTTATACGAAAACGACTTGGTTAATATTGTATTTTCTTGATATAAATAACATTAGATAAAATAAACTTGGTTATGAACTTTACATTTCAAAGTAATCGAAGGTCATTAAGTTTATTGTAAACACTAAAAAAAAATATTGTCAAATGTAGATAGGTGAGACCAAATAATAATATGCAGGAATGAGAAAATGATATTGTATTTTCTTGATATAAATAACATAGATAAAATGAACTTGGTTATGAACTTTACATTTCAAAGTAATCGAAGGCCATTAAGTTTATTGTAGACACTAAAAAAAATATGTCAGACCAAATAATATGCAGGAATGAGAAAATGATATGCCTTGAGTGATATCATTCGAAAATATCTTATGAACAACATTATCAAGAGTTATAGGAGCATCTCTGATTCATGAGTAGCAAACAAGATAAGTTAGTAAATCAAAGGGCTTGTGTCTAAAAGCTCCTCAATTAACATGATTGCGGGTTCAAGTCTTGCTTAAAAAAAACACAAGATAGGTTAATAAGCTTATTGTCGTTGGAAGTATAACTATAAGAAAGCTTTTTGAATGTTAAGAAAGAGTTTTTGAACTAGAAAGAGTGATGGTTTTTTCAAATAAATTGATTTTTAAATATCCTTGCCTAATGCTAGTAGAGCTAACTAACAAGTCGGCATAGTTGAATAAAACCTAAAAACGACTTTGCTGGTTAGATTTAATGCTATAGGTTTTGTCACCAACTTATACCTTTACAAGTTGAGGGCTTATAAGAATTCTACAAAAGACATGACTAAAACATATAAAAACTTATTACATGACCTAACCTTTTGGTTGAACTTTTTCACCACAAAGATATGTATATTTGTAATCACCATAGTGAATTGTGTTATTTATTAGATCCTTAGTTAGGCCGGGTACATTGGTGACTTAACTTGACCCAAGTTTCCGGCTGTCACGTCAGCTTTATATCTCCGGCGACCAGACATGACCCAAGTGTTACAGCAGTGACCGATTTTTTTTATTTTTTATTATTTTTTTATTTTTTATTTTTTAATATCAAACGGACAAAAACTTTGTGTGCAAATAATCGGCCGTAAATTCGACTGATAGTGTTTTTTTTTTTTTGCTAAACTGATGTTTACCCAAAGCTCCACAATGGAGTTGACCGATTTGAAAATCGGTTGTGTGTGGCGCTCGACCGATATATCACGGGCCATTGTGCCCAGCCTTATATATCGCTCCAACATGAGCATTAATTATGTCACTTAACTGAAATTTATTATAATTGTGATCTTATTATGAAATGAGTATATATTAAACACTTTAAACAATGATTAAACTCTTCTCCATTTAGGCAAGAGTCGTAGTCTAATTGCCTAGAATCGTACATCTAAACAATACTAGAACATGTGAATAATTAATACGATTTACGATATCCATGAGATATGTCTACTGTGTTTATATGTCGATCTCAATTCAAGTTGATATGCTAAATCATATTACATTGATTATACTTGTCATGTTTAAATCTCAGTCGACATTGATTTAACTTAGGGCCGAGCATCGCAGATCCAAAACCAACCGAGACCGAGAGGACCGACCGAACCGAAGGACTAGAGGTCCGGTCTCGGTCTGGATTTTTTCCTTAGTTTGGTCTCGGTCCGGTTCGGTCTGGTCCGACGTACAAACCGACCATTTTGCCATCTTGGACCGGGCCGACCGAAGGACCGGACCGAACACATTCGGTCCGGTCATCGGTCTAGGTTTTTAGGCTATTTCGGTCTCGGTCTTGATCTGTCCGGTCCGGTCTTAGACCGATGCTCACCCCTAATTTAACTGAATCTTGAAATTATTGAATGTGTACCAATTTCGATACACGTTTGATTAATGAATATGATAGGAATGTTCATTAGAGCTTGAATCCCTTTGTAAGCCATGCCTTGCAGCCTATATGATCTCGAGTACTATATTTTAGAACACCTTATTACGAGTACTAACATTAGCACATTATGCTTACACTTTACAAATACGATATAAACGGTGTTACTCTCCAATGCATACATAAGAATCTTAGCAAAGAGCTAAATGCAACCAACTTACAACTCATAGCCTCTACAAGTCGAAGCCTCTGCTCATCATCATCGCTCTAACTCTTTCCACATCTTGCACAAGACCTGTTTTGTCATAAATCTGCAGCAAAAGCGTGAAATTGTGATCGTTATCAGGCTCTAACTCAAACAGATTCTCAGCAGCAATTTCCCCAATATCTACATTTCCACGAACGTAACAAGCATGTAATAATGCTCCCCAAACTGTTGGACCAGCTGCAAATTGCATTTTGTCTGTGATTACTTTGTACGCATCTACAATCATTCCAGCCCTACCGTAAAGATTAACTAAACATGCATAGTGTTCCATACTTGGACTTATTCCATGTTTTTCCGTCATTGTAGAAAACAGTTTCTCGCCCTCTTTCAACAGTCTTAAATGAGCACAAGCTGTTAATACTGAAACAAATGTAATGGCATCAGGTGAGGTGTTGGCACTCGTCATACGCTGGAAATATACAAGGGCATTTCGGTGCTTATTATGTACAGAAATAATGGTGTTCCAGGAAATCAAATCTCTTTCCGGCATTTCATCAAACACCCATCTTGCTTTGTCCAATCTGCCAATATTCGCGTACGCGTAAATTAGAGAATTGGCTATTGGTAAATTCCATTCGGTGCCTTTACGAAGAATCCATCCGTGAATCTGGGATACGAGTTTTAATGATAGCCCAGCTGTGAGAATTGTGGAAATGGAAACTGAGTCTGGCTCATACCCATCTGATATCATACGTCGAAAAGTAACCAACGCATCGAACAAAAGCTCATGTTTCACATAACCTGTAAGCATTATGTTCCAAGAAACTATGTCTTTGGACGCAATTCTATTGAACACTTTACGTGCCCTCACAATGTCACCACATTTTGCATACATGTCAACCAACCCATTAAGCACAAACCCATCGTTTGCATACCCACAACGAATTATCTCACGATGAACTTGCTCACCGACATGAATCAGCCCAATGCCACCACAAGCTTTAAGAACACGAGGAAACGTGAACCCATCCGGTTCCACACCCTCTTCCACCATTTGAAAATACAACGCCAATGCATCCTCATACAAACCCATTTCAGAATAGCCCGATATAAGTGAATTCCAAGCAAAAGCAGACATATTTCTCTGAGACATATAATCAAACACTTGGTGTGCTTCATCAATATAGCCATTAGACGCATACAGTCTAAGCAATTTAGACGAGACACCCACATTTCTACGTAAAAGCTTCTCGGGTATTAACCGATGAATCCTGATACCTTGCTCAATGGCTTCTAATCCATAACATGTTTCGAGAAGTGAAGCAAATATTTTGGGATCATCTATTGTTATGCCTCTTTTGACAGACGTTTCGAGCTCATCGACAACGTTGCAAAGTGCTTCAAGTTTCGACTGCGGGGAAGGTTTTTGGTGTACAACAAGTTGCGAAGGAGACGATGATCTAGGAAATGAAAGTTGGGTATTTTGTTTATGTTTTTGATGGCTTTGTTTCTTGTTTGTATTTTTCCTTAAACAGAATGTGTTGAGGACTTGACACTGCATACTAACAGCCATTCAAAAAAAATGAGGGAGATGTATGCAAATATGAATATTGCAGACACTTTAGGTTGGGGTGTATCCTATACAGTATATCCTTTATAATTTTATGTCAAGATTTCTTTACCCAATAATCTTACAAAATTAATGAATAGATGGCAAAGGATTTGTCACTAAATCGTATGCAAGAAAATAGAATGTAGAGACTCGAATACTTGATTAGTTTCTTTATCGCAACTTTTGAATGTCATTTGTTTGTTTTCCTAAATTTAGAAGCAGATAGTCCACAACACAATGGCTTTATACTTTCACAGAATATGGATAATTATAACTATAGGAAGCCAAGGGAAAATACAAATGTGTAGTGATTATAAGTTCAGTTGAGTCCAAATCAGTTATGTGTGACTTTTGGCAAGTTCAACCTCAAAAAATGGGAAAACCAGCACAACTCTGACGAAATGCACCAGCCAATTCTTTCATTTTATCACCATGGCCATCTAGCTTTAAAAATCTGCATAGAATTCAGAATGGGTAAATGATCAATTAACAAATGTTTCATTGCAAAGCACGTGAAATTAAACATGATCTTGCAGAGGCATCCGCTGTCTATACAAGATAATATGGGATAATGATAAAAAAAAATGAAACTTAGTCAAGTTTTGTGGTTCTACGTAGCCTGCTAATTATTCGACCATTATATAACTCACACATTTGAATTTCGACCTTTGTGTGTATTATGCACAGTAATTTTTGTGGCAATTTTACCCCTCCGTTATTGATAAACGGAGGGGTAAATTTTTCACAAAATACACACAAAGATCGAAATTTAAAAGTGAGAGTTATATAAAGTTCAAAAAATTAGTAGGCTACATAGAACCATAATTCGTGACAAGTTAGTTACATTTTCTTATCATTATCCCAAGATAATAACACTATCTTATAGCTTCGGCAAAATACACAAATTGGAGGGTGAGCTTTTTATGGGTTTGTCACTTATATTAGAATCTATTAAGAGATTGGACACTCACAATATTGACTTCTAAGTTAATTTAGACAGCAATGGGATCCGAATAATGTAAATAATATGGGTGTAATAACTAAGATATTCAACCTATGCACTTTATTGTTGAGGGTATGCAAAGAGGATGCCAAAGTCCAAACACACGGTTAGTCACATTCTTCAGAAGTAAAAGTGGTTGGATTTTACAAAAGACCTTGATTATAGAAAGGCTTTCAGTTATAGGAATGAACAAGAATTATGTCAGCTTAACTTCTGTATTTTTTTGAAGGATACCTTGATGGCTATCACATCCTCAAAACTTTGTTGTGTCAATTTCATATATAGAACGAAAAACATGAAATTATAATCGATACCTTGAGATGGCTATGTTGAAAAAATAGGCCTCACTCGTTCAAAGATCTCATCTTCTGTTCCTATGGCATTGATCTGCATAAATTGGCATCCATATAAAGCAAGTACTGATATTTAAACTGTGCTGACATACGTCTAGCATAGTTCACATAGACACGCTTATAACTCCTAAAACCAATATTAACAAGAAATGTAAATCTTCAGTAAGAAGTAAAACCTTGTAAAGCTTCCCTTTCTCAGTGTAGTATCTAATAACAGGTAGAGTATAAGCTTCAAACACTTTAAGGCGTTCGATTGTGGTATCAATGTTATCATCAACTCTCCCCTATATAAAACATCAACCATTACTTCTACACCTCAGCAGGAACTGGGCATAACTTTATACCAAATTGTTTAAGGGAAAAACACACCTGATTACGATGTAATACTCGTTTCATCATCTCTTCTTCATCACAGTCAAAGAAAAGTACAACTTCCGGTTCTATTCCTATCTACAGTAATGTCAATTTTATGAATAGAGTATCTAAACTTAGTATTAATCGATGCTCATAACAGTTTTAATTATTAGTCAATCCAAGTAAAGATATGAAGAATGGAACCCACTATTTGTTCATAAGCCACACGATTCTCCTCAGTTCTTGGGAAACCATCAACTAGAAATCTATCAGCTTCACTAGTCTCGATAGCCTTTTTTAGCAATTTCACTGTCACTTCAGAAGATACGATTTTCCCTTTTGTGATTGTCTCCAGAATCATGTCGCTGAAAGCATAATTTAAAAACATCACCAGGCGCGGAAGGTTTTACTATTAGGTGGTAACTCGGCCCATTTTTATGAAAATGGATCGACTCAGCTAGTATTTGTCAAAAAGTAGTGGCTTAGACTAGTAAATAAAAAAGTAAAAAATTAACCATGGGTCAAAAGTCATTCAATGTGTTTTCAAATGCTTACAACATCCTACATTATTTTGCTCATTTTAGTACACTATTTATTCACAAATTTTAAAATGGACAAAAAGGGGGAGCCATGTACCCCCAACTCCGCCCATCTGACCTGCACAAAAATTTCCCTTTTCAAACCAAACCCATTTTAATCCGTTCCCCAACTCACCTTCCCAACCATTTTGCCACCTAGGTTATAATTGCAATTGATTAAAAAGTTTCAAGTTGAAATCAATACCCGTATTCACTGGTAGAAGATATTTCGTTTCTCAGCAAATCTCCAACGCTCAAGTGTGTGAATCCAAAAGTCTCAGCAATCCTTGTACATTGTGTACCTTTTCCAACACCAGGGCCTCCTGAGAGAATGACATATCGAAGGTAAGCATCCTAATAAAGAAACACCATGAATGCTAAAAGCATAACATTCTATGGAGAAGTTATTCTTCGTCCTTTTAATAATTAGTTAGAGAAAATAATGAAATAGAGGGGCAGCAGATTTTTTAGGCGCGATATGCAAGATCAGAAAAAGCATGTTATCAGACATGTACAAAAACATTTTATTTTCCTCGCCAGTCATCAAAGGGGAACTAATATGCCTTGTATACCTACAATAAACAGTATCAAAGGGGACTAACCAAGAAATGATAAATTGAAACTGTCACTATATTCAAGTATGTATATATACCTATTCTAATAAGCAGAGAACATTTTATAAGTTGCTTGATAAGTGTTGTTCATTACCTAATACAAAGTTAATGGTTGGAGTCCTCGCCCTTGATAGGATTCCAGCTTCTGCCTACAACCAAATAGGGAAATGAAAGAACATCAATATCCATTCCTGATAAACATCAAATATTAATTGCATGAACGGAAAAAATACTTTGATGTTCAAACAAACACTGCAACATAGCACCAGAACTATAGATGTCAAAAGTTGAGCTATCTTGATGTTTTTATAAAGGTTTTAAAAGCGGAAGGGCTTTGTAAACTCAAACAATAATCTAAATCTTCTTAGTTTAACATGTAATCAATAAAAGAAGCTAAATCGATTGCAGATTGTTTCATACCGGCTTTAGGACCTCTGTGCTAAATGCTTCCAAAAACTTCAATCCATAAGCAACCTTTACCAATTGCAACACCGAGAGTGAGATTAGGAAAGATATAACCAGTATATGTAAATAAACTATTATGTAATAGAAAGTCATCTACACCAATTTATTCAATTCATGTGCAACAAACGACTAGATAACTCATAGAAAGAAAAGAATAACCAGCTATAAGAAAGTTTCATACAAAGTAAACAAACAGGTATCCATCAGAAATTTGCTAATAATCTGTTTGGACACACTGCTAGAATACAAGGATCGCACTAAAACCAAAATTCTTTAAATTCAAGAGGGAAGTATAACGCTCAAGAAGCAAAGCTAAAGAACCGTAAGGCTAAAGGGTCAGGCAAATCTCAAAGAGAGAGCAAAATCCTATGATTAACATCCCACCGGGACATATTGTCCCAATAAAACACTCATCCATTTTAGCAGGAGAAGAAGGCGTTCAGGGGTGTCAAAGCACTAACATACACTCACCTACAAGCATAGTAGAGAGGATACCTGACTTTTACTTTACTTACGGCATGCTTGACCTAGTGTCTTTCATTAGTTCATACTTAGCGAAAACATCAACAAATGGATCGTGTATACACAAATACGAAATCATAAACGCCTAACATACATCTAAGAAAAGTAGAAAACACACATTATGTGTGCATAAGTCACATACATAGGGCACGTCTCCTTTTAATTCAGAGGGCGTTTGTTTCGGCCGGCTTATGGCTTATTTGGTTTTGGGTTCATGTTTCATAAGCTCATTTTTTGCGGCTTATTTTGCAAATTTTTGTCTTATACAAGCTTATTATGACATAATAAGACACAAAAAGTGAGGTTACAAAACATAAGCCCAAAACCAAATAAGCCATAAGGCGGTTATATAAACACCCCTAACTAACTAGACTAGTTAACAACAAAATGAAATTATTTTAACTAATCAATCAAATTATAAAATTAAATATAATAATAATAATAATAGGTACCTGATTAAGCAGAGACGGTTTAGCAGCAGAAGTAAAAAACGTTGTAACACGTCTAAACATTGTTCCTTGGATCTCTATACTTACTGATTATTGATTTGGGGGAAAATAAGGAAGGAAGGTGATCGGAATTAAATAGTGTATTTAAATTGACATTTGGTCGAACACCTTCAGCGCGGGCATGTGCAACTGTCCAGTCTCTTTCGGGGGCTTTTTTCAATACTACTACAGTAGCATTAAACGTGGCATGCCTTTATTTGTTAACTTATAGTTCCTACTATTCGTTTTTTGGTACTTAAAAGTATCTCTTCACTTTTTTCATTTACAAAAGGGCTCACATCAAACTTAAATTATATATAAGTTCAAAAAAAAAAAAAAAAAAAACCCAAAAAATATATTTTGTAATTTCCTTCGTTAAAAGAAGGAAATGCAAAGTTTAATTTTAGAAAAAATGCATGTTTTGTCTATTTGATTAACTTTGCATTTCCTACTTTAACGAAGGAAATTACAATATACGGTGTATCAGGGTGCGTTTAGTTGAAAAGAAATTCTTCATTTTTTCAAGAAACTTTTCATAAGAAAATGAAAAAACTGAAAACGTGTTTAGTTGCACTTTTTTTCCAATAATTTTTTAAAAAAATGAAATTCTCATTTTCTAAATTTTAACTAAGAAATTAAAAAGCCCATTCTACCATTCTCATTTTTTCTCAACTAAAAAAAAAAACACATACACCATTCTACCCCTAATTTCTCGTGTCATCCTCCACCACCCGCCGTCGCAATTTGAGGTAATCTTCTTATTATTTTTAAAAATGAAAAATATAACTCCAACTAAACGCGTTTTCAAAATTCTCAACTCTTCTCTACAGAAGAAAAACCATCCCCTTGTCAAGGAATTTAGAGATGGAAAAATTAAGAAATTTTTCACCAATTAAACGGCCCCTTAGTGTTTTGTAAAAAATAAAAAAAAATTTTCTAAAGGCATTTGCATATATGTCTTTCAAAAAATGCAAGATTATATATATATATATATATATATATATATATATATATATATATATATATATATATATATATATATATATATATATATATATATATATATATATATATATATATAGGAGAGAGTTAAAATAAAAAGAGGATTTTTGGTAAAAAGAATAAGAATGATTGTAGACCCTTAGATATAAAATCAATGGATGAGATTAAACTATACACTTAATTAAGATTGGAAGGGCAAAAACGTCTTTTAATCATAATACATAAACACATATTTATCATTTTTTCGATCATTCTACAGATACTCTCTCTCTCTCTCCTCCAACTACATTTTCACTGAAAATCATCTCTCTCTAAGTGTCTTATCTCAAATTTTATTCTCTCTCTAACTTTACCTTCTCTCTCTAACAGTAATCGAATATGCAATCGGTGATTTTACGGATGACAGGCGGATGAAGATGAAGAAGGATCGTCCTTCAGAATTCATAGGTAATTATTTTTTAGCTTAAAATTGATTTGTTAATCTATATTCTATTAAATTGTTCCTCAATTTAATTGTACATGTTTTGTCAATTAAAATGGTTGAATGTGCATCACTTTTCATAAATTGTTTATAAAAAATGTGATATATTTTTGTAATTTTGTTAAACTGTTCCTCAGATTTAATTGTACATGTTTTGTCCATTAAAATGGCTGAATGCGCATCAATTTTCAGAAATTGTTTATAAAAAATGTGACATGTTTTTGTAATTTTGAGTTGTACAAAATAATATTGTTATGTGCATTAAAATGGACTGGATGTTCAAAAGTTTTAGTAGGAAGTTAGTAAAAATGTGATGAGTTTTGATAATCGTGAGTTGTGCGAAATAATATTGTTGTGCATTAAATACGGGTTAAATGTGCGATAGTTTTTGTAAGAAGTTAGTAAAAGTGTGATGAGTTTAGGTAATCGTGAGTTGTGCGAAATAATAATGTTATGTGCATATAAAATAAGCTAGACGTGCGATAGTTTTCGTATGAAGTTAGTTATAGTGTAATACATTTGGATAATCATGAGTTGTGTGGAATAACAATGTTCTGTGCACTAAAATTTGTCTAAATGTGCATCAATTTTGTAGGAAGATAGTACAAGTGTAATACGATTGGATAATCGTAAGTTATGTGGAATCCACTGTTTTGTGCACTAAAATGGTCTAAATAAGCATTAATTTTGGTATAAAATTAGTAAAAAGTGAAACGATTGGATAATTGTGAGTTGTGTAGAATAACACTATTTTGTGCATTAAAAAGTTGTCTAAATGTGCATTAATTTTTGCTGGAGGTTAGTAAAATAGTGATATGTTGGGATAATCAGGAGTTGTGTGAAACAATATTGTTTTCTACATTAATAATCCGCTAAATGTGCGTTAGTTTTTATACAATGCTAGTAAAAGTGACGTGCTTTGGCAATCTGTGCGCTATTGTTTGGATTAACACCATTTTGTGCATTAAAAATGGTCTAACTGTGCATTCATTTACATACGAAGTTAGTAAAGGTGACATGCATAGGTAATCGGAACCCGATTGTGTGAATTAACACTATTTCGTGCATTAAAATGGTCTAATTGTGCATCCTTTTTCATAGGAATTTAGAAAAGATGACATGCTTAGGAAATTAATACACTGTTGATTTGTGCATTAGAAAATGGGCTAAATTTGCCATAGTTTTTGTAGGTATTCAGTAAAAGCACAATAGGTTAGATACTCATGAGTTGCGTGGAATAACAATTGTTTGTGCATTAGAAAATGGGATAAATGTGCGATAGTTTTTGTAAGTAGTTAGTTAAAGCGCGATATGTTAGATTCTCGAGAGTTGTGTGGAATAACATTGTTTTGTGCACTAGAAAATGGGCTAAATGTGTGATTGTTATCGTAAGTTATTAGTAAAAGTGTGACACAGTTGGATAATTTATGAGTTGAATGAAGTAACACTGTTTTGGGCATTAAAAATGGCCTAAATGCGCTTTATTTTTCTAGGAAGTTAGTAAAGGTACGATACGGTTGGATAATTCGTGAGTTGTTTGAAATAATATTGTTTTGTGCACAAAAAATGGTTTAAATGTGCATTAATCTTTCTAGAAAGATAGTAAAAGTGCGGTATTGTTGGATAATCTATGAGTTGTGTGAAATAACATTTTTTTGTGCACTAAAAATGGTCTAAACGTGCATTAATTTTTCTAGAAAGATAGTAAAAGTGCAGTTTTGTTGGATAATCTGTGAGTTGTGTGAAATAACATTGTTTTGTGCACTAAAAATGGTCTAAATATGCATTAATTTTTGTAGAAAGATAGTAAAAGTGCGGTATTATTGGATAATCCATGAGTTGTGTGAAATAAAATTATTTTGTGCACTAAGAAATGGTCTAAATGTGCATTAGTTTTTGTAGGAAGTTAGCAAAAGTGCGGTACGATTGGATAATTGAGAGTTGTGTGAAAAAACACTATTTTGTGCACTAAAAATGCTCTAAATCACGTTTTAAATGCACATCCAAACACCCCCTTGTTAAATGTTGCTATATGATGAAATAAATTATATGGTTTTGACATGGCTTCTTTTTCTACTCAAGTCTTGCTTGATGAAATTATGAGTAAAGGAAAGCGGATGACATATGTAGAACTCTGCCGGTATAATTCTTCAATAGAATCTTTACTCTTTTATTGTCTATTCAATTTGTATGCATGCTAATGATAATCTACTCATTGTTGGCCAAATATGCGTAAGCATAATGGCGAGCGTTATGCTTATTCAAGTCACGAGCTGTTCTTGATTGCCTGAGGAACCAGAGTGAATGGTCCAGACTAATTGATCGTGGTCCTAAGGTATGTCTATTATAAACGTGAATTGCTTTACGCATTAATCCCCATCTTTAAAATAAATTGATCATGTTTTAATGTTTGTATTGCAGACCAATGCCGAGAGGAAGAGACGCAAGCCTGAATTTGATACACAGAATCTTGAATCAGAAGATGAGTATAGCACAGAAACTCTAAGGAAGATACCAATGACTACCCAAAGGGTAAGCGAAAAGCAAGAAAGTTGGGGTGCCTTCAAAGAAGAGTCAAAGGTGTTAGAATGAGATGAAAGGCTGAAGTTTTGAATGATGATTTTGATTCGTTTTCTGAATCCCAGTGAAGAAAGTGAGTTTAGTGATGAAGAAATGCAAGAAGGTATTAGGTCCAAATGTGGCCTCTGCTAGCTCGATGAAACGGGGTCATAACATTTTTTGAAACATAAAACATCCTTCCACTACCGTGACTTGGATTTGACTGTTTAGTGTAAGTATGTGAATAATGTTTAGGAGTAAAGGATTGTTGTATTGTAGCATTAGGTATCATCATATCATATATTCAATATAGGAAGGATAGAGTAGTAGTAATGTAGTGTGAATGTATTCATGATTCTTAACTAGAGCTTGTACAAGGTAGTTTAGAGAACTCATTAGATAATTGTTACACAGAGCTTTCAAACCCGTTAGGATTATTGAATGTTTGTTGATAATATGAATGTTATTTTTAAAGCTGAGAACACCTGTTGTTTTCTGTACTTTCTGTTGTCAGGATGTAAAGATGGCTGCTTCAACATGTTTGGCTTATTATTCAGATTCTCGATTTGTTATTTATTTATTTATTTATTTTCATTTGGCGGTGTTGTTTTAAGGCAGCTGTGTAAGTTCATAAATCAGGTTTATTTTGCAAGGGAGAGATGGAAGTGTGTTTTAGTGTAGAGGGAAGAAGAATAGAAACTGATGTTTATTATATAGGTTGTTAGGATTATAGTTAGCATATAAAATTACTTTTATACCCTTATTAGTTAGTTATGATCATAGTTGATCTCATCAATTGATTTTAAATCAATGGTCCAAAATCTTTCTTATTCTTTTTACAAAAAATCCTCTTTTTATTTGATCTCATCCCTATAAGGTAAAGTTAAAATAAAAAGACAAATATCCGTAAAAAGAATAAAAAGAAATTTTTTTAAAAAAAGTTCTCGAAAAATTCTAAAAACATTCCACAAGATCGAGTATGTTGGTGCATAAAACTTTTGTGAAAAAAGTTTTTCTAATTTTGAGTTTTTATACGTTTTTTTTAATGCACAAAAAACGAATTTTAATGCGCAAAAAAAATTTTAATACACAAAAAATAATTTAATGCACAAAATCTTCAACTTGTTTTAGTTAGATGCGCAATGTTATTTTGATGAAAAAAGTCAAAAGAAGTTGGGTCCAAAAACAAATTTTTGATGTACAAAAAAACGATTTAATGCACAAACGTATTTTTTTATAAATTTTTTTTCGGATAAAGTATCCACTTTTAGATAAACTTCCTTTAGAACTTTTTCATGCACCAATATACCCGATCTTGTGGAATTTTTTTGAAATTTTTCGAGAACTTTTTTTAAAAAAAATTCTTTTTATTATTTTTACGGAAATTTGTCTTTTTATTTGATCTTTACCCTATACACACACACACACACACACACACATATCTTTTGCATGCATAAAATTCATTGTACAATATATATCAAAAACTTGTACCAAAAATATATATGCAATTATTCACGGGATATATAAACAAAAAAATAATAAACTAAATATATAATTTAAGTTTTTTTTTTTTTTTTTTTTTTTTTTTTGTGAACTTATAAGTACTTATGTTTGAGAAGAAACAATAAGCAATCTCAACAACCCTAGAACTCAAGTTAAGTTGCCAGGTGTTGTGTCGAGATTAGATGATGGAGTATTTTCTTTTGATTGTTGGATTTTCATTAAGTTGGATGTAAATTCAAGTTTAGAATGTTTGTGATTACTTAGAATTTTCTATATATACTATTTGCGTTGATGTTAACACTACTTTTTTTTTTTTTTTTTTTTTTTTTTTTTACATTGGGCTTACTTTGGTCTGTTGGTACTCAGCTCAGTAGGCCCGCACCTTTTCTTTTTCTTCCTTTTGTGTCGCAATACATGGGTGCATTCTTATCTAAACATAACAAACAATAAGCACTGACTCAAGGCACTGTTTCCCAGGTTGTCAATCGTCATACAGATTAAGAGTATAGTCGCTTTAATTTTAGGTGATTTTTTTTTTCTCTATCTTGATTGTCTTTTGAATTAAAAATATTGACTGGATTATTTATGTTGAATCTTTCTATATGGAAAGGGAAAAATGGTTTTTGCGATCGATGATATCTAAAGGGATGTTTGGGGTTGATTTTGAAATTGATTATTGCGTTTTCCCAAAGGTTTTTTTTTTTTTTTTTTTTTGATAACCAGTTGCTTATTTTAAAAAATATATACTTATATGTGTAGGTTTTTTAAGGACTCCCAAGTACTCCGTAATATTTATGACTTTTTTGGTTTACAGGTTTAGGTAATAACGACTGTCATGGATGATCGGTTTAAAAGTTTTGCCACCTCAACTTCAGAGTGCTAGCCAAGCGTTGCGGGAACTATGAAGCATAGTGCGATACGACTGAATCATATAAAGCGATATGACTTATTTGCTTATTTTGGGGTAAAATAGATCGTGTTTGACCCTTCTTTAGCTAATTTTTGTCACTGTAATTTGATTTCGAGGATCCTGTTAGCCGGAATTTTAGCTTAGATACGATCGCGCGCTTTGCTATGGCACAAGGCTGCTATCGGGTTTTCGTTACAGCTTAAGATGCCAGGTAATCACATATCATCTATGAAAGTTTATAACTGTTAAGTGTTCTGTATTCTAATTATTTTATCACGAATATTGTTATCTGATGCTAATTATGGTGTAAAAATAGGTTGAAATAATGGTAGAATCACAAACGGCCTGTAACTAGATATACAAGTGTAGTTGAAATTAATATATTGATCGGATACGCCAAAAAGTTGTCCGGTTGTGTTGGATTTTGGGGCTGGAGTCATACGCAAGGATATACCCGTTTCTTCCATTACCACGCAGTGCAAGATGGGAGAGCGGGATTATACACGAGGTGGTCAAGATTGTCAGACCACTCCCGGTCCCGTCAACCATATGCAACAACAATCACTAGACCAGTGAACAATCCCAGCAGCGTGTTACATTAAACGCTCAGGTACATAGCCTCTCGTCATTAGCAGTTTCCATTACTTTTAATTTATTCACCCGTATAATTGTATGATGATTGTAACTTTCAAATTACAGCCAATCACCGGAACTCGCAAGATGCTCTGAAAAGGAGGTACGACGAGATGTGTACAGGTTCTTTCAAATTCTAACACACAAGATTTCTAAAATTCCATTGCAACCTTGGATGACAATTTGTTAATCATTTCATGTTACCATCATTATAGGCTCACATGGTTCACAAGACCAGTTTCCAACTACATATCATGTACCATCAAATGTACTAGCACGGTTACGACAACGGTAGTAATGCCCTTTTCTCTTTTAATAATTTCCATATTGGTAACTTAAGTTTCCTTACCTTAGTCAATAACATGGTAATCAAAATCAGCAATAGACAAAGATTTCCTCCATGGTTGTTAGCATATGTAAATTGCAAATGTGTTCCAGATGTCTCAAACATTTTCATATCCTTCCATTGCTCCGTAAACATTTTTAAATAACAGTTGTTCACTGTGTATATCTTAAGTTTCTAATCCACTAGATTTCCGGTTAATTTTAGATTAATGTGAACTTAACCCGCATTGTAAAATGATAATCCATTATCAATTGAACTCTTATTAAACCACGTATGTTATTGTCATAATAGGCATTTCGGACTCACGTACTGAAACCTCGGCAACAGCTGCTGCGAAGACAACAGTAACACCAGAAATGTCAGCTACACAAATGCGTGTTCCTACCGCCTCCGCACCAGTGGCAGCACGAACAGGTTGATGCAACAGTTGTTGCTTTTCTATGTTGTAGTTTTGTAATCCCCATGTTTATCAAGCCAACATATAATAGTACAAAGTGATCAAATACTGTAAAAATATGCATATGGTGTCGAATGGCTTCTTACTAAACATCTAATGTAATTGTCATCGCAGGCGTGTCTCGGTCACACACTACGCCTCCAATGACAGCAGCTGCACAGATAACAAGAGGGCCACAATCGGTACATCCACAAAGACGCGCTGCACGAACATCAAGAACAACAGTTGCACGTGCAGGTACGTAGTATGCAATGACCCGCCGACCTTTTTTTCCCGTCATTCACTTACCGTTATGAGATGTCAGTTCCTAATGCATATGTACTTATTGTGAAGGCCCCCCAACAGAATATAGAGCTTTTGGATCCTGTGATTGCGTGTGCTCAAGTTGTCACACTCTTTTTTCGTTCGAGGAAAGATTGGGTAGTTCTACTCGGCGTTCAGGTCCTTGGTGCATGTTGCTATACAGGTTAGGTAAAAAGTCCATTTTCAGTTTGCAACATAACTTTTTTCAAGTCCATTTTTATCATGAAAACATTTCCTTTTTAGAACTTGTATGTAGAAAGAAACTCATTTGACACTAAAAAAGTCACGTGGAACTTTTTCTCGATGACGTAGAGTAGTAGACAAATAGTTACCTAGTATTTTTTCCCATGTAGAGTCTTGAAACGAGAATTATGAAATTTGATGAGGCGAAAAATGATCCATTTTTAGGGGGTCATTTAAGCCCGAATTCGAATTTATTTGATCAAATATTGCACTAAATCGTTCCTTTTGTGATTTTAGGTACTTTAGGAGTGAAATCTGGAAAAGGGAGCAATTCAGACGTTTTTGGAGCATAAAAGTGAAGAAAACGCCAAAGTCTTAATTTTCCATGCTGGGAACAGTAGGTGACGGCGTCAAGAGCAACTCCCTGACGGCGTCAAGAGCTAAATTCCATGATGGTCCAGTAGAGATTTGACGGCGTCATGAAGGTAGGGCGTCAAGAGTAAAAGTCATGACGGCCTGGAAATGATTAAGTCTTGACGGCGTCAAATGTAGTTCAAGGCAGTCCGAGAATAGTTTTGGCGGCGAGGCGACGGCGTCATCAAATTGGTCTTGACCCCGTCAGCCCCCTTTTCTTATATATAGTTTTCTAATTTTTCACATTAAAAGGAGAGAAGTTTTGGGAGAAACCCTAAGTACGATTTTGGTGTAACTTTACAGGTTTTTCAAGGGTTCCAACCCCTTGATACCTTGCATGTTTAATCAAGATAAGTGTTCCTTTAATTCAATCAATATGTCTATGTGTTGGTTGTCTATGTCTTGTTCTTGTCTTAATTCCATCATGCTAGGCTAGATCTATCTTGTGTTTGCTTAGATCTAATGAAACCTAGATGTTGATTATGTGTTGATTACTTGTTTATTCTTGTCTTGGATGAATGATTTATATGTTAGGCTTAAGAAAACTGGCAGATCTCCAATTGGTAACATGCTTGAACGTCTTAAGAAACATGAACCGACGCGCACTAGGTATTTATTGGTTGTATTTAATGCATGAGCCACTGTTTACAATCCCTATAGTTGTGCTGGGCATGGTGTAGGAGGAGATAAGAGCTCATAGAATTGGGGAGTTAAGTGTGCCACCCCATGAATGGTATTAAGGAATACGATCCGTCATCCATGCAATTATAACAAGTAATTAACGTGTAAAAGATGTCTAGGGAGTAATAAAATCTAAGTAAACACATTTTCTCCAATTACTGCTCACAACTTTAGTATAATTTAGTTTATTTTCATTTTTAATATTTTATTTTGATTGCATCTTAGTATTGGGTTAGTTGAATAGCAACTAATTCCGCCCAAATCCTTCAAAACCCGAGAATTTAAATTGCTTTCTAAAAAATATAAAAATACAAAAATAATCTTCCCTCACCTTTAGAACTAGTATTTAGGTTTTCTAATCCTAGCGACACTATTCCTAGCTGAACGATCAATCCCCCGGTACTTGTCAATATACTATACTACAACGATCAGGTACACTGCCTGGTGGGGGTTGTAAGCTTCTCGAGATCCCTCGAGAGGTAAAGCCTGTTGCGATTCACACGCATCAAGTTTTTAGCGCCGCTGCCGGGGAATAGTTATTGTCTAGGTTAGAATTTCTTTGTATTAGGTCTACTTGCTAGATTCCTTTCTAGTAAGATTTTATTTTTATTTTTAGGTTTTTCTTTAGTCTATCTTATTTCTTTGTGTCATTTGTTCGTAAACTATTTCGATGGATAACAATAACATTGATCGTTTGATTCCTGTTATTCGTGTTTTTCGTCGTAGGATTTTCCAAATGCCCGCCCCACCCCCTTTAGTTGAGAATGAGAACCCACCTAACCTTTCGCCCAATCACCACTTTGACAATAATTCTGAGTTAGTGGAGTCTGATCATGATGATGACCGTAGGGCTAGCCCCTTTTACTATTCAGACTCCGACGAGGATCTTGATGATGGTGATGTGATTAATGAGGATAGAATGGAAGAGGAAATAAACCCTCTTAGGTATGTCGACCCTAGAACTAGGATTGAGTGTGATAGTTCATTTAACAAGCAATTTCCTTGTAAGATCGGATTTAAGAGCTTTAACGCCTATCTTAACTCATCTATTCCAATGAACGTAATCTCGCGTAATGAATACAATAAAATCATGGTAGATGAGTTAGAATACAAAGGAGAAAACATTATTGCTAGGGCAATACCATTGCATGTGTTTGTTGGAAGCTTGGTTTATCTTATTGAATTTATGGTTATGGAGAGTCTAGGAGAATTTATTGATGATAAATTGACCCAAGTTGTGTTTGGAAGACCTTTCAAACGGTTGACCAACCTCGATGAAAAACTCATAGAAGGGTTAATTACATTCTCGGATGGGGATGAGGATTTTGTTTATCAAATGCCCCGCACACACCCTAGGTTCAAGGACTTCCCCATGGAAAAGTGTAGTAGGTATCCGCCTATAGAAATGTTAAGTGAAAATGATAAGAGAAAAGGACTTAAGTATACTCATGAAAAGAATAAAAGATACTATCGCGGATGCTTAGAGTTAGGAGATGATTATAAGAAAGATGAGGCGACTATTAGATGGCTCACACTTGGTTATGTGAGCATAAGCGATACACGTTAGCCCATGACCTTGAGTCTAGCTACAAGACTCGTAAATAAAGAAAAACGCTTCTTGGGAGGCAACCCATGTTTTGTGTGATTTTATTTTTGTTCGTTTGTTATTTGTTTCCGTATGCATGCTTAATTTTTATTGTTAGTTGATCATGTTTCTAAATTAAAAAGTGGAAATACTTTACTTTGTTGTTTTGGCCTAGTCTTAACTCCACCTAAAAGTATTTTTGCAAAAGATAAGTGTAAGAGGAAACCCCAAATATGTTTTTAAGAAACAAACCGATCATGATTCTCCACAATATTAAATGAACATGTATATTCGTATTTGTTAGAGTCAAATGCTTGTATTGAGTCATGATGAAGTTTTGCAGGATTTTCCAGGAAGTAGGACCAAGTTTTTCCAGAAATTTTCCGGAAACTTAACATAAGAATTTCTGCAGGTCAATTCTGACGGCGTCAGGAGTTTACTCTTGACGGCGTCAGGTGTAAAAATCTGGAAATTTCACCGGTTTTGTTTTTCTAACGGAGTCTTATGGTTTTTGTGAATTATTAAGTTTTATAATCTCCAGGAAATCTGCAAACTTCATTCCACAAGCATTATATCTTATCTTGTTTTCTAGGATTTAGTAACTTATATAGGATGCCGCCGATTTTACGCGAGGTTGTCTTGTCTATTTTCTCAGGTTTTACAGGTTATGTATGACAAGAAGATGATTTATATTCTGGAAGGGAAGCTTTGATTGTTCATTTTCTTGGAGGAAGATTTAACCTGGCCACCTTATTATCCATACCGAGCGAATCAGGGGAGTATTTGATTTCATTCTCTTTACTTCTTCACTTTTACATTCTTTACTTGAATATTGGGGACAATGTTCATCTTAAGTGTAAGGGGAGGGTAAAAAGATGATACCTTACATATGCACTTTCGCTTGAGTTTGTTTTGTTTAATGGTAGATGTGTAATAAAACTATGAAAAATACTTGTTAGTGCAATTTTAGCGTCAAATTTAAATTTTTTTACAACATTTAGGAGTGAAACTTTAGCCATAGCAAGCGTCTCATGGATAGGAGATTGTATGACTAGCACATAATCGTATATTCAGAAAAATTTTTCACCCAAATATGTGAGGTTCGCCTTTAGATTTGATAGGAAAATCATTTACTATTAGTGCTTATGAGTGTACCGGTAGCATTTAGATTCTAGAACTTGCGTTAGTGATGCATCCCGAGACCGCTAGTGAGACTACATTCGTGTAGAAGGATTTACTACATGATAAGGGGCATTAGGATTACCCTTGTGTTAAACCCGTATTATAATTACTTGACCATTTAAGTCATATTACTTGGCTAGTTAAGTCAACTAATTTTCCCACACCCTTAGCGTTGTGCTTATTTTTAGTACACGAAACCCCTAGTACACCCCTCCGAGCCTATCTTTTCGTTTCTAACTTTAAGCATTTTACTTAAAGGAAGAATTTGTTACACCCCACTTAAATGTACACCAAATCGCCTAAGCCTTCCATGTATGCGCTCATTTTTAGTGCATTATTGTTATTTGTTAAACCCTAAGTTAACTATCTAATTGATTACATGGTTGCTAAGTCGAGTCATATCATTGTACATATTATTTTGGGACGATTGGGACTCATGGGTAAAGTACTTATTTATGAAGTAATGAGGAAGAACATAATATTATTACCCCCATATGTGCGTTAATCTTAAAAGTGCTCCAAGTGTTTTGATTTTCTTAATTCGAGTCATTAGTTTAGTTTAATGTAAAGTATGTAAAGATTCAAGTGTAAGGGGAATGTTCATTCCCTATGATGTATTATTTTGGATGGTAGGGTAAGAGTGTATGAAAAAAAAAAAAAAAAAAAAAAAAAATCGAAAAAATCAAAAAAATAGGAAAAAAAAAAAAAAAAAACATACGGACTACCATCCATTTTCATTTTATGTTCATTTTATATTTTTGTTATTTTTCATTTATTAGCTTAAGTCGAGTCTAGTCTTGGCTTAGCAACGCCATATTGTACATGTAATTAACCAAGATTGTTAACTCGCCACCAGTAAAACTTCCTTTATCCAACAAAACCGTGTATTTCATATCCCTACACCTAACGTTACAACCCTTTAAAAGACCTCTTTGATAGTTTATCCTAGGTGCTTACGCCATGTGGTGGAGGTTTGATCCTTTCCCAAGCCTATGGTAATCTATTTTGCTATGACAGGTAGTGAGAGATATCTTCCGTTTCCATTTTGTAATTTACACTTTATTACACCCGAGAGATGTGAGTATCTAAATACTATTTGTGAGGTGCTTGTGTATGACCTCCGTGCTTGTCTATTGGTCTTTAGTGGAACGATTATTTGTTGTAATTACTTTTATATTAGTGTTAAATGACCCCTAACTTGTATTTTGAGTAGAATAAAAGCGCATTTGCTTGAGGACAAGCAAATCTCAAGTATAAGGGTATATGATGAGGCGAAAAATGATCCGTTTTTAGGGGGTCATTTAAGCCCGAATTCGAATTTATTTGATCAAATATTGCCCTAAATCGTTCCTTTTGTGATTTTAGGTACTTTAGGAGTGAAATCTGGAAAAGGAAGCAATTCGGACGTTTTTGGAGCATAAAAGTGAAGAAAACGCCAAAGTCTTAATTTTCCATGCTGGGAACAGTAGGTGACGGCGTCAAGAGCAACTCCCTGACGGCGTCAAGAGCAAAATTCCATGACGGTCCAGTAGAGATTTGACGGCGTCATGAAGGTAGGGCGTCAAGAGTAAAAGTCATGACGGCCTGGAAATGATTAAGTCTTGACGGCGTCAAATGTAGTTCAAGGCAGTCCGAGAATAGTTTTGGCGGAGAGGCGACGGCGTCATCAAATTGGTCTTGACCCCGTCAGCCCCCTTTTCTTATATATAGTTTTCTAATTTTTCACATTAAAAGGAGAGAAGTTTTGGGAGAAACCCTAAGTACGATTTTGGTGTAACTTTACAGGTTTTTCAAGGGTTCCAACCCCTTGATACCTTGCATGTTTAATCAAGATAAGTGTTCCTTTAATTCAATCAATATGTCTATGTGTTGGTTGTCTATATCTTGTTCTTGTCTTAATTCCATCATGCTAGGCTAGATCTATCTTGTGTTTGCTTAGATCTAATGAAACCTAGATGTTGATTATGTGTTGATTACTTGTTTATTCTTGTCTTGGATGAATGATTTATATGTTAGGCTTAAGAAAACTGGCAGATCTCCAATTGGTAACATGCTTGAACGTCTTAAGAAACATGAACCGACGCGCACTAGGTATTTATTGGTTGTATTTAATGCATGAGCTACTGTTTACAATCCCTATAGTTGTGCTGGGCATGGTGTAGGAGGAGATAAGAGCTCATAGAATTGGGGAGTTAAGTGTGCCACCCCATGAATGGTATTAAGGAATACGATCCGTCATCCATGCAATTATAACAAGTAATTAACGTGTAAAAGATGTCTAGGGAGTAATAAAATCTAAGTAAACACATTTTCTTCAATTACTGCTCACAACTTTAGTATAATTTAGTTTATTTTCATTTTTAATATTTTATTTTGATTGCATCTTAGTATTGGGTTAGTTGAATAGCAACTAATTCCGCCCAAATCCTTCAAAACCCGAGAATTTAAATTGCTTTCTAAAAAATATAAAAATACAAAAATAATCTTCCCTCACCTTTAGAACTAGTATTTAGGTTTTCTAATCCTAGCGACACTATTCCTAGCTGAACGATCAATCCCCCGGTACTTGTCAATATACTATACTACAACGATCAGGTACACTGCCTGGTGGGGGTTGTAAGCTTCTCGAGATCCCTCGAGAGGTAAAGCCTGTTGCGATTCCCACGCATCAAAATTCACAAAGAGCAGTGGTAGGACTTTGAACAAGGAAAATTTTCCAATAAACGGATAACGACTTGACAAAAGGCAAATCTTGAACCCAAAATTTTGCACAATCAAGTGATCCCGAAGCAACATCCTCATCCCAGACAGCTAATTTTGATACAAGAACATCCACTTTGTTTCTTCCGTACAAGTATTTAAGAGAACCTACAAATAATGCAGGCAAAATGAATTTATGTAAACATCTAAATTCCGTCCCCTGAAAGATAATGGAATGTTGTAAAGAAGCTAATTTTATCTAAGTAACTGTATATAGGGGTGTTTGTCATTTCATTTTACATATATTATTACTGTATCGAGTTTATGAGCCGCAGATAAGAAGTTTAATTTATATTGTATAGGTAAACGTGAAACTGATTCTTTTGCAGAAAAGGAAGGCCACAAAAATGAAACCGTGTCTATGACAGTTCGCAAAGAGTTGTTCAAGAAGAGACTGGTTGTGATGCTGAAAAGCCAAAACACGAGTAGCAGCATCATCAGGTCACCAACATATTTTGAAATCATGTCTATGCTAACGTACACGCATAAAGGCATATCACTTTTATATGTATAGTAAGCATTAGGACGTATGTAGTGTAATATGTGTGACACCTGTACCGCCAATCTAACAGGCTACGAACTTGCATGTTTCCCGGCACTGGGCATAAAGCATGCCATTTTGTGTAAACGATAACAGCCATAATGTAAGTGCTTGCTTCCATATAAAATGATTGTCCAACTCCACACTTAGAGCGATAAAAAAAAGGCAAACACCCCCGCCGCAACGCGACGGGCTCCTACCCCTTGTTATTACTATTTCTTTAAACTGTCTTTAAATGTTATTTGTAACTCCTAGATTACAACCCAAATGAAAAAGAAGACTTTCATTCCATGTTTACTGATTGTAATATACTCTATTGGACCAAGCACTGGGCTTGGTCAGGCCAATACTACGATGGGTCTTATATTAGAACTCTCAGTTTGGGCCTTCACTACATCAACTTTTACTCTTTTACGCTATGTTTTTGAGTTTCTTCATAAAATAAAAGAAGAGAAGATATAATTACTTATCTTCTTCCCAAAACTGGGTGGAATATTTTATCCCCAAAAAACACCTTATCTTTCTTCCTTCTTCTTTCCAAATCATTTCATTTCTTCCCCATAAAACATCTTGAGAACACAAGATTTTTTAGTTTTTTTCAAAATCATTTTCTTTCTCTCCTAAATCAAACTAAAAAACATAGCGTTAGCGATAACAGATGAGGGATAACTACTTAGGATAATTGTAGAAGTTATCTTTTAAAAATAACAAATTTTCAACTAAGAAAATATATAGCTGACATTTTTTGAATATAAAAAAAATGAAAAGAACACAATTTCAGTTTATAAACAAAAATTAAGCTCGTCACCAATATTGCTATAAAAAATAGGAACATGTCATGGAATACGATAGTTGTAGGTTTTATATCACATATTTTAATACCACAAAACTTGCAATATATTTTTTTATTGAATTGTTACATATATTTTCGTTAACTAACAAATAAAAAATATCTAATGGGCCAACTAATGGTGTTTCATGAAAAACCGTGTGATGAATTCTTAATACTTTGCCGTTCAAAAGAAATGATTTCATGCTAGTTATGATCAAATTATATTATATATATTTCTTTTATATTATATTTTCCTTCTCAAACTATTATTTAGTTCTACCAATTCTTAACAACATATAGTTGAATTTAACCAATGATAACCTTGGGAAAAGGCAATGACATTTGTACTTCGAACAACAACATTCGTTAGTTAGATATGTATAATCATTGTATTGTTGTAAGATTGACTTTGTTAAAATGTTAAGGTTATGTAATTAACGTATGTGAATAGGAATGTGAAACTATTTGTGGGCTTAGTTTTGCTTGTTACCACCTTTTTTAGCTAGCTAAAGATAAATAGCTGATCAATCGGAAATGTTGAAAGTGTGTACGTGGTATTGGTACTATGATATGCCACACAAAATTCCTATGATATATCCTGACATGAAATATCCTGACATGAAATGGTGTTCTATATCGACTTTTTTTTTTTTTTTTTTTTACTTGCTGTTTATGTTTTTAGGTGCAGGTTGGGGGTGTTAGGATTTGCTTTTTGGACTCAAACTAAAAACTTGCTTTGTAGTTTATAACTTCATTTTCTTTGTAGAGTTACTCAAAAGATCCGAAAGTTTATATCAAATTAATGAACATAACCTGAAAGATCCAAAATTTTAATCTAATCAATGACAACTAAGTATAAAAGTTAGACGAGAAATGAAATGACGCGAGCTGTGAATTGTGCTAATCGATCATAATTCTTATATCCGTCACTGAATCCGGAGTACGCCGTCCCAATAATAAATATTGTCCCAGTTTTATACTTCATTTCAATGATGTTAAGATTGTTTATTACTACGTACATAATATAATCAATAGTATCATTACATAATATTAATCGATGACAATGATTGCTTAAATTTATAATTTACATCAAAGTTTTGTTAAATAACATATGCAATATAATATGGGTGCCTAGTGAAGCCATTAATCTTCTCTTTTATACTTACTGTGGGTGTTGGTTAATTGAGTGAGTATAAGAGGTGGGGTAAGATGAAAATATAGCTAGATTGTATATGGTGCATTTTAAGGTGAATTGAGAAATTTCTGTGTGATTGATGGTTGCATTGAAGAATATGCTCTGTTCTGGTAATAGAGTGTGTATTAGATAAGGCTGATGTCTTTGAAAGATATTGGACAAAATCATAGATTAGTTGTATGCTTTGTTTTAGCTGTGGTTAGTATTTGAATTGGGGAATGTCCAATTCTTAGTATTCTGTTTCTCATAAGTTTTGTAAGACTATTTTGGAAAGTTAATATAATTCAACATTTGCAAAAAATAAAAAATAAATAAATAAAAAATAACAATTGCAACGTTCATGAGCAGCCGTCTTACTCAACCTACACCGAGAGTTAATGATGGCTTCCAACTACTACTCAACCTACACCGAGAGTTAATGATGGCTTCCAAACGGTTACTAATAAGAAGAAGAGTAATAGTGATGGTCAATCTGGTCCTATTAAAGGAGGTTTTACGAAGCTTGGTGTAGGTAAGAAGATGCAATATAGACCCAAAGCACCTCAGCCGGAACCCAAGAAAGTGGATGCCAATAAGAAGAAGAATGCTGATATGCCGAGTACAAGTGGAGCTAAGATTGTTACATCAAATAAGTTTGATGCACTTAATATGGCTGATACTGATGATTTTGGTATTCTACTGAGGAGGTTACTTTGGAGGTGATGTCTGGAAGTACTAAGGAGGCTAATGAGGATGAATCTTTAAAGACTGTTACTACATCACAAGAACCCCTTGTGCGTGATTCGAAAGAAAAGGAACAGTCTGGGACTTCTAAGCCTAGTTCATTTTCCTCTCCATCTACTTCGTCTACTAAGAGGGTTAACCCATTTTCTAAAGTGGGAGATGTTGTTGTGACTGATAGTGATGATGAGGAGGTTGTTAACACGTTTGATGAGTCCGCTAATCTATTTGGTGGGGGTCACGAACGTGAATATGAGTATGATGGATATGACTCTGATGGATATGACTACGATGATTATGCGCAGCAGGTTTATAATCTTCCAGGGAATTTGGATGCTTTTAATGCCATGTACGGCACTAAGCTTCAAGGTCGTAGGAAGTAATTTATTTTTTCATTGTCTTTTGTCATCATTTGAGTATTGGTTTCTTTTCCTTTTGGAGAATAGATAGTATCTTGTTATGTAAGAGTTCGCCTATATAACGGGCTGAGATATGAGATTCACCTATATCCTATATACTTAAACGTTTTTTGGAGTAATATATTTACCGGGTCTTTTGAGCTTTTAAAAAAAAAACAGCCGTCTTACTGCAACAATTATATCCTGGCTGCCATGCATGATGCATCCTAACAAATGAGAAAGAAAAGATTCGTAAAGCTAATACTCATGTATGAATAATGGGATTTCGTTGAGCTCACGTCTTATGTCTTGATCAACGCGTATTCATGGTGCCCACTCCCATATTCAAAGGCAACAAGCAACACATTATTTAATCATAATCAATCATATATAATGATAAAAAAAAAGTCAATGTGTAAAAGGCAATATATCACTCACATATTTGTCTATGTTACTTTCATTCATCGTTATAGCTAGGTTGTGAGAGTAAAAAACTAAACTATTTTGGGTTGATGAGAAGTCAAAACGTACGGGTATTGATATTTCACATGCATGTTAATGGTTGATCATTTTCCATAGATGTGAGACGAAATAGATTGTTTACTAAACCTTAATTACCATTAAACATTACTACTATATGCACATTGGCAATTGGTCACGATCTTAGCTAGAGTTATGAATGAACATCTAAACTTCATCACGAACTTAAATTATAGGTAAGGATTTGTGTGCAATTGACGATATAAACCAGTACGTCGTTAGATATTGCCATGTACAGATATACTCATGTTTTTAGATCATATAGTAGTAATGTTAAATTTTCATTAAGGTATAGTAAACGAATGATATATATTAAAGAAACCGTGTACTAAGAATAAAATTAAAGTTTATGATATTTTAAGTATATAGACACCGGATCTCTTAGAAAGGGAAATAAATTTAAAAAGTATAAAAAGTAACCAGCAAGCGACACGTGTCCCCAACATATTTTATTTAAAATATCCGTTTAGGGGCAAAATCGTAATTTTACTCGTTTTTTACTTTTCCATCTCAATTTTCAAACGCAAATATCTTTTAAACGACAAACTTTTACGAAAAACCGATTTCACCATAATTTTTAAAATTTAATCCTCTTTAAATTGGTATAAATCTTGTTAAATATTTCAAACTTTTTTTTTTTTTTACATATCAAATGGTTAGTGATTTTCTTGATTTTCTTGTCATTTTCGGCCCTATTTTTTACCCTCATAAATGTCGAATCGTTAAAAACTTAAAACACGAAAGTTTTTTATTTTGATTCACTCTTTACACAGGTTTTTGAATCACTCAAATCCGATGTCATACGAGTAAGATATCACACGTTAAAGATGGTGTTTAACTCATATTTGTTGCACACAATGTGTTTGATGAATTGTCTAGCTTAGAATTTTAATGTTAAAATTGCGTTAAATGCATTAATTTTTGTTTCTCAATGCATTATTAATCATTTTATTAATGTAAGACTCAAAAAGTAAAGTTTTTTAATCATTATATTTTTAAAATATACATTTAGTTCATCAGTTAGGTTATTAGGTTCATCAGTTAGTCATTTTATTAATGTAAGATTCAAAAAGTTTTGTTTTTTTTAACTGATGAACCTTATTAACTGATTTAATAAGTTCATCAGTTAATAAGTTCATCAGTTAATATAGTTCAACAAGTTAATAAGGCTGATGAACCTTATTAACTGATGAACCTTATTAACTGATTTAATAAGTTCATCAGTTAATAAGGATCTTTAACTGATGAACCTTATTAACTGATTTAATAAGTTCATCAGTTAATAAGGTTCATCAGTTAATAAGGATCTTTAACTGATGAACCTTATTAACTGATTTAATAAGTTCATCAGTTAATAAGTTCATCAGTTAATAAGGCTGATGAACCTTATTAACTGATTGAATAAGTTCATCAGTTAATAAGTTTATCAGTTAATATAGTTCAACCAGTTAATAAGGCTGATGAACCTTATTAACTGATTTAATAAGTTCATCAGTTAAAAAAAACAACAAAAAAACAAGAAAAAACAAAACTTTTTGAATCTTACATTAATAAAATAACTAAAGGTGCATTGTTGTACAAAAATTAGTGCATTTAACTCGATTTTAAAACTAAAAATCTAAGCTAAACATTTTATCAAACACGTTGTGTGCAACAAATATGACTAAAACGTCATCTTTAACATACGATATCTCACTCATATCATATTGGATTTGAGTGATTCAAATTTCTGGGTAAAGAATGACCAAGAAGCTACAACTTTCGTGTTTTAAGTTTTGCAAAATTCGGCCTTTAAACTAGACAAAATTAGAGCCGAAAATGCTAAAATTTTCAAGAAAATCATGACCCAATGAATATGTCAAAAAAAAAAAAGTTTCAAAAAAATTAAAAAGATTTATACCAAATTAAAGAGGATTAAATTTTAAAAATTATGGTGAAATCGGTTTTTTGTAAAAGTTTGTCGTTTGAAAGTTATTTGCATTTGAAATTTAAGGTGGAATTAAAAAAATGAGTCAAATGACCAAAATGTCCTTTAACCGAAAATATTAAAGAAAAAAGGGAGGGAGTGGGTGGGGGACACATGACACTAGCTTAGTGGCTAGAAACACTTTTTAGCCTTTTTAATTTTTGATCCTTTGTAGGGGATCGCAACTCTAAGTATATAAACTATTTAGTTAAAGATATGTACACTGTGAAGTGATTTTGCTTAGTTTAACTAAAGACGAGCATGGATCATCACCTTTCTTAAAGAATTTTGTTACGTTAAGTGTGCACTTCATAAATGTTATCCCTTCAATTCGGATAAGTATTCCTTAATTAAGTTTTCAACATGTATTAATTATTCGATATCAATCCTTTCCAATCGTAAGAACAGTCCAATTAAATGAAGCTTGATTGAAAAAAAAAAAAAAAAAAAAAAAAAAAAAAAAAAACCGTTTTGTGTTTTTGGTTAAAAAATTTATACCCGCTGAATATATAAAATAATAAAATGAGAACTGTACATGAAAGAGTGGGATGAACCACTATTAAAATAAAAACTACTGTACCTGCTATGAAGATGCTCATACGCACAACATCCAAATCTAGGCACTAAAGACATTTAACGAAATATAAAAAATAACCGTTTTGTAAGGCTACAAGGAGGGGTAATAAGGGGATGTCCGAATGTGTTGTATACCTAATGTCCTAATTATTGCGATTTAAGTATTAAGTGTTTGCCAGAAAGAACCATGTTGATCATTATGATTTTGTTAAACAACCAAATTCGAGAAGCGGATAAGAATTTATTTTTATACAACAAACACAAGCTAATATACATGTACTATCTACATGTGTGGAATTTTTGCCATTAAAATTGTTTGTTTATAAGCTGTGTTCTAGTTTTTAGATTGTCAATTTGTGAATTTTAAAAACTTGGCTAAAACTTGAAAATTAACTAGATACTCATAAAAAGAAGATGGAATGGAATGAAAGCCAGTCATTTTAAGTAAATGCTAATGGGTCATTATTTTTCAAGGACATTTTATAATTTTGTAGGAAACTAATAATTAATAAAAGTTGAAAACTTAATTAATTCTATCCAATATATTAAACACCACCTAAAAACAGTTTGGTTCACAGGAGAATCTTCCTTTTAACATCCACATCTAGTTTTAAATTCGTGACATTGTCAAATGTCAACTTCTTCAGAAATATAAATACATTCGACATACAACTTGCCTGTATATATATAATCTCATGTTACATCCCTAATATCTCATAAAACACTCACCAACACACAAACATGGCGATGAAGCTTGCCTTCTTTGTACTCCTCACGATATCTACTTCAGCGTTCTTTTCCTCAGCTTTACCAAACGACGTAAACTGGTGGTGTGACAAAACACCTAACCCTGAGCCATGCAAGCATTTCATGAGTGGTAAACATCAAAAACATGGTCTCATTATGGGCAAATCTGATTTTCGCAAGATGGCTGTACAACTAGCCATGGAAAGGGCTCTCACTGCCGAGAGTCACACCAAATGGCTAGGCCAAAAATGCCGTAACGAGAAAGAAAAAGCTGCATGGGCTGATTGTGTATCGCTTTACGAAGACACCATATTACAACTAAACCAAACTCTAGACCCAACCACAAAATGCACTGATTTCGACGCTCAAACATGGCTTAGCACTGCCTTGACTAACCTAGAGACGTGCCATGCTGGGTTCATGGAGCTTAATGCTTCGGACTACATGTTACCACTTATGTCCAACAATGTTACTAAGCTTATCAGTAACACTTTAGCTATCAACAATGGTTCAAGTTCACCAATAGATAGTTATAAAAAGGGGTTTCCTACGTGGGTCAAGCCCAATGATAGGAAGCTTTTGCAAACGTCTGCACCTAGGCCGAACATTGTGGTGGCTCAAGATGGTTCAGGGAATTATAGAACCATTAAAGCTGCGATTGATGCGGCTGCAAAGAGAAGTGGGAGTGGGAGGTATGTCATTCGTATAAAGAGAGGTGTTTATAGAGAGAACATTGAGATTGATAATAAAATGAAGAACATAATGCTTGTTGGAGATGGGATGAAGTACACCATCATTACCGGCAGCCGCAGTGTTGGAGGTGGCTCTACCACCTTTAAATCCGGCACCGTCAGTAAGTTTCTATTAACTAATCAACTTTATATACATGTCTCTAACGAGATTTGAAATCACAACCTTTAAATAATTTTATTTAGACGACTTCTAGAAATGAAATACCAAGTCATGGTAATGGACTTTTGGGGTGTTTACTACTTGTCAACAATGCAGAAAGTTCTTAAAATTTAGTTAAGACAATTTCTTGCTTACGAATTGAATCATGAAAATGAAATAGCTATAGTATTAATTATTGAAACATAAAAAGTCTTCGAAGTTTTTCATGTTTTATATTTGAGTATATGACGTTTAATTAGATATTTTTTATTCACTTACTCATTCTTGAAAATTATGTTGACATTTATAAATCTTATAATTTGAATTAAAGTATTGTGATGACATTGTCGACAGATGATATCAAACATTCTATGCTATTTCTATTTCATAAATACTCGTTACATGTTTATATTGACTATATGATCAATCCATAAACTCATCGCACGTTTCTTGTTTATTCATAACAGTTGTAACCGGGTCCGGATTCATTGCCCGTGGCATAACATTCCGCAACACTGCTGGTCCTCAGAACCACCAAGCCGTGGCCCTACGTTCAAGCTCGGACTTATCAGTCTTCTACCAATGCGGCTTCGAAGGATACCAAGACACTCTCTACACTCACTCACAACGTCAATTCTACAAAGAATGTTACATATATGGCACGGTCGACTTCATCTTTGGCAATGCAGCAGTCGTTTTCCAAAACTGTATGATCTACGGAAGAAGAGGCATGAAAGGTCAACAAGTCACTATTACAGCTCAAGGCCGAACTGACTCGAACCAGAACACGGGCATCTCCATACAAAATTCTAGAATCATGGCTGCATCAGACTTGAAGCCAGTATTGAGCTCATTTAAAACCTATTTGGGCCGGCCCTGGAAGCAGTATTCTCGAACTGTTTTCTTGAAAAACTATATTGATAGTTTAGTTGACCCGGCTGGTTGGTTAGAATGGGATGGAAATTTTGCTCTTAATACTTTGTACTATGGAGAATATAGGAATTTTGGACCAGGCTCTTCAACTAGCCGAAGAGTGAAGTGGCGTGGGTACCGGGTTATTACTAACCCTAATGAGGCTTCTAGGTTTTCAGTTGCCAATTTTATTGCCGGGCGATCATGGTTGCCCGGTACCGGTGTTCCATTTCATTCTGGCCTTTAAGTTCTAGTTGAACCACTTGAAGGAGAATTTATGTATTTGTATTGTCAATTTTTGGTTTCCAATTATTTTGTAAATTTGTTGATGTAATTCTTTGTTACACTTTATTTAACTCAAGCAATAAGAGTTTTTACTTGGAATAAACTGATCGATGTTTCAACCAAATACAAAGACTCACATAATTTTCCATTTGTGTGTTCTCTAACGAATTTTATGAATTTAAGGTTGTTTTTATGCTATAATTTGTTTTAAGCTTCTCATTATAGCTTTCTTGTATGTTAAGGCACACTTTTGATGTTTATATTGGTTAACAAAAAGCGTAAACCAAAAATGACACTCAAATCAAATTAAGTTATTGATTGCTTTATATAACTTTGTTTATATAATTTGGGAAATCCTATAATAGCGTTCCCATTTTTAAACACGTCTACAAGGTTTATAAAGCACGTACTATACGCAATCACTCTGATTAGTATAGACTGGTATATAATTAGGGAATTATCTTTTCGTGTGGGAATTTAACTATACTTTTTTGGAGGAATAAGTGAACACTCATGATCATTATATAAAGAGATATATGTCTTAAGAATAAACCAACTCGAAAATGGCCCCCAAGCTCATTCTCTCAATATGCTTCATGATCACCTTCATGTTCCTTTGTTCATCCGAGACCATCACTGACATAGATTACTGGTGTGGCCAAATGCCACACCCTAAAACATGCTACCATTTTGTAGCTTCTAAACTCGATGACCCCACCAAAATGTTGTCGAAAGGCGAGTTCCTAAACATGACAATAGCCGCAACCCTGGACGAGGCAATATTTGTCAGAAAGAAGACGAAAAGGATAGAAGACATGACCCCCCAAGGTATAGGAAAGGAGACATGGGAAAGCTGTGTTTCGGACTGTGACGAAGCCATTGTTAGGTTCAGCGAATCACTACTAGCCCCTGAGCTAGACCGTGAGACAATCGATCCTCCTCCAAATTACAGGGCTATAAATTATGTTTTAGCTGCAACCTTCATTCTCATGTGTGAAGATAACTTTCACATAAGAAACATCACATCTATTTTCCCACTTGTCATTGCTAATTTATATCCACTTATGGAAAATGGTGAGTATGTCTTTTATAAGATGTGAATTAAATAAATAAAACGGACTTATGTTACATCTCATGGTTTAAATGTTTTGGAGATCCCTTTGTCTTTTAAGGATTTTTTAATCGTATATTTCTTAGTAGCATGTTCCTTTAAAATTCCTTAGATTTTGATATTGGGCTCAAAGCCTCAAATTGGGCTACAATTAGTTTTTGTTTGCTAAAAACCATATTGTGCAAAAATAGTATTTATGTTGAGATAAGTTTCATTTTACTTTCTACAAAAATATGCAATAAATCAATGATAACTACATAAGCTACAAGATGTCGAAATTTAATGGACATTTTTCAACTGAACTTTTACATATTTAATATTTTGTCTTAGGTGATGAATAATCCTATAATGCTTTGTTTTGTTTCCAGAATCAAGTAAGTAATGGTGTGTGTGGGTTTATTTATTTATTTATTTATTTATTTTTTGTATTTTTTCCCTTAAATATATGAAGAGTGTGCAACATAGCATTGAGCAAGGTCACAAACATTTAATTTGGTATATTTATTATTATTTGTATTATTACAATTACTGTAATATGTTAATATTTTTATAACAGAGTTACGATTACAAAGATGATGTTTAAAGTACTTGATCATTCATTTATTTTTTTGAAGAAACAATTTATTTTGTATGTAACATTAATGTACGTAATATAAGAATTTGTAAGATGATTTCGATGGCAATACAATTCATAAAACATGATTCATTATGTTTAGAAGAAGCATGGAATTTTGTAAACAGATATTACAATCATGTATCATTTATAAAGAAAAATTAAATTGGGACAAAGAAATAGCAAACATTTATTATTTACTTGATATTTTTGTCTCACGCCAAATGGCTTAATCTTGTAGTATAATATAAAAAGTTATGAGAATTGGCATTTTTCGAACTATTATTATTCAGAAGATACTAAACATTATCCTAAAATAGCTTTGATAAAAATAAAAATAGTTGTAGTTAGTTTGTTGGTGCAAGGAAATGGTATCATTTGCTTATGCATGTGTTGAACCAACTAACTATGAATCAACTTGTTATCTATGTCCAAAATTACGTTCTATTTTTGTTGTATCATGAAATATTTTTTTACAAGTCTCATTTTATTGATAAAAGTGATCAGTTTAATCAGGGACGAAGCCAGAAATTAGGAATAAAGAGGGCCGAAATTCTTTTCTCAAGCTAACAAAGTAATTTAACTAAAACTTCAAACAATATGTTCTAATGATCACATGCATTAGGTTAAAAACTTCAAATTTTGATAAGAAAACACATTGATAACTAATAAAAAAATATTAGACAAAAACATTGTGCATGAAATGGTGTTAAGCTTCTTTTAATTCTTTTGACATCTAAAGGTTAGGGGGTCATTTGCTTATAGTTAGGTCATAGGCTTAAATTTTCTAAGATAAATAGCAAAGCGATTGAGCGTGTTGGAGGGGGCCGAGCACCCCTGGCTCCCCTACTGTCTCCATATGTGAGTTTAATTAATTTATATATTATACATTGCATTTATTAGTGTGAGTCATTGCTTCCTATATTTACTACACATACATTAATTTGTCAGTTATCTTATACAAACGATTTTGTAAAAGAAGAATTACAATGTATTTAGTTGAAAACACTCGCGTCTTGTTCAGTAATAATAATGAAAGGGGATAACATCCCTGCTGTAAACAGCAGGGAGTTACCTGCTGCACCCACACAAAACCCACTCCCTGATGTTACTAAATGGTCCCTGAATATTCATTTTGCAGCAAAAATGGTCCCTGACGAAGCCTTTACAGCAGCGAATCATCACTGCTGTTACAGCAGTGATAATTTTCCCATAATGAAAGGGGATAACATCCCTGCTGTAAACAGCAGGGAGTTACCTACTGTAAAGGACTCCAATTTTGAATTGCCTAAAAATAAATGTTAGAGTATAGCTTTTATATATTAAAGTTTCTCTATAATATCATTCATTTAAAAAAAAAAAAAAAAGACGTACTCTAGAAGAATCTTACCAAATTTTGAGTTTTTGTTGCTAGTTCATTGACAACGCTTCTAATGTTTGATAGACACTTTTAATTAAATCTCCTATTAAATTGAACACATATGTTTATATCATTATCGGAACACCTCAACAAGTAGAATAAGTCTAGTCCAAAATCATAATTTTTTTTGAACATAAGTCCAAAATGACATTAAAGATTTATTTTTGCTCTTCAAGATTAGCTTATTTGCTTTGTTAAATGAATTTAAAAAATAATTTTACAACTAAAATTAATGATCAAAAATTATCTTATAGATGTTTCACTTAGTCTATGCGCCTCTTTGTCGTCGACCAAGAACATTGTATTACTGATAAGGTATAAATTTGAGGATTATCACTATTTTAGACTAATTACACCATAATAATAGTATACATTGTACGGGAGTATTATATAATCTTATAAATAGCATATGCGAAGAGCTACACAAAATAATAAACCCAAACGCACGTCTATGAATATGAAGTTTGCTCTCATCATATTCATATGCTTCGTCTTTACATTAATCATATCTGGCTCGTCGAAAACCACCACAACTGCAACCGTGGACAGGTGGTGCACCCAAATCCCACACCACAAAACATGCATGGACTACCTCGCAAAGCATGACCACTCGTACGAGACCATATCTATAAACCAGTTCCTAGATATGACTGTACAAGCAGCCATACATGAAGCACGTGTGGTTCTAAAACGAGCCCAAGAAATCGAGTCCACGTACCCAAATGTTCCAGGAAAAAGTTCATGGGGTAGCTGTGTTGACTACTTTAGCGGTATTTTGTACTCACTTAACATGGTCCTTGATCACACCCTTAAGCCCACACCACTTGATATCCAAACTTGGATTAGTGGTGGTTTAACATATATCAATGTGTGCGAAAAAGGGTTTGAGATGATTAATATAACCAACACTATCCTACCCATAATCTCCAACAACTTGAGAGAACTAATACTAAATTCTTTGTCTATCAGTGCTGCTATTAGAGGTGCTAATACCAATACTAATACTCACGGCATTATGGATTGGAATTTTAGCGACGAATACATTCTGTCGAATTTGGCACTTGAAAGGCCGGATGTTGTGGTTGCTAAAGATGGTTCGGGAGATTTTAAAACGATTCAAGAAGCTGTAAAAAATTCGGCAGGAAAAGGAAGACAAGGGAAGAGGTACGTGATTTACGTAAAGGCTGGAGTTTATGAAGAAAACGTTATAATTCTACAGACAATGGAGTATATAAAGATGTATGGCGACGGAATTGACAAAACGGTCGTCACTGGTGACCGGACATTTAGTCACTACGGTGACTTGAAGGCAACAGCAACTTTTCGTAAGTTCAAGTTATCTCACGTTTGCTTCTTTTTTCCGATTTTTTCTCCATTATTTTAGCAAATAAATGTGCTTTGGATAAATAATACTAATTAGATCGATACAAATAAGCAACCTCACGTGAAAACAAATGTTGCGATATATAAGCTAATTTTAGAAAAGCGCTAAATACTGCTCCAGAACAAACTTTTTTCGTAAGTAACAAATAAGTGGGTTGTATATGATGACTAAATCAATAATTTCAAATACTCAAGTAATTAAAAGTTACAAATAGGAGTTTTCAAATGGTTTGTGATTAGGAGAAATAGAGTTAGTAAACTCCTATATTGGTTGTAAAATTAGAAATATTAAAATGCTTATACAATGTATTTGTTACTACTATTAGAAGTAAATTATAACCGTTAACCAAAACGTGCACAATAGACAAACATTACTACTACATTACCAAAATTCATACGAGTAATTAATATTGTACATTGTGGACACGAGCGATGCACTATGCTATAAACAAGTTGTTATTGATAGTTTTAATGCTCAATATGCACACGATGACTTAAATTTTGTTTTGTTTTATTTGATTCAATGTATTTTTTAAACAACGATTAATTGATTATCTCACATTATATGCACAATAAATGTATATTACGTGTCACAAACAAGATATGAACTCACAATTAATTATTTGATAGAAAGCATCTCACTCAATATAAGTTAGCCTTTCGTTCAAAAAAAATATAAGTTAGCCTTGTGATGCAAACCCTTTGATTATTTTATTCAATATGTTTACGACCAAAAATTAGAACAAAATCTCAACAAGAATGAAATTTACTTGTTTAAATCATTAATAATTCTACTATGTGTTACATATGATTCAATTTTTAGATATTGTAGATTTAACTCATACGTGTGGATTGTAAGAACTGTATTTATATCAATAACATTTAATATTTTTGACCAGAGATTAATTACAACAGGTTTTAGTTTTTTTAAGTATCACTGAAATGCGTTTGTAAAAATTAGATTTACTGCATATCAATATGATTTATGAGAATAAATTATATTTAACGTGGTAGTTTGAATCTTAAAATGTAAACTAAATTAAAATATGCTAATTTACTTGTTTAAATTATCAATATTCTTATTTATTACATGAAACTTGATTTTAAGTATTATTATAAAAGATTAAATCATTAGTTAAATGTTCTTTTTTATTCCATGAAACTCAAATTTAAGGCATTGTTCTAAAATAGTTAATCATTAAAATTAAACTAAAAGTCAATTATGTTTCTGGTCTTGTTAATTGTTAATACTCTTAACTATTACATGAAACTCAATTTCAAAGTATTAAACTTAAGTAATTAAGCTGTTATTATTACATAGAACCCAATCAATATAAATTTATTATAGATATCATATTATAGATAACAAAAACCCTACGAATTTTGTTTAACCATCCCTTAATTAACAATGTTTTCAAAATAAACTCACCATTTTTCATAAATACATGATTTTAAGACATATAGTTAAGATAAGTGAGTTTTAATAATGTGTGTATTAATATCAAGTGAGTTATAAGATGTTTTTAAATCTAATAATTTTGGGAAAACAAAACCCATGTAGTTGTGTTAAGGGAGATTATAAAATATTAAATCATTACAAAGTTTCTTTACTCCCTCCGTCCCAAATTAATAGTCCTTCTTTTCATTTTGAGTTTTCTCAAAATTATTGTCCCCTTCCAAATATAGGTGAAGAATGTAGCAAGTTTACCATATTGCACATAATGTTACTAAAAATTACAAACATCATTTAAAGATTTAATTAATTTCATAAGAGTAAAAGTGACATTTTGCAAAAAAGTAAGAGAGAGAATGTAGTAATAATTATGCTTTTTTTTAAACTGTGTGTTTGTTGGGGATAATAATTTTAGGACGGATGGGGGTATTACATACATATATATTTACAAGTGTTATTATAGAATATTAAATCATTAAAATTATACTAAAATTCAGTTACGTGTATTTATTTGTTTAACTCATTGATACTTTTTTTTTTTTAATAATAAACTTTTTTTTGGGTAAAGGGGATAACCCCGGAAATTTTATATATAAATATATATATATATTTAATAATAAACTCAAATTTTTAAGTATTATATAAATACAGATAGATAGATATATGTATGCTTTGTACAAAACATCTATATTTGCTATATATTTATATTAATTATACTATTAAATAAAAAATAAATATCAATGGGTTTCTAGCATTTATATATAAATTCCAATCCAACTTTTATTCAAGAATTCTCAATGAAAGGGCTTCTATTAAATTAGTTCATTAATACATCTTGCAACTTAAATGTTGTTATGAAAAAACACATCTTGTAGCACAGATTGATACTACATCAAGTGTTAATTAATCCATGGTATATGGTCATAAATATTACTAATTAAGTTAAATTACAAAACAATTTTTTTATATAAATAGTGACATAATTAAATCTAACTTTATAAACGAGTAAGTTGAATCTGCGTTACGACAGAAATAAAGTTTTTATCTATTATTCATTTCAAAATTTCTAACTTGTTCGTTTCTTAAAAAAGTTTGTAGATTAAAATATTTTTGATATGCTTATTAACTTATATTTGTGTGTAATTCGATTTTATACGTATTTGGAATGATCACAACTTTTTCATTAAATTATTATTTTAAATTGTGGTTAATGTTACATTAATAAAATACTAAAAGACTTGTTAGTCAAACAATTTAATTATGGTAAGTGGAAATTATATAATGATTGCATCACATTATGTAAATTCATATGTAGTTCATTTCTAAATTATACATGCATATTTTATTTGGTAAAAAAACACTTTACAACAAAGAAATAAATAAATAAATAAATAATAAAACAAAGAGTTGAATCTATAACCTTTTTTATTGAAAGCAAACACCTATAAAATCTTAGCCATTTTACTTGTTCATATTGAATATGCACTTTTAATATGTAAATAGTTTAGGTGAGTGGAAAATTTTTATCAATTTATTTGTTACTATTTCTAGCCTCTCACAACCTTGATTCATAATTTGCATTATATGATAATTATTATGATAATGATAATATATTACTCCATATTTGATGTCAAAACATTTTTATCACTAAAATTTTTAAATAAACATCAAACACTGAACACGAGTATTATGTTAGTATCCATTTTGTATGTTGCTAACTTATATGTTATCCAAACTTGAAGGTGCGTACAGACGGTAATTAAAACTATTCAAACACCAAGACCAAAATCATATAGCATCCGTGTCCCTTTCGATCTCTTGGGAGTTTTATAAAACCGACTCTCTAGAGACCCCAACACTAAACTTGCAATTTGTTCTTCATATACGCAGTCAATAAAACCATAAAATTAACACTGAGTTTGCTTTTTCTCAATTGTAGAAGTTTGGGGTCGTGGATTTATTGCTCGAGACATGACCTTCCGAAACACCGCGGGGCCAGAGGGACACCAAGCAGTGGCGCTTCTCTCTGCTTCCGACCAATCAGTCTTTTATCGTTGCAGCATTCAGGGTTACCAAGACACACTTTATACATTCTTATCTATTCAATTCTATAAAGAATGCCAAATATATGGAACTGTTGATTTCATTTTTGGCGACGCTCTAGCGGTGTTCCAAGATTGTGACATCCTTTTTAGAAAACCAATTCCAGGTGGAGGGTTAGTAGTAACGTCTCATGGACGAACACATACTAACCAAAGTACTGGATATTCGTTTCAAGGGTGTAAGATAACTGCTGCAGCCGATCTTAAGCCCGTTATTGGTCAGTACAGTAAGGCCTTCCTAGGAAGACCATGGTTTCCACATGCATTGACCATTTATATGCAATCGTTTATTGATGATGTGGTGGATCCACAAGGGTGGCTTGATAATAGGGGTTACAAAAAATATATATTTTATGGTGAGTACAATAACTATGGACCAGGTTCGTCTACGGATAAGAGGGTGAAATGGCACAGTTACCATGTCATTAAAGATCCAAAGATTGCTGGATATTTCACGGTATCGAAGTTCATTTCAGGCAACCAATGGCTTCCTGAAACTGGGGTACCTTTTACATCAGGTTTGAAAATCTTGAGACATAAAAAAAGTAGCAAAATCTCATGATTTTTGTAACTTTCGGCTTTTTAAGTTGCAAACTCAGTTAGAACAAGAATTCTTGTGTAAACTTGTTCCGACTAGTAGTTACCTTTTTTTTTTTTTTTTTTTTTTTTTTTTTTTTTTTTTATTATAAAAATGAACCTTGTATAGTTATAAGGGTATGAGATTTGATCGTTAATTATAAGGAATTAAGGATCACAATTTGACTTTATAAGAACTCAAAGTGTTGGGAATTCGTCACTCCAATGAATGCATATTATTAACCTCAGTACAATCATATTGTCACTTCTTGTTATCGATAACTTTCAGCAGTTAAATGCTATTCAAATTATTAAAGTCCTTTCTAATATCTGATTATTGAGCTTGTATAAAGAGTGAAATCACTTCAAAAATGCTCATTCGTGACACGAAATTAGGACCATATGCACTTGGTCACTAACAAGACCGTTAAGTGACTATAAAAGGGTCTCAAAAGGTTTATCATCACCTGATCACTCTAGACCTGAAGGTAGGTAGCGCTCACTAAATTACGTTTAGTGACCAATATATGCACTAAGTTGATAAACGCTGTGACACAGATTTATCTTAGTGAGCTGACTTTTGTGACAAACTTTACATTGTTCGTCACAAAGTAATATTTTTCACTAGGCATCTTTATTGTAGTGAATAATTCGTATACAGTGTACAATATAATTTTGAATTGATTCGTTATAGTGTTTCAAAAATATATAATTCGTTTGATCTCACAGCAATAAACTTCTGCTCTTTAACATGATGCTCCTGTATTCGTTGCCTTATTTATTGGAAAATAAACTTGTTTACGGTATACCTCCCGATCTATAATTATTACTGACCTTCGTATTTCTGTTTCTCCTACACAAAAGATATTTATGTAATACTTGTAGTTCACAATATTTCTCTAGTTAACTAAAAAAATTATGATCGATATGTTGTTACAAATGTGTGTTTACACTTTGAGGATGATTATATGAGACAAAGGAATCCTAGGTGGTAATGTTTTATGAATAATAGCTTGTTAATTACTTAGCTCATAACCTTATACAGTAACAGTTTTTGAATATTATTCAGTACTGTGAGATAAGGATGATTATAATCATTTTTTTTTTTTTTTTTTTTTTTTCGGTGCAAAGGTGAATTTATATTACTCTCAAAATTTTACATCATAAGAATAAGCAGATATTGGACAAGCCCAAATCTGATACAAACAAACAAAAACTATCCGAACACAATATCTAACCAATTCTACTACACCCAATATGAGACTAAACTACAACTTTAAATTTTGGTAACAATGATTTTTACATCATAAGAATAATCATTTTTTTGGTAACAATGATTTCTGACCTTTTTGGCTGACTAATTTACAGGGTTTGAACTTACCACTACACAAACTTAGACCAGGTAAAGGTCTCCCTTTTAATGAGGTTGGCGTGACTAATTCAAGATTGATTGCACCTAGTAAGAATTTAACTTGAGACTTCACACATTTTAAAGTGATAGTCATATGCTCTTTTGCCACTAAACCACCCTTGAGTTGAGTGCTTATGATGATTTTAATCTTAAAATTGTTGAAAAATTAAATGTCATTTAAACTTGTTAATGATAATTTCATATATACCCGAAACAAATATTATAATTCCATATTTTAAAAGCATTGTACTCAAGTATTACAAACTTGTTAATTAGGTAAATATGAAATTATCAAGTTTCATTTTCAGCGTATATGGAATTTTCTCTCTATACTATTTGGTCAAAAAGTTCTTTTATTTTGATGTAAATTATTGACCATATATGAAAAACAAATGTTGACTTGAGAATCAAAAATAGGTGAAGATGTATTTACCATTTGGCATTAAATACACAACACATATGTGAGTACTATAAATAGCATGATCAGAAGTTTAGAACTACACAAATTCTCAATCCAAACAACACTATGAATATGAAGCTTGCTCTCTTCATGTTCATATGTTTCATCATTTCATTCATCTCTTCTTGCTCATCAGCAACCAACGGTACTGTCGACTGGTGGTGCGCCCGAATCCCATATAACCAAACATGCAATCACTATGTTGTCAAAGATACCCCCTCAAATGGCCCTCTATCTATAAACCAATTCCTAGATATGACCGTACTAGCATCCATAGATGAAGCACGTACGGTTCTAAAACAAACACGAGAGATTGAGTCCAAGTACCCAAATATTCCAGGAAAAAGCTTGTGGCGTAGCTGTGTTGATTACTTTGACGGGATCGTGTACACACTAAACATGATCCTTAACCACACCCGTAATCCCACACCACTTGATGTCCAGACTTGGATCAGTGGTGGTTTAACATATATCAGCACGTGTAAAGAAGGGTTCGAGTTGATTAGTATGACCAACACTGGCCTACACACAATTTCTACCAATTTGACAGAACTATTAAACTCTTTAAATATTAGTGCTGTCATTAGAGGTAGTAATAATACTAATGGGATTGTAGACTGGAACTTTATCCACGAATACAATTTGTCAGATCAGCTGGCAGAAGATAAACCAGATGTTGTGGTGGCTCAAGATGGCTCAGGAGATTTTACAAAGATTCAAGAAGCCATAAATTCCTGGTGGGACAGGAGACAAGAAGGCAAGAGGTTTGTGATTTATGTCAAGGCTGGGGTTTATGAAGAATACGTTATGATTAAGAAGGAAGAGTGGGATATTACTATTTTTGGCGACGGAATAAATCAGACGATCATCACTGGTGACAAGTATTTAGGTGGCAACGTTATAAATACTATAAAAGCGGGAGACTTGAAAGCAACATCAACTTTTCGTGAGTTTTATGTATAATAGTTAACGGTAACAATTTGAAAGGAGTATGTTTCATTAACTGAAGTTTTTTTATTTGTTTGGATTGCAGAAGTTTGGGGTTATGGATTTATTGCTCGAGACATCACATTTCGGAACACAGCTGGAGCAGAGTTGGAACAAGCAGTGGCGTTTCTTTCTGGCTCGGACGAATCAGCTTTCTACCATTGCAGCTTTGAGGGCTACCAAGACACACTTTATACCTTTATTCATAAACAATTCTTCAAAGAATGTCAAATCTATGGAGCTGTCGATTTTATATTTGGTAACTCTCTTGCAGTTTTTCAAGATTGTGAAATCTTTTTCAGAATACCTAGGGCCCATGGAGGATTAGTGGCAACGGCTCAAGGTAAAGAGTATGATGACGAAGGTAATGGATATTCGTTCCAATGGTGTAAAATAATGGCTGGAGAAGATCTTAAGCCCATTATTGATAAACACCCTAAAGCCTACTTAGGAAGACCATGGAAAAGAGAAGCTGTAACCGTGTTTATGCAATCCTTTCTTGATGACCTGGTGGATCCAAAAGGGTGGCTTGAATCTAATGGTAGCAGTACAAATGCTTATTATGGTGAGTACAAGAATTATGGACCAGGTTCGTCTACCCATCATAGAGTGAATTGGACCAGTTACCATGTAATAAAAGATGTAAAGATCGCAAAGAGATTCACTATTGAGAATTACATTAATGGCAATGACTGGCTCCCTAAAACCGGTGTGCCTTTTACCCCTGGGATCTCTAAAAGGAGGTAAAAGAGGACCGAAATTCCCTGATTCTAGCTTGTAGTTAATTTGATTTCAAACTAAACAAGCACTTTAATTACTTTTATTATATGTAGTCGGAGATTCTCTTTCATTAAATTTGTTTAGGAAAATTTAAATCTCAAAATAAGTAGAACAAGTACAATTGAATACTATAAATAACATTAATGTTCAATGAACAAACACTCTAAATCCTTCCAAATTACAATTTGAGTACAAGGTTTGACATCAATCTTTCGTGTATACAATGTGTGTGTATTGTGGTTCTAGCCGCAGTTGGATCCAATTTTCATTATTTTGAACCGCAGTTGTATCTGATTTTCTTCAATACAATATTATTTTTCCGGGTCATATTCAATTATCTGAAAATCCAAAAATTTGTCATATTCAATTACTCTATTGAATAATTTTTCTATTGGACAATAAAATACAGCCTTATTATAATAAGTGTATTACAAGGATTTCTTGTTTACGACCTTATCCCTATCAAATGGAACCTGTGGAAAACTAATAGCAAACACAAAGTGAGAGAAAACTGGTAAAACACATATATATCTAGGGATGGCAACGGGTCGGGTTTGGGTCGGGTTTTAGTGAACCCGTACCCGTACCCGTTTATAATATCCATACCCAAACCCGCCCCATAACCCGTCGCGTACCCGATTAATATTGTCCATCGGTTTTTTGGGTTTCCCCGCAGGTTTCGGTTATCCCCAATTGAATAATATATAGATAAAATGACGGTATTAGCATTAAGTGACACTAAAATACACCGAAAAACAAAGGAAAACACCCTAATATAATCATTTTTTTTAAGTTAAAGAAAATGAATATAGTATCAAACGATTTAATGCTTTTGAATACTTCATGTACAAAATAAAATATGTTATGTAATAAAGATACATATATAAAAAAATGTAATGGAATAAATTATATATAATAGATATATATATTCTAGTTAATTATAATATCAATAAAACGGGTATAGATTCGGGTAAACGGATACGGGTACGGGTAATCGGGCGGGTATTACCAGAACCCGTACCCGAACCCGTACCCGGCTAAACAATTATATCAATACCCAAACCCGCATCCAAACCCGCCAACCCGCCCCCGAACCCGACCCAACCGGTTCGGGTTTTGGTTTTCCCCGTCGGTTTCGGGTGCTTTTGCCATCCCTATATATATCAAAAGTTTGAAAACTAAATATGTTAATTTTTAGACATGTCAATCAATTCTTTTTAATAAATACTGATATATTAATATATACCGATGAAATAAAACATAGCGTAAGTTTATAGGTACAACTTTTATGCTGCCAATGGTTTGATATTTATAATAGATTTTCCTTTCTAAGAGTCAATGCTTGTGTAATTTCGCTCAAGGCGTGAATAGTGAAACAATGCTACTTATAAGGCGAAATGTAGTAGTATCATAATAGCTCGAGAGTATAACTAAAATGAAGAAAGTACATTGTGTGATTATGTAGGTTGACAGGTTGCTGTTAGTAACAACAGTGCAAGTGTCACAATTGGAAAAGTATTACAGTAGTAAAAGTTAAAAAAGTGTCACTAACCTGTCCAAGTGTTTTACCCATAGAAAAGAAAGTGTCATAACTCTTTAATTTATAGCAACATAAAAAGGATTGGGAATGTTATTGACCTGTTTGGGCACAAATTGGTTCTCACATTAAGGTATTAGTAAAACCCAAACTGTAAATTTATACATACTTTCTAAACATGTCATTAAAAACTCAAGTATAATCTTAGTGTTTGTGCGAGATGGAAGTGGGCGTCTAATAGCAGGTTCTGCACAAAAGGATCTCCTATAATCTTAGGCTGGAATGATGATGTCATGGACGTCTTGGTGTTAACATGTACGAGTCAAGCTATACATTCCTAGGTTATCCTTAAAGCCAATAGTAAAGCTATGTTTTGTACCTTTGTTTATGCCTCTAATTCGTATGAAACGAGAAGGGGGTTGTGGCAATGTCTTGAAGTTCACAAGCATTTCGTGAATTCGAGGCCATGGGTTCTCATGGGTGATTTTAACGCTGATTTATTTATTGAAGATACTTTCCATGGGTCGAAAAACATTAACATCTATATGCGAGAATTCAATTATTGTGTTACTAATATTGAAGTTGAGGATGTCAATTGCACAGGTTTGCATTACACGTGGAAATAGAAACCAAGAGCTGATGATGGCGTTTTGAAGAAAATTGATCAGGTCATGTGCAATACGGATTTTAATCATGAGTATCCTAGTTCATATGCAATATTTCAACCATATCGCATCTTAGATCACTCCCCTGCCATGTTAAATATTTACAAGAAGACTAAAGACAAAGCTAAACCGTTCAAGTTTTGTAATTTTCTTGTTTACAAAACAGAATTCATACAGGTGGTCGTGGATATGTGGGGAACTGATATTGAGGGTTTTTCTATGTTTCAAGTGGTAAAGCGGTTGCGTCTGTTAAAGAAACCTTTATGGAAACTGGTTCATGCTCGGGGTAATCTTCATGACAGAATGGTTAAGATTCGTCTTGAGTTAGATGAGGTTCAAAAGGCTCTAGATAGGGATCCGGCGTCCACTTTACTTCATGAAGAAGAAGCAGCTTACCTAATGGCGTTTACTTAAGCTACACTAGATGAGGAGCGGTTTTTGAAACAAAAGGTTAAGATTGATTGGCTTCGTGAGGGTGATTCTAATACGGCATACTTTCACCGATCGGTAAAAGCCAAGGTAAGTAAAAGATGTATTGACTGTGTTGTGGGATCTAATAATAGTTTTTATGAAGGGAATTCAGTTCCAAATATATTTGTGCAACATTATATGAACTTCATTGGTCAAGAAATTGATGCTTCCCCTCTTATGCAAGAGGGTCTATTTGTGAAACGGCTTGGGCAAGAAAAAGCTGTGAACATGGTTCGAAGTGTTACTAATGATGAGGTTCGATGTGCTATGTTCGGTATTGCTTGTTAGTTTTGTGGATAAAAATTAATGTAGTATGACCGGATTCGAATACGAGACTTCGGAATTGCACACATTACATATGAGTTTTGATGTTTTAATAATTATCATATTTAGTTATATATGAATAATTATTAATTTCAAAAATAAACATGTAACGGTCGTTAGTACTTAACGCGAATTGGCTAACGGTCATTAGACGATAAAGAGAAGGACTAGAATGTAATTAGGAGCCAAGAAGGATCCGAAAGGACCCCTTGGGCTCCATAACCAGCCGATCCACATAGGGGGGAGTAATCCCATCCTAACTTGGTCTTCAAGAGATGTTTAGTATAAATACAAACCCTTGTATTCATTCTACACATCCTTGATTCCTTGCAAGCCTAATTTCTCTTCTTATTTTCTCCCTTTGTGCTTAGTAAAACGAACTACACCCTTATAGGGTTCCTACTAGATTTTCTAAGCTCAAACATAAGTGTTTGGTTTGTTTGTGAATCAAGAACCTAGCTTTTCTCATTGAAACGTTAGTAATACGTGTTTACAAGAACGGAGAGCTAACATAGTTTTGTTAGTCAATTTTCCCATTCGACTAAGGAGAAAGTCGAATTCCATAAACCCTAAATTAGGGTTTTACTTGTTATTGATTTATTGATTTCTTGTTTTGCTAGAAATCACTAAGATACGCATATCCTTTTAATTCGGTTAATTTATTACAAGTATTTGATTTTTACTTCCGCTGCATGCTTTGATGTTGTTATGTGTTTATATATATAATTGTTATGATTCATAAATTCCAACATTGCTAATGATAAGGCTCCGAGTCCGGATAGGTATACATCGTTATTCTTCAAGAAAGTTTAGGATATTGTTGGTGGTGATGTGTGTAAAGCGGTGAAAGATTTCTTTTCTAATATCAAACTCTTGCAAGAAATCAATCATACGATCATTGCATTACTTCCCAAGGTAACAATTCCTTCTTGTGTTAATGATTACAACCCTATTTCATGTTATAATGTGATTTATAAATGCATAAGCAAGATCATTACAAATAGAATTAAGGATGGTTTAGATGACATCGTTAGTGATAATCAGCCTGCTTTTGTGCTAGGGAGATCTATGTCGGAGAATATTTTACTTGCTCAAGAGCTTATGCATAATTATCACTTGAATGGAGGCCTTCTTAGACGTGCTTTTAAGATTAATATTCAGAAGGCTTATGACACAGTAAATTGGAAGTTCTTGGAAGATATTTTATAGGCATTTGGGTTTCACTTGAATATGGTTAAGTGGATAATGGCGTGTGTTACCAGCACTTCGTTTTCTATTAATATTAATGGGGATTTACATGGTTACTTTTGTGGTAAACGAGGGCTTCGTCAAGGTGACCCTATGTTGCCTTATCTATTTACCCTCGTTATGGAAATCCTTACGCTTATTGTTTAACAAAAAGTTCATGAAGATGGAGAATTCACATATCATCACAAATGTAGTAAGCTAAAAATTGTTAATATTTGTTTTTGCGGATGATCTTCTAATGTTTGCTCGTGGTGATGTGCACTCGGCTAGAGTTATAATGGAAGCTTTGGAGGAATTTAAAGAAGTCTTGGGGTTAGTACATAGTATCCCGAAGAGTACTATCTTTATGTGTAACGTTCATGATCATGTTAAGTCCTCTATATTGCAACTTATGCCATTTGAACGTGGATCTCTATAAAGTACTTGGGTGTTCCTCTTATTTCGTCAAGGCTTCTTTATAAGGATTGTAAAATCCTTATTGAGTGTGTTTGCAAACGACTGTAGGGAAACATGTACACTTTTATTTATAAAATCATATTACAATAAATAAATAACATAAATTAAATAACAAAAAATTAAATACAGACAGAAAGGGGTAGAAGCAGAAGACAGACACTATATAACGATAAAGAAAAGAAAGCAGTAAAGGTCGAGGCTCGTGATACACACGATTAAAGGTTGAAGCTCGTGATACACACGATTCCCTTAAAACTGATTTGTCGTCTGTTTTCCAGGGTACAATGGCCAAAGCTGATGTATAGCCGGACTAGACACACTTGCCTGAAAGATCACTAAAGCTCTGCGTATTTCTGATCACTAAAGCTCTGCGTATTTCTGATCGATGGATTGCTGGAACTCGTAAGCTAAGAGTTAGGTTTTTCTGAATGAGAGAAACTGAATGAGGTAAGCTATATTTATAATGAAGACCCGACTTGTTCTTCAAGATTAAATTTGAGCCGAAAATAGACAAATCTGTTATTCATAAAACAGATTTTCGTATCTTCTATTATCACAATAATATTCTGTATAACTTTACCAATATGTTACAATCTATTCTTAAAATAGATATACAAAAAAATGGAAACACCATACATTACAAGCTATTCTTAAAACATATATACAGAAAACTGGAAACCAAATTGAATCTGCAGCAAAAATATTCGCACGTAGGTGAAATTTCAGAGCTGCATTCATGTCCGCAAGTCGCGCGGGCTCGCATGAGTTCAGCAGCTTTGAACTCATTTTGGCCCAGAAATACTGAAATCTGCAAGCCCCCCCCCCCCCCCCCCCCCCACTCGCGTAGCTGTTGGAGTAAAACCAACAAATCATTTTAAAGGTCAATATCAAGGGTTCTATATAAACAAGCTTTTACTTCTTGTTTTGGGCGATGTGGGATAGTCTCATTTTTTCATTTCTTGTGTTTCAAGTGTCTTATTTTAAGACACGATATATCATTCATACCAACTCTATTTTTAACACATTTTAGCTAGTTGCGAAGCTCTCGTCAAGGAGAACGCAAAGCTACCAAAAATATAAATATATATGACATATACATATATTAAATAGTGTTCAAAAATTACAAAAAAAAAAAAAAAAAAAAAAAAAAAAAAAAAAAAAAAAAACTCATTTTATACTCATTTTTCCAACAACGAATAGGTGATTGGATGAACAAATGGTTATCTTTTGCCGGAAGGCTACAACTCGTGAAATCTGTTTGTCTTCTATGCATTTGTACTGGGCATTGGTGTTTATCCTTCCAACAGGTATTATCTATGATATTGAGCAGTTCATGAATGGATTTTTATGGTGCCAAGGAGATATGAAACGTGGGAAGGTTAAAGTTGCTTGGGATGATGTGTGTTTGCCAAAGGATGAAGGGGGTCTAGGGGTGCGAAAACTTAAATCTTTTAACATTGCTTTGATGTCTACTCATATTTGGAAGATTATAACACACAAAGAATCCATGTGGGTTAAATGGATACATGCGTACAAATTGAAACATCATAGCTTTTGGGATATGCCGTTATTAGCTAATGTAAGTTGGGGATGGTGCAAGCTTCTTCAAATCCATAATAGTGTTCAGCCTCATGTTGGTATAAGCTTAGGTAATTGAGGTAAAGCTTCAGTGTGGTATGACACATGGGATGAATTATGTCCTTTGATGAATCATGTGACGCATAGAGTGGTTAGTAATGCGGGCTATAATAAACAAGAAAAGGTGGTTGATGTCATGAATGACGGTTCATGGAGCTGGCCAGACGTGGTATAATCGGTTTCCTGCTCTGAGCCAAATTAACGTCCCCAATCTAAGACCTGATCAATCTGATTCTCTCGTTTGGAGGTATAATGGAGGGTTCTATGAATTCTCTATAAAGCATGCTTGGCATGCTATGCGTGAGCGTGGTGTGGAAGTAGATTGGTCGTATCTTGTATGGTCGACGTTCTCTATTCCAAGATACATAAGTCATCTTTGGCTTGTGATGAGGAAAAGGCTACTTACACAAGATAGGATGAGGCAATGGCTTGTTAGGAATGATATTGATTTAGCTTCGCTTCATTGCCTGCTATGTAAAACTCAACCAGATTCTCAAGAGCACCTCTTCTTTGAATGTCTGTTTTCAATTAAAGTGTGGAAGTTTGTGGTGGAAGCGGCTGGTATGAGGGGCGTATCCTCGAAATGGAGTGACATTGTTGCATGGTTCCTTCCAATATCCAAAGAAAATAAGGTAACTACAATTGTTGGCCGATTACTCTTGGCTGCCTCTACTTATTTCGTGTGGCAGGAGCGCAACAACCGAATCCATGGGAAAGGCGAAAGACAACCTGATGGAGTTGCACAAGTTATTCTTGATATGGTTAGGTTAAATTTGGCTTCTATTCGTTTCAAGAAGAGTATTCGAGTAGATCAAATAAAGAGAACGTGGAAGATTGTAGATGTTTAAGTCGACATAGGTTAGTCTTGGTTCGGTGTAGAGGTTGTGTGGTCACAGTTTATATTCTTTTCTTAGGTGTTGGTTGTTTTGTTTTGAGTATGTGCAAAACATATTGTTTTGAGTTTAGGGTGGCTCATTACCATCCTTTTTTGTTCCGAATCTTTATTCTTTTTTAATATTTTTACCAGGTATAAACCCTTTACCAAAAAATAAACAATAATACTTTTCACTAGGCATTTCTCCTTTAATGAATTATTCGTATATATTGTACAATAAATTTTTTGTGATTCGTTACAGTATTTCAAATATATATAATTCGTTTAATCACACAGCAATAAACTTGTGCTCTTTAACATGGCGTATGCTCCTATATTCGTTGCTTTATTTATTGAAAAATAAACTTGTTTACAGTATACCCTCCCGATCCAGAATTATTACTGACCTTCGTATTTTTCTTTCTCCTACACAAAAATATTTATGTAATCCTTGTTGTTCACAATATTTCTCTAGTTAACTAAAAAAATTATGATCGATATGTTGTTACAATTTTGTTTACACTTTGAGGATGATTATATGATACAAAGGGACCCTAGGTGGCAGGGCCGTCCTATAAATTTATAGAAATTTTGAAGGCTCTGAACAAAATTAAATAATGAGGTTTTTCGATAAGGAATACTATATATAAAGTGTCACTATTTATAAGATATAATATAATTAGTTAGCTAAACGTTCGAACATATTACTTATTTAATATACTTTCTCATCTATATACCTTTTTCTTTGTGAAAAATATGCGTACACATGCATATAATTATTAACGGGAGAAATTTTGAGGCCCTTACAAATTTTAGAGCCCTGTGCGGTTGCTCACCTTGCACACCCTCAAAGCTGGCCCTCCTAGGTGGTAATGTTTTATGAATAATTACTTGTTTATAACTTAGATCGTAACCTTATAACAGTTTTGAATATTATTTAGTACTGTGAGAGGCAAAATTGCATATATATATATCCATCACAAAGTGAATAATTGCATATATATCCTTTTTACAAGTTTTTTATACATGCTTTGGATATATATGCAATTATTCATTTTCAAAAAGATATATATGCAAAAACCCCTCATTTTTAATTTGTTGAAAAATTAAATGTCATTTAAACTTAATGGCAAATAGCTTGCTAGCTGGAGATAACTTTATTACTGTAATATATACCATTTGGTCAAAAAAAATTGATGTAAATTATTGACCATGAAAATCAAATGTTGACTTGATAACTCAAAATAAGAAATGTTAGAGCCACAAAGAAAGTCTCACAAAAAAAATCCACAAATTGATTAGGTAGAGACTGATTGGTTCAGTAAAAGAAAAGAGAGAGAAAGTGTTACACAGTACACCAATAAAACGCCGACACGTCATGTTTTTATGAGAGTTTCTTTATGGGTCTAGCATACCTCACTAAAAATAGGTGAAGATGTAACTATTACCATTTGGCATTAAATACACAACACATATGTGAGTATTATAAATAAGCATGATTAGAAGTTCAGAACTACACAAATTCACAAGCCAAACAACACTACTATGAATATGAAGCTTGCTCTCTTCATATTCATTTGTTTCATCATTTCATACATCTCTTCTTGCTCATCAGCAACCAACGGTACTGTCGACTGGTGGTGCGCCCGAACCCCATATAACCAAACATGCAATCACTATCTCGTCAAAGATAACCCCTCAAGTGGCCCTCTTTCTATAAACCAATTCCTAGATATGACCGTACTAGCATCCATAGATGAAGCACGCGCGGTTCTAAAACAAGCACGAGAGAGCGAGTCCAAGTACCCAAATGTTCCAGGAAAAAGCTTGTGGCGTAGCTGTGTTGATTACTTTGACGGGATCGTGTACACACTAAACATGATCCTTAACCACACCCGTAATCCCACACCACTCGATGTGCAGACTTGGATCAGTGGTGGTTTAACATATATCGGCATGTGTAAAGAAGGGTTCGAGTTGATTAATATGACCAACACTGGCCTACCCACAATTTCTACCAATTTGACAGAACTATTACTCAACTCTTTAAATATTAGTGCTTTCATTAGAGGTGGTAATAATATTCATTGGATTGCGGATTGGAATTTTATCCACGAATACAATCTGTCAGATTTGGCAGAAGATAAGCCAGATGTTGTGGTGGCTCAAGATGGCTCAGGAGATTTTAAAACAATTCAAGAAGCCATAGAATCCTCGGGGAGCAGGAGACAAGAAGGCAATAGGTTTGTGATTTACGTCAAGGCTGGGGTTTATGAAGAACACGTTATGATTAAGAAGGAAGTGTGGGATATTACTATTTTTGGCGACGGAATAAATCAGACGATCATCACTGGTGACAAGCATTTAGGTGGCAACGTTATAAATACTATAAATGCGGGAGACTTGAAAGCAATATCAACTTTTCGTGAGTTTTATGTATAATAGTTAACGGTAACAATTTGAAAGTAGTATGTTTCATTAACTGAAGATTTTTTTTATTTGTTTGGATTGCAGAAGTTTGGGGTTATGGATTTATTGCTCGAGACATCACATTTCGGAACACAGCTGGAGCAGAGTTGGAACAAGCAGTGGCATTTCTTTCTGGCTCGGACGAATCAGCTTTTTACCATTGCAGCTTTGAGGGCTACCAAGACACACTTTATACCCCTATGCATAAACAATTCTACAAAGAATGCCAAATCTATGGAAGTGTTGATTTTATATTTGGTAACTCTCTTGTCGTTTTTCAAGATTGTGAAATATTTTTTAGAATACCTAAACTCCATGGAGGATTAGTGGCAACTGCTCAAGGAAAGCAGTATGATGACGAAGGTAATGGATATTCGTTCCAAGGGTGTAAAATAATGGCTGGAGAAGATCTTAAGCCCATTATTGATCAATACCCTAAAGCCTACTTAGGAAGACCATGGCATTCAGAGGCTGTAACAGTGTATATGCAATCTTTTCTTGATGATCTGGTGCATCCAGAAGGGTGGCTTGAATGGGATGGTGACAGTGCAACTGCTTATTACGGTGAGTACAAGAATTATGGACTGGGTTCGTCTACTGATCATAGAGTGAATTGGACCAGTTACCATGTAATAGAAGATGTAGAGACCGCAAACAGATTCACTGTTGAGTCTTTAATTAGTGGCAACGGCTGGCTTCCTAAAACCGGCGTGCCTTTTACACCCGGGTTGTATAATCTCTAAAAGGAGGTAAAAAGAGGACCAAAATTCCCTGATTCTTTTAGCTTGCTTAAAATCTATTGTGACTTTGAGTTTATGAAATGACCTTGTGTTACTATGTCATTCGAGTTATAAGATGAACTTTTGCTACGTATAGTCTCCATTAAGCTTCCATAAACCTTTTAGTTATATATATCGTTTTATCAAATTTCATGTTAACCCCAATACTAGCCTTCTTATAATTGATTATTTGTTACAAACTCGAGTACAATATATATGTGAAAGTTCTAATTCAGTAATTCATGATCGAAAAGCACTTATGCCTTTCTTTCGAATAGTTTGTACACTAGGCAAGCCTAACCTGGGTGATTGACCAATCGTACCCGTTTAATCCAATATTTGTTACACTTGCTAAAGATGGAAGCACATATACCTTGAGTTAAGTAGTTACGGTAGAGTCATTGACTTTACTAATTAGTACTTATTCTTATGTTGCAACTTCATCACTGAATGTAGTTTGATTTCAAACTAAACAAGCACTTTAATTACTTTTATTATATGTAGTCGGAGATTCTCTTTCATTAAATTTGTTTAAGAAAATTTAAATCTCAAAATAAGTAGTACATGTACAATTGAATACTATAAATAACATTAATGTTCAATGAACAAACACTATAAATCCTTCCAAATTACAATTTGAATACAAGGTTTGACATCAATCTTTCGTGTACACAATGTGTGTGTATTGTGGTCCGGGTTTCATTATTTTGGACCGCAGTTTTCTATCCGATTTTCTTCAATATTATTTTTTCAGGTCATATTCAATTATCTGAAAATCCAAAAAATTGTCATATTCAATTACTTTATAGAATAGTATTTTTTAATGAACAAGAAAATACAGGCTTATTATAGTAAGTGTATTACAAGGATTTCTTGTTTACGACCTTATCCCTATCAAATGGAACCTATGGAAAACTAATAGCAAACACGAAGTGAGAGAAATTGGTAAAACACATATCAAAAGTTCGAAAATTAGATATGTTAATTTTTAGAAATAATCAATTCTTTTTAATAAATACTGATATATTAATATATACCGATGAAATAAAACATAGCTTAAGTTTATAGGTACAGTTTTTATGCTGCCAATGGTTTGATGTTTATAATAAATTCTCCTTTGTAAGAGTCAATGTTACAAGGCATGAATAGTGAAACTGCTACTTATAAGGCGAAATGTAGTAGTATCACAATAGCTCGAGAGTATAGCTAAAATGAAGAAAGTATATTGAGTGATACCGTATGTAGGTTGGCTGGTTGCTGTTAGTAACAACACTGCAAGTGTCACAATTGGTGTCACTAAAGTAAAAACAGTCACAACATGTCCAAGTGTTTTACCCATAGAAAAGAAAGTGTCATAACTCTTATAGCAACATACGTAGTAAAAAGGATTGGGAATCTTATTGACCTGTTTGGGCACAAATTGGTTCTCACGTTTAAGGTATTGATAAAACCCAAACTGTAAATTTATACATACTTTCTAAACATGTCATTAAAACGTCAAGTATAGTGACACCTTAGAGTCACAAATAGCTTTTTCACCCAATAACGCTTTCGTAGCAGCTATGCTATTCGATCCACAATACAAATTTCATTTTAACTACAGTTCGCAAACTCAACAATCAGAGATAAAGTATGAAATCAATAGTTGATTAGAACCATTTAATTCATTTTGTTCTAGTTAAGTATTCTTTGTACCTCAACAACTACGTAGTATCTGATATGTTTAACTTAATTGATAATTTATCAATTTATTTTCTTATAATATATTTGAATATTTGAGAATTTATTTTTTTTCCACAGATATACTATAACTGCAGTTAATGATGTAATATTTTCAAGTGTAATATGTATTTATGTACAATAAAACATGTAATTGTTTACACTCATTAAAAGATTTCGATGTATTTATCTACATATGTTTATTACAAACAGCCAGCCACTATTTATGTAATCAATTAATATCAAAAAATATGAGTCGAGTTATATTAAATATCAAACTTTTCTTACATACCAAGGACTCATCCCCACCATTCATCTAAAAAGAAATCAATTGATAAGATTAAAAGCATTTTAATATTTCACATATTTTTTATAATTTAAATATCTCTTAAACCGTTAATCGTTAAGCGAAAATAATTACACCATCGGAACGAGCATTTAATTATCTTTCTATAGACGGGCACTTTGATATACTTTCGATTAAAAAAAATCATTTTTTTCACGTTTTTTTTCGTCGCCGAAAAAATCACATGTGATATGTAATATCATATTTGATATTAGTGTAATATCACATGTGATATTAGTGTAATATCATATGTGATATGTAATATCACATGTGATTTTCTCGGTCACGAAAAAAACGTGAAAAAAATGAAAAAAATAATTGTCGAAAATATGTCAAAGGGTCTATCTATAGAAAGATAATTAAATGCTCGTCGTAACGGTATATTTTTTTTCGCTTAACGATTAACGGTTTGAAAGATATTAATATTTGAAAAAAAAATGAATTTTTTAAATTGTTGGGATTAATCTCATACATTAGATCAAATAAAGATGAAGATAATATGAAGGGTAAAGATTAGTCCATTGATATGTAAAAATAATTTGGTTCTCAAATGATCTTCCATCCAAAAAATATGTCAAAGGCCTATCTAAAGAGAATATGAATGGTAAATATTAGTCCCTTGGTTATAAGTGTATGATTTACATAATGGACTTAAGGGTAAAATTCTTAATTTCATATTTTTTTAGTAAATTTAATTAATATCCCATATATTGTATATTTGTTTTTAAAACAATTATTATTATTATTATTATTATTATTATTATTATTATTATTATATAAACATCACTTTATTAGAAACTTAAAAGATTTACAAGAAATTAGTGGGAGCCGAGAAACTATCTGGGCCCTCACTCCTTTAGCTACAACAAAGCTAATCCTATTATTATTATTATTATTATTATTATTATTATTATTATTATTATTATTATTATTATTATTATTGTTAGAAACTCATAGGATTTACGAGAAATTAATAGGGAGTCGCGAAACTATCTAAGCCCTCACTCCTCTAGCGATAGCAAAGCTAATCCTACTTAATATCTGAATAGCAGCACGCACCCCAATGTCATTATTATTATTATTATTATTATTATTATTATTATTATTATTATTATTATTATTATTATTATTATTATCACTTTATTAGAAATTCGTATGATTTACAAAAAATTAGTGGGGAGCCGAGATACTAACTGGGCCCCTGATGAGATCAAATAAGTACATTTTATTAACATCATTTATCCTATTTAATTGACTTGTTTTATATTGTTTTGTATGAGAATTGGTGATTAGTGTTTACTTTAGTGATTCTCAGGTAAAAACAAGCAATTGGTGAAAGTTAATGATATTGGACGAATTATGGAGCTAAATGATCAAGATTTGAAAAGTGTACTGAAATTTAAGGATGCGCCGTATCACTCTCAACAGATACGCCGCAACATCATACTTAGATGAATTCGAAGACCATTGCCTGACTTTGAAGAATGTGCCGCATCTAATTATAACATGCGCCTCATATGAAACTTTGGTCAACGAAATATAATCAACTTGTTCTACTCCAAAATACGCCGCATCTCATTTACAACATGCGGCGTATCAGCTAAAGACTTAACCAGATACTATCCAAGACGTTAAAGAACATGCGCCGCATAGAGAAACAAGTTACGCCGCATCTAAAGGCGGTGTACGAATATTCCAGAATATAATAATTGGACCCCACACGAAGTTAAGTAGATGCGCCACATCTGTCATCAACATGCGCCGCATCGATCCCTCAGACAGAAACTATAAAAACCCCATGACAGATACGAGTTTGGTGTGAAAAAAAACCCTAAGGAGACGAATTCAGTCAAAGAAGCATCACAAGACACGCCCCAAACGAAGATCTTAGAGCCGTAAGAAGGTCCTGCATGTGTATAATTCATTAAGTAGTCTTGTTTATTGTATTAATAAGCTTTAATCTATTAGGATTGATGGGCTTGTGGCCACCACACTGCTCCCTTTAAAATTGCTTTCCTATCGATTAAAGTTTATATGATGATGTTTTTGGTGACTTTTATTTGTGCATTGATAACCTATGTGTTTAGTTGAGTCTTCTGGGCTACCATACATGTTCCTCGCCTGCTTATCTAGTGTCTAGAAGGTAGGATAAACATAAGTAATCATTAAGAGTTTACTAGCTGATAATTAGGATCCAACGAGACAGATTAAATTACGATACTCATCATATAAAACTAGCAATAAAACAAGCGACAAGCTACTTAATTATAAGGACATGTCTTCTTACGTGTTTCTATTATCTATCTGTGTACGTGATTGCTATTCACTGATTCGTTCTCATTAGTTTTACTTTTATGTTTAATCGAATTTGTGTTAGTCTCTCAGGCTAAACCCCCGTTTATTAGATTAGGATAGTAAAACTAACTTAGATATTAAAATATTGATTAAATCAACTAGATATTACGTTCCATTTTTAGTGTTCGACACTCTACTTACCACTATATATACATATTGATCGGGTACACTGCTCGTTAAGTGTGTGTGTTAGTAATAAGTCGGCTAAATATAAATTTAAAACTTGAAAAGGCTTAAACACCCTATGCTACACTGACATTACACAACGCATCAGCCCCCACTCCTCTAGCTATAGCGAAGCTAATCCTACTAAAAATTTGAGCAGCAGCATGTGCTCCAATGTCTTGACTCACCGAGAATCATCGGATACGCTTTAGTAAGGTCACCTCATCATTCTTAAGTTCTCTAAAAGAAGAGAATGAAAAGGGGAGAAACCCATATCCAATATCTATGCATTTAGCCTCGTACTTGACACGTTTACATTGTGCGGCTTCAATAACCGCACGACCCGGCACAAAATCAACCATACCGGTTTGCGTCAAGGGTGATGGCCCTGTCAGATCAACACATACATCAAGCCCACCATCCCACGAGTAAAGTAACATATCAGCTGGACGTAAGGGTTTGTCCCTTTCCCCACTAAGCCCAATATCAACCTTCTTACGAGCCGAAATTCCAGACCAAGAACATATGTCATAGGATTTACAAAAAATTAGTGGGGAGCCGAGATACTATCTGAGCCCTACTCCTCTAGCTATAGCAAAGCTAGTCTTACTAAAGATATGAATAGCAACACATGCCCCAATGTCTTGAGTCGCAATACTAAAAGTTTTGTACATATATGGGTTATAAAATATATCAAGCTAAAACACGAGGATTAAGATATGCATATAAATACATGAGACAAAGGTTTTCAATTGTAAAATAAACAATCTTTAAATTAATGTTATAAAATTAAATTAACTTTTATATTTTAATTGCAATACAAAAGTAATAACCCAAAAGTAATGAATGATATACAAGTATATACATATTAAGAATTTTTCTAATATTAATAATGTTAAAATTTCGCACACAAGTCTAAAAACTAGTATCATGATAAAATAAAAAAGATGCATAGACTTAGAATTCCGAAAATGTATGACCATTTGGCAACAATTACAACACATATATAAGACTACTATAAATAGCTATCAAGAACTACATGAAATAATATATCCAAACACATGGCTATTACTATGAAGCTTGCTATCTTCATTGCATTTCACCTCAATGCCAAGATAATAAGTGTCACAACTCGTAATTTCCGGTCATTTTCCGACCCTCGACAAATTACTATTCACAAGTTACTATTCACCATTTACTATTCATCGATCACTATTCATCGTTTTTTAGGTCAATTTGACATTTCGAGAAACATTCAGAAATTTTACTATTCACTTGACACTATTCATTTCTGGAAGAAAAACCACTATTCACGTGCATTACTCATGTCATCGTAAATTTAGTTTACGAGTATTCAAATTCGCGTAACCGTATTGGTTCAGGAGCGAATTCATGCTTTATCATTTGGGACATCTCATACAGACTAGAAATAGTCTTCATATTATCATTATGGCACTTGCATACTATTCCACTCGTAGGATAATTAAATTAGTACTTTTCGTATAATTAACTTTTCCGTTTAATTATTTCCAAATAAACGTTAACAAACGACCAATAATGTGACTAATACGTCCGACACTCTCGACTATGATCCCAATATATTTTTATACTCATTATAATAATATAAAAATTATATTATTAATTTACCCGGTGTTTTCAAACCGATTACTATACTTCACGGTCGGAGCTTATTACTTCGTCGGTTTGCGTTATTTCAATTCAATAATTTTTCTAACACCCGATTCTCATCAGGAATAATATTTTACAACTTTTACAACTTCGTCGTATTTTATTCCACCTCTTTAACATTTATTTTTAGTTAACTCAGTACCCGGTATCTCCTAAAACTAATAATATCTACCTAATAAACCCAAAAGTCTTACAAATATTACCCGGTGTTTTCAAACCGATTACTATACTTCACGGTCGGAGCTTATTACTTCGTCGGTTTGCGTTATTTCAATTCAATAATTTTTCTAACACCCGATTCTCATCAGGAATAATATTTTACAACTTTTACAACTTCGTCGTATTTTATTCCACCTCTTTAACATTTATTTTTAGTTAACTCAGTACCCGGTATCTCCTAAAACTAATAATATCTACCTAATAAACCCAAAAGTCTTACAAATATTATACAATCTTCCACTTTTTCTTCCTTTCTCACCAAATTGCCGCCCCCCCCCCCCCCTGACTTTGTCCCTAAAATTGTGGATCTTGTTTTGTTTGTACCATTTTCTTATAATATAAACTATATACTCCCAATTTTCACCTCATTTTCTCATATCTAGCAAAATGTTCTTTTTCTCTTTTCTCTCTTTCTTTGGTTCGGCAAAACAACAACAACAACCAAGACATATAATTTTTCCAAGATCTAGTAATATTCAAGTGTAATTAGTTGTCCTTGTTGGAGTTTTGAGATAAAAACTCAAGGATTGTTAGGTTTTCACCATCCAAACTTCATTAATCTTCCAAGTAAGTTAACAAAACTCATTTCATAATTTTTACAAATTATTACTATGTTTATATATTTTTCTTACAAGAACTCATGCATATATTGACTTATACCAATTTATTTTTGTAAACTTTTGATCATACAAGCCCTAGAAATGATTTTTGGTTAGATCCTTGTTAGATCTACTTGGTTATGATGTTTAGGAACCCATGACACCCTAAGAAGGTGTATGGTAGGATTAGACTAGCTTTGTGGTGTTTGAAAGTGGTTTGGTTGGTTTTTGAACAAGTTAGTAACTAGGAAAACCAAGTTTTGACACTTATAGAAAGTTGCTGTCCATTTTTGGCAAACGTGGAAAGATCAGGGAATTATGGGTAATTTTGGACCTAAGATTCAGAAAATACTTTCCGATACGGAACTATGGCCGAAAACGGGGATAAAAACGAGTTACTAATGAAGGAGATACGCTAAAAACGAGTTTAAACGACGAAAACTATATTTTCCGGAAATGCTTGCTGATGAACAGTACTCACGGGCAAATTTGAGCATAAAACTTGATCTAGCCGTCATAACTTGTCAAAAGCATGTTAGTATGTTGTCCCACGATTCCGTGGATATAAAGAACGAATAAAATGAGCTTAAAACGGCCAAGTTATACGCGTTTTAACATCGTCAAAACTATATATATATTTCGTCACTACTAGAAAATAATAACTACGCACTAAATGGTATATTTTTCTAGAAATGTTACTAAGGACTATATTCTTAACAAATGAAATACGTATGACCCAAAGGAATATTTATACGACTTAACGACGTTATTTTAAGGTTTTCGATACGAGGAAATTAACGCTAACATTGTTATACGATATATGTTACGACAAGTTTTTATAACTCCAATTGGACTTATTTTTCCTGAGTATGAAAACTATTTTACTGTGACAATAACTAGTATTTCCAAGTTACGAGTGGTATAGGCATCATGTGCACGTGCATTCATTTCATTATGTCATGATCTAAGGTAGATCGTTATTACTCATATTAGGTTGCGGTTAGAGATCGAACCTCATTTCAGTGTATCCATTCTTGTCATCGTAGCTATCGCTCCAGGTGAGTCATAGCCCCTACTTTTTTTAATTGTTTTGTAAACTCTTTGGGGGAGAATACATGCTCGTTTTACTTAAAACGCATTACTTGTTTTACCTGGTTGATTTCTCAAATATTCCCAGCTTTATCTAAATATATTTGATCACCTGCACTTCATTGGTATGCTTGACCACCGGTATTTCTTTGGTATATTTAATCACCTGCATTCATTTGTATGTTTGATTTCCTGTATTTCATGGGATTGATTATCCTTGTTCATATGACCTCATTGTCCCCATTTGTTCTTATATGTCCATTGTAATACTGTGGTATTCCCCACTTGGCTGTGATGTCAAACGTAATATTGTGGTATTCCCCACTTGGCTGTGATGTCAAACGTATTGTGGTATTTCCCCACTTGGCTGTGATGTCAAACGTATTGTGGTATTCCCCACTTGGCTGTGATGTCAAACGTAATATTACTGTTTCATTACTTGACTGAATTGCGATGCCTTTGCATCAACCTTATTACGGGTTTTCCCGCTTGACTAATTTATCATATGGCCTCATTGACCGAATTATTTATATAGCCGTTTTGCTATATTTATCTGGGAACTTGGATACCAGTATTTCTTTTGTTCACGTAGACTTTAACACATTTGGCAGGGGGTTGTAAACACACAGGTTACAAGTCTCTTATGGCGGGACTTGTAACTGAGTGGATTTACAATGCCTTTGCTGGGCGATCTTTTCTCTATAGGCATTATTTGTTAAACAAACTCTATGAACTCACCAACCTCGTGTTGACACTTTAGCATGTATTTTCAGGTTTTAACTTATGGCACGCTACAGGAGGTTTTGGCAGGGCATGGCATGGTCATAGAAGACTCTGATTAGTTATATGGGGACCGTTTTAAATTACTTTTAAGGGCCTACTTCCGCACTACTTTTAACGATGTAAATTCAACATTTTTGATTAAACGATTTTATTCTAAATGATTAAAGTGAAAACCATTTTTGTACTTGTGTCGTGATATCAATTGAGTTACACCCCAGCTGCATGTATGCTTCCGCTGGACCCGATCTTGGGGGTGTGACAATAAGACATAAGTCCTATGGCTTTCATCTCGAACTCTCTCGTCATTGATTTCTTGAGCTCATCAATCATCCTCTGAGAGTTTCCTTCTTGCCCTTTAGCAACATATCCCTCCGGTTGCTCCACATAAACTTCTTCTTCGAGAAGTCCATTTAAAAATACTGACTTCACATCCATTTGGTGGATTTTCCACCTATATTGAGCAACAATATCAATAATCATTCTAATAGTTTCTAAGAAAGCAACATGAGCAAATACCTCTTCGTAGTCGATGACATGCTTTTGCTTGTAACCTTTTACCACAAGTCATGCTTTGTACTTCTCCACTTCGCCTTTGGCGTTTTTCTTGGCCTTGTATACCTACTTGACTCCAATAGCCTTTTGTCCTTTCAGAAGGGTCATTAACTCCCACGTATCATTCTTCACTATTGACTTTATCTCCTCGTCCATGGCTTGTCTCCATTTCTTGCTTTCCATAGCCTCCTCAAAAACTAAAGGTTCATAGTGAGCGTATACACAAAGAAGGGGTATCTCGTCAGTTACCTCCTAGAGCTCCTGCAAACTTCTCGTCTTTGGTTCCTCTTTACTTGAACTTGAAGGTGAGTCTTTGGTTGGAGTTGGACTTTGATGTTATTTTACTTCTTCACTTGATTCACCCGTCTCTTCTTTTTCTTTGTTAGTCATAGGAAAAAAGTCATACCTTTCATTTTCTTTAATGCTCCAATCCCATGCTTCTTCTTTATCGAAATCTACATCTCTACTTACTACCACCTTCCTTGTGATTGGATTATAGAGCTTATGACCTTTCGACTGCTTGTCGTAGCTTACAAACACATGCTTCTCACTTATAGCATCAAGCTTGGATCGCCTTTGGCTTGGAATGTCGACATATGTTATGCTTCTGAATACCCTTAGGTGAGATACGGTAGGCTTCAACCCATTCCATGCTTTTTGTGGAGTCTTGTTGTCTAAACTCTTTGACAGACACCGGTTCAATAGATATACCACATAATCAACCGCTTCGGCCCAAAACTTCTTTGATATTTTCTTACTTTTCAACATGCTTCGGACCATATTTAGAATGGTTCAATTCTTTCTCTCCACCACTCGATTTTGTTATGGGGAGTAAGGAGCTGTTAGAAATCTCCGGATCCCATTATCCTCACAAAATTTGTTAAATTCTTTTGATAAAAATTCCCCACCTCTATCGGATCTCATGAATTTAATTTTTAAACCTTTCTCCTTTTCTACCATAGCTTTAAATGTCTTAAAAGCTTCAAAAGCTTAGGATTTTTCTTTTAGAAAATAAACCAAGTTTTTCTTGAAAAGTCATCAATAAAGAGCATAAAGGAACGATTCTTACTATTAGAAGGTGGAGTAATGGGATCGCACAAATCTGTTTGAATTAGTAGTAAAGGCTCCTTAGCTCTTGATGTAGCTTCTTTCGGGAACGAACTCCTAGCATGCTTCCCAAGAAGGCATCATTCACAAACTTGATTCGGATGATTAGTTTGATCTAACCCTTTCACCATTCCCTTTGAGGATAATAAATTTAAGTCACCAAAGTTTAAGTGCCCGTGCCTTATGTACCAAAGCCACAATTGATCCTTCAAACAACTTTTTAAGCACTTAGTTTCATCATGTTGATTGTTTAGAAGGAACATTCGGTTTTTAGTCATAGGCACTTTTGCTATGAGCTTTCCTTCGGGGTTTTTTATTGTAGCACTACGATCGTTGAAATGAATATTGTATTTTGTCTTTAAAAGTTGTCCCACACTTAAAATGTTACTTTTAAGGTTGGGCACATTGTATACGTTCGAAATATATTGGTAACTTCCATCTTTAGCTTGGATAAGTATATTACCTTTTCCTTTTACCGGTGCCTTTGATTCATCTCCAAAGGTGACATTACCTTTACTTTTCTCCATCTCCATGAACAAGTCTTCTTCACCCATCATATGGTTACCCGCAGAGGAATCTATGTGCCATGGCTCTATCCTCTCATCTCGTTCGCCATGTCTTGCCATTAGCAAAGTAAGCTCATCTTTATCTTCTACCTCGACAAGATTAGCTTTTTCTTCCACTTTTTTGGAGCTAGCACACTCACTGGCATAAAGACCATATTTGTGACAGTTATTGTATTTGGGGCTTACCTCCTTTGTGAGATTGAAAGCCTCTCCAACGACCTCTTCGATATGAAGACCATTGGTTTTCATCTTCTTTGTTGACATCTTCTCTTCCTCTTCCTCGTCCTCGGCTTTGGAAACCACCACGATCTCGAAAAGTACCACGTCTTCGTCCTTGCTCCTTTCTATGTAGAAAGCTTTTTTCTCTTTCTTTGAAGGAGACCTTTGAGTATAAAGCTTGCTCCAAGGGTTCTTTCCCCTTTCTCTTCTTCAACTTCTCTTCATGAGCTTGCAAAGATCCGAGGAGTTGATCAATGGTCATAGAGTCTATGTCTTTTGACTCCTCTATGGCCACGACAATGTGAACAAAGCTTGGTGGAAATGAATGAAGAATCTTTTCTATCACCCTTGTGTCACTCAAGCTTTCACCATTTCTCTAATTTCATTAGAAATGGTCAAGACACGAGTGAAATAATCCGAAATTATTTTGGATTCCTCTTTTTAGAGCTTTTCGAACTCTCATTTAAGAGCTTAAAGACGTACCTTTTTCATCTTATCAATTCCTTTGAAAGCATTTTGAAAGATCTCCATGCTTCCTTAGAAGTAGTTGCATTTACAACTTTCTCAAACATCGCATCATCAAGACATTGATAGATTAGTGTAAAAGCACTTTGATCCTTCTTTCTCGCCTCTTGCAATTCCACCCTTTGGGCGGCACTCAACGAACTCTCATCATCAACTTTCTTAGCACCTTTCTCGACTATCTCCCACACATCATGTGAACCGAGTAACACCTTCATCCAAATGCACCAACTACTGTAGTTGTCTTTTGTGAGAGGAGAAAATTGGAACAAGTTCATCATGCTTGACATCGTGATCTTCTAGCTCTGATACCAATTTGTTGAAAAACGAGAGCCTTTTAGGCTTATGAAGAGAGGAATACTTATGAGAAAGTTTACAATGTCATTGATTGTTTAAGCTTTGCTTCATTCTTACAAATGCATCACCCTAACTGTAAAAAGTTTTTGCACACAATTGAGACTATACCTTATGGATTTCCGGATGATCAAATATGACCTTATTTGAACTGTCGGTATCTAAAAATTAAATATAAGACTTCATACTACTATTACTATACACAAAACGTAGGACAAGAAGCTATTGTTCGCCAAACCTTGTACTCAAAGTAACTAAAAAGGATCTGTGTGTTCATTGAACAAGGATGTATAAATATTGATAAATAATACATTAATACGTAAGATTATCTGTCACACTAAGAAAAAAAATCAAAATTACCGAAAAAGCTTAAGTTTGTATTAGAAAACATCATACATATAGAACTTTATTTGTTGTATTAAGTCAAATATTAGATCATATGTTAAATGCAAATCTTTGACCATAAAATTTAAAGCGGAGGGAATGACATGATAAAAAGTAAATTGTAAATGTGAAATGTATAACCATTGCGTTTGGCATTAAGTAAACACGTACAGGACTATTTATATATGACATAAAGAACTACCCAAAGTCAATGTATCAAAACACGAAATTATGAAGCTTGTTCTCTTCATATTCATATGCATCTTCCTTTCATTCATCATCTCTTGCTCATCGGAAACTACCACCTCCGGCAGCATAAACTGGTGGTGCACAAAAACCCCGCACTACGAAACATGCAATCACTACATCGTCAGCCAAAAACGTGTCTCCTTAGCCATCTTATCTATGAACCAATTCCTAGATGTAACTGTACAAGCAGCCATAAATGAAGCACAAGTGACTCTAAAACGAGCCCAAGGGATCGAGTCGACGTACCCAAATGTTCCAGGAAAAAGCTTATGGGGTAGTTGTGTTGACTACTTTGACGGGATTGTGTTCACACTAAACATGGTTCTTGACCACACTCCCGAGTCAACTCCACTTGATGCCCAAACATGGCTGAGTGCCGGTTTAAGTTATATCAACATGTGTGAAAAAGGGTTTGAGTTGATTAATATGGCCAACACTATTCTACCCACAATTTCTACCAATTTGACAGAACTAATACTTAACTCTTTGGCTATTAGTGTTGTTATTAGAGGTAGTGACACTCATGAGTTTGTGGATTTGAACAATAGCAACAAACACAAGCTGACGAATTTGGCAGTAGGAAATCCGGATGTTGTGGTGGCATTAGATGGGTCAGGAAATTTTACATCAATTCAAGAAGCTGTAGACTCAGCAGGGTCCAGAAGACGAGGCAAGAAGTATGTGATTTACGTGAAGGGTGGTGTTTATCAAGAATACGTAGAGATTCAGCACAAAGTACGGAATATTAAGATGTTTGGTGATGGAATAAATAAGACAATCATCACCGGTAACAGGCATGCAGGTGGTGACACGCTGGCAACGCCAAAGGCTGGTGACTTGAAGGAATCAGCAACGTTTAGTAAGTTCGATTATATCTTGTTTTGTAATACTCACAACGCGAAAAATGTACTTTACTGACACTTAGAGTGTCGCAAATAGTATAAATCAGTCACAAAGGTGTTTATTTGTTTCACACTTTCACCTACACATAAAATGAGTAAGCTGACATACATGGATAAAACCCTACTATGTCTCCTCCAGATCTGTTCGGCTGTTCCTGGAGTACCAGAGTGGGGAGTAGATCTTTGATCTTTTTCTCACATAAATTCTGAATAAAATAAGTTAGTATAACCACACTTTTCAAAAATGTCAGTAGCGACACTTCTCAGTTGTCACTAGTTACAATTTCTTTATTGTGACTCATATTGTTTGTTTATTATTTTTTGAAATTATTGTAAGTGAAAATTACGATTCTATGTTTATAATACTTCATTTTGGTATATTAGCATCTCTCAAAATCGCTAAAACTAAATATTTAAAGTAGTAATTCGTGTTTCGTATGTTCCGGATGTAGAGGTGTATGGTCGTGGATTTATTGCTAGAGACATCACGTTCCAAAACACAGCCGGGCCAGATGGCGGACAAGCGCTAGCCCTCCTTGCCGGCTCAGACCAGTCAGCATTCTACCGCTGCAGCTTTGAAGGCTACCAAGACACACTTCTTACTCAAGATTCCAAACAATTCTACAAAGAATGCCAAATTTATGGAACTGTTGATTTCATATTTGGCGACGCTCGTGCTGTATTCCAAGATTGTGAAATCTTCCTTAGAAAACCACAACCTGGTGGAGGATTAGTGGTGACGGCTCATGGGCGGAAGTACCATAACCAAACGGGGGGCTATTCATTTCAAGGGTGTAACATAACTGCTGCAGATGATCTCAAGCCTGTTATACGTCAATACAAAAAAGCCTTTCTAGGAAGACCATGGTTTGCATATGCTCGGACAGTTTTCATACAATGTTTTCTTGATGATTTGGTGGATCCTAAAGGGTGGCTTGATAGTTGGGGTTATAATAAAACTGCTTATTGTGGAGAGTATGAAAATATCGGAAAAGGTGCTTCTACTCATAAAAGGGTGCAATGGCCTAATTACCAAGTTATCAAAGATCCAAAGATCGCAGAGCATTTCACAGTGGTTCATCTTATTTCAGGCAACCGATGGCTTCCGGCAACAAGTGTACCTTATATATCAGGGCTAGAAAAGTTGTAAACATAAAGTCAAACTGATAATAGAATGTACAGCTGATCAGATGTTTTTTTATTTTAACTTATTATATACTCCAGTGTCAGGAAAACAAAATATTGACCGCATATTTACAAGTATTCATTTTTGTTTCTCTATTCACAAGCTTAGACTACAACAAGCTTTTTTCTAAAAGGATTGACAAAATTTTAATACCAATATTATATATTGTGATTGTTATGGGGTGGCTGGTTCTGAATCTTCTATGGAATCTTGAGTACTCTTTATAAGCATATCATAGTTGATGGAAGCCAACTGGGACAGATTCTGACCACAAAATTAAATAGAAATGTTTGAATATCTTTGTATTATCAGCATACGATAAAAAGCATTATGCAGAATGAAACTAACCTTAAACGAGAAATTACTAAATGAATAATTGGTTTTAAGATGTGAAGATCCAAAGTCTGCCAGGTTAGTACATTGGTCACCCTGTTTCAGTAACAAAACGAGTGAATAGTTTATAACAATTATGTTTTGGTAACTTGTGACAAAATGACAATGTGAGGATAAATACTTCTTCGTCTGCCATGTTGCTGTTCAAACTGTCACCAGAAGAAGTGCTGCTTGCTTCAGACATATCATCAAAATCGCTACCTCCATCAATATGTTCTTCATCTGGATTCCAGATATATCGGCTCATAAAATAACTGGTATCAAGTGCTTCAGCAGATGGTATAAATGTTGCCTGAAATACATAACACTTGAGATTGGTTTCTAAAATATAAATCGTAGCGTATATGCATGAAATGATTTTAAAAACCTTCTGTTTTGCGAGTGTGTCCCAGTTGATGTTCTTAAAAAAAGGATGCCTCTTCACCTGTCAAGTAGAAAATTACTAATAATTTTAGGAGCTTTTTTCAAGGTTGTGGTGAACTATATTATATAGAGAATAATTTACCTCTCCAGCACCTGTTGCACCTAGGCGTTGTAGTGGATTGTCAATCAACAACCTGGCATGAAGCAAATAATTATTCTGGTCCGTCACAGATAGAGTATAAAAAATAATCATCAAAGTTAGCACATATATATCTCCATGTCAAAGTGGACTAAAGAATCTCAATTCTTTTGCTCTCCTGTTCTTTCTTTTGGACTCAGGTTGGGCCAGATTTTGTAACAGGTAATCTGGAAAATGGTCAGGTTGGGTCATAAAAATTAAACACGGTTATAAAAGTTAAATATATAATTCTATGGACAAGTTCGTGTATCAAAAGTATTATTTATTAATAAAAAAATAAAAAATAATACTTTAAAAAGAAAACCTTTTGTAAATACAGAAGTATAATATGATTTTATGCACAGAACTTGAACTTTGAAGTGTATAGAACCGGAAACTAAATTAATATAATGATTCTTATAACAAGTAAGAGATTAGCGCAACCACTTCAGCCATCTCCTTTATTAAGATCCAATTTACCCCTATCATACCATTTTGACCCGTTTAAATTCATATGTTGCAGCTGATGCTCATTTTGACCCGTAAAGTATTTTCTTATGGCCCAAATAGATTACTTGGTCCAACTTTAATGTGCTTGGGTTGGTATTGCCAGGACTAGTTCGATATCTACTTCTATGGAATGTAAGGATTAAGGAATAGTATACCACACAGCATTTAGGTATGGCTTCTGACAAACATTTTCTTGAATAAAAACTCCAAATAACCAAAATCATAATAGAATAACATGGTCAAAGAAGAGCATTAGGCATGGACCATAAACTAGTCAGACTGATCTACAGGAACATCAAATGGCATAATGGTAAATGTTCCAATTTTAAAGGACTCAGCACGGGCACATTTTTCAATACCTTTCTGCAGTTGTGGAATTCATTATTTGGTTAAGAAATCAACTCTTGACCATATGTCACAACAAGAACACTTTCAAGATAGAAATACTAAATTGAAATCTACTTCCTGTTTTAGGCCATCTTTAGTTCCTATGATGTATTTCGACATTACATATGCAGTAAAATATGGCTGCCAGGCTGGCATAAGAAATGATGTATGGACTACTGTAATTTCAAAAGCGCACAAACTTACATAGTACTTGTCTATCAAATCATATGCATCCAAGCTCATGTCCTCTGGTACTTGAGGCCACGGTATTTCTCTATTCATAATGTTGGCAAAAATGTGCTGCACCAAATCAGAACAACTATTTTATCAAAAAAAAAAAAAAAAAAAAAAAAAAAATCAGAACAACTATTTTTCAGCTATACCCATTTTTAGCAAAATTACTATATTGTCAGATTCATAGCCTAGACGCTAAAACCAATATTCTATATGCAATGACTTAACAACTAACGACAAAAAAAGCATTTTTAGTAGATATTTTGCTCTCAAATAAGCCTCTAAGATTGTCAACTCTATAGCCAATATCCTATCAATTAAAATATAATTATTGACAAAAATTAATATACTTAATTTATTTCCAAAAAAAAAAAAAAAAAAATAGTTAGACATTGGACATAATTGAAACAAAATATATGCAGATTGGATTGAAAGACCATACTTGTGGAGATTCTGCGTTGAACGGAGGAATTCCTACAAGCAACTCAAAAAGTATAACACCAACAGACCACCAATCAGCTGTTGCACCTGATAAGTTTAAAAAAGAGAGGAAGAGGAAGTTAATATAGCATTTGTTATTAGAACGTTCATAATAAATTTTAAATGTAAATGTCTAACCATGTCCCATTCCAAGAAGTATTTCAGGTGCCAAATAGTCGGGGGTACCAACGACTGAAAGCTTTTGTTGTTCTCTTGTCACTGATGATGTTGATTCTGTTTTGACTTCATTATCCTGAAAAATAGCAGTCCTGATGGTTGTTGACCCGGATAAATCCTCCGTGCTGTTTATCAGACCAACCTTTGATAGCCCAAAATCTGTCAGCTGTAAAAAAACGAATTAGAATTGTAAGATGAGTAAAGTTGCTCGACTAAAACTATGAAATAAAGTAAAATGATTACAGTCATAAAGCAAAGGAGAAATTGACCTTGATGTGACCACATGGACCAATTAACAAATTGTCTGGCTTCAAATCTCTATGGATGACGTTTAAAGAATGCAAATACTCCAATGCAAGAACCTAACATAGATGCATTAGATCCTAATATAGCTGGATGCTGAAAAGAGTCAGTAATAGGATATAGATATAAACAACTCACAAGTTCTGCAATATATACACGTGCCATGTCTTCTTCTAAGCAACCTAGATTTCTCAGCAAGGAGAAAAGATCTCCCCCGTTTAAATACTCCATCACCAAATAGAGATTTTCTCTACATGTAAAGGAGTAGTAAAAACGTACCTGTTCATCCGATCGGCAATCAGCTTAGTGAACTTAAAGTTCAGAAATTATCAACTGGAAGACGAGTTTAAATGTGTAAGTGTGTGTTTTACTCACCACAAAAGGATTACGAGCTGATATCAGGATATCACGCTCAGCCAAAATGCTTTGAACTGCATTTTTACGAATCATATCAGCCTTTTTTAAAACCTGAAATACTTTAACAATATAAGTTATTAGAGGTCAATAATTGCATCTGCTTTTAGAAGGGGAGGGGGGGGGGGGGATTGTGATTTATGAATACTAATATAATTATTGTTTTCAAGCCACAGATAATCAGTTTCCTGGTATATGGGTATAAAGAAACTGATTTTGATGAGTCATTTTACATGTAAATTCTTAATTAATCAGAATTTGCAACATTCATATTGGTCATTGTGTGGTTATCACAAATTTAAACAGCATAAGCACATCCAAACGCTATTAGCTGATTCTTGATTATTCAATAGCACCTAATGACTTTCAAAACAAACTGCCAAACACCCCCTAAAGATCTTCCAAGAAAGAAGTATAATTTCCTAAAAATAATTGGTGATATCTCTTACCTTTATTGCAAATACGTCACCTGTAGCCCTTTTCCTGGCTAAAAAAACTCTTCCAAATGCACCTCTGCTAATTGGTTTTATTATTTCAAAATCTTCTATTGTAGTCCGTTCTTTAGAGTATGAACTACGACCTGTGTCCGGTCCTGCTGGACTATCTTCAAGGCCCATGATACTTACTGATTCTGTTTTTTCATCCTCTATCTGCCCGCAAAGGTTTACATATTTCTCCCTGCCATATTCAAATATTAGAAATGATCACTCATTGGTTTTGAATCATAGTATTCCAAATTTGACCAGTATAATGAAACATCTCAATAATTTTGGAACAGTCGGAATAGTGATATTATTTGCATAAATTGACTCACTGTAATAGCTTCTCAATACGTCTTCCAAATGTCTCAACAACAAGGGCATCCACCTTTCTGTCTTGGATAGCATATTTGAGGTCTTGTAAATGAGCAAGCATCAAATCCAATGCACTGTAGTCATTAGTGTTTATGTGGGCCAGAGATCGAGCAATTTCCGCTAGCTTGTGTATCTGTCATTCATAACAATTATCACTAATTCAAACAAGGTATCCACATATAAACCTATGAGATGAAAATAAGCAATGTATAGAGAATAATTAGCTTGGATAAACATAACAATAAGTACTCGAGCAGTCGAGCATTGAAACTAATATGTGAGGGCTCTGCCACTTCTATAAGAGTGTGGTTGTGATAATTTCCAAAAAATTGACACGAAGATTAATTTCTTAGTAGATTGTCAAAGCAGGTGCGGTCACTTCACCTATAGAAATACTTTGATAATCAGAAACTTTGCTTCATTCAAGAACATCCCTGGATTACACTCTCCCAAGCACGCTTATTCAATTTGTCGAGCACAGAATATATAACAAATATGCTTATCACATTTTGAAAGTATACAAAAGTACAAAGCGCTGTCCAAAGTAGTTAGCCACGAAAAACTTAAAGAACAGAAGATTGTCCATAGTGTGGGCAAAAGTAACAGGATGATACAGAAATTTTGCTAACTATACATCCGATTAACCTAAGTTAGAGACCCAGAACAATATCAAATATGATAAAAAGGTGAGAAGGACGAAAGCTAATCAAGGCATATACGAAAGAGCATGGAAAATGGGAATCGGCTAAAGATGTAATTAGTAATTAGTCCTTTGCTACATATATTTCATAATAACTTTATAGATTGCTACCTGCTGACAATCGTCATGCTCAGATATCGTTCTCCTTCCGCTCATTAATTTATCAATCTGGTTCACTCTTGGTGTAATTAGAGGTGATCTAGGAGTCAAGCTTCCAACCGAATAGACTTTGGAACCAACAACAGGTATCAAAGTCCCATGTGTGTTGCAAGTCATGTTAAGCGAACTGTGGAAGTCTTCTGCAATAAAACCAGTGTTTGCTTCATGAACACCTTCTAAACGATCTCCGGAGTTTTGACAAGAATTCCTGTGGTTCTTAGGTGATAATTTTTCCAAATCGCCGGATATACTTAATGAGGATATTCTCCCACTTTCAAGACTTCCAACAGCTATATCTCCACCTTTTGGTGTCCAAGAATCAATTATCTTTTCAAGAGTTTCTGCGACTCTTTCAAGTCTTTCATTGACACTCATACCTTTCAAATCACATCTATCAGCAAGAGTACATATTCTAGAGTGATGTTCGACATGTACAGTGGGTATATCAACTTCACAGATACGACATATTAATGAACTCTCATAAGTTGTATGATGTTGCTCCCCTGGAACTCCAAATATAACACTCCTATATTTTGAGGTATCTAGATTATGGACATGCTCATCTTTAAGTTCCAAATTGTCTGATAAATCCTTTGATGGAGTGTCAAGAGCACTATGGTCTTTGTAAGTCCTGGCTGCTGGAGATGGAAGCTTCTTCCAAGACGACATCCTTCTATCGGTAGATAACCTCACACCTTTTAATTTATTTAGTTCTTGATTCCCTTCACGTGCATTAACGCCTTTTGCCTCACGAACTTCAATTCTTCCTAATGGGCTATTTAAGTTTTGGTATGTAAACTCTGTAACATTTTCTGTATAGGCACCAAGATCACTAAGCTGATGAAGGCCGAAAATATGGTTGCTTTCTTCATGACCACACTCATGATGAAACTGCACAAGCCGAGTGCATCGAGTAAGCATGAATAAGAGACGGGTATGAACTTGTTTGAGAATACCCGTTGGTAAATCTTGACGACGGTCATCAAGAGTCTGAACAATGCTTTCACACTTTAACCAAAACTCGTCTGGTGTCATTTTTGCACACTTACTGGCCATAATTAACAAGTCTTCCAACGTCTCTTTCCATTCTGGATGAGATTTCGAAGCTTCTTCAATTATCCCCACCAAATCACCAGCAAAGACACCCAACTCAGAATTGACTTCTTCCTTTAACTTTTCAAACTTCCCTTTAAGCATTATCATAATCTCCTAAAGTCGATACATGTCAGAAAAAGATATATAAAATTAAAAAGAGCATGAAAATAACTATGTAAACGAGCAGCTACCTCCACATGACCATGTGCATGAGGTTTCCAAATTGGCAAAGGCCGCACTCCTTTGGAATTTAGTTCATGAGAAAAGCTCTTAATATTAGGAACTTTCCTTCTACGACCACTTGTGACACGCATTATTGCTTGAAACCTTGGTGACTGGATTTCCTTGGCGAAAGCTGGATTAGTACCCTAGAATCAGCATGATAAAATTCAGTATAAACCACCGACTCCTTTAACAATCTAAACATAAACCCATCATATAACATGTATATTACCCCCATTCCAGCATTGGATGGTAGTTGTACTCGTAAGGATTTAGATTGTCCCCATGAAATCTTTTTGCCTAGACAAAGAAACAAGATAAATCAATCAGAATGATCATATCATTACTTACGAGGGTATTTGGGATTGCTTATTTTTGCGCTCCTTATAAAATAATCACTTATAAGCTACTTAAAAATAGAGTTTGGATTTGCTTATTTGGTAAAAAAGGAAGTGCAACTCAAAAAAAGGAGATGTGTTATCATAAATTAATAAAGATAACAAAGTAGTTTCAAATCTATCTTAAAATCACTTTAGTATAAGCAGCTTCGTGCTTATTTTTCCCGAAATAAGCAGATAAGTAGTAGTTTGTATGACACAAACACTTCAAAATAAACACTTCTTAAAAATAAGAAGTTAATCCAAAACGCCCTCTAGATAGGATGACAAAAACGTAATTGTAGCTTCATATGAAATAAGCACATTGAAACAACCATGCATGTTCATATTAAAAATTGCTTATTATGTCCAAAAATAAACATATAAGCAGAAGCAATTTGGATGATTCAAATTGGTTTATCTAACGGATACACGCATAGCACCTATTCTTTCTCCTAGCTAGATAATAGTAAGGCATGCTAATCCTAACTTGTAAATAAACATTATACAGTATATGTCATGCGTAATATGTCGAAAGAATGACACAAAACCTGTATCAGCTTTGGCAGGGACATCCACACTAGAATCAAAATCAACGGCAAAATGGCGACCACGGCTGCGGCCACGAATGTGATTAAGGCCAAGAGATGAAGCATTAAGTGTATCAGGTCCCTCATTTTGACGATCATCGTCTGGATCATCATGATCTTTGAAATCAGCTACGCTATGGCTATGACGTATAGGCACGGGAGGTAATTTCCTTGATTTTACGAGTGAACGCGACCGGTGATGATTACGATAAGATGTTTCAACGGAATTGTTATTATTCGAGTTATTTTCGATGTCTGATGAAGGTTGTGGAAGTGACATTAGGTTGAGATGAATCGATGAAAATCGTGTTCTTCACTACGAGTGTGAATTGTAGCATGAAGAAATGAATAAATTTATTAATTTCTAGGTTAAATTGATGTAGATCTTGGGTCAAAATTAAAATGGTTCGAATATGGGAAGAGGTAGATTGGGTTGGGGGAGATTTTCGCGGGAACTGGAGAATGGACACGGGTCAAATACAGGGGTTTATTCAAATTCTTAATTAATTTTCACTTTGATACAAACCATATAAGTATAGATGTTGATGATATATCCCAGAAATAAAATGGTTGTAACAATGAGTACTGTCAATGAATATATTCCGTTCCGCTAAAGAATATATTTCGTTTGATATATAAAAGAATATATTCCGTATGATTGTGAAAGATATATAAATCTGTAAAGTAATCTTTCGCTTAAACTTTCTTCTCATTCCTTAGTGGCTCTTGATGCCTTATGATAAAAATGGTATACCTAAAAGGCTAAAATGAATACTATTTCGTTCGCAAGACCCCTTCAACCCCTTCGTCGACAACCTCTCATTTGTTCGACTACTCCGAACTGAGGCAATCTTTCCGGATTCGCTCCGCCCTACAGCCATGCTTCCTATTGTAATTGCCATTGTAGCACGTGTGTGGCTAGTTATTCCAAATGCTCGCCAAATCTGAAAAAACCAGAGGTTATTTGTATTCCTCGGAAGCCCCCGCCCACATCACCATTCAATATTTCATGGCCCACTATTGGCCAAACCACCTAGGCACTAGGCCGAATGTGAGTTGGATCGCTTAGCCATGCTTCATAATTGGAAAAACGAGCACCGTTTTCCTATTATTAAAACCTCGGCTCCGACTTTAGATATGTGGTGTAAAACCATATGAAGAATATAAGTTACCAGTCTACCCCTCGCACAACTAGTCAAGCTTTTTATTAGATATTATCTGCATACGTTACTTGTATTAGTTAGTGATACTAGATTGTAGGTATAGATATACGGTGCTGACTCGGCTATTTAGTCACGAAATTCATACCCACATATTTACGAATCATCAAATGGCGCCATCCGTGGGACCCGAACAAAAATCCATAAACAACATTAAGTTAGTGTCTAAATGGCAAGGAAAGACGAGTTTGTACCACATGTTATCAATTTGGGGGCAGGATCAAATGGATCCAAACCCAATGAGCATGATGTGGAAACTTAGCCTCTTACCGTCACCCCACAAAACCAAGTCACTGGAAGTAAACTAGTATGTGATCTTGGAAATCCTATGATGCAGTTTGTTGTCCAAATTTTTGATCAAATCAATGCCATGTGTATTTAGCTTTTTCCTCAAGAAAAATAGGGGTTTCTAAAAAACATCCAATCAGTGATTCTAGCAACGACCGCACCGTCATCGAGTCATGGCATTCTGATTTTGAAAGCCCATGTATGCAAAGAAACAAAAGAGGCGTAGAAGGAATCACCGAAAGTGATAGGCTACTCAAAAAGAACAATGTTCTTGCCATCAGAGGTCAAAAAGAAAAAAATTAACATGTACTCAAAAAATCAACCAACCTACGATATGGAAAAACATAAATCCACAAATAATGTCAATTTCTACAACGATCCTTTCGTCTATATGAATCAGAAAGAAATGTCCGCGAGGTAATCACGTCCCTGTTTACGAAATGAATCAAAGATTACGAGATGCCAAATGGACTTAAAGTGCCATCTAATCTAAAATCTTATGATGGTTTGTCCGATCCTGGTGATCATCTCACGAAGTTCATGGGAACTATGTGTTACCCCCCGTGCTCGATTTAACTAAAATTTTTGACTTTTGACTTGACTATAACAGACCTTCTGTTACTCTTTAACGAACTGACAACAATCTATTACAAACCAATCTTTGAAACTATTTTTAAACGAAACTAGACTCAAATACTTTTAAAACGACGAGCGGCACCCTAAAGTGCACTGTGACCCCTAAAGTGCACTATAACCCCTCTTGTACACTAAGGACCCTTAAAGTGTACTACTTCTCAAAATGACCCGTATACCTTTAAACACTTGTAATCCACCTTTAACTAAAAATATACATTATACGTTGTTTCCTTATAATTCTTGACCCATTTGACCTAAAATGGGTTAAAATGGACCTTGTCCCAAACACTCTTTTTCTGCATGACCCTTTTGTGCACTTTTGACCCATTTTTCGAAAAACGACTTTTATAACATGACATAACACCAAAACTTCATGAAATTATTAGGACATTATAAACATCAAATATATGCATAAACTTTGCCATAACAACCCACGAAAACGTGCTTTACAAAGTGACGGGTGTTATGCCAAACGCCCGTTTTGACCCATTTGCATATTCTATAACACAAAACTATAACAATTGACTTAACATGATTAACCTTAACAACCACAATACTTAAACAAGCTTTAACGTAGACATTGACACTCGATAACACATTTACAAACCATTAAAGATCATCGGGGGCTCAACTTTAACTTTGAGCTCGGTATTCTACCTAAACTCTTATTTACCATAAACCCAATGCTTCTAATCCTTGCTTCCAGTTCTTAATATCCTTACCAAAGGCTTCTGATAAGGCAAAAAATGAACCGTTTTTAGGGGGTCATTTAAGCCCGTAATTGAATTTATTTGATCAAATATTGCCCTAAATCATTCCTTTTGTGATTTTAGGTACTTTTGGAGTGAATTCTGGAAAAGGAAGCATTTTGGACGTTTTTGGAGCGTAAAAGTGAAGAAAACGGCAAAGTCTTAATTTTACTTCCTGGGAACAGTACCTGACGGCGTCAAGAGCATTCATGTGATGCCGTCAAGAGTAAAAGTGGTGACGATCCAGAAGAAACGTGACGGCGTCACCCAAGGCCGTCACATGTTAACTTGTCAAAACCTGCGCGCGGAGTAGCTGATATTGTTTTGGTCATAACTTTTGCATACGAACTCGGATTTAGGTGATTCAAAAGCCTACGCGAAGAAAACGAAGAGATCTACAATTTGGTGAAAAAATGGTCGTGACGCCATCATGTGTAACGGGCTGACGCCGTCAAGATGGGGCGACAGAAAATTAGCCTATAAATATAACATCATAACTTCACTTTTTGTAAGCCCTAAACCCTAAGGTCGATTCCTGGGTTTAGGTAGGTGTTTTTCCAACAATTTAGAGAATTTCAATCACTCCATAAACATCATGTCTTGGTTTGAAGATTCTATCTCAATTATGTCTTTCATTATTATTGTTGATTGTCCTTCTTTAATTATGTTTTGCTAATTCATCTTGTGTCTACTTATGTTTATGTGAAACTTGTATATAATTGATTAGATCTTATTTATTCCTTGTTGATGTTTGTGTCTATCTTCATCAATTAGGGCGTGACACTTCGATAGATCTAATTGGTTTAGTTTATAATTCTTGATTCCTATTGTCTCTTGTTTAATTGAATGCATTCGATGTTAGGCTTAAGAAAACTGGCAGATCTCCATTGTGTAACTTGCTTGAACGTCTTAAGAAACATGAACCGATGTGTACTAGGTTTTTATGGTTGTATTTAATGCATGATCGAATTCCAGTGATCCCATGTTAGGAGCTTCTTAGCCGGCTCGACATAGGAGTGAAGTAGGAGCTTATAGAATTGGGGAAGTAAGTACGTACCCCATGAATGGTATTAAGGAATACAATCCGTCAATTAGAACAAGGTGTGACAATTCAATAGGTAGAATTGGATAGCTAGCAAGGAGTAACATATCATAGGTAGACATGCTTCACTTATCTTGTAGAACCCTAGTTTACTTTTCTTGTTTATTAGTTTAAATTAGTAACTTTTGGGTTAGTTGATTAGCAACTAATTCCGCCCACTCTTCCAATACCTGAGAATTTTACTTGCTTTTCATAAAATATAAAAACACAAAAAGAATCATCCTTCACCTTTAGACCTAGTTAGATTAATTTTCAATCCTAATGACACTATTCCTGAGTTGAACGATCAATCTCCCGGTACTTGTCACTATACTATACTACAACGATCAGGTACACTACCTGGTGCGAGTTGTAAGCTTCTCGAGATCCCTCGAGAGGTAAAGCCTGGTGCAATCCCTACGCTACCAAGTTTTTGGCGCCGAAGCCCGGGGAATAGTTATTGTTTAGGTTGAAATTTATTTTGATTAGGTCTACTCATTAGATTCCTTTTTAGTGAGATTTTTATTTTCTTTTTATTAGCTTTCTCGTAGTCTATCTTTTCTTTGTGTATTTGTTCGTAGAAACCTTTCCATTGACTCTTCTGTTCACCATTATGGAGAATGCGAATCCACCATACTACCGACCACGAAACCCATTCACTCCTAATGACATCTTGATGTTCAAACAATATCGAGATGAACCTATTTATGATGCATGGACTCGTTTTAAAAATTTACTACGAATAGTCCCTCATCATGGTTTCGATCGATGGTACCTAACTTAAATCTTTTACTATAGTGTCCACCCGTATTACCAAAGGTACATTGATGATTTTGCCAACGGGGACCTTAGGGAATTAAATGCTGAAGAAGCATGGGATGCCATAGAAGATTGTGCCCGATATTATTATAGAGTAGACAACCCGACAAACAACATAACAAATCAATTGACAACAAATTTGAAGGATCATGAAACAAGTTTGTTGGGGGATGAATATACTCATGTTGAGATACCTAGTTGGATGGCACCTAATATCATAGTACAAAACAAACATATAGGTAATCTAGACACAATGGAGGATGAGGTGGACAATCCAAGCCCACAAAGTACCCCACAAGTCCTATCATCATTTGAGGCACATACACCGCCCGTGACTTACCCGGAAGAAGTAGAAGAGACTATAGGAACCCCAATTGAGGTAGAACCCTTGGACCAGGCACCACTTGAGGATATAGGTTTGAATACTTGTAGTGATAACCTTACTCCTAGTTCTAGGGAATTTCCTAGTGTTGATGAACCGGAACCTCAACCTTTACACAACTTTCCATCCTTAGATATACATCTAGGAGACAAAAGAGGAACCGACCCACCCATCAACCAATATTATCCGGGTAGTTTTAGGATGAAGGAAGCCATTTACTCACCCCCTTCACCTCACGTGGCATATTTCCACCCTAAGGGTGTGTATCGCTACTTCCACCCGCACTTAATCTTAAGTGTAGGGAAAACCTCCCCTATTTCCGTTAAATAAGGGTAGAGTCAGGCTCGTGACTCGAACAAAAACAAGCGCTTGTTGGGAGGCAACCCAACCCATGTTTTTAATTGTTTGATGTTTTTATTTTATTTGTTTGTTTATGTCATATATGCTAAATCATAGTTGTTTAATTTTCATGTATCGAATAATTTGTGAAAATGCTTTATTCTGTTTTTAACCTCGTCTTAATTGCATATAAAGGTATTTTACAAAAAGATAAGTGTAGGGAAATTTATATCTTGTTAAAAAGAACTAAATTCAAAAATGAAAACTTCACAATTCATGATTAGCATATATTCTATCTTGTTTGTGTGTCAATAATTGTGGATATGTTTTATGAGTTCTTATTTGTAATTCATTCCACAAGTATCCTATCCTTTTGTTGCTTTGTCTTGTTTCTATTTCTAAGTCTGGAATTACATCTAGTTGTGATTTTTGTTCGGTTTGATGCTTTGGTTTTTGTGTTTGTTGATTACAGGACAAGAAGATGATTCATATTTCTGGAGGGAAGCTTTCAACGTTCATCTTCTTGGAGGTAGATTTAACCATGTTGTCACATTATCCACGGTGAACGAATCAGGGGAGTATTAGTTTCTTTCCTTCTTATTTATTTTTACTTTTACATCTTTTATCTAGAACATTGGGGACAATGTTCGGTTTAAGTGTAGGGAGGGTATATTAGAAACTATTACTCCACTTGGTTTTTGTTTTGTTTGATAGTGAATGTGTAATAAAACTGAGAGAAATATTTGTTAGGGCAATTTTAGCACCAAATTTAAATTTTTTTATAACATGTAGGAGTGAAACTTTAGTCTTAATAAGCGTCTCATGGATAGGACTTGTGATAGCGATGCATCCCGAGACCACTAGTGAGACTACATTCGTGTAGTTATGATTTAATACATGATAAGAGGCATTAGGATAACCCTTATTCTACACCTGTAATATAATTACATTGACTTCATAAGTCAACTAATTTTCCCCACACTTTAGCGTTGTACTCATTTTTAGTACACGAAACCCCTAGTACACCCCTCCTAGCCTATCTTTTAGTTTCTAACTTTAAGCATCTTACTTAAAAGAAGAATTTGTTACACCTCACTTAAATGTACAACCAAATCGCCTTAGCCTTCCGTGTATGCACTCATCTTTAGTGCATTATTGTTATATGTTTAAACCCTTAGTTAATTATCTAATTGATTACATGGTTGCTAAGTCGAGTCATATCCTTTTACATATTGTTTTGGGACGATTGGGACTCATGGGTAAAGTACTTATATTATAGAGTAATGGGGAAGAACATCATTTATTACCCCCATATGTGCGTTAATATTTAAAAGTACCCCAAGTGTTTTGATTATATTGATTCGAGTCATTAGAATAGTTGATTGTAAAGTATGTAAAAGCTCAAGTGTAGGGAGGAAACGAGCTCCCTTTGATGTATTATTTTGGATAGTAGAGTAAAAGTGTATGCAAAAAAATAAATAAATAAATAATATATATATATATATATATATATATATATATATATATATATATATATATATATATATATATATATATATATATATATAATGATAATAAAAAAATAGAAAAAGAAAAGAGAAAAACATACGGACTACCATTCGTTTCTTTTATTTATGTTTAAGTCAAATAGTGTCTTGAAAATCAAAAAAGAGTTGTGGTTAGTTTAAATTGAGTCGAGTCTTGGCTTAGCAACGCCTCATTGTACATGTAGTTAACTAAGACAATTGACTTGCCACCAGTAAAATATCCGTTTATCCAACAAAACCGTGTTTTCCATATCCCCTACACCTAACGTTATAACCCTTTAAAAGACCTCTTTGATAGTTTATCCTAGGTGCTTACGCCAAGTGGTGGAGGTTTGATCCTTTCCCAAGCCTATGGTAATTTATTTGCTATGACAGGTAGAGAGTGATATTTCTCCATTTCCAATTATAACATATAAATTTACAACACCCGAGAGATGAGAGTATCCAAATACTTAATGTGAGGTGCTAGTGTGTAATTTTCGTGCTTGTTTTGACTAAGGTGGAATGATCATTTGTTGTAATTGCTTTTATATTAGTGTTAAATAACCCCTAACTTGTATTTTTATTGGTGGAAAAGCTCATTTGCTTGAGGACAAGCAAATCCCAAGTGTAGGGATATATGATAAGGCAAAAAATGAACCATTTTAGGGAGTCATTTAAGCCCGGAATTAAATTTATTTGATCAAATATTGCCCTAAATCGTTCCTTTTGTGATTTTAGGTACTTTTGGAGTGAATTCTGGAAAAGGAAGCATTTTAGACGTTTTTGGAGCATAAAAGTGAAGAAAACGGCAAAGTCTTAATTTTTCTTCCTGGGAACAGTACCTGACGGCGTCAAGAGCATTCATGTGACGCCATCAAGAGTAAAAGTGGTGACGATCCAGAAGAAACATGACGGCGTCACCCAAGGTCGTCACGTGTTAACTTGTCAAAACCTGTGCGCGGAGTAGCTGATATTGTTTTGGTCATAACTTTTGCATACGAACTCGGATTTAGGTGATTCAAAAGCCCACGCGAAGAGGACGAAGAGATCTACAATTTGGTGAGAAAATGGTCATAACGCCGTCATGTGTAACGGGCTGACGCCGTCAAGATGGGCCGACAGAAAATTAGCCTATAAATATAACATCATAACTTCACTTTTTGTAAGCCCTAAACCCTAAGGTCGATTCCTGGGTTTAGGTCGGTGTTTTTCCAGCAACTTAGAGGGTTTCAATCACTCCATAAACATCATGTCTTGGTTTGAAGATTCTATCTCAATTATGTCTTTCATTATTATTGTTGATTGTCCTCTTTTAATTATGTTTTGCTAATTCATCTTGTGTCTACTTATGTAATTATGTTTATGTGAAACTTGTATATAATTGATTAGATTTTATTGATTCCTTGTTGATGTTTGTGTCTATCTTCATCAATTAGGGCGTGACACTTCGATAGCTCTAATTGGTTTAGTTTATAATTATTGATTCCTATTGTCTCTTGTTTAATTGAATGAATTCGATGTTAGACATAAGAAAACTAGCAGATCTCCATTGTGTAACTTGCTTGAACGTCTTAAGAAACATGAACCGATGTGTACTAGGAATTTATGGTTGTATTTAATGCATGAGCGAATTCTAGTGATCCCATGTTAGGAGCTTCTTAGCCGGCTCGACATAGGAGTGAAGTAGGAGCTTATAGAATTGGGGAAGTAAGTACGCACCCCATGAATGGTATTAAGGAATACAATCCGTCAATTAAAACAAGGTGTGACAATTCAATAGATAGAATTGGATAGCTAGCAAGGAGTAACATATCATAGGTAGACATGCTTCACTTATCTTGTAGAACCCTAGTTTAATTTTCTTGTTTATTAGTTTAAATTAGTAACTTTTGGGTTAGTTGATTAGCAACTAATTCCGCCCACTCTTCCAATACCCGAGAATTTTACTTGCTTTTCATAAAATATAAAAACACAAAAAGAATCATCCTTCACCTTTAGACCTAGTTAGATTAATTTTCAATCCTAACGACACTATTCTTGAGTTGAACGATCAATCCTCCGGTACTTGTCACCATACTATACTACAACGATCAGGTACACTGCCTGGTGGGGGTTGTAAGCTTCTCTAGATCCCTCGAGAGGTAAAGCCTGGTGCAATCACTACACTACCAGCTTCATATTTCTTCTCATGAACCTACAAAACATGGTAAATATCTATAACGTAAGCTTTCGCTTAGTAAGTAACTAGATGATAACACATATTATACATCAATCAATCATATTTGAATCATGAAACATCCACATATATTCCAAAGACTATAACCGTTTCAATACTTGCATCCTCATGCTCTATAACCATAATTATCAAGCCATAACAACATAATCATATCATACTATAACAACACAATCACATACCTTGAATTTTCTATAACCATATATTAACACCCACTTTAGCCACACAATCTAACTATCCAAATCTTCTATCACTTTCATACTTATTAGGCCAAAGTTCTTATATCCTAACACCTTCATTCACAATTACGTAACATGATAATATCAATATAACACATGTTATAATCGTAGTTACATACCTTGGCTCCATAACTATAACCAAGAACATCTCCATCATCATCATTACTTGGTTCCTAGTGAATATCATCACAACATTTTATACTTCTAAAACCATAGCAAATAAAGGGTTTATAACGTTACCCATTTCACCTTTGACATACATGACCATATATTGATCATATATGCAAAACCCCAATTTGATACATAAACCCTAACTTCTTAATTCATCAATTCAACTCGTTTAAAGATTACTTACTTGAAAGGAAGATTGATATGGACACACCACTTGAGTTAGAACCCTAATTTCTTCATAAAATGATCATCAATAATTGGTGTTTCCCTCCTTTTTCTCTTTGGCTCAAATCACACCCACACGCCCTTTTTAGATAATAATGAGATTATCCCAAAACCTAGAGATTTCTAGATAAAGCTTTCTTCATTTCAAAGTTATGTACCATATTGACACCTTAAGCTCTTCAAGTCCATTTGATTCTATTTTAGCCACATTAAACTTTATAACACATTTACCATTTGACAACCTTAGTCCTTTAAGTCTATATCTCTTATCTTTAAGACACATCAATCTTTCTATAACCATATTACTTCTTTTTTGACTATTAGGTTGACTATCGGGTTTGGCTAGCCAATCACATAACACCTTCAACTTAACATCCGTTGACTAACTGATCATATCGAGTCTCCCGACTCATAAAAGTTTTAGTCAAACTATTCCAATGAAATTCTTGTAAATAAATGCTTAAAACCCAATTTTGGGTGTAACACTATGGATGTCCACCGGCTTCCCGAACCAGTGTGGTGTCGAATCTTCAGTATTACTTTATGTGAGGCTACAAGGTTTTGGTACAATAATCTATCACCTGGAAGCATAGACAGTTTTCACCAATTGCGAGACAAGTTTAGAGCTAAATTTTTGCAGCAAAGAAGATTCCAAAAAACGCAAGCAAAAATACTAGGAATTCGACAAAAATCAGAAGAATCTCTTAAAGACTACTTGGCTAGGTTTAGAAAAGAGACACTACATATGGTAGACCGATCAAACGACATGATGATTGGAGCTTTTATTAGCAGACTTCGTCTGGGTAGAGCATTTAAAGAATTAATTGCTCAATCACCTGTGTCACTTGAAGACATATGCATATATATTAACATATTTATAAGGGTCGAGGAAGCAAACAATTGAAACCGTCTTCGTGATTCCAAAGGGTGAATCGGGACGGAAAAACCAAGTATGAGTCTCAGCCGAGATCATAAAATAAGGAGTATAAGCATGTATAGTACTCAAAAGATGATCAAATAAATATGGTGTAGTTACCACTGCATTCGGTAACCTTACATAGACTAGTTGAAATGATTTGTAAGTATTTTTTATTAATATTTAAATTACTTCGGTATTTGACATATCCCTTTTATTACCTACATTATTGTCCTATATGACTCTAACAAACAAAAGCAAAGTGATCTTTTATTGTGTCCAGGACTGACCACATGATCATGCAGCTCAACAAGTAGCAAAACAAACTCGTCACGGATATGCGTTATCTACAAAATACGTGAAATATAATCGTGCAAAGTTGAATATCCACTCTAAATTCGTGAACATCCATCACCCAAAATTGGCATGCCTGCTTCAATGATTATCTTCTGACATTAAATGGGATAAAAGCTATTAGCTAACATGCAAAGCTTATATAGTAAAGCAAAAAAGTCCGGACCAATACATCATCCCATCATTAAAGTAATAAAAAGCTATTACGACCTAAATTCAAAAGTGAGATGTCCACCCCAAAGACACGGAATCATATCACACAAAAGCAGAAAAACTGCTCCAAAGACGTGACATGTCATCACGCAAAGCAGCAACTCTGCTTCAAATATGCTAAGCCAAATAAAGTGTGTTTTAGTGACACAACCGTTTGGAGGGGGAAAATTATTAAGAAGTCATATGTTTACATATATGCATATACAAACATATGAATTAGGGGCTTGATAATATCTCACATAAAAGAAATAAAATGTTTAAAACAATGGTTCCGCCAAAGAATATATTCCGTTCCACCAATGAATATATTCCGTCTGATATATAAAAGAATATATTCCATGTGACTGTGAAAGATATGTAAATTATGTGAAAGAATCTTTCGCTTAACTGTTTGCCTATAAATAGCACTTCTCAAAGCATTCAGAAGGACACCGAACCTTCTCCTCTTTCTCCTTAGTGGCTTTTGATGCCTTATGATATAAACGGTATACACCTAAAAGGAATACCATTTTGTTCTCAATACCTTCTTTTTTCCTATTATTAAAACTTCAGCCTCGACTCCGGATATGTGACGTAAAACCATATGAAGAATATGAGTTACCCATAGGGGAACCGCCATAGGAGAGATATATTTATTCTACCCCCCGCATGATTGGTCATGTTTTTTATTAGATATTTTCTGCATACGTTACTCGTCTTAGTTGGTGATAGTAGATTGTAAGTATAGACATACGATGCTGACTCGGCTATTTAGGCACGAAATGCGTACAACATATTTACGTACTCAAAAGCAAACTTATAAATCCATATAAATATATGTAAAAAGTAAACTTATAAATGCAAATAGATAATTTTACACACTCACAAAACCAAAATTCACACGATTCTGTCGTCTGAACGACCGAGTTTTCCCCAAATGACACCTAAAACATGTCTTGTGAGCGTGAAGGTAATAAGATTGACATGTGGCAAAGGTTCTAAGACGTGTCGTATTCCTCTTATTACCACTAGTCTGATGTTTAGTTCTCAAGTTGTTTTACAAAGAAAAGTAAAAAATAAAATGTAACTATTTTCAGCACAATTTTAAATTCCTTTTTTTTTTTTTTTTTTTTGGTAAACATGGGTTTCCGACTCGACATTACGAGCCGACTAATCCCACGAAGACTACCCTTTTGATAGCCCGGAGTCGGCGCAGGTGAACCTCCGTGGCCACAAGGGGATTAATTTTCTCCCCGTTGGATTCGAACCCTTGACCTCCTCTTTGGAAGGCTGGTATTCTAACCGTTGGGTCACCCCTTGTGGTTAGTTTTAAATTCCTTTTTTTACTCTCCTTGACTGATACTAAAAAACAAAACTTTTTTTTTTTTGGATAATGACCTATAAATGTATTTACTTGTCACAATATTCTTTATATATATCGAATAAATTATTTTTGCTATTCCATTTTGCATCATTTGTTTTTGTGACTTTTTTGCCCTTCAATTTATTAAAACTCTTATTATCCGAAAGGAGGAAAATGTCACAAAATCTATACTACATATAATGCATTAAGCACTCTCTCTCCAAAAATTTTAGATTTACAAAAAATAATGCATGGTTTACAACACTTTAATGCACTTAATTTTCAGAATTACAACAAAGTAAGCATATTGTACAACAAAAAATAGCGTGGTGCCATTTTAAGACCAAAATTCTACCAAACAACATTAATGCTATTAAAAACACCCCTTTACCAAAAATTACAACAATTTAAGCACGATGTATAATAGCTTTTAAGTAAATACAAGTCATAAAACACAAAACACAAGTTTGTAAAGCACAATAATTTTAAAGTTAACCATCTATTCAACACATATAATTAATACACTAATTAATTCACCCATTCACCAAAATATACAATCATTTAACCATAATGTATAAGCAGATCAAGCTACTAAGCCAAGTACTTAAAAATAAAGCCATTAGGCTAGGCATAGTGGTCGGCCGACCGGACAGGTCGCCCCTGCACTGACCGAGTCGCCGCCACTGCAACCACAAGATCGATGAAGGTCAGACGGCTCCAAAATTCACAAATCAGTCACCCCCTCGACCAATTACTGCATTCCCAAAAACAAGAAAAAAAATGTACCATTACATATCAAAACAAAAACGAAGATGAAACGAAAGAAGAAAATGACAATCATCAATCAAGCCAAAACAAATATCAAACTTATTCCATCTATGGTCCACGAACAGAAAGTATACAGTAACAATAAAACCCAACATCAACATCTACATCTACCTTAGTTCTAACCCCATCTCAAAACCACAATCACGGTCAACACAACATAAAACCTTAGAGAGAATTTTCGTTTGATATTCAAAAAAAGGGTATGATTTTCTTGCAAACATAGATTGTTGGTTATGTTCAGTTATCAAGATAAGAAAGAAAGGAAGAGCACGTGATGTTTGCGTGGCTGCAAATCATGGCTGCATATTTTTGTGAGAGAAATTAGGGCAGGAATGAGGTAATTTAGGTTTTGTAAACGTATTTATAAGTCCTAATATTTGAGTTATATAATGGTTTGATTGTTAATTGGGCTGGCCAAATGATATCACAAATTATTTGGTAGTTTTATCATGGGCCTTAATAGATATTGATTATCAAAGTTTGTTTAGGCTGAAAATGGTTTCAGACTAATTACTAATTGAGCCGTATATTATTTGTATGGTATAGTTGATTTTGGGCTAATTTTGATATTTGGTTCATATGAATAGTGTATCTTAAAAATGAAAATGTAGGGGATATATATAGTGTAAAAAAGATGGATTTTTTTGAAATAAAAATAAAAATATATATGTCGGTCGCCTTACTATGCCTACCCATATCTAAGGTAGAAAGGCTGCTTCCAGTTCTGTCTAAGATAGGAAAGGACCTCTAGCCTTTTGTAGGGAGTGAGGATCGAACTATTGACCTCTAGGTTAAGATGCAGGGGTTTTTCAACTGATTCAACCCTAAAATTATTGTTATTTGTAAATTAATCGTTAAAAAAAATATGACCGCATAACATCACATTACCATAAATTATAGTCACAGGATACCCGCCGCCGCATCGCGCGGGTACCCTGCTAGTACACATAATGACGCAAAATTCAAGTTGGATAGATACAATAGCAAAAAAATAAGGGATTAAGTCGTATAATAGCAATGTACTTTTCAAAGTGTCCTGTTTTGGTACGTGTACTATTTTTAAGTCGTAAAATAACAATATATTTTCATAAGTGTTCTAATTTGGTACATGTACTTTTTTTAAGTTGTAGAATAACAATGTACTTTTCATAAGTGTTCCAGTTTGGTACGTGAAATAACATACCAAATTGGAATACTTATGAAAAGTACATTGCTCTTTTACAACCTATAAAAAGTACATGTACAAGAACGTGACACTTATGAAAATAGATTGCTATTCTACTACTTAAAAATAGTACACGTACCAAAACGTGATACTTTAAAAAGTAAATTGTTATTCTACAATTTAAAAATAATACACGTATACATTGTTATTCTATTAAAAAAAAAAAAAAAAAAAAAAAAAAAAAAAAAAAAAAAGAAAATTGATACGTGTAAAAAACAGGATGAGGTTATTTTTAATTTTTAGTTTTTTTTATAAGAAAAGGCTTAACCAACTAAATAATGGCGCTAATTTTCCCCTCTAATTCAACACCTTCATCTCTCCCAACAATTCACATCCATCACCATCTCCTTCATTTCACCTCAATCAAACCCCAAAAAACATCTCATCATCATCATCGCCTGAATCAACTGACGTCACCATCACAACCGATCCACAATCAGCAAAGGAGTAATGTACATGCGTTTCCGCTTACGTGGCTAGGTCTTTATTCGGCTATATCGCTGAAGCATTCGCGCTTGCTGCGTTAGGTATAATTCGGCTTTACGCGGTTTTTTATATTTTAGGAATTCAAATTATGTCTATGTTTTTTACTAGTAGTACATTTGGAAGTTGAAAGACAATGTACCTAACTTATATGCACCAAACACTACCTTACGCCATGGATCTCGATAGCTATGTAGATATTTTTATAATTGAGCCGTTTTATGCGTTTGATAACGCCGATACAGTTTGAAAATAGGAGGATAAGATAATTGTGTTGTTACAATTGATACGTGCTTACAGTAGCGTAAACTTAGTTATCCTGTGAGTGTAGTTTCCAGTTTATCGAAATGGGGAGAAGGTAAGGTGTTTCAATAGGGCGTTTGGATTAGCTTATTTAGCTGGCTTATGGGCTTATTTGATTTTGGAAAAGCTGATAAGCTCACTTTTTAGAGCTTATTAAGTTTAGATTATTGGCTTAAGCCAATAATGTGAAGTTGATAAGGTCATAAGCTTCAATAAGTGAGCTTATCGGCTTTTCCAAAGTCAAATAAGCCCATAAGCCAGCTAAATAAGCTGATCCAAACACCCCATAAGTTAGAAACACAAATGGCGATAATGGAAAAATTTATGGACGTCTGCCTCTATTTGCATAAGAAGATACCGGCTACTTGAATATACCTTACAATGCTGAAATGTGTAATAAGAAATTTCGATGCTATGGCAACACTGAATATAAGAATGATAACAACCATGTCTACTCGGTGCTGCGAAATTAGATAGCTGAATGAACTTTTAAAACCTGCGACTAAGTAAAAGTATCCATTGGTTGGAAGGGTATAATGTGATGAAAGAGTTGCTAAAAGATAGGCAATCCATACTAGTATCTAGTTATTTACTAGTACTTGGGAAACATGGTAAGAAAGTCGGCCTAAAAGCAAACACAGCCCACCATGACCTTGCTCACTAGACCAGGTTATAGGGATTAAAGCAGCAATGTGCAGAAAGAAATGAAATGGACTAAAGAAGATAAGAACGAAAGCCACACAATTCTATTGTGTTTTTTGCCCCAATATGTTTCTTTTTGTAATATATATTTCGAGTCTTGAGGTCTTTGTATGTTTCTGATATGAACCGGGTCGATAATGAGATAAAAGAACAATAAAGATAGAATAATCGACGTTCGAGAGGTCGAATAAGCTCTCCCAATTGACACAAAATCAATAATCCATAATAATACTTAACATAAATGTATTACAACCCTAATCATCTACATATAATAATCCTATTCTTGTAGAACAAGTCAGGATCATAATCTTTATCTAAATAAAACATATCTAGTAAATAAATAAAACTATTTTAATACTTATTTAATAATCATTCCATAATTAATAAATCCAGTGTATCAGTTTCCTTAGATGCAAATAAAATCACATCGATTTTAAGTTGAAGTTGCAGTTGATATGATATCAAGACTTCAAGAGTCAAGGAAGACTCTTGTGGATGGAGTACTTGTTGATGTTATACTTATATCTCTTGTGGCTCCTTATTAGCAAATGTGTAAAACAACGGACTTTGCAGAATAAATTGTTACTATTTCGTGTCTGTTTGGTCTGTGTGGCGATTTTAGTTTTTATTTGCTTCAAATTTTTTGCTCACTGATCTCAGTACTATGGTTTTACCTATTAAGATGGCCTTCCTTTGATATTTTAGAATGGTGATGCCTAGAGCTTCATTTGAGACGTGGAAGAAAATCATTTCTATTAAACATCCGGTGACTATAAACCGTGCAAATGCTGCCACTGCCAATAGTATTCCGGCTTCTCAAAAGTATTGTTTGCACCTTGAAACCTCAATGCATACTTTGATGTTGTGGCCAAGGTTGCAATGTAAATTTACTGCACGGTTACATCATGACCCAGTATTCGACATTGCGTCTTATGTGCATACTTCTGTTCTTACAACCTGTGAAGGTATTACTCATAGCTCTTTCAAGATTGCCTTGATGGTCTGACTTTTCTGGTGCAATGGAAGTAGTTCAGAAATCAATTATTAAGCTCAAGTGATGATTTTATAGTGCCCCACATGCCTTACTGTAAATCATTAAGGGCGTGAGAAAATAGTCAAACAAGTAATGTTGCGTCTGGATGAACCCCAAATGTCTACACTCAGTAACCATAAAGTCTTCTGGATTTTTAAATTATTCCTCAAGTCAGTCACGTGCTATTCTGACAAACTTTGAAATCAAAATTTGAGGTGTTCAAAGATAATTGCATTTTAGAATCTAAGTTTTGTGAATATAAAATTTATGTGGGATGGAATTAAGTAAATGATATGATAGATATTTTGCTTTTAATAGCCAATTTTACACCAACATATGACATGTTAATGAATAAAACTGTTATACTGTTTGCTATGGCATGCTTAAGCCTGAACATAGTAGTGCCTATATTGCTGGATCCAATGGCATGACTTTATATTAATTGTGTTAAGTGACATATTTCATAACAGGTTTCCTTCCAGAGGAATGGAATGAGTTATTTGTTAAATATCTATATCTATCATTCACGCCAACTGTGTTCTTGTTTGTTGCTGGAACGGTTGTGTATGGAGTGTCTAAGTATCTGAAAACGAGAAATCCAACAGCTCAAACTGACCTTCAAATTTAAACTTGCATATCTGTCTTTTGGAAAACAACTCTAGTAATATCTAAGATTTTTGTTCAAACCACGCTCTCCTGGACTTCTCTGTAATGTGTTTGGTCGGATAGGTTCTGATGTTAAATTAGAAATTACAGAAGTTATATTTCATAATGTTATATACAGTTCAATGTGCTTGCACGTATTTATTATTATTTTACTTCCGCAAGTAACTTCTTTTGATCTATGTACCATATATTTTGGCATTTTTTATGCAAGTGCTAAGTTGTGACTTTGTGTGAAGGTTGGTGAGTTTGATTTATGAACACATGGGAGGTACAAAGGAAAATGAGTTGGAAGATGTATTGCAATTCATAAAACGGCATTAATGGATGCAGAGACATGTTCCGTCACATACCATTTCCATACTTTGCCAGTGATCCGCATTAACGATCAGGTACATATCCATAGCTATCTCGACACATGTGTTATCACGCATTACAGAATGGGCAAGCAAGTTAAAGAACTAACTGGCTCTTGAAAACACAACTTTCCATTTTTGTGGTCTGCTTTCTTCTGGTATGTTTCTTTTGATTGTACTGTTTGCCTAAAATTCTTGAAACATTGATGGTGTCATGAAACTCTACGATACGGGTTATCACGTGGCCTGTTGGCCCTTAGTATCGATTTAAAAATAAAAAAAGAAAATATCAATCTAATCCGTAATCAAATCAGTTTACATCTGCATAATGCTAATGTGACATGACTGATTGGAATACTTATTACCCTTACCTTTATAACATATGTGGAAGGTTAGTTGGTTTTAGGATATCTCATGTGGTAAATACATATACAATGACATAAGGAACCATTTAGTTTTATATTCCGTGGATATACCAATGTTTGCATGTAGTAATTCACAATCCTGTTTGGTTAAAAGTCACAGGTTCAGGGATCTTAAATACTGTGGCAACAGTTTTGTCAACTTTTCAGGTGGCTTATCTTTGAATACATGCACTGTTCCCATAATCATAATGACACCATCATTAGGCCCCCTACCAGAACTCCATAGTTGCCTATACCACCACACTAACATATAATAAGTCTTTTGCAGCAACTTTGCAAAAATCTTTCTTTGATAACAAATCTGATTTTGGGATTGAATGGTATGTTGATGAAAGTGTGGTCCTTGAATGAGGAGTGGAGAGTGATGAACTACCTTTGCACATGGACAATTAGATAAATACATACAAATAGATATGAAGGGGTCCAGAAAAGACAGGTCTTAGTAGTACTATGATGTGCCTTTTTTTATGGTTTTGTTTAAACTGGTAAGACCTACTGGACCAACAACTTTTTTCCTTAGCTTAATGAGGGCTGGATTGGGTTGGTGGGTTCATATTCGTTTGTGTGGAAGTTGATTTGAACAGTAGCTTATAGAAAAGAATTGTCTAGATGATAATTCACCTTCTCACCTTGGTGGTCAGTGGCCCCGGTGATCAAATTAATTGTTAAAAGTTTTCTACTACAAGTTATGCTTGTCTTCAAATTTATATTCAAATTTATAGGTTATTTTTAAGATGTTGGTGGTCAAACTCATGGTCGCCTTGTTGGCTGGATGTGTTCATGGTATGTGATTCTTGATTGTTCTTTAGTATGAAAAAGACACAATCATGCTCATACCAACATTTGAACCTTGTACAACTGAAACACAAACCCACTAGCGTAAAAGGTTACTAACCACCAAGAGACAATCCGGTGAATCTGACTGAAAATTTAACCCACAGTTGACAGATAACCACAAATTAATTTGAATGAAATGGAGTAGCAAGAAGCCAATAAAATGTGCATAATTCCGACATTTCATTTTGGTCCTGTAATTAGATTCAGTGACTCATTATGTATCGGCAGTTGTGACTTAAAGTGTTCAATATAATGAATAATCGGTGGGTGGTGATGCAGTAATAAACACTCGAGTGGGTGGTGATCTTTAAGGATTTTGATGCATTCTGAGTATGTGTGGTCATCAGCAGAATTTCTTTCTGTGCAAAACTGCAATGATGGGTGGTATGTTCTTAAGGGCACACACCTTACACGATTAATGTAACATGGTCCCCTTAAATTTATATTCCTGGCCACAATCATCTTCTCATCCAGATTCACTAAATACTTGTTGTGGGATTTAATGAACAATCAATTAGATTACTGTTGTTTTTACTAAAGAGAAACTTTTGAGTAAAATTTCAGATAAAATTTTCCTTGAAGGATTTCCCAGTTTAGCCAATTGATTAATTAAAGTAGTTGCTGTATTTCTTTTATTTGAACGACAAACACACCTACTTTACACATATGTCTACGACAAGATCTGAACCCTCGCCACTCGAGTGCACACTTGATTACAACTTAGATACCGATGGACCATAGACGTATTGATCTCTAATACAATTTCAGACTGAAATGCTAGCTATTTGAAGTCCAAGTTTGTAACTCTTGATTGCTATTGCATTTTTCATTCAAAACAAAAGTGTTCATGCTATTGAGTGGTCAGTAACAACTTTTCATTATATCTGCTATGCTCTTCTTTCTTTTTTTTTTTTTTTTTTAATCAATTTGGAATACTTTTGTATTGATTGGTACAGTATAAAAGTCTTTATTTTTTATTAAACCTGGTTAATCATTCTTTAGACCATCATTACGTACCATTATTTGTCATTTACCTTAATTATTTACTAAAAAAGGTAAAAAAAACATCATTTCCCCAACTTTATCTTTATTTTTCAATGATGAAAGAATAGTTAATCTTTTAAAATAATGGACCACATCTTTGTATTTTAGTTGTGGCAAATTGCAAAAGTAATAGCGAACTTAATCAAACGATGCCCCCACTGGCCCACTGCTGGTAGCATGGCGGGAAACACAATTACAACTAGATCCCGTGAACCAACATCAAAAATATTGTAGTAGCAGCAGTATACAAGTACTAACCATGACCAAATTGCCATGCCTCGTAGTGACTAGTGAGACATAAACTTCTAATAAGAATATGCGTAATGGATGGTTGTATGCTCGGTCACCCAACAAATGAAACACGTCCTCCCATTATATCGGTCTCCAATGAACGCGTCCAACCATGATTTTTGCAAGGACTCGGTCTAGTAGTGTTAGTATGTTTGTGTGTGTGTTTTATTAAATGATTTTTGTAATGTATATTTGTGTTTAAGTGTGGTATGTTTTTTGTGATGACCACGGTCGCCGTATTACACTAAGTAAATAATTGAAAAAGGTTATAGGGAGTTGCGCTGATGTTGGAGTGGTGACAGCGGTCATATGTGCTCACCATTATGCCCAGTCTAAAAGATCTAGGTTGCTCAATATTTCATCATGTACACATTTACGGTAGTTAAAGAAGTCAAAAATTGTCGCAAGTCGTCACATAAATAGATAAAAGTTGATCCGTTTATCCGTTTTAGCAACGCTATATAGGGGCCAAATCATAAACAAAAAGTAACCAGATGCATTTAAGAAAACTAAATAATTACTATAAATACAATTTTTTAAACCACTTAGGTTTATATTTACAAAACTTAGCACTACAACATACTAATCTATGCGTGTCTTGTGCCCCTCATCAGTTACGGACCTAGTATTTTCGAGAGCATGTTGCACAATTGCCATTTGGGTAACTAAAGTTACAATATTGGAGCAAAAATAGTGAATAATAATAATAATAAATCAGAGGTTGCCCATACCAAATATCAAAGGTTTTACAAAAAAGTTGCACTTTGTGACTTAAAAGCAGGTGTAAGCCGTGTCACACCCGACACCAATCTAAGTCCATCACTGCCCCTCATGAATCCCTCAGGACTCGCCCTGATTCCGTACCTGACACTATGCCATTACTATTTGTTAACTCTTTAAACACGAGTAGTATGTAACAAGCATAAACTAATTATACATTCATTAATCAGACATTAATGATAGTAATCAAGAAACATAAAAAAATAGGAAAAAGTAAAAAGAAAAGAGCATAGTGCAAAGTACAAAAAGTCTAAAGAAGCCTTTGGTACACCCATAAACACCAAAACAACATACTTTTTGGTCCAGCATAGCCATACATCTCAATCAATCAAGGGCATTAGGGCCAGTACAGTAATTCAACACATGATTCCACACCCACTGCACCAAATACCTCCGTCGGATCCCATGCATATTATACGTGGCACCATCCTGATCGTTCATCATTTGTCCTGTATATGACCCACCACCACCTGTCCCATAAATCCCTTCACACAAATCAGCTATCTCCACCGGAAAAGAAGGGTCCTGACCAGCATACCATGCGTTGACCAACGGATTTGACGCCAGCTCAGCTAGCTCATGCCCAATCACACTTATCATCCCATCAATCCCAACATCTCCATTAGGTGACTTAACTGGTTTTAAACCTGGAATATAATTAGGTACAGCAAAAGGATATGCACAGACACCTGGGCATAGCTTTGCTGAATTACCTATCCACGCGTAGGGTAACGTGTACCCTACGATCGATGGATAGGTAAAATAATGGAACCCACATACATTTTGGCAAAAATCTTGAACGTACACGTCATCAGCTGTCAGCAAAAGATATAGCCCCCCTTTAGGATGTATTGGCAATGGCTTAGTTTTAGCTGTCACTGCTGATTTTATCACTGACTGTATAGATAACCGTGTCAGCTTTTTACCATGGGACATTAACCGGTCATTTTTTTCTTTACCTAGTTTTACTGTCCGGGTAATGTTTGAACCCGTTTGGTCAGTGTAAAGCTGCACGGTTTTCCACCAACCGGACACAGATGGTGCCCGGTTGGCGGAATCCGAGATTGAGTTAATAAACTCACGGATTATTTTCTTTTGAGAAGTGGGCCATGTTCCGTACCATATAATGTGTACGGCTATGTTTTCGGTTAAGACAGGACCCATGTGGTATTTTAGTTTTACAAACTCAGATGAGCCTTCATATTTTTTATAGCCGTTGTATATGAGTTCTGTTATGTTGTTTTTTTGGAGTTGGGGATATGGGCGCCATGCTGTGGTGAGGTTGAGGGATAAGAAGAGGATGAATAGGAGGGTTAGGGTGGAGTGTGGTGGTGGTGGTGGCGCCGGTGACCGGCGTGTGGTGGTGGAGTGGTGGTGCATTTTGGAGTGGAGTGGTGGAGTGGAGTGAAGTGTGGGGTGGAGTGTTTATATATATACACAGGAAGTCAGGAAGGATTTATTTGAATGTTTGTACTTGAGTTAAGGATGTTACATTTTGTACCCTTTGGGCTTTTCAAAAGTAACATATTATGCTTCTTGTTTGCTGAATAGTTTTTTAAACCCCATTTGTTTGCCCTGATTTAAGATTTTAGGGGTTTTTAGCTAAAAGCTTATTTGAATTGCTTGAACTCAAATTCTTACATTGATGAATGTGATATCAGCTCAATGTATTGTCAAAATCATTTAAGACTTAAAGTGTAACGATCATCAACATTACTACCGATAATTCAGTATCACATTATTTTTTCACTCTACCATCAAACACGTGTAATAATAACCAACACCAAATGCATGTATCATTGGGTTGTTTTCTGTCTTTCGCAAGGCGGTCACCACCAATTCAACCTTGAAAACACACTACCACGTGTGTCGGTAGTGTTATAACTGAAAACGCGTGGTTTGGAGAAGACGCGTTTGCCAACCCTCTATTACACTTGGTCGAAACTATCTTTAATAAGTCAATGTAAACATCAGTTAAGTTTAACAAAGTTACAGGATCAATTCCTTTAGAGTCTATATATCGACCAAAATAAAGTACGGAATTGATGTCATTTGGCGTCAAATGTTTGATACGTACAATAAAATTCAAAAATTTCTTTGTTGCAGTGAGTTTTAAAACTTAACAAATTAAATGTCAGTTTTAGTTGTAATATTGAATGTGCAATCAGAGATTCAGAGCCATTGATTTGAGAATGGGTGGGGGACTAGTAGATATTTAAAGTAGTGAAGAGATTTTTCTCTTGTAGGACCTTTTTCTTCTAATCGGAAAAGAGGGATATATTATTTGAGGGAAAAAAAAATTCTATATCATCTGTTCTATGCTTTTTATAGAGACAGAAAATGTGTTCTACTTATTTTATTGTGTGCTAAAATTCATACTATCATCATACTCATGCCAATAGACGATTACCACTACTTTTTGTCTTCTTTTTTTTTTTTTTTTTTTTTTTTTTTTTTTTTAACTATTTCTATAGTAGTTTCTATATACTAATGATATGATGTAGAAGCAGAGAGCGCGTTAGAGCATAAACATCAAAGTCTTTCTTTTTTCAATTGCAGCGGCAAGAATTCCCCGCATAAAGTCAAATAAGCGGTGAGGCAAGGGCAAAGAGGCAGGATGGCTTGTCACCTCTTATCGCACCGCTCAGCGAAAGAAGGATCGTGATGGTATATGAAAGTGGGACAATGGGTATATATCACATCTTTATTGGGTTAAACACTCTTTAGTCTTGATAAAGGAATTTAACATTTTCCTATAACACAAACTTTATTCACAATTTTGTTTAGTTGAAAATAAAATAATTAGCATAGAAAATTTTGGTTGAGTAATTTTTCTTTACGGATAACATCAGAAAGTTAAACTTGTAGTAACAGATTAACAATTTAGAAAATGAAAATCTTGGTGGTTCAAATAACAAATAAATATCCCCAAAAAGTATAGTAGTTCAAGTAGAGGTTATGGGGGACCCATAAAGGTCTCGGCGTAAGTTGCTAGGGTCCATAACCATTGATGTTCCGTCGTTCTTTATCTGTCATCTCAACCATGTTTTGTATTCTTATTATTACACATGGCTTATTCTATACCGTCTTTTTCTATCTTAGGTAGAACCGGAATCAATCACTCTATCTTAGGTAGAGTATCATTGTCTACGTCTCAACTTCCTCCATGCATCGTAGAAGACGGTATTGAGACTCATAACCCGTGAAAAACGGTATTGGAAGTTGCTTACTTTACTTTTTATTCTATACCGTCTTTTCTTTCTTTCTTCTTTTTGTTTTGATTAAAAAGAAATAAAAAATACTAAGACTATAAAAGGTAAATTGACAATCAGGATTCTTAATTAAGTAATTCTAGTTGTATAAAATTCTTTTCAGAAAACAAGAAAAAAGATTTAGGATAACTTTAAAGTTAGAGATGAGGTAGTTTTATGTTAAATCAAGTAATTTTTATGCAGTTAGTCTTTTTGAGCAACAATTTATTCGTTGGCAAAAAAATTGAGGGGCGCTTGATTCAAATAGAAAAATAGGAAAAGTAAATGTAAAGGGAATGTTAATAGTTAGGGAATGCAATGAGTTATAAATTTCATAACCCCACTTTATAGGGTAATGCTCCTAACCTTATTTTAGGTAATGGTCCATTGCATAATAATAAATCAAGCACAAGTAATCATTACCTTTTATATTCCTTACACTCTAATACATCCAACCAAGCATGTCCTGAAAGTACATCAAGGCTACCCGCATTAATGTATCACGATCGATACACTCGATCGATTCCCCATCGATCGTCTTATGGTAGGAACTCGATGGTGGCCTTTTTTTTTTTTTTTTTCTTGTATTTATCATGGTCGTGTAAACGATCGAATCTTTGTTTCTTGCATTTAATATTTAAATGTTATTTCCTTGTTTATAGCCGTTGCAAAGTAAAATAAAAAATAAAAAATTCAAAGTAGCCATTGGTTTTGGTTTGTAACAGCTTGAAAAAAAAATCTTTTAAACTTACTTATAAATACATAACATAAACACACTTCAATCCACAAATCTTATTTCACACATTCTTTATATTTTTTCACACTATGAATTCTTACGAGCTATTTATTGTTGATTCGTCTTCGGATGATGAACATGAAGTTAGTAGCGAGTTTATAATGTTTGCGGAAGAGTGTTAGGAGGCTTATCAAGCGTCATAACCTAAAGTCTCAAGAAACTAAATTAGTAGGGATCGTTTGGGTGCTCATAACCATTTAGTGGCTGTTTACTTCTGCGATCACCCAAGATACGGCGATCAAGCATTCCATGATCATTTTCGAATGAACCGAAAACTATTCACACGAATTGTTCAGAGGTAACCGATCATTCACCTTATTTCCAACAAACTCCTAGTTGTATGGGCGTACTTGGTATTTCTCCATTGATGAAGTGTACTTCGTCAATTCGTCAATTTGCATATGGAGTCAATCCTGATTTGCTAGACGAATATGTGCAAATGGGTACGTTAACAATTCGTGAGTGTCTCCAAAAATTTTCTGAGGCCATCATGGAGTTATATGGTCCAGAGTATTTGCGAAAGCCGACAGTTACTGACATTGACAAACTCTATGCTCATCACTACGAAAAGCTTGGGTTTCCTGGGATGATAGGAAGCATTGATTGAACAGATTGGTTGTGGGCGAATTGCCCATATGCTTTAAAAGCTCAATATTGTAGGGGTGATCACGGGCAAGAGCCTTTCATTTTATTGAAAGCGATCGCATCCCAAGATCTATGGATTTGGCATGCGTTCTTTGGTGTCTCCGGGAAGAATAACGACGCTAAACGTTTTTTGTAAATCGCATATTGTCGATGATATCAAAACTGGGAGAGCACCGGATGTAGAATTCGTTGCTAACGGCGTGACTTATAAACGGGGATATTATCTTGCTGATGGGATATATCCGGAATATTCCGTTATTATGAAGTCCATTAAAAATCAAGGGACGAATGATCACAAGCGAATATTGTATAAGACGATACACGAAGCAGCAAGGAAAGATGTGCAACGTGCTTTTGGTGTACTAAAGAAGAACTGGTTAATGATTAAACATCCGGATAAAGGGTTTGAAAAAGAGCGTCTATCACATATAATGTACACATGTATCATATTGCATAATATGATAATTCAGGACAAAGAGCGGGCGATATCTCCTGTATTCTTTCCAGCGGATCAGCACCGTTCTTATGATCCCATAAGAACGCATGTGAAATTGTTGGAAATTACCAGGAATATATGCGACAAAACAACTCATCTTAGCTTCAAAGCCGATTTGGTGAAAGACATTTGGCATCGTTATAATCAAAACTAGTTTAGTCGTTTTATTATCGTAATATTTGAAAGTTATTTGAATTTTATTGTAATGTTTTTATTTTATTTGAATTATTATGTAACGTTTTAATTATTAATAAAATGTGAGTTTGTGTTAAAAATGTTTTAAAAGAGAAAAAAAAAAGGTAAAATGCAAAAATAGTCCTTAAACTATCACGAAATTGCAAAAATGAGACTGAGACAAAAAGTCACGCAAAACAGCCACTAACGTTACGCAAATTTGCTAAAAAGCCACCGAGAGGCATTTTCCGTTAGTTTTCCCGTTAAGTGCCATGTCACTGAGGGTAGTATTGTCATTTCACGGTTCCCGCCTAAACCAATATTAGACCCACCGATTAACTCAAAAGCTTCTTAGCTCAACTACCCCAAAGTCAATTGCATTTTCTACCCTAACGTTTCCAATTACGCATTCCGAACCAGTAAAATTGAAGAAGATGGCCTTACTTTTTGGGAAAAACCGCGAACGATCTTCCCCGACCCGTAATCTTCAGCAAATATACTGTATGTTTTGGGCATTGTTAATTGTATCGATTTTTTTAGCTACAGTTATATGCGATTGAAATGAACCGTACGAATAGAAGCATAGATTATACATTAAGATGAATTTTTTATGTTGTTAGTTTGTGTGTGTTGATGTTTATTTTTTATACACAGAATCAAACCATAACTACTTCACTCTAAAAGTCACCCACGGTGGAAAATTTATGTCACCACCAGGAAGGGTATATGTTGATCCACTTATCGCGTGGTATGATTGTGTTGATTATGACCTGTTTAACTATGACGCCTTTGAAGCGTTGGTAGCTGACATAGGTGTCAAAGGTGGGGTTGCAGGGTGTCATTATAGGTTACCAGGGGAGACATTGGATGTTGGGTTGTTAGCTTTGTAGAATGATGACGATGTCATGAACATGTTGAATTTGGTTCCAACACATAGAGAGATAGAGATTTATGTTGAAGCTAAACGCAAAAGAGCCAAAAGAGGCCGTAAATCAAAAATTGACACAGACACTCCTGCTGAGCAACCACCTGTAAGTCGAGTTGTTGGTGATACAGACACTCCTGCTGAGCAACCAACTGTAAGTCGAGTCATTGGTGACATAGATACCCTTGCTGCGCAACCACCTGTAAGTCACGTTGATGGTCTACAACAAGATGATCAACAATCCCAAATTCCAGATGAAGACTTGTTCCAGTTTGCCCATCCTGAAGATAATGTTGGTGTGGAAGACGACTTGATTACAGAAATGGTTGCAGAACTTCAGAGGGAGCCTGTGGTCTTAGAGCTCAACAAAAACTTTGTTGATTTTGAAGAGGTAGTGGAAAGGGATGATGTGGGCACCTCAACACAGTAGGTAAATGAGGAATCACATGTTGTGGATGTGACTCGTTTTGAAGATGAAGAGGATGATGTGGTATCCCCCAGTGAGCCAACAGTGGACACGAGTAGGTTTAAGTTTGATATTGATCCCCACTTTGAGAATCTATCAAAATTAGCTGATCAGTGTATGGCAGATTATACGGATCATGATGTTGGCTATAACTTTGATGAGTATCAGAGTAATGAAGAAGGCAATGGTGGCAGACTTTCCCACCTACGCAAGATAAGGTTGAAAGAAATTAGGAGGGAGTGTGAGGGTAGGTCGAATGTTAAGAAGGGAGAGTTTTTTTGTACCAGAAACATTTGCGACCCCCAAGGATATCAAACTAAAGCTCAGAACTTATGCGTTGGAGTCTCGAAGAGATATCAGGATAGAAAAGTGTGACAAAGAAAGGATTCGAGCGATTTGTAAAGGGACTGTTGTGGGTTATGGCAGAAATGATACTGGAAGTAGTCAACCATCGGCTTCTGCTTCACAGTCAAAGGGTAATTTTTCCAGTACCAAAATCTACAAAAAAAAGACCAAGCCCATGTGCCCATGGTCCCTACATGTGTCAAAAGTGGGTGATGAACGTAGTTGGAGTGTGAAAACATTAAAAGATGAACATAAATGCCTCCAAACAAGAAAAATTAAATTGTTGACTAGACGATTCCTTTCATCCGAGGTTGCTAAAATTCTAGTTAGGGACCGCACAACCACAACAGCTGCAATAGCAATGGAAATCAATCAGAAGTTGCAGATCAATGTCCCTACAACAAAGATATCCAGAGCAAGGGAATTTTCTCATAAACGAATTGAGGGTGACCATGAACAACAGTATGCCAATCCTAGGGATTACGCTTTGGAATTGAAAAATAAAAACAAGGATACAACTGTGAAGATTCAAGTTGAAGCAAACCCTGATGCAGGTGATTTTTCAAGGGTTTTCAGACGGATCTATGTTTGTATTGGTGCCTTGAAAAAAGTTTACAAAGCAGGAAGAAGGGACATACTAGGTTTGGATAGGGCCTTTATCAAAGGGACATATACTGGTCAAGTCTTAATGGCTCTTGGTGTCGATAGCAATAATGGCCTCTATCCAGTTACGTACGCAGTGGTTGAAGTTGAGTCCAAGAATTCATGGTTATGGTTCCTTAGCAATCTTGGAGCTGATCTTGATTTGCAACCAAATTCAAACTTCACCTTTATCTCAGACAGACAAAAGATATAAACATTGTGTATATTCATTTAATTGATTTCCAACCCAATTCAATCCTCATTCATATATTATGTTTTGTACAAATCGACAGGGGATATTATAAGCCATTGCAGAAATGTTTCCTGTTGCTGAACACTGATTCTGTGTGCGACACATATATGACAACATGAAACAGTTATTCAAGAGAGAGAATATCAAGGAACTTGTTTGGAGGTGTGCTAGAGCATCAACAGTCGTTGAGTTTAATAGAGGAATGGAAGAGCTAAAATCACTAGACTCTAAAGCTTATGACTGGTTAAGGAAGATACCAGCATCATCATGGTCAAGGTCATATTTTTCAGGTACAATATACACATACTACGACTTTCATCTGTAATGTTACTAAGATTGAAATTGATGTTCATATTGATATATTGTTTACAGGGAGAGCTAAGTGTGACATCATTCTTAACAACTTATATGAATCGTTCAATAGCAAGTTAGTGGCTGGCAGAGATCAACCAATCATTGGTTGTTTGGAGTACATCAGGGAGTATCTTGTGAGGAGAAGTGTTAGTGTGCAGCATTTAATAGACACATGTGAAGGTCCTTTAACCCCAACAACAACTAAAATTTTAGAAAACATCAAGGAGGAAGCAAATGAGTATAATGTTTTATGGAGTGGGGGGGGGGGGGATACATACCAGTGTAAGGGAGCTTGGGGTGACCAATGTGTTGTGAATATGCCAAAAAGGGAATGCACATGTAGGAGATGGGAACTCACTGGTATTCCATGTAAGCATGCTGTTGCGGCTATCAACGACATGGCTAAACACAGCAAGGAGTCAATTGACAACCAGGTTGCGATCCCAGAGGATTATGTGTCCCCATGTTATTGGTTAACCACGTGGAAGGAGATGTATCAACACAAGATTGAAGGAATTGTTGGTCCACCCTTTTGGCCCAAATGCCCTATTACTAGCAACCTAAAGCCACCTCACCACCATGTTCCAATTGGAAGACCATGGAAGAAGAGAAGAGTGTCAAAGGATGAGATTGCTGAACAGGTTATGAAAAAATCAATGGTGAAAAATGGGAAACTGTCAAAGAGGGGCAAGACTGTCAAGTGTGGTGCATGTGGTGGGCAGGGTCACAATAAGAGAGCTTGTACGGGACGAAGAGTCAACCAAGGAAGAGGTACTAGAAGGGAAGGAGTACCATATGAGGTACTAGAAAGATCTACTCAGCCAGTGGGATCTTCTGCAATAGAGGTGGGAGCAGGGCCAAGTCAGCCAGTTGGAACACAAGCAAGTGAGGTAGCAGGAGGGCCAAGTCATCAAGTTGGAACACAAGCAAGTCATGTATCACAATCTACTGGGAATGGTGGAGGTCAAAGGAAGAATAGGATCAAGAGAAAAGCCAAAATCGCCAAGTGAAGTCAACACAATTGTGATGGTGCAATAACCTTGGGTTGGTTATTTGTTTATGTGTTTTAACACAATGAGTGTACGGATTGTGTAACTGAGTTTCTGTCTTCTAGACAATAATTTGTACGTGATTTGTTTTTTAGACTTGATTAACTAGGAATGGTATTTGTTTTCATTTTGGTTTACCATCGGTATTTGCTGCATAATGTTGTGCACAATTTGTGATTTGCCATCATCATATACTTATTTGATGTATAATGCTGTGCACAATTTGTGGTTTGTCATCATCATATACTTACGTATATTGAATGACCCAACATGCCCACTACTTAAGTATACCGAATGACCCAAACTTGTTTTGACTTTTGTATGTCAAAGTTGATAAGGAACTAGAAACCAAGTTTACTGCATATTGATTCTGCAATATTGACTACATTTGTCTTCTTATAAAAACAACAACCAAAACAACCATGATCCCACTTTAGTGCAAAAATCAAACACTTTTTATTAACATGAAGGTCAATACAAACCAGGGATGACCTTAAACCCTATGATGATACAACCCAAAAAGATGTCAATACACCTACATACCAACCTAAAGCAACTTAAAGATAATGAAAAAAAAAAAAAAAAACAAAAAAAACCAACTAAAAATAAGAAACTTTTTGAGCTTCTTCAACTGCTGATCCTTCTCACTCATCAACCTCAACTACTCCTCCAACTCTTCTTCAAGTTCATTCCTCGCCCTCAACAGGCCAGGAATCACAGTGACTGCTCGGCAACACATTGGAGGATCCGTCCATCAAATAAACCCACATGAAGGACAACAATAGAATCGTCGTGCTGGGTTCCTGTTTGTCCAGCTTGTTTTGATTGTTGCTTGTTTCCCACATTCGCAAATCACCACCATAATTTTTTCGGATATTGGAAAGTGTGAAATAATGTGATGCAACGGTCATATTTAATTGTGTAAAGTGTGTAAAAAGGCAAACTTTCGATTGCAAATTTAGTCATTCAATCTAAAGTGCAACATGGACACTTAGTACTCGGAAAACCGTGAAATAACGATAATGCTCTCGGTGACATGGCACTTAACGGGAAAACTAACGGAAAATGCCTCTCGGTGGCTTTTTTTGCAAATTTGCGTAACGTTAGTGGCTGTTTTGCGTGACTTTTTGTCTGAGTTCCATTTTTGCGATTTCGTGATAGTTTAGGGACTATTTTTGCATTTTACCAAAAAAAAAAAAAAAAACAGAAAAAAAATTGATTATTGACGTCCTTACTGAGACACTCAATCGTCTGAAAATTGCTGAAGAGAGAAAGCTGACATAACAGTAAAATTGAGAAGGATTGTCTCTCTCTTACCAGAGGCAGCCTAATAACCTTTCAATAAGAGTCAAAAGAATTTAAAAAATTAGATACGGTACAAAATGATTTAATTGCACTTGTCTTTTAAAATGGTTTAGGAATACCTAAGCACAAGGATTAAAACTCAACATAATGTATTTCATGTTTTGCATTCAAGGAGCGAGAATGCAGGGCAATTTTGGTGATTTCCTGTTAGCTTTTTTACTTTAAACTATTTTTAATTCGGGGACCGCAAGACTTTGGTAAAATTTGCAGGTTAAAGAATGAACAATAAATATGAAATTTAGGTAGCGTATTTATTAAGATTGCAAATTCGCTTCTATCTAATTTATAAGCTACGGTACTTGATTTTATGGTTTGTAAGGGAGGGTGCTTAATATTGTGTTACTAGGGCTTAAACGAACCGGACGAACACGAACGGAGCCATGTTCATGTTCGTTCATTTAATTTTAACCGGACAAATAAACGGACACGTACGCTTAAACGGACAAATTTTCTTGTTCATGTTCGTTTATTAAGAAAATGAGTTGTTCATGTTCGTTTATGTTCGTTCATTAAAACACTAAACGAACATAAACGATCGAATATAAATGAAAATAGACAAACAAACATAAACTTTATTAAATTCTTCACAATATTATGTTTTATAAGTGTTGTTTTGTTTAAACAAACCAATTTTTTAATTTATAAAATTAAAAGATATAATATATGAACATAAATTGATAAATAAACATAAATGAACGTTAACGAACGCATAACCGTACGTTCACGAACATAAATGAACGGACGAGACTTTTGTTCATGTTCGTTCATTTAACTAAACGAACGTAAAATATTATTCATGTTCGTTCATTTAATAAACGAACGAACATAAACGAACTTTTTACCGAACGGTTCATGAAATGTTCACTGAACGTTCAGTTCATTTACAGCCCTATGTGTTACCATAACCGGTAGTTTTCATTTTCAACAAAAAATTTAATGGTGTGGTTAAGTCTATCATAACTATAAAAAAACTATTAATGAACACATACACTTTTTATATTTAACATCATCACATGTATACATTAACTAAACAAGTGTAAATATATACCAATCATGAGTTTATAAAATGTGATTTTCGTAATTATGGTAGAGTTAACCATAAATCATGAGACTATAGTTAGTAAAACTCATATTTTATTTATAGTTTGTTCGAACATATTGCATTTTCCACAACCATTTTTGGCACGCTATAGAGGCATAGACCATCACTTCCCAGATCTCATCATCACCGTTAATCTGGCTTCATTATATATTAGGACACACTTTACACTTCTGTTATATTTTTCATATTTCAAACGTTCATATTTTTTCTCTTTTAACCCGGCGAAAAAATGTTGTCTAAAGTTTAAGAAGACACAAATTCACTACACCAAACACTGGAAGCTAAAAGTACTTAAGTTATTTAGCTCGACGAACAGAGAAACATCAAAATTAAGGTGGCTATGAGCCACGTTCATGCTCGGTGATTAAATGGGGATTACGGATTACCAAAATAGAAACCGGAAACGGTTGGAAATGTGCTCAAAATTGACAGTGTCATAAACAAATACGAGTAGTTATGTTCTGTAAATCATCATTTAAATTTAGTATCTCGATTTCGCTTGTGAAACATGTACAAGCCACGAGTATTCATATCCTTTAGATGGACTTGATATATATAATTAACATGTAACTAAAGTCGCTATTCTAATAATATTGCAGCCCTACAACTGTTATTTCAATCAACTTTTAGTAAATTATTATCCTTGTTTTTACACGAAACTCAGTTCGATGAAATTGGACAAGCGCTACAATTATTATTTGGATGAAAACATTAAATTGCTAGCGTCAATAGACAAATGGTACGCACGCATACTGAATGAAAAGTCGTCCGATATTTATGAGCTTTGATGCAAGAAGGGTCCTTTCTAATTAATGACTTTTTCCGTTTAATGTATTTTTTTTTTAACTTTAACTTTAAATATTTTTATTTATTTAATATAATAATTGATATAAAATATATGAATGAATTATATTTTAAATGTATTTTCATTACTTATAATTTTTATAAAATACTATAACCTAACACAAGCCAAAATATTTAAAGTTAAAGTTGAAAAAAAAAAAAAAAAAAAAAAAAAAACCTTAATAAGTCAAACATGGTCTTAATATAGGACGGAGGGAGTATTCATCTTCTTTTTTTCAGGATAAATTCTACTTACTGCAAAAAGAAAGAGTAAGGGGGTGTTTACTTTTCTCTTAGCGGAGAGAATTGTGGACCTAAAACTCTTATTCTCTTTTAATCCACAAAAAGGTGTAGATTCGTGAGGATACCCTAACCTCTCCCCTACAAAGAATAGCTTCGGTAATTCTCCTATCCTAGTGGGGCACCAATTGGAGTAAGCTGAGACTCTTGGACTTTTGAACTCTTATCTACAAAGTGTCTCTAGTGAGCTCATAGGTTTTGTGGAAGCGTGTACCTATCTGGAAGTGAAGTGTTTGGGATGGGACTCGAACCCGAGTCTATTGACTTAAGAATAAAAGCCCCACCCACTTGACCAATTCCCCAGTTTTAATGAAGAGACCCATTAAAACTACACCATCCATTTTAAGAGACTAATTAAAAGCCTCATATAGATCACTTAATTTAGTAAGCACCCTTTAAGATACTTTCTATTTATATTTGCTTATTACAGTACTTCTTTTCTTACATGAAAAAAGTAGTTTACAAGTCTTCTCGAACACTTGTTGGATCGGTTTTAATTAACTCGTCAACATTCTTTTGATTTAGCAAATAGTGCGATGTTTTTCAAATAAAGACATGTTTTTTTACAGCAAAAGGAGAATATATTAGAGTAAAATCTTGCAATTAGCTAGAAAATTACATAGGAGATGTTTACTAATCATTCAAACTATCTGCCTTTCTACCTCTAAACAAAGAAAAGGAAAATAGACGTATGTTATCAAAGATGTCACATTTCCTCAAGATATGAGAGTTGAATTCAACATTGTTTCAATAATGCCAAATCATCCATAACGAAGAGGCCATAATGATATACATCCGATCCTTAGAATCATTAGAAGCTAACCATTTCTTCAACCAAACTTTCTAATCTGCATTTGAGGCGACTCTAGACCCTTTTGACACATTGATTCTTTTGATGACTATATACAACATTATCATTCTATTTTACAGGTTATAAATGGCATACATCCCAAATCGAGTCATTATTTATCAGAACTTACTTAAATGCATAAACAAACGCTATCGTCAAACTATCAGTAAAGCAACCATGCTTGCTCTGTTGCTCACATCCTCTTGGCGTATGTGTAAACTCGAAAGTTCGTAACTACTTAATGAAGCAATTAGGCATGAGAGATTGCGTTTAATTCACTAGGCTATGCAATATAATGTTTAAATTTCAAGCTCATGTAATGAAGTTACACAGGACGGAACCAGAACACCAATTCATCATGTGCATTAAAGAAAAAATAAACAAGATCATGTACCCAATTTTATTGGACTAGTTGCATTTAAGAAAAATCGAGTATTTTTACACAAATTAACACTATATCGAGAAAGAAAAATCTATGGACACCCCGGAAACCCATCCTCATTGTGTCCTTGAACTTACATGTGTGATACAAGATTGCACATTTGTATATGTTACTTCTTGTAGAACAAACTTTTTAATAACTATGGGTATAGAATAAATCAAATAAGACATGCAATGATATGTACAAGGAAAGCAGAAGAAAAAATGGTTCATGCGACAGCAAATGAGTCAGAAAATTGGAAGCGCAATCACGGAGTGGATCACTCGGCCACTTTAAATAGACAAAACAATACAACATTTTGCCAACATTAATAACCATTGAATCAGCTGCCTTAGCGCAGTTGGTATTGCAATGAAGATTCGAATCTTGGGTCAGTAGACCGGGGTTCGAATCCGAGCAGCGTCGGGGTTTTAATCCGGCCGTTTCTCTAGCAGGGTAAAATCTGTGTAGAGGCGGTACGGTTCCCTCGCGACACCGTAGAGCCACATTCCGTACGCCAGCGTGGACCCGGTTAAGACAACATAGTCTGGTCGGAATGGTGGTTAGGGCCCCGGTCTTCGGGGTGGTAAACCTAAGTTGGAAATTTACCTGTCAAAAAAAAAAATAACCATTGACTTTTCCAACAACCGGAAAATATCAAAATATATATATATATATATTTCCATATTAAAATTTCTGTTAGTATATTATTTTCAGTATAGTTATAACGACAGTAATTTCCAAATAAGATGAATTACTTCTTTTGGTGATTGTAATAATTGGTTCTAAAAGCCACGTAAACTGAATGAGTAAAAATTGTCCAAGCATTATTATAAAGACGTTTTCTGTTAATTAAAGATAAGATTACCTTAACTTAATGTATGTTATTCATATAAACCAATTACCAATATATATTTAAACTTTGTTTGAGATGTTTTATTGTGCTTGTGAGTTGTGTCCAACAACGACGTTCAACATGATGACAAATAATTGTAACTTTCTAGTACATTAAATTTTTGACAAGACACGAATGTTCATTAAAGCATGAACACATCTTTAATCACAAATCAGAAAACGAATATCCTTATTTTCCTGTTGTTTTTGCTCATAGTTAAACAACGATGGTTTTTCTCCGTCTAAAGTTATCCTTTAAAAAACGTGTAATCTACGATCTAAGAAATACATTAGTGGCAGAAATAGTAGTAATACGAATACTTTTTGAAGATCATCTACATATAGTTTACTCTTCTTTTGTAAAAAGGTTTTGTACAAGTACACCATTAATCTTTATCTATAAAGTTAAAGTTGTAGAGTCTAAGAAAAGTTGTCAACAAGAAATACATTAATACGCATGGTACTACCAATACGATTGATTTTTAGGGCAAAAAGATGAACATGTATCTAATTTTTCATTTTTTTGTTATATTGCATAGTCATTTTTTTCTTTTTCTTATCGTACATTTGATAATTTTGAATTTCGTTTACTGTGTTTATAATTAATTTATCATTTTCATTTATCAACACTTTTATTGAAAGAGAGGAGTAAAATGTCACAAATATACGAAATAGACGTAATTTTAAAATATAATGTATACAATAAAAAATATAATAGATAGCTACACAAAACAGCAAACAAAATGACAAATTTGTTATACATTTTTTTTCCTTTTGCCATAATTTTTAAAAAGAGTATGCATCGAGTCCAGCTGATTTAGAGCATCAGGTGTCATACCACAATAAAGTGCCGTCACATCAGCGCTACATCAGTATCCTCACTTTTAATACCAACACAAAAGATACCCCTCCCTCATAACAACCATAACCCCACATTTTTTAGAACCCACAATTTTATTTTATTTTTCATTTTTGAACAAACTAAATTTCAATAATTCAAATAAAAATACAAATAATATTCATATAAAAAAAAAGTTATAAAAATAAAATTAAAATAATTAAAATTTACACTTTGCTCAGCCCACTTATTACTCAGCACCCTGAAACTAGGGGTGGCAATTCGGGTCGAGTTCGGGTTGGCGGGTTCGGGTTGTCAGGTTGGCGGGTCAGAAAACCCCAACCTGAACCTGACCCATTTAAATCATCGGGTCAGCTATGTCAACTCTAACCTGTTTACACGTAACCCGAACCTGACCCATTTAACCCGTATATATACTTAGGTTGACAGGTTAAATAGGTTACATGGGTTGAATATGTTAAACGAGTTTCGAGTTGACCCATTTAATCCGTTTTATATATAAAAGTTAGCATATTACACGATTTTAATGGATTAAACGGGTTAGTAGGTCGATCCGTTTAACCCATTTAACCCGTATAATTAAATATAAATAATTTTTAATTAAGAAATAAGACTTAAACGGGTTGGCGGGTCGACCCGTTTATTTTATTCCCAACCCGAACCTGACCTGTTTAATAAACGGGTTAGATATGTCGACCCAAACCTGACCCGCAATCTATTTAGCTCAACCCAAACCTGTTAATTTTCGTGTCGGTTTCAGGTCGGGTTTCGTGTCGGGTCAGAATTTGCCACCCCTACCTGAAACACAATCCACTAAAGAAGAAGCAGAAGAAAAATAATAATAATAATAATAATAAAAGGGCTCATTCTTTGTCTTCTTTATATGGTGACTGCTAGGGCTTAGCAATCCCAATTGACGCCCAACGAACGACCGACACAAACCGACCTTAACTTGGGTCGGGACTCGGTTTGGGTTTTCAGCCTTGTCAGGATTCGGGTAAGGTCGGGAGTCGGGATTACCCAAGAAAACACAAATAATACCATACAAATCGGTTCGTTTCGGGACTCGGGTCGGGATTCGGGATTACCCGAACCAGAATCGGGTCGGGATTCGGTTAGGATTTTCAGCCTTGTCAGGATCGGGTCGGGACGGGTCGGTTTCGGCCCGATACTCATCCCTAGTGACCGCAAACACAAATACCATTTCCTCCATTTTTTTCCATTTTATTTTCTCTCGATATCATTATTTAAATTACAAAAGATAATGCAAACCAACGCATGTTGGTAGAGCAACGAAGCAACTAACGCCATTAGCAACGTAAGATTTCCGATGTGGTAATGCCGGCAATGCGGCTGCCACATCGGTATAACGCCGGTTTGAGCATTACCACACCTAATGCTCTTATATGAGACGGTCTATACAACCTTTCAAGCAAGCCATTACAAAATATGCACACTTAAATTTCAAACTAAATTATTAAAGTGTATTTCTATCAAACCAAATTACTAAATTTGACATTATTTTTTTATTTTACGAATCTTTACGTGGCGAGCAAAATTTTTTTTGCTTGTATTGCTCTTTATTCGTCACTTTTGTTGATAAAAAATTAGGAAAAGTACATGGCAAGCAATATTGTTTGCTCGTGTATCTATTTTGCTCGTTACTTTTTAAAATAAAAAAATCACATATCAAATGAACCAAATAATTTAATTAAAAAAATAAATACACTGCAAGCAAAATTGTTTGCTTGTGTACCTCTTTTGCTCACTAGTCACTACTTAAAAAATGAATTCACATATTAGTGAACCAAATGAACCGTATAGTGTGTTTGTTCTATTTATATGTTTGATTTGCTATAAATATACTTACCAATATATTAACCCTATCAATTAATTTTTCACCTACACACTCATCTTTATCACTCTCATCATTTCATGTCTTTCTTAAACAACCTAAAACCTTTTTATCACCATTTTTAAACCCAAACAATAAACAGACTCTTTAAATGTATAGAGAACAAAGTATTTTGCTTGTCACTTGCTTATTTCATACAATGAAATGGCAAGCAAAATAAATGGAGAGCAAAGTATTTTACTTGCCACTTAGATGAAGAGTAAAGCAAAGTATTTTACTTACCACTTACACGTATCACGAGCATGTACAATGAAATGGAGAGTATAGTATTTTGCTTGCTACTTACACGTGCCAAAAGTAAAATGGCATGGAGAGCAAATAAAATGACGAGCAAATTTGTTTAACTTGCTATGTCTTTTTCTTTTTTTTTTTTTTTTTTTTTTTTTTTTAAAGAACGGCACCACATTTGACATCCGACCCCCCGAGTTAAACCATTCAAACGGGCAGGCCCTGGGACCTGAACCATTTAGAGATACCCGTGGAGGGAAATCACATAGAACTCACGGCTTCGCACTAAGAGGAAAATCCGGATTTTCTTGTCACTTGCGAGACTCGAACCCAGGTAAACCCCTCCCTAAGCTACAGAAGAAACTCATGTGGCAAACTGAGCTAAGTCAGTTGGTTAGTTTTTAAAGAAATAATTAATTGACAAAGTCGAAGTTTTCTTTTATATTCATACTAATTGTTGTTTTAAACATTGGCCGGTGGACATTAACTAACAAAGGGAATGTCTAACCAATGCCCTTAGGGCATTGGTTAATATTTGTCTTTTTGTGGTTTTTAATTTTTATTTCTGTGGGTCCATATTCAAATATGTAATTTTGTGTTAACCACAAGGATCATTTATGTAATTAAAAGTTATAAGAAGACAAATCTTAACCAATGCCCTTAGGGCATTGGTTAGACATTCCCATTAACAAAACCCATAATTACCATAGGCGTTTAGTGTAATTACACACGCATGTATTGTACATCGGTAGAACAAAAGTTGCTGTGTAGAACTTTGGTATCTTATCATTTGTATGATTAAAATTTGTGACTATTACAAGTTTACAACTTCAAATAATTGCTTATTTGTAAACTCGCAATCTTATATTTGAATTTGCAATTACTACAACTTTTTAATACCTTTCTATAGGTAATTTTTTTTCCTATCGATCAATGGTTTTTCATTTCTCGACGAGCGCTTGACTCGCTCTTAAACCATGGCCCTTTTTTTTAGTTTATTCGATCACCGGATTCACCCCGACTCCATTAAGTGAATTCCCATAGTTGATATAAAACGTGTTTGTCTCAATGTAACGCTAATGTAATCCTTTTCGTATGATAAAATTAAAAAAAGGATAATCATTTAGAAATGTATCTATTGACAGCGAATGATAAAATTGTCATTTTACATGAGCAAAATATACAAAAGTAACGAAATTCAAAAGTACATGGATTAACTTTGGAAAATAATTTACTCGTTACATCAAATTAAAGAAAATGTCAAGTTAGATGCATGTACAACAGTACAGATGATAACTTAACTTAAAATTGTTTTGCCTAAAATACATATGTATTTTAAAAAGTTTTACTAACAATTTTGAGGAAGAACCTTACAAAAAAAAAAAAAACAATTTTGAGGAAGAAAAAAAAAAAAAAAAAAAGTAAATATAGAATGTCACGCGCTGCAAGGAGAGTGTGGTGATGGAAAGGTGACATAATGCGGGAATTTTGGGGACCCATGAAGAGAAAATTGCCAAATGGGCTACAACTTCTGAACATTTTAAGGCGCGTGAGTACCACCTCCTTTGCTAAATGACACCATGAAGCAGGTAGCCATTAGGACCCACATAGTGTACCCTTTTTCATATTATTTTATTTTAAAATTAAAACAAGGACAGTCTCAAAGTGGGGCCCACCTTATCTGGGCCACAAATCACACCTACACTGGATTGACTCTTTGTCATATTCTACATTCTTTTATTTTCTATGTATTCCCCTTTAGCTTTCCTTTTATTACAACTGATTCACAATATTAATTAGCCTAAAAGAGTAACCCAAACTTTGAAAGAAAAGATGAACGGTACATTGACTCCTCTCCCCTCACCTTCTTTTGTAGAGATAAGAAAGGAAGAAAAACCAAAAACCAACCCTAAATAGAGTTGAAACCGGCTGCCAAAAGGAAAAATCGCGACTTACGAATGCTGAGGCTAAGCCTTAGTTTGTCACCCTCTGTATACAATAGTGTTTATAGCTGCCATGCATTGTATAATGCATGAACCGACAAATATATAGATTCCCTACTACTACGACTTAAACTAAAGTTTCACTTAACACTCTTATAAATTTGACTAATGTGCATACTAATCCTAACACATTTTAATAAAGAATCCTTTTTTACTTATTTATTTATTTTAGTTTTAACTTTTAAAAAACCTTTAAGAAACCATCTGTTTTTTTCTTCAAAGTTTGTAATAATAGTTTCTAGTTAGGTTATAATTTAATCTTGATTACATTTTTTTCTATCAATTTTTAGTAAGGAACAATTAATATGAGATAACCAAAAAAAAAAAAAAAATTGAACTACTAACTTAAACAAAAAGAGTAACATGTTTTATTACGAGAGATGCTTCATATCCATTTTGTGTTTGGCAAAGTATGATGGTGTCATGGCTAACCTTCAGCGGCGCCGAAATAGGTGTCAGCTCGGACTCGGCGAACACTTCCGCCACCATACTTAAGGCTCTTACTTGTCATAAGATTGGACGTAACAAAGGGTTCAAGTGTTCAACCACATGGAGTTTGATAACCGCCACCATTACGATCGGGTTAGTCAATATACAGATACACTAAACTTAGTTTATACTCCGTATTACTTAAAAAGTCGACTATTGGAAATATGAACAGAGAAAAGACATAAAATAAGAATCAAGTCATCGGTGCATGGTTGACTTGCATTTGATTGTGCACTAAACACCCTAAAGTGGAGCAAATAAGATCATTATTATACTCTATAAAAGCTTATACAAATAGCGTCTTTGTATTTGCATTTAAGAACAATTAAATACTATGCGGGTTCTTATTAAGTTTCTTTGTAAGAGAGATTATTTGCTTGTTATAATTCTCACATGCTATATTACATACTCCATGAGTCCAAAATAATCGTTTTCAGATTAAAAGAACACGCAATTTTTTATAAAGCATAATCATTACAATCTATCTTTTGAAAAACGACAATTTTGCTCTTGTACAATTATTTAAAATTTTGTTTGAACCTTGCCATTTTCAATATCATTAGGTAAGTAATAGCAAAGTTGCAAGATTAATAAGAAATTCTTGTCTCATTTCAGATATAGTTAAGAACTACTATTTTAGAAACTACTCTTGGAGTCTTGGACATAATTAGTGGAATATTTCGGAAGATTAAGATAGAGGTGGACCAATGGTAGTGTACCAGAATTTGAAATTTTGGTCATGTGTTGGACCCAAAAATATAAAAGTAGGGATCACATATACATGAAGGGTAAAAAGAGTTAAAAGTTAGACCTCAATAATATCGATTCATGATGATTTTCGATGTTTATGGGCATGAATGATGGGGTCTAATTGACATTCATTGCTACCAAATCTTAATGATGATATTTTTTACATTGGAGCAACTTTTTTTCACCTTGTTTTACGATCCTTGATGGGACACACAGAGTATATATATATATATATATATATATATATATATATATATATATATATATATATATATATATATATATATATATATATATGTGTGTGTATTTTCATATTACTGAATACTGTAGCTTAAAACGTCTTTGCAAAAGGACGCACTAAAAAAAGCTACGAAGAAAAAAGCAATGTTGTATGTATTTTGAAATGATAATTCATGATTTCCTCAAAGTAGCAAAGCTGCATATACTTTGAAACAAAAGTCATTTGATTGTTTATACAAGGAAAATACCAGTATCATTCATTATGTTCACCTTACAGTTACTAGTATGTATCCTCAAAGTTACTAAATTTTGCATCATCGCAGATGTAGTTGAATTTTGTTAGGTGTTATGACTTAAGAAAAAGAAAAAAAACCAACTGGTCTCGTGAAGTGGCAAGTCTCATTTTGACACTTTTGTGCCGCACATACACAAATGCAAAAATTACCTGAGTGGCCCATTGGGAATTTGTTTTATAAAACGAGGACCATTCTTTTGTTTATTTTCAAATTACCCATTCAATCCGTGACCTAGGATACGCAGGTCACGGAATGCACTTGGGTACCCCAACAAACCAACACGTGCCTCATTTTTTATTCATTTGCCGGCAAAATTCAAGGCTGTGCCTCAACTCAAAAAGTTTGTTCCATCAATATCATATTTCATGAATTAATGGGGCCCATTTCATAATCTTTGATTATGAGACGATGAATAGTGAACAAAAAAAGGAGAAAATTGGCATTGTAAAATTAACCCACTTTTATTCTTTTTTTTTTTTCACCAGTGGAATAAAATTTGGTTAATTTTTCAGTGCCACTTTGCTCCCCTTAATTCATTATTAGCCCCTTTAAAGTCACGGATTATGACATGGGCCTTATTAATTCACGAAATCTAATATTGGGAGGACAAACTTTTGGAGTTAGCACCCAGCCATGAATCTTGTCGGCAAACGAAAAAAAGGGGGCACGTGTTCATTCTGTGATATGCGTATCCTAGGTCATAAATTGAATGGGTAATTTGGTAATAACCAAAAAAATGGTCCCCGTTTTATAAAATAAATCCCCAATGACAAAACATTTGAGCTCATCACAAAGGTACAAGGTTCACACCTAATTAAGTACACTAAGGGGGAGGCCAGGGTAAGGGTTGGAAATGATCACGAGGATATCTCGATTAAACTGCATATATTTGAATCAAAGACTCGACCTCCTCAAATAACCTAGAATAAGAAAATTTTCGTTTGTTTACCCGTTTTATTTAGCACATACATGCACATTTAAGTTGGCTAGATTGTGCACACTTGAATGCACAGTTAGAGAATCAAGTTGAGGCTGAACCGAACTATTTCAAAACCTGTTGCATTCGGCATGTTACAATATCCTCAAAAATTTAGTTCTCGGTCAAGATCGGAAAAGTCATTAAGAAAGATATTTTTCGAACTTAAAACAGCTTCAGATTTTCTTCAAACTGAAGTCAGAATCCAGTTCAGATTGCTTCAAGCCTTATAGTCTTGAACAAACAACAAAGACTGTCAACCTTTGATCTTGTACTCGAATAGCATTAATTTTCTTGTGACTTATATGGGCATCATATTCAGTAATTTGGACTATGCAAGGCAGTCATTACATTGACTTTTAACAATTTATTGACATCATAGTACACATAATTTCATGCAAATTTTCTGCATTGACCCCATTTCCTTGGACCTTTTGAAACAAGACTGAAGGCACCAATGCACAAGCATTCAAGATATTGCAATACCCTTTCATGAATTGTTGCCCAAAATGTTCAAACCATTTCTGAAACTAGCAAACACAATATGCAATGCATAAAGCAAAAGATAGAACATCACCACACCAAAATCACTGCTTGTGGTAAAGAACTCCGGTTAACGTCATATAAGATGTATGCATATTAGACAATGAGTGTTGAGCAGATGATAACAATGTTGGACCAATCAGCACAAGCATACAAGAAGTATAAAAGGTTTCTATCCATCATATATTGAAAAATTATGTAATGATTAAGTACGTCTTTTAGAATTACTACATGGATTAGAATATCTACAAATTTGCAGATAATTATGCGTTTAAACTCTAAAGTATGGACGACAACTAATACAGTAACGAGGAAGAGCAGGAAAGCAGAACAAAGTGACGAGTCCTGATTTGCAATCGCTGCAAGATGAGTCTAGCTTAAAACAAGCAAAACTACAGAAAGCAGCATTAAGTTAAACTCTGTGGAGTCTATAACGAATCAAGGGGATTGGTCTATGCACTACTCTTGTAAGTTAAAACCAAACGTACTTCTAAAGAAGGAATGTTTTTTTTTTTTTTTTTTTTTTGAAAGGCATTCTAAAGAAGGAATGTGAATAGAAATAAAACTATTGAACAAGAAATCCACTCACTAAGTGGTAAAAAAGTGACACATTCATATTATTTACATGATTATCTTTGTAATGATTTCCAGAAGTACAGTAGACAACTTGATACTTGATACTCATGAGTCATGATCAATACATATTCCAACCTTGTCACTATACTATTCCAATAAGCGAAGAAAGTAAATGTATAGTAAAAGGGAGGTGATTTGCACACTTCTAAAAGTTATTGAGACACTCTTTTTAATGTTTCAGTTACTTGTACAAAACTTACACTGTGCTTTATCCGCTTGTACTGTGAGTGTCCCAATCAATAATTTAAGTGTGTCAATCACTTCCCATAGTAAAATCTCAAATATCACTACTTGTACTAATATCTATGATCCATTCCGAATAAAGTTAATTGCATACTACCCATTTCTTCTTACATAATTTTTACAGCAAGTAAACAACAAGATGAGACACCCTTGCAATACTTAACACCCTGATATGGTGAACGACTGCCGATATATAGATTAGATGCTTCGCAAATGCATTAAATCTTCCCAGTTACATCATTAACCATCTTGATACACATGATGGATGCATCTCCCAGCCTAGTCATTATAGATTCCAATACGAGAAGAAAGTAAACGTCTTTATTAATATCTCAATATAACTACTTGCGCTAACATGTATGTATGATCCCTTAAGAAAATATTTAACTAAATGATGTCGGTTTATCTATACTACCATATAATGCATTTGATACTATTCTATAATTAGAAAGACTTAAATTCAGATTTTTACTTGCTTATTATGTAAGGATTTCATGATTAATTGGTTAGGAAGCAAGTTGGTTAGAAATGTTGTTAGGAAGCAGGTTGGTTGTTCAAACTAAAATTATTTGGTTTAACCATCTCTACTTATAAAACATAAAGACAACTAAATGTGTAACAGAATAACGAAAAATATAGTCACGGGTACCCGCCGCCGCATTGCGCGGGTACTGTTCAAGTTTTCTTAATTAGCAGAACAAGATTGGGCCTTATTATTGGCTTTGAAAAAGCTTGGGCCAGTTGGAATATTAATAGGCCAATGAAGTGGTGTTAATGGTATTTGTTTGTAACCTTTAAATGGGTCCAACCCAGTTTCATACCTTTTAATTTTAAGACATTCAGCCAATAGTCCAAGACAATGAAAATGTTTGGATGCCTAAAATTTGCTGAATTATTATTCAAACTAAATGTTTTATTTACCGTCCTTTATGTTTCGGTAAGTCACTCAAGTATCTTAAGAGTTGTTTAGTAGTAAGAAACAAGAATGTCAAAGAGTGTTTAGAAGTTATGATTTGATAGGCTATACGAGGGTGTTTGGAATTGCTTATCTAAAATAGATTATGCATTTTGATAAGTCAACATATCTCAAGCACAAAGACATAATATCGCAAGCACAAGACATTTGCTCTTTATAAGATAAAAAGGGAGCTGTAATTTCTTGGTATTTTACATGTCATTGATACTATGGCTTTAACTTTGAGAGATGGAATTTATTCTATACTCGCAAAGCATTCATTGAGCCCATCTAGGATTCTAGGTTAAGGTTATGATGAGGCTAGCAATATGAAGGGTGATATTAATAGTCTTAAAACTTTGTTACTAAAATAAAATCAATTGGCATACTACATCCGTTGTTTTGCTCATCAACTTCAGTTAACACTTGTTGTTGTATCTAAAAGAAAATATGGATTGTGGTTGGCTTTCTGAGGCACTTACTAATTTGTTGAACGTGGTTGGAGTTTCATGTAAGAGAGTTGATATGATAAGAGAAATTCAAGCTCAAAAAGTTTCAGAAGCCTTTAATCTCAAAGAACATAAAAGTATGAAAGGCAAGAATCAAGAAATTGGTTTAGGGAGGCCGGGTGATACTCGTTGGGGGACTCATTCTAAACTTATTTTGAAAGTTATTGCTTTATGTCCCGCAATACGTCTGAAGGTGTTACTTTCGAATTTGAGTCTTTTGACCTTGTTTTCATGGCACACTGAATGAAAACAATGTGTGGGGTGGCAAATGAGTTGAATGTTGCTTTGCAAAAACAAGACCAGGATATCGTGAATGCCAAGTCGACCAAGAAACGATCGCAATTGATGAGAAATGTTGGATATGAAACTCTCCTAAATTCAGTTATCTCGTTTGTGAAAAAAAAAATGAAATTGAAGTTTATTATATGGGTGGTTTGTATGTTCCTTTAGGAAGAAAAAGACGTGGCCAGCTAACAACCTAATAACGACAAATGATCATCATTTTCGAGTTGAAGTATTTTATAAGATTACTGATTTACAGCTTCAAGAACTCAATACTCGATTTAATGAGATCAACACAAGCTTACTAATTTGTACGACTAGTTTGAGTCCCGTTGATGCTTTTTGTTCTTTCGATGAGCAGATGTTGCTTAAACTTGCTGAGTTTTATCCTAAAGATTTTTCAACTATCGAATTGCTTAATCTTGATAGTCGACTTGACAATTACATTCATGATGAGAGGAAAGATGAAAGATTTATAGGATTGAAGAATATTAGGAACTCCCGATAAATCTTGTCTAATTAAACAAACACGAGTCATTTGATCTTGTCCACTTACTTATCAAGTTGGTGTTGATTCTTCCGGTGCCTACGACTAGCATTGAGAGAGTATTTTCGGGCATGACTTTTCCGAAAAACAAGTTACCAAAAAGTATAGGTAATTAAATGTTGAATGATAGCTTAGTTACTTTCATTAAAAAGGAAACATTCTCTTTGTTTAGCGATGTTGACATTGTAAACTGCTTCCAAAAAATATGAGTGCTCGTAAAGTTTTATTATGTAAATACTCCTTCCGTCTCAAAATTATTATCCACATTTCTTTTTTAGGGTATTTCAAAATAATTGCACACTTTCCTTTTTAAGTAAAAACTATAGAATATATTAGAGGAATATTCTCTTTGAGTGGTTGAGATTTTTAGTGGCTCAATTTTTATTATACTTTGTAATTTCTCTTATGACAATAATTTTAAGACGGAAGGAGTATAATATTTTGATTATTAAGTTAATTTACTATGCTTTGTTATTGGGCACGTGCATCAAAACTTTAAATAGAAAATTGACATAAAACCCGAACTAAAAACTCGAATGTAAAAAAATAAATAATTAATACGTAGTAAAAAAAAAGGGTAAATTGCAAAAATGGTCCTAAACGTTTCACAAAATTGCAAAAATGAGACCGAGACAAAAAGTAGCGCAAAAAAGCCACACACGTTCCACATTTTCGCAAAATCGCCACTGAGAGCCATTTTCCGTTAATTTTCCCGTTAAGTGCCACGTAGTTGAGGGTAGTATTGTCATTTTACTGTTCACCGGGTACTAAGCTAGTGACACTGTAGCTTGAGGGACTAAATTTGCAAGCGATTGTTTGCCTTTTTTACAAACGGTACACTATCCAGTCCCAGTTAAATCTGAACGTTGCAACACATCAAAGTTTCACACTTTTTGAAATCCGGCAAAAAATATGGTCTTGATCTGTGACTGTGGGAAACAAGCAACAATCAAAACAAGCTGGACAAACAGGAACCCAGGACGACGATTCTACTGTTGTCCTTCATGTGTGTTTATTGGATGGACGGATCCTCCAATGTGTTGCCGAGCAGTTGCTGTGATTCCTGGCCTGTTGCGGGCGAGGAACGAGCTTGAAGAAGAGTTGGAGGAGCAGGTGAGGTTGATGAGGGAGAAGGATCAGCGGATTAAGAAGCTCAACAAGTTTCTTATTTTTAGTTGGCTCTTTTTTTTCATTGCCATTAAGTTGCTTTAGGTTGGTCGTTGGTATGTAGGTGTGTTGACATCTTTCTGGGTTGTATCATCACAGGGTATAAGGTCATCCCTGGTTTGTATTGACCTTCATGTTAATAAAAAGTGTTTGATTTTAGCAGTATAGTGGGATCATCGTTGTTTTGGTTGTCCTTGTTATTATAAGAAGACAAATGTAGTCAATATTACAGAATCAATATGCAGTAAACTTGATTTCTGGTTCCTTATCAATTTTGACCTACAAAAAGTCAAAACAAGTTTGGGTCATTCGGTATACTTATGTAGTGGGCATGTTGGGTCATTCAATATATGTAAGTATATGATGATGGCAAACCACAAATTGTGCACAACATTATACAACAAATAAGTATATGCTGATGGCAAACCACAAATTGTGCACAGCATTATGCAGCAAATAATGATGGTAAACCAAAATGAAAACAAATACCATTCCTGATTAATCAAGTCTAAAAAACAAATCACGTACAAATTATTGTCTAGAAGACAGAAACTCAGTTACACAATCCATACACTCATTGTGTTAAAACACATAAACAAATAACCAACCAAAGGTTATTGCACCATCACAATTGTGTTGACTCACTTGGCGATTTTGGCTTTTCTCTTGATCATATTCTTCCTTTGACCTCCACCATTCCCAGTAGATTGTGATACATGACTTGCTTGTGTTCCAACTTGATGACTTGGCCCTCATGCTACCTCACTTGCTTGTGTTCCAACTGGCTGACTTGGCCCTGCTCCCACCTCTGTTGCAGAAGATCCCACTGGCTGAGTTGATCTTTCTAGTACCTCATCTGGTACTCCTTCTCTTCTTCTTGTCCCTTGGTTGCCTCTCCGTCCCGTACAAGCTCTCTTATTATGACCCTGCCCACCACATGCACCACATTTGACAGTCTTGCCCCTTTTTGACAGCTTCCCATTCTTCACCATTGATTTTTTCATAACCTGTTTAGCAATCTCATCCCTTGACACTCTTCTCTTCTTCCGTGGTCTCCCAATTGGAGCAGGGTAGTGAGGTGGCTTTAGTTCACTAGGGATAGGGCATTTGAGCCAAAAGTATTGACCAGCAATTCCTTCAATCTTGTGTTGATACATCGCCCTCCATGTGGTTAACCAATAGCATTGGTGCACATAATCCTCTGGGATCACAACCATGTTGTCAGTTGATTCCTTGCTGTGTTTAGCCATGTCGTTGATAGCCGCAACAGCATGCTTACATGGAATACCAGTGAGTTCCCATCTCCTACATGTGCATTCCATTTTCGGCATATTCACAACACATTGGTCACCCCAACCTCCCGCACACTGGTATGTATCCCCTCCACTCCATAAAACCTTATACTCATTTGCTTCCTCCTTGATGGTTTCTAAAATTTTAGTTGCTGTTGGGGTTAAGAGACCTTCACATCTGTCTATTACATGCTGCACACTAACACTTCTTTTCACAAGATACTGCCTGATGTACTCCAAACAACCAATGATTGGTTGATCTCTGCCGCCCACCAACTTGCTATTGAACGATTCACATAAGTTATTAAGAAGGATGTCACATTTAGCTCTCCCCGTAACCAATATATCAATATCAACATCACTTTTAATCTTATTAATATTACAAATGACAGTCATAATATCAACATCACTTTTAATCTTATTAACATTACAGATGACAGTCATAATATCAAAATCATTTTCAATATTATTAATAGTACAGATGAAAGTCATAATATGTGTATAGTGTACCTGAAAAATGTGACCTTGACCATGATGATGCTGGTATCTTCCTTAACCAGTCATAAGCTTTAGAGTAGATTGATTTTAGCTCTTCCATTCCTCTATTAAACTCAGGGATTGTTGATGCTCTAGCACACCTCCAAACAAGCTCCTTGATACTCTCCCCCTTAAATAACTGCTTCATGTTGTCATATATGTGTCGCACACAGAAGCGATGTTCAGCAGCAGGAAACAGTTCTGCAATGGCTGGTAATATTCCCTGTAGATTGGTACAAAACTTAATATGTTAATGAGGATTGAATTGGATTGGAAATCAACTAATTGAATTTACACAATGTTTATACCTTTTGTCTGTCGGATATAAAGGTGAAGTTTGAATTTGGTTGCAAATCAAGGTCATCTCCAAGATTGCTAAGGAACCATAACCATGAACTCTTGGACTCAGTTTCAACCACTGCATAAGCAACTGGATAGAGGCCATTATCGCTATCGACACCAACAGCAGTTAAGACTTGACCAGTGTGATGTCCTTTGATAAACGCCCCATCCAGCCCTAGTATGTCCCTTCTGCCTGCTTTGTAACCTTTTTTCAATGCACCAATACAAACATAGATCCGTCTGAAAACCCTTGAAGAAACACTTGAATCAGGGTTTGCTTCAACTTGAATCTTCACAGTTGTATCTGGGTTTCTATTCTTCAATTCCAAAGCGTAATCCCTAAGATTGGCATATTGTTCTTCATGGTCGCCGTCAATTTGTTTCTGAGCAAATTCCCTTGCTCTTGATATCTTTGTGGTCGGGACATCAAGCTGCAAATTTTCATTTATTTCCATTGCTATTGCAGCTGTCAGGGCTGTCTTGTCCCTAACAAGAATTTTAGCAACCTCGGATGAAAGGAATCGTGCAGTCAACAATTTAATTTTTCTTGTTTGTAGGCATTTATGTTCATCATTTAATGTTTTGACACTCCAACTCCTTTCATCACCCACTTTTGACACATGTAGGGACCATTCGCACATGGCCTTGCTCTTTTTTTGTAGGTTTTGGAACTTGCAAATTTGCCCTTTGACTGCGAAGAAGAAGCTGATGGTTGACAACTTCCTGTATCATTTCTGCCATAACCCACAACAGTCCCTCTACACATTGCTCGAATCCTTTCTTGGTCACACTTTTCAATCCTAATATCTCTTCGGGACTCCAACGCATAGATTATGAGCTTATCTTTGATGTCCTTGGGGTGTTTAAATGTTTCTGTTACAAAAAACTCTCCCTTCTTGACATTCGCCCTAACCTCATACTCCTTCCTTATTTCTTTTAACCTTATCTTGCGTAGGGTGACAAATTTGCTATTATTGGCTTCTTCATCACTATGAAAATCATCATCAAAGTTATAGCCACTATCATGATCCGTATAATCCGCCATACACTCATCAGCTAACTTTGATACATTCTTAAAGTGGGGATCAAAATCAAACATAAAGTCCGTCATTTCCACTTGTGGCTCAATATGGGCTGTCACATCATCCTCTTCATCTTCAAACTCAGACACATGTACAACATGTTCTTCCTCGTTTACCTGCTCTGTTGAGGTGCCCACATCATCCCTTTAAACATCATCGATTTCAACATCATCCCTTTCCACATCATCCCTTTCCACTACTTCTTCTAAATCAACATACTTTTTGTTGAGCTCTAAAACCACATCCTCACTCTGGTCAAGTTCTGCAACCATGTCTGTAATCAAGTCGTCTCCCACACCAACATTATCTCCAGGACTGGCAAACTGGTACAAGTCGTCATCTGTATGTTGAGATTGTTGCTCAACTTGTTCTGGGCCATCAACTTGTTCTGGGCCATCAACGCCACTTACAGGTTGTTGCGCAGCATGAGTGTCTGTGTCACCAACAACTCGGCTTACATGTGGTTGCGCAGAAGGAGTGTCTGTAATCAAATCGTCTCCCACACCAACATTATCTTCAGCTTGTTGTTCTTGACCAGCAATCATAGGCACAGGTGATTGACCATTGGTACCATCAATTGAAGTCTCAGCTTGTTCTGGATCGATGGTAGGATCATTTGAAGGCTCCACCCGTACTTCATCCGTTATTTTACATTTTCGTCCTCTTTTGGGTCTTCTGCGTTTCAACTCAACATACACCTCAATCTCTCTATGCGTTGGAATCAAATCCAACATATTCATCACATCCTCATCAGACTCCAACGGTACAACCCAACATCCAACGTCTCGCCTGGTATCCTATAATAATAGCCTGCAACCCCACCTTTCACACCTATGTCATCTACCAACTCTTGAAAGGCATAAAAGCTAAACAAGTCATAATTCACACAATCATACCACGAAATAACTGGATCAACATACATCCTTCCTGGTAGTGGCGTAAATTTTCCACTGTGGGTTACTTTCAGAGTGAAGTAGGTCGGCTTTGATTCTGTATGCAAACAATAAACATCAACACACACACACTAACAACATGAAAAATCAACTTAATGTATAATCCACATCCTATTCGTACTGTTCATTACAATCACATATCATTGTAGATAAAAAAATTGATACAATTAACAATGCCCAAAACATACCGTAAAGTTGATGAAGATTAGGGATCGGGGACGATCGTTCGCGGTTTTTTCCAAATAAACTAACCATCTTCTTCAATTTTTCCCGGAACGGAAATCGTAATTGGAAACTTTAGGGCAAAAAATGCGATTGACTTTGGGCAAGGGAGTGTTTGGATCAGGGGATTAATGTGCTTGTTCGGTGGGTCTAATATTGTTTTAGGCGGGAACCGTGAAATGACGATACTACCCTCAACTACGTGGCACTTAACGGGAAAATTAACGGAAAATGACTCTCAGTGGCGGTTTTGCGAAAATGTGGAACGTGGGTGGCTTTTTTGCGCTACTTTTTGTCTCGGTCCCGTTTTTACAATTTTGTGAAACGTTAAGGACCATTTTTGCAATTTACTCTAAAAAAAATTATGTAGTGCATACCCTATTTATGAGTTGTATATCCGTCGTTGGTTCCAAGCCAAACCAAGGAATATACATTGTTAACCTAAATCAAAGAACCAAGCATAAAAAATAAATTAAAAAAAAAAAAAAAAAAAAAAAAAAAAAAAAAAAAAAAAGAATCAGTAATCTCACACATAAATTTTTTATTTTTATTTGTATTTTTTATAAACAAAGAAGTTTGTGCAACAAAAACTCACATATATAAAACTATATGTAATAAAGACCTTTTGGTGAACCTCTTCTCCTCTGTCACTTTAGCTTTGTCTATCATAAACTAATAATGACCAATTGGTGTAATAAGATTACTCACACCACAAAAAACATACCCAACAAAAATACGTGTTTATTAAATACTCATACACACAAAGTCATACACAAGTCGATCGGGAGACCGACCCACTTCACTCATTTTGGCATAGACGACCAGGTCGCTTGGTTTCTAGTGTAATAATTGGACTCGATCGCTGAAGGTGTCACATGAGCAAGGACTTGGTCACCAAAGGCGCTATTAACGTCCAGCCTAACAATGTTTTTAAAATGTGGTTACATCGTGGGGGTTCGTCTTGAGAGTCAGAGCACATATTGATCATTAATTAAGTTATAAGTGTATTAATAAAAAGTGAAAAAGCTATATGGGTTACCTTTTCAGTAGTGTGTTTTGTGTCTTGTGATGCCCACTCATATATGCTTGCGTTGCTTTACCAAGCTTTCCAAATTCCTTTTTTCATCACAAAGATGCCCTTTTGGTTACCTTATCATTTTGTGTTATGCTATATCTTTAATGAACTAAATATATACTAAAATTAGAAAGATTGTATTATTGGATTAGCTTATATATTTCATCATAATGTTATTTTTGTTGCACCCAGTGCATTGATAAGGGTAGTGGCAATGGTGACGGTTTGGCCAACGGTTTGCCCCAAACCGCCGGGGAACACCGCCGCCACCCCAGCGGTTTGGGTGAGCGGTTTGTGCTAGCGGGGAAGAACACTGCTGCGGTTTGGCAAAAACTATCCATTGGAACATTGAATGTAGTTTACGTTGGAGCTAAAAACAAAAAAAAATATATGGTGGTTTGGGAGGTATGAAAAAAGTGACCATTGCCACTAAAAAAAGGTTGAGAGGTATGGAAAAAGTGTGAGTGAGGTGGAATGATATTATTGGTGGGTTGGGAGGTATGAGTTTTTTTTGTAGTGACCGCTGCCACTACCCTAAATAGATGTAAAAGTTTTATAAGTTTATGAAGTTGTTATAATAAGAAAAGTTACAGTAAGACTTGCGGGGACTACTACTAGAGAGGTGCAACTATAATATCAAAAGGAATAGGGGTCCATACGAATAACTTTGTGGTAAGTTAAACTTTTCTTTCATCATTTCTAACTTTTTTGATTCACAAGATTAGGTTTCAAAAAGTAGCAACTTTGCGAATTCATTCTTTTATTTAGAACATTCATGCGACTTGATCATTTTCACACCGTACGTTCTTATCAGAAAATTTGAGACATATACATCCTTCCGTCAATAAACATCCAAGATCAATATCTCTGGTCAATAAATGTTCACTCTAAGAATGTATAATATCTAACATTTATTGACAAATGAATGTATATGTTTCAATTTTTTTGACAAAGATGTCTAGCGTTTGCTAGCTTTTAATATATTGCCGCTGTTCCAAAAAATAAAAAATAAACACACGCTCTTTTATTTATCTTAGCTATGCTTTGGCAATGATGTACAACATTTCTTTTAGTTAGTGTCCTTATTCTTTTACTCCCGTAAAAAGCACACATTATGTAGATAAAAACAGGTATGTTATCATGATATTCTTACTTTAGCCTGTAAAAAGCACACATTATGATGAAATTATTATTCAAAAACAGATCAATAAAGACAAATTTATGTTTTAGTTGTTAAACATAATATGTCTTAAAAGCAACAATCATTAAACAATTAACAACAAAACTTCTCTTTTTTCTTGGATTAAGTTTTTTATGTTGTAACTTTAAGTAACGTGCAAAGCATATACAGATTCCATAATCCTTATGTATTAACTGGTGTAATTGCCAAATTGTAAACATAATTCGCTATAACAGTTGTAATCATATATCATGTTCATAATTTCGTAACAAATAATTGTTGATTGACCTAAAAACTCTTTATTTATCATACAATATTACCCCGTATCTTCGAAGAATAAATGGTTGTCGTTTGCAATAAAGAGTACAAGTACGGTGAAAGCAAAACTAATCCACTCTTAAATAGTACTCCGTATTAAAGCAAAGGGAGTGGAAACACGAAATAACATCAAAAACTCCGTCACGTCAGCGCCACATTATTTCAACACCAAATAATATGACACCAAAAAATCACCCGTTATAATAACACCACCTTTTGAGACTCATTTAAAAATAATAATAAATAAGTAACGCATACCATAACTTGGCATAACTCAAGTTATAACTTGGGTTGGGGAGTCATAACTTGGCATAACTCAAGTTAATAAACCAACACAAGTTATAACTTGGCCATAACGCAGCCTTGCTCGGAATGGGTAACGCACGTCAACGTGAGCCATCTAGGACGAAACGCCGGTTTTGCGTTATTACTCTGTTTGCTCTTATGCATGTGATTTGTTTATAAGTGTTGATTTGCACACCTCCTTTATAACTAGAATGATATTACGTAATAATGGAACGTTTAGACAAAGTTTGCATGTATAATCTGAAACAAAGTGTGATTCTCCAACATCATTCTCTACACAATAACATGCTTACGAGCATAAATCAAATAGTGCATACGAAGTATATGATACATATATTTTTTTTGAGTTTTATGACCTTGAAAAAGAAAGGACAAATATACATCTCTTTTTGGGTTGTGAGAAAAGAGAGTTTGGAAGGGCATGTGTGTCTTTTCTTTATTGAAGAGAAGGAAAGGAAGCATGCAAAGGGTGAGTTGCTTTTCTCAGCATTGGCATCGTATGCCTTTCGGTATCTCCAATTTCTCGAATATTGACACTTTTACTTCGATACTCTCTCCACTTCGATCAAAAGCCACATTTTGGATATATTCTTATCGGACCCAAAACATTTTTGGGTAAAAGGGAACTTCCACCCTGACAAAATATATTAACAAAAAAAAACCGTTTCAAGTACAGTGAAATGTGGCTGAAACGCCACATTATCGGACCCAAAACATTACTCCGTATTAAATAATAAAATTGTACTTAGTAATGATTTTCAGTAATCATGTTTTCTGATTTTTTAGCCGATTAATTGAATATGATGTTTTGGCCGATTAATCGAAATTCAAAAAGTATAAATCTGCCATCACATAGATTTAAATCAGATAAAGCTGTTCTTTTTCAAATTTTTTTACCTTGAATGCTATATTTACTAGCATCAAACTCATGTTTTAGGTCTGTGACCGTAATGACAAACATACATTTGCTCATTGCATCTTTTTAAGTGAGAGTTAAATCATGACAAATAACCCTGATGATACATTGGTGATTGATCTTATTAAATTTTGCGCCACGCCTAAATTATCTAAAACAAGATTTGTTGGATGGGTCTTGCACCCAAGAATCTTGTCGTTCATGAAAAGGTTAAGTTGAGCTTTGTATTATAAAAGCTGATTTGATTTTTTATTACTGCATCTTATATTCATTTGGATGCTTAGTTGTTTTTTTTTTTTTTTTTTTTTTTTTTTTTATAGTAATGCAAGTACATTGAAATTGTGGTGTTATATAGGTAAGTGTAAAGTTCAGAATATGTAACGATATAAAAAGCTATGAGGATTAAGGAATTCCAATGATGAATGACTTATGTTTAACTATGACGAATAAGATTGGCAGGCAATCAATGTCGTATCATTTTCGTCCCATTTTTACGCTTTTATACACTCCGTCAATGAAAAACGAGGCATTACGCGAGCTAAAACGTTACACTCAACCCACTTGGTGTTCGAAGTAGTTTGTCAATGAGATGTATGCAAGCTGTTTATCAACAACAGGCAAGACATGCAACCACAAATGTCCAATTTTTTCATTGAAGTCGATCACCATGCGGTCCATGTTAACATAGTCTAGACTCTAGAGGACCATCACCTTATGATTTCCTTTTCCATATACGTAAGATATGATATCACAAGAAGAAATATACATCTCAAATTCTCAATGCATGAATTCTTTTATGAAAGTCACGATATTACTCACACCGTCTCAAAATTATTGTTAGAAAATAAAATTACATAGTTTAATAAAAGTTGAATCACTACACTTTTCAAAAAATCAAAAAGAATAATCTCTCACTAAAGTCGTATTTTATTGGTTAAAATTTAAAGTAGACAATTATTTAAGACATTTAAAAAAAATTTAAACGAATGGAGTATATATAAATAAGTAGACCAAGAGACCCTAAAATTGATTCTACACGTACAAAAACCGAATCCAATACCTAAAACAAACACTAACGAGTAATGACCAAAGTGATTCTACACGTACAATGTCAAAGACTCTTAAAAAAAAGTAACAAAATTTAAAATTGAGTTTTCTATCATATCTGTTGATTAATTTGATATTAAAAGCATGCATTTTTTTGTTCTCTTAAAAAGAATAAACGGTTCATTATCATTAATTCACTTTTTTTTTTTTTTTTTTTTTTTACATCATCAATCATATGTCGTTAGGCTTGCCATTTTATGGCATTTCTTTTCTTTTTTACATCTATCTAAATATCACTATAAATTCTAGAGATAAGTATATGGGGCATTTATAAAAATCATAGAAAGATGAGGGGTGTATATTGTTCCAGCCTGTTAATGCTACTACTGAGGTCAACAATATGGTGGCAGTAGGATTGTCAGAAGAATTCTGACACTACCACTAAAATATTTTAAAATTCAAAATATTGTGTTGTTCGTTTTTACTGCGGGTATTACTGTAATCGAAGACTGTACTTTTTATTTGGAAGATGCATTGACACATTTACGAGTGTTCAAAGGCGTGAGACATGAAGTTGTAAGGCTAGATGTAATAAGGACGTATCAACGAATACATTCAATATTTCAACGTTTTCTTTTTTATTTTTTTAAAATCAATTTCATTACCAACTTAATGTAACAAAAAAATTAACTTCACCATCATAATATACTCTACAAACACCATTTTAAACACACACACAATAAACTTTCAAGACTAGGTAGTCCAGATGATCGAGTTCTCCCTTATTTGATCGAAAATGCGTCTTGCATGGTGAGTGTATTAAGGTAGCACGTGTTTTATTTTGCCAGCAAGGATGAAGATCGAGTCTTCATTGCCTTATTACGCCTGATCTAAATAGATGAATTGTTATTGTACATATGTGTATACGCAAGGCCGTCCCGTGAATTTTGGACGCCTTGTGCCATGAATACAAAAGAGGCCCTTTGAAACATAAATTTTAACATGATATTTTCATTTTTCTTATCCATAGCAGTTGAATAATTGGCTTCAAAACATTATTCGAATGTCCAAATGTGTGTTTTGAAACCATTATTCAAGTACAACAATACGATTTCTTTGTACTTTTTTGTAAATAAGTGAAGCATGGACAGAGTAGCAAAGGAATTCAACTTAAAAATATCATTGATCACGCATCGCTGACGTTTGATGTTTAATATAACTGCTTGAATGGTTATAACTTATAAGGCCAAGATGCAATATGTCTTTTATGGTCAAAAATCACTCTTAATTAGGATTCACTAAATTTGAGGCCCCTCAAAAGTTATGGGTCATGTGAGGTTGGGCAGCCCGCACATGCCAACATCCGGGCCTGTGTATACGTGATTCTAAGATGGTTGTCATTTCATTAGACCGGGCGTGATAAGGGGGACTCAAGACCGAGTCTTCCTCCAATAAAGACACATCTTCATTGTTACAGGCTTCCCATAAACACGCGTCTTGAATGGTAAAAAACAAAGACTCAGTCGTGTAGGCGACCAGATCGTGCGATGTTTGTTGTGTGTATTTATTACATGAATTTGTGGGAGCATATTTGTGTTTAAGTGTGATATGTTTTGGAGGTGAAGTTGTTTGTCTTATTACTCTAAGTTAGTACTGATGTTGGTTGTAAAGAAAAAGTTGATTTGGCGCTAAAGTAACGATGATGAATGCGGTTTTGGGGATGTTTTCAAGGTTATAATTGTGCTGCAATTTTTTCTGATAAAATAACACAAAACTAAAACGTTGAGTTAAACGTCCAACAAACTTGTGGAGAGTAAACTACATCCTCCCTTAAGTGGCGGGACGCTAAAATTGATCATGAGATTTGCACTTTTAAATATGGGTAAATTGCAAAAATGGTCCCTAACGTATCACGAAAATGAAAAAATGGGACCGAGTCATAATGCAAATTTGCCACTAATGTTTCGCAAAAATGCAAAATAGCACCGAGAGTGTCTTTTTGCTAACGCCGGTAAGTTTTTCCGTTAGTCAAGGGTATTATCGACTGAAATGACTAATATACCCCTTTATGTTCAGATACAACCCTCATTGATGGCACCACTCTAACTCTATACCAAATTAACCCGAACACCTATTCATATACAATTCTAATTAACGTATAGTTCCGGTTAGATAACTTCAATCGTCCATGCCTTTGAACGATACGGTGAGAACACATTGCATTTTCTTGTTTACTTGAACAGTGTTTTTGGTTATTTTTAAAAAGGTATATTCGTTGTTAATGTTATAGACTTATAATTGTAGGTGGTCAAATGGGAAATGTGAAAGAAGTAGAGGTGGATACTGAAATAGAAGAAAAGAGTGGAGAGAGTGGTTCAGAGGATTTGGATTATAATCCAAATGATGACTGATAACATCAAATTTACCCCCAATCTAAGTGTTAATTTCTCACTTAAAATACTCATCTTTTCTACTTTTATGAAGAATATATACTCTTATTTCTTCCTATTTTGGTTTCAGGGTAAAGATGAGTAAAAGAACGAACTTACGCGGAAATGGAAGGACTTTGGAGTAAATATGTGAAAATTATGGATTCTGCACTAACTACGGCGTAGAGGTTCATCTACCTAGGCCGTTGCAAGGCTTCACGAAGACTACGCCGTAGAAGCTCTCCTACCTATGGCGTAATGAAGAATTTATGAAGACTACGGCGTAGCACAACAACAGGTTACGGCGTAGAAGTCCACTAAAGAATACTACGGAGTAGGCAACTTTCCAAGCTACTACGTAGGATCTCATTTGAGGCAGTAAAGAACTAACGAGGCCGAAGAAGAAGCTACGGCGTAGCTACTTTATCTACTACGCCGTAGGTTGCTTATCATGAAGACTTTACGCCCGTAACACTTGATCAAATTACGGCGTAACACAATTTTCAAAGGTTACGGCGTAGCAACCCTAATACGCTACGCCGTAACATAGTCGGGGCCTATAAATACCAACCCTAATTCCGAGTTTTTCATATCACTTCCCATCTCTTCACCACAGCAACGTTGGGAAAAACTCAGGAAGGAGGGAGAACGAAGTTCTAGCACATCCAAGTCAATTCCAAGGGAGGAATCACACACCAATCATAAGTGTTTTCATTCCTTTACTTTGTATTCGATTCATGCTTAGAATTGTATTAACTCAACATTGTTTTACTGCAATTATGAACATGAGTGGCTAAACATCTTTTGGTGTTAGCCTAGTTATGAAATTGTTATGTTTTTTATTTAGTTTTCCACGCATCTATTATCTATTATTTGTTTACTTTCATGGCGAGGCTTGGGACACTCTAGTTCCCATAATGATTAGCGTTGGTTGTTCTCTAGATACTTGTGGAATTAACCCTAGGAAGCAAGTCGCTAGGGATGTGACTTGGTGATAGCAATATCACCATACATGTGCAAATTAACCCTAGGACCACCTACCAATGCTAGACACTTAACGGAGTTAGAGGGGTGTAAGATCTGACCATGCCGCATTCGTTAGCCTTGTCCATGTTAGTAGAGGCACTTAATGACTCTTTTGTCTTCGTACCGATGAACCCAAGGCTTTACAATAGCTTTGGATAGGACAAGGTATAAGATATATCTAGGCGAATTTGACCATCTGACCCGAAATGAATATCGAATCCCCGAACGATATGATAGGATGCACCTATAGGAAAACTAGTCATGATCATAACAATAGTAGTAATTAGGTTACAACTACTTCTCTTTACTGATTTCTTTCTATTTACTTTATTGTCTTGTCATTACTTTTTATTAGTTTAATTAATTTTTCAACTCAAAACCCCCTTTTAAACGTGACACAACTTAGATAATTTCCGCACCTTAGCTCTTGGGATGACCTCGGCTTTACCATTTGACTTTACCACACACGATCAGATACACTGTCCGTTAGTGCGTAAAAGGTAGACCTTAGGTAAACGAGACTTTATAAATATTAAAACCTGGTCAGTAAAACCTGCAAGAAGTTTTTGGCGACGCTGCCGGGGAGCTATTAGGATTTTATTTGAGTTTTTAAATTTTGTTTTATTTTCTTTTCAGTACTCACGGTTACTTTCAAGTTTCAGGTGTTATGGCAGCAATTGACATTGACAACCTCACACTTGAAGAATACTTGGCTCTTACACGAGAGCAAGGGTCTGGTTTGGTTAGGCCGGTTATTGGGGATGATGTGCAGTTCAAAATTAAAAATCAATTCATAAGGGAACTGCGTAAAGACCCATTTTCAGGAAGCGAGACGGAAGATGCTCACGAGCACATTGACAATGTTCTCTACATTGTCAGTTTGTTCAACATTCCGGGAGTGTCTCATGATGCGATAATGCTCAGGGTATTCCCGATGACATTGACTGGAGCTTCAAAGAGATGGATCGATAGACTACCAGCAGGGACAGTGAACACTTGGGCTCTTTTGAAGAAGCATTTCATCCAAAGATAGTGCCCTCCTTCAAGGACGGCAAAACAGCTTGGATATTCACAACTTCAAGCAAGATTGGGATGAAACATTGTACCAAGCTTGGGATAGGTACAATGATCTTTTGTACAAGTGCCCTACTCATGATCTCAACAAGAAACAAATGGTCAACATTTTTTACAAGGGGATCAATATCTCAACCAGCCAAATGCTAGATTCTCAGGGACCAATCCCTAGCATGACTCCGGCTCAAGCTTTAAAAGCTATTGAAGATATGGCGGATCACTCTCAGAAGTGGCACGAAGGTGGAAGTAGTAGAAGCATTGCTGGAAACACGGATGGAATTACCTTAATCACCAACAAACTCGAAAGCTTGGGGCGTGACATGAAGAAATTGAAGGAAAATGTCCATGCTATTCAAGTTTGTTGCGAAGTTTGTGAAGGACCTCACTTGTCTAAAGATTGCCCTTTAAATGAGGGTAATGGTAAAACGGAGGAAGTAAAAATATGGGGAAGGTAGACCATTCCAAGGTAACGGGTATCGAACAGGGCCATATGGATATAATCGAAAACCTTATGGAGAGAGAAGATCAAACCTCGAGGAAACTATAAATAAGTACCTGGAAGAATCAAGAAGAAAGCAGAAAGAGCAAGATCAATGGCTAAAGAATTTCTAAGAGGCAACTAGCAAGAGCCTCATAAGCCATGATGAGGTAATCAAAAACCTTGGAGCAAAGATAGAACTCTTGACAAGTAATGCCAAGAAACAAAATGAACAAGCCAAGGTTTGTATGATTGAGGCATCCCGCAAAAAGATTCTATGTCCTAAGGAAGAAGCACTATGTACTCAAGAAAAGGCCACCCGAAACGATGAGCTAAAAGTTGTAATAACTCCCCCAATCGATAAACAAGTTAACAGTTAACCTAAATATCCCAGCACACTTGAACAAAAATACCATTGGTGTGTTGCCATTCCGGTTGATAATCAAAACTCCTACGATCTTTGGCCATCATGCAACCCCAACATTGAGTTGTGTGACAGGGGAGGTGACAAAAAAAGATTACGATGGAACAAACATCTATGGAGTTCGCCTCTTGATCAATTCAGAAGAAATTTGAAATTGAGAGGAACAATATCTTTCGACGAATGGGTATTATTCGTCCATGGAAAAGTTGATGTGGATAAAAAAATTGGAAATTTGGAAGGAAGTTAATCATGTTCACAATGATGACCAATTTCCAAACAACGAAACCAATGATTTTACAAGAGAAAAAGATCAAGGTAACGCGGACGATGATAATGAACATTGGTGTGAGAAGGTTCGGATCCATCATGAGAATGAAATATCATATTGGGCATCATGCAATCCGTACGAGGAAAAGTGCGATGGTGGAAGTAGTAAGGAACGCATTGGTAATACGTCTTACTATTGGAAATCCACCAATGATAGTGAAAGGAGTGAATTACCATGGGACAATGGAGTAACTTTTATTGGCTGGGTAAAGATTAAATACGGTAGGACTGACTCATCGACTAAAGAGAGGATTTGGAAGGAACACTCCAAGAGTATGGATGAGGATGAACAAGAGAATTCATACGAAGAGAACTATGAGATTGAGCCCAAAGACGAGAGACATCAGCAAATTCTTGACTTAAGTGAAGAAAAGCTTGATAACAACTGGTACAAAGATACGGAATCCGATGATGATGACTTAGAAGGTATAATTGATTACCTCGAGTTACAAGGACATGATGGGTTTGTTGATGAAGAAGATGAAGCTTACGAGCAACGACGATGCAAATTGCTCGGTATACCCTACAAGAAACCCCCACCTATTATTACTGAAAAATTTGAAGTAGTAAGATATTCAATCGGACTGGATGAACAGTTCACCAAGATTGAGAGTCAAGGTAAAGAGGAACTACTTCGTACCGCTACAAATATCGCTTGGATAAGAGAACACCTCATGAAGGAGATGGACGAGCATGGGCAAGTCCTTCATGAACCTACTTGAAGGCCGCAACAGTGAGTCTAACTTAAAGACTCGATAATAAACAAAAGTGTTCTTTCGGGAGACAACCCGAATTATCTTTTTCCTTTTATTTTCTCTATCTTGTTGGTTTAGTATGTTTTGTACTAATATTTTGCAGGTACTAAAGGAAGCACTGCGATGGGGAACAAATTTTTGGACTTTTACTCCAAGAAATATTCTCCAGGGCCTTGCTATGGCGTAGCTCTTCCATTGACTACGCCGTAGCACCCTCCAGGATTCATACTGGATTTATTCAGCAACTACGGCGTAGCTCCCCATTTAAGCTACGCCGTAGCTACCTTCTAAACCTTAAAAATGCTTTTTGTTTTACAAAACATTCTTTAAACTTGTATTAGTTTTTAAATGAACTTTGTAGGTGTGTTCCCTGTAAACCGTCACGAGACTTCACTCGTCCACTTGGGACACCAAGTGGTTTAAAAGGCTTGTTGCATACGCTAAATGCAACCGTGATTCGTAAGAAAGTGAGTTAGGTTTTTCTTTTTATTTTCTTTTTCTTTTTAGGTTCTATTGATGAGGCGAAAAGTGTACCGCTTTTAAGGGGTCATTTAAGCCCCGAATTCGAGATTATTTGATCAAATATTTCCCTAAATCGTTCATTTTGTCATTTTAGGTACTTTTGGAGAGAAATCTGGAAAAGGAAGCATTTTGGACGTTTTTGGAGCATAAAAGTGAAGAAAACGGCAAAGTCTCAAATTTCCTTCCTGGAACAGTACCTAACGGCGTCAAGCCTCTACACATGACGGCGTCCAGAGCTACAAAAGAGGTGGATATGGACTTATAACGTGATGGCCCAGAGTATTTTCAAGCTTATGGACCTGACGGCGTCACCAAGGCCGTCAGGGTCCAATTATTAGTGACGGCCCATAGCATTTCTCCACATGACGGAGGCAATATGATTTTATCAAGGCGGCGAGTTGACGGCGTCACGATCCAACACATGACGCCGTCAAAGTGTAAAGTCTATATATAGTTTTCCAAATTTCATTCATGAGTGTGCAACTTTGAGGGAATAAACCCTAGTCCGAGTTTTATCAGCTTTTTAAGGGTTTCAACCCCTTGATTCTTCCATGTTCAATTGAAGATAAGTATTCATTCAAATCATTCAATATGCCTATGTGTTGTGTGATTATATCTTACGCTTGTCTTCTATTTAACATGCTAGGCTAGATTTTTATTGTGTTTGCTTAGATGTAGTGAAACTTAGATGTTGATTATGGGTTGATTGTTTGTTTATAATTGTTACATTGTTACGGATGATTGTATTCGATGTTAGGCTTAAGAAAACTAGCAGACTTCCATTGGTAACTTGCTTGAACGTCTTAAGAAACATGATCGGAGGTGTACTACGATTTTTGGTTGTATTTAATGCGTAAGAGAATTCTAATGATCCCATGTTAGGAGCTTCTAACGGCTCGACATAGGAGTGAAGTAGGATCTTATAGAGTTAGGGAATATTGTACACGGCCCTACGACTAGTATTAAGGAATATGACCCGTCATCCATGTAATTGTAACAAGCTAATCAACCTGTAAAAGATATCTAGGGAGTAATGAAATCTAAGTAAACACAACTTTCCTCATTATTGTTTCCACCACATTAGTATAATAGTTTCATTTTCATTTCTTTTATTTTATTTTTATTGCAACTTTAAATTAATTGGGTTAGTTGGCTAGCAACTAATTCCGCCCACTCCTTCAAAACCCGAGATTTTTACTTGCTTTCATAAAATATAAAAATACAAAAAGAATCATCCCTCACCTCTAGACCTAGTTTAGTAGGCTTCCTAATCCTAGCGACACTATTCCTGAGTTGAACGATCAATCCCCCAGTACTTGTCACTATACTATACTACAACGATCATGTACATTGCCTGGTGGGGGTTGTAAGCTTCTCGAGATCCCTTGAGAGGTAAAACCTGTTGCGAGGGTGCAATCCCCACGTATCAAGTTTTTGGCGCCGCTGCCGGGGAATAGTTATTGTCTAGGTTAGGATTTCTTTTTATTAGGTCTACTTGCTAGATTACTTTCTAGTAAGGTTTTATTTTTATTTTTTTAGGTTTTCTTTAATCTATCTCATTTCTTCGTTCCTTTGTTCGTAACCTTTACCATCTGACATCATGGAAGGTGGTAACATCTTTAAACCCATCAACCCACCACAACAAAACCACCCACAAAACCCACCATTAGCAAACCAACCTCCTAGGCCCCGAACATTAGGAGAGTATTCCCGTCCTAGCCACCATGGCTATCGAAACACTATTGAGCTCACTCAAGGAGCCAATGTGTCCCCCTTGTGATCCGACACCATCCGGTTGGTGCAAAGCGCATGTGCATTCCATGAACTTCGTTCCGAAGATCCTAATCAACATCTCAAGGATTTCCTTAAAATCGTAGATTCCATAGACCTTGATGTTGTAACTAGAGAGTCGACCCGATTACGTCTATTCCAATTCTCTCTACGTGATCAAGCTAGTCAATGGCTTGAACGTTTACCCGCGGGATCCATCACCTCATGGGATGATCTCACCACTCGATTCCTTGCTCAATTTTTCCCACCGGGGAGAACTACCAAGCTTAGGAATGATATCTTGATGTTCCAACAACGTCAAGGTGAAACTCTATATGAAGCATGGACTCGTTTCAAGGACTTACTCCAAAAAGTCCCTCATCATGGCATAGATCTTTGGCTCCAAGTCCAAATCTTCTATGACCATATCGACTTCTCCACAAGGCGAACCATTGACCAATCGGCCGGTGGCAAGCTACGTGATCTAAGTGCGGAAGAATCATGGGAACTCATAGAAGATCTTGCTCTCTATGACAACGAAAGTTGGAATGATCCCAGTGATTTGAACAAAACGGTCAAGGCAATATCTTTTCCTTCGAACAATTCTAGCACTCCCGACCGTAGGATCATGGAATTCGAGGACCAAGTCAAGTTTCTCATGAAATCTTATGAAGCTCCTAAGCCTTCAAGCCAAGTGAACAAAATCACTTCTTCATGTAAATTGTGTAATGGTCCTCATGAAACTCATAACTGCATGGAACTTCCAAAACATGCTTTTAAGGAATTCACACCGTCACGTGCTGATAAAACAAAGGATAGAGAACTCGCCACTAATCGAGGACCTCGAAACTTTGGTGAGGCCTATGATGCATGGAAGGATAAACCAAATTTCAGAGGATACCAAACTCGGAGCTTATCCTTCGATGATTCTCCTCCACTCGAATGGTTCGAGCATTTTCCACCACAGAACACTCCTAAGAAAAGCTATGAAGATGCCTTGCGAAAATTCATTCTCTCTCAAGAATTACAGCTCTCCACGCTCGAGACCCGATTTAGACAACAGCAAGCCGATATGAATAACAAGATTTTTAATCTGTTAACCGTTGTTAAAGAGCACGCTGTTACTAAACCGATTCAGGCTGAAGAAGTCAAATCTGTCACCATCATGAATCAGCCAGCCTCTCCTGTGAAAATAAAAATCCCTAGTAAACTCTTTAAACATTTGTCACCAAAGGTGAAGGAAGTTAGGGACCATGTTAACCCCCCAGGACCAATCCACTTTGTAAATACCATCACCACAATATCTGCTCCTACACCTGACCAGAGCCAACAACCAACTAGGAATAAGAGTCATAAAGTTAAGAATGAGACCCCAGAGATAGACCAAGAATTGGCCAAGAGCTTTACCGACTTATTCGAGGACTCCGTCACACAAGAGTTAGGCGAATGGGATGAGTCAAAAGAGAGATCAAAAGGGCACACGAAAAATCCAACTATAAGGAGTAGTGATAGGATTAAGGGAAGCGACTCTGAAGTTTTTAAGATTTCTTGCACTACTAGGAAAAAGCTCATAACTGATACTTGCATAGATCCTAACCTCCCTATAAACGTAATCCCCCTCTCCCTTTACAACATAGCCTTCCCTAAACATATCTCGTGTGAAGGAATCGAAAGGTTATCAATTATGATTGGAGGATTCATCTATAACATTGATCTCACCATGATCGATGACATAAACTCTGTCACTAATCCAACATTAACCAACCTCGTCTTCGGGAAACCATTTATCAAAGAAACGGGAGTGATCCTTGATGAGAAGGATGGTAGTGCATTATTCACCAATGGCGTCAGGAAAGTGATTTTTCGAAAAGGTAATGAGGAAGTGTATGAGTACCGCCCGTCACTAGATTGTAATACATATGGATCACAGGATGGAAAATCAAAAAGGATAAAGCGGCGTGATCCGAATAACCTCAAAATCCCTTGTATGATTGGTCACAAGTATTTCGATAATGTCTACATTAACGTGTTTCTACCTAAGAATTTTATGTCCCTGTTCCATTATAACAATATTTGCAGATGGGGGATGATTTATAAAGGAGAAAATGTTGTTGGTAGAGATCATGAAATCCAGGTATTCATAGGAAATATGGCATTCACAATGGACTTTACGATCGTGGACAACATTGAGGATTATATCGACCCAAGGTTATCGCAAGTTGTTTTTGGAGCGCCCTTTTGTGAAATCACTAACTTAATGGTTGACGACCGGAATGGAATCATGACTTTCACTGATGGAATTAGGAGGGTGTCATACCAAACGCCATACAAGAGGAAAGACTTCGAAGGAATTGATTGTGACGGACTTGATAAGCTAGGTTCTCAACTTGTTTTATTTGATGAAGATGTTCGGAGAGGATGTAAAAACACCTTAGATTTATCATGTGGATTCTTTAAGGCTGTTAGTAAGCTTGGATCCAAGTATCGGGAAGATGTCTTTGAGTTTGAAGACCCAAAATACCTGCACTATGAAAGCGATCCCGATATTGGAGATGACCTAGAAAATGAGACCAATGATGAGGTCACGTAATTGCCATGACCTTGAGTCTAGCTACAAGACTCGTAAATAAAAAAAAGCGCTTCTTGGGAGGCAACCCATGTTTTGTGTGTTTGATTTTTAATTGTTCGATTGTTATTTGCTTCCGTATGTATGCTTTATTTTTATTGTTGGTAGATCATATTTCAAAATTAAATTGTGAAAATGCTTTATTTTGTTGTTTAACTTCGTCTTGACTTCATATAAAGGTATTTTGCAAAAGCTAAGTGTAAGGGGAAACCCCAAATTTGTTTCTAAGAATGAAAATGATCCTGATTCGCCACAATATTAAATGAACATGTATATTAGTAATTGTTAGAGTCAAATGCTTGTATCGAGTCATAATTATGTTTTGCAGGATTTTTCCAGGAAGTAGGACATAAGTTTTTCCAGAAATTTTCCGAAAACTTAACATAAAGATTTCTGCAGGTCACTACTGACGGCGTCAGGGCTTAACTCCTGACGGCGTCAAGTGTAAAATTCTGGAAATTTTGCGAATTTTGTTTTTCTAACGGAGTCTTAAAGTTTTTGTTAATTCTTTAGTTTTATAAACTTTAGGAAATCTGCAAACATTCATTCCACAAGCATTATATCTTAAAATTGTTTTTTAGGACTTGTTAGTATATATAGATTGCCGCTGATTTTACGCGAGGTTGCCTTGGTTGTTTTCTCAGGTTTAACAGGTTATATATGACAAGAAGATGATTTATATTTCTGGAAGGGAAGCTTTGAACGTTCATTTTCTTGGAGGAAGATCTAACCTTGTTGACACACTATCCTCACCGAACGAATCAGGGGAGTATTTGTTTTCATTCTTTTACCTGTTTTATGATACGTAGGAATCACACCAGGCTTTACCTCTCGAGTGATCTCGAAAAGCTTACAACCTCCACCAGGCAGTATACCTGATCGTTGTAGTATAGTTTAGTGACAAGTACCGGAGGATTGATCGTTCAACTCAGGAATAGTGTCGCTAAGATTAGAAAGTCTCATAAACTAAGTCTAGAGGTTAGGGATGATTCTTTTTATATTTTTATATTTTATAAAAGCAAGTAAAATCCAGGGTTTTGGAAGAGTGGGCGGAATTAGTTGCTAGTCAACTAACCCAATTAACTACAAATGCAATCAAAATTAAGTAACAGAAATGAAAATGAAACTAATTATACTGGTGGTGTAAACAATGATGGGGAAAATTGTGTTTACTTAGGTTTCATTACTCCCTAGATATCCTTTACAGGTTGATAGCTTGTTACAATTGCATGGATGACGGGTCATATTCCTTAATACTAGTCGTAGGGCCGTGTACAATATTCCCTAACTCTATAGGATCCTACTTCACTCCTATGTCGAGCCGTTAGAAGCTCCTAACATGGGATCACTAGAATTCTCCTACACATTAAATACAACCAAATATCGTAGTACACCTCCGATCATATTTCTTAAGACGTTCAAGTAAGTTACCAATGGAAGTTTGCCAGTTTTCTTAAGCCTAACATCGAATACAATCATCCATAACAAATTAACAACTATAAATAAACAATCAACCCATAATTAACATCTAGGTTTCACTACATCTAAGCAAACACAAAAGAGATCTAGCCGAGCATGTTAAATTGAAGACAACCGTAAGATATATTCAAACAACACATAGACATATTGAATGAATTGAAAGAGTGCTTATCTTTAATAGAACATGAAAGATTCAAAGGGTTGAAACCCTTGAAAAAACTGGAAAATTCGACCTAGGGTTTTTCCCTCAAAGTTGCACACACAATGAATGAAATTTGGAAAACTATATATAGATTTTACAGGATGACGGTGTCATGTATAAACATGTGACGCCGTCAACTCGCCGCCTATAATGAAATCGTATTGCCTAGATCCACTTTTGACGCCGTCATGTGTAAAATTCTTTTGGGCCGTTACTAATACTTTGACTATGACGACCTTGGGTGACGCCGTTATCTCCAATGCACAAAACTCTCTGGATCGTCATGTGTATTGTCCACATCCAACTATTTTGTTACTCTTGACGCCGTCATTAAGGAACTTGTGATGCCGTCAGGTACTGTTCCCAGCAAAGAAAATTAAGACTTTGCCGTTTTCTTCACTTTTATACTCCAAAAACGTCCAAAATACTTCCTTTTCCAGATTTCACTCCAAAAGTACCTAAAATGACAAAAGGAACGATTTAGGGCAATATTTAATCAAATAATCTCAACTTCGGGCTTAAATGACCCCTTAAAAACGGTTCACTTTTCCCCTCATCAAATACCCTTACACTTGAGATTTGCTTGTCCTCAAGCAAATGCACTTTTATTCTAATCAAAATACAAGTTATGGGTCATTTAACACTAATATAAAAGTAATTACAATAAATAATCGTTCCACTAAAAACCAAAGACAAGCACGGAGGTCATATACTAGCACCTCACAAATAGTGTTTAGATACTCACATCTCTCGGGTGTAATAAAGGATATATCACAATATGGAAATGGAAAACATCTCTCACTACCTATCATAACAAAATAGATTACCATAGGCTTGGGAAAGGATCAAACCTCCACCACTTGGCGTAAGCACCTAGGATAAACTATCAAAGAGGTCTTTCAAAGGGTTATAACGTTAGGTTTAGGGATATGGAATACTAGGTTTTGTAGGATAAATGCAATATTTACTGGTGGCGAGTTAGTCATCTTGGTTAATTACATGTACAATATGGCGTTGCTAAGCCAAGACTAGACTCGACTTAAGCTAATAAATCAAAAATAAGAAAAACGTAAAACAAACATAAAATGAAACGGGATGGTAGTCCGTATGTTTTTCTCTTTCTTTTTCTATATATATATATATATATATATGTATATATATATATATATATATATAACTCTTACTCTACCATCCAAAATAATACATTATAGGGAATGTACATTCCCCCGACACTTGAATTTTTACATACTTTACAATAAACTAATCTAATGACTCGAATCAAGATAATCAAAACACTTGTTGTACTTTTAAGATTAACGCACATATGGGGTAATAAATGATGTTCTTCCCCATTACTCCATAACATAAGTACTTTACCCATGAGTCCCAATCGTCCCAAAAACAATATGTACAAGATATGACTCAACTTAGCAACCATGTAATCAATTAGATAATTAACTAAGGGTTTAAACATGTAACAATAATACACTAAAAATGAGTGCATACACGGAAGGCTAAGGCGATTTGGTTGTACATTTGGGTGGGTTGTAACAAATTCTTCCTTTAAGTAAGATGCTTAAAGTTATAAACGAAAGCATAGGCTCGGAGGGGTGCACTAGGGGTTTCGTGTACTAAAAATCAGTACAACGCTAAGGTGTGGGAAAAATTAGTTGACTTTACTAGCCAAGTAATATGACTAAAATGGTCAAGTAATTATTATATGGGTTTAACACAAGGGTGATCATAATGCCTCTTATCATGTAGTAAATCCTACTACACGAATGTAGTCTCAATAGCGGTCTCGGGATGTATCACTAACGCAAGTTCTAGAATCTAAATGCTACCGGTACACTCATAAGCACTAATAGTAAATGCTTTTCCTATCAAATCTAAAGGTGAACCTCACATATTTGGGTGAAAAATTTTCTAAATAGTACAGTTTCGTGCTAGTCATACGACTCCTATCCATGAGACGCTTGTTAAGGCTAAAGTTTCACTCCTAAATGTTGTAAAAAAAATTTAAATTTGGTGCTAAAATTACACTAACAAGTATTTCTCTTAGTTTTATGTCACACCCCCAAAATAGGGTCCAGCGGAAGCATACGTATAGCTGGGGTGTAACTCAATTGATATCACAACACTAGTTCAAAAATGGTTTGCACTTGAATCATTTAAAATAAAATAGTTTAATCAAATTGTTGAATTTACATCGTTAAAAGTAATGCGGAAGTAGGCCCTTAAAATTGTTTAAAACGGTCCCCAAATGAATAATCAGAGTCTTCTATGACCATGCCATGCCCTGCCAAAACCTCCAGTAGTGTGCCATAGCTTAAAACCTGAAAATACATGCTAAAGTGTCAACACAATGCTTGGTGAGTTCATAGAGTTTGTTTAACAAATAAAGATTATAGAAAGTGTTCACACAGCAAAGGCATCGTAAATCCACTCAGTTACAAGTCCCGCCATAAGAGCCTTGTAACCTGTGTGTTCACAACCCACTGCTAAAATATAGTTGCATGCTTAATAGTCAAGTACCCGCGGTCATAATAAGTCACAATATAAGCACCACCTATATAATAATGTATGCCATGCAAAGCCCCTAATTAAATAATATGCGTCCCGTAACATAGTGGACGAGAGGTTGGCCGACCTCTAATAGCGCTATCCATACTACTAATAGGCGTCAAACAATGCGAATGTACGAACAGTACATCATACAACTATTATATAAGATTAAGAACGCTCCGAACATGGGAGACTTAGCACGCTCCTCCAATAAGGCGAGACTTTAGGGTTAAGAACGCTCCACCAATAAGGTGAGACTTTAGGTCATAGCACGTACAGTACATTAAGTTCAAAAGTTCAAAACAAGTTATAAGGTCAAATGAGTTCAAAGAGTCAAGTAGTAATTTATGTAAAAACGAGCATGTATTCTCCCCCAAAACGTTAACAAAACAATTTAAAAGAATAGGGGCTATGACTCACCTGGTACGATAGTTACGAAGACAAAAGTGTATACACAGAAATGAGGTTCGATCTCTAACCGCAACCTAATATGAATGTTATGAACGATCTAATTTAGATCATGAAATGATGTTGAAAATGTCCATGCACATGTTACCTATACCACTCTTAACTTGAAAAATACTTGTTATAGTCATATGAAAATATATTCCATACTTGAGAAAAATAAGTCTTAACTAGACTTGTGTAAACTTGTCGTAATATATATGTATAGAAAGTTAGTGTTATAAACTTCGTCTTGAAAACCTTGAAGTAACATCTAATGGTCGTAAAAATAAGCTCATAAGCATAAGTACTTCGTTAGTTATAAATTTCGGCAATTTAGTAGTATTTCTAGAAAATCTAGAATTTAGTACGTAGAAGTAGTATTATTATTATTTCTATTAAAAGCTGCCAATTATAGTGAGTTCTTGTCGATATTGAAACGTGAATATCTTTGTCGTTATAAGCCCGTTTTACTTGTTCTTTATATCCACGGTTACGTCTTAGTATGTAGTAATATATTTTGGAAAGCTTGGCTCCTCCGGGTTACGTCTAAAGCCTCTTTTTGACCGACGAAAAACGTCCAACAGCAACTATTTTCCAGAAAAATACTTTTCGTCAACAATCTTGCAAAAATCATAACTTCTTCGTTATTAACTCTTTTTAATCCGTTCTTTCGCCTACGGATTCGTTTTTGAAAGTATTTTCTAAAAATTTTGCCAAAGTTTACTTTGTATTTATTGATTTTCCTGGATTTCACAAAATGGGACAGCATGTCTAAAACATGCTCCAAATCAAGTTTTCAAGGTTTATAACTAATTTCTAACATCACCAAACCTCTTGTAATCACCACATAGCTAATCTAATCCTACCATACACCTTCTTAGGGTGCCATGGGCTCCTAACCAAGTTATTATAGCAAGGGAATTCATAAATAAGAAGTTAGGGTTTGTATGTTCCATTTTTGACAAAATAAATGGTGGTATAGCTAGTTGTACATGGTTTTTAGCATGGAACTCATGCAATACAAGTAAATATAAGATGATTCATGTAAAAATAAATTTGATAACTTACTTGATAAAATGAGATGATTGAATGACTAGAAACCTTGGATTACTTGTGTTTTTGTGTTATGATTCTTGATTAGGGTGATGAAATGAACAACTTTGATGCTTTGTACTTTGGAAAATCATGGATGGATCATGGTGATGGTCTTGGGTCGTGGTTATGGAGAAAGAAATGAAGAAATGGGTTTTTGATTCTCAAAAATAAAATGTGTAGTGTTTTTGTTGTTTAAGGTTAGATATTTTTCTAAGAATGGCATTTTGGTAATTAATAAGTCAATATGAAGTAACATGGGATGGGGAGGGCTGCACATGATTGATGAGTATGTAGTAAGCTTGGTATTATCTGGTTTACGGAGTCAGTTTTGGTTCCGTTAATCGCAAACCGTAAAGTTTTAAATCGCGAAACGTAAATCCGGGTATCGTAAAAATATGAAACTTGAAAGAATGACTAAACTTGTCAAAATACTCCATAATAAAATATAAAATGAATGGTAAGTTCCATCGGGTTGCTTAAACGTTGTTAAAACTGGAAACGCGGGTTAAAAACGCGTGATTCGCGTAAAACGCTGAACTGAAAAACGTAAAATTTCAAAACTTTAAGAATTGTCGTAAAATGAGAGAAAATCATATTTCTATTGTTTATATTGTTTTATGGACATATCGGGATGCCGGAAGGACGTTTAAACCTGAATGTAAATCTCGGACACGGCTTCGTGATTTTTGCAGAAATGATCCGACGAGCGCCAAACTCTCGGATTACCGTTAAAATAGTTTAACTTATGAGAATATGAAATAAAAATTTCGGACATGAATAGTGTTTTGTGAATAGTAAAAGTGAATAGTAACTTTCCGAGATAAAAATTGGAATTTCGCCGTTTGAAACAGGACATGAAATTACGAGTTGTGACATTCTTCCCCTCTAAAAGGAACTTCGTCCCGAAGTTCAGTTTGTGTTGGTTTCTAGAGTGGTATTGGAGAAAAGATGATGAAAAGTATGAAAGTTCTAACAACGAAGGTATACACACACACACATGAATGAAACATTTGGAAAATGAGTTGAGAATTTATTCCAGACAGAATTTTATTATAACCATTCTCAGTGTTGCAAAATTCATCTCTGAGTCAGACATAGGTAGTCAGCCTATGTCCCACTATCCCGGGTTGAATATAGATGACTAGTCTATATTCCACCGAGGTTCCATGAATTTTGAAATACTCAGCTCAGTTATACTAAGACTATGTCCTTCACAAATACCAAGACGATCAGAAAGACTAAGGCAGGTGACCAAACTCGAGGTCAAATGATGAAACTATGCAAGGAAAAATATAACGCGGTGACATATATGATACGTGAACATGCTTATATGAAAGACAATTATAGTAAACAACTATAATAAATGAATATAATATATATCAGATAATGAGACATAAATCTCATCACCTATGTCAGCAACTAACCACAAATGAGGCTTAAGCTTGGCAGGCAGGCACGTGACGGTCATAGGGTTAAGTTTTCTTGAAAGTAGCTATAGTCTAGGTTTTAAAAACGCTTAGTTCGCTATAGCCAAAGCTCTGATGCCAATCTGTCACACCCCCAAAATAGGGTCCAGCGGAAGCATACGTATAGCTGGGGTGTAACTCAATTGATATCACAACACTAGTTCAAAAATGGTTTGCACTTGAATCATTTAAAATAAAATAGTTTAATCAAATTGTTGAATTTACATCGTTAAAAGTAATGCGGAAGTAGGCCCTTAAAATTGTTTAAAACGGTCCCCAAATGAATAATCAGAGTCTTCTATGACCATGCCATGCCCTGCCAAAACCTCCAGTAGTGTGCCATAGCTTAAAACCTGAAAATACATGCTAAAGTGTCAACACAATGCTTGGTGAGTTCATAGAGTTTGTTTAACAAATAAAGATTATAGAAAGTGTTCACACAGCAAAGGCATCGTAAATCCACTCAGTTACAAGTCCCGCCATAAGAGCCTTGTAACCTGTGTGTTCACAACCCACTGCTAAAATATAGTTGCATGCTTAATAGTCAAGTACCCGCGGTCATAATAAGTCACAATATAAGCACCACCTATATAATAATGTATGCCATGCAAAGCCCCTAATTAAATAATATGCGTCCCGTAACATAGTGGACGAGAGGTTGGCCGACCTCTAATAGCGCTATCCATACTACTAATAGGCGTCGAACAATGCGAATGTACGAACAGTACATCATACAACTATTATATAAGATTAAGAACGCTCCGAACATGGGAGACTTAGCACGCTCCTCCAATAAGGCGAGACTTTAGGGTTAAGAACGCTCCACCAATAAGGTGAGACTTTAGGTCATAGCACGTACAGTACATTAAGTTCAAAAGTTCAAAACAAGTTATAAGGTCAAATGAGTTCAAAGAGTCAAGTAGTAATTTATGTAAAAACGAGCATGTATTCTCCCCCAAAACGTTAACAAAACAATTTAAAAGAATAGGGGCTATGACTCACCTGGTACGATAGTTACGAAGACAAAAGTGTATACACAGAAATGAGGTTCGATCTCTAACCGCAACCTAATATGAATGTTATGAACGATCTAATTTAGATCATGAAATGATGTTGAAAATGTCCATGCACATGTTACCTATACCACTCTTAACTTGAAAAATACTTGTTATAGTCATATGAAAATATATTCCATACTTGAGAAAAATAAGTCTTAACTAGACTTGTGTAAACTTGTCGTAATATATATGTATAGAAAGTTAGTGTTATAAACTTCGTCTTGAAAACCTTGAAGTAACATCTAATGGTCGTAAAAATAAGCTCATAAGCATAAGTACTTCGTTAGTTATAAATTTCGGCAATTTAGTAGTATTTCTAGAAAATCTAGAATTTAGTACGTAGAAGTAGTATTATTATTATTTCTATTAAAAGCTGCCAATTATAGTGAGTTCTTGTCGATATTGAAACGTGAATATCTTTGTCGTTATAAGCCCGTTTTACTTGTTCTTTATATCCACGGTTACGTCTTAGTATGTAGTAATATATTTTGGAAAGCTTGGCTCCTCCGGGTTACGTCTAAAGCCTCTTTTTGACCGACGAAAAACGTCCAACAGCAACTATTTTCCAGAAAAATACTTTTCGTCAACAATCTTGCAAAAATCATAACTTCTTCGTTATTAACTCTTTTTAATCCGTTCTTTCGCCTACGGATTCGTTTTTGAAAGTATTTTCTAAAAATTTTGCCAAAGTTTACTTTGTATTTATTGATTTTCCTGGATTTCACAAAATGGGACAGCATGTCTAAAACATGCTCCAAATCAAGTTTTCAAGGTTTATAACTAATTTCTAACATCACCAAACCTCTTGTAATCACCACATAGCTAATCTAATCCTACCATACACCTTCTTAGGGTGCCATGGGCTCCTAACCAAGTTATTATAGCAAGGGAATTCATAAATAAGAAGTTAGGGTTTGTATGTTCCATTTTTGACAAAATAAATGGTGGTATAGCTAGTTGTACATGGTTTTTAGCATGGAACTCATGCAATACAAGTAAATATAAGATGATTCATGTAAAAATAAATTTGATAACTTACTTGATAAAATGAGATGATTGAATGACTAGAAACCTTGGATTACTTGTGTTTTTGTGTTATGATTCTTGATTAGGGTGATGAAATGAACAACTTTGATGCTTTGTACTTTGGAAAATCATGGATGGATCATGGTGATGGTCTTGGGTCGTGGTTATGGAGAAAGAAATGAAGAAATGGGTTTTTGATTCTCAAAAATAAAATGTGTATTGTTTTTGTTGTTTAAGGTTAGATATTTTTCTAAGAATGGCATTTTGGTAATTAATAAGTCAATATGAAGTAACATGGGATGGGGAGGGCTGCACATGATTGATGAGTATGTAGTAAGCTTGGTATTATCTGGTTTACGGAGTCAGTTTTGGTTCCGTTAATCGCAAACCGTAAAGTTTTAAATCGCGAAACGTAAATCCGGGTATCGTAAAAATATGAAACTTGAAAGAATGACTAAACTTGTCAAAATACTCCATAATAAAATATAAAATGAATGGTAAGTTCCATCGGGTTGCTTAAACGTTGTTAAAACTGGAAACGCGGGTTAAAAACGCGTGATTCGCGTAAAACGCTGAACTGAAAAACGTAAAATTTCAAAACTTTAAGAATTGTCGTAAAATGAGAGAAAATCATATTTCTATTGTTTATATTGTTTTATGGACATATCGGGATGCCGGAAGGACGTTTAAACCTGAATGTAAATCTCGGACACGGCTTCGTGATTTTTGCAGAAATGATCCGACGAGCGCCAAACTCTCGGATTACCGTTAAAATAGTTTAACTTATGAGAATATGAAATAAAAATTTCGGACATGAAAAGTGTTTTGTGAATAGTAAAAGTGAATAGTAACTTTCCGAGATAAAAATTGGAATTTCGCCGTTTGAAACAGGACATGAAATTACGAGTTGTGACATTTTATTACACACCTACCATCACATAAACAAACTCAAGTGCAATAGTATCCAATCGGGTATCATCATTTACCCTCCCCTTACACTTAGGATGAACATTGTCCCCAATGTTCAATTAAAGAATGTAAAAGTGAAATAGGTAAACGAATGAAAGCAAATACTCCCCTGATTCGTTCGGTGTGGATAGTGTGGCAACAAGGTTAGATCTTCCTCCAAGAAAATGAACATTCAAAGCTTCCCTTTCAGAAAAATAAATCATCTTCTTGTCATACATAAACTGTTAAACCTGAGAAAACAAACAAGGCAACCTCGCATAAAATCGGCGGCAATCTATATATACTAACAAGTCCTAAAAAACAAATTAAGATATAATGCTTGTAGAATGAATATTTGCAGATTTCCTGGAGTTTATAAAACTAAAGAATTAACAAAAACTTTAAGACTCCGTTAGAAAAACAAAACTCGAAAAATTTCCAGAATTTTACACATGACGCCGTCAGGAGTTAACTCCTGACGCTGTCAGAAGTGACCTGCAGAAATCTTTACGTTAAGTTTCCGGAAAAACTTATGTCCTACTTCCTGGAAAATCCTGCAAAACATCATTATGACTCGATACAAGCATTTGACTCTAACAAGTACTAATACACATGCTCATTTAATATTGTGGCGAATCAAGATCAATTTCGTTCTTAGAAACAAATTTGGGGTTTCCCCTTACACTTAGCTTTTGTAAAATACCTTTATATGAAGTTAAGACGAAGTTAAACAACAAAATAAAACATTTTCACAATTTTAGTTTGAAACATGATCTACCAACAATAAAAATAAAGCATGCATACGGAAGTAAATAACAATCAAACAAATAAAAATCACACAAAACATGGGTTGCCTCCCAAGAAGCGCTTTTCTTTATTTTACGAGTCTTGTAGCTAGACTCAATGTCATGGGCAATTACGTGACCTCATCGTTGGTCTCATTCTCTAGGTCATCTCCAATCTTAGTTTTGTATTCCGGACCTAGTTGCAAACATTCCTTGTAGAAACCAAGTATTCTATTCATGACATAATATACTCCTCTACGTCTATCCTCATCATTCCTATAATAAACCGCTTGCTTGTGTTCCTTTTCTATGTTTGATATAAGGCGGTATTGTTCAATCTTATAGGGCATTTGGTAAGCAATCTCATCGTTCTCTTCCTTGAATCTAACTATCCCTAGGGATGGGTCATAACTCATCTTAGAGGCCTCAACAAATGGTTTTCCGAACACTACTTGACTTAGGCAATCATCTATTACCAGACGAGTATCCTCAACTATCACAAAGTCGATAACATAAGTGAAGTTTCCTACAAATACATGCAATCCTTTCACTCTTCCTACAAAGTTACTCATCTTACTCGTGTTGGGCATCATCCTATAACCAAGTTGCTTCTTCATCACCCAATTATAATAGGTTCTAGTCATGATGTTTATAGGAGACCTAGGATCGATGTAAGCTTTCCACACATGCATCTGCCCAATGTTGCATGGTATGTTGATGTTAGAGGGATCACCTACTTTAATAAGGGATGAACCAAGGATGTATGGTGTCTCGGGATCATCGAATAGATCCTTATGATACTCCCGTTCTTCCTTGGTGGGTAACTTGTCAATGTATTCTTCTACGTTTTCTACTTCCTCTAACTTTTCTTCCATAATATCCTCAACTTTCTTAATCTCATCCCTAGTCCCGGTTTTTATCCCAACTTCATCCCTGTCACTTTCTTCTATGTTCTTATCTATTGGCCTAATAGTGACAACGTTGACAAAGTGGACGTGTTTGGATGATGAAGGGTCCTTAATTTGGATTCTGCTATTGGTGTCCCTAGTGTCCTTCCTAGGTGTAGTTAGCACTTGGTTGTTGAGGGCTTTCAACAAGTTGTCAATCTTATTGGTCATCTCCGTTTGTTGTTGATTGAATTCGGTTTCAAACTTAGCTATGCGAGCTTCTTGAGATGCCATAAACTTGGACATAAATCCTTCAAGATTATTGGTACTACCATAGTTATTGGAAGGATTGTTGTTGAAAGTACCGTTAGAGGGTGGACCGTTTGGTTGGTAACGATTAGGTGGATTGGAAGAATTGTTTTGGGGCATGTTTTGGTTTTGTTTCCACCTAAGGTTCGGGTGATTTTTCCAAGAAGGGTTGTAGGAATCACCGTAAGGGTTTGGCTCGGGTTTGAAAGTGTACCACTTGTCTCTCGCTTCATCGGTACGCGAGGATGCGTAGTCCGAAAAAGCTTGTCCGGGGAGTTCCACGCAATCACGGGTGTCATGAGGACCACAACATAATTCGCATGAAGAAGTGAGTTTGTTCACTTGGCTTAAAGGCTTAGGAGCTTCGTAGGATTTCATGAGAAACTTGACTTGGTCCTCAAGTTCCATGATCCTATGGTCGGGAGTGCTAGAATTGTGAAGGCAAAGATATTGCCTTGACCATTTTGTTCAAATCACGGGGATCATTCCAACTTTCGTTGTCATAGAGAGCAAGATCTTCTATGAGTTCCCATGATTCTTCCGCACTTAGATCACGTAGCTTGCCACCGGCCGATTGGTCAATGGTTCGCCTTGTGGAGAGATCGATATGGTAATAGAAGATTTGGACTTGGAGCCAAAGATCTATGCCATGATGAGGGACTTTTTGGAGTAAGTCCTTGAAACGAGTCCATGCTTCATATAGAGTTTCACCTTGACGTTGTTGGAACATCAAGATATCATTTCTAAGCTTGGTAGTTCTCCCCGGTGGGAAAAATTGAGCAAGGAAACGAGTGGCGAGATCATCCCATGAGGTGATAGATCCCGCGGGTAAACGTTCAAGCCATTGACTAGCTTGATCACGTAGAGAGAATTGGAATAGGCGTAATCGGGTCGACTCTCTAGTTGTAACATGAAGGTCTATAGAATCTACGATTTTAAGGAAATCCTTGAGATGTTGATTAGGATCTTCAAAACGAAGTCCATGGAATGCACATCCGCTTTGCACCAACCGGATGGTGTCGAATCGCAAGGGGGACACATTGGCTCCTTGAGTGAGCTCAATAGTGTTTCGATAGCCTTGGTTGCTAGGACGGGAATACTCTCCTAAGGTTCAGGGCCTAAGAGGTTGGTTTGCTAGTGGTGGGTTTTGTGGGTGGTTCTGTTGTGGTGGGTTGATGGGTTCAAAGAGCTTACCACCTTCCATGATGTCGGATGGTAAAGGTTCCGAACAAAGACACGAAGAAATAAGATAGACTAAAGAAACCCTAAAAATAAAAATAAAATCTTACTAGAAAGGAATCTAGAAAGTAGACCTAATAAAAAGAAATCCTAACCTAGACAATAACTATTCCCCGGGCTGCGGCGCCAAAAACTTGATACGTAGGAATCGCACCAGGCTTTACCTCTCGAGGGATCTTGAAAAGCTTACAACCCCCACCAGGTAGTGTACCTGATCGTTGTAGTATAGTATAGTGACAAGTACCGGGGGATTGATCGTTCAACTCAGGAATAGTGTCGCTAGGATTAGAAAGTTTAGTAAACTAAGTCTAGAGGTGAGGGATGATTCTTTTTTGTATTTTTTATTTTATAAAAGCAAGTAAAATCTCGGTTTTTGGAAGAGTGGGCGGAATTAGTTGCTAGCCAACTAACCCAATTAACTACAAATGCAATCAAAATTAAATAACAGAAATGAAAATGAAACTAATTATACTAGTGGTGTAAACAATGATGGGGAAAGTTGTGTTTACTTAGGTTTCATTACTCCCTAGATATCTTTTACAGATTGATAGCTTGTTACAATTGCATGGATGACGGGTCATATTCCTTAATACTAGTCGTAGGGCCGTGTACAATATTCCCTAACTCTATAGGATCCTACTTCACTCCTATGTCGATCCGTTAGAAGCTCCTAACATGGGATCACTAGAATTCTCCTACGCATTAAATACAACCAAATATCGTAGTACACCTCCGATCATATTTCTTAAGACGTTCAATCAAGTTACCAATGGAATTCTGCCAGTTTTCTTAAGCCTAACATCGAATACAATCATCTGTAACAACTATAAACAAACAATCAACCCATAATTAACATCTAGGTTTTACTACATCTAAGCAAACACCAAAGAGATCTAGCCGAGCATGTTAAATTGAAGACAAGCGTAAGATATATTCAAACAACACATAGACATATTGAATGAATTGAAAGAGTACTTATCTTTAATAGAACATAAAAGATTCAAATGGTTGAAACCCTTGAAAAAGCTGGAAAATTCGACCTAGGGTTTTTCCCTCAAACTTGCATACACAATGAATGAAATTTGGAAAACTATATATAGATTTTACAGGATGACGGCGTCATGTGTAAACATGTGACGCCGTCAATTCGCCGCTTATAATGAAATCGTATTGCCTAGATCCACTTTTGACGCCGTCATGTGTAAATTTCTTCTGGGCCGTCACTAATACTTGGACCATGACGGCCTTGGATGACGCCGTCATCTCCAATGCACAAAACTCTCTAGATCGTCACGTGTATTGTCCACATCCACCTATTTTGTTACTCTTGGCGCCGTCATTAAGGAACTTGTGACGCCGTCAGGTACTGTTCCCAGCAAGGAAAATGAAGACTTTGCCGTTTTCTTCACTTTTATGCTCCAAAAACGTCCAAAATGTTTCCTTTTCTAGATTTCACTCCAAAAGTGCCTAAAATGACAAAAGGAACGATTTAGGGCAATATTTGATAATATAATCTCAACTTCGGGCTTAAATGAGCCCTTAAAAACGGTTCACTTTTTGCCTCATCATTTTACTTTTACATTCTTTAATTGAACATTGGGGACAATGTTCATCCTAAGTGTAAGGGGAGGGTAAATGATGATACCTTATAGGATACTGTTGAACTTGAGTTTGTTTGTTTGAAAGTAGGTGTGTAATAAAACTAAGAGAAATACTTGTTAGTGTAATTTTAGCGCCAAATTTAAATTTTTTTACAACATTTAGGGTGAAACTTTAGCCTTAACAAGCGTCTCATGAATAGGAGTCGTATGACTAGCACAAAACCATACCATTCAGAAAAATTTTCCACCCAAATATGTGAGGTTCCCCATGTAGATTTGATAGGAAAAACATTTATTATTAGTACCTATGAGTGTACCGGTAGCATTTAGATTCTAGAACTTGCGTTAGTGATGCATCCCGAGACCGCTAGTGAGACTACATTCGTGTAGTAGGATTTACTACATGATAAGAGGCATTAGGATCACCCTTGTGTTAAACTCGTATCATAATTACTTGACCACTTAAGTCATATTACTTGACTAGTAAAGTCAATTAATTTTTCCTACACCTTAGCGTTGTACTCATTTTTAGTACATGAAACCCCTAGTACACCCCTCCGAGCCTATCTTTTCGTTTCTAACTTTAAGCATTTTACTTAAAGGAAGAATTTGTTAAAACCCACCCAAATTTGCAACCAAATCGCCTTAGCCTTCCGTGTATGTACTCATCTTTAGTGCATTATTGTTACATGTTTAAACACTTAGTTAATTATCTAATTGATTACATGGTTGCTAAGTCGAGTCATATCTTGTACATATTATTTTGGGATGATTGGGACTCATCGGTAAAGTACTTGTGTTATGGAGTAATGGGAAAGAACATCATATATTACCCCCATATGTGCGTTAATATTAAAAAGCACTCCAAGTGTTTTGATTATCTTGATTCGAGTCATTAAAGTAGTTTATTGTAAAGTATGTAAGAATTCAAGTGTAAGGGGAATGTACATTCCCTATGATGTATTATTTTGGATGGTAGGGTAAGAGTGTATGAAAAAAAAAATCAAGAAAAAAAAAAAAAAAAAAGCAAGGAGAAAAACATACGGACTACCATCTCATTTCATTCTATGTTTGTTTTATGTTTTTGTTATTTTTTATTTATTAGCTTAAGTCGAGTCGAGTCTTGGTTTAGCAACGCCATATTGTACATGTAATTAACCAAGATGATTAACTCGACACCAGTAAATATTGCCTTTATCTAACAAAACCGTGTTTTCCATATCCCTATACCCAACATTATAACCCTTTAAAAGACCTCTTTGATAATTTATCCTAGGTGCTTACGCCAAGTGTTGGAGGTTTGATCCTTTCCCAAGCCTATGGTAATCTATTTGCTATGACAGGTAGTGAGAGATGTTTTCCATTTCCATATTATGATATATACTTTATTACACCGGAGAGATGTGAGTATCTAAACACTATTTGTGAGGTGCTAGTGTATGACCTCCGTGTTTTCTTATGGTTTTTAGTGAAACGATTATTTGTTGTAATTACTTTTATATAAGTGTTAAATGACCCCTAACTTGTATTTTGATTAGAATAAAAGCGCATTTTATTGAGGACAAGCAAATCTCAAGTGTAAAGGTATTTGATGAGGCAAAAAGTGTACCGCTTTTAAGGGGTCATTTAAGCCCGAATTCGAGATTATTTGATCAAATATTGCCCTAAATCGTTCCTTTTGTCATTTTAGGTACTTTTGGTGAGAAATCTGAAAAAGGAAACATTTTGGACGTTTTTGGAGCATAAAAGTGAAGAAAACGGCATTGTCTCAAATTTCCTTGCTGGAACAGTACCTGACGGCGTCAAGCCTCTACACATGACGACATCAAGAGTTACAAAAGAGGTGGATATGGACTTATAACGTGACGGCCCAGAGTATTTTCTAGCTTATGGACCTGACGGCGTCACCAAGGCCGTCAGGGTCCAATTATTAGTGACGGCCCAGAGCATTTCTCCACATGACGGCGTCACAAATAGATCTAGGCAATACGATTTTATCAAGGCGGCGAGTTGACGGCATCACGATCCAACACATGACGCCGTCAAAGTGTAAAGTCTACATATAGTTTTCCAAATTTCATTCATGAGTGTGCAACTTTGAGGGAATAAACCCTAGTCCGAATTTTATCAGCTTTTCAAGGGTTTCAACCCGTTGATTCTTCCATGTTCAATTGAAGATAAGTATTCATTCAAATCATTCAATATGTCTATGTGTTGTGTGATTATATCTTACGCTTGTCTTCTATTTAACATGCTAGGCTAGATTTTTATTGTGTTTGCTTAGATGTAGTGAAACCTAGATGTTAATTATGGGTTGATTGTTTATTTATAATTGTTACGGATGATTGTATTCGATGTTAGGCTTAAGAAAACTAGCAGACTTCCATTGGTAACTTGCTAGAATGTCTTAAGAAACATGGTCGGAGGTGTACTACGATTTTTGGTTTTATTTAATGCGTAAGAGAATTCTAATGATCCCATGTTAGGAGCTTCTAACGGCTCGACATAGGAGTGAAGTAGGATCTTATAGAGTTAGGGAATATTGTACACGGCCCTACGACTAGTATTAAGGAATATGACCCGTCATCCATGCAATTGTAACAAGCTAATCAACCTGTAAAAGATATCTAGGGAGTAATGAAATCTAAATAAACACAACTTTCCCAATTGTTGTTTCCGTCACATTAGTATAATAGTTTCATTTTCATTTCTTTTATTTTATTTTTATTGCATCTTTAAATTAATTGGGTTAGTTGGCTAGTAACTAATTCCCGTAGTGATTAGCGTTGGTTGTTCTCTAGATACTTGTGGAATTAACCCTAGGAAGCAAGTCGCTAGGGATGTGACTTGGTGATAGCAATATTACCATACATGTGTGAATTAACCCTAGGACCACCTACCAATGTTAGACACTTAACGGAGTTAGAGGGGTGTAAGATCTGACCATGCCGCATTCGTTAGCCTTGTCCATGTTAGTAGAGGCACTTAATAACTCTTATGTCTTCGTACCGATGAACCCAAGGCTTTACAATAGCTTTAGATAGGACAAGGTATAAGATAGATCTAGGCGAATTTGACCATCTGACCCGAAATGAATATCGAATCCCCGAACGATATGATAGGATGCACCTATAGGAAAACTAGTCATGATTATAACAAGAGTAGTAATTAGGTTAACACTACTTCTCTTTACTGATTTCTTTCTATTTACTTTATTGTCTTGTCATTACTTTTAATTAGTTTAATTAATTTTTCAACTCAAAACCCCCTTTTAAACGTGACACAACTTAAATAATTTCCTCACCTTAGCTCTTGGGACGACCTCGGCTTTACCATTTGACTATACAACACACGATCGAATACACTGTCCGTTAGTGCGTAAAAGGTAGACCTTAGGTAAACGAGACTTTATAAATATTAAAACCTGGTCAGTAAAACCTGCATCAATGACAAAGTGTTTCATGATGATGATGAAGTGTTTCATAATGATGGTGATGAGCTAATTGAAGATGTTCCCGTAAGTAAGTATGATTTACTATGCAATAAAGACTGTGAACGTCATTCAGGTATACCTGTTTTTACGAAACATTATGCACTGCTTAGAGAGTATGCCCAAGAGTTGGTAAATCAAAATCCATGAACTACTGTTAGGATTGATGTACAGCTAGAACCAAATCCAGCGAGTGCAACAAGAACTTTTAAAAGGGTTTATGTGTGTTTGGGAGCTATGAAACATGATTTCAAAGCTTGTGGCAGAGAATTCTTAGGATTAGATGGATTATGCATGTCAGGTCCTTTTCCAGGTCAATTACTAACAACAGTTGGGATTGATGCAAACAATGGGATTTATCCAGTAGCATATGTTGTAGTTGATGCACCAAATAAGGCAACTTGGTGTTGGTTTTTGAACCTAATAGGAGAGGATCTTGGTATAGAAACCAATTGCAAGTTCACTTTCATTTCTGATAGGCAAAAGGTGCACATTTCTATTCTATAATGAATCATGTGTTTTATGCACAATGAGAATGTGTAAAGATTTAACACCATCCATAACCTTAACTATTCACAGAGATTGATACAAGCCGTTGCTAGTGTGTTTCCAAATGTTGAACACATGTTATGTGTTAAGTATATTCATGAGGAGATGAAGTCACATTTTAAAGGAGGTGTTTACAAGGACATGCTTTGGAAGGTAGCTAAAGCCACTACTGTTGTTGAATTCAACAAAAAGATGGATCATCTCAAGTATTACCATTCTGCTGCTTATGATTGGTTGATGAAGATTCCAGCTGAACAATGGAGCAGATCACATTTTTTTAGGTAATTCATTAAGTTTCAATGGACAAAAGCATACTGCTAATTGATCATATAGTAATATATAATGTGTCATTTGTTTAACAGGAAAAGCCCAATGTGGACTACTCTGAAACAACATATGTGAGGTGTTCAATAGCCAGCTAAATGATGTCAGAGATAGAAGCATCATTAGTTGTCTTGAATATATCAGAGAGTACTTGATGAAGAGGATTGTGGTAGTTCACCAAATAATAGAAAATAATGTTGGACAACTTACTCCTAATGTGAAAGCCATGTTTGATGCAATAAAGAAAGAAGCTACTGATTGCGTTGTTGAGTGGGTTGAAGGTTCTTTATATAAAGTATTTGTGCCTAATAAGGATCAATGTGTTGTTAACATGGACATGAAGGAGTGTGGTTGTAGGAAGTGGGAGCTGACTGGAATACCATGTAAACATGCTGTGGCTGCAATAAACTACATGAATGAGAATGCAAGAGGAGTTGGTATACCTGAAGAGTGGGTTCATGCTGCTTACAGACTAGAAACATGGGCGCGTATGTACTCATTCAAGATCAATGGTTGTTCTAGCCGCAAATACTGGACAATAATTGACTCTACAACATTAATAATACCACCCAATCACAGACCTCAGGTTGACAGGCCAACTAAAAAGATGAAGTCAGATGATGAGCATGCAGTTCCTAGTTCTTAATGTGTTACCCAATCATCTTTGAACAATATGTTTCACTTTATTGTCTGTTGGATTCTATGTTTGTACTCTTTGTTTAAATTTATTGTCTTTAGAACAATGTTTTGAACTATGTTTGGATTCTATGTTTGTATTCAATGTTTGTACCCATTGCATTTGGACCTTCAAAAGTCAAACTTGCAAATGTTGAATGGGAGTGATCTAGACACTCATTCCCTTGTACCCATTGCATTTTGACTTTACAAAAATCAAACTGCAAGAACATTATGTTTGCACCCATTGCATTTAGACTTTCAAAAGTCAAATTGCAAATGTTGAATTGCATAAAGTCAACTGTCATATAAGTATTTTTTTTAGTCCAACACATGAAGGCTACATAGTACGTGGCAATCTTATAAGCCCTTTTATAGGCAAACACATGAAGGCTACTAAATACGCATCTACCTTACTCACATTAAATCATCTCTCAAAACACTCACTTGTAAAACACACCTCCCTATTTCATTAACCATGAACAAATCTAAATGTGATATTGATCTAAAGGTTCTATGTAACTCATATGTGCTAACTAAACTAATGCTTGGCCCTTACCACACATAGATTCTTCAAGACTTACAGCAGGTACGCGATTTGGAGAATAAGTCCAAAAAAATTACTGAAAGGGTCGGACGTAGGGGGATGTGATTGTTAGACTTCAAAACTATTCAAGTGCAAGAATTGCAAGGAGCAATACAAAGAAGCTTAGGAGACTACAAACAATTGATAAGCGTAGGGCGAATGCACTGTTGATGATAGCCAGGCAAGTTAAGGACAAGATGTTTAAGAAGATTGAGCTTGTTGTGAGGAAGAAATATCCATGAGGGGGTTGGTTGTTTGAGATTAGTGATGGGTTTCTTTTTTATACATTACCATGTTATGGTTAACGAATGTAATGGATCTCATGATCCAGATTTTGTATGAATAATGTCTTCGCATATGTTTATACTTCATTAGTGTATTTGATACGTATCACAAACATAAACAAGAAACTCACATTAATGAAACATTAAAACACAGACTAAACATAGTGATTCAGTTCGTGGTTTGGACATGCCCAAAACCATAGTGATTCAGTTTGTGGTGTTGTTTTTAATGAACTTTCTTGGCTTCTTTTTACTTTTCTTCTTTGCTTTAGTTGATTGAGTTGCATCTGCACCACCCCCTGCACTTATGTTTCTACTTGTAATACCCAGACCAATGACACTACAACTTACTTCCTCTGCCGTTGCACAACCTGCCTTTTCAAGTATCAAACACTATGCCTCCAACACTTAACATCCCCACAACAAATAAAGCATCTTTCATCCAACATCTCTATCTTTGCACCACCCCTCCTGTTTTGTTCCCACTTCTGATACCAAGACCAATTATACAACCACTTACTTCCTCTACCTGTGTATAGGGGTGTCCATGGTACGGGAACCGTCCCGAACCGGAACCGTCCCAAAAGAACCAAGAACCGAAAATATGAAAAAAGTGGAACCAAGAACCGTCCCAAGTTCTTCGGTACGGTTCCGGTATGGTACTCGGTTCCGGTACGGGAATTTCGGGTAATTCCACAAGAACCTATGTGTTTAAATAATTTATTTTTTTCGTCGTCGATCATTCATAAAGACATGCTAATAAAGCTATAACAATACAAATACACACGGTATTTAACTAATGTAATATTGTATACTTAAACAACAACATATATACTTGATTTAGTTATTTGGTATACTTGATTAAATATTGCGCATCATATTGAATCAAAAAGCATGAAGTACACCAACACCAACTGACCAACATTTTTATATAATATAACATGCATTCATACTTCCAACCCATTATACTCGTTAACTACAGATTCCTCATTCGTCACATATTGCATTAAATAATTCACTTGATTTTTCTATTACTATATGTAAGTATCAAATTTACGATAATGATCTCAAGATAAACATATCTTGATGTTGATAAATGATGATGATGATGATCTTTGAATGGATTAAAAGTTTGGGTTTTAATTTTATTATGTGTTTTTAAGTTTTAGATTTTTTATATTACAGTTTAATAATGAGTAGGTTTATTTATTTATTTATTTGTTTATTTTTTCTCCTTAAAATGCTACACACATTACATAATGTCTTAAATAAATCTTATAAAATTTCATATTTTAAAGTAGTTGTTTCTTTTGGGAAAGTACCGGAACCGGACGGTTCCGACCCGAACCGTCCCGAGAACCAAAAATTTGAAATTTTAGGAACCAAGAACCGTACCATGGTTCTAATATACGGTTCGGTTCCGGTACGGTATCGGTACGGTTCCTCAGTGTTTTTGGTTCTCGATTCTTTTGGACACCCCTACCTGTGTATCATTACTACTCATTTTCTTTCTCTTTAATTTTTAAGTTACAGATTCTGCCATATCTATCTTTTTGAGAAACTTGGAAGGAGACTTTACTATCCTAGTTGGTAGGATAATTTACTTCATTATGTGAGGTATGTAAAGGAGGATTAACTTCTTACTAGTGCTAGTCACTAGCTTTCACCCGTTTGACTTTCACTAGTTTGACTTTCATGCCAAACATCACCTATCTAATACTTTGTGCATAAGTTGCATAAGAAGTACCCACTGATTTAAAAAATGAAACACAAACATAAAGATACAAAATCGAAACACAAACATATGAGTAACATAAAAATTAAAACTTTCATTGATCAACACAAAAATATCAGTAACATAAACATTAAAAGTTTCATTGATCATTGGAGTTCACAACCATTACAAATTTTCAAACAGATATCTAAACAAACACTTGTTTAGTAGTTTGAACCACTGCCCTCCGCATCACCCCTTTTCTTCTTTTTCTTCAATTCTTTTTCTTTGTTGTCCTTCTTCTCCTTTAGATACTTGAACACCTTTTCAAGATTGGAAATCTTCTGTTCTAACTCATCAAACTTGGGTAAAACGGTATCCACAGGCTCTTGCTTCTCCTCCTCCTCATCACTCAAAAGCGCTTCATAGTAGCCATCTTGTTTCCTCAGATGGGTCAGAATCTTAGTTCTCAACTCCTTAGGTATCTTCCTATAAGAACCATACTCATCAATTGGTTCTCCGTCAAATGCATCAAGAAGTAAATCATTTAGATAATAGGTTCTTAAAACTTTATCAAATTCCTCTTCCTCGGTACCAATGCAGATACCCTTCCCTTTACCATTGTTTGCCATCGTCAGTTGTTTTGATCGTTAGGATTATGTGTGTTTAGGTGGGATGTGTGTGTGGTTTAGTGTGTTTAAATAAGCGAGAAAGGTTCAGCCGTTTCGATTGCCCTGTTACTTTGGGAGTGAAAGTTTCGGCCTTTGCAAATTTATGGTTAGTCGTTGAAAAAAGTCCCAAGACAATCTCTTCGGTTGCCACGTGGGTTTTTTTCCTGCAAACTTAAGTTACGACTTTGCAAATTTGGTCATTTTCATAAAGTCGGGCTAGTCAAAGGCGGGAAAGAGTGAAACGTTAGTGGAAAATTTGCATGCCTTTATGACTTGGTCCCATTTTTGCATTTTCATGATACGTTAAGGACCATTTTTGCAATTTACCCTTTAAATATTTTGAAGAGGATATACATAATTGTTAAACTGTAAAAATATCATGAGAAACAAATTTTAAATTACGGATGTCTTTTATTTAAGGTATGTCCGCTTCTGACTTCCCTTGTATGCAACCAAAACTATATATCTACATTTATTTTGTTTGTTTAATTGTGGTGTTCTAAAGCTGTCAAAAACGATGGTCTAGTAATTAAAAGAACCAAATGGTGATGAATAGGTGAGCCCCTAGACAAATGGCGTATTGTAAATGTAAATCGTATAACTGCCGGGCAGCAGTGGACCACAATCGATGATGAATGTGAACTCAGAGGGTGGTACCTAAATATGGCAAAATCACGAGATACATTATTATTAATGTATATATTTAACAAGATACACTTTCACCATTTTAAGCTTCAAGTTTACCACCAAATCTACACCAATCATTTTATTCCTACCTTAAAATGTCAATTAACGACATTCACAATTATTTGTAATTTGTAATTCTTTTACTTTATCTTTAACTATGTACTTTTTATATATCTAACTGGTAAAAAATTAGCTACAGGTTTTGAATGACATGCATGCGTATCAACAAATGCCAATTTAATCCTACAACAAATCATTTGTTGATTTTTATAGGTGTATTGATATTTGAGAAATGCTCATTAAATGTAAAATTTATGTGTATTCAATATTTATCGCAGTTAAAGCAACTTATATTTAAAGTATAAATGTCTATTAAATATAGTTGAGTGTTTTTATAAAATTTTGAAGTTTGTCAATCACTTCCCTTTAAGCTCTAACTTCAAACTAGGTTTTAAAAAACAAATTAAAGCATATCAAAATACTTCACTTTAACAGTGTTACATGACTCGCTATTGACATCAAAGTTGCAAAAGTCATGAGTAAGTAGTCGGCTACCTTTTTGCAACTTGTAATCTAAATTACAATTCTTTTCTTTCTGCAAATCAAACGACTCAGATGATGTAATCAGATACAAATTACATCAAATTACTCTAAATTACGACGTACTAAACGACCCATCAATTTTGAAAAGTGATATACACATTAAATAAGTGATGTGCACACCACAAAATGCATATGTGATGTTATACTTTATACATTACATGTGTTATTTTATGGTGTGCACATCATTATATATCAGGGGGGTGGCATCGTACTCGGCATTGCCTTCGGTGTCTTCGGCATTACTCGGCATCCACATTGCTAGGGGTTCGGCATGGTGGATTCGGCATGGCAATCGGGCTTCTTTACCGAATCGGTAAAACGAAATGCATTAATTTTTTTGACCGTTGCCCCATTAAATGTTGTTACCTTCTCTTTATTAGGCATGAAATGTTTAGGCATGCTTAGACATGACCTTATCACTAAAAATAAAACTTTAAGCATGAAATGTGTTGCCTTCTTTTTATTGATCAATTTAAATAAAACTTGATAAACTCTTAGGCAACAATGACACCCCGTCACTTCCCGATCAATTTACTCCGACCAAATAGCCCCATAAAGTATGTAATAATAACCAATGGGCTTGTGGTCCACTGGGCATGTCTTATTCAGTTAAGCGTGCCTAGTGGAGAGTAGTACCGGTTTGGTCCCAAACCGGGAAGTCCTCCTTTGTGGACCACTGCCCTGTCGGTACGATTTCAAAGTCCTTCAATGAAGGTTTCAACCCACAAGGGTTCGAATCTGGAGAAGGCAGGGTTTACTTCAATTTAAGTGTCGTACCTTCGGGCGGCTTAAGTTGAAGGTTTTCCCCCATCGGGTTTCAAATTGGACTTGGATTTCCTCAATGAAAGTCAATTTAAAAAAAAAAAAAAAAAAAAAAAAAAAAAAGTATGAAATAATAAATAATCTTGTTCAAAAAACTTTGTGAAATATACATAATCTTCCTTGTCTTTTTCACTTTACTATTGCTTTTTTAAATTGTGCTCTTTTACAGTCCAATCACTGTCTTGTAGTCAATGTCCAACCTGATGAGCAGGACTATCCTACAGCCGTGCTTATTTTAATCCCATATACTCCCCTTCAAAAGTCATCTCATCCAACGGCCAAGATTCAAACATAACTCCTCGTCTTACAAGATTCCAAAAACCACACTCCGAGGTGTATGTGTGTGTTTCACTACGTGAGAGAGGATGTAAAATTGTTTCTATGCATAAACAGTCCTTGTGGTTTTGACAAATTAATAGTAGGTATAATAAGGAAACTTCAATATAAACAAACTTTACCATCAAATTATACCTCACTTAAACACATATATACCCCACTAAAATCATTTAATAAACACACACAACAAACTTCCTACAATATGGTTGCCTGCATGACCAAGTCTTGCAAAATTTGGCTTTAAGACGTGTGTTGTG